>KZ613940.1:0-1348695 GCA_002865655.1 Hyaloscypha variabilis F | reverse complement strand
AGAAGCCCTAGAAAGCCCTAATAATAAAGAATGGCTTAAGGCTATGGAACTAGAAATAAGTGAATTAGAAAGGCAAAATACGTGGAATATTATAGATTTACCTAATAATAGAACCGCACTAAAAGGAAAATGGGTATATAAAATAAAAACTAACCTAGAAGGGCATATAATTAAATATAAAGCTAGATGGGTTGTAAAAGGCTTCAACCAAATCTTAGGGCTAGACTATTTAGACACTTTTTCGTCTACTTGTAGGCCCGAATCCTATCGTATAATATTTATAATAGCAATGCAAAACGGATGGGTTTTAGACCAATATGACGTTAAAAATGCCTTTATACACGCTAGTATAGATAAGGAAATATATATAGAACTACCGATAGGATTTGAAAATAAATATAGCTCTAATAATAATTATAATTCTACTAACACTAATAAGCGATCTAAGCTAAATAATATAAGTAGTAATAAAAAGGTGTGTAAATTAAATAAGGCTTTATACGGACTAAAATAGTCACCTAGATTATAGTATAAGCACTTATTAAATGCTCTAAAAGAGCTAGGATTTAATACTTTACCTTATGACGAAGCTATATTTATATACTCTAGATATAAAATTATAATTATATGCCACGTAGACGATTTAATTATTACAGGTGATAATAAAGATATAATAAAGGATATAATTAATAAGCTATCTAAAAGTATAAAAATAGAGTATATAGGATAATTATACTAATTCTTAGGAATAGAATTTAAATTAGACTATAAAAATAAGACTATATATATAAACTAAAATAAATATTTAAAGGGATTATTAAAGAAATTTAATAAAGAAAAGCTAAATCCCGTCTCTACGCCTATAGAATTAGGCGTACACTTATATAAAAACGAAGAGTAAGCTAATAACGAGGATATTAGTTAATTTCAGTAAGAAGTAGGCTCGCTTATATATCTAGCAACTAAGACTAGAGGCGATATAGTATACTTAGTTAATAGGTGTGCTAGATTTATGGCTAATCCTAATATAACTCACTTTAAAGCCCTAGACCGTATATGGAAATACTTAAATAATTATCCTAATTTAGGAACTTATTATAATTGTAATAATGAGAATAAACTAGAACTTAGAGGATATACGGATGCCGACTAGGGCGGCGATATAATAGGCCGTAAAAGTACTAGCGGATATTTATTTTTATTAAATAATAATACTATAAGCTGGGTTAGTATGTAGTAAAAGACCGTAGCGCTATCTAGTTGCGAAGTCGAATATATGGCCTTTAAAGAAGCTATAAAAGAACTAATATACTTAAATAATTTAACTTCCTATTTTAGTAAGTTCTTAAATATCCCTATAAGTAATAAGGTTCCCTTATTATTAACCAATAGTGAATCAGCTTTAAAATTAGCTAATAATCCAGAGTTTTATAAGAGAAGTAAGTATATAGATATTACGTATCACTTTATAAGAGAAGCTATGATCGATAAAAAGGCTAACCTAATCCATATAAGTAATAAAAATTAGTTAGCTAATGGATTTATAAAAGGGTTAGATAATATTAAATATAAGGCCTTTATAAGTGCTTTAAATTTAAAAGAATCGTAAATTAAAAGCCTTATTTACTATTTAGCCCTTAAGAATAAACTCCCTTAAATATTTATAAAAGCATCCCTAAAAATTATCATATATACTATTAGTATAGTTAAGCTTATATTAAAAGTTTTGAGCTACTTTAATTAGTATATCTAAAATCGTTAGTAGTTAAAAACTACTTATACTAAAATTATAAATAATTCTAACTCTCTTAAAAATATATAAAATAAGTTATAAAAACTATCTTATATAATACTAGTATAGATATAACTAGATTATAAGTTTAGAGCTACTTGGATTAATAGAGCTAAAATTATTAGTAACCTAAAAATCTAAGTTAAATATATAACTATATTCACCTTACGGGGGGCTATAAGTTTATAGGTTACTGCTTACGTAATATCTTACTAAGTAGCTTACTAATATATTACTAATAGGCCTCTTACTAAGAGCTTAGATTAGCTAGCCTTGGCCCTCGGCTTTGGCTAGCTACGAAAGCTAAAAATAAGCCACGTAATAGCTACGTAAAAAGCCGCGTAATAAGCTACGAGTTACGCAATAAGCCACGTAAGATAAAGGCCTAAATATTAGGCCGACGGCCTAATATTAAGCCGGCTAGAGCTCTATATATACGAGTAGTTTTCCCTAGTTTTAAGGGTATCGAAATTAACAATTATCACTTCAATTCCTCACTATTATCTACTCTCACCTTATGATCTACTCTTGCCTCTACTACTCTTAATTTATCCAATTCACATTCTAGTTACCCTGTCCATCACATTTGGGTTACCCTACTTTGAGCTTCCACCAAAATTACCATTTTACAAATAGTTCTTAAGATAATAAATAAATATATTTTCTTAAGTATAAGCTCTAACTAAAACAAGCCATTATTAATAAGAATAGTTTTTAAGAGTAGAATCTTAGACTAGATATAATATAATATATATCCTAATTTTAGATTCCTATTTCTATTTTTAGATCTCTTAAAAATAATTATTAAAGAATTTATTCAAATGTCTTTAATTTTTATCTTAAGCTATTATTATTATAATAAGCTAAGATATTAATAATATATACTATATATAGTATAGTATTATATATAATTATATTATTATATTTTTATTAATAGTTCTTTATTAAATTAAATATATAATATCTTTAATTATTAAATTTAATAGTATTCCTATATACGTAACCTTACGGCCGGAATTTTAACGTGATTTCAAAGCATTAGGCCCTTACGGCCGTATTAGGCCCTTATGGCCTTAGTAATTAGTAATAGTAGCTTAGAAATACGATTTATAAGCGTTTTAATTTTAAATCACTCGATTATAGTAATTTAAATCCGTAGCCCTTAGTATTATATATAGTAGTTAATTCCCCCCTTAGGTAAATAAAAATTAAGCGTTTGAAGTACTCTTAAAAATCGATAATATACTCTTTAGTTACGATTATATTATAATTACCTAGGCTATCGCCTTTTAATTACCTAGGCTACCCTTATTATTTACTTTTATTTTAGTAGTTACCTATATTTTAATTACCCTATCCGTCCATATTTCAGTTACCCTATTCACGTTTAGGTTACCCTCTCTACTAGTTTCCGATAATATCCTAATTATTTAATAAGGGTATAAATATATAATAGTACCTTATTACTTTCTATTTAAAGAAGATATTAGAAGTTAAATATAAATATAAAACGTATAATTCTAAGCTATTAGCTATTATTTTAGTATTCTATATCTAATAATATTACTTAGCGTATATATAGTATATTATCGTCGTGAAGATAGACTATAATAACCTTAAATACTTTATAACTAAGAGAAAATTAAATAGTAGATAAGCTAAGTAGGCTAAAGAGTTAACTACTTTTGACTTTACGCTCGAGTATTAAATAAGGAGTAGTAATCCTACTAATAAGCTATTAAGAAGGCTAGACTTAATAGAAAGAGCTTTAGAAGACTTATTATTACCTATATTATATAATAAGCTAAAAAATATAGAATAGAAAGCCCTATAAGTAGCGGCTATATACTATTACGCCGACCTTATAACGCTAAAGAATAAGGCCTAAGAGAGAGGAAGTAAGTACTCCTTAATTAGTAAGATACTAAGGAATTCTAAAGAAAAGGAAGACTACCTTAGTAATAGAGTAGAGGGTATATAGCCCCTACTTAAGCCTATTACTAATATAGCTAGTTATAAATAGTATATACTATAGGTTATTATTATAGTAATAATAGAACTTAAAATAGTATATTAAGAGAGTAGAGAGATACTAATTAAACTATTATTAAAGTTATAAGGGAGTAATCCTTTTATATAATAATAGTAATATAAGAGGTTCCTAAAACCTATTATAACTAGAGCTATTAAGACTTAGGAACTTAATATAACTAGGTTATTAAGATATTATAACGCTATATATATATTAGACGAGCTAGTAGTAAAAGCTAAGCTATTATAAGTAAATTATAATAATCCTTTAAGAGGCTACTTTAGTATAAGTAAGACGTTAGAGATCCTTTAGAGAAAGTACTTTTAGTATAATATAAGAAAGGACGTATAAGACTATATAAGAACGTATTAAATATACTAAAGGATAAAGGTAAAGAGATATCTACTTTATAGTATACTTAGTTTATTCCCTATCTTATCTAAACTATAATTAGAGATTATATTAGACTTTATTATAAGGTTACTATTATTAAGGTTTAAAGGTAAGGTTTATAACTTAATCCTTATTATTATTAATAGATATATAAAGATAATATAATATATCTTAATAATAAAAGAAATCGTAGCCCTAGAGCTAATAGACTTATTTATATTATATATAGTTAAAGACTTTAGTATCCTAGTAAGTATAATAAGTAATAGAGGCTCTATTTTTATAAGTAAGTTTTAGGCGAGTCTCTACTTTTATTTAAAGATCTAAAGATGACTAAGTATTATATTCTACTTATAGATTAATAGATAAATAGAAAATTTAAATTAAATATTAGAGTAATACCTTAGGTATTATATTAGCTACTAGTAAGACGACTAGGCTATAAAGCTAGTATTTACTAAGTTTATATATAATAATTTATAGTATTTAATAATAGGAATATCTCTATTTTATACTTTATATAATTTTTACCTAAATATTAAGCTTATTAAAAGGTATAAGGTAGGAGGTATAGAAGGTAAGTAGATATTAATAGTATAACTAGTTTAATTAGATAGAGTTACTTAATAAAGACACCTATTCTATAGAGTATATATAAGCGTCGAGGACGTATACGCTAGGGCTTAATTACACGAGCTAAGCACGTATATACATGACTCCTTTCCTAAGACTAGCTTAAGTACTAAGAGAGCTATATACTCTAGAACTCTTAATACTCCTCCTTAAGTCTTATAAAGGACGCTCCTCCTACCCTCTTATCTTACTATCCTACTATTATCTATAATAAAAGAAGTTTCGTACCTATATACCTATTATATAATAAGTATCTAAGTATCTAGTTAGAGTATCTACTTTAGCCTATTTATCTTAAGGAATCTCACAAACTAGTTAAATATAACTACTTATAAAGGCTTAGTAAAACCGTCTATAATTATCTTATTTATAGGTATATAAGAGATAATAATCCTTTTACGTTCTATAAGGTCTCGAATATAGTAGTAGTATATATTAATATACTTTAACTATTTATAAAGGTAAGGGTTCTTTACTAAGGTAATTACTCCTTAATTCTCTCTATAGATATTAATACTTATAATCTCTCTACCTCTTATATTAATCTTAGTTAGAGATAGACTAATATAGCTTATATAGCTTATATCTCTAAGGACTTATATAATCTATTAGCTTATCTTTACTATTATTAATATAGATATATACTTAAATTTAGTACTTAATATAGTTATTAATCTCTATACTTTACTTAACTAAGTGATAACGCTATTATATAATATTCCTATATTACCTAAAGTACTCCTCCTATTAGATTATTATCCTACCTAGTCTATATTAGAATATATAACTAATAGTAGGTTTCTATAACTAGTATACTTTAAGTAATAAGTAATTATTAACTATAAATATCTTATAAGATTCTTTAATACGCTTATATAATATTCTATAAGGTCCTTAAGATACTAGCTTAACTTCTTAAGTATAAATATAATATTAGGTCGAGTATAAACTATCGCGTATATTAGGCTCCTAATTATTTATTAATATAAGGTAACGTTAACTCTCTTATTATTAGGGCCTAAAGGCTTAAGTTAAGAGTAGTTAACTAGTAGAATTTTCTTTACTTTATATTTCTTAGCTATTATTCTAAAACGGTTAAGAATAGAATCTAGATATTATTCCTAGTCGAGATAAATTATCTTATTCTTTCTATCTTAAGTAATCTTAATTCTAAGAACCTTTAAAATCCCCCTTAGGTTCTTAGCTTTAAATCTCTATAATAGCTTTTAATTAAACCACGTAACCTCTTCGGCTAAGAGCGCGGCGAATAAGATATTATTTATATAAATAAGTATTATTATCTTTATTCTAGGAATTATAAAAGATAGAAATCGACTAGGCTTTACTTAAAGCTAATCTCTAAAAGGTAATCTTAATAGAGTAAGTTCTAGTCACGAGCTAATTACTTAAGACTATAAAGACTATAAAGGACGCGAAGAATATATCTATTATAGACGAGGATACCTTTTAGTTTTAATAAGAAGATATATTCCTTAAGCGTAGACTTAGTAAATATATTCTTAATATTAAAGTAATTATACTTAAGGTCTTTAGTAGCTATAAGAGTAAGGAAGATTTATAGTATATCTATTTATACTATAAGTATAAATATATCTATATAATCTTCTTTATATACTTATAAGAAGCCTTAAGTAATTAGCCTTACTTTAAAGCGTTCTAATATTTTATCTAAATTAGGCTTAATAGTAAATACCTACTTAGTTAATACTAAGTTCGCGTATTTAAGGCGAATTTCCTCTATCTAAGTTTTATTTATAACTAGGGAGTTAATTTCTTCCTAAATTACTTCTTTCTATTACTAACTATAATTAGGGTCGTTAACTACCTTATTATAAGTCTTAAGAATAGGAATCTCTAAGTCGTGCTTTATCGCAAGTAGTACTAGTTTAGTATTATCCTCTAATAAGTTAATAAGAGTAATTATAGCCTTTATTATCTTTAATATTCGCTCCTCCTCGTCTATAGGTATCTTCCTTTTATAAAGAGAATACTACTAATCTAGTATATTAGGTTTAGCTTATAGATCTACTAGATCTTATTTAGTAGGTATATTAGAGGCGGCTAGTAGTTATCCTTATATAGCTAGAGCTAATATCTCCTTCTTATCTCCTTTTATACTAGTTAATACTTTAGCTTTATAAGAAGTCTATTTAGTCTTCTTAGTAAGTTAGGGATTTTCTAAGCTAAGCTTAGGAAATAATATTAATTCTTCTAAGGGCGTTATAGTATTTAGCTTAGGTCCTATGCCTAGGTGCTAGGTATCTAGGTACTAGGGTATCTAAGTCTTAAGTATCTTAGTCCTAGGTATCTAAATCTTAAGTATTTAAGTACTAGGTATCTAAGAGTTAAGTATTTAAGTATTTAAGTACTAGGGTATCTAAGTACTAAGTATCTTAAAGTTAGGTATCTAAGTACTAAGTATCTAATTACTAGGTATCTAAGTACCTAGGTGCTAGGCACTTAGACCTCTAAGTTAAGCTTACTTATTAGGGGTCCCCTTTACTTATTTTCTTAAGGGGATAATAATCTTAAAGTTATTAAGCTAAGATTATAGAGGGAGATCCACTTTAGTAAGTATCTCTTTTAGTCTTCTAATAGGGTTTTAATTTAGGAGGACGTTTAGTATCTCTTATAAGTATACTCCTTAAATCTTTAAGTCTACTATTTCTCTAAGTATATTCTTATTAAAATCAATAACACTACTTATAATTATATATCTTAAGTCTAATATATATACTTTATATTACTTTATTATTTTATTCGAGTATCTTATAAAAATACTAACTTATTTAGGTTATATAAGCTTATCTATTCGTTTATACTTTAGTAAGGAATTATAGCTTACTTAAGTATAATACTTATACTTAAATAGTATAATATAGTCTACTTTAGGAGGCTTACCTATATAGGTACTAATTAGAGTATAGCGTATACTATTCCTCTTTAGTCTATATATTAATCTATTCCTAGAGTATATACTTACTTCTACTACTTTATCCTAGAACTCGATTAGAAGGCTAGTATTAAGAAGGAGTACTTAAGTATTACTCTTAATAGTTTAAATACTCCTTTCTACTAAACTATTCTAGTTATATTAATAAGCTATAATAGGCTTATAATAAATCCCTTCCTTATCTACCTAATGAGTAAGTAGTAACTTAAGCTCTATAATATTATTAATTTAAATAAAAATAATACTATATCTTATATCTTTCTTAACTTATACTTTCTACGCTTTAAGCTTTAGAACTAGCTCGTCTCTTAACTTAGTAAGGATTAACTAAACTTGTCTTATTAAGCTATTAACTATCTAACTAAAGTAAATATTCCCTTATAAGGATTTTAGTAAAGGGCTATACGCGTTAATATATATAAGCGCGAGAGTATTAGCTTTCTATAAGCTAAGGGTTTTATTTATCTTATTCTTTATCTTAGATATCTAGTAAACCTTATATAGTAGAATCTTATTTAGGATAATAATCTATTACTCTAGCTTCGTGACCTTATATAAATTCTAAAGTTTCTTAGCGCTAATATAACTTAAGCGTCTATAATACTTCTAGTATCTCTTAAGGATCTAAGAAGGACTTTACTTTTATTAAGGTTTCTTAATATTACCCTTAGAGTTATTCTTAGATATCTTTACGTCGCTTATATTTAAGTTATATTCCTAGTTTTATTTAATAAAAGTCACTTTTAGGGGTTTAAGTACTTTCCCTTCTTAAGCTAAGCTTAAGAAGGGTTTTAGTTTATAAGATAAGGTTACTATTAATATAAGCTTATTTATACCTCTCTTAATCTATAAGATAAGGTAAATACTATTATAAACTATTACTTTTAGGATAAGATCCTTTCTATAATAGAACTATATATACTAGTTATTAAAAGTTCTCTTAATAATAGAATTTAAATAGACTTTCTTTACTAAGAGGAGATTTATACTAAGTCTAGGGATATATAAAATATCTAAAAGAGAAGTAGAATTCCTATCTAGTAAATATATCTCTATAGTCCCCTTATATATTAAATATATCCTCCCCCCTCTTACTTTAATCCCCCTTTAATATAGCTTTAAGGTAGATCTAAATAGTTAAGAATTATTAGTTATATATAAGGTAGCGCCTATATTAGAGACCTAAGTAAATAAGAGAACCTTATAGATTACTTTAGATAAGATAATAGCTATATCGTCCTCCTCCTTACTTTTAAGAGTAGTATTATTATTACTATTATCTAAATTAGTATTATAGTCTCTTATAAGATAAGTATTATAGCGAGACTATTTTATTTCTCTATCTAGTTTTCCTTTATATATATTTTAGTATTTAGACTTTTAGTAATCTAAGGGTTTTCTAGATATATTCTAGCTTTACTTCCTTCTAATCTACTTAACTATATTAGTTATTTTACTTTATAAATTATAGTCTATTATAAAGTATTTATTACTATAGATATAATAGGTAATATTCTTAGAATTCGATATATGTCTAGATTAATTCCTTCTTAGGGGAGAGTATAATTAAGAGGTATTCTAGTATATAGCTAAGGTAGTAGTATTACTCTTAGAGAGTTAGTCTTATTATTATTAAAGGACGAGAAGTTTCTCGTAAATATTAAGGTTTACTTAAGCGTTTAGAATAGAGTAAGTAATTAAGTACTCTTCTAATAGGCTATTTAGTAGAAATTCAAATAGATCCTTATCTTTTATATTAGATATAAGCTAAGGATTTCTAACTACTAATCTCCTCCTAAATTCCTTAAGCTTTATCTATATATTATTAATTATTATATTAGGTTTTAACTAGAAGTATATAATTTACCTAATATCTTCACGCGTAGTATAAGGTTTAGATTATTTATATTTTATATAAAGCTTATCCTATTTCTAATTAACTTTATTAAAGTCCTTAATAAATTCCTTATTTGTTTCCTTAATATAAATCGTAATATAGTATAGTACTTTAGCTTATACTACCTTATATATTACTCGTCTCTTAATATTCTAATAGCTTACTAAATCCTTAATATTCTTTCCTTTAAATAAGCTTTATATTCTAGTAGTAATATCTTTAATAATACCGCTTATACTCGTCGATTATAGTATTAGCGTAGTGCTAGCTTTTAGTATCTATACGTACTATACTTTAGTCTCTTATAATATAAAATCTAGTAATTCTCTAATAAAATAGAGCTTAAGGAGCTTAAACTAAGTCTACTAGTTTTCCCTTATTAAGACTAGGGCTTATCTCTTCTTTACTAATTAATTAAGATTTATTTCTATAATTAAAAGTATATTCGAGTAAGAATATAAATACGTTTAATATATATTTTAATATAGAGAGGAACTAGGCCTTATTAAGTAAGGCTTAGGGTTAAAAGAATATATAAAGAGTCGTATAAAAATCTCGAAATAAATATAGTTTTTAGACTATTATATCGTAGTTTATAGTCTTAATAACTAATTAAATAAGGGTTTATTAATTAATTATTTACTACTAAGAGTGTCCTACTTCTATTAAGTAGTCTTTATTCTTATTTATAAATCCGCTACGCGTGCTAAGTACTACTATTAATACTATATACTTATTTATAAGCCTCCTACGCGTTAAGCTACTACTCTTTATAAAGACTAGTTCTCTATAGTCCTATAGACTAGTTCTATAGTCGTCTTATTTATAATAGTTTACACGTATTAAGGTACTATGCTCTACTCTATTTAGAGTCTCCTTAACTACTTACTACTTAATTAACTAATAACGAGCTTCTAAGGGTAATATAATTAAACTACTATTAGCGTCCCTCTCCTAAGACTAAACCTAGGCTTATAACCTATTAAAAGGTATAAGGTAGGAGGTATAGAAGGTAGGTAGATATTAATAGTATAATTAGTTTAATTAGATAGAGTTACTTAGTAAAGACACCTATTCTATAGAGTATATATAGGCGTCGAGGACGTGTACACTAGGGCTCGATTACACGAGCTATGCACGTATACACGTGACTCCTTTCCTAAGACTAGCTTAGGCACTAAGAGAGCTATATACTCTAGAACTCTTAATAAAGCTATATATTAAGGATAATATTCTAGAAAGGGAGGCGCTAGTAGTAATAAAAAGAATTAAGAGAATTTAAAAAGAGTAAGAAGTTTTAGAGAAGCGCTAATAAGAAGTAGTAGATATATAGAAGAGGTATTATAATAAGAAATATATTATTAGAGAATTTAAAATTAGAGATAAGGTTATACTTTATATAAAGAATATTTAATAGCTCTAGCCTAGTATAAAGCTTATAGATAAATACTTAAGACTATTTTAAGTAATTAAGATTATAAGGGCCTATAAATAGGTATATTATTTAAAATTACTATCTTCTTATAAGATTTATAATATCTTTTACGTTTCCTTATTAGAGCTATAATACTATTAGGTAGGCGCTATCTTAGAACTAGAGCTAGTTAAGATTAATAGAGAAGAGGAATATAATATAAAGTTAGTTTTAGTATATTAAGAGAGTAAGAAGAGGAGAGAGTATCTTATTTATTAAAAGGGCTATATACTTATAAATAATATATAAGAACTATTAAAGAACTTTACTTATATATTAGAAGTATTATAAGAGTATTTAAATTAAGAGAATATTACTATACTAGTAGTAAAGTAGAGGTGTAAAGAATAAATACTTTTATTATAAAAACTTATCTAAAAACTATATAGAAGTATTAAGAGACTCTATTATTATATATTATACTAATTTAGCTTTAATCCTTACTTAGGCTCGCTAGACCCTTACCTCTATTACTATTAATATTATTATTATTATTATTATCTAGAGTATTATAAGAGATTAGTAGAAGGTTAGCCTTAAGGGAGTTAGTTATTAATATAGTTATAAGAAGAAAATACTTACTTAGTATTAGAGAATATTAATAATACTATTAAGAGAAGTTTATATTTAAGTTAAGCTTATAAGAATAGCTTAACTTATATTTTAAATTATTATAAAGATATGAGCACCGCGTATAATAGCTTTAATATAAGAAGTATAAGTAGCCTATTAAGCTATAATAGTAGTAATAGTAGCTTAGTACTAATTAGAGTTAACTAGTATTATTAAAGTAGTATTAACCTTATAGAGTAAGTAGTTAAGGTAAGGGACGTAGGATTATAGAACTTTTAAGATTAGTATAAGGGAGGTAAAAGAGAGGTAAGTACTTATAGTATAATATAGCTTATTTATCGACTAATAGTAGTTATAAACTAAGCGATTACTCTACTTAATATAGTAAATATTAGGATTCTATATAAGGTTCTTAGAATATTATAAATAATATTATTAAATTACTACTTTAGGGGTATTAGCTAAATAAGGAGTAACGTTATAATAAATAAGAGGAGTATTTATAATAAATAATAAGGAGAAAGAAGAGGAGAAAGATAAGGGTAAAGGTAAGGCTTAAGGATACTTAAAGAGGAGATAGAGAGATAAAGGAGGGCTAAGGTAGTTATAAAAGATATTATTATTAAAAGAAGGAAAAGAGGCTAAGAAGGTTAAGAAAGGGGGTTTTATATTACCCTTCTTTACTTAATTCCTATACTTAATATATTACCTTATTAAGGAATTATATAGGAAAATTATAAGATATAATTTATAAACTACTTAGAAGATTAAATTAATAATAAGTAAATATTAGATTAATAGTATAATCCTTATTCTATATTAGGAAAATAAAGTTATAATTTATAAGCTAATTAAAAGATAAGATTAATAATAAGTAAATATTAGATTAATTATAATATACTTTTAAGAAGTTAAGAAGATAAAGATATAATTTATAAACTAATAATAAGATAAGATTAATAGTAATTAGAGATTAGATTAATTATAAGGCCCTAGGCTAATAATAGAGGGACGAAATAAGTATATTACTCGCCTATAAGGTAGATTAAAATATAAGAAGATATTATAGGAAAGGATAAGATTAAGAAGTAAGAAATATAAGTCTATATAATAGTAATAACCTCTTAGGGATAAGAGTTTAAGAGAGGGGTTAATATAATAAGTAGGACTTAAGATCACGTGGAAGCGTAGTTTAGGCGTATTAAGCTATTTTAGGATAGCGCCTATATAGTCCTTATATTATATTAGAGGATATAAGATATATCTTATAAGCCTTTAAGAAAGGTATTAATTAGTTTAAATATAGAAATTAAGTATTAAGAGTAAAAGACTCTATTATATTAGATATACTTCTTTAGCCTTACTTAAAGCTTACGTAGTATACTATTATTAAGCCTTATAGTATATCTTAAGATTAGGTAATTTATTATAATTTAGGGACTTCTTAATTAGGAATATTAAGTAGTGAACGTGGTTACGTAAAAGGAGGGGTATCTATAAGGTAAAGATTCTTATAGTTTAGTTATAGGGTTATAAAACGTGATATTATTAGAAGTAAGGTAATAAACTAGTAAGTTTAGCTAGTCTTAAGTAATAATTCTACTACTCTTATAAGAGTAAATCGCACTAAGAGCTAGAAGCTTCTACGCTCTCTAATTAGCTAGAAAGTGGAGTGAGAGTAGTGCAAGTGAAGTATAAGAGTGTAGCGAATATTAGACCTACCTAAAATTAAACTAAGGGGGGGATAATAAAAGTATTATATTAATTAAAGAAATACTTATTATATATTAATTCTTATAATAATTTTAGAGTAAAGAGTATTTAGAGCTGCCCCTTAACCCTTAGACCTTAGAGCTATTACGTGTATTAACTAACCCCCCCCTAAGAGGCGAGAGCTAGAGGCGATAGCTAGGGGTGGTACCCTTAGCGCGAGGCAATACCTGCGCTACCTCCCCGCGTTGCCTCTCACACGTGACCCACTAGGCCATCCCTATACCTATATATATATAGCTTAGCTCTCACTCTCTTCCTTCCATCTTTAGCTTTAGATTCTAAACAATTAAGACTTCCACGTTCAATCTACCTCTACTAGTCTTTTTGCCTTGTGCGGTCACAGTCGATAGGATCTACGGCTAGTTCCGGTGGGGAGATCCTTGATGGACCTCGGCCTGTGTCACATGCGTGTAGAAAACAACGGCGCAAAATGTGGTTGAGGAGCACTGTGCTGAGAAGAACCTCGCCGGCTACGAATTACCGGTACTACTCTATGGCCCTTGATTAAATACTCACGCCCTCCTTAATATCAAGTGTTTGCTTTCCTCCCCGCAACCCTCCTCCTTAACACCAAGCAACCTTTCCAATCACCTTTGAACACCCTCCGGTCTGAACGTGATTCCCGCTGTCAGCTCGCCATGTCTCTCAAGAACGGTACAGCTCCTTTATTTAGCGTGCTGAATCAATACTCATCCGTCTGCTAGATGCTTTCCCCTCTTCCGAGGCATTTGAAGCTATTAACGCTGCGCTCCAGACCTCTGACGCGGAGCGCAAAGATGCAATCAAGCAAGGGAATGCTGTGTTTGCTTTCACACTAAAGAACAAAGCCGGCGAGACCGAGAGCTGGCATATTGATCTGAAGAACAAAGGAGAGGTTGGGAAGGGCCTCGGGGACAAGCCGACAGGTACGCCACCTCCCCATGGAGATGAACTCTCAGTTTGTGAGAGAACTTGACGATATTTAATTCGCGGTTCTGTGTGAATGAAATGCTGACCTCTGCTTTACAGTTACCCTCTCACTCTCAGACGAAGACTTTGGCAAACTGGTCAATGGCAAGGCGAATGCACAGCGGCTGTTCATGGGAGGCAAATTGAAAGTCAAGGGCGACGTCATGAAGGCCACCAAGATGGAGCCGATTCTGAAGAAGGCGCAGGCCGTGAAAGCGAAATTGTAGATAGATTGAACAGTTGTATAATATAAAGTTGAGAAACGAAAGCCACTTGGCCAGCATATTTGCTTGGTACCTTCTAAGCCAGCGTCATAGTCCCGACTGGCTCTGCTTCTGAATTGACAACATCGGGGCACTCCGCCATCGCAGATGCTTCATCCCTGCGACGGGGACATCAAGAATCTCGCTGGCCTGAGCCGGTTCTGAGATTGTTCTGTCAAAAATGGGGGGATGACGCCGCTGGTGATTTTGAGTGCATCATATTACTGTAGTGCCCGCAATCCCATCCTCCTTTCCTGTCTGTGTGCTCCGTCCGACACCTTTCCAAAGAACCAGCAATGTCGAGGGTTAAAGATTTACCTTGGCCGTCACGTATGCAAGACGATGAATGGGGGGAAGTCCTTCAAGGCATCCCGGCCAAGGATGAGCCTTTCCTCAAGAAATACCTCGATGGTCGCGAAGCACTGATCCTCCAGGAAAAGAAGCAGAGGAGTGGTACGCAGAGTATCCTGCTACAGTGAAGCCTCCCCCGACTAACAAGTATCTAGACCATACATTCCGCCAATCTCTCTCGCCCCTGGCCAAAGAGGCTTGCTCGATCGTTGACGGTATTCGAGAGGAGGAACGGCGCACAATATGGACCTCCCAGTTCGAGGATGTCCTGGCTCAGAAGACAGGTACTAATGTTTACCCCGGCATGATGTTTAGTCTAGCAAAACAGCGGATGGAAGGGACGAAATTATGGCAGATTGTGAGGAAAATGCCGAAGGGGGCTTTGCTACACGCTCATATGGATGCCATGGTGGATTTCGATTACCTGTTCGAGGTATTGCTGGAAACGGAGGGAATGCATATACGTTGCACGTATCCTCTCTCCACCCCGGCCGCTCTTGAGGGTGCTCCAATCAAATTCAAATTTCTGGCTGTAAAACGAGGTACTGTGCTGGTTCCATGATCGATCAACAAAGCTAATCATCTACAGGAAGTGCAAGGTCTATCTGGAGTCCGGACTATGTCTCAGACACGCCAGTCCTTCTTACACAAGCTGCGGATTCATTTCCAGATGGCGGTAGAGCAGGTTTCCTATCTTGGCTCAAGAATCGCTGCACGATCACCAATGTCGAATCGATAGAACATCATCACGGGGTAGATGCAGTGTGGAGAAAGTTCTCCTCCGTTTTCACAATTCTCAACACAATCATTTTTTATGAACCAATCTTCAGACGTTTCATGCGGCGGATGATGCAGCAACTGCTTGCCGATGGGGTCAAATGGGTTGATCTGCGCCTTGCATTTACTTTTTCTTACTACGCTGAAGGTAAGGAACAGCCCGAGGCTACGTATGAGAGAATGTTCAAGATCTTCGGAGAAGAGATTGAGAAGTTCAAGGCCCAAGAGGAAGGCAAGGATTTTTGGGGTGCCAGAATGATATGGACTGGGATTCGAGTACTCGATACTCGGAAAATCGTCGAGGACATGGATGCGTGCATTTCCATTAAATTGACTTTTCCCAACCTCATCTCGGGCTATGATCTCGTCGGCCAGGAAGACGGTGGTCGACCGCTGAAAGACCTCCTTCCTGAACTGTTTTGGTTCAGAAAGCAGTGTGCTGAGGAAGGAATCGACATTCCCTTTTTCTTCCACGCTGGAGAGTGTCTCGGTGATGGTAGCGACACCGACCAGAACCTCTTTGACGCTGTTCTGCTAGGTACTCGAAGAATTGGCCACGGATTTTCTCTGTATAAGCATCCGCTCTTGATCGACATGGTTAAAGAAAAGAAAATCCTAGTGGAGAGCTGCCCCATCTCCAACGAAGTCCTTCGTCTCTGTGCCTCTATTATGTCACATCCATTACCAGGTAAGCTTATTGTATTACCCAACTGTTGTCTACTTGTAGAGTGCTCACAGTCCGGAATCTCGCTGGGAAATTGAAGTTCCTCTTGCACTTCAGTTCCTGAAACCCCCCCCACCTGCGATCATGAATAACATCTGCTAATGCGATGGTCAGCACTCCTTGCCCGTGGCGTCTCCTGCTCTCTTTGCAATGACGATCCCGCGATTCTTGGCCAAGACACTGCTGGGATGACGCATGATTTCTGGCAGGCGTTGCAAGGGTGGGACAACCTAGGCCTTGCTGGCCTTGGATCTCTGGCCGAGAATAGCGTTCGCTGGGCTGCGTTTGAGGATCAAAATTCCTCTGCCTGGGTCCACGACATCAAAGAAGCGACGCTGGGAGGCGGAGTAAGAGCTCAGAGAATGAAGCAGTGGAGCGTGGAGTGGGAGCAGTTTTGTCTGTGGATTGTCACGGAATTTGGGGAAGATGGCGAGAGTATCCAAAAGATTAGAAAAGAGACCAGCATGGATACTCAAGATTAGGTTTGGTGTTGGTCTCGGCCTTTGTATGTTTTACTAGATATTTGTCCAGCCCTAAACGGCTGGTGCCGGGCTGGATGGTGACCCGATTCAACATTGGCACACAAGACGTAAAATCCGCCGAGTTAAGGCATCGATGCATTTTATATGTTCCGGCCAGATGTCAAGTGAAACCACGCTGAGCAAGTCTGATCTGTTCTTGATCATTTGTTGTATTTACTGAGTAACACCAATGAGGGCTTTATCAGAGACCCGGGAACTCATCAAATCTAAAATGAGTAATCATCGCTATGCAACGCCGGGTTGATGCCATGCCGCCCTTATGCAGTTTTAGACATGAGAAGAAAGACTGCTCCATATTCATACCCATTTCTACATCTCCTCTCAAGCTTCCTGTGAACCATATCTATCGAAGATCAAAACCATTAATGCTGCCCCGGATAAATTTCTCACGAGGCGCGATACGTGATGCCAGAACAAAACGAGTCAGTCGATGAACCCTATGTCGGTTTGTTGGCCTCGAGGACCTCCGCAAGAGTCTTGGCCATTTCTGGTGTCTTGACTTGCAGAATCCATGTCTCCAAACCAGATCCTTTATCCAACGCCGTCAAGAATTTCACGGTTTTGTCTTTTGGCTCATACTTGACCCCGGAGAGGATCCCTTTGTTCAAAATTACGAGGCCTGTCGGGTCCATGCGAAGTAGTATTCTCGACACTCCAGTATCCTTGTGCTTGAGCACTCTCAACGGTCCAACGCCCTTGCTTTCCCAGCCTTGGCTTTTGCCACCCTCTTCCTTGTGCATATACTTCAACGCCTTTGCGCGAACTTCGTGGACAACCACCTCATGCTCCTCGCCAGGCCCTCCAGTGCTCAGGTTAAATGGCACATGCTCTTCTTGGTCGGCCTCGCCATCGCCCGAATTATCACCATCTGTGGTCGCTCCCGGAGTTGTAGCACGAGAAGTACTTGCAGATACAGCAGCGGATGGAAACAGCGAGGAAGTTGTGCTAGGCGCGCCAAAACCAAAGCCTACGCTGCCTGAAGTTGAGCCCGTGGAAAGGTTACTGAATATGCTAGAGGCTGGAGCAGTTGGCTTACTTTCCCCGCCAATATTTCCAAACAGATTCGAGAACGGTTTTGGTGCAGCTCCACTGGTCTTGTGGGGTTCGCTGAAGATGCTTGAAGGAGTTCCCTTCTTCGTCGGCGTTGCGGCCGTAACACTAACAGTTGGAGTTGAATGTTGGCCATCCTTGCTTGGTGTAGCATTGCCAAATCTAATCGGGCTGTCGTTCTTCCATGTTTGATCACTTGGATTGACAGCATTGTTTTGGAAAGGATTCTTCAAAGCGGAAAATGGGGTCGCCATACTCGGTTGCGTATTCTCCTTTTCTTTGTCATCGTCATCGTATTTGCCAAGGGGCATGTTTCCGTTGCTGTCTTTAGAAGTGATTCTGTCAAAGAGTCCCCCGGTAAAGCTGCCACTGGGTGTACTGGCTCCGGAGATATTGCTGCCCTTAGTAATTCTGTCGAAGAGCCCCCCAGTAAAGCCTCCTGTTGGTGTACTAGACCCCGAAGGCGAGACGCTTCCGACTTTCGAAGCTAAAGAATTCGTCTTCTTTGCAGAAGCTAGACCAGGCCCTGTCTCTTCAGCCGGCGTTCCTGGACCACTCGCGCTCTCGCCATCAGGTTGATATGTTGGATCCTTCTTTTCTGAGTCTACCTCGGGCTCACTTGCTTCGTCTCCACTATCTTCATCGACATCGCCATCCTTGCCACTAGTGCCACCGAGGTGACCGAAAATCCCGTCAAGCTTGATAGGCTTCCCGGGAGTATGTCCATCAAGGACAGAGCCAGTGGAACTGCCAAAAGCAGGGGTTGGTGTTCTAGAGCTATTCAAGGAGTTGGATATGCTGTTAGATGCCTGAGAAGATGGATTCTGGCCGAATAGCGAGCTCGGGGAAAATGTTGGTTGAGTCGCGACTATGTTTGTCCGACTGTTCTCTTCGTCATTAGTCGATGAAGGACTGGCTGACGGAACGAAAGTGAACCGCTTCGCATTTTTCGCACTTTCTTCACTCGCTTTTTTCTTCTCAAGTCTTTCTGCTTTCCACTTTGCTTTGAATTCTTCGAGATCTTCGTCCGAGTCATAATCATCCTCAATGGCTTTTTTCAGTGCTTCTGCCTCCGCCTTCTGTACGAATTGCGATTGAAAATCGGCTGTAACGGTACCGAACACAGGGGCCTTCAACACGCTTGACTTGTGGTCGGTGCTAATAGAGCCAACCACTGCATTGGAAGCAGTTGTAAACTTTGGAGTGGATGCATTCGGAGCTTCTGATGTTGCGCTTGAGGCGAACAGGTTCTGGAAAGAGGCTGACGGGGTTGCCGGTGTGACTTTTGCAGCAAAGACACCTGGAGAAGTCGCGGTTGTAGATTTTGCGGGAGAAGAAGCACCTGGAAGGTTGGCGAAAGCATTAGCCCGAGGAGCATTATCCTTCGCGGTTTCGGGCAATGCTGCCATCTTCCTCTCTGGGCTGCTGTTACCGGCAGACTTCGATGGACTGTCAAGTATATTTTTGAAGATATTTGAAGTAGACGAACCCAACGAGTTAGATTCCAATGTGCCGTTCGTGACTGGAGTCTTCACAGGTCGTAGCGGGTTTCGTTGTATAGTATCTTTGGTGATTTGTTCGCTGGCTCTCCGTTTCAGCGGCGTTTCGGAAGATGAGTCTCTCGAAGATGTAGCTTGCAATGCTTGAAGATTGTTCCCATTCACAGGAGCGGAAGTCTGCCCTCTGGACCCGAGCTCACCATTGGCAAGACCGCGAGCGGCAGTCGATGATTCGATCTGTCTCGTCCGCTTGTTCGGATTTTCGTTCTCCTGGTCTTCATCGTCAAGCTTCCGTTTTGATTGCTGTCCATGAGGCTCGGTGTATGTGACTTCAACACTTTGTTTAGATCGCTTACTGGGGTGATCGGCTATGTCAGTGTCCTCGCCTGTCTTTCGCTTCAGAGCAGCGGTATCTCCCATCACAGCCAGGCGTTGCTCCTTATAGAAGTCCACAACCGGCGTGGCATCTTCATCAGGATTGATCGATGCAAAGAAAGTTGACATAGCCTTGTTCATAGCACGCATTCGAAATCCTTGGTGGAATGCCATCTTTTGGAACCCAGTGTAATTTGCGGGTATGAAAGAAGCTATGCTTTCCACCGTCATTTCACTTGCTTCTTTGATTTGCTGCCGAGCTGAAGCCTCATGTCGTCGTGGATGTCCCTTTTGGACAAACTCACTCGCGGTAGAGGCAACTGGGGTACTAGAGGTCACAGTGGGCCTAGCAAATTTCGAAGCGTTACCCACCTGCTCCAGGCTCGGAAACATACCGTTAGGGGGCGGTTGTTGTGCACTTGCCGGGGCGTCGAGGGGCCTCGTGGATGAGAATAAGTTGCCATTGGTTAAGGGTGTTTGTGCCGAGGCTAAAATGGGCTGAGCATTATTCGTCGCAGCGGATGAAGTGATCTTCAATGGTTAGATTGGCTTTTACATGTATCAGAAAAAGTACTTGAATGACTTACTGTTGGTTTGGTAGCTCCGAAAGGGTTTGCAGCTAAGGAAGATTTGTCTAAAACAGGACTGTTGGAGTTCTCGCCGTTCTCCAAGACCCTGCCATTATCTTTGGGCTGTGTAATCAACTGGTCGATTGGCTTATTGAGATTGCCAAACAGGTCATCATTCGCTTTGGTCTCTTTGCTCCCGAAGACGCTCCCAACTGGATTTTGCTGATTCTGAGCGCTAGACTCAATGGCAAATCCCGAAGATTTCTTGATGCCCCCAAACAAACTACTTGGAGAAGGCTGAAGCTGCTGCTGTCCAAAAGGGTTGGATATGTTGGGTTTTGCCGAAGCGGGAGAGGGATTATCAACGAAGTTGGTAGCCCCCGATGCTGGGGAAGCATTCGGCAAGTTAAATGGATTGCTTGTCGCAGGTGCTATAGCCTCTTGATCCTGCTTTCCAAACATATTGCTGACGGGTGAGGGCGCTGGGGAATTTAGGCTGGCAAATGGATTAGAATGTGAGGCTGCTTGTTGCATCTTTGTTCCCGACGAGTTTGCAGGTTCTACAGGCTTCTGAGGTTGGCTTGCTCCGAAGAGGTTGCTCGTGGGTCCAGAAGTTGGAGGTGTGGAACCAAAAGTGATGCCAGAACTCGACGGAGTACTAGGGGGTCGACCGAAAACGAACGGGGTGGTCGTAAGTCTGCCTTCTGTGGGAGCTGCCTTTGGGGGGCCAGCTAGACTGCTAGCTGGAGAGGGAGCAGATGCAATCGAACCGAATAAGCCAATGTTTGGGGCGGTAGGAGCAGTCGATGTGGCGGAGTTGAAGAAATTGCCCACTTGAGGGGCCGTAGTTGTAGTTGGAGCAGAGCCAAAGAGGTCGCTAGTGGGTATAGTAGGTTCTGTAGTCGCACCGAACATGCTGCTAGAGCTCGATGGCTGCCCAGATGTTTGACCGAACGAGAATGCAGGATTTGCAGGCTTGTCTTGTGGTGCTGCTGGTGCTGAGCTGAATAGGCCTGGAGTCTGAGATGGCTGCTGATTGAAGCTAAACGAGCCTGACCCAAAGCTGGAAGGAGTAGATGGTGGAGGTTGTGAGACAGGCTGGAAAGTAAATGGGTTCTTTACAGGCGTGGTGGTTGAACCGGAGTTGAAGCTGATGCCAGACTGTTGAGAGTTTCCGAACGAAAACATGGCCCCTCCAGATGACTGCTGTGTCAACCCAAACGCGTTACCTGGCTGACTTTGTCCGAAGGAATTAGAGGTCTGGAAGGGAGAATTGCTCTGCTGGATCGTCGAAGCACCTCCAAATGGTCTCTTTGTAGCCCTGTCATCACCCGCAAACCGTCCGTCGCTCTCCGACGCGTTTTGTGATGGTGTGTTCAAGGTGTTTGATCTGAGACCGAAGGAAGGAGAAGGAAAGCTGAGGCCCTGCGCAGGAGCAGAGAAGCTGAATTCGCCTGTAGCTTGTATGTTGCCGCCGAAGAGACCGCCGCCGCCATTCTGCGAAGAAGTCTGTGTTTGCATCGCGCCGACCTGTTGTTGCATCGTTGGGGTAGGAGTCTGGGAACCGGTTCGTCGAGGTCGGGGTTTCTCTCTGATTTTTCTGGCCGCGAGCTGAGCAGCATTGGCGCGTTGAGCTTGCTCCATTGTCGCGATTCAACTCCGAACGAGCGCTATTGTGCTTTGGCACCGGCCGGTCAACAATAGCAAGCAATGGGAAACGCGGATCGCGAAAGTGGTGGCAGATCAAGGTCTAGGTGAGGTTGCGCGGTGGTGAATCCAGGTGAACTCAAAGGTGAGCCGGATAAGGGACTCGAGATGACGATGTCGTCGCGAATGGGGTCTTCGAGAGTGCAACAAAGCGCAAGACTGCCACTATGAAGGAAGTAAAGGCAAAGGAAGACGTGTCGATCAAGTGCGGCACATCGTAGGCCGTCCACAAGATGAAGGTCGTAGGGTCCAAGTCTGCGATGTCGAAGATTATTCGGTCGCGATGAGGTCTCAATCCCTGCATCAAAACCAAACGAATCACGTGACCATGCGACAGTCAAATTTACCTAGCCGTACCTAACTTATTCAAAATTTATGCAGCAAAACGGGATGACTTCACAATTCTAGATCGATGGGTAGTCTTGGAGTATAGCAGGTTTCACTACATGCGTCGACGTGTGGCTACCAACGAGGAAGGATTCCCGCCTAAGTTCCTGAATTCAGTGAATTCACCATGGCGAGGAGATGCAAGTTTCAATGTATCAACAAGTGCAACAGGCATTTAACGGAATGCTTTTATAAGAACTTACCAGGAAGCTAGAAGTGCCTTATTTTGAGAGCCCGCTGCACGACATACAAGCAGCTCCGCTGCATATCTTCTCACAACATGCTCCGAGGCATATTCTTCAACGCTTGCCTCACCCCTAGATCACCAAGAACCTCTGTGGAGTTGTCAGTTTGACTTTGTCGAGGAGGGAGAGTAGTATATACCTTCAGCCCCGCCCAGAATCGCATCAAATTTGTAAGTTCTGTGGAACATCTCAATAATTTTGCCCATTCCAGTCTGCGTCAAAGCTCTCCCCCCAAAAATTTGCACTGCCTCATCTGCTATTTCATGTGCTGAACGCGTAGCAAACATTTTCAGAAGGCCTATGGGTCCAGCTAAATGGGTAGATTGTTCCTTATAAGGCATGAGGGTCATTTGGTAAGTGATGTTCTCAAGCCAAGCCTGATTGGCCTCGCAGTGGGCTATCATCTTTGCAAGCCTAGAAGAGTTAGCCGGCACTGGCAAAGCGGAGATAGACTCATTACTTCTGCCGAATAACTGGTTGCTCGACCAATTTCTTCCCAAAAACTAATCGCTGATTCTATTGTGAGATTAGTATCAAATCAACAATTAGATGTACCTCTACTCTTCGAAACTTACGCTCCATTTCATGCATTCTTCTGTCACAAGGCGACTCATTCTGATAACAGCGCAAGCCATCATCCATCTTTCGTGGTTGAAGTTAGATAAGATGACGTGTATCCCCTTATTCTCCTCCCCGAGAAGATTTTCGACTGGGACTTTGACAGAATCGAAAGTGATGAATGTTGTTCCAGCCGCGGCAGAGTAAGACGTCTTGATTGCCGAAGTCTCGACGCCTTCTCCCCTCTCAATAAGAATCACAGAAAGGCCCTTGTCTTTTGCAATTTGTTAGATCTTCCTTCAAAGGCTCGATGAGTTTTCGAGCCAACGCGCTAATTCTTCACAGACATTAAGAAATCTGGGGAATAGTGCCATACCAGTTTTGACTCCAGTGACGAAGTAATCGCAAAAGACTCCATTCGTAATCCACTTCTTACTTCCATTGACTATATAGTGTTTTCCATCCTTAGTCTTTTCTGCTGTGGTTCTCAATCCAGCGACACTAGCAGGAATGAATTAGCATTGCTTAGCATAGAGAAGGACCGAGGCTAAACTAGCTATCCAGAAGTTCTCCTTTTAGAGTTATGTCTAAAGTACGGAAACAGCTTGAAAGGCAGTTCAACAAGAGACATTAAGCAAATCATCCCCACTTACTCAGAGCCCGCAAAAGCTTCCGTAATGGCCAAGCATATCTTTTTCTTGCCCGAAAACACTTCCTGGGCGATTTTGTTCTTCCAAGCCTCATCATTAGCAAATTGCAGCACGGCCGTCAGACTTATAGTCATGCCTGCCATATTGCCATCTTGGAATCCCCTAGCACTTGCTCGAACCATTTCCTGAGTGACAATCAAGTCGTGAAAATAATCAAACTCCTCTCCCTTTACCTAAAAGCGAGTCAGAATCTCTATACAGAACAACAACACCCAGTGGCTGTACTTACAGCTCCATTCATTAGGCTCACGCCATGCATATGTTCACCAGGCCCGATGCGCATATGCAAGATCCCCTTTTCAGACATTGAATCAATGAGCTCTTGCGGGATATGCTTGCCGGTCTTCTCGCAGTCCTGTGCAACTGGATACAACTCCTTATCCGTGAATAATCTCATGGCTTTCTGCAATACGCGGTGGCTCTCTTTGTAATAAGGGCTTTTGAACTGAGGCCTAGAGCATGTTGGCATGTTAGTATTGAAATGCTTGGAATAGGATGCCGTAGTCATGCTCTCTTTATGCTCTCTTTCTGCCCACTGACACAGGTATTTCGGATAACAGCACGGAGACATAGACTCACGTAAGCCAGGTGGGTTCCCCATACGGAACGACACTTAAACCTCCAGGACTCTGCTCGATCACCGTCGACTTCTCGCCATCGAGCTGGCCAATGCAAAGGCTTGAGTATTTTTGAAGGACTTCTTGCCGGTGCAAGTTGTAGAATGCTTGGGTAGCATCTGTTCCAGCAACTGTATAGCAAATTAGCCTTCAAAGGCTTGTGAATAGATAGAAGGTTCAGGTTTTGAGTGTCGGGTGTCCGAGACAAAGGTATATCTAAGGGCAACATGGCTCCCTATCGAAGGTGCTGCTATTATGTTCTCGTCTGGCTGTCTGTCTAGGGTGCGGCCTCTGCTAAAAGAAAAATTACTCTGTTCAAGCACAAACCTTACCTTGCTTAAGAACAGCCTCACCACCCGGGTGTGCATCTTTAAAATCAGTTACATCGTAGACTTTACTATCGATGATGAACCAAAGAGAGTCTTCAGTGTTGTTCTTGGCGACCTCCGCACGTGTGAGGGGCTTATGAGGCATTGTGACAATACTTCTGAAGAAGGAGGTACTGTAAAAGAGGGCTTGGGATGAAAGGAAAAGCCCACTTGAAGAAAGGAAAGGAAGTTTGCAATGGTCTAGCTGAGGGGGGTGTAAGAAAACAGAAGCTGGGGAATTCAAGGGTACAATGCCGAGGTCCAGCGGCGGACCAATCAACAGCTTTATTTTCCAAGCAAGACTCTAGGTCCGGATCCCACCCAGACCCAAAGACTGGGGGAGGGAGGGGGCCTTGGATTTGTATATTTAGGTACTTGAATGGATAGACCACTTTATTTCTTTTGTTACCTGTGGTGGCAAGAGCCTCTTCCTGACAGTGAGTGCCTTCGGTCTTTCTCAAAATCGACAAGACTACACCGTCTAGCACTACTTTTGAGGAAGACAAACACGCATCCTTGTTATGACTTGGATACCAGTTCAAATCTGATCATGATAGGAAGCCCATTCGGGCTCGAGACATCACCGTCACGGGACTAAATAGGTAGATGTCGTGCTACGTGTCGGGCCTTATCGGATAACGGAGCTTAGGCGAGGCGAGGGGCATACTGTAAAAGCAGTTCGCGGTGAACAAATGACTTGGGCAACTTGACAACAACAGCGCCAGCGCCCGCGCCCGACCATATGGCAAGCATGAGCTTGCAGGAAAGGTACAAGCACACCGGTATTATTTTCGTGGCAGCACCACCCAAAGGTCAGCAAACATCCTTACGCTATAAACGATAATGAGAGCCAGACTGGGAGGCTCGCTCCAACCTGTGCACGCGCGCCCTGATCAGGAGGAGCTGTACTTCTTGATACTCACCTGGCCTTCCCCTCGCCACACCACCGGGCCTGTACTTTCTACCGGATCTCCTCCTTCTCCTCAAGCACTTGCTTGACCCCCACTACCAGAACGATGGCGTCCTATCTACAATCATATTTCCAGACCTCCTCCATGCCGAAGCGCCTCCTTCAGTACGCGCTTTCAAGGCTCGAGATCCTCGACACGGACGCGTTGGAATGGGACAATCTAGATATAGCTTTGGGCAAGAAGACCGTGTTTGAGTTCCGAGACGTGGGCCTGCGGCTGAAGGTAGTTCACCAGTGGCTGGGTTATTTTTTAAGTCGATTTCGTTAACGCTTTACTCATTCGCAGAAACTGGAAACGTTACTTCAGCTACCTCCCTCGCTCGACCTCATCAAGGCCCGTGTCCTACTTCTACGTATTTCCGTTCCTGTCGATCTTTACATCAGTCCAATACTGGTGGAGGTAGAAGGTGTTGAGAGTCAAATACGCGTGAAGTCTAAGTCAGCGAAGACTACTCATACGAACCATGACCGGAAACAAGGAGGGCAGCGGCCGAAAACTGCAGATGGTCTTAATACCCACCCAAAGTCAGAAAGAGGCTCGAGAGGCTCCGATTTCGAGGATGATCCAGACTTCGCCATACCAACGACTGCTAATTTAGCCCAGTCCTTTCTCCAGGCTGAGCCGGAAGAGGAGAGGGCTGAACTTGAAGCTGCTATTTTGTCGGAGACCCCCGATCTTGGCTCTTCTTCAGTCCTGAGCGAGGATGGGGAACTACCAGTCGGCACAGGGACTGCGTTAAACCTACCATATTTCATGACCAATTTCCTACGAGGCATTGTTGACCGCATGCAAGTAAGAATTCGTGGTGTTACTTTGAATCTAGATGTCGATGTACCTCACGAAAATTCGCGAACCTCTACTTCTAGTTCGACTGACTCTGTTACGATACAAGTAAAGGTTGATGATGTCGACATTGAGGGTATTACCGATAGCCTGCCGAAAGGCTCACAGACCGACGGTAAAGATGCTACCTCGAAATCCAAGGAAGGTAAACGCCTTCTTTGCCTGTCGAATATTAGAGGTTCTTTGATTTCGGAGCCAGCCCTTTTCTCCTCTCTAGCTCGGTCATCAGCCTTGTCCTCGCCGTCAACCACGCAATCTGATGTATTTGAGGAGAGGAAATCGGTTCCTCAATCACACTTGAGTAATCGAGAGAGTTCTCTGAACATGGATGATCGTGCAACGTCCCCTGAGCGGCGAAGTACTGTTTCATCTCAATCAACAACGAGATCTTTACGTGGAAATACTATCGATACGAAATCTTTAAGTAGCTCAATCATTGCTAGTGATAGCGGTCGATTTGATGATGCCTCGGAAGACGGCGATGGGCCCAATATGCGAGAAAGTGTTCAACTCAGTGATGTCGGAGATAGCATTTATCGTAACTCGGCGTACTTCGACCAGATGGGGGAAAGTCAGTACTCAGTGGAGCATGGAGAAGATGGCAGAGAGTCGAGTCTCCTGCCTCCTGCCAATCAAGGACTCCACAGCAACAACCCAACCTCGGCATTGTCTACCCCACGAGCGTCTGGTCATCTCCCGGACAGAGACACGTTTGTAGCATCAGGATCTCGACTTTTCAAGGATGAAACCTCAACTTCGATGCTGCAATCGACAATATTGCCGACAAGAGCCCACGCAAGGTTCTCGGCAGACCGTGTGTCACAATCTCAACCATCCCTCCCTCCGGGAACATCTAGGTCATTTCCAGGGGACGGTCTTCCTCAATTCGAACATAATTCGGCTGAGACTGATGTTGCTCAAGAGAGTGATGAAGAAGAGGATAGCTCCACTCCCAATGGGGAGGAGGATCTCGCCCAATCTCAACTGTTCAGTCATGAAGACGCCGAGAGTATGTACATGAGTGCTTTATCTCATGATTCTTCTGCCTCGAGAATTTTAGGAGCTCGGAGACGGTCAAGTAGCCAAAAATCCACTCCTAGCAGTCCGATTTCCCCACAAGCGGAGACAGAACATCTGGACAACCTGGAGAATGCTCGCCATGCTGCGCCTATATTGGCATCTGTGGAAGATGCACCAACTCGTTCTTCTATCTCAGCCTCAAGTATACCAGAGAGGAGTTCAACATTCGCTTCAGATAGATCTACGGAGCTTCCAAATCCCGCATCTGTGCCACATAGCTCAAGTGGGGTTTCAGAACGCTCAACAACGTCGTCAGATGGATACCCACGCATGTTCAAACAACTTTTTACACTTGATCGCGTTGACGTCTATCTGCCCCCTATGGCAACCAACAGCGCCCCGGACTCCCACGATCCTCCTGCTGCTGACACTATGTTGCGTTCAACTTTTGATGGGCAAAGTGATGGTGCCAGCTCTGCGTCAATCAACATACCTGGTGCATTTTCTACTTACCTTCCTGCTCCGAGTAGACCACCCAAGCCGCACAATGTTCCTGCGAATTCACGGACAGCACAGCCTATGCTGCCATCCGAGAGTCCCAAAAGTATGATCGAGGTGCTTCTTGGCCACCTACTCGTCCACTTTGACGTCTCCGTCGGTCGGCTTCTGTTCAAGCTCCTACACCAGCTAAAAGACGCTCTGAAGCAAGAAACTCCTACTACAGCTTCAGCGTCAAAGAAGCCGGAGCTAGGCTTCGTTGACAGGACATATCTTCTAGGTGCAGAAGAAATCTCTCTGAAATTCTTGGAAAGACTTGAAGGGACCTTGGGCCCTTCCGGCGAGCCTGACATTGGCCGATGGACTGCCCCTGCGGAGGCCGAGATTCTCCTCCGGGCGACTTTCACTGGTCTAAGTATCGATTCTCACACATTCAAATCAACGACAAAGACATCCATTAGCCTGAAGAAATTTGTGTTCGGGTATGCTGCAGAGAATATTGTGTCTTTTAACGCTGCCTTACAAATGAGGGCTTCTGTTCGAGACCTCAAAGCTTCTGACGGCGTTGACTTATCTATGATTATCACGCAAACCTCCGAAATTGTGCGATGTGAGGTCACCACTCTTCCCGTGCATGTCTCAATAGACCTACAGAGGCTCGACGAGACCTTCAGCTGGTTTGGTGGACTTAGTAGTGTCCTGAATCTAGGCAGCTCTATGGCTTCAAATGCTACTATTACAGCAAAGATTCCTAGCAAATCCAAACCTCGTGGCGTTCACTTCCAGACCCCCATCAGACCCGATGATAGATCTATGGCGTTACAAAACAAGGCCGATATCAGGATCGGGGGCTTCATTCTTGACCTGGTGGGCACGGAATGCAGTGTCGGGGTAGAAACTTCAGCAGTCAAGGTCGTCAGTCGCGCTGAAGGTGTCGGCGTCTCTGTACAGAAAATCAAACTATCCGGTCCTCACCTTCCGCGATCAAGCGAAGATCCGGCGATTAACGTTGATATCTCTTCCACTAGCATCGAATACTCACCTTCTCCGATCGACGAAGACCTGGATCGTCTGTTGTCTCTGATAACTCCATCCAAAGCTAAGTATGATCAAGACGATGACATACTGCTTGACACTCTTCTGCGTCAGCGCAAGCAAGGCTCAGTCCTCAGAATCTCCATCGAAAGTATTCAGACTAGAGTTTGTCGATTACATGAGCTTAGCTTTCTGCCAGAGCTGGGTAATGAGGTCTCAAGACTTTCTACTGTTGCAAAATATCTCCCGGACGACGATCGACCAGGTTTACTGTCCCTAATTATGGTCAACAATTTTAATGCACAATTGGACGTCAATGATACGCTTGGAACCGTACAGTTATCGTCAGCAGGTATCGAGGTTGCGCAGATCACCCTACCAGCACTTGTCGCATTCAGTGTCGACGCTGTATCTGCTCGCCGCAATAACTCGGAAGAGCTGATCGGAGCTGCCACGGATCCCGCACTGCGTCAGCATGGAACCAGGGCACCTGCTATTATGGCAAGAATGATTGGTGATGAGATGGAACCTGTGGTGAAGATCAAATTGTGGAACCTGAAAGTTGAGTACCGAGTACCTACTCTTATGACCTTACTCGGCTTGGCGGGGAATGCAACCTCACAAGAAGTCTCTGCAAGTCTAACAGCATCCGTTGCAACTTTGACGGATTTTGCAAGAAATAACGGGCCTCAGCGCTTCGTGCACAGTCATATTCGACCTGACAATTTTAGCAACTCGGAAGCTAAGCCACTCATCATTGACATGGTTTTACGTGATTGTCTTCTAGGCCTCAATCCGCTTGGTCAGCCCTCTAAACTTCTAGTTGCATTGACCGAAGCACATTTTGTGGCAGCGCTCCCAAAAGACAAGAATGCCAACGCGTCATTGGACCTGAGCAAAGCCTCGTTGCTCATCATTGATAATGTTGCAAATATACTTTCTGTGGATTCCAATTCCAAACCACGACGGCACACTTTCGATGGTGGAAGCACTCAGGTGACTGATTTGGGCCTCATGGGCTACGTTCAAATTGGCTCGTTATCTTCAGCTAAAGCCATCGTTCAGATGACGACAAACGGAGAAGAAGAGCGTTCAATTGATGTAGAGCTTCGAGACGACCTTTTCGTTCTCGAGTCGTGTGCCGACTCAACCCAAACATTGATCGCGATTTTGAACGGCTTGACGCCGCCCACTCCTCCTAGCAAAGAAATGAGATATCGAACCAAGGTTATACCTGTGGAGGATCTACTAGCGTCACTTTCTGGGGACGCTTTTGGTACAGCCGAAGGAGACTACAATTTTGACGATGATTTCCCCATCGATGGGTCAGAGGCCGAATACCCAGGTGGTGAAGACGGCGAAGATCTTGAATTTGACTCCCACTATTATCAGAACGCCCCCGGTGAGCAATATAGTGGTACAGTTCTCGAATTTGAGGCAGGTTCATCAGCCTCCACACACCTGACAAGTCGAGATACCCGCGATGGGGTTTTACTAGACAGCATTGTCGAGACACATGGAGAGCCTGTGAGTGAACCACTTGAATTTCAGGATGACCACTTTGGCACTGGTTCTGTCTTGGAAGGCACCGCACACAGGTGGAATTCAGTAAAGAACACCTACGATCGATCGAACGTGCAGAATGTCAAGAAAAGTCCTCTCAAGGTATGCATAAGGGATGTGCACATCATTTGGAACCTCTTCGATGGCTATGATTGGCAACACACCCGTGATACCATTGCGAAGGCTGTCCAGGACGTCGAGTCTAAAGCAATCGAGAAACGAGCACGGAATGAGAGACGGCCAACATTTGATCAAGATATTGAGGATGAGGAAACGGTCATCGGGGATTTCCTTTTCAACTCGATTTACATTGGAATTCCAGCAAATCGAGATCCCCGTGAGCTTTCAGCAGCTATTAACCAGGAAGTAAACGACAATGCCACGGAAACCGAATCTGTTGCAACTACATCATTGTCGTCCTCACCGAGTAGGCAAGGGGGCGTACGCAAGAATAGGAGCAGAAAGCTGCGACTGAACCGAAGCAAACACCATAAAATTACTTTCGAATTGAGAGGGGTGTCCGTCGATTTGGTGGTCTTTCCCCCACACAGTGGTGAGACCCAAAGCTCTCTGGATATTCGTGTTCGTGACTTTGAAATATTTGATCACATACCGACGTCGACTTGGAGAAAGTTTGCTACATACATGCAAGATGCAGGGGAGAGAGAGACTGGTACTAGCATGATCCACATCGAGATCCTCAACGTCAAGCCTGTGCCTGAGCTTGCAGCGTCAGAGATCGTTTTGAAAGCCACTATTCTTCCACTCCGCCTACATGTGGATCAAGATGCTCTTGACTTCATCACGAGATATTTTGAATTTAAGGATGACTCTGCTCCAGTGCATGCAACTCCAGGCGACGTGCCATTCCTTCAGAGAGTGGAGGTCAATTCGGTCCAAGTCAAGCTTGACTTCAAGCCAAAACGAGTAGACTACGCTGGCTTGCGATCTGGTCATACAACAGAGTTCATGAACTTCTTAATACTCGATGAAGCGGACATGGTACTTCGCCACACGATCATTTACGGGATATCCGGGTTTGACAAATTGGGAAAGACGCTGAACGACATCTGGATGCCGGACATCAAGCGTAATCAACTTCCTGGCATTCTTGCTGGTCTGGCTCCCGTCCGATCTCTGGTCAATGTTGGAGGCGGATTCAGGCACCTTGTGTTGGTGCCCATCCGTGAATACAAGAAAGATGGAAGACTTGTTAGAGGAATTTCAAAGGGTGCCGCTGCATTTGCAAAGACCACGGGGACTGAGCTTGTCAAGCTTGGCGCCAAAGTCGCGATTGGGGTACAAACAGTGCTCCAGGGCGCGGAAGGCTTACTTGGTCCCGGTGGGCAACTCGCTCAGACGTCCTTTGACGAAGATGACTCGGAAGAGGAGAACAAACAGATCAGCTTGTACGCCAACCAGCCCGTCGGCGTAATGCAAGGTCTGAGAGGCGGATATGCGGGCTTACAAAGGGATCTCCTTCTCGCACGGAATGCGGTCATCGCGGTGCCGGGCGAGGTCATGGAAAGCGGGAATGCAGCCGGAGCATTGAGGGCAGTACGCAAACATGCGCCAACCGTAATACTCCGACCTGCCATCGGTGTTGCGAAGGCAGGTGGTCAGATTTTGATGGGAGCAACAAACGCGCTGGACCCCGCGCATTTACAGAAAGCGGAAGCTGTAAGTCAACCCCCAATCAAGTTATGTGAGAGGTGTATTAAGATGATTAGAAATATAAGAAGCATTGACGACGTAATGATATTGAATCGAGAGGTAGTGATTTTGCATCAGAACGGAGCCATGGACAGCATTTTCAAAGAGCATAGTTGCGGTGCGAGGTGTTGGGCGTTGTCTTGCATATGGTATAGGAATTCATTAGATTTTTTCGCATGACCTATGTGGTAGAGCCGAAGTTAAATTGAAAATACGGCATTTATCACACATTCGAAAACCCACTATCATAATCAGAAGAGAAGGAATACTCCTTGATCAACGTGCCAGTCTACAGCGAAGTATCGCCTGTCAAAGGCGACCAGTCTCAAGTGTACAAGAACAATCTTGTTGTCTCGTTCTATGGCAATTATGAACAACAGGAAGTTCAATTACGTATGTGGGATGGAATTCTCATCGATCGAGACAGAAGCTCTGGACGGCTCTGGAACATCTCAACCCACCGGCGGCTAGGCGAGCGTCAAATCAATGCAACCAGCATATTGTTATTTGGCAAGCGCAATTCAGCATTTCAGCCTTGCTGCACAATGCGGCCCAACCCTGCTCCTGATTCTGGCACAACCCTGCAGCGGCGGACACTGCATGTTGGCACTGCATGGAGTCTGGATTGCGCTGGGCTGCCGAGCAGGAACGGCATCGCATGTTCAGCGTTCAGCGTGGAGCCCAGGCTTTGGTCAGCTAGCTGTACGCAGCGTAGGCATGTGAGCACCTTTAGTAGCTTGTGTAAGGGGTGGGATTGCGGCTCGTGTTTTTGGATCACCTCAACTTCCTGACTCGTCTCAATAATGCCAGGAAAGGAAAGGAGTGCCGCTCGGGAGGGTTTTGGAACGTTCTTCTACCTAGTGTTCTTCGACCTTCTGCGCCTGCACCTGCGCCTACGCCTGGACCAAGAGACGGCGCTTGGCCGCATCCAGCGCGACTACAGGTACTGTATGAAGCCTGGTGTCGTCTCAACGTGGTGGACACCGGAATATCCGGATTCGTCCTGTCTTTGGTAGCTTGGTCGCTTGGTCGCTTGGGGGCAGGCCAGTACAGCAGTATAGCCAGTGTTGCAGTGCAGCGGGGAGGAGCGGAAGGCTGGCTGGTGACGGCGACTCGGGGGCTGGCGGATAGGGAGTCGCTCGGATTTGATAGAGACCCCCCTTGCCTTCCTTGCCTTGCCTCGCCTTTCCGACCTAGGCCAGGCTCGGCGGAGGCGAAAGGGCTTCGCGAAAGGCCGTTGATTGAGTGAGTGAATGACGGAAAGTGCAGCTGCTTCGCCCTCCGACTTTCTCCCCCTACTTGACAACAACCACCCCAACCCAACTCAACCCAATCTAGGTAATATACCAAGCAAACCTGCAAACCGCAACGCGCCCTCACACTTACACTCTCACTCACACTCACGCCCACCTCACATAACTCGACCTCAACTATTCCCCCGTCACAACACAGCCTTTCCATCTCGCAGACCTCGTGTAGAAGCCTCGTCAGCGCCTCGCCGTGCTTATCTCGCCCGCCCCATCACACGACCTCGACTCCGTTGAAACCATCATCATGCCTTCCTCATCACCTATCTCTCCATCGGCATCGCCAGAGCCTGCAGACACCATGCAGATATTCGTGAAGAACGTGGCCGGAGACAGTATGGCCCCTCGCCCTCCCACTCTCCGCAACCCACTGACCCATCTACCAGTGTTTCCCATGACCGTCCCCCAAGATCTGTCAATCCGCAACCTGCGCACCCTCCTCTCCTTGCGAACCTCTCTCCCCGAAGAAGATTTGCGCTTGGTCTACGCCGGCAAGCACTTGTCCCCTTCAAGTACCCTCGCAGAGAGCAACATCTACCGGGAGTCGACCCTCCACCTCGCCGTGCCACTCCGAGGCGGAATGCCACCCAAGAAGATCCGGTGCACATACAAAGACTGCAAGGAAGGGGCCCAGAGAATTATCGGTGACTGCGGGTTCTGCAATGGCCACTTCTGTGGCAAACACCGTTTGCTGGAGGACCACAAGTGTGATGGATTAGAGGACGTAAGTGTTCCTCCAGGCTGTTCACGATGCGAGCCGCAATGGTGGCTCGTTGGCCTTGGTGATGAAGTCTTAGCTAACATATTACTCGATGAACAGTGCAAGAAGGAGTCTCACGATCGAAACGCTGCGCAACTCAACGCCGAACGAACGCAGGTGATCAAGGGCATTTGAAGGGTGTTTTAAGGCATATGTACATTGGATCTGGGGCGTTCTTGGGCAATTGACCGGCATTTGTCACTTTGTATCTACACACTCGGTAACCCTCTATGATTTTAGCGGGCGTAGGATGGTCCATCCTCCATTATGCTCCGGGGTTTATATACGCGTAGACTAATACAATTCATTCGCCATAACGATTACACTGCACCGTAAAAACCCACGTTGTGCTTTGTCTCTTATGCATACTTTTTCCTTCCCAGCTTTTACTTGACTATGCAGACTAACCAAAACCAGCATCGACATCCCTATTTCCTCATGTCGACGACACAACGGATGCAATCGCCCTGCTTCATCGTCTCGAAAGCCGCATTGATTTCCGGAAGCGTCTTGCGGTGGGTAATGAACTCATCGACCTTGAGCTTGCCCTTCATGTAATCATCGACCAAGCCCGGAAGTTGGGTGCGGCCTTTGATACCGCCAAACGCACATCCCTAAAAAGAGTCATTGTCAGGAGCTTTCCTGTTAGGAGGATCGGGCTGCTACCTACCTTCCAAACGCGGCCGGTAACGAGTTGGAATGCTGCAGCAATGTTAGCCATGGAGAACAATTCAGCCACGGGCCTAGCTTACGCCGGGTTGAAATTTCTTGTCCAGCAGCTGCGACGCCGATGACAATGCTTTGTCCCCATCCTTTGTGGCAAGCCTCTAAAGCCGCACGCATCACGCCGACGTTTCCGGTGCAGTCAAAGGTGTAATCGCATCCGCCGTCGGTCATCTCGATCAGTTTCTCCACAATTGTTTGGTTTTTCAGTTCGCCTGGATTAACGAAATCGGTAGCGCCAAACTTCTCAGCCCATTCCTTCTTATTCGGGTTCAAATCCACGACGATGATCTTGGAAGCCTTCTTTTGCACAGCGCCCTGGACGACTGAAAGACCAACACAGCCCGCTCCGAAGACGGCAACCGTGGAGCCCTCCTCAACATTAGCAGTCACAGTGGCTGCGCCATAACCAGTTGTGATGCCGCATCCCAGGAGACACGTCCGGTCCATCGGCGCCTCCTTCGTGATAGCGACCACCGAGATATCGGCTACAACAGTATATTGGGAGAAGGTGGAAGTGCCCATAAAATGGAGGAGGTCCTTGCCCTTGCACTTGAACCTTGAGGTGCCATCAGGCATCACACCCCTCCCTTGGGTGGCTCTGATCTTGCCACAAAGATTTGTCTTGCCAGACTTGCAGAACTTGCATTCTCTGCACTCTGGGGTACTGCACATGCCGTCAGATTTTGCCTCCTGGATTTGGTGTGGAGTCCATACTAAAGTGCAACCACGTAGTCTCCAGGCTTGACAGAAGTGACGCCCTCTCCTACGGATTCTACAATACCAGCACCTTCATGGCCCAGAACAATAGGGAAAGCCCCTTCAGGGTCCTTTCCGGAGAGTGTGTATGCATCTACAAAATCATTAGTCAGTGAGACATGCGAGGTGTGTGAGTTGACGGACCCGTGTGGCAAACACCGGTGTAGTAGATCTCAATCCGTACTTCGTGGGCCTTTGGCGGGGCAACTTCGATATCTTCAATAGTGAGGTCTTTTCCGGCCTCCCACGCGACTGCCGCCTTCATGAGAAATCAATATCCGTCTCTGGAAATTGGGGGTAACAGATCTTGCTAACCTTGCAGGTGATGGTCTAGCTCAGTGGCAGAATATCAGCTTATGACGCAAACCTCATATCAAACAACTCTGACGTACCTTCCCAACGGTTGATGCCATGGTGGTAATTGGCGTTGATGGAGATCTGAGTAGGCTGAAGCTGAGAGAACTCGATCTCTTCTTTGTGTGAGAATAATTTGTATCTGTAAAACCCGGGGCGGACGGGGTGTGGTAGAGGTTGAGGTTGAGGGGTTCGGTGTTGGCGGATATGTATCATACATAGGAGAGAAAAGGAGGGGTAAAATGTGGTGGTGGTACGGTCAAGGCCCCACCTCGCAGCTGCTTCGGCATTTGGAGCGCGGGGCTTTCTCGCTCTTCGGGCTGGGAGGAATTTGCCAAATCTGGATGATATGTGGATAGACTACAATTGTACTCGGCGCGACGGGCAATTGTGGCAGATCGGGGAGAGCTTTGCTCACAAGGGACAGTGGACACGAAAAGCGGCACTGATCTTGATTGCGGAATCCATTCCCCTATTGGGAGATGTCGTAACCTTACTGTACTCCATTCCTCTTCTGATGCCCCCTTACATAACCTTACATAACCCAACTCCACATTTGCCTTTCCCGGAAGGATCCGTGGATACCTTATCTCAGCGGCATACTCAAGGCCAAAAACGTACGTGTACATCTCAAATCTATGAAAACATATCTGCCAACTCAAAAGATGCATGCGGACATCATCCAATGTGGCCGCAGACCAAACCTGGTCACAAAGGAAGCTTCGAGTGAAGGAACAAAGAGCAGTCATCGCACACATCTACAATGACGTGTCCAACTCTATCCGCAGGCACTCTGCTACTCTTCCAGACCAGATTTCAAATACTCGTTTCCCTCGTGGTAAGCATGCCCTATGTGGCACGGCTTTCTTCCGTGCGTCACTCGACAAACAGGTTCTCGTTAACAGAATTCGAGCTACCTCCTCTTCAAGATCCCAGGGACGTACGGGAGCTTGTATTTCCAAGCCGTACGCCCTATGGAGGAAGTTGTCTTTTGACGATCGACCTTGAGTCCCGTAATCTGATCGATAAACCCATTGACGGCGCCCTTGGCTTTCCGGAAGGAGGTCGGGCTTGGCTGGTGGTTTTTGGATCATGGTGTGGACTCTTCACCTCCCTTGGCTTGATGAATAGTATGGGAGCATTGGAAGAACACATTGTGACGCATCAGCTAAAACACCTTAATGCTGCGACTGTAGGCTGGATATTCTCCCTCTACGCTTTTTGCACATTCGGTGGTGGCCTTTTCGTTGGTCCGCTTTTCGATAAATATGGGCCGAGATGGCTTGTACTGGCTGGAAGTGTCCTAGTCGTCCGGAGTATGGATCTGATCGGGAGCTGCATTGGTGAGTAGCCTTCCTGTCTTGTTGGGGAAGAAGGAAGGGCATTGTGGTTTAAATTTCCTAAGCCGATGCCGAACATCTGCTCGCGCTTGGAACACTAGCACCTAGATTATTTTAAACACGGGGCCATTGGTTCTCGAGAAGCTCTGAACAAGCTCTGCTAATCTGAAGTTCCTCTAGAATTCTGGCAGTTCGTAGTGTGCTTCTCTATACTTGGCGGCGTTGGCTCCGCTCTCCTATTTTCACCATCTATTGCCATCATCGGGCACTACTTCAACCGTCGTCGTGGTTTTGCAACGTAGGTGTTGGGGGAGATCCCATTTCCCACTTCAGACTGTGTTAAGATCTTCCCTGGAGACTATGTCCTCCCCTGAAACAATCTTGGTGAAGCAAATTCTGACTCCCCGTTACCTAGTGGTATTGCTGCCACTGGTGGTGCGTTCGGTGGAATTCTCTATCCTCTTCTCATCGAGCTCCTGACACCTTCCATCGGTTTTCTCTGGTCGACGAAACTGATAGCGTTGATCTCACTCATTCTCTGTGGTTTCGCGAACGTTTTAATGCAACCACTTCGATTACCCGGCCCAACTACAAATGCCTGGCCAGATTTGCTCATTCTTCGTCGTCCGGTATTTGCTTTGACGGTGTTGGGTGTTTTTCTACTGGAGTTCGCCTTGTTTGTGCCGTTGACATATATCAACTCATACAGTGAATCGATGAAATTCTCGTCGTCGGTCTCTTCAGCCGTACTTCCGGTGTTAAATATTGGTTACGTGTTTGGACGTTGTCTTCCCGGCTATTTCGCTGATAGATACGGGCGGTACAACATTGCCATCTTAGCCATTGCACTCACAATTGTCGCTGTCTTTGATATTTGGCTTCCATATGGACACACCGCTCCTGGTCTAATGATTTTTGCTCTGCTTTTTGGGCTTTGTAGCGGCTCAAACATAAGCCTTACGCCGGTCTGCATCGGCCAACTCTGTCCTATAGAGCAATATGGACGATATTACAGCACATGCTTCAGTATTGTATCGGTCGGATGCCTTATGGGAGTACCGCTCGCGGGTATGATATTGGATGCAGATAAGGGTCGGTACAGAGGGTTGGTCTTGTTTGTTGGTGGTTGTTATGCGGGCGGTCTGGTTGCATTCATTGGGGCAAGGCTCCTGGCCACTAGGTGGAGTGTGAAGAGCAAATATTAATGCGGAGGGCGAGGGATAGCGGAATATAATATATCTAACCAATTTTCAAGAATATTTTTTAGAAATAGCAAAGAGCCTGTGGCGGCATACCAAGCGGTCGTTATGGAAGACGGGATTCCGTATCACGGTCGCTTAATTGAATCCCGCTTATACATAGCCCCTTTTACTCGCGATCTCGCATGCATGATTGTCGAGATATTATGCCCTGCCCGGACAATAGAAACAATCTACTGGGCGGATCGTGACAATTTGATGTTTTGGTCGTGCTCGGCGTAAGAAGAGCATGCACAAAAATGATTTCTTACGCAATACGGATGCCAATCCGAGCCTCTCGCTTCTATTTTATTATGTCTAGATGGTGCTCGCAGGCCGTGTAACCCATTAATATATACGTCGGGTCATGCCCAAACGAGCTTCTTTATATTATGCGTTAATTGTTCAAACAGCCCTGTGCTCTTCCTCGCCTCGGCGAGGGTTATAATCTCGCCACTTTCCACGATGCTCTTTCTATCCGAGCCAATTTCCACAACCTGTCCATGAAAGATCATCCTTTCGATCTCGGAGCAGATCACCTTGACTTGTTGAATTTCACTCATTTGTGTTTCGTGGCCAGCAGCCACAGCAGACCTTGCAGACAATGCCTTTAGTGCCAAAACTCGGGTCGTGGGTGCGGCAGGCCTGCCTATCAATTTTTCCAAAGCAGAAGGAGGCTGGGACACGAGGGACGCCCTCCCAAGCAGATCCGTCTCAGTCCTGGTTCGAATATTGGACAGTGACCGGGAATTGATCCGGGTGACATCGTCTGCCCCAACAGTATACGTTACAACAAGCCCCACATTCGTCTCTTCGTCAGTCTGGACTAGAGAGAGAGTGGAGGTGATGTACGTTCCGTACTTAATAGAAGTAACACGCTGAAGATCTATTCGTTCGAAGGAGGAAACTTTCTCCAGATTCCAGTCAAATCTGCAAGAATAGAGTCCTACATCCGTGAGAAGCAAGATCGACTCTTCGAAAGGTGAGGATCTTATAGTATTCGGAGTCTGCGGAGTTAAGAGAGTCCAACCACCTATCAATTCTTCATCCTCCGTTACAATGAGGTTCTGGCACATCTCAACGGCCTGCTGTCGAAGTTTTGGCATCGAAACCGCCGGATCACCGCTCATAAGATTCGACTCGAACTCCTCAAAAACGACAGAGGTTACATTCCCTAAGAGAAAGTCAATTGCGGCTTGACTAAAATAATCGTTGACGATGCTGTGAGCCCATTAGCAACGATACAAAATTGGGGGATCAGTGTCGAAAATCCTCTCGGACTATCGTTGCGGATCTCGGAAGGCGAAAGAACATACCCGCTATAGAACCTCGAGATAGAAATTCCCATGTCTTTAAGAGCCCCTTGGAGTTCTCTTTTGCGTGTCCTGGTAAAGTCACCTTTCATAGCAGCAGTCGAGGCGTACTGCTGCGAGATTGAGTCCCCATTATCAGCCCATAAGGTGTTGAACCATTGAGTGGTTTGATCCGTTTGAAGAGACATATCGATGCCTTCACTTTTCAACTGGATTTCTAGTGCCCGTCGTCCACATGCGCTCTGTGTGACATTGGTTCGATCTAAGCAATCCATGCAGTTTGTTCGTAGAACCCCCGTCTGTTTTCTCAAGAGTTTCCCATCAACTTGAACAGTATCGCCAAAGTCGTCTAGGGTCTTCCCGATTTCATCTAGTAGAATACTGACACGCTCAAACTTCATACCGCGGCAAACTGTGTGGAAGTCAAACCATTCGAAACCTACAGGAGAATCCTCCTTGCTCTTTGACGCATTATAGCGAGTCAAAAACTTCTCGTACGACTCACCAACAATCGCTTCGTTTCCATGCTTCTCAACCAACGACGCGATTTGCACATTTCCATACATTTCTGAAAGCTGGTGGAAATGTTTGACAAATGCTCGGTAATTCATATCTTCGGAATGCTGTAATTGCGGCACGGGTTTGAAAGAATATGGCGATTGTGAGAAATAGACCGGTACACTCCCTCGCACCTGCACAAAAGAGTAAATCTTTGCAGTCCAAGAAGAATCCGACAAAATCTGCTCCGTTTCCACCGTGTTTGCAGTGCCACCCGTCTCATCAATACCTCGCCGCAGATATCTCAGGCCCGCACGCTGGACCGATCGTCGTGAAATCAGCGTCAGTAAGAATGATTTCATGGATTTGCTTGTTGCACTAGATCTAGGAGAATCTGAGTCTTCGGTGATTCCTAAATGGCCACGGCCAGCAGACAAGTCCACGAGCTCCATCGATGACTTGACATCGCCGTCAAGACCAATGACCGGCTTAGGCGGATCAGGATCCATTTCAAAAGACCGCTGCCCAACGAAGCCTTGCATGAGAGGCATGATCAAAGAAGTCTGACCGGCATCGATGAACGGTTGAATGATATGTCGATTCCAGAAAAACATTGGATCGACCTGTGTGTGGAGTGGCAAATCGTTTGCGGGCCTCCGATTCATCAAGTTCCTTGTGAGATCAAAATCGTAAGAGAAGTAGAAGCTCTGACTCGAGCCAAACAAAATTTGCGTGGTTCGAAGTAACTTTGGCAGGAGGTTCGCAGCAACATCACTGACTTTCTGATCCCTTATACTCGCATCATCGTTTTTGTCCAAGCTGGAAGATATGGGATCCTGTCTCGTGGTTTGTATTTTTGCAGACTTGTTCGTGCTGATATCCGGCTCTGGCACGGCCATCCCAAGATTTCGCCTCTGGTCGACGGCCCAACCTTTCCCGGAGAACCATTTCTGTGCAAAACGACCGTATGACCCCTTCCTTTTCATGACATCTTCGGCAACGCTGCTCGTTCTTTGGTGGCCACTGGGGTTCTCTGCAGCCGGTGGGAGTACGTCTTCATCATCGACATCCTCATTGACGGCGGCGGAGAACCCTTCCTCGTCCCCATCTGTGTCATTCTCCTCTAGGTCGTGTGTGCCAATCGTCCTCCTTTCGATCGCCGCTTGGGTGTTTATGATCGAGGCTTCAGCTTCTGACTGGGAGTGAAGAGGAGTGAGTGTGACTTCTGTGACAACATAGATAGGCTTCCCATGGATCTGCGCAACTTGCTGTCGTCTGGTTATGGATATTAGAAAAGAGGACTTTGAAACCGTCAATAGACCTATTAATACGAGCAGAGTCAGTAGCCATCCACATGTGCCATCCTGGCGCATAGCTCAGGAGCGGCCGGCGCAGCGCTGAAGTTCTCTCTTACCGACAATAGCGAAAGCCTCGAAACTCTTTGCCCCTTCATCACCTCCCCCTCCGTCCCCAAAAGCGGGTCCAATATGGTTGTCTTTGTAGGTGATCTTTGCTGCGGTAGGGCGTTGCCCTCGCTGGCCGAGCGGCTGCAAGATCAGGCCATCGATGGCGGCAAAAATCAAGACCTTTCGCGCCAACCCGGGTGCCATTTCCTTATGGTGGAGAATATTTACAGTGAGAAGAGAGTGCCATTCTTGGCTTTTGAAGCACAGGGGAAGCGTGAGGAAGAGGTGGTGACCTAGCTTAGAAGACCGTCTCAAAGTCTCCCGGGGTTTGGGGTTCGTAATCACGATTATGACGATGACGCTGATGTCCGACAGGCAACTTACTGTATGCTTGGGCAAGAAAAGTCGCCCCAGAATTTACTGATGTTGTCAGTTTTCCAACTCACGAGAGCCATACAGATATGTGAATTAACTGTCACACGCCTGCGAGATGTTGCTAAAGCGGCAAGAAAGCTCATAGAGAAAAGAAATATGACCTTTGAAATTCGTGATGTCTTGCATTATCCAATCTTCTTGAGGACGCGACCAAGATCATGGTAAAACTCAGTAGCCTGAACTCTTACATTCTTATGCGCCGCGAGCCCCACTCGACAAACCGGCCTCTCGCAATACCTCGTATGTACATGCTTTTCAGAATTGGAGATCCAAAGCCTTAGAATCGTTCCGTGATCCTCTATGCAAAAACCTCCCCCACTCAGAATTACAAGAAATTAACTGTATTGCACCAAATTTCCGCTTTTGATATCCATCGTGTATGCTAACTCCTCGCCAGGTGCGCCGGCCCCTTTATTGACAAAAAGAAAATCATGGGTATCTTTCGAAATTAAAGACTGCTTGAAATTAGCAGATATGAGTGACGAGTTCTGCCTCCTTAAAAATAAAAGCAGAGAGGTCTCTGTGAGCGATGGCGAAATTTTCGTTACGGTCTTTCATCCCACTAGGTTTTACCAAGAGCGTTTGTATATTGGAGATGACAAACATTTCGCCCTAGCTTTGAGTAAAGGTACTTGCTAGGACGGACGGGCCGCACGGGTCAGAGTTAATTGGTTCCGTTGGCCAGCGGAAGGTTTCTAGGGTCATTCTTGCTGGATGATCCTATGACCTCTTGTTCAGAAGCCGTGGAGCTCTTATTAGTCAAAGAGGATGTCTCCGTCTCTTCCGGAATGGTAGCGAATTTCTTCAGAACTTGTTTGAGCGCTGGCCGCCGAATTGGCTTACTATGAGACAGTCAACGGTCTGACACTGCACTGCACTGCACATAGAGTTGTGTTTACCTGAGAAAGTGGTCCATCCCGGAGTCATAACACTGTTGAACATTGCTTTCTTCGGCAAACGCTGTCAGAGCGACAATTGGATTTACATATCCCATCTGTCGAATCAATCTGGTGCTTTGAAGGCCATCCAGATTCGGCATCTTGAACAGTTAGTATAGGATGCGGAATAGGCACCAAAACCATTGAAACTTACCTGAATATCCATGAAAATCAGGTCAAAGAATTGGTTTCTGGACATGCTCTCCTTGACCATGTCGTAAGCCTCTTGGCCGTCTTTCGCAACGACAACGTCATATACGTCCTCGAGTTTTAGCATGCTGGACCTGACGTTAGCGTAATAACATGGAGGAAGTCAGGATTAGCTAACCGAAGCACAACTTCTTGGTTGACGAGATTGTCTTCGGCCACGAGAACCCGGAGTTTCGAGCCTGGCTCCTTTCTAGCAGAGGCAGTGTCTAGTGCGGCAAGTTGCCCTTTAGAATCTTTGGAGGTAGAAGATGAAGATGGAGCAGCGGCAAAAAACGGTTGGCTCAATCCAACAAGTCGCGGTTGAGCATCTTTTTCAAAGCCCCCCTTCGGGCTGGTATCTCCAGGAACCTTGGGTGTTGACGAACGATTTCTCTCTATGTTGCCCGACAGACTAGCAGGCCTGGAATGTATCTCCGAGCTGCTCGTTGACGGAGCCCGTGAGCGGGTATACTTCAACGGGATTTTCATTGTAAACGTCGAGCCTGTCGTGGTTCCGGTAGCATCATTGCTAATAAGAGATATACTTCCGCCCATCAAACTAGCAAGCTGTGAACAAATGGACTAAGGGATAACGTCAGCTGTCTTGCGCTCAGTGCATCATTCGTGGTGTTCCTGAATGGGTAAGGAAATGTGAATAATATTAGAGAGGAGACGAAGGTCCAGCATCAACAGAAGACTAACCAATCCGAGACCAGTCCCACCATATTTCTTGCTTAGTCCAAGATCCCCTTGTACAAAGGGTTCGAAGACTCTATCCCTAAGATGTTCAGGAATACCTGGTCCTGTGTCCTCGACCTCGAATTGAAAGATGTAAATCTTTGCATTGGCTGGGGGAGGCGTAGGTGATCTCTCCCGGATGTGAATTCGAGGAGTGGACTTTGGATCCGCACCATTCAAGAATAAAGCGGTCCCAACGGGATTCGATGCGGAATTGGAAGGCTTCCTTGAGACCTGGGAATTCGAGCCGGAATCGTTGCGTTGGCGGTTCCTTGAGGTACGCTGTGAAGACTGCTTTGATCCCATGGAGTTTCTGCTGCCCTCTGAGATGGTTTCCGCTTCTCCTAAGCACTTGATTCGGACCTCGACTTTGCCACCTTCGGGGGTAAACTTGAGGCTGTTGCTGACAAGATTGATGATCACCTGGAGAATTCGATGTTGATCACCCCACAAACTGCTCAAGGGTTAGCCACTGTTGTAGAGCTTCATGACAATTGAGAGAAGGACTGAGCAGGTGGGATTGGACAAATATTGACTTGAATATGAGAGAAGCGTTACTGACTGCATATCCTTCAGCCTCCCAGCGCCTTGAGGTCCCATTGCAGGCAAGACTTTTTCCGTAAAAGGTTCCGAGTCGGGCTCAGAATCAGAATTGAGAAATTGGACTCCGAAGTTGATCTTGCCTTCCTGAACCTGTTTCATGAAGATCGTGAGAATTTGTGTCTTGATATCAACGAGTCGAAATTCTTTTTCCTCTAGACTCAGCTGTTGGCCGATTTGATTTTTGCTGAAGGTTAATAAGTCATTAAGAAGATGGAGCAGCAGATCGCCAGATTTGTAAACAACTTGTAAACTCCGTTTGATTCTTGGCAAGTCGTCTTCGCCCATGCAGACCGCACACATTCCGAGAATGCCGTTCAGCGGTGTTTTCAGCTCGTGGGATATATTTGCAATGAACAAAGTTTTGCTCTCGTTCGCAGCCTCCGCAGCTTTCTAATAGGGTTATCAACGATGCAGTTCTCCACAAACCATGGTGCGACAAGATACAGAATGTGGCAAGGGAGAGTCGGGTTGGAATTAGGAAGAAAGGGGGGAGGAGAATCTAACCTTGGATATCTCAAGTTCTTGAGTACGTTCAGCAACTTTCTGTTCTAGTCTCTCGTACTGCAGCATAAGCTCATCAGACATATCGTTGAATGTTTTGGTCAATTCCGTAAGCTCGTCAGTGATGAAGTGTTTTCGATCTCGGACTTTCGCCGGGATCTTGAACACTCTCCTCCTTTGATCTTCGGTGCGCTCGATTTCAGTTTTCGGTTTCCCAGGGTATGCAAATCTTCGTATTTTCATGAAGAGACCCTTCTTTGATCGTTGAGATGTGCTGGTCGGGCTTCTCCTCACTTCCACATCACCAAGCTCATCCCCCGACAGATCTGCCTCATCGAGCCGTTCAGATCTGACGCTGCCATTTGGCGTGTAGCCCGGTGGTGCAATCGATTTTTCTGTGGCATCTCTCAATCTTCGTATTGGTCGGACACTGTAATGAGCAATAGGCAGAATTATCAGGATGATGAAGCCAATAGTACCGAAGACACAGCTCAAGACAATCGCCCTAAGGTGATTGATGGGCGCCCATGCTTCAGAATGACTTTGCTCCACGATCAAGAGCCAGTTCACGAGAGAACTTTGTGGTCTAGCATAGCCGACAGCAACAGAAATGTTATTTTCGTTTGTGGTAGTAAGGATACTGCTAGCGTTGTTGATAGCACTGTTCTGATCGCCAAACCCTGCAACGACAGCTGGATACTGGTCCATGCTGAAGTTCGACGCGATACTCTTATTGAGAGCTTGGCTATGAAGAAGTTAGATTTAAGCTACATGCGGAGTTTTGGTCAGGTGCTTACTTATATGCCGAATGCCTATCTGGTTGTCCAGGAGCAGGCACTGGAGGCAGAATGTAGTGAACTGAGGCATTATTTAAAGCCCCGGGCGGAGGAAGGTACGTTGATGTTGCAGGTCGTTGTGCGTACTTGAACAGATTTTCGCGCCTGTCAGGCCCAACTATAATTACGATTCCAGTTTGTCCCAGCCCTTCGCGAGACTGACTGACATCGATGAGAGCGGTGGCTGCGGCCACAACTGTCATGAAGCCTAGGACATATCCGGGTCTCGTATTATCTACGATTGGCAGAGTCAGAGACACCAGTGCATACGAGTCGTTGATTTGGAGTGGCCCTGGAAGAAGTCAGTATCAAATGTTTTCCGCTCAAGAGGCGCATCAGGATTCATTTACCAAGCACGAGGGCAGACGTTGCGTTTAGAGGAAAATCCAAAAACGCTGTTGCGTTTGTTGCGTCGGGGGTATTCGTTATACCGTACGTGATATTCGGATAAAGTTCTGTAGGATAGCCCAAAGTCCCAGGGTCTCCAAGCATTGCATATGTTCCGTTGGGATATTGATCGGGTAATTGGATCCCCGTGGTATTGGCCGTCGCCATTAATAGCCCATTTGGAGAACTGCCAGTTGAATTTCGTGAGTAAACTACCGTTTGAACGAGAGACGAGAATCCCCCGCTTGCCAAGGCTCCATTAACGTCCCTAAGGGCGGAGACCCAGTTGCTATCCGAGGTGTTGCCCAAATAGAACGCTTTGAGTGCATCCTGAAGCAAGATTCTTGTGACAATCGTGGAACAAGTTGCTTGTATGAGCAGGAGGTCTGAAGCAATCTGAGATGCCTGGAGCAAGTGTTAGTGTTGGGTCCATTGCCCAGCAATTATGGACGGCAACCAAGACAAGAAAGGGTACTTTTGCAAATGCAATGGATGTGTTCGGGATATTCCCCATTGTTATGGCTGGGCTCTGCTTTGGAGGATGAAGGTACTGACTTTTAAACTCGCAGCCAAAGTAAGCTCTTGAGAAGTGAGATTGACAACCAAATTGTGATTGTTTATCCATATGGCGATGGCAAGAACCTGGATGAGGGAGCAATTAGCAATCTCTCAATCAGTATTGGGCGCAGCAGTTGGAGCACTGGCTCGGAGGGAGTCCATAAGACAATCGGATCTGAAGGAGGGCATCCCCGCATGCAGACCTACAGCAAGAGGTACCAGTGCGGTGACCAACACGATGGTCGCCAGCTGTTCTCGAATCCCGATTCGCATGGTGATCACCTTTCCCAGGATGGGAATCCTGATCCACCAATGTCCCACGCCCTGTGCATGTGTACCCTTCCAACTCTTGCTCTCGACGTGATGGGTGGGAAGGGTTCAACTCAGCGAGCTCGTCGCATAGCCCAGGCAATTGGCAAGAAGGATTGTTCTCTGCCAGGCGCAATGGGAGCTTCGCTGGGGGTTGAGGCTGTCGTTGAAAGGCCTGACCGAGTGACTAACGCGGCTAGAATGGAGGGTGGAAAATGCGGCTGTCGGAAGAAATACTCCGCGTCGAGTTAAGCACGTCGCTCCATGGCAGGCACGTCGCGGGAGGGGAACGACTGCTTCTGGCAGGCAGCGGAGGAGAGAGAGGCGAGATCTTGGAGGAGGGAGGGAAGAGCAAGAAGGCAAGGAGGAGAGGAGGCAAAGAATACGGAGCACAGCGCGGTGGTACGAGGAGCTCTTTCGCATGAGGTGGAGGATGGGGATCTGGGCTAGCCCGTGGGCCGTGGGCGTTGGGGCCAGGGGGCAGGTTCGCCTGTCAACAGCTGAAGAAGAGCGAGCGAGCGAGCGAACAAGCAAGCAAGCAAGCAAGCAAGCACGCACGCAACTAAGTAGCGAAAGCTTCCGGGCCTAATCGGCGCCGCTTGGTCGATGGGTCGATACAAGTACCTTGAGTACCTTGACGATAACTCAATCTCTAACTGGGCAGCGCAACAGCCCAAGAACACAGATGCGGGAGGCTGGAGCAACTTCACCGGCGATCGTTGACAGAACTGGGAGTCTGGGACCGTGGCACAGCGAATGGGCGAATGGGTGGCCCTTGGAGTGCCGAGCGCGGGATCCCGACCTTCTGGACCGGTCTCGAGAAGCGTGGAGCGTGGGAGCCGCAACGACCGGCGCAATAAAACAAATGTCCTGCTCGGTTGCACCAAGTTGCCACATCCAACGGCCGCCCATTGTCACTCAGTACGGAAGGTACAGTAATGGAGCACGGGTAAGAGCTCGTTAGCAACATTCGGTGCGAAGTTTATTTCAGCCATCGCGCGGGGCCCCCCTTTATCGCCTTGCCCAGCTGCAGGAATTCTACTACGGGGAGGTCTTGGTGGTACAATACGAGTACTGCTGGTAAGGTAGGTATGGCGGTGGGATCCCAGAGCTGCTTGCTGGATATACAGCAAGCCTCTTCTGAGCCGGGAGTCGCGAGTAAGTAGGAGTGAAGAGGAAAGGGAGAACAGTTTCTAGATGCTCGCCTTCATGACTATATGAGCACGGAGCCATGCCAACGCCAAGGACTACCTTTAAGGTAGGTAAGGTAGGCTCACAGGCAATTCACTTAATCACGTGGCCGTGACCCACCTTTGCCACGGTGGACTTGCTTCGATCGGTGAACCTCGAAGACAGACAGCTAACTGCATGGACACCTTCTTGTTCGTGCACTACACGTGTCGAGTTTCTTCTGTTCTGAACACGAACACAGGCTGAGCTTGACCAGTCTTCCATGCGACTCGCTACCCCTGAACTTTAAGGTTACCGAGGCGCGCCTTTCGCGTATTCGTGAACCGCAACCCGCTCACTTCATCTCAGGCGAGTTGGTGAGATGTGAAACCGAACGCGATCGTGTGTATGGACGTGAAGAAGAGAGGCATTATGATTCTGGACAGCCAGAACAAGCGCATTTTCGAAAATGCCGCATTCGGAGCCCAGCCCAGCAGAAGCACCAGCCACTCCTGAGCCTTCTTTCAGGATGGAAGCGCGTTTCTGCGCGTCTGTTTCGTGTTCATCCGGCCTCCCTGCTCTATCGATAGGCAGGCAGGTTCTGCAGCAATCGCCCAACCTCAACGGCTCCCCAAGTCGGCTTTCTAGGCTTTGCTGCAATTGGCACGTTTCAGCTTCTTCTACTGGCCCAGCCATCGCCTGCCTCAAACGTGCATGCCCCGCCATGCACGCTGCTGAATTCGAGCACTGCGCCACCTGAATGAGGATCCAGTAGACGCGGTAGAAACGTCTTCGTCCAGCTGTCACGATCGTGGCACTTTCGCGTTTGTCCACAATTCTCTGCATCGAGGTGCATGTCGTCCAACTTCAACAACTGATCGGTGACTCACAGCTCCCAGTCACGTGCGCTGCACTTTGCGGCATTATGTGGGTGATGGGAAGCAGAGGGTGGGTATATGATGGGAGCTATGCTTGTTTTTATGCTTAACCATCCTTTCTTCGTTTGATGCGCTGTGTGTTGTTGCTCTTCCTCAATGTACCTGCGTTTTCTTGGGCTGCAAAGCGCAAGCCTCAAGTCCAAGACATCACCAATCCTCACCGAGATCAGAGAACCAAATCTATCATACTGTGCTCAACCTCAATACTCCTTCCTCTATTGCTTTGTTTGTTAGGTGCCCCCAATAGCCCTCTCCTCTTCTTCCCCGATATGCGCAAGTTATGGCCTCAGCCAGCCCAGTTTTCATCCGCCTTTGGCGGGACGAAAGCTTGCGATCAACTCTCCTCTCTCACCTGGACATCGAGTCGATCTGTGCCTTGCGCCTCACGTCGTCAGACTGCCGTGAGCTCGCGACTTCAACTCTTTTCACCCGAACCAGCTTGACTTTCACTCCAAGCGCTCTCACTCGAACGTCCCGTCTCGAAGCACTCTCTCGGATAGGCCATCATATCAAGCACCTCACCTTCTCTATGCCGCATAGCCCGGCAACATTTCTGCCTCCCCTGCTGAATCCAATGACGGGTCGGGAGGTCAACTTCCTATACACACCTCATACATCATGTGCATCCGTCACCCAGCGACCAAAATATGGATCGCCGGAGTTGGGTGATCTGCTCACACAGCAATACCCTCCCATATTTCATGCGGCCACTAACGTGCCCGCATTCATCAAAGCCTTTTCCCGGATGCCTAATCTTCGGCATCTCACAATCTCCTGCCCTGGTCAAGACCCAGCTCAGAGGTACCGTCGAGATGCCGTCGATTATGCGCTCATAAGCCTGCGCATAGCTATCGAGCGAGCACCACTTCACAAGCTTGAGAAGCTTTCGCTCAGCCAAATCCATCCATCCGGACTTCACTATCTTCGCCACGTTCCGGGCTTCGGAACTACACCCTCGGCTGGTCGGCGATGGAAACAAATCAAGAAGCTCCACATAACCATGGACTCCTGGGACTTCCTTGGCCTCCGCCCCGGACGCGACCATCTGAAGATACTCGATGACTACATCCGCAGCTTTTCGACCAATCTGGAGAAAGTAAGCTTTGGGTGGTACGGGAGGAAGGGGCCGTGTCCCTTTACATTGTTTAGCGACCCCTTATTCGCGCCACCTAGGAGGACGGCCAAACTCTTTGCTGAGGTGACTTCCCCTATGTCACCCTTACCAGATGCACCTCCCCGGCCAGCAATGAGGTTCCCCAAGCTCCGATACATGCAGGTCCGGAACTCGACCATGTCCGTGGAGCAAGTCTCTGATTTCATCTTGGGTCACCGCCACACCGTTCGTGAGTTCGACTTCGAGAACGTGGGGCTGATCAACGGAGGAACTTGGGAGGATGCGTTGGCACCACTCACACGATTCAGCGGCAGCGATGAATGGTTGTCCTCGCAGAGTGGCTCAGAGGCTGATAGCAACACGAGTTTTCAGGGCCACTCTGACCTCGACCTCCTTAATGACATTGCAGAAGAATTCGAAGAGGTTGTGGACACAAGTGCTGCGATGCCTCATGATGGAGATGGGGACATGCCAAGAACCTCAGTCCAGGTCAAGAAACGGGTTCGCAAGCGCAGGCGCAAGCATAAGAGAACAAGAGCAGGACTCAAGATTTCCAGTCCTATACCAATATCTGGTCCAATCGAGGAAGTCTTACAGCCTACTACTTTCAATCCAAACATTCAAGGGGTTCAGCGAAACGTTCGGATGGAAGCAGCTCAGCAGGCGCTTGCCGATGATCCTGAGAAGAGAGTATCAGCTTTGAAGAAGGCCAAAGAGACTATATTGAAACGGCTCGGCAAAGAGTTCTACAAGAACCAAGATAAGAAGGACGGTGTCAGAGGATTCTTTAACAACACTTGCGCTGCTAGTTGGAGGAGTAGAGCAATGATGATGCATGAAAGTAGTTCGGCGCTTGTTCCGTTGATGTTTAGTCGCTGCTAGTCGGCGTTGTAGCTTTATGTATTTGGATTGTGTGAGGCTTTTGATTTTGACGATAACGAATCAATGAATCCTTTTCACCCAACCACTCGTTGCGTCAACTATCAATGTGCACCCTATGAGGCTGCTCCTTGCATGCCGCTGGTTACACTCGCCTGTAAAGATGCATTTGATATCGCATGTTCTCCAATGTGATGGGATATCGAAGATTTTCAGGTATTCGAAACCATTTCGAGTCCTCAGAGATTATCTTGATCCAACCTGGAGCACTTTCGCTGCCCCTAGCTTTTTGCGTTTCGAGCAATGTGTGATCCAGCAACCACTAGACACCGGGGAGTCAGCATAGTCCTATTTCCGAGTGTCTTGGGAGTAAAACGAAGAGAACAAATAAAATGAGCTCCCGTGAGAGGTGTCGGGAGTGCATAAGACGAGGAAAGAGTATTTCAGAAAACGAGAACAAATAATGTAAGGAACCGGGTTGCCCATACGTGCATGGGATATTTTTTGGCTGCAGTCCCCACTGTAGTTTCTGAATAGCTCCCAGGGCTATCAACAACGAGCAATAATGAACCTGATTTGACAGTTGCGGTCAGATTTAGGAGAAAAGCCGTCGTCTTGCCAATCGAAGATGTATACAGCTCATTTAAAGTAAAAAGTAAGGTTAAAAGCATAGGTTGTCCTGGTTGTCCTCCGAGGATATCAACAAGTTGGCTTCCAGTCATTTCCAGAATATTATCTTGCCGAAAGGTGACGCCGAAATTGGCGGCTGCCGCGAGCGCTTCGTTGGCATTCTTTGCCATGGAGCTGGCATATTTTGATAGTGGAGGTGGGCTTGTGATGTTTTCGTGGAGTTTGTAGACAACACTCTGCCATTGAGCGGTGTCTACTAGACACATATCAAATCGAGGAGATCTGCCAAGTGTCGAAAGGCAAATGTCCGTGGATGATTGCTGGTTAAGGACAGTTGGTGAACTTTCTCCCGAAAAAGAAATTATGTCCATCCCCTCGAAAGCTCTAAGCTCATCTCCATCACCATTTCGAGAAAAGGCACTCTCCAAGCAGCGCAGGAAGCCACCGAAAGCGACAACTTCTGCAGCACCGCCCCCGAAACAGATAATGCGCATGATGACCGCATCGTCAGCTGCTGGCTGTTGGTCCAACTTTGGTCGAGTAGTTTTGTATGATGAAAACATCTTCGTAGTGTACTTTGAAATATCGAGTAAGATAGACTGATAACAAAGGGTTCTACTCGGACTCCATCGAATTGCATATGCTTCAAGAAATTCCTCTTTGCCAAAAGCTTGAGCGAAGTCTCTCTCATACAAGGCCTTTTTAACTTGCTGTAACAAAGCTTGCAAGGTCTCAGACCCAAGGACCACGGGAAAAGTGTCTCTGAATATATTGAGAAGCAGTTGTTGAAGTTCGAAAGGTGCAGCAGCTTCAGAGACAGTGCTGGAATTGTTCTGTTCATCGGCGGTGGTTCGCTTTGCATTGGCTGGCTCTGCTTTCTTGACGTAACTCGTACCTTTCCATCCCGGTCGTGATTTCTTTTCCTTTTCGACCACAGTACCATATTCCTTGCCGAATCTACCATTCTTCCCCATCGTGAAGCGTGGTTGTAATTTTCCAATCCTGTGCTCAGGGGTGAAGTTTGAGTTTTGAAGCGAGGCCATTCTTTTGGGGTTTGCTCTACTCCGACAAAAGCGGCACCGGATTTCAGACTACCTATGTCCCCTCAGGGAGGAAATTTTCACGCTCTGAGGATTCCTAGATATTCAGAAGAATTATTACTTTAAGTATAAGCTATGGAAGAAGCCAACCGGGTTTAGGATTCCATTTGACCCAAAAATGAGAAGATTTGTGCCACCTTCCTGTCTATTTTGCTACCGTAGAAAGGCGAGCCTGGTTTGTGCCGCGTATTAGCTCACGAGGAAGCACACATCAATACTATTGGCAAGGAACTCTTAGATAAACGCATCCCAAGCGTGAATGGACTCCCGGCTCGATTCTTGCAATATTCAGATGACTACAACGGGGGAAGGGATACAACCCTTGAGGTTCCTTCGAACCTAACGACAAGCATCTTGATACGACGGGATCCAACCACATCCAATCCTCTTCCAGGAACCCCCAGATTGCCAAATAGTATGCTTAATTACGGTAAGAGTGCTTGGTGACGGACTTCGGCTGAGAAACCTGAAAAGCGCCGTATTGCAGGCACCTTTCTTCAAACAAAGTTTGTATGGTGAAGTAAGCCGATTAAGCTTCAGACCTTAGGAACCAAACAATAGTATGGTTCCGCAAATAGAACTGTCAAATAGCTTTCACGATGAAAGGAATATATGAATTATTCTCTCGATTCCTCAAAACTCATTCTGGAGCCAATCAATGACTTTTAGCCAAAAGTTGCAGTAAGCATCAGTTCGTTTGCGAGCGGTTCCAGTCTCGTCAGCAGTAGTCAAGAATGGATAGTACGGCGAATTGTTCGACGAAGGTAATTTCGATTCTCACCAAATTGGAGCAATCTTTGGAAATTGATAGGAGAAGTTGTGTATTTTTGGTGTTTTATTCTCCTGGCTGCTTGATATCTACAAGCATGTGAAGATCCCTTTTGCTCAAACACCACATGCCTTGATCTGCAATTTTGTATGTGCACTTCCAACCCTTTAGATCATGAGTCGCTCCACCTTGTCTTTCAGACTCCGGATCTGGTTCATGAGATCACTGGCTTCGTTCGTGGTGATGCTGGCTGCAATCACTGCTCTGCTGACGCCACAAGCACGGCCCAAGGCTGTCTTGCTAGGAACATACACATATGGAACGTTCTGTAGCATAGAGGTTAGTCTTTAATCAGGTGCGTGTGTGCGTTGGGGGGGAACTGACCTTGTCTTCGCAGAGAAGAGGAAGATGCAATAGAATTGCGAGAGGAGCGGTATCGGCAGCTGCACCACAGAACCATTGAGTCAGTGGTACACAGAAAAGAGCCAAGAAAGCGTGTTCTAGGCAGTGGATTATGAAAAGATGGAATACTGGAAGCCACAGCTCGCAGATAGAAGGGGTTGGGAACGAGGCTCCAGGGAAAGAGTTGCTCACCAAGGATGATGATTTCAGAGATACCTCTGTTCAGAGTCTTGGTCGCTTCGTTGGCTCCCTTCTTCAATTGTCTATAGTGCGACGCTTGTTGTACGATATCTAAGATCTCCTGTGTGAGGCCCGAGTCCGCAACAGGCCATGCTAGAAGATTTCAGCAATGATTTCCCACTGCAGCTGCAGTAAAATAGCTGGAGCATGAAGGCCATCTTACCAGCGGAGCCGTTTTGTTCTTCTGCCATCTTCGAATAAGAGTTTGAGGTAGGGTATCTGACAAAATGTTAGGCCAAGGTCAAGTGTTCCGCCGCAGGCGCTTTGAAAATTTGGAAATACCTTCGGTCGAGAGAGGGTTTCGAGAAAAAATACAAGCTGTAGCTGGCAGGGTTCCTTGCGTTGGCTCGCCCTGTTGCTGTCGTTTGGTGAATTATTTCTTGGAGTTCTGATTTACCGGCTCAAAAAATGTTCAAGTCCTGAAATGTTCACAGACGCTAAGCCTAAAGAAGACCGCTAGCGCCGAGCTAACAGACCTTGAACCTCATCATCGCCTTCACGACAACAACACCTCAAGCTCAACGCCATCAACCAAGCCTTCAATTCGTCCCTGATCAACTCCACGAGCTTCAAGAGCATCTACCCTTCTTTCACTTCAGCTTCAAACATCCATCAAGATGTCGGACTTGGGAGATTCCTTAATCTATTGGTTAGTGCACCCATGGTCTCCATCGCTCTGCCAAGATAAGCTTCACCTTGCATCCAATGCAAGCTCGTAGCAGCTGGATATAGTATGAGCAAATCGTATACATGTGCTAATCTTGTCTTTATAGCCCGGTGTACGCGGTCCGTATTCCCTTGCTTGAAGAGCCCTTCCAGTCTGGCATCTTGCAAGAGCCACGAATTAGAGCTCGATCCAGTATCACCGAGAACATCATACTGATTGTAATTTAGCCATTCTTCGGTGCTATGGGATGCACGTCTGCCATCGTATTCACGTGCTTTGGGGCTGCGTACGGAACGGCAAAGTCTGGTGTCGGTATTTGCGCTATGGGCGTTCTGCGACCTGACTTGATCGTCAAGAGTATGTTGGGAGGCGCTCTGTCGAAGAGTTGTGAGGCTGACTAGGCAATAGATATCGTCCCCGTCATCATGGCCGGTATTATTGGTATCTACGGACTCGTTGTGTCTGTCTTGATCTCCGATGGACTTCAGCAACAATTGCCTCTATACACTGGTTTCATTCAACTGGGTGCAGGATTGAGTGTCGGATTGGCCGGTTTGGCTGCAGGATTCGCCATTGGTATCGTTGGTGACGCTGGTGTGAGGGGTACCGCACAGCAACCTCGCCTTTTCGTTGGCATGATTCTCATTCTCATTTTTGCCGAAGTCTTAGGTATGTGCAATGGGTGCAGAGATTGGTGGGCCTTGCTAATCCTACCAGGTCTCTACGGTCTGATCGTTGCCCTTCTGATGAACTCGAAGGCTACATTGAATACCTCGTGCTAAACGTGGGCACCACGTGGGACCGGGCAGGGGGATCCAATGACAACTGAGATTTTATTCTTCTCCCCTGTAACGACATGTGAATATTGGTGGTGATCAAATTGGGACCGGGAGCTTGGGGTTCTGGGGGTCGGCTAGGACGGCCAATAAGTGGCCGAAATATGTGTACTCTGCTTGCTCAATCACTGAGGCGTTCTTGATGCATAGAGAAAGAGAGAGTAGAGTTGGCAATGAGTGGCCAATCTTCTGTGTATGGTAGTATTCTATTGTTGGCATTGATGCTAGTCCTTGATATTTCTCAACTACACACGGTCCCGTGTGAGAAGCTTGGACGCAGATTCTAATCTCGAGTCTCTCAATCCCTCGATTAGTGCAGCTGCCACATGGCCACGGGATGATCATTACTCTCTTCCCACAGAGCTATCTCAACCCAATGAGAATGGAATAGAAGCCTTCTGTGAGCTTCGGTGCAGATGCAGACCTGATGCAGACATGCACTCGGACCCGCGGGTTCTGCTTATTTATGACCCTCTCGATGACTCAGGGTAATTTTTCGCGCTACCCCGCAGCTCGCAGCTCGCACCACCACATACAGCTCACCACATATCAAAGCATCCAGGCTTTTGACGCGGTATTGTCTCCAAACAGCAAGAAGCACCCGCACCATCTACACCACACGTCTGAGCCGCAGCCATGCGTCTCCCATACATCGACCCCGCCGATCCAAATGCCTTCACCACTCCCGAGGACAAGGCAATTGTAGCCCGGGTCCGCGCTCGGCGTGCTCCTCGTCCGCTGCAACCGCTCGATCTTACTCTCCTTCACTCTCCTGCTGTCGCAGATGGCTGGAATAGCTTCTTGGGTGCGATACGGACGAAGACGAGCCTACCTGATGACGTGAGAGAGGTTGCTATTTGCAGAGTTGCCGTTGTCAACCAAGCGTGGTACGAATGGGCACATCATGCCCCTCTTGCCAAAGCTGGGGGCGTAAGTGACGAAGGCCTGGCACTTCTTGAACTACCCGATCTCGGGGAAAAGAACGGGAGCGATGTGTTGAGCCAGAAGCTTTGGGCAGTGGTGGAGTATACAGATGCTATGACCCGGGATGTCGCTGTTAAGGATGGTGTTTTTGAGAAGTTGCGGCAACACTTTTCTGAGCAGGAGATTGTGGAACTCACGGCCACGGTAAGTGCTACCTGAGCAAAGTGCTTGACACGAGGCAAATCGTGGGGAAGTGCATGCTGATTCACATGTTACAGGTTGCCGCTTATAACTGTGTTAGCCGGTTCCTCGTGGCCCTAGATGGTAAACTCCTATGTCATTCTCATACGATAATAAGGTGCTGACTAGATCATAGTGGGGGAAAAGAATGCATGGAGATCCCCAGATGTTTCAAACTCTAAGTAAATGTGTCTATGATGATTCGGTAGCTGAGAGAGACCGGAGGACCGTTTGGTCTTACTGTGCATGGTGCCTCACTGTCCCTCGCGCCCTTGAGAGCCAGCTGTATGCGAAGCATGCACGAGTATTGATTTATTATCGAAGCTATATTCCTCGAAATATATGTACCAAGACAATGCTTGCCCACCTCTGCTCTGTACCAATCCGCTGGCCAATGCCTGATAACACCTCGAGAGACGGGAAGGAAGTTCATGAGCTCTTCTTATTGGCAGTGTACTGCGATGTTCGAGATCTGATAGGCCTTCAGGTTGATCTTATGATCGTCATATGATAAACCGACATCACTGGCTTGCAGGACGCTCTGTAGCTGGCTCAGGAGATGCTGCTCGATAGCCATCTGTCGGTAGAAGCCGACTTGGTAGGAGAATGCCGAGGATTGCGGCATCGGGTACGGGGAATGCCAAATGCCACTCCACACCCCAGTCAGGCTCATCTAATCAGATTCCATCAGATGCAGAGGGGTGATGACTACCCTTGCAAAGTGGGTCTTGGCAGAAGGAAATGCCGCAGAACGAAAATATTGATTCGTGGAAGAACAATAGACAAATGCAGATAATAGACATGAACACCAATCGACATTAAGCCTGATAAACTAAGAGCGGTCGAAAATTGGTACGGGCTACCAATGGTCCAATGCCAGTGCAGCATCCGGTGTCAACGGCAGCGCCGTCAAAAGATTCCCTATCTGTGATTTAAGGTGTGAAAACGTTACATCCGGCGGCGGCTGAGAGAGATAGCTGTCGATGTTGCCCAGGGCACGTATCCGGAGGGGGTCCCGGCTCTTGGTACTGATGTAATACAGATGGTCCATCTCAAGGAGATCACTTCAACACAAGTCGCAGAGGTCGCTGTGGCTATGGTATTTTGGCACTCTGTTCCGCCAGCTTGAGGACGGCTCCTTCTGCCCAGCCGTACCGAAAGCCAGATGAGCGTTTTGGGACAGTGCGAACCGTGCCAAGGGACGGCTGCGTCTGCCCCGCAGCGATCGCACATTTGGCTGCTTGGTTCTGCTTGTGGCTTGCTTCAATTGCTTGCTTAATTGCTTGCTTAATTGCTTGCTTGTGCTTGCTCGCTGGTAGGCCTATCGCGATGTCGCGCCTTACCCCAAACTGCAATTCTCGGATACGCCTCCGTGCGTGAGCGTTCCAGAAGAACGATGCACGAGCCTGCACCGCTTCGTGGCACCTCGTTGACTGGCAGCGAGGCGCTTTTATCATGGATGGCTCCTTTTTCACCATTTTGGCTCTCTGGCTCTTCAAGGGTGACGCCTGTTCTTAGTCGGGTCCGGGGGGGTGCGCAAGCGAATCTCAGGGTCCACGGATCACGACGTTGTCGAGGGAGGAGACTGGGGCCTAACACCACACTACCGTCACTATCGTACGATCTTTCCAGACCGCATGGGTGCTGGTATTGCCCCCTTTGGCATATGAATCGTTCCCGGTTTCTCTGCCCGCAATACCGACAGGTGCGCTTGAAGCTCCATTGATTGCGCAAGAGAGCAGTCTTTGATGAAGGAAGCACACCGGCACTCGTGGAACGAGACGAGAACGGTGAGTCAAACGATTCCCAAGGTCCTCGCTGTGCAGAGGAACGTGGGAAGTCGGCGAACTTTAACGGCAGGGTACATACATGCATTGTGGTGGGCGATCTGCGATATCCGATATGCTTTATTAGCCTTTAGATCTTGCTGAGTCGCTGGAGGGCTTGCCCGCCGTGCACTTCTTGGCCGCGGGGCCTTGGTCCTGGGACAGGGTGAGGGCGATCCTCAACTTTATATTCGGTTAGTGCTGGTGGTGGGATGACTACTCATGAGCGCCGGTCGTAACGGGAATAGGGGGCGTCAGCCTCTCGAGAAGCGCCTGCTGGGCTGAGCTGGGCTGAGGAAACAGAGGCCGACAGGCCTGAAACGCCTGGGATCGCAGCGTCCAAGCTTTGGGATCCACTGGCTGATCCAACCTTGCTTGAACTTCATCTCAAGGCGCGGCCGACGAGCAGACACGAGTGACGAGGCCACGAGCAGGCAGGAGCCAGGACACGACTCCACGAGACGTTTGAAAACGACCTTCCCGGGACAAGTCGGGGCGTCAGGAAGCACCCAGCGGCACTGCGAGCCTCTCTCTCTCCTCATCCCCTCTCATGGTGGCCTTTCTGGGGTACGACAGAACAGAACCTCCACATACGTACGGGCTTAAGCCTTGCGCATACACGCAAGAGGCTCCCAAAGGCCCTAGGACAGGAGACCAAGCCTCGAGGCCGCCCATGGCGTGCGAATGGCCGAGAAAGTGACCGGGACACACTCACAACAGTCACCGCCCGCGACGTGTGGCGCTCGTAAGAGCTCTTGCAGCGTGTGAAGCCGGCGTGTGCTCCTGGCTGAGCCGCTGCACGCAGCACGCTGCACTGGTCGTCCACATGTGCAGCAGTTTAAGTCCGCCCAACCCGGGCTTGTCAGCCTGCATAAAGGCCTGCTCCAGCAAACGTCAGCAGCACTAGCGTCCCGGGGGGTGCACCCTCACTTGCAAAGTAAGCAGCTTTGAGTTTGCGTGTCGCCGTTTACATAAGATGCGTAGTGCGTCGCCGCGCGCAGTTGACTGGCGGGGCGGGTGCTCCTGGCTCCCCCCACAGCGCAGCAGACAGGCATCTGCCACATGGCTCTCGTTCTCCGACCCTGCCAGCATCGCAGCATCTCCCCCCAATGCATGCCACGCTGGACGCCGTCCCCTTTGATATGGTACTGTAGGGGGCGGGACGCTGGTGGGACGCTGGTGGCCCTGGCACCCTGCCCTCCCCCAAAGGACAATCAGATTGGGGCAGTCAGTGATCCTGACCCTGGCCCCTCGTACACGAGCCTTACCGCTCTCCTGCCCGCCTGCTGGGGTCCTGATTGGCGCGAACATTGTCCCAGAGAGGAATCGATCATGGCCAAGCCCAAGCTCCATCCTGCCAAATTTCTGTCAACACTATGCTTTTGGGGTCCAATGCACGGTGGAAATGCATCTCCACCATCGAGGGGCATCTCCTCCCGAGCGCCATCCAACCACCGAGCTGAAGAGAGAGCCTGCCTCGAACTTTTATACTTCGGCTCTCCCCTCAGGCCTCCAATTGCTTCTCAAGTCTCATTCAATTGTCACAGCCTCGCCACAGACAGAGACGTGCTAGGCCATCAAGCTCAACAATCTTTTTGAAGGCCAACTTGAACCGACAAGCAAAGCGCTAAGCTCGACCACTGCCAGCCATCCTCGCTTTACCTACCCTTCTGTAACTTTCTGATGGCGGCTGGACAATACGACAGCTCCGACAACCAGGCGTATATGATGACTCCAGAGATGAGTGCCGCGATGTATGACGGCACGTCAAGCGAGTCCTCTGCAAGCTCGCCCCTCAATTGCAACGTAAGCGCTCATCCTTTGCATGTAGCTCTCCAATATGCTAAGATTGCCTCGCAGGGATTTGACAATTTGTACGGCGCAAACGGCTTCATGAACTACCCCGCATTCCCTATGCAGTATCCCATGAGCGGTGACGGTATGGCGCCTTTGGGCCTTATTCCTGTCGAGTTGGATATCGAGGGTCTCTACGAGGACCACGATCGCCGGAGGAGGAAGGGCAGTAGTGACAAAGTGGTGTCCTCTCACGTGCATTCCGTGAGTATCTCGATTGCTTTTTTGACCCACATGACTGATAGCTTGCTAGCGTCGCCGAGCCCAGAACCGCGCATCACAACGGGCTTTCAGAGATAGAAAAGAGAAGCATATGAGAGAGCTGGAGCAACGGCTTGCCGAGCTTGAGGGCCGGCACACTGATCTCTCGAGGTCTTACGAGTCTCTGCAAATAGAATACACAAACGTCAAGCAAGAGCTTGAGAAGCTGCGCAAGGACGGCTCGAGAGTGGACGGAGCCTCATCCGGCTCATCATCGAGGCATTACCATTCAAGAGGGTGGGAAGATTCAAAAGGAGAGATCCTCGATCCACTCTTATTTGACGTGTCTGCTTTTTGCTTTGATCAGGATGAAGGACACGAGCGAAAGGATTGAAAAGATTTTGCTTCTGGTGTTTGGAGTTGTCGGTGGGATGGGTATACGGTATCGGTCTGGACGGCCTGGATGCATCGAACGTGGGCGGAGCTTTGAATTCTGAGCTATGATAATGACATTCTTGTGAATACTTCTCAATGTCTATTTAATTGAATGATCAATGGAGATCATCCCATGCTCATTGCTTCAACCTTCGTCTTGATGATCAGCGAATAGGGCAGAAAAGTTGCGCTGGTGCGGGGTCCTTGGCGGGGTCGAGAGGACACGGCTGAGAACAGGCACCGCATCGGCGAATGATAATGTGTGCAGCAGAGTGCCGGAATTTGTCCGATATTTGAGCAAGTGTCTTGAAGCTCCAGGAAACTACTTGTATCTCTATTGTTTGCTTGGCGTTTAAGATGAAGTTCAGCATCGCAAGCTTTCCGCGACCAGCCTTTTGAGACGTATTTCTCCAGGTGGCCCGACGGACATGGCTTGGAATGCCTTTCCGAGGCTTTCCTTTCTTCGTCCCACGCTGTCCCACGCTGAAATGAAAGACAATCGCCAGGATAAATGCATTCTGAGCAAATTTCTCACATGTGGAACGGTGAGCTCGGACGAGTCACGACAACGACGCGGAGGGCAGAAGCACTGCGCGAGTCAAACCGCCAGGGCTCGAGAAGGACCCGGGACTGCTACATTCAGACACCCGTGCTCGGAGAGCCCAGCCGAGCCTTGCAGACAAGTCCGAATTGCATCGGATAAAGCACTTGGAGAAGCTTGAGTCACGGCCGGTGTTCAGCAGGAGAAATGACGCTGAGTTGTGGTTTCCTCGGAGGGTGCGGAGAATGAGGGGGGCAAAAGCAGTCACTCAAACGATACTGGCATGATGGTATGATAGATAGGTTCGTAGAATGCGTAACATTATGAGAGGTTGAGCGCGGCGGCTGACAAAGCCGATAAGTGGCGGGTAACTAGGTAGGCATGGCTGGTGGGAGGTGGGGTATCCTCAACACGTCAGATCTTTTCTTCCCTTCCTCTTCCTGGTGTTCCTCCTTCTTTGCCTCACACAACCAAACACTTCAATTGAACTTCAGCATTCCCCTGTCGCAATCATGGGTTACACGGACGTTGATAAGCTGGCTGTCAACACCATTCGACTTCTTTCTGTAAGCCCACTTTCCGCAGCTTAGGTTGTTTCCCTGGTGCTGCCCCTCGTTCGACCCCCAGAGCATCAGAACTGCACCGCAACGTACTAATCAAGCTGCACCAGGCCGATGCCGTATATCATGCCAATGCAGGCCATCCGGGAGCTCCTATGTGAGTGCTTGTCCATGCTATGTGCTTCCTGTATTGACCGTTCGCAGGGGAATGGCCCCCGTGGCTCACGTCCTGTTCAACAAGATCATGGCCTACAACCCCAAGAATCCAAAATGGCTTAACAGAGATAGATTCGTTTTGTCGTCAGTGACCCCCACCCTCTCTCTCATTCTCTTCCTTCCCTACCGCACAATGGACATCATCTCAGAGAGGCCTTTGTTCTCCGGACGCTTCCGCGGATAAATGTGAACAATCGAGGCCCGGAAATGTGCTCATTGCATCTTAACTCGATAGCCAGGGCTGCTTCTTGATCCACCTCTTCCTCAATCTCCGTCAGATTTCACACATCCTCTATCCATTGTCATGTCTTTTATTTGCCACAAATTTAGCTAACCGACTTCAGTAACGGGCATGCCTGCGCGCTTCAATATTCTCTCCTCCATCTTGCTGGGTACAAAATCTCCATTGATGACCTCAAAGCATTCCGCGTAAGTCGGGATGACGTATTTAACCGCAAGAGAGCTGTAGCTAATACAGAACCACCAGTCCTTAGATAGCATTACGCCTGGTCACCCCGAGTCACACGATACTGATGGCATCGAGGTTACGACTGGTCCTTTGGGCCAAGGTTTCTGTAACGCCGTCGGCCTTGCCATCGCCCAGCACCACTCATCTGCCATATTCAATAAGCCTGGCTTTGACTTGATCAACAATCACACATACGTGTTTCTGGGCGATGGGTGCATGATGGAAGGTGTTGCCAGTGAAGCAGCCTCCCTGGCTGGTCACTTGCAATTGGGCAACCTTATTGCGATCTACGATGACAACCACATTTCAATCGATGGCGACACCAACTGTGCTTTTACAGAAGATGTTGTTTTACGATTTAAGGCTTATGGCTGGCACACCGAAATCGTCGATGATGGTGACCACGATCTCGAGGGCATTGAGGCTGCTATCAAGAAATGCCAAGCTGTCAAGGACAAGCCATCCTTGATCAAGCTCCGAACCACCATCGGTTTTGGCTCTCAGTTACAAGGCACTGGTGGCGTTCATGGCGCCCCTCTCAAAGAGGCAGACATGAAGCAGGTGAAGACCAAGTGGGGGTTTGACCCCGAAAAGCTATTCGCCGTCCCCCAAGAAGTGTACGACATCTACCACAAGCACGGAGCTGAGGGTGCTGCAAAGGAGAAAGAGTGGGAACAGCTCCTGGAGAAGTATGGCCAATCACACAAAACTGAAGCCGCGGATCTCAAGCGCCGCTTGACTGGAGATCTTCCTGAGGGCTGGGAGAAGGCCTTGCCAGTCTACTCTCCATCAGATGCTGCCGTTGCATCCCGAAAGCTCTCCGAGATCCTCCTCAATAAGATTCATGAAGCAGTCCCCGAACTGGTCGGAGGCTCCGCAGATTTGACTGCATCGAACTTGACCAGATGGAAGGATGCTGTTGACTTCCAACCCCCTTCGCTCGGAATTGGCGATTGGAGTGGACGTTACATTCGTTATGGTGTTCGTGAGCATGCAATGGGTGCTATCATGAATGGTCTCGCAGCATATGGCACCATACTCCCATATGGCGGCACTTTCCTCAACTTCGTCTCTTATGCTGCTGGAGCAGTGCGTCTCTCTGCCTTATCCCAAGTTCGAGTTATCTGGGTTGCCACCCATGACTCCATTGGCCTGGGAGAGGATGGACCTACTCATCAACCCATCGAGACGCTCGCACACTTTCGTGCTCTGCCCAACTGCATGGTGTGGCGTCCAGCTGATGGGAATGAGACCAGCGCCGCGTACTATGTTGCCTTGACTTCGAAACACACTCCCAGCATAATCGCTCTTTCTCGCCAAAACCTCCCTCAACTCGAGAATTCTACCATTGCGCACGCTCTCAAGGGCGGTTATGCTGTTCACGAGGCCGAGAAGGCAGACATTACTCTTGTATCCACCGGCTCGGAGGTTGGTATCTGCGTTGACGCAGTCAAGTATCTCAAAGAGCGCCATAACCTGACTGCACGTGTTGTATCTATTCCCTGCTTCGAGGTATTCGATGCCCAGTCCAAGGAGTATAGACTCAGCATCCTGCCAGATGGGATCCCGTCTCTCTCTGTCGAAGCCATGTCAACAATGGGCTGGGAGCGTTACACACACGAGCAGTTTGGTCTCAACAGATTCGGTGCTAGCGGTGCCTACAAGGACGTCTACAAGGTAAGCGATTTGTTTAGCCGTCATTTGATACATGTTAATGTCTTTACCAGAAATTTGAACTCACGCCTGAGGGCATTAGCAAACGTGCGGTAGCCACTGTTGACTTCTGGAAGAGCGTCCCAAACATTCGCTCCCCTATCAACCGTGCTTTCCAGCAATTAATCTAGGGTACATTTGTTGAATAATTGAATACTTATATGAGAATCCTGGGATGAAACATCAGTGTATAGCTTGCAAATAGATCAGAGAAGTAAACAGATGTCGGTCACTTGACCTGTCATTGCCCCAACACTTACGTCAATTGAAAAAGAAACAAAGGATCATCAAAAGCCGCCACTGAATATGCAGTACAAACATTCTAGTCCTTCGTGTTCTATTTTAAACCTCAAATATCTCCCCAACTCCTTCCCCACCGCCCCTTCTATTCTCCACCAAGTCCAATCTCCACCCTTCCCAATTCTTCAAAGCTCTCTTGACCTCCTTAACCCTCTCTATCCTCTTTTTCGCCTCTTCCTCCTGCGCCAAGCGAAAGGCATCTTCATCAAAGTCGAAATCCTCATCATCTTCTAACAATGCGCCTTCCGCACCAGCAGAATGCACATTTGCTCCTGTGATTGCATTCAACCCACTCTGAATGAAGTCTCCCAATCCTTTGCCGCCATGAGCAACGCTTCGTCGTCGACTCGGCGACATTGCCCCAAGGTCGACGTCAGTGAACTTTGCACCAGGGCTTGTAACACCAGACGATTCTTCACCTTCGAGCTCCTTCCTCCGTTCACGCCATACGCCCCGCCGAAGCTCATGCACTTCTCCCTCCAGGTCACGCACTTTCTTCTCCAGGCGTTGCCGCTCTTCATTCTCAAGCTCGTCAACACCTTCATCGTCAATCCCTTGTGCGTCTCGTTTGCGTAACCTTTCTCTTTCTTCGCGTAATCGTAGATTCTCGTTTTCAATTCCGGCTAATTTCGCTCGAAGATCTGACGCCTCTCTCTCTGCCTTCTCTCGATCACGCTTCTGTGCTTGAGAACGCGCGTCGTGTTCCTTATGTAAGGTGGCTAACGTCGCTACCTTCTTTTCCAATGCATCAACCTTCTTCTGTAGTTCTTCGCTATGTGATCTAGCTTCTTCTGTTTCTCGTTCTAAGGTTCGCAGTTTAGTTTCAGCTGATATGCGCTCGCTGCCTTCCTTGACGGCTTTCTCGGTCGTCCGTTCCAGGTTCCTTTTAAGGTCTCCAAGCTCTCGTTGTGCAGTAGCAGCGGAGCGTTCACTTCGGCCAAGCTTCTCTTCTAGAGCTGCGACTTGCTCTTTCTCTGACGAGCCAGCAACCAGACGGTCAAGGTGGGCGCGGAGAGTGGACAATTCGATTTCCATGGTTTCAATGGTAGATGATTTGGAGGCCAGAGCAGCTTCATAGTCGGCGGGAGCAGTCGCGGATACAGAGGGTGAAGAGCCGTGTCGTGAGGCTCGCGAGGTCTGAGCTTGGAGTTGTGCATTCTGCCGTTGGAGAGCTGTAATTTCGCCTTTCTGGGGTCATGGTTAGTAACACAGTAGCGGATAAGAAATGAGCAACTACCAGCTTTTCCAATTCGGCAGATGATCCAGAGCTTATGTCTTTCCTGGACGTAGTATCGTCTTCTGCCTCTCTCAATTCCTCTAGCTCCTCTTCTGCCTTCTTCCAACGCCTCTCACCATCACTTGCCTCCTTTGCAAGCCGTTTATTGTCTCGTTCTAATTCCTCGATCTTCAAAGCCTGTTTGCGATAGATATCTGGAGCTGTGTCTCCGTCCGGGGAAAATGGAGCGTAGTTTGGAGATAATGGTCCACCCGATGAAGCTCGAAACGATGAGGACCGCATTTTAGATTGGAGAGATAGCGATGCTTGTCGTTGATGTGATGTAGAAGTGAGGTCTGAGACTGTTTCCTCAGGGGCCTTGCTATCGACTTGATCTTCCTCCTTCGTCCCATCCACGTCCTGAATTGGCGGCTCCGCCGACACGGGGCTTTCTTCGCTTTTCGAAGCTTCCAGGGCCGGCTCTTTCTCCTCTTTCTTTGCACCTATCTTCTTTTGTTTCTGTTTCTTCATCTGCTCGACCTACAAGTCCAGGCGAGTCAGCACATTCGAGTAGGGGCCAGAGCTTCGCTGAGCTTGTAGATTAGAAGTACAGAGAACACGTACGCGCTTCTTCGCAGCAGCTAGCTTTTCAGCCTTGGCTTTTTCCTCGGCGTCTGCCATGGCTGTTGGCAAGTTTGGGTCAATTATGTTGTCAACGGAGAAGTTGGAGGCTTGCTTGGGGTTTGGGGAAGTGGCCTTGCAGACAGCTTTCAGTAAGTGCTCGTTTAGTTCTAGCTCGTGACAGGGGTCCGAGCTGTCAGATATCAAATTCGATTGAGTTCACTCACCTCGGTACAATACAACAACTGAGCTGGGAATCAAGTCTCAACTCCTTCTTGTCACCTTGATCGAACATGGCAAACCCTTTCCATCTCGCAGATCGAGCTCTCACTCCTATCATTTCATCCTCTCGGCCCGCCTCTTCAAACAACCACAACCACAATCTACAATCGCACGCACAAGCACAAGCATTGTCATCCCTCACATCAACTGCAATTACAGCGTTTGATACAGCTTCTAGACTAGGTCTTGGCCTACAGCGAATAATGATAGAAACCCAATCCTCGGGTCCGATCATACTTCACTCCTTCCTCAGCACCCCATCGCTGCAGCAAGCGCCAGCACCCCTAGAGGACCATAATGGTGTACGGGGCATTGTCGAACAAGCACGGGAGGACTTGAGACCCCTATCTGGAACCACCGATACTGAAAGTATGGGCGAGCACGTCACCAGCAGTGGAGTACTGGTCAACGGAGTACCTGAAAGTGCCGAAGACGCGGACCAAAGTTCTGTCCAGCTACCGCCCATGTTGATTGCTACAGTTGTGGCGCGCGCTGCTGCACATGTGGGTGATGCAAGAAGAGCAGCTGCGAGATTAGAGCAGACAGGGAGAATTGTCCAGAGGGAATGGATCAGAGAAAATGAAGAGTCGGTGGTCGCAGATGGCGAAGGTGGATAAGACACGTTACCATGCATCCGTGAAGGTTGATAATCCAATTAGGGACATCTGCATTTAGAGATTCCTGGCGATGCAAGGAGAAGCCGAGGGAGAATAGGCATTTATCCTGCGGCCTCCAGATTGGCTTGCATCATAGCGATATCTGGCCATCACTGCTCCTGTCAACGGCTGGGCCCCCCGAGCTCGGGTTGGAGAGACATCTGGGAGAGGGAGGAGGTATCACAAGTCGACAGTGGTTGAAGTCACCAATATACGGCGTGCAGTTAATGAAAAAGTGCCTCATTGCTGTTGCCTATGAAACACCGCCTGCTGACTGCTATGTCATCGTCTTATAGTGATTGCTAAGACGAACCTGGCACCGACGTGGTGGTGCACTCCGCCCCTTCACGGTTCATGCTCCACCAGAATCCCGCATCGCGGTCAGAGAAGCTCGTCCTCGTCTCGTCCCCCACGGCCACGCCCACGGCCACACTTCACCGGTGCCTGGGGACGGCGTGACGAGAGGAGTGGAGGGGGATAGGCGATCCTGGCCAATGTCGATGGCGGACCAGAGTATCGGCGCCGAGAAGCACGCCCGCCGCCCATTTCTGTTCGTTTGCGCGACGGTGTAAGTCACTGGGCGATATCAAACGAGGCTGTGCTGTAAAGCCACTCGCTCTGCCGATTCGTCTCCGTCGCCGCCCCGGTCGCGCTCCCATGCAACGTTTCTCGGCCGAGGGCCTTCTGCGGCCTTCTGCAGCCCTAGGAGATTTTCTACACCGATCTTCATGAGCTCTGGAGCCTGTCAGCGCTCCCTCCTGTTCGCTGGCCCTGTGCTCGCCTGCACTTTTGGACCCCGCAATGAGCCCCACAGGTCGGTGAAGGAGTCGGAAGGACTGCACGTCGCCAACGAGGCGGAGCTCTGTGGCATGACTGACAGGCGTCATGGCTGCACTCACGAGCGGGCGTTGCGACTTGGACTGCTCCTGCTCTATCCGGAGTTGGATCTTCAATCTCGACACTGATTAATATATATTCGAAGCCGTGCTCGGTTGTCGCAATGTTCATTTATTCCCGGGCTGGCAGCGTTGTTGAAGGATTGTTGTTGCACCCTCAAGGGACGTCTCGCTGTTGCATTTCCTGCATTTGTCTGTTATTGGAGCAAGTGCATTGCATGCCCGATTTCTGTTATTTCTGCCACGTTCATATAAAATGCTTGATATCGTTCTACAGTTCTGGTCCTGCAATTCGTTCATCACGGTTCCACGTTTCTGGGCAAGGAAGACCTAGTGAAGCAGTAAGCTGCCCCTATTCTTCGTCTCATAGCCGAGCCTCTCTCATACTCGTGACGAGGGACAATGTACCTTTCTTTGGCACCTTTGGAATTTATCTTAGCAATGATTTTTGAAGACTTGATCCTCGGCATCGTCAACTCACCTGTGGGGGATTGAAGACTAATTTGATAAGAGATACCTCTACAGCGGGGCAAAGCATAATCACCAAAAGTGAAGTCGTCCTTAGCAAGGCAGGCCAGCAGGACTTCAAGCAGCTTGTGTTCATCTTACACCACATCAATACCTCGATCTTGCAAACAACTAGATCCGTCCGCCCGGTTTATTGTCCTCGCATATGCTCGGTGGTTGAGAATCAATGATTCTAGACAGCAACTCCACGAGTACTACGGTCAACTTCGATCTTTTCCGAAAAATTATACTCGAAGATCCTCGCCTACTGCATTCGATCTGGCCTGGGACCAAGCTCCAGGCTTCCGTTCCGGTGTTGAAAGGGTCTTCCAATGAAATGGCCCCAGATCAGATGTCCCGACTACCATACCATCGACGCTATGATGGATCGCATGCTATCTACTCGTGTTTTGAGCAACAAGACTCTCGTAAGTGCACCCCATCTCTGGTGTTCTGCCGCTGGCAGGAACGGCTTTCGCGCCTGCTGTGTCTGGCATTGCTAGCTAGGCAAGCTCGAGAAGACATCTTACCGTCGGAGGACTTGTCTTCAACGCATCGCATGTTCGATCTTGAACGTTGGTCCAACGTGCATCGTCACAAGTTCGCCTGCACTGCTCGTTGTACCGGTAGCTCTTGGTCCCTTCTGGCAAGTTCGCTTGGAAGGGATGTCGAAGACACAGGGCTTCATGAGCCTGTTTCCAACCCGTGTGCAGACGTTCACGCATCTTGATTAGTGCATGGCTGTCCAGGACTAACGGCGTCACAGAACTCGAGGGGCCAGTCATCAAGAAAGAGAACTACTACACGCCTTCACCGGCGACGTGTGAGTACGCCGGGAAGTCAACGTATGCCCACGGGGCGCACCTCTTCTACCAGGCCAGGCCACAGCAGCAGCCAATCGACAACCTCCTGGCGCAGGCAGACATGACCCCATTGTACCGAAGCCCTCCAGGTCACTCAGGTGACTCACCACCCCTATATTTAGCACGTGCGAGCGCCGCCGACAGACATGTGACTGCATCCGCCTCATATTTATCAGTCATGCCTTCCCCGCCCACGACTGAAGGCTTCCACCTCACGGCCGCGACGCAGAAGACCACGAGTACAAATGGACGCCGCGATCCGAGGGCTGGTGTTGCAGAGAGTCGTGACCAGCCTACCCAGCCATTTGAACGAGACACCGCCACCACCACCACCACCACCAATCAAGCTCGCTTACTAAGCCGAACTTTAAGTCCGAACCCGAGTGCGAGTGTGGCGCAGGTGCGGTCGACTCAGCCTGAAAATTCTTCCATCGTCAGGCACCAACAATCCGACCAAGCTCTCTGTCACGACCAGACATCTGCGACTTACGAGGCCCTTCGCCACGCTACCACAGGCTCATATCAGGCGTCGGTCGCTGCCTTCCCTCCTTATCACCAGACTCCCCACATCTATCCATATACCGCCGCCATGTCGCTGTCCTACGAGACGCGACCCTTCCCCGACTACCCGCAATCCGGGTTGATGCACGATCCCCATCAAGAGCAAGACGATAATAGCATTCAACATCACCGATATCCGAGCCCTCCTCCGCCGCTGAGCGAGAACCCATATAATCCGCAACCCTTGGACGCGGCGACGGCGTTGGCAATGGAGGAGATGCCAGAGTTGCCGCCAAAGGACGAAGATGATGCTGCCAGTCCAGGCCGCTCGAAACCCATACCAAAACCCGATCGCGAGGTCACAAAGGGCGAGGATGGCCGCTTTGTTTGCAACTGGGCTGGCTGCACTGAGGAGGTTCGGTCATTTAATCGAAAATGCGAGTGGTCAAAGGTGTGTGCATGGCTTCTCATATTTACATTTAAGCTAATTTTTCCTCTAGCACATGGATAAGCACGATCGTCCCTACAAGTGCCCAGCAGAGGGCTGTGAGAAGTTGCCGGGCTTCACGTATTCTGGTGGATTGTTAAGGCATCAGCGAGAGGTGCACAATCTTCATGGCGGTCCTAGGAAGCAGCTCAATTGCCCCCATCCAAATTGCAAGAGGTTTTCAGGCAAAGGCTTCTCCCGGCAAGAGAATCTGAACGAGCATCTCCGCCGTGTGCACACCGATGCGGGAGAGATGCAGAACGAAGAAGAGACCGAGGAAGACGGGAGCGAGAGAGCTGGTATGAAGAGGAAGCGAGGGGCTGTACGAGATGATGGTGGGGATCTTCGCCAAGAAATGGCAAGGCTTCGGAACGAGAATGAAGAATTAAAACGCCAGAGCGAAATGCAAACGGCACAGACAGCCTCGCTCATGCGTCAACTTCAGGAACTACAAACCTTGGTTGGTGCGAGATTGCAGCAAAACCAGTCTCACCCTCACACGGCTCCTCAAGCTCACATGATGTGAAGCTGTTGGTACGTTTCTCACTTTTGGCGCGTTCGTCTTTCCAAGCATTGAAGGAGTTCAGGTCTTATTTCGGGGGCGTTTGGCGGCATGATACACATTTCTGCTAGGAAGCTTGCTAAAGATGGTCTCTTCTCTATGATGGCAAAGCAACCCCATTCTCGCTATTCTATCACCTGATTGTACTGTAGTAGACAAATAATTGTACCCCTATTCGATAAGACGTCAAAAATCAAGCCTGAGGCAAGGAGTTGTGAACCTGGTTGTCCAAACACATTATGCAATGTTCAAACTTCTCCGGAAACGCAACCTCGTGGTCATAGAGAGTAGGGCTCACTGAAGCGAAGATCTTTGCTGCAGGTCAACACGTATTGAGCTTGTTTGGCTAGCCTGGAGTTGTGAGAATTATTGAAGTCTTGGCCATTTCTGGACCCTGAAAGCTTATTTGACAATTAGGCTCTATCCCTGATGCAAGCACAGATAGCTCAGACATCTCCCCGTGGTCTACTTGTTGGGACCGCCGAAGCTTTTGCCGGTTGTTCCAGTCCCCCTGCACTCTCCAAGTGCCAATTTATACGGAGAGGGGAGCATAGTTCCAGAGACACGAATTGAGGCGTTCTTGCGTCATGGGACGGACAGCGGCTATCGGCACAGATATCAATACAGAAGTCGACCGATTGATCAAGAGAGATCGGCCTATATATCCACCACTTCTCCGAGAATTCTCTGTGCAAATCTGAACGCTCTTCATTACTACAATCTTGGGCCAGCACTTGCGCAGGAGACTGTGTCACTTCTCTGGTGAATTGATATTCGGAACAGCCTATCTGCATCATCATGACCGAGATTCAGAATCTGCAAAATGCTTCCGATAGAAAGAATTCACGGTACAACAAAAATATCGGCTCGAAGCTTGGTGATCCGGCGCGGCGCTTGCTAGAGACGTATAGTGACATTCCCTCAGACGAAGTGGAAAAGCACGTCTACGCAATTGTATGCTTGCCATCCCTATGTGTCTGCAGAACACTCACACCAGCCACACAGCGAGACGAGGGGTGGAAGGTATGGCCTTACCCATGCATTGGCCAGTTTCGCTTCCTCGACCTCTCCATTAGCCATTCTCCCTACTACCCGACCATCTTGGAACGCATAAAGGCGGGTGAGAACTTCCTAGATTTAGGATGCTGCTTTGGACAAGACCTCCGCAAATTGGCTGCTGATGGCGCCCCGTCCGAGCATCTCTATGGGAGTGATCTCCGTCCCGAGTTCTTCGATCTGGGATACAAGTTGTTCAGAGATAAGGACACGCTCAAAAGCAAGTTCTTTGTTGGGGATGTTTTTGATCCTTCTTCGCCGTTGTCCGAGCTTGATGGGAAGATTGACATTATCTACGCAGCCTCTTTCCTCCACTTGTTTGGGTACGATGACCAAATCAGGGTCTGTAAGCGAATTGTCAAATTGTTGAAGGAGAAGAAGGATTCGGTGGTCTTGGGAAGACAGGTTGGAAGTTCTAATGCGGGAAACCAAACCCCGAGTAACGACCTGACTCGGACCAGATGGAGGCATAATGAGGAGACCTTCAAGAAGATGTGGGAGGAAGTTGGGAAGTTGACCGAGAGCACCTGGAGGGTTGAAGTGAGCTCAGAGCCTTGGGCCGGGGAAGGTGACCATGGGCCCCAAGGCGGTAATGATCCATCCACGCTTCGATTGAGGTTCGCAGTTTTCAGGGAGGCATGAGATTTTTCTTCTTCTGACTGCTCAACTTTCTAATGTTTCAGAAACTTCGATGAACTTTCTCGCAGTGGTTCATTCTACAATTTTTCTATGGCAGAACGCAGAACGAAAAAGAGAATTAGAATACAACAAAGTCGAACTCAACTGCACTGCTCTTTTCCCGCTCCCACTTCTCATTCGATATTTTTTTCTAGCCTCATTTGGATCTTTGATGCCCCCCTTTTTAAATCGATATCATTTCCATGCAATATTCATCTATCCTAGCTTCGTCTTGTCGTTTCTAGACTTTCATCTCGTGTTAACTTAGTAAATATGTCGCGTCACTTTTCATCTTGTCTGCACTTATAATCTAGCATTCAATTTTCATCGAGCTTTCCCTTTTCATGCTATATTAACCTCTCATCTCATTTGCGATATTCTCAATACCGATTCTCACCTTCTCCACAACCATCCCCACAATAACCATCTCTACAACTCCTTCCTGCCAACAGAAGCCTATACTCAAACAGCCATCCGCCCCTGTCACAACTCCAGCAGCAATAGCACTTCCACTTACAAATGCACTTCTACTGAACAACATTTTACCCATTTTCCACCCCTGATTCTCCTCATGTCCAACCTTCATTGCACCAAGGTTGCTCACATCAAAGGAAGTTCCCCTCTCCTTCCCCATCCTCCCAGAGAAGAAGGACCTCATATCTTCGATCTGCTTGAATTTCGCGACATTAATATTCCCTCCGTTGCTATTCAGATAGTCATTGATTAATCCTCGAGAGCGCTTTGCCTCGGACCAAGGGAATTGCGAAGCTGAGGGGCGGTCGTAGTAGACTGAGAACGCGTCCAGGTACACGCCAATTACGCTTTCATCAACGGGCTCGGGTAGAAAGCGACGCAGGGAAACGGGGATAGTGCATTCGAGTGATTGGAAGGTGTCCGGGATGGAAGAGAAGAGGGCGGAAGCAATGAGGACAGGGAGGGTCGATGTGAGGGTCGTGCCGTGCAATCTGCAAGCTTGCAACAAATGCTTTGTTGTCTCGGCTGTGAAGTGGAGGGAGTGGACGTTGCTTTGGGTTGGTGGGATGATCTTGGAGCCTGACCAGAGGTTGATGGAGCCTGGAGAGGCAGAATGAAGAGGGGTTGCGAGTGGAACTAGAGCTTCCAGGTTGGGAAACAGGGGTGTATTGATGGGGTATATAATGTTGCTTGTCAATCGAGGAGGATTCGATGACAAGGCTGCGAGAAATCCACGATGGAACACCATTCCTGATGCCCCATCGCCTAAAGAATGGTGGAAGATGAATGATGCTACGAACTCGTTCTCTATCTTTGCAGGCGTGATGATTATCAAGCGCCAATATGGAACAACACCATGGTTCTCCTTGAAAGAGACGTCATGCTGGGTCGCCAGGATGCTGTCAAGTTCAACATCTCTGCCACTTCCAGTCACCGGGATCTGCCTAGTCACAAAAGTCACTGCATTCTCGAGGTTGATCTCAGAAAGTCTGGCAAAGTATGGTTCATTCGAGTCTTCACCCATCACGATGGATGAAAGGGCGGGGTGGCGGTCTATGACTATTGCCAGCGCAGAGAAGATTGCTGCCTTGTGATCAGCGGGTCTGTGGCAAGCATAGGATGCCGAGAGGCCAACACTGTTATAGAAGCCTAGGTGGTGACGTGCAGAAGAGAACTGCTCCAAGGCACCTTTTGGGGTGTTAGTTGGATTATCTCGGCCGAGAGGCAATTTATGAGCACTTGAAGCAGGGGAGGAATTACTGACCCAGAGGGCGAAGCCTTTGGAGTTGCCTGGAGTCCAGGGACGACATGGACAATTATCGGATCGTGGGACTCAGACTACCATGGAGGTGTTGTGGGATCAAGAGGAGAATTAAATTACACTTTCAATCACAAGTAATTTCAAGCAATGAAGTGTAAGTAGAGCTTGACTTCGAAAATTCTGCAATTACAGAGTCCAGTGCTTGCGATCAAATGCGAACTCAAAGGGACAATTCAAGTACAGGAAGGCACGACTGTGAGGGGGAGACGGTGCGTGCTCGACAAAAGGAGGCGTCACGGCAGTCAACAGGACAGGATTCGGGTGAGAATGCAAATGCGAACTTGGTTCAAACCTGAGCACCTTTGATCTGAATAATAATGAGTACTGTAATGGAAGGAAGCGCAGGAAGTAACAACCACGGCTGGAAACAGCGCCACCTATATACCTTGGGTTGACTTTTCACACTGCATGGGAAGTCGCATAGCCGACTGCTTGATGACTCATGGCCTCTGACTGGATCTGCGCTGCGCTAAGCGAGAAATGTCCACACCGCGAATAGGGGGGGGGAAGGCGGAGGGGTATCACTCCTTGGCTACGCTGCTACAGCAATCTTGACCACTACTACTTCGCACCTAACTGGTGTGAGGTATGTAGTAGGACGAACGTTTGTGCTGCTTGTGCCCAGTTTGTGTTTGAGCAGTTGCTATAAATAGCGCTGTCTTTAGAGCTCTAAAACGAATTGCTTGCAGCCTGGATTCCATGTTTCAACCACCAAAGCTCAAACACAGGTTCTGCATCATTGTTCTGTGGGGATGTTGCAAGTGCAAGAACCAGTCACCGGTGTGTGATGCAATGCCCGATGCAGGGCCAACTCCGGTTTGACAGGCTATATATAAATAGGAAAGGTGAGAAGCGTAATCCAAAAAGAGAGTGCGAGTGCCGAGTGATACGCAGGTATTTCTCTATCACGACTTCCTCCATCCTCGACCCTATGAACAATTCTACAGTTCCGTTTCACTTCCACCGTGAGCCTTCCGAGTGAGAGTTGCGCCGAGATCGTCTCGATAATAGACAGTGATACACATTTCTCCCGAAACAAACCCCCCCCCCCCCACAACGGCAGTCTCTAATGTGCCGGCACTGCAAAATCCACCATCCCGCAATTCTTCAGCCCAAGATGAGGATTGCGTCACCCGCACGCGACGAGGATGAACTCGACCAATCTATTTCGAAGCTCCGATGTCTGTTCCATCAGACGGTGGATTGTCTGTCATCCAGTCGATTTCCCCCAGGCTGTTTGCTGTCTATTCGATGAAGCATCTGGGGACGTGATGTGGAAATATCAGGGACAGACAAAAGGTCTTGGCGGCCCAGGTTTGAGAGATTCGCGACGCAGGACGCGCGTTGAGTCGGGCTCAGTGCTGAGAATCAGGAGTGAAAGCTGTTCAGGTTCCTCGGTTCCTGCCGTCAGGGCGTCGGTCGACTTGTGAAGCCGCGAAGCTCCCGATGTTGTGGGTGTCAACCCGTATAGCTCGAAAGGTTATTCGTAGCGCTCGAGTCGAGTCGAGTCGGTCTCTCCGTCTCTCCTCGATGCGCCAATCTGACAAGGCCTCCCCCCTCCCGCTTTTGCCTGCGGCCACTTTGCCCAACTTTGCGGCTGCGTGCTCGCGGCTGTTTTGAGACGATCTGATGCTTGCTCGGGGCCAGCCCAGCATTGCGCATCGAGATTCGAGATTCGAGATTCCAAATTCGAGAAAGTATCGCGATCGGGCCAGTCAGCCACGTTGGCTGGCACCCCCCTGCGCTGCCATCCATCCTCCACCTAGTACGGAGTAACGAGTAAGGTTACCCGTCTGTCTGCCAGGGTCCCTTGTTACCTGTCTGCAGGGCGGTGGAGAACTCCGTTCTGAAGTCCTCCCTCACCTCACGGCGCTTCCTACACGATTGAATTATTGAACCTCCTCTGGAGGGCAACCTGCGACTCTGTGACTGAAGGGGCCGCGACCTTTACCACCGATTGCTGTTGTCATCCATGCTGATCTGCAGTCAAGTGTGCCCAGTGCCCAGCCATCCCAGCGCCCCTGCCAGCCCTGATGGAGATATCCCGCGCTTGCAGCGTCTAGTTATGGCAGCTGCTACCCCCGTAGAGAAGGAGGAGTCCCAATCCCCATACTCGAACATCGAGCCCGAGCCGGGAAAGAGCAATCCATTTGCTTGTAACGTCTGCAAACGCAATTACAGCCGTGTTGATCACTTAGCCAGGTATGCGATTACACCAATTCCTTGCTGCCGTCCTGGGCTGACGATTTTGGAGACATTACCGCTCACGTTCGTGACAAATATTGCTCCATTCCTGCATTCATTGACAGATCTCTCACAGATACACGCGAGAAGCCTTTCGTCTGCCAAACTTGCAGCAAGGCATTTGCTCGAGCGTAAGTCCTTCACTCTGTAACTGAGTTCAAGCACTTAGCAGGAGCTTATGATCCCAATTAGAGATCTCCTCAAACGCCACTCTGCAAGTCATAGCGACAAACGGGATGCAAAGAGACCTCAAAATTCCTCACCCCAACTGGCACGAGTTGCTCAGGCTTGCGTAGCATGTGCCAGTTCAAAGCTAAAATGTGGCAATGAGAGACCGTGTCATCGTTGCCAGTTGAAGGGAACGGAGTGTATCTTCCCTTCAACGTCAGAAAAGCCCCGAAACTTCACGCAGAAGTCGGCGTCCATGAAGAGTAAGCACTTGGAGTAGTAACACGACGTACCCGAACTAATCCCACCTTGTTTAGTAGAGCCACTGGTTGACATCGACACTCTTGAGGGTGCAGCGACGCTGTCGTCAATGGATGGCCAGCGTCGAATAGTTCAGTTTCAAGACGTTGCTTACCAGAGCATACCACAACCCACCCCATCGGGTAGTGAGTTCTCACAAGACTCGAAAGGAAAAGGGGTTAATTCCATACCCGTGGAGTCCACCTCAGTGCATTCGATGAATAACGCCATGCTGGATATCGACGATTCGTCTCTCGCAGATTTTCTTAGCAATGTCATGATGCCCACCTCTCCCAACTCTTTAGCAGTGGTTGGCTCTCATTCGCTAGACTTTATACAGCAGAGCTATTACTCTGGACGAGATGTTTTTAACTTTGGCATGGAATCAAGTTTGGATTTTAACGATATGGATTTTGGCTGGATCAGTTCCCAAAACGCAAGGCAGCCGGCATGGAACTATAACGCTGCTCCTGAATTCGAACGAGAGCGTCCAGTGCGTGAAACCCGGACTCCAGATGTGAGCAGTGGCATAAGCGCTGGAGCCGAGGCTTTTCAGAAGTCTATCTGGCGATGGAGACCTGTCCAACAAGACCATGCCCACGCTGAGCAAGTCAATCTTTCGCTCCCGTACAAAGACCTTCAAAGCTTAGAACCACGTCATGGCGCCGACGTTCGAGGCTCGGATCTTGATCAAACCCTGGAACAAACCTCGCGGGATAAAATATTGGCTATGCTGCTGAGTGGCTGCAAGCCTGCAAATATTGAACGTGTCGTTGAATCCTTTCCGTCTGCAGAACTGCTGGACTCGCTCATGCACTCCTTCTTCCGAGCGGAAGTGCACAGGACCGATTCCTGGATCCACTTGCCTACTTTTAGAGTTCAGAGTCAACGACCCGAATTGAACGGCATTGTTGTGGCGGCAGGAGCAGTTATTTCGGGCGTCCCTGCTCTAAGGAAGCTAGGCTTCGCGATACAGGAAGCTGTGCGGCTGGCCATTCCTAAAATTGTAAGTGCGCATCGTCTCTCCTACTAAGCCTCCATTTAACAGTTCTTATCTTTAGTGCGAAATGGACAATAGTACTACTAGGGAGCTGCAAATCGTACAGGCCTTCGCTTTGGAATTGAACGTTGGACTCTGGAGTGGCAACAAGCGTAAGATGGAGATTGCTGAAAGCAACTCACAGCCGTTGGTGACAATGCTCAGACGTGCAGGTCACTATCGACGAAAGGCACTTACACCACCTCCTCTACTAGAAGATGACGCAAAAACTCTAGAGAACAAATGGCGAGCATGGGTTGAGGCCGAGTCCTTTAAGAGGCTAGCCTTTCACACTCTAATCCACGACGCCCAGGCCTCGATATGTTTGTTAACTCGGCCTCTGGTCTCGTATGCTGAGATGTCACTAGATCTCCCCTATTCCCTGGCACTTTGGCGCGCCAAGACTGCAGTGGAATGGCGGGATGTCTACCTGAGGAAGCTGCCGAACATTTCGAATAGACTTCCATCTCTGATGCATTGCATCCACGATATCCAGCCAGTGAGTAAGGTCCAAGATTGCATCGACCTTCAATTCTCTACGCTTGTTATCCTCCACGGCATATGGAGCCTTGTCTCCGAATATCGACAACTAGAATTTGTTCTGAAGGTTCAACCGCAAAGTGGCCAGGGGAACGGAAGTCTAATCTCGACGTCCTGGCATCGCGAGCTTTGCCAGATACTAGATCATTTTAGTATGACGGTATCTGGGTTCGATGGCGGTATTCCTCAAGAGGCTCGCATTCTCCAAGAGCTGTTCATGATGAATCTCCACGTCAGTTTCGAAGAATTGCAGCTTTTTGCGGGGAAAGAAGGTTCCGAAGAGGCACACAGAGTGTATCCGCTGCTCCGGCAATGGTTCGAAAGCAGGCGGTCGAGACAAGCCATCTTTTACGCTGGACAGATTCTGCGAGCTGCAGATCTATTTCCATCAAACCACCTCCGGGACTTTTATGCCGTCGCTCTCTACCACTCGGCTTTGTGCTTCTGGGTTTACGGGATGTGTTCGATGGGTACTAGCCAATTAACGAGGATGCATGACCACCATATTGGTGGTGAAATCGAAGAACCAGTCTGGCTCGATGGTGAAGAGACAGCCGATACTCGGCGTTTTGTGGCTTTTTCCCGTGGGCTGCCGATGATCAGGGCATCCTCAAGACTTGATGCAGAAGGTGGCGGATGTCGCGTGGACAACCCGAAGGGAGTTATGGAGACTGTTATTCATATTATGGGGAAGAATTGCAGTCATGGCAGTAGCGTCTTGCCTCCGTTAGTAGAGAATCTGGGTCAATTGATGAGAGATCTAGGCAACGCAGCATGGATAGTTAGCAACCAATCATCGAGGGGGACTATGCCAGGCTCTAATTAGCGTCTGAAAAGTTTGTAGTACGTAGACGTCCGGAATTGTTGATAGTCTGCGAAAGCTGTGGTACATTTAAGATGCGATTTTCCTGAATATGTTTCTTCATCGTGGAACATTCGAATAGTTTGTCCACCTTATAAATGTTCTGGTAACTGTGGTACACTCCCTCTTCTATTTCAGCAACGTCTAGCCGAGAAAGCAATGTCTGTGGTGCTCATGGTAGATTGGCGACAGTCAGAGGAGAATATATAAAGCGGGCTGGGACGACAGATTCCTATGACCGGCATGGATATTGCTCATAATAAGCTGCGGTATGATGAAATATTTCATCAGTAGAACCTCGCTGCAGGTGTTTGTTAGATAGACCAAACTGTTTTGTTACCTTAACATACTTTTGTCGACGAGTCCCAATATTTCAAAACAGTTTGGACACCGAGGAGTGTTTGAAGAGGTGAATAATGAAGTCTAGAAATCCAATTCTGGCCTATCTTGAACAACTACATGCAGCTCGCGCAATCTGAAATTTATTTACTTGCAGAAGAGTTCTGTTCTACTTCTGGGCTAGTTTACACCGACAAGCCTGCATCAAGAACGGAGTTCGTCCCAGTCGTCGACGAGCTGTTGGCGAGACACAGAATTTGCTGGGCCACATCCTGCAGAATCATTCTTAGGCGGCGCCGTATAAGGAATATCAAGAGAGCATTAACATACCTCAACAATAGCGATCCTCTTCAATGGACTCCTTGCAGTGACACTGTCGATCTTTGACTGTGGGAATTGCTTGCCCCAATCCTTGATCAAAGTCAGAAAATAGAAAACAGGCTTTAAACAGGAACTCTTACAGTCATGAGAACTCCTGGCGACACCGAATTGACGCGGATCGGGCCTGCAATCAGAGCCAATGACTTGACCAGGTGGATTTGCGCAGCTTTTGTCACGGAGTATGCCTAGTTCGAGGTCAATCCAAGCCTTTGCAGCAGAAACGGACGACAGGAGAGAGAGCTATACTACAGAGCTTCCACTGGGTTTGACGCCTGCTAGAGACGCAACAGTGATGAAGCTGCCTCCGGACTTCTCCAAGTGCTTCCTCGCTGCATGAAATAGGAACAGATGGCTCTTGACATTCATATTGAAGCACCGATCCCAATCGCTCTCGTCAACATTCTCGTCCAAATCATAGAAGTTCCGTATTCGCGTCCAGCCATGATTCGAGACGACAAGGTCTAGGCGTCCCATAGCAGCCACGCTCTCATCAACCAGGCGGATGAGCTCCGATTTTTGGGACACATCTGCTTGGATGGCGATGAAACGTGGGGTCTGAGGCTTTTCCGCAGCGGTCTTGGAATCGAGTTGCTCCAATTCCTTGACAAGACTGTCTGCCTTTTCTGGACTGGAGAAGTAATTGACCACAACCCTAACACCGCTCGAAGCCAGAACTTTCGCGGTTGCAGCTCCAAGTCCAGCCGAAGAGGCTGTGACCAGAGCCACGGACTGACTAGATAGCAAGGGAGGCATATCGATGAGATGAACGGGGTGCGGCGTGCTTTAGATGCCAATTGATGAGAGGAAAGTGTTTGACGACTAATAAATCGATGTCCCGTGAGCATGGGACCTGTTGGGACGAGCGAGGCAGTCGATGAGCAGCGTACGACAAATGCCACCCCGAAGACCCGTTGTGGAGCCGAGAGTGGGGGCGGGGTAACCTTATTGTAGCGAAGCCCCTATTCTCATTACAGTATCGACGCTTTGATACATCATTCTCTGTGTTCACTGTCACCATATGTGTGACAATTCGGACGTACTAGATCGGTGCGGAGCGTTGACTTGCGTTAGGTCAAATAGATTGACTCAATTTGGAATCTAGGTCCGGACTTGCCCAGAAACACGCCAATGTACCAGATCCTTTGGGACATCACGTCAATGTACAACCATGGTGAACTCCCAAATGCGTTCAGCTGGCTGGGTCTGAGCAACGATGGTTCTAATCTACATGTTATCAAAGAGACCACGGGTGACGAGTATGGTCTAGATTTTGAATCTGGCTTCTATATATCACAGCAAAGACGTCTGCTGCGAGATCTATACAGCAAGGCCTTCTGGTGCCCCCTCATCTCTTTCCGAATTGCCCCCCAAGGCACCATACACCCTGAGAGGGACAGAGATTTCAAAGCTTTCACAGTCCAAGGCTTCTGACGATGCTAGAACCACGCCCCGATCGTCTCTTGAAACTTCCTCTAACAGGTCTGCATACCCCGAGATAGACTCGCCCTCTTCAAATAAACGAGGCGTAACAAATTCTATCCGAAGTCGCCAATCTAGACTAACGCCGCTTGTAATAAATTCCGGAGTGGCTGAGACTGGTATCGTTGGAGAGAAGACAATTCTTCTTGCAAAAAGGGTTGATTCCGAGTGGGAGACATGGACCTTGCGTGTAACTCGAAGGATGCTGGCCTCAGATCGAAGGGCAATTGAGTGGTCCACTTTCTCCGATGATTCAAGAGCCGCGTGTATAGCATAGCTGGGAATCTCGGCGTCTGTGAAGTCAATGGCTGCAGTAACGGTCTCGCCGAGCCTATACGCCGGTCGTGCAAGCATGACCACAGCTACTCTCTTCCCACTGCGGGCGATTTCAAATCTGTTTGCACTCTGTTGAGCTTCCGTTGTGACGTTACTTCTTAAAATTGCCATGTCGATGGCTTCTTTTGCTGTAACCGGCTCTTCTAGAGATGAATGCCGTAGTGACCTTGGGGCATCCGTAGGAGAGAGGAGGCCCAGACTAGAGTTTTGACGTGGTTTCGTCAGTAACTCGTCCACGTACGACAGGAAGTCGTCCAACGTCGATTCATTCGATTTGGGAGTAGTCTTCACTTCCAACTCTTTGGAACCTCGTAGGCTCTCAATGCTTTCAACGGCTTTCACACGGGCCTGGTCGCGCAGAATGATGTACGGCGCCATCAAATCATGCCCAAGAAGCTCACCGTGAGAGTTGACGCTCCCCAAGACTCGGAAGGGCACTTCCACCGACTTCACTTGCTGCTCCTTAGCGCCGCCCGGTCTTTGTGTCCCAATAATCAACTTATAAGAGATTTTGATGGCCTTGCCACGATGGGTCGGAGGCAAACCCCGTGGCAATCTGAAGGAATATTTGTAAACCCTGCTTTCCCCAGGAGCAAGCCGAAGATCGACAAACAGGATAGATTGTGGTGTAGACAAGAGTGGGATCGACCTCGAGCTTGCAATTCCTCTCATCTCTTTTATGCTGCTGAGCTCGCCGCCGCCGAGGAAACCACCAAGGGAGTCTCCAAGATTTCCCCATCCAAATCCTCGCAGCAGCCCACTGTCCCGTTTACTTGTCTCCACTCCAATCACCCCGCCGCCTTGACCACCAACAGCGCCCTTCCGCTTCACTTCCTCGAAAGGTGCTTGGCTAATTAACGACCCATCTAGAGTGAACGATCCGTGTATTTGTGCATAGCCCATCATCAAAGTTTCTGGTTGCCGATGGTGGTTGATCAAAGTTAAATTCGAGCCCCGTCTCGAGTGGCCAGCATATGATGGCATTCGGCCGGGTACTTGTGGTAAGTATTCCGAAGCTAGGGTCTCTGTGGAATTATTGCTGAGCGAGTAGAACTCTCCACTGCTTCTTGGAGTTCCTACGACACTTGACGGCGAAATTACCCGTGCTACTGGAGCTGAAGGGTGTTCTGTTATGGCAGGAATAGGTTCTTTCGATCGTGGTGAAGCCAACCGAACGTTATCTTCGACGTTTTGTGATACTTTGTCGGAAGGTCCTCCATCCGTGGTAGGAGAAGACACCGATGGAAATTTAAAATGTTGTGGAAGAGCTGATGTTGAAGTTTTGCGTCTTGTAAAAGGACCTCCGGAAATGTCTGGTGTCGTTGGAGCGGTACCAGCTTTACGTCTTACATGCCGCTCTGGTGCAGCTGAATTGGCATCTTGAGGAGAGAATGAAGAAACCAGAGGTGAAGGCTGTGTAGTAGATCGCTGATTAATTGGTGCTGCAAAAGCATTAGCAGCGATTCGCCCATTAAAATGGTTCGCATTTACCAGATGTCGGCCCTCCATTAACGCCATATCTCCGTGGAACTATCTGTAGACTCGCAGAACGCCCATGGCCCCTAGACATTCGACGGGGTCTCTCTGGTAAGCTTCCATGGCTTGTTGAGTCGTCAAATCCTCCTTCACTAGCTCCAATTGATATAATGGATAGAGACCGTTTATGCCCGCCACCATCTTGGGATGCTTTCAGAGGTTCTCCGGTCCAAGATCCTGGCGCAGACTGCACTTGCCCAGGGCCTACTGTCGTAGACAGCGAAAGTGCGGTGCGATGGCCCTTGATAGGCGGGGAAGGTCGAGGACTCAGGGAAGAGTTGGTCTTGACCTGGGCCGTTGGGATTTTCCTGTGCCTTTCTCCGCCTGATGCGAAGCCATTGGCCGCGGATGGATGCAATGATGCCTTCGATGGCGTAGGGACGGTCGCAACATTCCGAAAGGTTATCTGACACTCAATCTCCTCGCCGGCAAAGACTGTCTGCTCTGTCCATTGCACGAAGACCCTGATATTGGTCAATGGCGTCGACATGTCGGTGGCACGGCGACTGAAGCTCCTTCTGCTCGAAGGAGAGGGGGGCTGCTGGTCATGGATGCAGCATCAATAAAGCTAGATTGCGTCCGTCCGCCGGCATAGTGAACACGCTGTTGTCGTGAGCTCCAGGCACGTTGTTCGGGCCCTGACTTTCCAAAGTTTCGAGAGGTTCACAGTCAATGTGGGGCCTTAGGCTACTACCTAAGGGTAAAGTTCCCTCCGCCAACGGAAAGCGCGAATGTCAACAGTCACCAGCCTTAAAGCATCATCACCGTCCAGTTCAATCCTTGGTCTTGAATTCATCCACAACCCAACCTCCGATCTGTCTACCCTTCTGTTGACGACAGTTGAGGTCTTGCGATCCCGACTGCGGTTCCAGCAGTATGCAAAGCCCCACCGAGAATGACTATTGCCCTGCTAACGCGTGGAATGCAGAAAAGCCTAAACAGATTGCCTTCCTAAGTCACGATGACTTCCTTCATCACAACTGTGTTGGTCTCCCAATTCCCTTTAAATGTCTGCGATTCTACACTTCCTGAGTCCTCGGGCTCCAAAAGTGCTTCCTCCTGTCTGCACTCTCACTCAGTCCGTATCGTCCATGACGATTTCGGTGAGACACGATGAGGATCCTTTCATTCAGGCCCCCGAAGCAACATATGTATCACCTTACTCACAGAAACAATTGGACAGCAACCAGCGGACGAAGAATCAGTTCAGGCCACGAAATGCCACCAAAGGCACCACGAGCTACCAGCTGCGGCAATATGCAGAGGCTACGCTTGGTGGGGGCAGTCTGCGGAAAATTGTGAAGCTTCCAGAGGGTGAAGACGAGAATGAATGGTTGGCAGTCAATAGTATGCTTCCTTGGAATGACGGGAGAAATATACGCTTACTGCAATCCAGTGGTGGATTTCTACAATCACATCAACCTTCTCTACGGATCAATCACCGAATTCTGCTCCCCACAATCGTGTCCTGAGATGAAAGCTACGGATGAGTATGCAACCCTAAATTGCACATTGAAGTGATCTAAAGATTTCTCAGATTCGAGTACCTCTGGCAAGATTCAGAAAACTATAAGAGACCAACCAAAATGCCTGCGCCAACATACATTGAGCATTTGATGGGATGGGTCCAAAGCAATATCGACAATGAGGCCGTATTCCCCAGCAGGATTGGTAGAGTACAACAGTGGTGACCTAAGGATTTTTTCTAACACTCTCAGGTGTTCCTTTTCCCAAGTCATTTCCCAGCATGATCCGGCAAGTTTTCAAGCGCATGTATCGTGTATACGCACATATCTACTGCCACCACTACCCAGTCATTCGTGAACTCGGCCTCGAGGCTCACCTCAATACGAGCTTTAAGCACTACGTCCTATTCATCGATGAGCACAACCTTGCGAGTGGAAAGGACTTCTGGGGACCGTTAGGCGATCTTGTTGACAGTATGCTCAGAAGCGACTGATCATTGAATTGATGAAGTGACGAGGTAAATATGGCATGATCACGGCGTTGGCGTCAAATCGGAGGCTATGGGAATGGAACGTCCACGGGTGGACCGGGCTGCTGCAAGGCTGCTGGAGAATGGGACTGTGATTAGAGTGTACCTATACCGAATCCAACAACTGCTAATTAGTTCTTTGTTGAGGTTCTTATTGATCGTATCGCATAGTGAAGCATCGCTTTGATATCCGCAATTTACGAAGGAGTAGACTGGGATACTTCTCTACAGGATGATCAGAGTCTACCTGATCAAATAATAAACCCATGCTTATACGGTTTGATGCAAGAGCAGAAAGACGAAATGCTTAGGGTCGCTCCAATAGAGACTTTTGTACGAAGCATGCCGCGGGCCCAGTCACGTGATGCTTGCAAGGTTGATTTTCCTCTTGCCGGGCAAACCCAACTTCGGCTGTCTACGACCAGAAAGCTCTCATCTCCCATCCCAAACCCCAATTGACCATCTCATCATGCTTTCGAGTCGAGCAATCCTTCGCGCTACCCGGGCGGCAGCTCCTCAACGAATTGCCGCCACAAGAGCGATCGCGAGCTCGCAGGTTCGCTCTTACGCTACCCCTGCGGCTGTTGATTCGAAACCTCCCAAGGCTCTCTACGGCCTCGATGGGACCTATGCCACTGCTCTGGTACGTTACATGGATTTGGAATCTTGTCAATTGCGATAGTCCATGTCGATCGTGTATTATTGGAGGTGTGGGAGGATGGGCCAAGCAGAAGGCTAACATACCCACAATAGTACACAGCTGCAGCAAAGTCTTCTACCCTCGACAGCACCGCCAAAGCCATCGATGCACTCAACCAAGTGTACCATAAAGATGTCAAGCTTGCAAAGATCATGGAGGCACCAACCCTGTCCGCCGCAGACAAGGCCGCGATTGTTTCCGAGCTGCAGAAGCACACCGGAGGCGCGGATAAAGGCGACACCGTGAAGAACTTTCTCGAAACATTGGCATTCTACAACCGATTGGGTCTGTTGAAGGGTGTTTGTGAGAAGTTTGGCGAGTTGATGAGTGCAGCGAAGGGGGAGGTTGAGTTGACTGTTACGAGTGCTTCGGTGGGTCCATAAAACTGCTGGGTGCTTTTGCGATAATGTGCTGATTATTTGTTTAGCAATTGGACAGCAAGACCTTGTCCCGACTCGAGACTGCTGTCTCAAAGTCCCAATATGTTGGACAGGGAAAGAAGCTCAAGGTTACGAACAAGGTATGTGGTTACGAAGAAGACATCCAATAGTTTGAGCGACTAACGCAATCCCAGGTCAACTCTGATATCCTTGGCGGACTCATTGTTGAGATCGGTGACCGGACAATAGATCTCAGCGTCTCATCACGAATTTCCAAGATGAACAAACTACTCACTGATACCTTGTAAAAAAACCACCCTTCGGGAACTTCTTTTGTTAGTCGGAAGCGCAAGCGAAGGCAGGTGGTTGAAATGGAAGCCACAGCATATTTGTACATGATCGAGCATAGAGCCTTTCAATGAAGAGATTCGATTTGAGTCGTAAGAGGATGGTACTGGAGAGGGGAATGCTTGAGACATTAAACACAGTTCATTGATTCATGAAGGCCGATCTACTGTTCTAGCTCTAAATGCTGTTGCGTACGCTCGTTTTTATCCCTTTCTCCTGTAATGCAACGCCAGAAGCCAAGTAGAGCCAACCAGATCAAAAAGGTGGCAATAAGTCATTCGCTGTCATATCTTATAATCTCATTCATCGAGGTGAGCCTCAAACTCGTCACCTGTTTCAAAATCTGCAGACACGTTACTACGAACTCTCTCGAGTTGCTCCGAGATATAGTTGGCGGTGTGTAGATCCGCTTCCTGGCGCTCCTTCTCCCTCTCAGCGTCAACCGAAGGTCCAACAGATACAGGAGCATCTCCATTGACTGATGTATCAAAGTCACTTCGCGCGCCTATGGAACGGGCTGTTGAAGAGCGACGCATAGTGTGATAAGGGGACTTGTCGGGTTTAGCTTGGTTAACATGGCGGGTGAAAGTGTCATCAAAGTAGTGTGCCATTCCAGTGGACGGTGTCTTTGGTGTCTGGGGCAGACGGCAGCTCAATCTTCATTCAGATCAGATTCAATAATTCAAAATCAGGAACGGCCGACTTACCCAGTGTCATGGATCATCCTTGCAATCAATCCTGTCCAACCACACTGATGTGTAGCACCGAGTCCTCGACCGCTATCACCATCAAAGAATTCATAAAACCACAGATTGTCCTTCCAATAAGGATCAAAATCCAGCAAATCGTTTCCATCATTGATCGCCCTGCGTCCATCGTCTCCGCGTGCCATAAGATGTTGCAAACGATGCTGGATTTCCTCGGACACACGGCCAAGATGCATCATGTCTCCCGAGCCGGTAGGACACTCGACTTCGAAGGTAGGACCATAAAACATGTAAAATCGCTGCAAAGATTCGACGAGTAAGAAGTTGACACAGATCCAGATCGGACCTCTCCAGTTGCTGTTGCCTCCAAACAGACCGCTGTCAGAATCACCAGAAACGTAGCTGACCTTGAACTCCTGTCCATTAACATCCATCGAATAAGGGTGTTTCTCGTGGAACTTTGAAAGGGATCGTATGCCATGGTCGCTGAAGAACTCGTCCTCGTCCAACATTCGTTTTAGGATCTTCTCGAGACGATCCTTGCTCACCAAAGACAGCAAAATTCGATTGTCCTTGCCTCTCTTCCTGATACTAGCCATGTTGCGCTCAGCCACATCGTGCCTGTTTGCAATGAACCAATCAACACGTTTCTTAAAGGATGGAAGCTTATTGATGAGTTCTGGTTCCAAAGTGAGCGTTGCATATAAGGGAATGAGGCCAACAAGTGACCTGATCGGCAGTTGTTGAGTCCATGGTCCACCCCAGGAGATGGCATCGTAGTAGAAACCGTCTTCCTCGTTCCACAAAGACTTCTCCTCCTTGGAGCCAGATTTGTACGTCATGGCGTCACTAATGAGAATGAAGTGCTCAAAGAATTTGGAGGCGATGTCTTCGTAAATCCGACGATGTTTTGCCAGCTCTAAAGCGATGTTCAGCATGCACAGGCAGTAAAACGCCATCCATCCCGTGCTGTCAGCCTGCTCTAGCACACCTCCTGTTGGCAAAGGCTCAGAGCGATTGAAGAGTCCAATATTGTCCAGGCCTAGGAAACCTCCCTCAAAAACATTCTTTCCGTCAAAATCTTTTCGGTTAACCCACCAAGTAAAGTTTAGCAATAGCTTCTGGAAAACCCGCTCAAGGAAGTCAAGATCTTGGCGTCCGTAAAGCTTTCTCTCGATTTTGAATGTCCGAAATGTGGCCCATGCATGAACAGGAGGGTTGACGTCTCCAAAATTCCACTCATAAGCAGGTAATTGCCCATTAGGATGCATGTACCACTCCCTGGTGAAGAGGTCAAGTTGTTTCTTGGCGAAGTCTGGATCAATCATTGCCAAGGGGATACAATGGAATGCAGAGTCCCAAGCTGCAAAGAACGGGTATTCCCACGAATCCGGCATAGAAAGGATATCGTCGAGATGCATATGCTTCCAATTTGTGTTCCTGATAGCTTTCCGCTCTGGGGGTGGCGGAGGTTGACTTGGGTCTCCGTTCGCCCATTGGTCCCAGATGAAGTGGTAATACTGCTTCGTCCACATCATTCCGGCAAACGCTTGACGCTGAATGTTGCGAAGATCCTCCGACATGGGGAGGGGGCTGATTCGATAATAAAAGTCATCAGCTTCTTCTCTCCGCTTGTCGACCATGTCGTCAAAGATCTCTTCATCCATATAGTCCTCATATTTTTTGGACAACCGAAATCTTACTACGGCGCACTCATTTGGAGCTACTCCACCACCTTCATTAAAGGCAAACCAAGCCGCAGACTTGGTGCCAACTCGTTTTGGATTGATGGCCTTCTTCTCCTTGTCCACGATGTATCGGTGAAATGCATCTTTGACGTATGGCTGTTGATTCTTCCCACCGTACAACTTCTCGTAATTCGTATCATTCTCCGTGAAGATGAGCTCTGGCAGCACGTCTTGACCACTTGGCCCAACTCCTGGCGACGGCGAGAGTTGAAAGTAGCGTTCTCCTAGTTTGTGATGCTTGCTTGCTGCAACGGTTTCGCTCACTTGACGGATGGTTGGCTTCTTGTCCGGAGTCTCATGTCCCCAGGCCCATGTATTTCTGAACCACACATGTGGTACAATGTGTAGTGGGGCAGGTTCTGGTCCCCTGTTCCATGCAGTTACTCGGAAGAGCAGCTCCTCATCGGTTTCCTTGGCTACTTCAATGTTTATGTCCCAATATCTATCGTCGTCGAAGATGCCCGTGTCGATAATCTGATATTCTCGGTCTTGCTTTCCGCGCCTCGCATTCTCCTTGACGAGGTCCTCGTACGGGAATTTTCGCTGGGGGTATTTGTACAGAAGCTTCATGTAGGAATGCTATTTGGATGATCAGTTGTTGCTCAGAACTTTCGGGTGATGATAAGCTAACGGTTGGAGTATTATCCAGATGAAAATGTGCCTCCTTGATACTCTCACCATGATTGCCTTGGGGATTTGATAGACCAAACAGCCGTTCCTTGAGAAAGTCGCTGCATAAGCGTTAGCAAAACCAGTAGAAGACCAGAGGATCGAGATCATTGACTCTTCTTCGTTCCAGAAAGCGAAGGCAATATTTTGAAAGCCGTGCGTATCCGACACTCCTGCAATACCGTCTTCTCCCCATCTGAACGCTCTGGATCGGGCATGTTCGTGAGGGAAATCTGGAAGATCTTTAGTGACCACAGCGCTGAATCCAATGTATCCACGACTTACGACTCCAGGCATCCCCGTCGGGACTGTAATCTTCGCGGACTTGAGATTTCGGTTAGCAAATGAGTTCCTTGGAGAAGATCAAGAGGCAGAATACCAGTGGCCCATTGCCTCTCAGCGACGTAGGGACCCCATTTCTTCCAGTATTTCTCCCGCTCTCTATCCTCCTTTAAACGCTTTTCTTCTTCCGTAAGATACTCATGGTGATCTATCTTGACCATGATGACGGGATGACTCTGCCAATTGGCGCGAAAGGCTCCGTTGAGGTGGTCCTCGTTGAAGCGGCAGAATCAATAACAGCCCGCAGATTGTCTCAGAGACCACTTTGCGTTGAGCTGGGCTTCAATCAACAGGCTCGAGGTGTTCACAAGCAAGAAGAATTGCTGAACTAGTCGGAATGATGCACAGCGTATTGTACGGGGCGCGAGTCAACAGTGGGAGCTCTAGTGATGGCCGGTCTGGTGGGTGAGCTAGAGCAGGGACAGAAAACTTTCAGAATCCGATGGGCTGGAGATCGGCTGGAGCATCGGCGACGGCGGTTTTAAGGGCTTTTCGAATCTCGATGCCGTGCGTTGAGTGGAACCTGAGGACCTTGGACGAACCGGATGCAATTCTTGTTATCTGACAAGGCCTTTCGGGACAGAACCTTGTTGCTCTGCTGCGGCTCGAGAGTCGAGCTTGTTGCTCTTTCGTCCTTGGTTAAAGACTTGTGATGTCATCCTCCGTTTGGGCTTTGCGAGCTTCAGGGGGCGACGCGGGGGATTCCTCGCTTCATCTCCTTTCCTCCTCTTTTCATGTCATCTCCTCCTAAACATTTCGAAGTCTTTCATCCCAGACCCAACCGCCTTTTCATTCGATATCTGAAGTTTCCATAGCCGCTACCACATGAGAGGCTTGGCGGCTGTGCTGCATTTCCTCACCCGGCGAAGATCTTCCTGCCCTCAACCTTCTTCTCCTTGCTGGGTGGCAGCTCGTTGCGCCCATTGGCTGCGTCCTACCGGTTCTTCAGCAGCTGGCTCGGCATAGCAAGATAGCAAGTCAGGCCAGGTTCATCATCCAGGCACAAGCCAGAAGCCGTTACCTGTCCTTCAATTACCCCTCATCGCACGTGTCTAGCCGGAGAGTGCTGGGCGGCGGGGTTCTGAAGAACTACTTCTAGGCTCTCAAGGTGAAACCTCAGCTGGCGCGCTGCTCTCGTAGTCGCAGATGCAGATGCAGATGCGCTCACCATCTCCGAACAACACCCACGGAAGACTGCTTCCTGGCAAAATTATTCTTCCGCCCAAGAAAGGTCCGCCAAATCTGGGATTTCTAAGGCATGACTGAAAGGCGGTAAGTCACTTTGGCGCTTTGATAGGTCGTGCGAGAAGGAAGTGTGCTTCCTAGGAGCACTTCGTTACCCCTCGGCGGAGAGGCGCCGCCGGCGAAATAGAAGTATCCTCTTTGTGAAGAGGGTGCATTTGGCAGTAACGGTACAGGTGTCCATTTCCCTTTCTCCTTTCTTGTCTCTGTTTCTCAGTCTTGCGACTTCCATCATGTCTGCATCTACGGAACACAACTCGAACGAGACGGAGAATTCAAGACTTCGGATCGGAAGCCGTGACAAGAACGTCGGGTGGTTCAATTCAAACCTCGAGTCTCTCACTCCAGCCCAGCGAGACCTCTTCGAAACTTACAGCCATATCCCGCCCGATCGCGTCATCCCCCACATCCTCGAAGTTGTAAGAACATCTCTTATCCATGGCTGCAACCTTATTAACCTCTATTTACAGAGGGAGAAAGCTTGGGAGTTTCACCCATTACCTTGCATTGGACAGATCCGATTCATCGACTTCACCCTCTCGCAATCTTCTCTCTACCCTGATATTCTCTCACGCCTCCAGTCAGGAGAAAATTTATTGGACCTTGGATGCTGCTTTGCCCAGGACTTACGGAAGCTTGCCCACGATGGAGCACCTGCTTCTTCGCTTTATGGAGCCGAGTTGGAGAGCCGGTATCTTGAGCTTGGGTACGAGTTGTTCCTTGACAGAGAGACGTTCCGGGCAAATTTCATTGTGGCAGACATCTTCGATGAACAGGGACCGTTAGAAGAATTAGACGGAAAGATGGATATCGTCTATATTGGGCTATTTCTTCATTTGTTTGACCTGGAAGAACAGCAACGAATATGTGAGAGGATCGTGCGGTTGCTCAAGAACAAGAAAGGTGCGTTGGTGCTCGGGACACAAGTCGGGAGCACGAAGCCCAAGGACGTGCCCTTCGGCGCAACCAAGAACGTATTTAGGCATGACGAGATAACTTTCGAGATGTTGTGGAAGGCGGTTGGAGAGAAGACGAACACTGAGTGGAAGGTGACCACAACAATGGACAGAGGGCTAGGTGCTGGATCGAAAAAACGGCCATGGGACGATGAAGATACGCGAAGATTGGTCTTTGAAGTTGAGAGGACTAAGTGATTCCTCAAGAGCGTTGCTTAAGATGTCAGATCGATTGGCTTCTAGTGGTGCGCAGCCATCCATACCCTTTCTTGCACTTACTGAAATCATAATCTTTGCTGGAAAGGGTTGGTACGTTGTAACATCTCGCCCCCGAACACGGCGAACTCACGCCCCACAAAAGGAATTGGTATGTGAATCCAGGGAGTGTAATATACTACCGGTCTCGATGAATCTCATCGGAGTTAATGTTTTCCATCCTTGTTGTGGGTACTAATTATGTTGAACTCAACTCCATGATCTTCTAGCCCTTGGTAATCTAAAAACTGTTTTCTACAGCAGCCAAGTCACCCACAGCTTCCTTCCAATTATCCCATTCCTTATCTCCACCAGGAATTCCACCCGTGAGCGGCAATCTCGTCCCATCTCTATCTCCCATCCCTAAAACCCTACTTATAGCTTCTTTGATTCCAACTGTGCCAAACTTGACCACAAGTTCTTCAACCACGCTAAGTTTATACTGTAATAGTCTTCTCTCCTTGACCTCCTCTTCGGTCGGTTGGCTTTTAATAGAAAGATTGTACAAGTGTACTACAGACTTTGGGAAGAAGCCTGCTGTGCCATCAATGGCACCGGCACAGCCTAGAGCAAGAACCGGCAAGAGTTGCTGTCCCAATCCGGTAAAGGTGTGGAATTTCGTGTTGTCGATTTTCGGATTCGCACCAATTTGAGCATGATATGAGACATCCCCATGAGACAACTTGCAGCCAACAATATTCGGGTGCTTTGAGAGTGCAGCGTACGTCGATGGGACGACTTTGACGTTGTTCGAAACTCCAGGGTAGTGATAACTGAAATCAATTAGCGAGCAAACAGACAAGAATAAAAAAGGGGAGGGGGGAATCCTCACACCATAACAGGAATTGGACTCTGGTCTGCCACAGCAGTGAACCACTGAATGATTCCCTGCTGCGTGCTTGCACCAGCAAAGTATCCTGGCACAAGGCAAAGTCCCCACTGGCACCCTGCTTCCTTCGCACTCTTCAGTTGCTCCACCACTTCCTCGATATTTTGAGCGGCTGTCCCAGCAATGAGAGGATACTCCTTAAAGCCTCCCTCGTCGAATGCCTCTCTCACGGCACTCAGAACTTCAAATCTTTCTCTATTGCTCAAATGAACAGCTTCGCCTGTGCTGCCAAGTAGCACCAATCCCGTAATCCCCGATTTGGCGAGATGGAGGGAGTGCTTGGCTTGAGTCTCCAGATCCAGTGGCGCGGCAATAGCATTATAATTCTGTGCAGTACGTGAGACGAAGAAGGTCGGCACAGGCACGTAAACGCCTGCGGGAGGAGGATCGGCAATCATCGTTTCGTCCGTTTCGGTTTTGTGCTTGCGCTTGTACTGTATCGTGTTACCTGAAAGATGGGGTCTGCGGATGAAAAGAGAGTATAAAGCATCACTGGACCGTACGAAGTATATAGCGTTTCCAGCATTTTAGTTTCTCGAGGCCGGCCAACGGAAGGCGCCATCGCGGTGATACACAGTGGCCACCTTCGGGGGAATGGGCAGCGAGGACCCACCGCGGTATTGGTCGCTGACGGGCCCGAGGGATTGGAAAGGAGGGGTAAGCACGAAATTATCAAGTGGACAGCGGGATAAGAGAGGGCTTGATGATTGGCGGGCCGTCTTGCGTTGGCTGTAAAATATTCGGTGGTAATATCGTACGAGTTCGTGTGAGGTTTTTAGGAGGTTGTTTGGAGGTTTGATATTTCTTGGCCTTTATGTGGCATGGGGCACCTCAACGGGTTCCTAAGGTGATAGTTTGCAAGGCTTCTTTGCACGACGAGAGCCAACCACTTCCGAGCTAGAGTTCGCGGTGCAGACGAAATGATTTTCGGTACAGAAGGGTATTTTAAGCTACTTCTGAGAACAACAGACAAATGGACTTTTTGGTATCTTTGCTGAACCCTCACATCAACTCCTTGATTCCATACGCCTGAATAGCAGTTCCGCTCCAAATCATAATCTGTTCCGCTTGGCTCAAACTGGCCAAGTCACAGAATCTGGCCACCACTTGTCTCCATTTCTTCCAGGCATCGTCAACTTCGATGGTACACACTGGCCAGTCTGACCCAAACATGATTCTGAATGGCCCAAATGTAGCTAGGATGACCACAAGATATGGTTGAAGAGCCGAGAAGATCTCGTCCACCGGTGCGGTCTTAAGCTTCAGTGGCATTTCAGAGAAACATCCGCTCAGTTTCACGTAGGTCTTGCTGCACTTGCTAAGTTTGAACATCGCTGTTCTCCATGCAACAAACTTTGGGTCCGCTTGATTGTATACCGACAAATCGGGCTTGCAAATATGGTCTGCGCGAACATTAGTCATTTCCACAGCATATAGGGGGGAGGGGGGTCCTCACTGATTATAATGGTCACCTTTTCACTCTCACTTATACCCTCATGAGCCTTCTGGATCATCTCCACCGCCTCTTCCAACTGCCACTTCCCACCTCTATGTTGATCCACGCCCAAGTCAAACACAAACCCCCTCTTCCCCAGCCACTTCAATCCGTCGATGAAGCCCTCCTGCAGCATTGTTCCCTTAGGCTTGTCTTGTACTAAATACCTGAAGCCTCTGATCTTTCCAAAGCTTCCCTCCGCATGCCTTTCCACCTCGGCCACATAGCGTTCTAACACCTCTGCACCGCTTGGCACAGGAGCCCAGGGAATGATCGCCAAGCACAATTTCCTTTGATCTGAGGTATGTCCTTCGCCTTCTTTGGGAGTTCCCAGAGCAATTCTCTTCAGCCAGTCAACTTCCATGAGGGGGAACTCCCATCCTAAGCCATCCCGCGCCCCCGATTCAAGATCATGTTTGCGGTCTGTCTCGAGGAATATGAAGCCTTCGAGGGATGGAGGGGAGCCGGTGGCTGCAGTGTACTCATCGAGTGAGTGCTGGCTGTGCAGAGGATTGGAGGGTTTGCACCACGCGAGGGTTTCCACTTCAGATGCGGGGTAGAGATGGATGTGGGAGTCGATGATGGGATAGTCTGCCGCTTCTTCTGCCATGCTGTTCAAATATCTAAGTTCGGGGTTACTTGCACCTTAAAGTTTCAAATGAGATGTTTGGAGAGCTGTCGGTGGTTGAGGTTGTTGATGGAGGGATTGAAACTCGTGAAAGTCGGGGCATCACTTCCCCGGCGTCTCTCCCGAGTCCGGAAAGGCTGAAACCCTCAATCAACCCCACCTTCCACATTGGGACTCGAGACATTGCACCCCTTCAAGACGTCACAGTAGTTGTCTCTGTCTCTTTTAGCGCGACAAACTTTCTATCGTCACTTCATTCAATGCTTTCAATCAACTACGAAAACGGTCAAAATGCCAGATCCGTACGATTCCACGGGCATCGAATACTATAATATTCCCTCTTTTAAGTTCGTCGGCGGGGTCACAAAGCCCATTAAAGTAGCCTATCGTTCCTTCAATCCTATAGGAAGGAAGACAGTCTTGATCCCAACTTGCTATGCAGGACATATCAATGACACCCTCAACTTCACTTCTGGGGCTTTGAAAAACCATCATGTTATTGTTGTTGCAATGCTTGGAAATGGGGAGAGCTCGGCGCCTTCCAATGACCCAGATTTCCCAGCGGATTATTCTCTGCGGTATCAGGACTGTATTAATTCTCAGTATCAGTTGGTAACAGAGCATTTGGGAATCAAGACATTGGATGCTGTTATTGGTTTTAGCATGGGCGGTCAGCAGGCTTATTATTGGGCTGTTATGCACGGCTCTGGTTCAGAGCCTTTTGTGAAGAGTATCGTCCCCATCTGTGGCAGCGCCAAGACCTCGGGCCACAGTAAGTCTATATTTAGCCACAGTATTGGATGAGAGCGGCTCTTTCGCATCATTAGCAGCAAGTGTGACGGACTCTGTAATTTCCTGCTGATATTGGTTCAGATTACGCTTTTCTAGAAGGGCCTATAGCGGCTTTGACAACGAGCTATGACTACTATGGAGGAAAGTACAAAGAGCACGGAGCGCCTGCTACACAAGGCATGCGTGCTTTTGGCAGAGCTTATTGCGCATGGCTTACATCTGTACGTTTTGAGGCGAAACTCTAATCCCATGCTTTTTACCGTCTTGATCGCGAGACAACATCAAGTTTCCCAGCATTGTTGGTTGTGGGCAAACGCTGACTGTTTTGACAGGCTGAGTGGTTCAGACAAGATTTATGGAAAAATATGGGCGCCAAGACTCTCCGCGACTGGATACATCCGCCTGTCGGCGAGTCTGGATTTGAGATCTGGGATGCAGAGGATATTCTCACAATGGGGAGAATGTGGCAAGCCGGAGATGTTGGAGTACTTGCTGCAGACGGTGATTATAGGACGGCATTGAGACAGGTCACCGCGAGAGTGATGGTGATGCCCAGCCAAACGGATCAGTACTTCGTAGTGGAGGACGGAGCAACAGAAGCGCAGTATCTGGAAAATGGGAAATTTAAACCGATTCCAACCATCTGGGGTCACATTGGGGGAGGGGGCGCCAATGAGGTTGATACCCAGTGGATGGATGCAGAAATATCGCAGTTCTTGAGTGAGGGACATTGAGCAGGAGAGGGCTCTATGAGGATGGTGGAGGAATCTCTACGGTTGAGTGAGTGTATCGTGCTATAAATTATTTCCTTTCTCCATCTTCAAGAGTTGGACAGCAATAAGACCGTGCTTGGACATGTGAAATGTAAACACGGGCTCACAATTGACGACAAAAGTGGTGGTAATATAACATTACATAGTGGTAGAGTTGGCATAGATAGAAAAGGATACGTTTCCCACAAGTTCCAAAACATAGTGGGCAATGGAAGAAGACAACGAAGGCGCTGTAAGCCAAGAAAGCACGGCGAGGAAAAGTAATTGAGATAGTCCAACACGCCTTGGGATATTGGAATTCAAATCCAATCTTTTCCACACCTGTGAATGCTCAATTCACGTGCCATAGCCGATAACTAAAGGGGCTCACGGAACTTCGGATGCTCCCACTATTGAAACGTCAGGGGAATCTTGAGTCATGAAGTCAGTGTCGAACCCGCTCTCAAAAAGATTTCGGAACAATGCATGATTTCGTCATATCGCTTGAAAATGCGGCGACATACGCGACTAAGTGTGCGCCAGGGAAGGACGGATAAGTGAAGCTTACCTTGAAAAGATGATTTAACATGTGAGGTAACACAAGCTTCGCTGGTCTTGACTCGGAACTGGACTGAAACTTAAATTATAGGCCCATGTGTCAAAACTATTAAAGTTTGGTGAGGAATGCGCGGCCGAGTTGGCAAGTTATGAAGATAAACGAAAACTGCATGATTCAAGCATCGGAATCCTCTAGCACCCACAGCTGTCCAATGACCCACTCGTACTTTACCTGCAGAATGCAGACCGATAATTGTGCAACTGACCATTCCCGACTTGAGGCTTAGCATGGTTGCATCCGATGATGATGGCCAGGAGTTCGAGGATCCAACAGCGGAAATAAGTCAGTCTATCACCTCAGCGTGAAGGCGTGAAGATGGACAGACGCTGCCGCCCTTTTAAATCCCGCAGATGGTGTCATGGAGGCTGTTGATACCGTAGAGTGTAGACCTCTGGCGGTGAATAGGGAGGACCAGCCATGACGCGTGGTGACTGGTAATGATGCTGGCTCCAGCACATGCAAGCAAGCTGGAGACTCCATCTCTGGGGCGATTTTGGTCTGCCCTGGTCAGGCAGCTTTGATCGACACTGTGCGAGAGCCGAGTCGGACCATCAGATGAATATCAATCGCTATTTCTCGGCCGCACTTCTTCGTTCAGCAGTTTGAAGCTGAAGAGCGAGGAATGAGAATAAGGAAGATGGACCGGCGGCAGAGACTGTCGGCCGGCACAGGGAGGCGAGGGCGCTGCCTGCAACTTACAAGTGGCATTGGCTGAAAATTGCCGATGAAGCGAGATAAAAAAAAAACTAGAATAAAAAATTTGGAAACCGGCCCCAACGTCGAACGTTGCCCCTTTACTCAACGGCGGCGGTGGGGGGCTGTTGGGTGGAGTGGATTCCATGATCCATCATCATCCATGACTCTCGCCAGTGACCAGTCCCAATAATGAGGGGAAGGCCACTCCTGCTCTGCCTCAGATCCGCCGACGCCCGTCTGCTCCTCGCACCACCCGCGACTCGTGAGTCGTGCACCCCCCGCGTACCACCTCCCACTCTGCCACCCCCCTAATCCAGATACGATGAGGCGGCTGAGCTACAGCCTTCGTACCAGGCTGGTGGGCTCATCAACATGAAGCACGCCTTTCCCGAGGGAGCCCTGGACGTCCTGCAGCACCGCGTCATTTCCCGAGATAAACGCTTTCAGGGCCTTTATCGGCAGGATTCCTTGAAGCAGATCTATCCAATTGCATTGCTGACGGCAGGCTGCTGGCTTATCATATGGCCATGTGCAGAAATCGTTTCGATAGCATCCGAGCTTTGTGCTGCACGCAGAAAAGCTCAAGAATCTCTGCGTCGGCCTGCACTATCTCACTTTCATATCCCATTAAAATGTGGGACCTCAAAAGGCATCGTGTCGACTAGTGCCTGGAGAACCCGAATATTATGGATCCGGTCCACACCTATGACCTCTCTGCCTGCAGGTGAGGACAGCTACTCAAGTGATTACCGCTTCTATCAAGCAGACTACCGCGTAGAGCTACGTGAGGGAACGGTTCGCCTTCACATCTTCTCCAGATTCATATATGACTCTACTGGCCCCCATGATCCTTTCCTTTGCTGCGCAATTTCTCTTGGTCCCAATCTCACATCAGGCCCAATCCCTTCTCGCGTGACCGCAGCTTTCCATCCCAAACCGTCTTTGGGTCAGACAGCGCCGTTTCAGACGAACGAAGCCAACGACGGAAGACCCACCACCGTCTCCAGATCCTCCACGTTTGTGACCCGAATCGCACCGAGTGACCGCGGGAGACGTAGTATATACGGCCATGGCGCCCTCTACTTTGCTCAGTCCGCATCACGGCAAGAGACCTGGATTCCGACGTCTCTCATCCATGACTGCGACAGAGAGAGATATCAAAGAAGGAGGCCCTGTTGTTATCACACCCGAAAGAATGATGGCTCAAAGGTCACAATCTCAACATGGAGGCTTTGCTGCCTCGCTGGAGACAGCGAGAAATGAGCTGGCCGAAATCGATCTTGAAGAAGAGGCTATGATTTCCCCGACGTCAAGCTCTCCGGAAACACCAAGCACGCCTGCCTCTCCTCTCACTCCAGCAGCAGACCTTCCAACTGCTGATTCCTTTGCCTTTGCCTTCGATATCGATGGAGTATTGATACGAGGGGGAAGACCTATCCCTGAAGCCATCGAGGCAATGAAAGTGCTGAATGGTGAAAATGAATATGGAATGAAAGTGTATGTTTCCTGAGACTCCACTTTTCAAAGATCTTGCTCACAAGCGTAGTCCGTACATCTTCCTCACCAATGGTGGTGGTAAGACGGAAGCAGAGCGTTGCATCGACCTTTCCCGCCAACTTGATATCGAGGTCTCTCCTGCACAATTCATCTGTGGTCACACTCCCATGCGAGAGATGGTTGAAAAATACGAGACCGTGCTAGTCATCGGCGGAGAAGGAGAGAAGTGCAGGCAGGTCGCCGAAGGCTACGGCTTCCGAGATGTTGTCACTCCAGGTGATATCATCAAAGATAACGAGGCAACTACGCCATTCCGCAAACTGACAGATGAGGAACGAGCCAACTCGAGAAAGAGAAATCATGGCGAAACTAAGATTGAAGCGATTTTGTAAGTGCCAAGACGAAGCTCCACCTCACCACACCTCACCCACCACTCCTCTATTCATCCCTTCACACGGACCAAACTGGGGCGGAAATAGTACTGACTTTCGTCCAGTGTCTTTGCCGATAGCCGTGACTGGGCTGGCGATATTCAAATCATTCTTGACCTTGCCATGTCAAAAGGAGGGTATATTGGAACCTTGTCAGAGACCTTTGACGAAGGCCCACCCATTTACTTCTCGCACAACGACATTGTTTGGTCGGCGGCGCATGACAACGTTCGTCTGGGCATGGGTGCTTTACGGAAGATGGTTGAGATGCTTTTCAAAGATCTTACGAAAGGCAAGGAACTTGAGACTATTGCCTTCGGAAAGCCTCAAATTGGCACATTCGAATTCGCCACTCGGCTATTACAGCAATGGCGCAAGGACGAGCATCGGATCAATCGACCTCCTGAGACTGTCTACTTCGTTGGCGACACTCCTGAGAGTGATATTCGTGGTACGAATCAATTCAATGATAAATCAAAGAACGAGTGGTATTCCATCCTCGTTAAGACGGGCGTCTACCAGGAAGGCACCGAGCCCGCGTACACGCCCAATGTTACCGTCAACACTGTGCTGGACGCAGTCCAACACGGCATGAAGCGCGAATTCAGCAAAAAGATGCAGAAGGCCACTGGTGGGCTGACGAACGGCCTGGGAGTACTTAAGCATCTGTCGCTCAACAGGGAATCCAAGGTAGGGACGAAGACTCCCATCTTAGAAATCAGCGAGCCCTCATCTGAAGTGGGTACGCCGAGCTCGTAAGGTCGAGGATTTAGGAGGAGTACATGCATAGGAAGGAATGGGATTAGCAACAAATTGAATTCCCATGGCGTCACGAGTTATCTGAACACAAAAATACCCCCCCCAAAACACGAGGTTGAATTTAGACTATAGATCAGCATAGCGATCAGAGGCTTTATTTAGATTTGGCGTGTCTCATTTTCATAGATTGGATTTCGGACGGAAAAGGTTTTAGAGTATACAAGAGATCAACGATTCTCATCACATTGTTGCGCTCCACCTACCTAGGTAGTAGTCCTCTATCCCATCACGTGAGCTAAATACGGTTTTCTTTAGATTCCTTTCAGCTCATATGGACTTGCTTCTCCTCCGTTGGACAGAAAAGCCACAAAGCGTCGCCATCCCCTCCACTACTTCTCCTCGGCGTGCAATTTATCATCGTAGTACAATCGCAGGCAATACTTACGTAGTCAAAATTAAGTTTATTCTTCCGTGGTGAATCTCTTTCTTGCGCCCCCTCTACACCTACTTTATACTCAGCTAAAATATGAAGAGATGTTCAATTGCTCTTGTCTTCGATGCAGTGATCTTCATGTTCATGAGGTCTTTTGTCTGGATAGTCGCTAAAACTCTAGACATATGAGGGGCAAGAAGCTGCATGGCCCTCAACGAGTTCCAATATCCAGTGCCGTAATTCTCATCGTATCTCCACCTTTAAAATAGGCCCTGAGGTCTTGTTCCTCAATGGAGGTTCTGGGTCCGGTAAAAGCCCTTGGCTGAAGGCGACATATTTCCACCACGATCTGGCCACCTAACTCGCGGTCCAAGCATCTCGTCTTGCCATCTCTTGAAGCTATTATGCGCTCAACTTCCAGTTTCCCTCCACACCATCGGACCAAGAGTTCTGAGTTCAACCATCTCGACTTCCTGTTTGTCGTCTCGGCCCGCCAGGCACTAGTCGTGCTGGCCCCCTGCAAGCCACCATGCACCAAATTTGGGCGGTTAAGGTTAATGCACCCTGCACAACAGTATCACAAAGTTCCTTTCGCGATCCACATGGAAAGAAAGCCGACACGAGACCCCCTTCGAAGATGGTCTTGCCCTCTCACATTCCACAGCGTTCACTCCACTGCTCTAACCTTGGCCCATCGCCCTTGGGAAAGCTATCACAAGGACGCCGCAACCGCTGAGCAGCGACGCAGCTCCAGATGGCTGCATATCTCCATCTGCAGTCGAGCACTGAGGCACTCCTCGGAACTGTCCGTACGTTTCTGCAGCGTCGTGGACACGAGAGGATGCTTGCTGCTTGGCATGTGGAGACCTTGCTTCTGCAACTGCAGCTTGACAGCGCTGACAGGACTTCGAGGCCGCCAATTCGACCCAACTTTGAGCATCCTTAATTATCGAATCTGGCTCATTGCAAGCCATCTCACCAGGTACGCCCTATACCGTGAATATCGAGGCCGCATTCGCGTCCAGCAGCAAGCAAGTTCCCGGCATGCCCTCAGGTGGTCCGCCAGTGGATTTGCCTGCAGCGTCGTTATGCACATCATCACCAGCGACATGTCCTCCGGGCACCACACCACGGGGATCCACGGCTTCGCAGGTTCCAGTGGCGGCTGCATCCGCTTCCTGGGATGACAGGTTTAGCAACTCTCGGACGGTGGTTGCTGCTTCTTCTCTTCTTTCGCGATGCGCTGATGGGTGTTCTGGATGGGTTTCGATATCACAATCGATCTCCAGATCAGCCACCGGGATGCAGGGCGAGAAGGGTGCGCTGATTGGGCGGATGTTTGGCGGTCGTGCATTTTGGCGAAGGAGGCGTTCCTAGCGAGCGAGGATGTGGAGGGGCAGCACCACAGCTGAATGGCGGGGGCCAGCAGGGTTCGAAGCGCTGAGGGCCCAAAGCGCTCTAGCGGATGCCGACCTGCGTAGGCGCCGGGACTTGCAGCACTTTGCTGCACTTTGCTGCACTTGCACTCTTTGTTGTGCGAGGACTCGCAGCCAGCAGCCAGCGGGCGCTGCATCTGCCCAATGGCGGACCGCAGAACCCCCTCCATCCTGCTCTCACCGAGTGTGCTTCTGGTGCTGCCCCTCACAACCACTCGCAGCCTGGGTAGCAAGCAGGCCTTGGTGCACTGGTGGGCCGCGCTGGCTGGCCCCCCATAAAGGGCATCGTGGTCCCCCAGCTGCCATGCTTTCTCTTCTCTTCAGCAAGCAGTCAATCGTCCAAGAGCTAGTTCCCTAAATTTCGTCGCCGTTTTTCGTCCTTTTTCGTCCTTTTGTTTACTCCGTCCCTGAGCAGTGCTCATAATACCACATATCGTTTATTCTAATACACCATACCGTCAAGTTGCTGGCCAACTTCAGATCAATTAATTTACCCACAAACGTCAAATCCCCCCACGACACATCCGAATCCTCCCAAGAACTAGCTCTTCTTGCTCATCAAACTGATTTCACCAAAGAAAAACCCTCCCGACAAGTGCATTAAGTGGCTGGAACAATGGCCTCCGTTCAACTCTCTTTCGCTTTGCGCACATCCTCCGGCGTCAAGACCGTCCATCTCCTCGGCTCTTGGGACAACTACGCCGGTCAGCTTCCTCTTGCAAAAGACAAGTCTTCGTCGAAATCTGGTTCATGGAAAGGGACGTTCCGCTTCCAAGGCGCGACCCTCGAGCCCGGCCAACGATACTGGTATTACTACATCATCGACGGTTACCACGTATCCCATGACCCGGGCCAGTCCTCCACCACCGAACCGACCACTGGACGCATCTTGAACATTCTTGATGTTCCAGCCGAAAAGACACACAAATCCTCTTCCAGTCATTCTAAATCTAGCTCGTCGTCCAAAGACAAGCACTCATCCAAGTCGTCTCACTCGTCTCGAGACAAGCACACATCGTCCAGCTCGAGGCGAGCCTCTCGTCGTGACAGCAACCTGACCGTTGATATCCCCAAAGGTCGACCACTGTCCGTCTCAGAAATCAAGTCGCCCAAGCCAATGACTCCCCACGCGACCAAGTACATTCTCCAAGCCGACTACAGTGCCCCAACGGTCGAAGAGCTCACCTCACGCTTCAGCACTACCACCATCGACGAGAACTACGTGTACGACATGTCCAACTCGCCACCGTCATCCGTCGGCTCCAGCCTCTCGAGCCGCTCGGACAGCGACTCACCCAGTTCATCAAGTTCCATCAGCGACTACAGTGAGTGTAGATGTGAGCGCTACGGCATCACACGCGGTGGAGACCGGGTGAAGCTCGACTGCGGTGGTTCTCGATGCGGCTACAGTGACGACTCTAGCTCCTGCTCCTCGTCCGACGACGAGTACGAGCGTCAGAGTTCTCGCCGTAATGGTTTAGTAGTGAGACGATGATTAGATTTTTATTCATTCTGGAAGGGAGAGAGGAAGGGAAGAAGCGAAGCACAACGCCGTCCATTCGTTACGGCCACTTACCTGTTTGCAACCAACCTACACGCGCGTTCAGTTTGCTGGTAACTCTGAGCGCGTGACACGAAGCCGAATCCGCGGCCCCGCGGTCACGTTTCCTGTGACTGCGCGATTTCGTTGTCGTTTTTCAGCACATGTGCGGTATCCTGAGCAATGGGAACCGTCTAGCATGAAGGGGAGGGGACGAGAACTGCATTGGCAGTTTGGAGAGGGCAAAGGAGACACGTGCAGGGAGGCACGCAGTGTCTACCGTGAAGTGTGGTCTCAGATGAAAATCCGAGCAAGCCATGCAAAGGTTCTAGCGCAGATGTTCAATATTTATGCGCTCCAGACACAAGGATAGTTAGATGACAATTGATTCTACTCTGTCCAGAATTTACTCTCCCAGCTGTGATCATCGAACCCAATGATTTGTGAGCCCCGGACTGTAGTGCTTTGTTTCATGCCATGTCGCTTAAGTCCCGCCCCTTATGTCGTCCCTCATGCCGGATGAATTTCTCTCGCCCCATAGAAATAGGCCCTCCTGATTGTATCAAGAGATGTTGACCGTACCTCTTCCGTATGTTGGCCTAGGCCTCTTCCAGCATACTAGTATGTTTTCACCAGAGCAAGTGCCTCACGACAAGCTCCGAACAACACAAAAAGAAAGGTTGCGAGCGTGACGAGGTCGTATCCAGGCTGCAGCTCTTGAAGGAGTGGACTCGTCCGTTGATTCTATTTATTCGTCAAATCTAATCCAGGAGCGATGGTCTGCGGTTGGCCGTCAAATCACACTAAAAACTTATGGAAACATCTTGCACCAACTACCCATATGCAACCATGAAAGACGCTGGATTGCTCGTATCTGCGCTACGATGTCGTCAGCTATAAACCATGCAAAGAGAAGTGTAGACGGAGATAAGGGCATGGCTTTCTACATAGTGAGTTGTCTGTATTGTCTCAAAAGCAGTAAATCCATTGTACGAGGGTGGAGTGGGTTAATCGAGGCAGCTGCACCCCGCATTGTTCTTGGGCCTCGATTTAAGAAGTGGATATGGAGAACGAGTTGAATGTGAAGAGGCTGGTTTTTTCCAAATGGGATGTCCCTTTCTTGTAGGAAATGCTGGGATCCCAATATACCAGAGGCGACTGGGTCTTTGCAACGTTTCCGCAGTGGAAAGCCGTGGAGAAGGAGCTGGGAACAAAGAGTCAAGTCTCTTTAGATTGTAGGTGCCTGTTTGTGAATCCATTGTGCCATTGTGAAGTGGACAAATGGAAGCCTCCTCAAGAAAGAGAGCAATAGAGAAGGACATAAATCGAAGACACAACTCTATTCGAGTACTGGCGGTGCGAGAACTGGGAGACCACTCCATTGTAGCAGAGCTGGGTGCGCCAATGGAGCTGTCCACTTTACTAGGCTCGAATCGATAGAGTGCTACAGGAAAGGAGCTGAAGGCAAGGAAGAGAATACGGACTTCGAGGAAATGCTGTCCTTTCTCTGCTCATTACAATGCATACCATAATCGCAGAGCTTCTTCTTGAATCATCTTTTTTACTTACAGAATCTGCTGAAGTGCGAATTTTCAATTCCAATCCCACCCGGAACGCCAATGACTATCCACAAGCCAGAGCCATGGTCTCGCAGTACGTACAGCACCAAGCCCAAGCCAAAACACAAAAGCTTTGCCACCAAGACACTTATTGTCCCGAATTTTCTTTATATCCGGACATTTCTCGACTCCTTTTCCACAACCTTAACCAAATCCTTATAGACCTCAGCAAACTCCTCATCGCCCTCAATTTTCTCTGCCTTTTTGGCACCAACTCTCGACTCTGAAACCATAACCACGCTCGTCGGTCTTTTTGTGTTTCCTGCTGCTCCTAATTCCGCTCGGCTGGTGACGAAGATGTAGGGTACATTGTGATCTTCACAAAGGACCGGGATATGTGAGATGACATCCATGGGCGAGATATCTGCTGCGAGGATAACGACACCTGGGAAGGCGGTGTTGGCAGCCCCTTGAGGTGATTTTCTCAGTGCCTTGACGACTTCCTTGACTCCACGCTTGAGTGTCTTGTTCTTCGCAGCTGCAGGACATTCAGAGTTAGCCCTCATGCATGAGAAATCGGCAGAATGGCAAGAACATAGCAGCAAATCGCACCTTTCTTGACACTCTTCAGCACCTTCTTCGCAACCTTGTCATCCGCCAACGGGTTCGCAAATGGTACCAGTGCACCCACAGGCTTCAGTACCAGCTCTCCACCTTCTTCCTTCAGCAAAACCTCCTTCGTCTCGACCTCAGGTTTAACCTCCTTGGTCGCTTCCTCGAATGCGGCAGCTACATTATCGCCATTGAGCTTCGACTTCTTATCTTTCTTCGATTTTTTGACACCATCTGCTTCACTGCGCTTTTCCTTCTTCTCCTTCTTGTCGCGCTTCTCGGACTTCTCTTTGGCCATGGTGGAGAAGGTGGCGTGCTGAAAAATCGAGGTTTTGGCAGCTTCGCACACTGAAGAAAAAAAGTTCGCGGTATGATAATCTGGGGCCTGTGCGCTAGTCCTAAAGGGTCCTTATCGAGCCTCGTCCCTCACAGTGCTAGCCTTCCCAACTGTGCCGATTATGTCTTTAGTATGTTGACAATGGAAAGAGAATGGGTGAGCTATTTTTGAGTCTCAGGTTATTTTGTGGTCATTTCGCAGAACTTTGATCATGTGAGTTTTCTGTGTCAATGCCTATTAAATCATGCCTCATCTAAGCTCTAGAAGATGAACACGAAACCCAGCCAGTGACCAATGTACATCCCAAAAGTCATATCAGTCTTCAGATTCTTCAAGGAAGAAGTCGCAATGTTGGGCTGTCCTTTCATATCTTCAAAAGTGTTGTTAAAATGAAGGAAGAAAGCCCTGTCCGACATTCCTGAACCCTTCCAAACCGCAAGGTACTATCTCTCTCACTTGGGATTTCCACAAAGATGGTATAACCTTCTTTGACTCTTCTTGGGCCGTTAGCATATGTTATCGTGTAGGATCGGGAGAAGGTAGGATTAAATGAGGCTGGGAAAGGTGCTTCCACAAGCTACTGCTCAACTACCCTTCAAGCCAGACTTTTTGAATTGCAGAGCGAAGCAAGGCGACCGAGTTTAACAGAATTTTATATAGGAATGGTGAGTATCGAGCAAGCAAATACAGAGAGTGTGCCTGAACATAGCAAGCTGGGCCATTTAACCCAATGTACAGTGGCTTTCAGGTTAATCACAAGGAAGAATCACAATAAAAACGATGCCCACTTTCAAGAGCACTCAATTGCGACGAAGTCTACTACTATACACCCAAATCCCCCTCTCCATCCGTTGCTAGCCACCAAACACTCTTGAGTTTGGATCACTCGCTGTCGGCTAAAGCGCAACACAGCACTGCTTAGCATTGGGATCCATACTAGATCTCTCTCTATTCTTCCTCACCGAATTCCAAACGACCCTGTTTAGAATTGAGGTACTCGTTTCTGTATGCGCTATCAGCCAGAGCCCAGATCAGATTGTAAGTTATAGACATACCTCTCGATTGCCCAGTTCATTGCAACGTAGCCAAGAATGAGGGGAGGAGCGAAGTAGAGGACTTGATGGCTGAATCGTCTCCAGGTGTTGAAAATGGCTGCGTTGAGTGTGCCGGCGAGAGGACGTTGACTGTTGGCGCTGAGGCCGTACGAAATTATGCCCTTCTGCGTTTGCGAGCCTGTGCGGAGCCAATATCAGCTTCAGTTCCTCTTCTACCGAGCAGCATCTATTGCAATTCCATTTTCCTGCCAGCCCCATTCTTTGTCCTTTCTAAGCCAGCTCCCCCAGCTCCCCCATTACACCCATAGCCATAGCAGTCCGTGGGGATCAAGGAATCGAGAGCTAAGAGCTTCGTGAACTCACCTATGTTGCCCCATCCTCCAAGGTACCTGGAGATAGCTACAATCAGCCTCTGCCACAACTGTGTTCCAAAGCACCTCAAGTTTCAATGCCACCATAGAGCTTGATGGCCACCTAGGCGGGTCCATCGGAAGAGCTTTGCATGCTTGCAATCAAAAGGCGTACTCACTTTCCATACTTGCCAATCTCCCCATCACCACCAGATCGCATAATCCGAGAAGGTCTCATCGTGAATAGGTCGTGGAGAGTCGAGTCGGAATTCAATTGTGGTTGAGGACGAAATCTGCAGTCGTCGTGAAAGTCGGTTCATGTCGCCAAGCCTCTTGAACCCCAGACGCGCTAGCGCGAAATAGTCAAAATGTAAAGAGCATCCGAGAATCGACATCTTCTCCAGCTCAAGCTCGCCAACCCCAGAATCAAGCTCGTATCCCGAATTCAAGCTGTCAAGATGGCTCAAGCTCTGCAGTCACTGTACAAATACGCCATTCCGCTTGCTGTCGGCGCCTCCTTCGTCCAGGCTTCGATTTACGATGTGAAGGGTGGCACTCGAGCTGTGATCTTCGATCGGTTGTCTGGAGTGAAGGATACAGTTGTGAACGAGGGCACGCACTTTTTGATCCCATGGCTGCAAAAGAGTATTATCTACGATGTTCGGACAAAGCCAAGAAATATCTCGACGACGACCGGCAGCAAAGACTTGCAGATGGTGAGCTTGACTCTCAGGGTCTTGCATAGACCAGAGGTTCAGCAGTTGCCGAAGATCTACCAAGTATGTTCCCATGAAGATGAAGTATATATGAGTAGGTAGCTAATGAAACTAGAACCTTGGTCAAGATTACGACGAGAGAGTTCTGCCTTCCATCGGCAACGAAGTCCTCAAGTCCATTGTCGCCCAATTCGATGCTGCAGAACTCATCACCCAACGTGAAGCAGTCAGCAACCGCATTCGATCCGACCTCCTCAAGCGGGCCCAAGAATTCAACATTGCTCTAGAAGACGTCTCGATTACGCATATGACTTTCGGCAAGGAGTTCACTCGTGCAGTAGAGCAGAAACAGATTGCTCAGCAGGATGCGGAGAGAGCCAGATTCATCGTCGAGAAGGCTGAGCAAGAGAGACAAGCAAACGTTATCAGAGCTGAGGGCGAGGCTGAGTCTGCTGATACGATTAGCAAGGCGGTGGCGAAGGCTGGTGATGGCTTGATTATGATCAGAAGAATTGAGGCTAGTAGGGAGATTGCACAGACCTTGGCAGGCAACCCTAACGTAACGTATCTGCCGGGCGGTGGTGAGAACGGGAAGGAGGGAGGTGGAAAGTTCTTGTTGGGCTTGAGATGATTAATGAAGACTCGGAATTGTAACAATAGCAAAATGTAATCATCCCCACTGGTCAGATCAAAAGTCACTTCTTTTGCAACACATATCCTGTAAGGCGACTACTAGAGGTGGAACGAATGCAAAACATATAGTAGGTGCATTCATAAACTTGAAAGTGGATGAACATTATGTACCAATACAACCACAAGAGGGGTAGCAGATCCAAGAGCACTTCGTAATCTTACAATGAAGAGGACTTGGTAAAATGATGCGAGTTTGGTACATTCAAGATGGTGTACCTTTCATACACAAATCTCAAGCTCGCGATTGAACATCGAGTGACTGTTGATTGTGACATTCAATTGGACTATTGTACACTGTGAACTTGCTTCATCAACAACCCCGAAAGGGAAAATCAGCACCTCTGTTAACGCCAGCCGCTGGAAAATGAAAGCATCCAATCTAGAGACCCGCTCAAAATGCAGCGATAACTGATAATTCATCCTTCGTCAATCATCTCCATTGTCCTTCGAGCCCTTTCCATGTTATCCTATACGAGGAACTCTTCATTCAGCCAATGGCGGAGAACTACTCTGCCCTCATCGAAGGACGGCTTATCGACGCGCACAACAATGGCTGCATGGCTGTGTCTCACCTTGTGGATGTAGACAGGATACTTTCGGAAGCCCACATTGTCCAAAGCTTGAACCATCCGGAATTGGTATGGAGCCAAAGCAAGAGTAGGGACTTCATGTTGGCGAAGCCCATGCTTTTCTGGATTCCCGTCAGTAGCAGAGCTGTCCGATTTTGAGTGACCTCGAGATGACTGGGGGCGGTCCGCTGGCTCCTCTTGAGCTGCCTCTTCCTCCGTGCCTGCAACTAGATATTCGTTACTCTGAGCGCTATTCAAATTCTCGTAGACGTCCTCAACCGCTTCTCGCATGCCCTTGATGAGGAGCGGAACCCGATAATTGCCAGGCTGTATTCCAGCAAGCCCCCGCTCATGTAGTCGGATTCTTCGATTGCTCCTGAGAGACTGGACCCCGGAGTTGATCAAAAATGCCACAACACCAATGGGAATGAAAAACATCATTGCCAGAAAGAGTGGAAGGCGGCCAATTGTTGTCTGAGAGCTTCGAAGGATGTTTCCGTAGACAGTGGATTCCGTCTCCTTTGGCTCGAGCGGTTCGACGGGATTTTCGGGATCCAGGATAACGTCCTCGTAGTCTTTCACATAATTGATCTTGATCTTGTCCAAATTGGTGAAAGGGTCGGTCTTTGAGATTCCCGTGGTATAGTAGACCGCGCTTCTATCATTAACGATGTTTGTGTACAGCGTTCTGCGCTCGAATAATGCAAGCCCCTTAATGAAGATAGATTCCGGATCTGCAAGAACTTCCAGAAGTGGTTTGCCCGTATCTCTAAAGTTGTCGATTGTGAAGAGTTGCCGGCCGGAAGCAGAGAGCGTACGAGCACCCAGAACATTCCAAATATGATTATGCCATCCACGCAGAGGGGTCCGGACACCCAAGTGAGGTGTGGCAAAGGTGGTGAAATTCTGTTAGTGCGTTAGCAAGAATTCTGCGATATCTGTAGTAACCTTGTACTTACCACAGGAGTGATCTTTTCGAAGAATCCTTTGCTGTATAGTAAACCAACACAGAAACGGGCAACAAGGCCACCTAGGGAATACCCAACGAGAGAGAGTCTCTTGATCTCTTGCCCAGCCTTGGCCAACTTCTCAATCTCCTCCTCTATTTCCTGGCACACCCGCTCACCACCCAACTCGATCCCATCGTATGTGAAGCTTCCACTATTGCGTTTAGCAACGAGAATGTGCAGGCTTTCTTCGGGGTGCTTTTCTCTCAAAGATTTAGCCACCACCTCGAGGTGGTTCGGGTTGCCCCATAACCTAGAGAGGAAGCCAGTCAGCGCCGTATCAACACGTAACCGTCATGACTCGTTCAGCAACATACCCATGGACGAGCACGCAGAGATGCTGCGCCTCGCGACTGGTACCGGTATAATCCATCACTTGGTTATTGAAGAATGCCCGGTCCAGCGAAGAGAAGCTGAAGGGAAGCAATGCGAAATCTAGGTGTTGTCGTAGTCGGATCTGCCTCGTGGAATTCGAGGCAGGTCTGACCACTCAAACGTCTGACTACTGCGCGTGCGGGCTGGGTTAGTTGCCTGCGCAGCGATGCGAGCTAGGATCTGATGCAGGTCAGGTAGTACAATGACGCACTCTATCTAGTGCTGGTGTGTAACTGTCAGTTCAGAGCCACTACTTGTATGGTGTATTTTATCGGAATCGAAAATATTTTCGTGCGAGAGAAGTGTTGAGTGCGAATTGCTGGGAGTTTCTGAGGGTTTCCGCCTAGGACCAATTCAGTGTACGGAGAGATAAGGATCGAAGATAAAGGAGACTGCCAGCCACCACTACCAAAGCAGCGGTCAGAGAGCATGCTTGGCGTTGAGTAGGGCTGCATGGGCTTAGTGAAGGGAAAAGATAATAAAAAACAATTTCTGTGAATACTTGGGGAGTGAATCACAGGGAGGTCCCGAGGGGGTCCGAAAGAGACATGTAAGGAAGAGCGAGTTCGACCTGCGGTGTACGTCGGATCTAATGATGTTCAATGGCTTGATGAATGTTCCAGTCCCAGCAAGAACAATCCGGGGCTTAGAAGTTGGGGCAGGTACGACGGGAGGCCAAGACTTCAAAGGCTGCAAGGAAACTCTCCCATCAGTGGCCCCCATGTTGTAGATGCAATAGCTCCAATTAATGACACCAGACCATGAATTTGTCCCATGTTCTCAGAAGTTTTTACTGTAGTAAATAGAGCCGAAGCAGAGGAATATGTTGACAATTTGGGTGGAATGTGAGAGAGGTAAAGAGAAAGTCCGAGGGCAGAAGAGGAAGCTGTTGGCTAAAGAGAAAGTCCCATACTCCGTACTTGGCTAACTTTATCGCTATCGCAACCTCAGCCCTTGACTCGGTTGGCGTTCCAGAAGGTGACTGCCCCTGTAAGGCTCACAAGGCTGAGCTCGCTAATCTGAGAAGCTGGAAACGGCCACCACTGCAAACGGACTCCACCTCAACAACAACACCTAGATTCGTCGCTCGTTTCCACTAAGTGCATCTCGGGATGATACAGTTCTGAGAGCATATCTCCCTGCTAACTTTCGCTCATCCTCGTCATTGTTCTCGCGCCCATGACAACGTCGTCACCTTCTGATCAAGTCACGCGGACGAGCTGCTAGCCTGCTCCATTGCAAAAGACCACCGCTACCTTACTTTGCCGATTTCCATTGCAACAGAGCATATCTATGATCCTTGATCACTCTACGAGACTATATCTCTTGATCTCATGCTGTCGCAGAACTTCAGCTTCACCGTCTATCAGATTTTGACTCTATCCTCGTCACCCACCTCCTAAGAAGGCACCCAGGAAGCCACTTCTCACACAAACATACCCAGATCACCTGATACAACCCAAGCTGTAACCACCCAAACCTTTCGGATGGTCATACGCCGCCCGAGGGTCTCGCGTTCATTCGCCGCGCAATCTAAACATGTTCACCTCTAAGGGCTTGTTTTCCCAGGTTACTTGTCCATATCAAGACACCTGTGTGCTCCCTAACTGTATCTTTGGCCACTCTGACAGCACAATAAGCACAGTTGCAGAAGTCATCCAGGAGGAGCAAAGCGCCATAGATGATCAGCAAGGCCAGAGGAAGAGGCAAAAGGTGAACAGTGATAGCTTGAAAACAGAAGAAGCTGGAGAGACAGATTCGGGTGGAGTCGATGAAGTAACACCTAAGTCATTGAGCCTGAGATCTACGCCAGAGTCAAAGGCGAAAAAACGAGGCTCAGTCGCTACGAGGGAGATTTCTCCTCCTCCTCTGAGACGCAAAGCTGCAAATGGTGCCGCCCCCGTTAACACCTCGCCAGCCCAAAATGGGCCCAACTCGAGCGCCACTCCCACTTCCATAATCACCACCAAGGTTGCGGTTTCGATTCCAGTTCAAGCTGCCTTGAAGACTGAATCTTTGAACCCTCGCGTTCTCAAGAGAGGTGCGCCAGCATCCCACGATATGAGGTACAGACTGCTCAGAGCATTACACGAACAACTTACCAGACTCAATTCCGAACTGGAGAAGGATGCCAATGATTCTGAAGAAAATTTTGTGCTTTCCGAACAAGCAGTTATCACCATGTGCCTGGATATTGAAGAAGAGGCAGCCGATTCGCCTGCCATCTATTCCAATCTCGTGAAGAACAAGATTCTGTTATACAAGCGAATGACTGTGAAGCAATGGGTTGAGGAGAGGGGAAAGGAGGTTGCTAAGTTAAAGGCTTTAGAAGCAGCTTCAATATCAGATACACCCATCACCACGACACCAGAGTTACCGAAGCCGGTCGAGACAGGGTTGGACATCCACGAAGAGCTTACTCTGCTTCACCGGCTATACACTCCCATTGCCGGGTTGTCGAAGCACGGCTACGTGACCGAAATCCCAACCGAAAAGGACATTGAGTCCGCAAAACAGGGGATTGAGATGGCCAAGGGATGGGAGGTGTGTGATCGGTGCAAGACTCGTTTCCAGGTCTTCCCTGGACGGAGGGAGGAAGATGGTGCCTTAGCCTCGGGCGGAAAATGCACATATCACTTTGGCAAGCCATATTTCCAAGAGCGCTCCCCGAATGAGCCGAAGGCAAAGCGCATCAAGAAGTACCGATGTTGCGGAGAATCGATGGGCGATTCGGCAGGCTGCACGTATGCAGAGAACCACGTTTTCAAGATATCAGAGGTGAAGAGGCTGGCAGCAATCTTAAACTTCGAAAAAACGCCCGAGAACGTCGAGAAAGTGTCAGATAGACCAGTCTGCATTGACGGTGAGATGGGATACACTGTCTATGGCCTGGAACTTATCCGCCTTACCGCAACTTCATGGCCAAACGGAGAGCCATTATTCGATGTTCTCGTCCGTCCCCTTGGGCCAATCCTTGATCTCAATTCTCGTTACTCGGGTGTTTGGCCAAAGCACATGGCTGAAGCACTTCCTTGGTCTGCATCTGGCGAGGATGCGAATGGAACCCTTCGCATCGTCGAATCTCCTGCAGCCGCACGAGCACTTCTCTTTTCATACCTCTCACCCGCCACACCTCTTATCGGTCATGGTCTGGAGAATGACTTGAATGCAACTCGAGTGATCCACCCCATCATAATTGACACCGCGCTCCTCTTCCCTCACAAAGCCGGCCTACCTTACCGGAACGGCTTGAAGATGCTCATGCAGACACATCTCAACCGACACATCCAAGTCGTAGTTGACGGCAAGATGGACGGGCACGACAGCAAGGAAGATGCAAATGCTGCTGGAGACTTGGTGAGATTTGCATTGGCCAAAGAATGGTCGAAGATGCAAATGTATGGTTGGGTGGTGAAGGATGGCGAGTTTAAGCCGCCTGAACCGAAGGAACAACCACTAGGTGCTCCAACAGGACCAAGAGCAGTAGTGGACTCACCAATCAAGATCTTGTCGAACGCGACAATTGGGAGGAAGCGATCGAGAGAGGAGATGGAGGCGGATGTAGAGGAGGGAGAGGTGGAGATGGATCTTAATGAGTGCTGAGATCCTTCTTCACGCCAACTGTATAACATGACAGCTATGGGGAATGGCCAGTAACAACCCAAACCAGCTCTAGTAACTCAGCATTTCCTCTGAACTAGTATCCGGCCAATTCGGCTGGATGGTCTCAGACCATACTTCGGAATAGAGGCAAAATAAATAGACTTCAAAGCATTTCTTCATGACCATTTCCTACAGCTATTGCTCCCATTCCTTACTCCCGTGAATGCAAGCAGCCTACCCAGCAACTCCCCTTAAAAGTCCATATTCATCAAATGCTCTTCGACAATTCTCATAAACTTCGCCACGAAAGCCTCGAGATGAAAAATAACTTTCGAGCCCATCCGGATCCTGTGCTCATAAAACGCAGACCATTTGATAACATCGGCCTTCAGCGCATCGTCAACTTGGGGTATAAGTTTGAATGTCAACGTCTTGAGAACAGTGGTAGGGGGAATGCAATGCGTGAGCAGGTCGTAGAGCTTGGCTCTGACTTGGAGAATCCTTGCCGGGGAGTGCTCTTCCATGATCTCCTTCGCAACCTGACCAATCAAGGCTTCCCAATCAGGGGGAGGGATTGGTGTTTTGTCCGTGATTTTCTCACTGTAGTTGATCCCGTTAGCACTAGTGAAGCATGAGCCGAAATCAGGAGGACATACTTCTGCGCATGCACCGCCTCAAACATCAACAACGCCCTCCTCAAATTCCTCCCGCTCTCCTTCGCAATCCTCGCATTCAACTCCTTGGCCACCATCCACCCCTCTTTCCCCGCGCTCCTCTCCAGCACCTTACAGATCTCTACCTCCGTGGGCGCCGCAACTCTTATCAACAACGTCCTGCTCCGAATCGGTGCAATAATATTCGCCGTGCTGTTCGCCAGCAATATCAACCGCAGATTTGGACTGTACTTCTCCATTGTCCGCCTCAACGCCGCCTGCGCATCCCGCGTCAAATGATCCGCCTCGTTGATGACCACGACCTTGAATCGCTGTTTCGCGCTCTGATCGACCTGCTGCGTCTGCGCCACCTCCTTCAATAGATCTTGCACCACGACACGATCATAATTGCCAACGTCAGAGGGAGTGATCTCGAGATGGTAGACCGAGGCTACGATGTTGAATTCTAGCTTTCGGTTGGAGGTCGTTTGGAACACGCGGGAATCAATCTTTATCTTTTCCACTCCAGGTCCGTAGAGCTCTTTTAATGTTGCTACGATGCGCGTCTTCTTTCCTGCACCGGACGGGCCGTAGACGAGGAGATGTGGGAAATCGCCGCTTTGAGCCTGGAGAAGTTAGATTTGGTGGAAGAGAGCGGGGAGCATGCGTACGAGAGATCGCAGACGCTCAGAGAGGTCTTTGTGGTAGGTCAATTGGTCCAGAGACCTTGGTCGGTGCTTGTCTACGAGCAGCGCCATGGTGTGACGTTGTGGTGGGAGAGGAAAGGTCGTTAGTGACGAAGTTGGAAGTTGAAAGTTGACGCGTCGAGACGGCAAAGCGCGAGACCGCGTAAAGAGGTTACACGTGATCAAATGTCCCCCTTTTCAACAGGACAATGCAAAGTCGTGGTCATCATGGAGCGCAAAATCTCAAAATACCAAGTTAAATTGGATGCTCACTCATACTACCTGCTAGAATATCGTTCGAAGTTCCTTGTATTGTTCCTAGAATTTTGCGACATTCAAAAGTCTACATCTCTATATTGTTCCCATAGTCCTGGAACCATTGGAAGATCTACTTCCTGCATTGTCCCTAAACCCTTGGAACATCGAAAAAGTCTAGCACTGCGCTAGAAGTCTTGGAGCATTTGAAATGCGTCTTCACTCATCGTCCAACTTGATCGGGCACATTACTCACTAGCGCCGCTGAAAAGTAGCGCCTCAATTCTCTGTGGTACCTAGCTCCTTCGACTTAGAATAATTCTTTGGCATAAAAGTTGTCAGACTTCATTACTTTTTAACCGTAAGGTCCACAAAGTCAGAGGATCACCAGAAAAATCTTATGTTCAATCGAATGCATTGTTGCTGCCATTAGGTATATCTTCTATCCATTTCTCCCAGCTATGCATCCAAGAGCATGAGTTTCCAAAAACGCCACGCTTATCAAATCTACCCAACATTATCATCTCGTATCTTTGTCACTCGACCCGTATGAGACTCCTTCTATCGTCTAATTCTTCCACTTAAACTTGTGGACTAAACTTGCTCATCTTCCGGATCTTGGCTCCGTAAAGGTAGAACAAAATCGGTGCTGGGATCATCGCAATGCAGAGAAAGCCAAGCAGCGACGTAGCCCAGTTCACACCGAGATTATGGTACATCTGCGTGGCAAACAGCGGGAACCCTGCACCAGCTAGAGATCGGAGGAGAGTATTTGCCGCGATAGCGCTGTTTGCGTGCCACATGTAAACGTCGATAATGTAGTTCAGCCCTTGCAAGAAAATCATCAAGATTCCCCAGCCGATTGGAATGCCCGCAAGTACTTGAGGAACCCAGGTGATATGTGGGCTGCTAGTCCAGGCAAACCAGAAAAGGCCGATCGGGAGAATGAGCGATCCGAGGATCATAGGTGGAAGACGTTCTTCCGGGATGACTCTTCCATGCTTCTTCATCTTGCGAGCAAATCGAGTCTTGGTAATAACACTGACTTGTGTTAGAGCGATGTAAAAGGGGGTCTGATTTTGCAACTTACGTGATTGTCGCACCACCACAGAGAACTCCGATCATTATACCTAGGAATGGAAGCGCACCGACACCTTGATTCCAACCTCGCTCTTCTTGAAACGAAATAGGATACGCTTCGAAGAACAGGTACAGGATTCCGTAGATTAGTGCCATGTAAATAGTGATGAGAAGCAGGATTGGTTCGCGGAAGAGCATCACAAAAGGTCGTAGAAAGTAAGTGTTGACGAGCGACTTGAGATCGATGTTGATGGTGTCTCTTTGGCTGTGGATAGCCCAATTCTTGGTCTCAAATCGGATTTTCTTGGCTCGTGATTGAAGTATCTTCGAGTGGGAAGTCTCCGGCACAATTAAGAAGCCAATGGTTCCGAAAAGAGTAGCCATGATGAGAGTGATCCAAGCAGTCCATCTCCAGCCAAGGTGCGACTGTGTAATGAAGCCACTGATGAAACGTTAGCAATTTCTATAACATGTCAGAGAGGAGGCAGCTCACCCCATGATGGGTCCGGCAATGGGGCCAATAAAAGTGGCAGCAGCAAAGACGCAGACTGCAACTCCCCGGTCAACAGGTCCCCAGAAGTCCGCTAGTGCTCCACCAACGATGGCCAACGGAGCGGAAGCAAAGGCGCCTCCAAAGAAGCGACATAGCATGATGGTATACAGATTTTGTGCCACTGCAACTGGTATTTGGAAAATAGCGAAACAGAAATAGCCGAAGAACAAAGGCAGCTTTCGACCAAATATTTCAGAGCCAGGGCCCCAAACCTATTTTAATTAGCAAGATGGATGAAAATTGTGAAGACTGAAGCTTACCAAAGGCCCAGCTCCAAAGCCGAGAACGAAGAGTGAAGTACCAAGAGTGGTGACTTCAGTCGAGACTCCAAATAGCTCAGCAACCGGAACGGTTGCATTGCTAAAAACACTCGAGGCGAAGGTTACACAGAAGGTCATCATACCCAAAGCAAGAGTGACTATCCACTTCTTGTTTGTCGGCCAGTTCATTGGGTTCTCTGGGTCTTCTGGGCCGTCCCACTCAATTAAGTTCGGATCTTTTTGTTTACTCTCTTTCCTCTTCAGTTGTTCGGCCCTCTCGTTACCGCCCTCGACATTTCCCTTCTCCACATCGCTGTCTTCGCCACTGCCTTCTAGCACTTCGTTATCGTCGAATGTATCGTCATATTGTTGACGGCTTGGAGGTTGTCTCAGGTCTGGTTCGTTGACTGGCTCTGTCATGTTGGTCTGCTTCTCACTTAATGTATCGAGATGCTCTGCGCTGTTGGTCCGGGTAGGGACTTGGGTTCTTTCTGTATCCGAGGATGGTCGCATCTTTAAGTGAAGAAGGGAGGCGGAGAGCCACAATATAATCCCAAGGATACTTCCAAAGCGGGGCCTGGCCTTTGGTCGGGATATGATGCTATCGCTCAAAGAGGATTTGTGGATCTTTGCTGCAGAGTGATAGATAAGAGAAGGAATTATCATGCAAGTTGAAACATGTAAAGTGAAGACAAGAGATGCAAGGGGTACATATACTGTAGACTTATCACACTAGGAGAAGTAGAAACGGACATAGGGAGCAAAACGTTGTCCGGTTCGGGACCAAGATCCAAAAAGCCGGAAATCCAGCCGGAGTTGTGCTCGATGTAGGGCAAGACGTCTTGACATTTGCAATCAGCGAGACTAGAGGAGAAAACATGGGTTGACAGGTTCTAGCCTACGGGACTGGGAACGGCGCGCCTATGGCCGAGTGTTAGTCGTCCCAGCAGATCTGAAGGCCGAAGCACCGAGGAAGGGTACGAGATGCTCCAGCGCCGACCAGCGGCCAATGAGATCGAATATGGTCCAGCCATGGAGCACTTGGAGCACTTGCGCCATCCAGCAAGCAGGGTCGAAGGCGCGAGTGAAGGAAAACGGTGATCTGCCGCAAGGGCGGTGATGGTGGTGGCGTTGGTGCGTCTGATTTTTAAGATTCTGACACGGCGAGTGGTACTGCCTGTCGCTGCCCCCACAGCGTGACGCAGCGAAGGCTCGCGCTCGCCATCGGTGTAAGAAGAGCGAAGGCCGATTAAGACGAGAGCCGCAGGTTAGGCTGTCTTGGTGATGCCTTCATCTCCATTCTCCCCCGGAGATAACTATCAGCGAATCGACGGAGGGTTGAACCCAGTCGGAGCGATGAGTGATCTGATGAGTAAACATATGCTTCTTTCTTCAACAGTCTTTAGTCTTCGTGTGCAGGATACGAGTACAGGACAGAAAGCTCGCCAAGAGCCCTCTCGGAGGTGCCTCAGCAATGGGGGATCAGTCACGTGCCATGCAGGAGCCATCCCGCTCCGAGTCCTTTCTCAGTTTGCAGGTACAGAATCCCGTCATAAATAAAAATGTGACCAAAGATTTCGAAGGGGCCTACGGTATCATTACCTTCCCGAGCTTCACTTTTCCTCTTTCATACCATCCACGAAGACGTCCACCTTTTCATTGTAGAAGCACAATCTCCCGGCAACCAAAGCACTTTCCGCTGTAGGATACCGATAGTACCAAACCGCATCTTTGATCTCCTTCTCATTGACCTTGACATGGTAATAACTATTCCCATAAGCAACATACCCCACCCTGCCCACACCGGGATACTTACTTCGCCATCCCCTTGTAGGGACAATAGCTCGTCGTCTCGCTCTCCGTCAAGAACTCCCAGTCCACGCTCGTAGTTGCGAGGTAATACCTCGGCCTCAACATCGTCTCAAACAGAAAGATATTCTGCGAACTCTTTGCCAGAACAGTCCCGTCGAACTCAATGCGGATTTCACGAGAGGAAGGAATGCATTCTACTCGCTTGTAGGGGTCTTTGGGGTGAGGACCGAGAAGCTTCTCGTCTTCGACGAACCAGCCATCTGTCCCGTCAGTCGTGAAGCGTGAAGGAATTGACAGTACACACCGAGAGCAGAGACTTCGATCCGAACAAGGTCTTCCAGAGGTCCGGCATGATCGAAAGCAAGAACTCGATCCGTACTCTTTCCTCCTGCGCCCAATTTCCCAAGCCAGTACGGCTTCTTTGCTGAGGGATCGACTCTCTCTAACGCTCCTTTCTTAAATGCTGTCTTCGGAATATAGAAATATGGATCTAGCATTCGTTTTAGATCTCCCATTTGGCCAATTTGCAGGAACACACAAGAAATAATTGAATGAAAGTGAGAGTAGAGACACGGACAATAAGGATGCTCCCAAACGTATCGAGCAGCGGTGGTATCGAAAACGTAGTTCCCACCCAGCAAACCACGGACTCGGCGAGAGGTGCCCTCAATTTTATGAGGACCTTCAGTCGTGAGCTTTTTGCCCAGTGCTTCGAGACTGGCTTGCTTCAGCATGTATTCAAAATTGTCGTTGGCGTCATAATGCATCCATCACATAACCTCGCCGCTCCGAACTGGTACTTACTCTGCCATCTTGGGGGTGGTTATACGAAGAATCAAAGGTTGAGCTGGAGTGCCTCCTACAGTGGCGTAGAATTAGAGAAAGCTTATGATTACGTTAGACGGGATATACCCGTTTGAGCAACGATAATCGATGCGGGGTAAGTCGACAGCGGTACATTAAAAAGTCACAGCCAAGAAAGTGTACTTTGTACAGCAGCGATTTTACAATCTCGTGCTCCAACAGCTGGCTATGCCAAAATTCTGTAAATTCGTTTGTGTCTATTCATCTACTTGTGTGGCAATGAAGAGCCATAAGGGCTAGGTCCAGAGGCTGAAAGATGCGATGCAGCAAGTGCCTCAGCAGCACGAGTCGTTGCCACTCATCGTGCTGAAGCAACGACGTCGATCATAACATACAATAATGACAACCAGGGATACGAGGCTGAAAAGAATTTTCCAGGCTGTCGGAGCAGCTGAAGCTTGACTGGCAACAGCATCCTGGGAATTGAGCAAATCTGCACGAGGCAAAGGAAACCGGTAACCCGTGCAGCTGAAGCAGGAAGCACAGTTTGTTGAAAGGCATCAAAAGGTACCAAACAACAGGGTGCATTCCATTATCAATATTGCTTGAGAGCGTAGGCGTCTTTTTACAGGTGATCTGGACCCGGCTTGGGCATCCTGCTGCGCTTTTTTATGCCAGGCTGCGCCGGCCCGCCTTTCTTCTTGGCTCTCTGACCATTCCCTCTGCCACCCCCGTTATTTGGCCCTGGTCGAGAATTCATTCCTTGCCGTGGACCACTTGGTCTATTAGAATTGCTTGAAGGCGGTGGGCCAGAACGATATGACATGCTTCCTGAGTTGCTCTGCACGCGGCCAAATCCTTGAGTATCATCATAAGGTCTTCTAGGCAATGATTGCTCATTTGGTCGCCCGAACCGAATGTGGCCACTCTGAGCAGGTGGGTTGATCTTGGCTCGAATGAAGCCTTCTCCTCCGTCACTATCGTCGTCGATTTCAATGGGGTCATTCGCCTTCCCCTTGATGCTGAATTGCCTGTTTGAACGTGGTGGGATGGAATAATCAACGCCAGCGGAAACCGCACGGTCTCGACTGGCAGGATCGACATACTTCTCGAGGTTCGGTTTTGACCAAGTGTTTCCACCAGAGAGTATACGGCCCCTGTGCAATCCACACTCTGGCCCATAGTGATCACTTTCGCCGCACATGTAGCAGTGCACTGGGATGTCGCGAACTGTACGGATCTCCTCAGGCTTAGGCTCATAGCTGCGCCAAATGTACTGGCAAGCAATCTCGAGGTGGTCCTTGGAACCACACATGTCGCATGCGATTGCCTCGCCTTTGGACCGAGAAAGTTTCTCGGGGCATTCTTCTTTGGAATGACCTCGTTCGCGACATTTGCCACACCGTGCATTAAGTGGGCACGAAGCCGTAGAGTGTTTGCCAGAAGTAGAGCACGAGGTGCATGAAAGAGCCGGGCACATTGATTTCCGATGTCCGAGACATCCACATGAGAGACAGCGAGGGATTGTCGAAGCTGTGCGCGGGGGGAAGTATCTCTGTTGTAGTGAAAGTTCTGGTTCTTCCATTTCAAGATCCATGCTTTCCACTGACTCGGGCAAGATTTTACCGGCACCATCCGATGACCCCGTGTCGAACATAGCAGTATCATCTTCTGTCATAGTGGTCTGGAGCCCATCTGCCATGGATTGCTCAATATTTGCAGGTTCAGAGATGGGATTCTCCGTTCCTGGTGGTGCTACTGCACTATAATCGGATGTAACTAGGTTGGCGGCGGGCTCCCCTTCTTGTGGGCTTCCTGATGTTGTATCACCAACATTTGTATTTTCTGGTTGCTCTACTGCCCCTGGAAGCATGGGAACAGATGATGCTACCCGACCGGCACTGCTTGTGGTTAACGAACTATTCGAAGTGTTCGATACCCCTGGAGCCTCCATATCGGCCAAGCGAATTGCTTCTTCTAAGGTTAGAGCGTCAGGGGCCGTTGCAGTTGTTCGGAGTCGATCGGCAAAGCCAAATTGCAGAACATGGCTATAGAAGCTGGATACGTAGATCTGGAATGCTGCAACTAGGCTCTTTTGAACTAGGACATCCCTCCTCTTCCGATGTGCTGCAAGAAATGCTGGCGCAAACACATTGAAAGAGAATTGGTCAACATGAATAGGCTTTCCGTCGTGGAGTATCTCAGAAAGAGGAAAATTGAAGCCACCTTTTTGATACATTGGGCTGCATTTTCGAGGGTAAAAAGTGAAGCCGTTCGTGATTTGACCTGAGATCGTTGAACGACCAGATCCGTTGGGGTCTGCAAGAGATTCAGTTGCGTTCCGGGTTACTTCTTCGATGACTCTCCGTTGTCGTTCCAGTTTGTTTGCTTCAAACGCAGCAAGGTACTCCGCTTGCTGTTGTGGATCGAGGAACTTGAGCTCTGCATGGGTGAGCTTCTTAGCCGCTTTGTTGAGTTGAGGGGCTGTTGTCTCTTCCAGAAACGCTCTCTTGGCCACTCTTTCTCTCGTCTCTTCTTTATGTGCTGCAAAGGCCTCTCGGTATGCTCTCCTTTCTGGAGCCGTAAGGAGTTTCGTTTCTCGCCCGGGTAATACTTTGAATGGCTTGGACTGTGCAGTTGTAGAGGTCTTTGCAGGGAGGGCCTCTGAACCAGCGGTGTCAGTGTTGCCATTTTCTTCTCTCTCACTCTCTTCGTCTTCGGACAAGTCTGAATCAGAGTGAGGAGATTCTGATTCTCTTTCTGTAGGCTTTACGACTCCCCGTTTCGCCTCTTCAAGAAGGCTTCGCGATTCTGAGATGTGTGGTTCTTGACGGAAATCTGAATTTTGTCTGCCGCGGACTTTAGTCTTTGCTAGCTGAGCAGAGAAACTTTGTGTTTGACTGGTTGTCAAGACTTTGCTTTCATCAACAAGCTCATCATTCTTATCATCCGAACCTCCAATCATGTCTGGGGCAAGCAGCATAGGAGTATCTTCTTGAGGAACAGACACAATTTTTGGGTCAAGATTGATGTTAAATCCTTCCTCTACGAGATTGGCTGACTTGGCATGACGGGACCGACGCTTGCTCGTCCCTGCAAATGAAGTTCGAAGGCCACTCTGTACCCCTGTGTTCCAGGTTGTAGGTATGGCTTTCTTCTGCACTTCAATAGCAGCCTGAGCTGCAGCTGGTCCGTCTCCGATATTTCCAAGTAGTCCTTGTGCTGCAGGCTCATCGATCTCCCCCATCGAAGACTTTGACACAAGCCTCTCACACTCCAATTGCGAGGAGTCGTTGGCTTCGGCCTCCGATGGCTGTTGAGCAGCCAAACGAGGGCCGTCCGGTGCTTTATCAAGCTCAGAATGTGCGTCATTCAATGGTGTGGACGTCTTGACTCGTTTGCGGGATCTCTCATCATCAGAGGAGTCGCCTGCATTTGCAGCCACGCCGTACGGTGTGGGATCATGGAGATCGCGCTTTCGACCAACAACAGAGGTTCTCGAGTCCGGCGACTCTGCTTGCGTGTCTGCCATGGTGGATCTCAATGGCTATTGGGGTCCATGGGCAGCGAGCGTATCGAAGGGGAGGAAATGTCTTGAAGCCTATAACATTAGCCTGGACCGCAACAAGAAGACCAACCGCCGCGAACAGGTCAAGATGATTCTGGTCTGCTGTCTGCTGCAGAGTCACCGCGGTCTGTTGTTGCCGTTTGCAGTATTTGGGTGCAGGCGGGTGTGGCTCAGAGAAGAGGCGTTCTCGGCCAAAATTCCCTGCTCCCTGCTCGCGTGTTCGCGCTAGGGAGTCGTAATGGCAGGCCATATTCATTCTATTCAACCTCGTCGAAGGCAACAACCCCCAGTATCTGCTGTCTATCCATCCCGTTCGCCCACAATTTCCTTACATCTGTTCACCTCCTGCCCAGCCTCTTGTCACTCGCTACTTGGCTGCGCCTGAGGCTACGAATTAGAGGTGAGCCGCACCTCTCCTCCCGCTGACCGCAGTCCTCCCGGACAGCTACTTCTGGCCACGCTGCGCGTGCTCTCTCCAGCTTACTCTACGCCACCTATCACACAGTTCCCAGATGCTGACACTATGAAGCTATCCGATTTAGGAGCATCGAACTTGCCCGAATCCCTTCCGACTCTGCTGGCATCAGAAGCCCCCATCTTCCATCGATACCTCGCTCTCCTGAGCGTCCTCATCACTCAAGATTCCACCTCCTACCACCGCCAAGCTGTCTTCCCCAATACTCCTTCCTCGCACCGTCTCCTACGACGCGAGCTCGAACGGTCCACGTCCGAGCGGTCCGTACAGAGCTATGAGCGAGCAAAAGACTGGTCGGCGGCGGCGGTCGAGTAGTTTGCTATACCAGGAGCCGCCGGAGACAATAGAGCACATGAGCGACCAAGCCGCACTTCCAAATTTGAATGCAAACTGGGTGAATGCGAAGGGTCAGTCATTTCCCCACTGTCCAAGCATGCCAAGCGGGGCCAATGGAGGCCTTGTGTCCAAGGAAGTTGGCATATTTCGGCCACATTGACTAACAGCATCGTATCACAGGTGCCTGGACAATACATCTCGTCCTTATTGCTTGCCTGAAGATTCTTTTCGACATTATTCCTGGTGTTTCACAGGAAACCTCGTGGACATTGACGAACATTTCATACATGTTCGGATCGTTCCTCATGTTCCACTGGGTCCGTGGAGTACCTTTTGAGTTTAACGCAGGTGCTTACGACAACCTAAACATGTGGGAGCAAATCGACAATGGTGCCCAATACACTCCTGCCAAAAAGTTTCTTCTGAGCGTGCCAATCGTGCTGTTTCTTTTAAGCACTCACTATACCCACTACGACCTAACGTATTTCACCATCAATTTCCTGGCTGTACTCGGAGTTGTGATACCAAAGTTACCATACGTATGTCGTCAACGATATGGTTTGTAGAGTGTGCTAACGATATTCATAGAGTCATCGCACGAGGGTGGGTCTCTTCTCAGGAGCTCCGGAGGATAGGTAGCATGTGGATTTGCAATGGCGTTTGTACGATTTTGAGGTTTGCGGTCTATTCTGAGTGATGCAAAGAGTACACCCAGCCAGGAAGGACGACGAAAGATGTATTTAGACAGCAGAGAAACACGTCAGCTCTTGGCTACATCAATTACAGTGGTTCTTGGAAAGGTCTGACTCCCCGAAACGTCGCGTCGAGCTTCCTACCCGACAGGGCTGAGAAGACGTCAAGGTAGGAGCCGTCACCAACCTTACTCTAAAAGTACCCTTTTTCCCCACAAAATGACTTTGGCATGTTCTAGCGGCATGGATTGTCCCGGTTCAAAATGATGCTGTGGTTCAGCGTCTGGGCCCTAGAGAATCAACTTGTGTCATTACTCGAGGTCTAGATTTCGAGTATCTCCTCAGGGGACTGTCTCCTGTGGTGACGTTGAGCATATACAAACAACTATTAATGCTTCGACCTGCTCTATTTCACTTCTCTTTCTTTCTTGTCATAGTCTGCTTGCTTGTAAACTGCAATATCTTTCACACTCGCTCGAGCTGTTCAGTCAATCGCTCCTAAGTCTCATTCAAGATGCATTTCTCTTACGTCGCCGCCGCCATTCTGACTGTCGTTCCAGTCAACGGCTACATCGCTCCTCGTTATAAACCCCAGCCCACAGGTAGTGTTGGCAACAACTACTGGGGAAACACCACCAAACCTGCCTGGGTCACAGAGACTGTGACTGCATACAAGACGTATTGCCCGTCCCCCACGCAGTTCACCAAGGGAAACAAGACGTACACCGCCCCTAAACAGACTTGGGTCACCGTTACAGACTGTCCCAATAAGTGCACCATTTCCTATCAGCCTCAGAAGCCAAGCGTTATTCCTATCGGTCCTGCTCCTGCAAAGAACAACACCGTCCCTGTCGTCCCTGTCAAGCCGTAAGTGTTAACGTCATATCATGCCTTCCATGTTGTTGACATGTTCTAGTACCACACCTATCGGCACTGCTCCCGTCAAGCCGTAAGTCTCAAGCTATATCCGGCTTTGCTCTCTTGTTGACGTTCTGCAGAACCACAAGCACTTGCCCATGTGCAACCCAGGCTCCCAAGCCGGTCAACGGCACTTCGTCCTATTGCACATGTGCCTCAACTCAGCCCACAACATTCCCTGCTCCGTTAGTTCTTTGTACTTCTCAATCCGCTGGACCCATCACTAATGAATCATCTTTAGGGGCTCCCCATCCACGGGATCTACCGGATCGGGCTCGACTGGCTCGACTGGATCATCTAAATCTACTGGCTCATCCGGTACTGGCTCGACTCCCTCCAACAACTCGACTGGGTCTGGTTCTACTGGGTCTGGTTCTACTGGATCTGGTTCTACTGGATCTGGTTCCACCGGATCTGGTTCCACGGGCTCCGGCTCCACTGGAAACCAAGGCAACAATCCAGCACAGACAACCTCTGCAGGCTCGAAGCTCTCGACGAGCATCTCTGCCCTAGCAATGGCTGCCATCTGCTTTTTCGGCCTGTAAGCTGGCGCTGGAACTTTCGCCTTGACTGCCAGTTTGTCAAGAGATGAGAACATCTGGAGTGGGAGATGCACCCATTGAATGACAGGCACGTTGGCATCTTGGCCGGAATGTTTTACTACGAAGGCTGAGTTGTGAGGAAGTGAGGAGGAGATAGATTTGAATGAGTGGCACGTTGACGTAATTTAAAAGTTTTTTTATGCTTCTAATGCGCAGAACTGCAGGCATTGATCCTCTTGGGATTCGTGTTGCGGTGATGATGTATGCTGGGAAGGAAATTTGGGGATGTTAGTAGATAATAATTAATGATGTCAACCATTTCTACTGTCTCCGCTTCCCGCATTTAGTTTTGTGGACATGTTTGGCTCAATTCTATTTGTGTGCGAGCTAGAATACATGTTGACGAAAAGTGTACCAAATCTTGAAAATCATGAGAAGATTTGTTAGGTACCTTAGGTTCGCTTAATGGATCTGAATCATGTGAACCCTCCCTATTCCATATTTGGACTCGAATCAGAAGAATTGTATCGTTGCTGGGGCAGGATGAAGTAAGGCAGAAAAGCGGAAGTGGCGATTCGTATATAGCAGAACATTCTCCGTTGTGGGGGGGTGGGTTGTCATGGGAGTGGAATTACAAGCATAAACACAGCACTATATTTGACAATTGGAGAACAGCAAGAGATCCATGATGCCCTCACGGAAATTTCGAAAGATAGTCCCCTTTCGAGGTAATATACTCATTCCACACTAAATTATGTACAAATAATCTTGAAATGCTCATCCAGGGTTGTAAATTGGTACTTGAGTGAATGGGCGACTTTGGCTATACCGTACCAAGGCATTTATGCTGCTGTAGTTGAGGCCGGTGTTGAGACACTACAACTAGTTACAACTCGTGTATATGGCTGCGTCATTACAACCGTTGCTAAAAGCGTCAGGAGTCAGCGTTATATTCTTCGTACATATTTGAAGTGCTTTCTAAAGGAAACTAGGAGAAACTCTCTCTGGGGAGTGGAACGTACTAGCAGCATAAACGAGACGCGTCTGATGGATTGTTGTCGAAACAACTGCGACTTGTCTCTTAGATTGTACAGCCCCAGTACTAAAAGCCATGCTCGGTCCCATTGGGGGAACTCTTGAGAAAGCAGGACGTGGAGTACATTCAACGAAAGTAACCACCGTGGTGGTGCTTGGCCAGACAGTTCTCGCGAACGTGGTTGTCACGGTAGCCGTCTCGATGGTGTACCTACAAATCGCGCGGGCTGTTGTCAGTCTTTGCAGTCAAGCAAGCAGCCGAAGTCTCGGTGGAAAGGATTATCCTCTGACTTACATCACTTCTTGCGTGGCACTTTATGATAGTTAGCTTAAGTTTCTTGGGGGTTGGAGTGCCACTAACCTGCATTGCTGAACTGTTCTAGTGAAAGGAGTTGCCTGGGTTGCCAAGATAACTGAATAAATCGTTCGTGTCACGACCGGACGCTGAGCAAGTGTAGTTGTCGCAGTAATTGTGGTACCTGAAAGTCTCTTAATGAGTACTGCCTGATGACTAGGGGAATGCTGAAGGGGAAGCAATTTGCTCTGGATGAACCTGAAGCCTGGATTTCATTGCTCCATAGAAAGACACCCCTCAGAAGCAATGGATCCCTTGGCACAATGGAAATGTAATCGTTTCCGCGATTTTCTTTTACATACCAAAAATTGCAGTAACGACATCTGCGGAACTGGCTGCGGTCGTCGCCACAACCAGAGTTGACGAGGGAGTTAGAGCGGTGGAAACTTGTCTTGCAACCTTTGACGAAGGAGCTGGCGCAGGAGTTGCACCAGGAATTGATGCAGCTATACTTGGAACGATAGCCGGTGCGCTTGCTACGGCTGGTGGTGCAACAATTGCGGAATACGCCGTGGCTGTACAATTTAAGTTAACTACAAAAGTCGTTGTGCTTGTAAAAATGGACTGGGTGCGGTTCGCTGAAACAGTGACTGCTGGGAGAACGGGAGGGATCAGCGTGGCGTATAGTGTAGTAGTCTCCGTCTGAAAACAAATTTTTGAATTAGCATTGCTTAGAACAAGGGGGTTTTAGATAGAGCCGGGACGATATCATATGACCCGGCTTCGCAAATCCTACGCAACGAGGACTAAATGGTATTTCAAGGACGATGGACTCACAAGAACGGTAGTCGATGGCCCATCATGTTGAGCTGGATGTGGCTTTGCAGCGACCTCAAAAGCAAACAACAAAATACAGACTTTCAAGATGGCAATCATTATTGCTGTTAATTAAAACGATAGTGAGTGTTGCAGTTCACAGAAGCTGGACACCTTCCACGTGGAAATGGGGAACCGAAGAAGCATATATACTGCTAAAGACATTCTCCAGGTACATCAATATCACGGATCTCTGACCATGGAGATTGAGAGAAGAGCCAATCCTGGCGCTCGAAACGGCCGGTTTTAACCTTGAGCACTGAAGGAAATCACAATAAATTCAGACGATAAGGTGCACGTAATACCCGAGATATTAATTCTGGTCGCATGTCGAATGACATTCCTTGGCCTCTCTGACGAAAATGCTGAATCTCGATGCGGATATGACATCAATTTGGCAGTGAGCAGACGGGCTGCAAGCTCACAAGCATCCGAGAGGTAGACGATTATTTCAAGTGCCGAGAGCAGACCATACCGAATGGAAGCCCCAGAACCATTGAGACAGAGTTGTCGTGTGGACGACAAGAAATGGACGGGAATATTTCTAGAAGGAAATCCTTTTCAATATATCCGGATGGTATGTCCGGGTGAGTTTGTTCCTGCGGGGTTGCGGGGCTGAACCTTGCGCCCTTTCAAATATCGTTCCCAGGACGATTCGACTTACCGAAACGAGTTGAACCTCATAAATGGATGTCAACGGCGTCGCAGAAGACGGGTGCAACAGTTCAAAAACATCGTGAAGAGGACTCCCATCAACTTTGATTTTTCTGCAATTGTGGTTCCACTGAAACTCGAATTTATGGGGACAACCATTGCATGCGAATACCATTTCCAAAGCAACATCCTGAGAGTAGGAAGGTCGAATAAAATAACAGACTTCTGTAGTACACATGAGAAACTACCTGATCTTATTCCTAAAGATAGAATCTTATCTTGTCTTCCATTGATATAAAAATATCTCTGAGGCATATCTCAGATGTAGCATGAGCTTTGGCTGTGAAAGTGTGAGACCTTGGAGTGGAATCTTTATCCTGAATATATCGCTGCTTGTATGTTGATCTATACGTTACGGCAGGGATGAGTGGTTCCAAGCTTCGATGGAACATTGGCGTGCAGGCTCACAATCATCCAGGAACCGGAAAACCCCCATATTGCCTGGGAAACTTCCTGCCGGAAATCCGCGTACGAGTTTCTGCAATTTAACTTTTAGGCAAGAGGGGTATTCTCCGCTGGAAAGTGCGTACTCTGAAGGACCGCTGCTTCATGCCTGTCCATAAGCCGATAGTCGGCTCAATAATACTTCGGTTTCTGCGTTTTGCACAATAGAACTCACATAGGCAAGCCTTAAGCTTGATGCCTCTGTCCGTCATTGCAACAAAAGGGGAGCACATCGAATCCAACTTACAAAAGGCTCTAAGGTCGCACGCCCCGATTCATGCAGCGCAATATTAACACGGCCATGTACCGTAGACCTAACTCGCAATCTCATCAGTATTGACCGGAATAAGTACTACAAATTGGTCTTTGGGATGACTATACTTTGACATGGTTATGATATGTGTGACGTAATCAAAATCACACGTAGTTTCTAGCATGAATTGCACCCGAAGGTAACAGATGATTAGATCTCGTGTAAAAAGACGAATATCGAGGTGAATAACTGGACAAAAACTTAGGAGCGGAAATAGAGCTATAATGTCATATTCGACCCAGACTCCTCAAAGTATACAAGCCTTTCGATTCAAGCCCATGCTGAACACATTTGAGAGAAACACAAACTATGAACTGATTGTTATTGGTATCAGAATTGAAGGACTGTTATGCCTACCCGACTCCCCCGAGAACGCCAACTAGCCACCCAACACTTCAGTGCCACCAAATCGGCCCAGACCGAACGCCTGCCTTTGGTTTGCCTACTCCTACAACCCAGGAAATCATACATATTAGAATCAAAGTGGTATAACGCAGCTTCGGCGCGTAGAGCAATTACTACTCAGTATCCCAACCACCGAAAGGAACGCTTTAATAATCCATATCCATCGAGGCAGCGATTTCCTCGCTCATGCCGCGGGGTTTCTCTTTGAAGTCGTCCGTTGATTCATCGTCAGCTTCACAGGAGTAATCGTCGAAGAAGTCTGTCTCGGAATCTTCCCCGTTATTCCACATGACCACATCCTCGAGCTCTTCTGTATCTTGATTAGTGATATTAGCTGCCTGATCCCCAAGCCAATACCGAGCCCGCTTGTTCGCTCCAGAGTCATACTCGCTGCCTGCTCTTTTCGACATGTTGGTGGGTGGTCTGGGGCTGTGCGTCATCACGGGAACACCTCTCACATAAATGTAAGCGACCCTTTTCCTCTCCTTGTTGAAGAAAAAATAGTTCAAACTCCAGATCGAGCCTTCCTCCTCCTCGAAAGGCTCGTCAGGAGGAGCCCAACAGTAGACAGTGCACTCCTTTAGAGTCATCTCCTTATCAATTATGGACCACATCTGAGGGCCCCACGCCTGGCTTGTTGGGGGCGCAGAAGCAGCTGTGGTGTAGCTTGTCTGCGACGGAACTTGGAGGGTCATACCTGAGCTGGGCCGGAGGTTGTAAAGTGTAGAGTCGATGGTGTTGATGACAGCCTTCAAACTGCGCTCCTTTCTAAAGTCCGCGGGCCTGAGGATGTGTGAGAAATCATAGTCAGGGTGACTAGCGTTCAGAGTGGCGATCAAGTAGGCAAACGTACGACGGCTTGAAACTTGACTCAATGGCCCGAAAGGACTTGATCGAGACAGGTTCAAAGGTGAAGGTCCAGAGTCGTTGGGAGGTGAAACCGAGGCCGACAATCGCAGCAGAGACTCATACTGCGACTCCAGGGAGTTCTCGATGTTTCGATAGAGTTTCTTGTCAGAGCCCGCGGCTTTGGTGGTATAGAGATCGCAGCCGCCAATGACGTGGCAATCGGGCGTTTCGAAGTTCAACGCGCTTGTGACGTCGTCGAAGTCGCGAAGAGGTAAGAACTTCATCTTGATTATTCGAGGAAGACCCTGAGACTAGCTTTGTTCTTATCAACGCGATCAGGATGATGGAGGTGATGGGGGTGGTGCGCGTTATCGGAGGAGGCAAAAGCGTGTAGCGACCGAACCCGAGTGTTCTGTGGGAGATGCGACCTTGCGGAGGACTCTTCAGACTCGTGGAACTGACAGCCAGGAACTTAGTCCCTCGTAATATCGCAGATAAAACCTATCTGTCGTCGTTGCTGCCAATGCAGCGACGTTTGTTTCTCGATGAATGGTAGGGTGAACCTGCGGCTGAGAATCAAGGATTGAACCCTCCTCTCGCTGGCTGCGGAGGACGAATCAAGGTGTTCTCGAGCTAGACTCGCGTCTAGCAGGTAAGGGACATCGTGATACTCAAAGATGAGAATGGTTGTTTGATGATTTCGGCGGATGGATGGCTGGAGATGGAGAAGTAGTTGGGAGAGGGTTAGATGTGGTTGCCAAGGTAAGCGCGATTGCGACAAAGGCCAGGGATTGCTAGCGCAGCATTATTCGGCCATGCCGCTTCGGGCACGTGGCGGACCTGCTGGAAAAGAGTTGCTTTGGAATTGGCATCCAACAACAGAAATGGAGAAAACTAGAATTAGGGATCAGAGCCCTTGTGACATGTATCCTGAGGAGAGCAACTGGGACAAATTAGAAGGTCGGAGCGAGCCACATGCTGTGAGGAGTGGCGGAAATCATTGATAGGCTTAAAGTCGAGCTGCTCTTTGCTTGTGAAGCATTTGCTGTAGGGTTAGGTTAGTTCCGCACACATGCTAGCAAGTAACTTCTCCAGCAAACAAATCATCAGGCCATGGCTGTTTGCATATAGCCACTGGCCCGGTGACATGGCCACGTTGGTGACGTCCGCTTCTCGAGCTGTGATTTTGCTGACCTTGAGTCGAGAGGTCAAACAACTGATGTGCAAATGGTACTTATCATTCATTAATGCTCCACATCCGTGATCCGCGCAAAGCCCAGTCCTTCCATGTGCCTCAATTGCCCCAAGCGCCCTGTCAACAAATGGGAAACCGGCACGAACATCTTGCTTGGAGCCAAAACTCGACTTGCTTTTGATGGGAAGGAAGGACGAGAAATGGAATCGAAATCCGCTAAACAAGGCCAACCTCCACAAGTCCGTTTATGAGTCCCTCGGAGGCCTAGAAACCCAGAAAACTTCAGGTTAGCAGGAGGTAGTGAACAAGTGGTTGAATATGATGTATTGCTTGAACCAGAACGCCAGCCTCCAGCGCCTCTTAATACACATTATGTACTGCCTTCACATGATTTTCGTAACCTCTTCATCGACCTGGTGTGGGGGGTAAACGTGTCAGTGTATAAAAAGACGTGGGCATCAACCGAATGAAGTGCATCCACAACGGCAGCAAATCGACCCCGTAAATTTCGAAACTATCATGCTTCACTCACCTCGGTATCTTCGATCGAGTCCTGCGCAGATATCACCCTCAAGACGTTCTTCTTGCTACTCTCCTGCATCTCTCCAGCCAATAATAACTCGTCCAGTATGAAGTACGCCTTTTGGAAGTTGAATATCTAGGAACATTAATATGGGGTTAAACCAAGAGCAGCCAGTATAGTATAACATAACATACAATGTCTAGCTTTAAGGTTGTTAGCTCGACCTTTGCATAGGCTCAGGGACATTCTTACCTCGCACACGTTGCCGTAGTATTTGTCCATCTGCTCAACATATCGGTGGACGATTTCCAGGGTGATGAGTTCATTATCTGTTGACGCACATCCGGCAATGAAGAAGAGGGAGGCGTAACGGCGGTAGACTATCTTCGAGTCTAGCAGATAATCTTTAGCAAAATTCGTGTGTGGTGAGGTCTAACCAACCTTTGTACTCCAGAAAATTGCACATTCTCGTCCGCCGGGCCAGCACAAGTTGCGACACATCCTTAATGATCTTTGCCTTCTCCTTCGGTGACAGTGTTGTGAACCACTTCGCAAGTCTCTGCCGGGGGATTAGCGGCCAGCTTGGGAAGTTTAGGAGTGTCGGTGAGACGTACAACTTTGCCCTGCCGCGAGAGCAGGATCAGATAGCTACTGGGTGTTAGCTGTAGGACAAGACTGCTTTCTTCTGTCCACGGAAGCATAGAAAGCTTACTTGATTGCCATCGTTGGAGATGCAGAGGGGTTGTGGCTTTGTGGGCGTAACCGTTTGATACTGTACGCTCGATTAGGCAGGGGCAGAATGCAGGGCTGGTGGTGCCGCTTTTGCATGGAGGGGCTGCTCCGCGATAACCTCACGGAGGGACTTCGGCTATTGTTGAAAGTACATCATGCAATGCCAGCACCAACTGGAGTTGCGCTTTCTTAGTTGACTTCCATTGAAACCTTTGGTTTGTCCCTCGTCACGGTCTCATCCGCGCTCTGGCTGTTCTGGGCTGCGGTTCATAAGAAGAAAAGCGCCAGCCACTTATCAACAGCATCGAATAACTTCTGCAGATTCTGTATTACCAATCAGTCCTCAAGGACGCTTGAATATTCCGCTCCGACACCCTTCTCCCTTCTATCTACCAAATTACGAGTCTCATTACTGGCGGGACGATGACGCGATTAATCCTCTCCACCTCGTAAGCAAATCAAGCCTTCTCGAAGACCTTTACTAACCCCGGCTTGCTACTAGTAATATTATGACCGGCGGTCCCTCGATCATCAGAAAACCAGGTGCAGACCGATCAAATCTCGAGCTTACAAACTCTCTGCGGAGCAATTTTCTTGCGGCCCAGCAAGATTATTCTCCTCCTGTATCTGCAACGAATAGCAGTCCTGGAAACAGCTATGACGAAGATCACTCCTTACATCGACCACAAGCTTCGGTGTGGACTACTCGGCAAGGCTCTGATTACTACATACCCACAATAGACTGGTCGTTGTCTGGACTTGCAGAGGAGCGCAGTCAATATGATATAACGGTTAAATTATTCTACCTGCCAGGGGCAGACGTCAAAGACAGAGACACATATACCAAGGATGCTGTTGGCCTCGTTCTAAAGGAGCTGGGAGTGGAATCCATTGATTTGCTCATTGTCTCTTTCCCTGGAATGTCTTTTGACGGAGACTGTGAATGGGAGGCGGACAAGAAGAACTCGGCGCAAGGCAACGACGAGGAAGAAATCGCATCATGGCCCGCACTTGAGGAGCTTCACAATCAAGGAATTGTCAAGAAGTTAGGCCTGGCCGAGTTTGGGAGTGAGAAATTATCTAGGTTTCTAGCAAAAGTCACCGTACGGCCAGAGGTAGATCAGGTCAACGTCAAGGATTGTTGCAATGTTCCGCCACCACTTTTGAAGCTGGCCAAACTCGAGCGAATTGAGCTCCTCACGCACAACGATTGCACGGATATCCTTCCTAGTGGAACTCTGAGAGAGCTCCTTGGGCAAGGCGTACGAGGAGCGGGAGTGCTTTCGGAGTCGAAACGAGGTTTAGACGGGATGAAAGGCGACCTGACTCCGAAATGGGTTGTCAAATATACTGCTGTGGTTCGAGATAGAGGTGTAATCGAGAATAAAGGATACTTTGCGGTTGCAGAGCTGAAGGAATGATGCCTGTAGGCAGAGACTTGGGTACGATTGCATGCTTTGGCGCACGAGGCAACGAGTTTTGCATAACTGAGCACCTTTCTGAATGAGATGAGAGAGAGAGAGCCAGACCCTTGGCCAGCATAGAAATTGGTATCTTGCACGCAAACGATTAGCCAATCATACTGCGTTTTCTGCCTCGCATCCTAACCTCCTCCAACTTCTTGAGTACAACATTGGCTCCCTTGAAACTCTTCCCATATTCTCTTAGAACTTCCCCGAATAGGCTCTCTGCCCTCGGATGTGTGCTCCCAAATGCTCGTTCAAGCACATATAAGTCAACAGCACGGTCCTCATCCGCTTGGCTCTGACTAGCCAGACCAAAGTCAATGAGGACAATATCCCCTTCCAGTGTATTGACAGCAGCTCCAAGATCACCATTCAAGCCTTCTCTGCTTCTAGGACGCAACATGAGATTGCTCGTCGTTAAATCCCCATGCACAACACCCACAGCATGTAACCTCCCCACAGCGCTGCCAACTCTCGTCATCAGCTCCAGTAGCTGTTCATCATCCACACCCTCCGCTAAATCTTCATCCTTTCTCCTCTTCAGCCATTCATTGAGTCGTATCCTTACAACTTCGCCCTCAATCCACTCAATCATCAGCCATCCTGCCGCCTCATCCAGAGCATAGACAGCGGGAACAGGGACACCTTCTCGTTTGCATTTCACCAGCACCCGCGCTTCAGACAGAATCCGGTGCTTCGTTAACCGTACGTCGAGGATAGGGTGTCGATATGGTTTTGAAGGGCGATACTTGAGCGCGCATGGTATGCTGGGGAGGAGGTAGGTGCTTCGGTAGAGGAGAGCTTCTGCGCCTTGTGTGATGAGGAGCGGTACAGCGGCGGAGGGATATTGGAAGACGGGAGGGAGGACTCTTTGTTCTGGATTGGTGGCAGCGCTTGGCTGTACTGTTTGATCTTCCATTTCGTGGAGTTGGAGGGTGTGAGGGGTTGTTAAGGGAACCTTGAGGTTATTCGGCTGCACAAAAAAGTTCGACGTCCCTGGATTTCTGCATAAATTGCACAACTACCCCGCGGATTCGACGTCAGAGGCACAAATACCTGGACGTCTTCACTTGACAGAAATTCAACTCAGGCAAGCAGTCGCAGGCCGTGATCCAGTCTCAGATAAGTGATTGTTCAGATAATCAATTGGTTCAGACTCACCCAACAGATGAATAATGCCCAATCTTCGCGGGCACTCTTGACCCCCGTTCTCTGCAGCTGCAGATGCACTTACAAGGGTCTCACCACCCATCATTCACAGATGACGGTTGACAACCACATCATACAGTTGAAGTGGCAATCCTCACCACCGTGCCTTCCGAGCCAAATTCCCACGACTATGCGCCCGTATCGATAGCATCGCCAACCTGCTCGGCCACACTTTCAGATGGCAGACACGAACGACCTGCCTCTCGTAACGCTGCTCCTGCTATTCACCGCCTGTTTGGTCTCCGTCTTCATTGTGGGACAAGTCTTAACCACGTACACCAGCGCATACTTCGCTGCCCCCAATGAAATCACGACATTTGTCGACGCAGTCGACTTCTCCATCCAGGAGAACGAGTCTTACGATAGAGATGTGGCAAAGGTGCAGCGGCTCGAGGATAAGCTGCGGATGGGGAAGTTATTGAGAGAGATCCAGAAATGTGGCGATGATCTGAGGGAAGATCTGAACAGACTGTTGATTGAAGAAGGAGGGACGAGATTAAGGTCCAGCACAAGATTTCTGTGGGCATCGAAGAGGAAAAAGTTGGAGGAGAGTGTGAGGAGGCTGGATCTATTGCGCATGCGGTTCCTGGTCGTATACATGGGTCTTGTTGCCGCGAAAAGTACTTCGGAACACCATGGGTCTGCCAAAGATCCAGAGAAGCACGGCCAGAAGCTGTCAGTGCGGCCCAGCCTACCGCATGCTCTGACCGAAGGGATCACGAGGAAACCGCCACTCCGAAGGCTCACTACGCAAGCGATGGGTCATGGGGATAACGTTGGAAGTCCCCAGCGCCAAGGATGGGCGGGAGTCGTGGCAGAGCTACAGAGATCTCCCTTGATGCATAAGAGGCATGCTTCTATCGAATCATCCATGGCCAGTCCTAGATGAAACGCCGTTCCAATGGGCTTATCCGCCCACGCATCAGATCGATGTACCAGCTGAAATAGAGCCAGCATAGTACCAACTCAACACTTATCACCACGGCCTTTCTTCGATGATGGGCATTCATTCATGGCCTACTCAACGTAGCCACGACCTTGACCAACTCCCCCTCGCCGAGGATCACCAGCCACGATGTCCCCGGCCTATCCTCGTTAACCTTCTCCCCTTCCCAAACACGGTTCCGCATTGCTGGAGTACTGCCGTCATGTCATCAGATAGAAACTTAGAAAGGTGTACGCCATATGGGATTTCTAGCACTCGCAACTGGGCATATGCATGCATTTTTGCAGAATTTTGATTTTCGAGATACCCCTGTCTAGCTCGGCGTCAACACATAATGCAGTACAATTTAAATATATAGCAATTTTACATGGTTTATTTAGCTACTTGCTTTTTATTAGTGAACTATCATTCCACAGAACTTGAAGTCTTCCATCGCAAGATACTGATCAGTCAGTCTTTCAGACATGAAGACCATATTCAACCTTGGAAATCACGGTTCACAATTGACAAGTTGCACCATGTAGAATCGAAAATCAGGTAAGAATTAGATATCTGAGATAATTTATCCCCCTTTATCATCTACCTTCCCTGCAAAGAAGGGCTTTTCGTAAATACAATCAATCATAAATATCACTAGATCCCCCTTGTCATTTTAGTCCTCCACACATCATCATAAAAACGACAGAAAGCACTTCCTGGTATCTATAAGTAGCGAAGGGGCGCCTTGACTGGTAGCACCGGTATAGTCAGATGAATAGTATACAAGGAAAGACGTGTGCCAATGCGCCAATGATCGAGGAGTGAAAGTATCGAAGCAGAAATCCACCAAATTTTGCCGTCCTGAAGCTAGATGAAAGAAAGATATATATAGGAATGAGCGTTTTCAGATAGTTAAGCGACCTTCTTTCGCCCGAACATTCGCTGGAAGGTGCTAGCCTCCTCCTTCTGTAAGGTAGGGGTGAAGGTTTGTGGTTGCGTCTGCATAGTGCTTGGCGGCTCGCTCCTCATCAGGAAATCGGCCAGATCGTTCGTTCTGCTGCCGGAATACACCGCATCTCGAGGCTGGTAGCTCTTTTGAGCAACTTTAGTTCGGGGAGCGTTTCGGGCAGTATCCAGTTGCGAAACATAGTTGTTGTTCGTCTGGGGAGGAGGTTGGTTGAAATTCATAGTAGTGCTGTATTTTGCAGCGATGGGTGTATATAGTTGTCTTGGTTGTTGTGATCGGGATGCTTGGCTTTGGACATCTGGCTTGGGAGGGATCTGAGGGCCAGAACCATTGCGGCCAAAACGTGCCATCAAGTTGGAGGTGCTAGACTTCTTTCTGAGGTTTTTGTCTGGTACGAAGATTGGGGTTACCGTCGACTCAGGTGGCGGAGGAACATTCTTGAGGAAATCGGCCAAGCTTTCCTCTTGAGTCACTCTTGGTTTCCGGGCTGCTTCGTATTCCTCTTCTTCTTCGTCATCGGAGAAGTCAATAGCATAAGGATCTCGAACCCTCCGAGTTTTCCGTTTCGGCATCATGTCCTCCTCCTCCACAAAGTCGTCCCTGCTGTTCTGCGTTGGGAGAGGCTTATTCTTTGATGCATTGGCCAACAAAGCACTCTGTGAAGTAACAGAGTTGTGGGCTGACGTAGATGCCTGGCTGTAGCGTGGTTCAGGTAATGAAGCGTCAACAGCTCTACCCCCGATGGCTCCGGACATCTGGTCTGAATCCATGGTAGTTCGGAATGGCGCAACGGTACGAGGAATTCGATGGTTCTCCTTGTCAAGCTGTGGGCCCGATCGCACGAAGTCAATCAGATCACTGATGCTGTCGCCCCGAGTAACTGTGGCATCTCGGGCTTGCAATTTACTCCTGCCTGCCGATGATTCTGTACGACGGGGGATGGAGGCTGCAAGAGAACGTGGTGATGAGGCGCTGCTGTTGCGGGCTACACCATTTGCTCCTCGGTGACCAGGAGCAGTACGAGGTGGTATTCTCTCGTAGGAATCAACAGGCCCTAGAAGATGAGAATTAGCCCTGCAGGCAAATAAAAGAGAGAATTCAAAGCCCGGCTTCTGTCCTGGATTTGTCCAACAGTAAGTCCGAATATGTAGCATTTTCACGTACCAGTGCTTCTAATGAAATCAGCAAAGTCTCCAATGGAATCTCGGTCGACTCGAGCATCCCTGGGTTGGGGAGCGTTCGGTCGTACTCTCGATCCCGTGTTTGAAGATGGTCGGGAAACTGGTGTAAAGGCCTTCGAGGGCTTGGGCAGATCTACTGGTGGGTGAGAGTGTAGTCCAGTGACTTTGCTTACGGACGACGAATGCGACCGGCTCGTGTTTGGCCGCTGAACATCATTACTACTTGGAACAACAGCAGGAACGGCATAGCGAGGTGAGTCGGGAGACTATAAAAGTGTCAATGTGATTCGGACAACCTCGGAGGAAATGCATACCTCGATGTTGCGCATATTCTGTGGTGTCAGTGTGTATTGAATGGTTTGGTCACTGCGGATCAACTGCTCGAAGCTTCGGCCCTTATCTTCAGCAACAGTCGACGTACTCTCTTGGGAGGTTCGAATTGGCTTGATCTTGTGGGAATTTGAAGATGACCCAGAGCCAGATGTGTGAATGGATCTTTGACTCTTAGGTTCAGGGGCAATCTTTCGTGCCTCGTCTCTCGAGGGTCGTGGTGGCGAGGTTCGAAGTGGGTTGATTGCGTTGTGTTGTGCCTGGATTGAATAGTCTGGCTCGGGAATACGTCTGGAACTGGGTATTGTAGAAGTAGAATCCGACGAGGCATGACCATTGACACCATACTCCGACAAGCTCTGGGCATCATTACTTGGGGCAACACTGCTGGCTTCGTCTGAAGTATCTGCTGCCCCTTCCATCATTTCACGCAACGGAGTGAGGGGAGGAACGCCATTTTCTACTCCAAGAGCTCGCGTGGGTGTCGGCAGAATGGAGGCTTGTTGATTGGAATATTCGCTTGGGTGTGACGTTGGACCGTCTCGTAGAATTCGAGCTGCAGGAGGTGCAGATAGGACAAAAGTTGAGGTGTGTGGTGTAGCACCTCTGCTGGAACTGTCCGCGGTGAACTGAGATGATGTTGGACTGGCATCAACATCGGCGCCCCGCATTGATTTTGCGACATCAGCTGGAACTGCCGTTCTAGGCTCTGATTCGATGTCGACAGCCTCCTTCTCCTCCAGCTCTGAAATAGAGTCTCTAGCTGGGTGCCTAATGCTAAGGGATGATCCGTTTCGGACAATGGGACTGGCGGTAGCGCCTCTCGCTATTGGACTAGCAATTCGAGGGGTTTGTGTGTCCAGGATTGGGGAATGGATACTGCTGGGCCGAGAAGTAGTGTTAGGCCGCCCAGTAGATATGTAGTCAGCTGCATCCACAGATCCAGTTCGTGACCGCACTGGACTTTTGGCGGAGGTAACATCGATCAATCGCAGAGAATGCACGCTCGGAGATCGTACGCTTGACTGTCTGGAGAGCGCCTTCAGTTCGTCGGGAGTCAAACGACCACCACCGATTGAGACACGAGAGGAGGTCATGATCTGAGGTTCTTCCGTGAACTCTTCCTCGGCATCAGCCTCCTTCGAGCTCTCAAGTGCAGTATGTGGAGCTTCTCCTCTTGCGGCTGCCACGACGCCTGCGATAGTTGCTGCGCCGATAGAGGCAGCTCCAGCAATGACACCAGCAACGAGGCCCTTGTGGTCATCTGAGATAGACTTTTCGTCGCTGGAAATTTCTGACTCCGCTGTGGTATCTTCGGTTGGGACAGAGGGAACTTGCTCTTCCCCCAGTGAGCCGTCAACTTCTCCGTTTTCCCCAGCAGGCTTTTCACCTGTCAGTTTCGATGAAAGGGATGAATAAGGGGCCCTTGCAGGAGGAGGCAACGAGTTCCGGCGCTTCCTCGACTTCGGAGGTAGGAGGTTTGCGGTCTGGGAATGCTCTGCCTGCGATTCTACAGTAAGATGGCTGAGAATGATCATACTCTTTGGACGCAGCTGCACGGGAAACTCCTCATCGGTACTAGACTCTTCTTCCTCTTCATCGTCGCTCTGTTTCGCAAGACCTGGTATCTCGATTTCTCTCACGTCGTCATCCGTCATGGGTAGCGGAATGGTCGCCGCATGCTCATATTCAGCCAAGACAGCTGCCAACGATGTTACGTCCTCTGAGATAATTTCTTCCGGAGTCATACTAGTTGCTCGGCTGCCTTGTAGAGGGGAAGTCAGTGACTCTCTCGAGAAGGATCGAGTCATTGAGATGGAATTCGTGGGCGACCGTATTCTCTTCTTCCAGCCTCTCCATAGCCGTCCTAGGGTTCGGTCCAAGGCAACACGCTCCATGTCTGCTTCCTCCACCACAACACGATCCGCGATTTCTGAAGGTGTGCTGGTGCCTTCCCTTTCCTCCCGTTCATGTTTCGCACGTAATCTGTGATAAGCAGCCTGGCCTGCAACTATCAAAACTTGCTCGCCCATATATTCCAAGATTGAAGTGAGGAAAATAGCGACCGCAGGAGAAACCACGCCCGGGTTATTCGAAAACCGATTGCTATTCGAGCCTGGGGGTCCATCGAGCTGTTCCTGATCGGTGTAATAATCTTCATCTTCCTCCTCCATATCTCCTAGAGATGAATAGACCATACATCGCAATCGTGTACGCTTCCATACTAATTCTAGATCCCAATCACTCCCCGGTTCCAGCCCGTTGTGAAATGCCAATAGTTCTTCATCCTCACCCCCTCCCAGATACTCATGCAGCTCTTGATCGGCACCACTGATGGCATCTTTGGCGAGTTTCGGCTTCAAAACCTCACTAACAGCGGGTCGAAGAGAACCAAGAGATGTTGATTTTGAGATCGAGAGGAAATTGAACAAGAGTTGGTCCAGAAAGCGGTTGACCAATTTCAATGCAGGTGGGGCGACAAGTGCCGTCTCTCCAGAGGGCTCAATGCCATGCTGATCGAACCAGGTATCGGCTAGGCTGTCATGGTCGTTCGTGACAATCTGCGAGGCAGCAGAGGCGGCAATGAACGCAGGGTCTGGTGTAACTGATGTCGGAGGGGAGAGCATGTTCCCAAATCCAGTCAGAGATGGCCTGTCGCTCGAGATGCTGTGCGATCTTGAGGCTCGACCGGTATGTACAGCGAGGTCGGGAGGTGCCATCTTGAATGCTGGTGCAATATACGACAGTGTCAAATTCTCGCCCTCGAACACCACTCAATACTTCTCCTTGTTTGTCGTCAATTCGTCTTTCATCAATCTTATCCCAGGGATGGCGTTGAAGAACAAATCGGAAAATAAAAATCGGGACTTCGATGAGTCGCAAGATCTAAAAGAGAGTCTGTGGAAATTGATTGAGTTAGCCTTCCTGCATCCGGAAATTGTGGGGAGTCGAAACAGGAACGAGGAAGGGGGGATTGGAGATGTATGGGTTCTTGTAGGATCGCCAGACTTGTCAATGCATGGAATTTGAGAAGGACTCGGAATACCGGGTTACATGAATGCGGTGCACCTATCACATTCGTGCCACTTGACGTGCGCTATGATGTCTCTGGTGGAAGTCGGGCAAGTGAAGAAATTGGGAGAGGTAGAGGCAGAGGTAGATGTCGATTGATCTCGCTCGACTCTTGCCAATTCATCGCGAGGGCTACCCCTGAATGCTGAAACGTTGACTGGACGTACCTGAGGAAGTTCAATTGCACCCAAAATCGTCGAAGTCGCGTTGATGCGGGACACGGCAGACGAGCTTCCTGCACGAGACACCGTGGATGAATATGTATATATTGCGCTGCGAGATCATACACAGGACGAGAAGTCGAGAAATGACGATCTTGCAGATGTTGCGCAGACGGTCAGTCCGAATGCAAGAATGAGGAGCGGACGGCGAGGTGGAGAGCTGACAGTGAAGCGAGAAGGTCGCTGCTACTGTGGGTGCCAACTCAGGGGTCATGCATCTGGATTATTGGATTGATGCTCGCGAGTGGTTAGATCCGGACGAGAGTCTTGGGGCGCATCAGTCGGGGCCACAAGATCAGTCAGAATCAGTCGGAGAGAGGCTTGGTGAAAAGGCTGAAGACCCCACGTCGTCTGCCAATAATGGAGGGAGGGCAGGAGGCAAGAAGGGCAGAATTGGACGGCACGGCGAGGCGCAGGATCACCAGGATGGTTATATGTGATGATGTTCGGAGAGACAAACTCCCACCAGACGGCAAGTGGTGAGAGAACGGCAGCAGGCGACAGATCTTATGCAGATCAAGCCTGATGGAATGGCTAGTGGCTTCGAGCCTCAACTGCTGCTTTGGGTTAAGGTACCGATGGCTTTGGTCTAAAATGTGCAAGATGTGAGCAGGGCAAGCCTCCGGCGTCTCCACATACGGAGGGTCTTGACTGTCATTAGGCCAGAGACGTGCCGAAGCTGCTGAGGGCTGCTTCCCGTCGCCAGAGAAAAGAGTCCAGCGAGATGCACGGGTAAGGTTGGGGTCCCTCCTGTCAATATCTGAACTCTTTGGGTCAAGTATAACACCTTGGGACGCCGCAAAAAGGTGACATCTTACACCTAACGTCCACAACTTCCCGCTGATAAGACGCTTTCCTCTTTCATTGATGAGGTGAGAAAAACACCTCCCTTGCCAGCTAAGCCAATGCGGATCCACACCTCACTACCCAGTGTGGCCAGTGCCCAAGGATTGCAATTGATAGCCACAGGTCGTAAGTGACACGATTCTCATCGGCCGAGTGCACGATGAAGACGGGACTAAAGGGCTACGGTGGACGGTAGGGGCAAGTGACACGACCGGATGGATAACCACCAGAACTGAAGAAGAATTGACGAATGGTTCTCCGTACCTGCAGGCCCGCAGTCCACTACTCCGGCAGCATGAAGAAATTGAGCCGGCTGCATGTTTCATGGCTCTACTGCATGCATCCACGAGTGAAGAAAAGGGGTCACACAAGCCCCACGGGCCCTCAGGCCAGCCACCGCGGTGTCCAGAGTGCAGAGTGCAGAGATCAGAGTGCAGTGCAGGCAAAATACTGTGATAAATAATGTGGAGCACTGAAAATGGTATCGAGACTGGCTGCTGCTTGAACAAGACATGCGAAATTGGGGCGGAAAAGCGCACGTCTGTCTAGTCTCTAGCGTTCTCGCCTTGTAATCTCCTCCAACCGATTATTGTTGCTTCCCGAGTGCCTGGGTAGACTGGGTCGTACGTCCAGAATCCGCGTGGCTGGCACCGAGCAATCTGACAGGAAATCTGCACTACGCCTGGATGGCTTCTTTCTGGGCGACCGTAGGACGGCGTGAAGCGTGTCGACCGTGTGAGGGCCTCGCAGACACTCCGAGAGCTCCAAGAGCACAAAGCGCGAGTTCGAGTCGGTGAGTGGGTTGCAACTTGCACGGTTGCACTGCGCTGGTTCTCAAGTGATGGCGGCGATGATTTTCGACAGATCCCCACCTGTCCAGCGACCCAGGGAGACACCGTGCCATCCCAGCTGATTGTCGCCCCTGCCACCCAGCAAAGACACTTAGGACGCCAGCGATGATTCGCAGCATCTTCCTACACTTCCATCGAAGCTCTTCTCCGCATTCTCGACTTCCGCCCTCGGACCCCCTTTCTTGGCCAACGACGCAGATCCCGCTGCTCATCTTCTGCACACGCAATTCACCAAGTGCTGCAAAATTGAACGTGCGCTGAGCCGGTCGCCGACATGACTCGTTGGTATCCCTCGTACTGGACCAGTTCAGCAAGCCTTGAAGAGTGCTTGCTTGCTGCATGTAGTGCTGTCGAGTCTGGTCTCTTGGTCACATTGCACTGCATCTGCGTCCATGAAAGCTATCGGGTTGGCCCCATCCAGCAGCGGGTAGCTGCACGATATTCATACTCGGGCCCATGGCTCATGATCCATTACGACCTTTCATAGACAGTGTGATCGAGTGAAAAAAAAAATTTGTTGACGATGTGGCGAACGCCTTCCGGGAAACGATGTAGTGGCATCGAGAAGTTCAGTGGGTGCAGAAGGAATGTAATTCCATCGAGTTTTATAAAATAAAAAGTTCTAACCTCCAGGTGGATCCGTTGATGTGCATGATGAGTGCGTTATCTCCCCAGACCCGGCATTGCCGTTACCACTGCATGTTGTCCTTCCGCAGTCCGTGTTCTACCAAGTTTGTCCGGGAACTGCACAGATATGCAGTGCAAGCCATCTTGTTTCGTCTGCTAACACATGCTTTTATTAAAAGCTTACTATTTACACCATGTTTCTGAGTTCCAGGTTGTTCGCGTAGGTCACGATCATGGAAGTGTAATTTGTTGCGAGTTATTTCATTCATGTCTCTATGTACTGTACATCAATCACCATGAGCTTGTATAAACGGTCAGATATCGTGATCAGTGACACTTGTGTCGAGGACAAGACTTGTCAAATGGACACAGAACATGACCCATCTCATCCACTGTAATGGCATTCAAAGCACAGCCTGCTCAAGCAGCTCCTCTCTTGCATCCAAGTTGTCAAGGTTCATGGCCATCTCCTCGAGTCTTGCCTGAAGCTTTCGTCCGTCCTCAATGCCTTGCTGCTCCGCCCGGTCTGCTATCATCGCCAGCTCTAACTCGATCTCAAGAACCAAGTGCAGTTCATCGGCCTCCACCTCAGCGTCGTTCACACCTCCCCACTTGTTCATGAGTACCGTCAGCTCCTCATCACCCTCGTTCAATCGGGCCTCAAACATGCTATCAATCAAGACTTGTACATTTCCAGTCTCTACAGCCGTAACAAGCTGCTCATCACTTTCAGTGGCCGGCGCTGGAGCCTCCGACAACATTTCAACGTCCCCATCCATGGCAGCGTCAGGATCGTGCGCCTCGAACAGCTTGTTCTCCTCCAGTGCTGTGGTAAGAGCCTCGATTCTACCTTTGACAACCCCACAGATATACGCCTTCTCGTTTCTGCGAACTGCTTCAATATCGGTGAAATGGTCAATTCTGGCGAGTCTCCTGGCTAGGCCTTGGTTTAAGAGACAAGTGCGCCGTGCAACGCAACTCGGGCACCACCGAGGATGAAGAAGTGCCGTGAACTTTCTCCGCCAAATTGGATTGGCACATCGTCATCGAGAAGCAGCTCCATGTCGCAAGCATCCATAGCGTTTCGAAGATCAATAGAGTCGGCTGAGTGAAGACACGCGAAATGTCTGATGTCTTCATACGGGTAGAAAGTCCTCATGTCAAAGCTCTTATCGACAGCTCTTTGCTCCGGCATCGTGGCGAACATCGTGAATGTTTGATGTTTGTGGAACTAGATCGCGGTGGGGAATTTGGTAGTTGTTTTGTTCAAGCTAAATCAAGGGCACGGCGCGTCGAGACTCTATTAAGTAGCCGAATGATGGGTTCGCTGGCCATGTTGTGACAGGGTCGATTCACCTTAGCATGGTCGAGAGCGAGGGGATTGTGTTAAATTTGCCCTGATTAATGCTTTCGTTGAAATAACGGGACCAGCATCATGCCACCTTCCTTAATTCGTTGTGTTTCCCTATTTTTAGTTTCACAATATGAAATTCGGAGTCGTATCGAAATGGTGGTAGGTGGCTCACCTTCGACACTTGTATAGTGTTGGAGGTAAAACTTATATTATTGAGCCGTGTTTGCGGAAAATCATTCGGTCCAGCAATCATTGCCTGAAGGATGGGATTTAAGTCATTAGCTTGATCACCGTTCTCTCGAACGAATTATCATTTTTTGACTTGACCCCATAGTGCAGTCTCTGCTTGCCGAGCTTCAATATATCTCACAGCAGAGGGAAGTCCTTACGAGAGACATCTCCAAATCAGTAATAATTGCCCGATTGACAAGAAGTAAAGTCGTAGCTTGATCACCATTCTCTCGAACGATCTATCATCTCTTCAGACTCGTGTCACCTCTACTTATACAAAGTTAGCTCACACCTTCCTTTCCGAGCTCGAAGGAGTTTCGGGACTTTATATAGGCGGAGAAATGATACTGAACAAGGCAACAAAGGAAGAACAGGTTCATCGCTTGATCGACATTGCTTGGAATGAAATATTCATCCTTCACTGGTCTTGCTTACGTTTACTTGTTGCAACAAGTTGTCTCAAATATAAAAGATGGAAACGAGGACAAAAGATGATATTTGTTCGCATATTGCGTTGTCCGTCAACAGTAGACTTTATCTCGCCAACGGCTCCTTTTGTTCCAGCACAGCGTCCAGCACCTACCCTTCCTCTGCCTCATTTTCCCGCTCAATTTGCCAACCCAAGCCTCCCGATTCCACAGTTGGCACTCAACGCCTCACTTTTCCTGCAATTCGGACAAAGCGCATTGTATCTCGTGACGCCTGCAACAATGCTATTATTGCAGCCACTCCGAAGTCGAGCTGCTGTTCCCCTTGGACAGGAAGTCTCGACGGTGACGCTGCCCCAGTGGGCACAAATGGTGAAATAGGATTCTGTGGTCCAGCACATTATGAAAGCAATCAAATAATATTAAAATTTTGAATGAAGAGTTGAAGTGAAGCGCTGATGATGTTGATTAAAGTTGATTGACGAGGATGAAGAGAATGAAGAGAAATGCAGAACGAGGTTTAAGAGTGGGAACGAGATCGATTATACATGGGAATAGGAGAGTTTGCCCACGCTGGGTGCGCTGATGTCTGACTGTTTTGCAGCAAGCTAACAATCTAATTGTGTATTCTATTCTTGGTGGAACATTGTTCGGGTCTCTTATCGTTGTTTCGTGGTATCATACCTCAACCTATAGCTTTCTGGATTGGCATTTGGAAAGAAACAGACACGAGTATGATGAGTTGTGTTCATGAACAAAGCATCAAGTTCTAAGTAATGGCCCATTGATGATCCTGTATACTGAAGCTGTCTTTCGTAACGAAAGTCAATACCTCACTGTTTTGCTCTTTCTTTGTGCTCGGAAAGTATTTCTTTGTGGTTTATTGGAAAATTGATGGCATTGTGGCCTCTGCGAATCATTTCATCAAGGATACAAAGACATGGAGTGAAGGTATAGTAATTTTTAAGTGATCGTCTCTGTAACACTTGAAACTACATCTGCCCCTTTGCTTGGAAAGGGGCTAGTTACGCGAATGACTACAAGTATTAAGCGAGGCTCTCCTCACTCCTATCCAAACATTGCATAGTCTCGCAGTACGAGGAGCGGCATCAAGTTGCCAAGACCATTCCCAGATAATCACTCGAATCGTAGAAATAAGAGCAGGCTGCCAAAAGCAGAGTGTCTGAAATTTCGCAAATCGCGCTAGAGGATCCTTCGCCACTAGGTTGAGACACTGCTGTCGACATTGACAAAGTCTCGAGTTTTGGTACGATGAGAGCGCCTACGTCCCGTGTTAGTATCCTGCGTCGCTGTAATTTTCACCTCCCCTCTATGCCATCTGAAGTCCACCGATATGTGGGGAAACAAGCTTGGGGCAAGGCTTACCGAAGAGGACAACTTTGTGGTCGTGGTTTGCTACTAACTAGGCTATGTACTGGATTGTGAGTGATTCTGTTATCTATTACACCTGGGCTAAGTAAAGAAATTTCTTGACGGGCCAATTTGCTGCTCTTCTCGGACCGACCAAGCCTTGGTATGCTTTCTGCATGGTACCGCAAACTGTACTGTGCCCCAGAGTATGATTACATCGTTGACAAATCCAATGATCCTCTTGGTTATCTTGCGCCCGGGGAGAGGGGGTGACATTTTATTCGATTCCTTGGGACATTTTATTGGCAGCACCAAGTTTCGACTCTGAGCCTATCGGCTACATAAACTTTCGGCGTCTCAGCTTCTCGGTATAGAAGAGAATTCTCCAACTTCAACGTCTCAACAACCCGTTCTCAAAGCTCTACTGCATCAACACACGATTCAGAAATCCCGTCTACACGAGCCCTCAAACCAAGAAGTCCTTCGGAAAATTGTCTCGCAACAGTACATCGTCTCCAGTTCCTCAATCTCAACCCCCAAACAGATAAAATACAGAAGTGCCGGCAGCAGGAGGCCAACCCACCACAATCATTCCACAGTTCCCTCATTTCACAGTTCCTGATATGAAAGCCTCATAAAAAACCCGTCTGTATAGAGGTGCTCCGCGGTACAGGTTTTCTGGTGCCTAAGAGTTGACATTCTCCGAGCACCAGCACAAAACGTCGTCCTAATATCATCCATACACCGCATAGCAGCAGCCTTAGGAACGCTGCTGAAACATAGTTCAGCGAGCATATGCTTGCTTCATCAGATCCAGCCCCCTCCTCATCTGTTCCCTCGTGGGTTGTGGGTATTCCGTGTCATGTTTGCCCTGGGTTCCCATCTCGTCAACGCCTCATCCACGTCGGAGTGAAAGAAAAAGTTGATGTGGCTGCCGTATCTCGACGTCCCCTGGCACATTCAAAGGATTGACGTTTACCTCTAAAACATCCGACTTCAAGCTGCTCGAAGTGTGCTGTAAGATCTGATAATAGGAGACCTGTATCGCAAAACTTTCCTGTTCGTGACTCGACTTTTCGGTCGACGTCTTCGGGGCGTCTCCTCCAATTTTCTACCGTCGCAATCAGATCCTCCCAGGACTTTTCAACAGGCCACATCTGTTTCCTAGCGTCTTGCAGATCGCAGCCTGCACAAGCTTCTTCTTGACTGCCAGCCCGACCAGGTTCACTCGACCAGGACACTTTCTTCAATATCAAGCCCAGCTCTCGAGCAATAATCTCTGCTTCATCTTGGGTTAAACGTATACGCACTTGCTGGTCCGGTGTACACAGTGAATTCTCCATTCCTCTCCACCTTTCCACTTGCTCGCTCCAGCGGTTTGACAATTCCACGATCCATATCCCTCCCGTCCGCTGAGAATCGAAATACCCATGCCTCTGTCCCGAACATCTCCGCCTTTCCCACTTTCCATTGAAGTAAACGCTTCTTCTCTCTTAGGATAGAGAGAATGCGCCCACGGAACTATGGAATATAGACTAGTCTGTACGTAGTGTTAGCTTGGCAAGAATCTCAGAGTATTTGGAATAGGTCAGTGCACAATAGCGCGCTGTTTCAGTCATGACTGAAAGTGGAACGGTCAGGAGAGTTCGAAAGCGAATATGGATTAGTCAGAAAGGGGGATTTGGAGGTGAAGACCTCAGCGTGAAAGTCAACATACGAGGCTTGCAATTGGAACTATAGTTCGCAGTAGACAGCGTTGTCGACACTGACGACATAGTATTAGGTGTGGACCAAGTATTTCAATGGAAGGTCAGTTGCTAGTGTAACGGCTTTGCTGAAAATAGGTGGAATTCGCAAGCCTTATTGGATCCCACTCGACTGCAAAGAGGTCGAAAGTCGGAAGTATGGAAATTAAGAACGGAACTCCAGATAGACGGCCCGCGGTTCAAAAAAACGCGAGTTTGATCTGGCCTGTCTTGAAGTGTGATTAGGTTGTCTGGAAGTGCGAACTGGATTGTATTCCATTTTGGATTAAGCTCCGAAATTTCCCTCCCCCTCAAGCATTTGACTTCAGATCAGAGTTTGTATCATAGACCTCCTGAACTCCGAATATCATCGAATGACATGAGTAGTACACTTCATCCCCCTAATCACTCAATACCTCTCTAAACCTCCTTAATGATCTCGATCTTGCGCTTCAGCAAGGCTATCTTGGCCTCCCCATCGGCGAAGCGATCCTTAGCCTCTACCAAATCTCCCATCGCTTTTCCCACTCCACCGGATCCTTATGCTTTTCTCAATAATCGGCCCTGTGCTTCAACCCAGCGATGTGACTACAGAGTTCCAATCACTCCTCTCTGCTTCTTCGGGCTGGTAGGTGTAATTCTGGAGCTTTCTAGCAAGCCAGGATCTGCTTACAACGCTGCTGTTGTCGGAAGACATCGTGTGTATTTTAAATAGCATGCGTCAGCTTCCATACATATGTTCTATACATACAGATCTCCACCACCACCAGGCTCACCTTGACTCCGTGGATGGTGACTCTCACGAGTTTGAAATAACTTCTCGCGAATGGTGACTAATGCTGTACCTATTCCGAGACCCAAAACTCAATAAGACTCGAGTCGCAGCCGAAGGCGGTCGCATCTCCTGCACCACAGGAGAGGAGCAACCAAGAGTCAAGGGAAGAGGTTACGAAAAATTATGAATACGCTAAAAAAAGGGGTACTACACTGGATCGATGCTAATTTGCAAAGAGAGCTACTGAGGAAAGAAAAAGAGTCTCAAGGGTGGGCGCGAAGTTCTGAGTATACTGCTCAAGCAGGGTTGCTAACTGGCATAACCTTGTTGTGCTTTTCAGGAAGGCTCTGAGTCTGAGGGCCTGAGGCAGAAGCACGAATTCAAAAGCAACAGGTGAAATCCTCTAGAAAAGCAGAATGAGAGACGGAGTGAGGAATTTGTCATGTACTATGGAAGATGTGGTTGTGGTGGAGATGTGAAGTCAAACTTGTCAGATCATGCAGAACAGCCCCACACAAGACGCTGCCGTGAGTCAGAATTCCTGGTATCACGTGAAAGCAAGCAAACATGTTTGCTCTCGCTAAAGATTTAGCGTGCACAGGCCACCACTGAGCAGTATATATACCGAGCTTCGCACCCTCCGTTCCAACTCTTCTTTCCTTTCTCTTTAGCTCTCTTTGCCTATTGGCTTAGATCAAGTGTAGTATCTGTTCTTTTCAGTTTAATCTCTGAAACTGGCCTACGGGTCAGACTTTGATTATACTTATTTTTCTCGCCCGGTTGAAGGCCTCTGAGCTTGCTCATGTCCTCGACCACTGTGTCACTGGTATTTCACTGCCTCCAGTCGACGCGAACCTTATCTTTTCATTGCAACTTCTGGCTTGCCGGAACTGTGAAGAAGAGTCTCCAGGTGTTGCGATCCCTTGGCGCCTCGGGTTTTCAACCTGCGAAAAATTAGTATGACCGTACAAATCTGCACATGCAAATCAACTTCGTCGACGTTAACTGAAGGTAGTGAATCCCAGTGAAACGGTGGGCATGAGTAAGCCCAGAGGCATTCAACCGGGCGAGAAAAATAAGTATAATCAAAGTCTGACCCGGAGGCTAGTCTATAGGTGTATAAAAAACGTAGAAAACAATTTGACACGGCACATGGGCGTGGTGGTTTCTACAAAATATAAAACGTGAAAATTTAGCTGCCCTATCGTATATGCGAACTTGGACTTGTGAATAACCTCTGGCAACTTGATACACGGCTCCCCCACCAACCAATATGGCCTCCAGCTCCGGGATGGTGGATCCTCGAATCTTCGAGCACCTACAGACCAAAATCGATGAGGATGCTGAGGTCAGAGACCAGATTCGTGCCATCACCCAAACGTTGGAGAGACAAGGAAGAAAAACTCAGTCCATCCTCTCCCGAGCACATTCCACTCCCGTAGCACAATGTGGGTATTACCTCATTCGCTAGGATCTTCTGACGACTTGCAGTGAACCCAGTTATCGAGGTAGCAGAGGCTGTTATCAAGGATGAGGTCGAGAGCATCACCAAGCTTGCGGCTGTAGCCTCAAATTCCCCCTACTACAAGTACGTGTTGCGCTCACGGTATAAGTACCGGCTGACTGTAGCAGATACAATGGCTTGTGGTCTCGAGATGTCCAGAATGTGGTCTTCTCCATTCTCTTCTGTGGATGGCTTGGAGGCATGGGCACAGTCAACAAGTCGGCAGAGCCTGGCAAGCTTCTCACGATCGAGGAGGTTGGTGAAATCCTGAATGGTACGTCGATCTTCAATTCCCGAGCTTGCGCTGACAATATAATAGTTCCCGTCAACCTCAAAGACCAAGATGCCTTCCATATCACCATCGAGGAATATCTCCAAGCCCTCATCTCTCTCATCGAGGAACTTGCCCGGCTTGCTATCAACTCCGTTACCTTGGGAGACTACCAAAGACCTCTACAAATCAGTCAATTCGTGAAAGACCTCCACGCTGGTTTCCAGATCCTCAATCTCAAGAACGATTCATTAAGACGGAGAAGCGATAGCATCAAGTACAACGTTAAGAAGATTGAGGATATTGTCTACGATCTCTCTTTGAGGAATCTGCTACCAAATGTTAGACCTGCAGCATGAAGTGCACGGCCAATACGGTTCTTCACACAAGGTTACGATATTCACGAGTGCATGAAGTAATGGCTTAAAAGTTTGCTGGAAGTGGCGGGGATTGTAACGGCAACTCAGATGGCACAGGATGGATGGGTTTAGAGAAGTTGAAGTGCTTGATATGACATGGTTCAACAAGCCAACTCAGGGTTCTGCTGCGAAGACCAATAAATTGGCTGTATAAACCTCGAGATCTCTCGAAACCGACCCAATAACAATCCCGCCGTACAATCTGGTCCTCTGTTTTCCAGAACAGAAAACTTGATGCTATCGGACCAACTAATTTCCGTTCCGTGTTCGATGTTCGGCGACCTCCAGAAACGTGTTCCTCGACGCGACCAACTTCAATATCACAATGCCACTCATTGACCCCGTAACAATGGCTAGTGCAGGTCCAACAAAGTCTACGGCCCCCGTCAAACCTTCATTGCCCATAGAGCTTCTGCCAACCGACTTAGCTCGAATTGTCTCCCAAGCTCACCCGGCGCTGCTTCTATCCGCATATTACCTCCGCTTCCCAGCTCTGGTAGCCGATCCAGTCTCTACATTGCTCAAGTCATTACTTCCCTTGGCAGCCCTTCAGATATCATATGCTATTCTCTGTCTGCCACCAGTTGGATCGACCTCAAAGCCTGTGAAGAAAGCCAAGCCTGGTTCCAAAAAGACACCTGAACATTCCAGTGCGAAGATTCTTGTAAGTCTCACCTCTTCCAACAAATATGTAAGAATTATGAATCTAAGGAATTTTAGACGGTCATCTACGCCCTTGTTCTCTCTCTCGTATCCGTTCCCGTCCTTGCCGCTGTCCAAGTCCTCTTCGGCGCTCCTATTACGACACACATCCCACATACTCTCCTAAGCTCAGCTCACGTCGCATTGCTAGCTATCTTTCCTCTAATTTACGTGCATGGCTCTGATGGGGCAAAATGGAGGGAGATAGCATCTGTGTACAGTCCGATTGATGAGGTTTTCGGAGCATCGGTCGGCAGTTTTTTGGGGGCCTGGCTGGGTGCTGTGCCAATACCTTTGGATTGGGACAGGGATTGGCAGAAGTGGCCCATCACGATTGTCACTGGAGCTTATGCTGGGTATGTGGTTGGGAAGCTAGCTGGAGGATGGCTGTTGAAGGGGAAGAAGATTGAGTTCGACTGAATATTGTTTCTGTTTGGCTACCATTCGAGCTTTCTACTCATGACTATTGCCTGCCTAGTGAAGACAATATGCAGAGCTCATAATTCTAAATGGAATATGGCCCGTCGAGCTCGCGATTGACTCGGCTCTCCATAGCTTATCCAGACTCCTTTCCCAGCACTGAGCAGGTGCTTGTGCTTCCTTCTCACGAAAGGAGAAGCGCTTGTACAGACGATGGCTGCTATGAGTGCTTGAGTCTGATTTGCAGGCACATTGTACACTCATCAAGGGAGAAGTTACAGGAAGTATTAGTCTCTACATTGGCACAGTCTGGCATTCTTCTCATCGGATAGAGGGAAAATTCTACTCGTCTCAACCTAATTGCCCCATCGAAGCCGTTTCACGTCGTCATATTCTGTTCTCATGACTACCTTGCCTGCATGGACGAACACACAGCCGTTCCAATATTTCTAAGAAAGCTACTTCAAGGTTTACCCATCAGCCCTGCAGGTAGATATTTGTGTGCAATGTTGGTCATACTGCCGTCCTTCCAATCAAGACAAGACCCTCTGTTTTCCATTGCGTGATATTGGTTTGGTCATGCTTCCCCGAGGAAAATCTTTAGCCTTCCAGTCTTGGGCCAGCTAGCCAGATAGTACCAAAGGTGGGCTTCTCCACTTGAGACCGCTTCAAGCGTTCGGCCATCGACACAAACAATTCAGTCATTTCTACGAGTCGGGAAGCTTTTTGGCTGGCTGGAAGCGGGCTGTGTACCTAAACTAGAGAAAGCTTATTCATCGTCTAAGCTGCACTGCGAACGAGGACTGAATCTGATGAGGGTCTTAAGAAGATACGATGGAGAAATGGGTGCATGAAGCGGCTAGAAACTCTCGAACTGTGGATGGGAGGGCTTCTGCGCACGGTTTATTAAGGCCATAAAATTCGACACTTGAAGATGTGCTGATGGGCCACAGGGCATCATAAATAACAGGAGGTCGTTGATGTATCACGACATAAATCTTAGGCTATGGAATCGAGATTGAAATAGCAGCGAAGCGGCTGTTGGTGCAACAAGACTCGCAATTTTTACCAACCATTTGAAAGCTGATGATCCCTCTAACCTGCCACCATGCATGTTTTCTTCGTTTATGATCTATAAGATTTAGGTTTGGTGTTCGAGAACAAACGACGTGGCTGATGTGAATCTCAGCTCGAAAGACACCATTCCGAACCATTGCCTCCAGGCGGCCGCTCAAAAAAACCAAGTCACGTTCGAGGCTTGCGCCGTAACTTAAAGTTGCCTCAGAAAAACATTATGAGATCTTAGCAGCGAGTAGCAATTATTCTCCCCTGATTTGGCTCTTGGCGCATGGAGGATTATCAGATCCTTATCAAGACTACCCCAGGTTTACCTTTTGAAGAAGCATGGGACAAGGCGCTTGCAAATTCAAGTGCTCCAGTAACATTCATCTTCCAGCAGGCTACATATGAAAAGAACCAGAGGTCTGTGAAGTTTTGTCATCTTCAGATCCAAATATTGCTCCCATGCAGGTCTGTATTTCCATACTCGGCGTGTAACACCAGATTGACGAGCTTATCACTAGAAGAAGCCTTTCTCACGCGAGCAAAAAATAAACCTGTCGTGAGTTGGCAAATCTCTTCACTTCCGTCTCCAAAGACACGGAGTCTTGCTCAAGCGAATTCCAAGTAATATTTCAGGAGAAAGCATGGCAACAGCATTTGATTTTGTGTCACGGATCATCCTATTTTCAAATATATTGCTTGAGGAGGTACCGATTTGATACAGAAATACCGTATACAGAAGTCAATGATGCCCAGGCTTGATGACATGCTAAGTGGCAACAATGGTGGCGTCCTCCCAGTATTTTGATGGGTGCCTTACATTTAAACACCACCCCCAGGTCAAAATGATAGGATGGGCTGATGCCTGTGCTTTTATGGTTTTCGAAACGAATTACTACTATTCAAAACTGGCAAAGAAGGGAGATCGCGAGATGTCCCCTAATAAGGCTGGAGCGCCAAGTAACCCTCCGCAACAACGAGAACTAGGGTCCAACAGACAGATAGTCAATATTTCTCTAAGTTTGTAATCACTGCTGCAGTAGACTAGCAGAAATTAAACTGAGACTTGAAGGAGTTTTGTAGGCCGAGAACCCCAAATCATATCGTAGAAAGCTGGCAAGTGCCTTCCCCGCTGTGGGATTGAGTTCTACTGCGAGATGCCAGGGCAGACTACTGCAGGCTCGACATTCTCGGCTCTCCCAGTACACTGTTTCTTATCATTCTGGTGCAACTACAACCCACTGGCTATTCTTGTAAAGCCAAATTAATATCGCCTCCTGTCAGATATGTACTTCCGCCATCATTCTCACAGCTACTGGTGATTGATCTGCCATCATGTCGAAGGAAATGTATCACGGTGAAGTGCCTGACTATAATGGTCATGACCACGCCACTTATGTTGATCCTGTCTCGGGGCTGGAAAGCAAGTCTGGCGTTTTCAGTGAAGCTGGTGAGCTGTATCGAAATATCGACACAGCAGAAGAATATCGTTATGTTCAACGAGGGTAAATTCCTGGACTTGATGCTGTGGAACTTTGCTGACACGGTCTCAGACTCAAGTCAAGACACATTCAATTCATGGCTTTGGGTACATCTGGTTGACGCCGATATTTAAATAGGCAAAGCTACTTTGGATGCAGAGGATGGAAATGGCTCGAACAAGTGCTAATAAACGTTGTCCAGAAGATATGGTTCTGGATTACGTAGAAGATGTAGAGATTATCATCGTGGAAGGTATCGACGAGACCTGTTATGGTGTCTTAGTTATGGAATATAGCACTGTCATCTTGGGTTGTGTGACAGTCTTTACGAATACAACCTAATAATTGATGGTCAAAACATGATTAGACGCCATGCTCCACCTGAACATGTCAAAAGTTTTAAATTGGCTGGAGAAATCACCTCTGAGAAACTTGACACCTGGTCTCCGCATTCAAGGTAGTACCCGTGATGAAATCAAGAGTTGTCTCTGTATCTCCTGCGATCATGCTCTCCGCAGGGCACGCATCCGATGTTCTTATACCTCGATCTGAAGAAAAGTAGGGTTACTAGCTGCTAAAATTTTACTTCAGTTGAACGATTAGGACCGTGAAAGTGAATCTTGTACAACATTTTGAACGAAGCATAGTTTTACATTTGTACATATGGCAGAAGGTAGGTATATACATCGAATCACCAACAAACATGTACATTATACCCTGACTCTAACATCAATGATGCAAGAATCATCGTCTGCTTTGACGCTTCGAGGACTTCTCCAGCTGTCCGGGTGCATTGGCAATATCATCCAATACCATCTTCTCTTCCTCCTTCGTCAAGCCCTCCTCATCTGGGAACTCAGAAACTCCTTCCACAAAGGCTTTTGCCTCCGGATCTGCGTTGACCGGAATGTCGTTGATACGATCCTCGACCTTGACGACCTCGCTTTTCTCTAGCACATTGCCTTCTTCGTCTCTCTTGATCTTCTCCTCCTTGGTCTTCCTCCCAATAGTTACCTTGCTCCGCTCAGCAGATTTGCAAAGTCCTTTCAGTCCTAAGTCACAGTCTCCACACTTCCGACCCACTGGGAGACAAACCGTCTGTCCAAAGCCTACCAATAACCAGTTGATCTCGTGCCATAATTCCTTTGGGAGCCAAGCCTGTAACGCTATTCTTGTTTCCTCGGGTCCTTTCGTCTTGTGCCATCCCCAAAGGTTGGTGATTCGATGTACATGTACATCGACACCAATTCCCTCGGTCCTGCCCCAAGCCGTGCTTAAACATAAGTACGCCATCTTGGGACCAACACCAGGAAGCGACATCAAGCCCTCTATAGAATCCGGAATGTCTCCATTCCATTGATCCTTGAGAATCTCAGCAGTGGCTTTGATATACTTCGTCTTGTTGTTGTGGAAGCCTACAACCCAGATCAACTCATTCAAGAGCTTCGGGTCCACTGCCAGTATATTTTCTAGATTCAGCCCAATGGGTGCACCCTCCTGGTATGCTGGCAATTCCTTCTGTAATCTGCCCATTGCAACAGCATTTGTGGTATCCTTTGTTTGTGAGGACAACATCAAGGCTGTCAATGTATGGTACCTCTTGACTTTCGGGCTGACGTTCTCTTCTGCCAATCTCTCACAGCCCATTGTATCTACCGCAGCGTTTTGTGCAACTCCAGAAGTCCTCATCTCCTTGACTACCGCGTATACCTCCGCCCAGTCATTGGGCGGGTGGATCTCGACTTCACCAGTCTCTTCATTCTTGATATGCCGAGCTGGCTTGCGGACCTTGCGTTCCTTTGAAGGGGAGAAGGTAACACTATCCTCGACTTCGGTCTTGACTGTCACGGTCTTGTGTGGCGACTTCTTGATCGGCGTGCGCGGGGTGGGGTCTCGTTTCCGTTTTCGAGACGACGGAACAGCGTCTTCGATATCTGTTGTATCTTGCAAGGGTTCGGGAGAATGTTCGTTCTTGGGCGATGCGTTGCCGTGTGCAAATCGTGAAAGGGAGGAACGAGTGCTTCTGCGAGATGTTGGAGAAAGCGCTGTGGCGTTGATAATCTTGGAGGTCTCCTTGGAGATCCTTGAGGTTCTCATAATGATGGTGAGCCACGCGACTCTTCGGGCGGTTGAGATCTATTGGAGCTGCAGCTTCAGGAGGAGGTCTGCCCTGTCTTGCCTGCAGGAAGGAGAGTCAACCCCTGAGCTCCAGCACTGTACCGACGGGTCGGCCCGAAAATCCACTCCGAGGATCGAATTGGCTGCAAGAGACTGCTTCAGATAATGTCGACCTCATTGAACAGAGGCAACTACATCTGTATCAATCCTGACGCATTAATAAGATTCGATCCCGCGAATGAAGGGAATGAAGGCTAGTAGAACACTTTGCCACCCGGTGCCTAGAATGAGGTGCGTTCTCTCTAATTTGCGTACAATGTACAGCGTTTTGCTAGCTCTTCGGAACCTTGTGTATACTTGACTTGCCCTTGTGTTACAAGATAGTGAATATAGTTGGCGAGGTGCTTCACTGCTCTTAATCATCGACCTACTTCTGGCTCAAGTTTAGCTTGATTGAGGGAGATGTGCACTGGCTGTGATGAATAAATCGTGCCTCCTCCGGCGAGTCTGGAGCAAGTCCCCAGAATTGTCGAAGCCCGCACGTGGTCTGCTTCATCTAAATTCACCGCATACCCTCTTATCGACCCCTTCAACCCTCTACATCTTCTCATTCCCCTCATGAATTTAGACTGCCCGTTTTTTTGGGGCTGACGAATCATACTTTTTTTACAACAATTGCGGCGCCCCTCGAAATTAAGCATGGACGCTTATCCAATGTCTTACACTTCTCCGTCTCACAGAAATTCCTCACGGATCTATCAGGATCTTGCCAAATTTCGCCTATCGAATCAAGCTTGTACAGATGTCGAAATCCAGCGAGCCGTTGTCGATTTGAAGAGCAAAGTATGTTGTTATCTTATTAATTTCTTGCACTTTGGTTACGTCTCAAAGTCTCCCAGATCACTCTTCCCCTCTCCAGACTGAGCCCAAGGATGACTTTTCTGTCCAACGTTGGGAAGGCAAGAGGCTGGAGAACAGATATTTCCCCCTTCTTAGCAGCACAGACGCTGAATTAATGTTCTGCTTTAGACGCATACCAGAAAGTACTCAAGAACACCAGAAATATGTGTTGTAGGCGCTGGACTAGCAGGACTTCGATGTGCAGACATATTGCTTCAGCATGGGTTCAAAGTCACCATACTTGAGGCCCGAGACAGGATTGGAGGTCGTGCTCATCAAGCAGCCCTTCCGTCAGGTCATCTGGTTGATCTAGGTCCCAACTGGATCCATGGAACCGACCACAATCCCATTCTTGACTTGGCAAAGGCCACCAAGACTACAATGCACACTTGGGGTGAAAACTTGAGGGTATTTGGTGAGGATGGCGACCTTCTGGAAGAGGGAAAAGAGATTAGTAATGTGATGTGGAAGATAATTGCAAAGGCATTCAAATATTCTGCCCAGAATGGATCCACTATAGACCCAAACGAGAGTCTCAAAGACTTCTTTGACAAGAATGTTCTGGAGGAGTTTCCTGGAGAAGGACAGACGGCCAAGAAGAAGATCCTGATGCAAATGGCCGAACTCTGGGGAGCTTTTGTTGGCAGCCCTTTCCATCGGCAGAGTTTAAAGTTCTTCTGGCTCGAAGAATGTATAGACGGAGGTATGTTCTCCATCAACTATCAATTTAGTTCTTATTATTGTTTCTTGTCCTCTAGGTAGTAGAAGATTCAAGTAGTTCTTCCAACTTCAAAGTGCTCGCTTTGCTCGCGAGGAATATTCAGCATGGATTATAAGAAGCTCACTTGCTGACATTGGCCAGAGAACTTATTCGCTGCGGGGACATATAAAGACATCATCGCCGAAATTGCTGCACCAGCATTGGCTGCCGCGAACATTGAGCTTTCCACGAAGGTTGTCCAAATCAGGTCATCCTCGGATGTCATCTCAATCTCTACTGACAGTGGGCGAACTATCGAGTTTGACGAGGTCGTAGTAACGGCACCATTGGGTTGGCTGAAAAAGAATAAGCATGTCTTTGATCCTCCGCTCTCTGCTAGGCTCTATAGTGCTATCGACTCAATCGGCTATGGCTCTTTGGAAAAGGTTCGTTGAAATGGCACGAAACGAAAATGGAAAGACACTGACTTTGAACAGGTTTACCTGACGTTCTCTCGTGCGTTCTGGTTGGACAATCCTACTGATCAGAAGTTCACTGGTTTCATCCAGTGGCTTGCTCCACAATACGCAATGGAAACAAATCCAGCTCGTTGGAATCAAGAGGTTGTAGATCTCTCTACTCTGCCCGGGTTGTGTGCACACCCAACTCTGCTATTTTATATGTACGGTGATCAGTCAGTAGCTATGGCTAACGAGCTGGCCTCCCGAAACTCACGGGATGAGAGAGACAAGTACCTTGTGGAATTTTTCAAACCGTATATCTCTCGACTGCCTAATTATAATGACGGTTCGGAAGACTGCACGCCAATCTCGTGTCTCGCAACGACATGGGTATTGGACGAGTTTGCTGGAAACGGTAGTTATACTACGTTCCGAACTGGGCTTCTTGAGGGGGATCGAGACATCGAAGCTATGAGGGAAGGCCTCCCAGGCAGACACATTTGGTTTGCTGGGGAACACACCGCACCTTTTGTCGCGCTTGGTACGTCAACTGGTGCATACTGGAGTGGTGAGGCAGTCGGATTGAGAATTGCGGAGGTCTACGAGAAGACCGCAAACGAACGTGGACTACAGCATGATGAAGCTGCAACGTTAGTTGGTGGTGATTCGGGCAAGGAGGTCAATATCAGGGGATTCGCTGACAAGGGATTGGAGAACTGGAGTGAACTGTAGGCGTTGCCTTTGCGGTCCTTTAGAGACGTCGTTGCTTTGGAGGGTCGAGGATCGAGGTACTGCTGCTTCGACTGTCCTCTCATGGCTTGAATTTCCGAGGACAGATATTGTGTATATAGACGTCCCTACTCTAGACACTCCACTTCAACACAATTGTAAGACGCTCCCCTCGGCGTATACAAGATCAAGCAGAGATGAAGGCGACAAATAAGTCATCGCATTCTATGAAACTAAAGTAAGGCCCTGCTCAGAAGCTCTCAAGAATCAATCGTAAGGTGTCAGCACTGTCCTTCCTTTTCTTTTCAAGGCAGCTTTAGAAGCTGAAGAACATAGACAAATTCACTGGCCGAACCAAGACGCTACTAGCACTACAAATGTGAAGTATTTCGTAGCATAAGCTCCCAGGGGCTACACAGGCTATGATATGACTCGACATGAGCCAATAGCAGTTGGAGTAAGCATGGGCAACGGTCAGTGAACATAAGCAAGGTTCCAATTGGTGCTTACATGAGATTGAAACAGAATCTGACGACTGATAAGCCAAACGAGATTGAGCTTATTGAACAGTCATTTTGCATAAGTATGTTGGTGGTCCCTGAAGTACTTGACCATCGAAACACCATCGCATCGCAAGAAAGTTTCCGGCACCAGCGCCTCTGATGCTTCACAAAACACTTTGGACTTCAATTGTTTGAACACCAGATGATAGTCGTCATCTGAAGACTCGTCAACAGTCCGCTTAGGAATTGTTCATGTTCGTCTGCGCTTCGTTCCCGCAGCAGGGAGCATCTGTCCAAGTCATGTCTAGGTACTGAGCAGCTCCATTCTTGGCAAGTGCCAGAATCGTGTTGTGAAACCTGGACGTATCACCGAGCAAGTCAGTCAAACCAATTATGTCTAATATTCTTCTCGATCTGTTTTGGCACCAGCAAAAATATCACACTAACCGTGCGTGCGAACGGGCTGCTGTGCTTTCCGTGGAAACCATTTCCACTTCCCACTCCACGCCGTCTTTGAGGCTGTCCCGTCTGGCGTCTCTGATGATTTAGGGTTTTCAGCTGGGGCGTGTAGATCAGCGGGAAACAGAAACACTGGGGCCGATTCTGTGCATGATCTGCCCTGTGTCGACAGATGCGGCACGGTATCAGAAACCCAGAACCGCACGGAAGCAGCCCAGCAGGGCATTACTGGACCCATAAGCCCCCCAAATAACCAACTGCCCGGAATTGGATCTGCACACAGTTGTGAGCTTTTTGGGGGCATGCAGCCAGACGTTGCCGGGCTGCAAAAGAAGGTGCAAAAATGCAGACTCAGACCGCTTTTCGGGTTCGGATGGCAGACTTCCCGGCCTGCATGTTGATCCCGATGCAGAACGGGAGCAGAAGAAGAACAAGTCGAGCACCAGGACTCGCGGCAGACGCCTTCCAGCTTCCAGGCTTCCAGCAGGCGTCGCTTCGGGGCAGCTCTATTCTGGAAGTTCTCGCCCAGGGGTGATCGGTTCTGATCCACTCCGCGGCAGCGCAGCACCGCAGCACGGGTACCCGCAAGTTCCAGCGTATCACAGCCCGCTCCGCAGACACGGACTTTACGGCATTTATCGAGTAATGTACCATGCCATGCCATACTGCTGGACCTCCATACTTCATGGCCGTCCGACCTCTCATTGCTTGTTACAACAACTTTGACCGATCATTTGCGAAGCACGAACATATCGATAATTAGGTTCACTTCTTACCGCTCCGCATCTGCCCAAATACCGTCTCGACCATGTCTTTCTGAAACAGCCCCAGCATTCTCCTCGCAAATTTTAATTTCATACTTGATGTGCATGGGCACGCAGCTTTGCTCTCCATGGTCTACAATCCAACATCACTGAGCGACGCCCTTTGATTCCGACTCCAGCGCATGGGCCCAACCAACTACTGCTGCGCTCACCTGGACAAACAGAATGGCGGAAACTCTGCCGCTTCTACAAGAAAAGATGGAACGTGAGAACTCGCCATTCAAATTTGCGATCGAGAAGAAAACTAAGCCTTTGAAGCTACAAATAGGACCTTTATGTCCGCCAGACATTCCCCTAAGGGATCGCGACCACAGGCAATCGCTCATCGGGGATATAGGGCAGCTTTTCCTGAGAACACTATGGCGGCATTTAAGGGTGCTGTGAAGGTCGGAGCGCATGCAATTGAAACGGATATCCACTTGACGAAGGATGGCGTTGTAGTTTTGTCACACGTAAGATGCCCGTCTAGGCCAGCTATACTTTCTTATAAGTACCGTTTTGACGTAACTCAGGACCCTACTTTACAGAGGTGTTTTGGCAAGAAGGATAGGATTATCGATTTGGAATGGAGAGAAATAGAATCCCTCAGAACAATTCAAGCGCCTGGTGAACCTATGCCTCGACTGAAAGACCTTCTTAAGTATCTTTCCGAACCTGGGCTAGAGGATATATGGGTATTATTGGATATTAAGGTGGGTCACACTCTACAAGGCTGGAAACCCAGTGGTGCTAACTTCACAGCAGACCGACAATAATGCGGACGATGTAATGAGATTAATTGCGAGGACGTTAAAGGAAGGAAGCCCGTTACGGCCGTGGAGTGAACGTATTTTGCTTGGCTTTTGGATAGTGAGTATCTACGAGCAAGCTATATTCCATACGCCTACCTGACCATCTACTAGCCACAATATCTCCCGTTGTGCACTAAGTATCTCCCAAATTATCGCACAACTCATATTGGATATAGCATACCATATGCTCGGCAATTCTTGAAAGAGCCTGGAGTGAGTTTCAACATGCTTCAACAAAGCATGGTTGGACCGCTTGGCAACAAATTCCTCCGGGATCTCAAAGCTGCTGAACGATCGATATTCCTGTGGACAGTTAATGACGAAGAGAGAATGAGGTGGTGTGTCATGAAAGAGGTTGATGGGGTTATCACTGATGATCCGCTCAAGTTTCTCGAAATCTCAAGGAATTACAACGGAGAACGATGTCGACTCCCAGCAAGTCAGTATGGATTTGCCATTTGGATCAATATCATGGCGACTCTCTTCGGGTTTATACACAGATTTAGAAAGTCGAAGGGTTCTCACAGGAGGCAGGCAATTGCACACAGATGAGCGTCAGTGGGTACTCTGCCTCCGTGGCGAAGTTATGAGCAGCAGTGTAGAATGATATACGGCCAACACAAACATAGAAGATCAATGACAGACTCGAGTGGCGAGATTTGACCATTACCGGCTATTTGTTTTGAAGGCAAAAGTGTTGCTTGTTTATATTGCCATTTGGCATGAGAAAATGTTGACTCAGGTGGGCAAGCCAGATAACTATGCCCAGTCATAACAACTTCCATTCACAAGATGTTCTTGCCTAAGCTCAAATGCCGGATCAAAACCCCCCTTGCCAGCAGCTGCAAAGTGCAAGAATCAATAAACAGACCTCTCAATGTGTATCAGACACGAGAACAAGTATGTGCAGTGTGGTCATAGGGGTGTGAAGTTCGAACGTTGCGAGCTCTACAAAGACAACCCAAAGTCTTGTCGCAGAACAGAAAAGCACACCGAAATAATCAGTGATCGTTGCCGGAAGTGCGGGGGTGGGCCGCAACAAGAACCCGTCATTAACTATGTCAAAGAAGAAGATATACCGTCTTGGAGCAGAGAAGCAGCAGCTAACCCAGACCCACCATCACGGCTAGATTCCAGCGTAGAGCTGATGCGGCAAGGAAGCCAAAAAGCGATAGATGGCATGAAGAGGTTCATAGCAGATAGCATCAGGAGTGCTCGGAGTAGCGGTGGCAGTTCGAACTTTGTGGACGCAGTCTCAGAGACAGAAACTGGTGAGAACGCCACATCACGTCCTAGTATGAACGAACCATCTGCTGAGAGTAAGACGGCGAATGCATCAAGTTTTCGAGCGAAGCCTTGGCAGAGACTTACAGAAGGCTCATCGGGCTTCATCCACTCGAGCTCGAATACGCCTGGGAGCGCACATATCACAAGACCCTCAGCTGGCCGTGATATTGAGACGGCTTCTATAGTTACGACTTGGACGAAGATCATGTTGAAGGCTGGTGGACTGCCGGATACAGGGAGAGCTGAGGATAAGCAATTTGACGAGGTTCTGTATCAAAAGAGGATTGAGGTTCCCCAAGTCAATGAAGTTGTGCATCAAAGGAGATTCAAGGAGCTTTGAGGGCTGATGAACACCTGGCCAGGGTGAGAGATGGGAGAGGATATATCAACTTCAATGTAGTTTGAGTTTCTCAGTGTGGCAGGACATCAAATACCACGTAATGAAAACTGATCTCAACCCTTATATTAACTCCCATGTTTTCCCAGTTTCTTGAAATCACCGTGATTGGGCTCCTTTTCATTTTCAGGAATAGGCACCGCACATATGTATTCGTAAAAAGTTGTGCAGGTGTCCTTTACGGAGATATGATGCTAGCAGTAGAAACTAAGTATAAGTCAGCTACCAGATATTAACGAGAGAGAAAATCCCTTCATGGGGCCTTGAATCTGGCTTTCTTTGACATTCCCTTCAAGAAGTGGCGTTGAGATCACGTGTGTCGCAACCGAACACTTCGAAACGCGACTTCCTTCAACCTCTCATCAACGCAACATTTCAAGCCGGACTTGAAATCTCAAGTTCTATCCTCACATTCATCTGAAACAGAATATCGACCACCATGTATCGAGAGAAGATTCCCGTGACGGCTTTGCCGGCTTGGTCCAAGCTGAATGATGTCAATTTCCTCGACAGCAAGGTGGCAGACCTTGGAGCATCGAAAGGCTTTGGGCTTGTCACTGAACGAGCCTTGAACTCGAAAGACACCTTCGACATCCCAACTTTACTCACTATTCCCGGAGATCTCATCTTATCAGCGGAAACGGTCGAAGAGCATGCAAAGGCAGACCAGGATTTTCGGCAACTACTGGATGCTGCTGGCGGCAAGGTAGGTCTTCAGGTCCCCTTACTCTATCGGGAAGTCTAGCTAAATGGCAATGCAGTCCCTCAGAGGAGATGTTCTTTTGTTTCTCCTGATGCAAACCACCATTGGGTCGCCAAATCGTAACCACGTGGGCTTGTCAACAGCCTGGACAGCCTATACGAATATGCTCCCTGATCTTATTCCTGTTCCAACATTATGGAGCGAAGAAGAGAGATTTCTTTTACTAGGAACTTCTCTTGAAGTGAGTGTTTAATCTTATTCTTAATTGTCTTCATTGGGCACCGAAAGCCGTCGTGATACCAAAGGTTTTATGTGTTCCATTGCCAGAATATTTGTATGCAATGCCGGATCAGAAAGTTCGATCTCGCTCCTGCTTTTGTCTTTCTGAGTGAGTTTGCAGTATTAACAAGACTGAAGATCGTGCTTCCAATGATGAAATTGTGCCTCTAATTCAAGCTTATTTCCCATTATCCCTTTCTGACAGGTAATCCAGGTAGCAGTGACTGCGAAATTGGCAACCCTTCTTCGAGAATTTGAGGCTCTCCGCGAACAGACTGCCACAATTTCTTGGTGCAAAAAGTCTTGGTGGGACGATGAGGCTCTGGAGTTCAGAGACTGGCTTCTTGTCGACGCTTGGTATAGATCTCGCTCTCTCGAGCTTCCGAATAATGTCGGAGAATGCATGGTTCCCGTTTTAGATATGGTCAACCACTCCTCGCAGCCAAACGCTTATTACGAGCATACGCCTAGTAGCGGGGTGTCTTTGCTCATGCGTCCAGACAAGATGCTTGAGATTGGTTCAGAGATCACAATCAGTTATGGTACATCGAAGAGCGAAGCAGAGATGTTGTTTAGTTACGGTTTCATTGACGAACAAAGTACAAACAAGAGCCTAGTTCTCACCGTCGATCCATTTCCAGATGACCCACTAGGAAAGGCAAAGGTAGCAGCCTTTGAAGGGCCACCTCTACTCCGAATCTATGCCGATCAGGACAAGATTAAGTGGGAATGTCCTTTCTTGTACTTGATGCTGCTTAACGAAGAGGACGGGCTTGAATTTCGGATGCTTCAGCAGACTGATGGCTCACGCAGTCAACTCAAGGTTTTCTGGCAGGGATCTGATGTAAGTGACGCCACTAATACTTTCGAAACTCTCACCAGTGAGCATCCGCTCAGCGACGTATTCAGCCTCCGCGCTATTGCTCTACTTCAGGACCGGATTCGGCAACAACTTGAACGTCTGTATCAAAGTGAAGGCGAGGTGGAACTCTTAGCAGACACACCTTTCGTAGGGCCAGACCGAAGAAGCAACGCCATACTCTTAAGAAAAAGCGAAAGACTAACGTTGGAGAAGGCTTTTGCAGCTGCAGACGCACAGGTAAGTTCTGCTTTGGGCGAGCTTATGATTACTGATCACCTACGCCGAGCTAAATGCTACATAGAAAAACGAACTGGTGGAAAGCAGGGTGGTGCTTCGTTATCTCGGATCAATGGATGAACCGGCGGACGAAAAGACCAATAGCGACGATTTCGCCTGAGACTACTGGCCTTCTTCAAGAAACTTTCAATAAGCGCCTCTGCCACACAGTTGCATTTCGATGTCCTGGTCGGTGCAATCATTCACTAATTTTTCAGAGATGAGGGCACGGAAGCGGATGAACCCATCCCGACGAGGCTTTTTGGTCTCGTAAAAGAAGGAGTTCACCCACGGTGATGGACGAGAAGAGGCTGATTCGCGAAACTTTAATTGGAGTTTTCCGACGTCAATACAAGGAAGATCGCCATCTCGAATCGGATCTGCATAATAGTCCCGAGAATGATCTCACCAATTCCTCGATTGACGGGGTGTACATCGTGACAGGGAGGATCGTTTGGATTATTGGAAACAAATTTGGAAGTGTTCCAGAAGCACTCCAGATGAGACTTGAGAAGCGAGACATTCAAAAGTCTTCAAGTGACACGATTTTGCAATCTCGTGCATATTCGCTGCTACTCTGATACTACTGATAAGGTGTTCTCGAACAGTCGAAAGTTCGAAGCTTAAGAGAACACGTTACTACCCGGCGCGAGGAAACATCGTGGACCCAATGAGGTCTAATCTCAAAGTCTGTTTTTCTCACTCCAGACTTCCATCAGGCCATCCCCGCATTCTCCAGGTTGGACTAGTGATGCTCGGCAACCTCTGACGAAACACATCCGTAGCTGTGACGCTATTCGATGATTTCAGCCAGAGGTGACAGCCTCCGCGGTCATGACGGGCTGCGATTCTGTGATTGCACAACAAATTCACGCCGGTCTGTGGCGAAGCGGTCACCATGGCCTGATCCTTAGGACTTTTTCGTGGTGCTCAACAGAATCCCCCAAAACGCCCAGATATTTTGGGGCCAACCATGACCATGTGCAGTACGACCCGACGCTCGTTTTCTGACGGCTTACTTGTTATTAATATTCTCGAAGAGTCCGAGACAGGTACAAAGTGCTCTGCATTAAAGGGGGAAGGTGTCGATCGCCAGCCAATCCTGTTAGTCCAAATGATTTGCTCACATGATATCTCGGTAGATTCGGGGCACCTGTTTGCATTTTGGCTAAAGTCGAACCTCTCGCCATATATTCGACACAGGCAAAAGGATACGGTATTCAGACCCAGAATGAGCTGCAATGTGAATCCCAATGCTGGGAAGGAAAGACCCCAGATCAGAAAGCTGCCTACGCAGCCCGCGAGGAGCTTGCAGGCGCATCAGGAAGAACTGTCTCTCGTTCCGAGACCTCTCGTGGCAGACGTGGGGTCGGAAGATGACGGGGCCTTGTGCTGGAGAAGTTCTCCAGAAAAGCATCACCTTTGCTGCAGCGGGGAAGGTTGATGGTGTGTCTGATTGGCAGGCGGGGTGGCCCTGAGGAGCGATGGCCAACAATAGGAGCAGCATCGACAGCATCGATTTAGAGTCGGGGAGGATCTTGCTGAGGTGATGCATGAATATGCTGCTAAAATCGCGGACGACGATGGGGGCTGTCCACTCAGAGGCCTGCATCAGCGCAAGGTGCGCTCACCCGCCTCCTTGCTTGCGCACTCAAGGAGTCAACTCACACTTAAACACGGTGCGGGGGGGCTGGTCTCGAGGCTGCGCGGACTGGGGACGACGATGGCGCATGGGTGCACCCTGTGCACCCTGGCCCAGCTCGCCTTCCCTGGAATCGCTGTAATCGCTGTAATCACTGTAATCCCTGCTCATCTGGGCCACATGGCGATAGGTTGCGGGCAGACGAGGAGCCTACACCACTATGCCCACCACTCAGCGGGCCTGCTGGATGCTGGCTGCTGGCTGTGGTGTTGCCGCCACTGTGGTGCTGCTTTTCTTCCCCACGACCTGCTCCGTAGACTTCCCCCGTCCTGCCCGTCCTGCACATCTTATCCCCACAACTTCCCACCCCTCGCACAACCCTTCCCATCATCATCCTTTCCTCCTCCTCCTCCCTCAACACTTTCCCGCCCCGACTATCACCAAATCTCACCATCTATCACGAACCAGCTCTTGCCCTCGCATTTACGAACATTCGACGATTGACACCATCGCTTGCTTTCTCGACTGATGCTGCACAGTGTTTGATGGGTTGGGTTTCATGCGAAGTCGCGACTGACCGAGTGGACGGAAGCCGTACGCCCCGTAGCACACTACCGCCAGACAGCATTCACCACCGACAAGATGCCTGGGATACTGCCAATGAAAGTGATCAAGGTTGGGTCGAGTTCGCAGAGCCGAATTGCCCAAGCCTGTGATCGCTGTCGCAGCAAGAAGATACGCTGCGATGGCATTCGACCCTGCTGCTCGCAGTGTGCCAACGTCGGCTTCGAGTGCAAGACGAGCGACAAGCTCAGCCGACGAGCATTCCCCCGTGGATATACCGAATCGTTGGAGGAGCGAGTGCGCTCGCTGGAGGCTGAAGTGAGAGAATTGAAGGATTTGTTGGACGAAAAGGATGAGAAGATTGATATGCTTTCCAAGATGCATCAGAATCGACGCCCGTCCACCTCATCTGCCTCAACAGCTTCGGAATGTCGAAAAGAGACGCTTGCTGTACCACCAAAAGAAGACGTGTTCCGCGTCCAAGCCTCACCGTTACTGCTCGGATCCGAGAACTCAGATTCGTATTTCATGGGAGCATCATCTGGCAGAGCCTTTGTTGGTATGTACCCGTCTGCACCCAATTTAGTTTAACCACATCTGACAATTTTCAGATGCACTCAAGCGCAGAATCCAGGAGAGCGGAAAATCCCTCGCCGGGTTTAACACCGAAGCGTTTCTTAACATACAGGGAGACACGGCCCCCATTGCTCAAGTTTCCAAGTCTAAGACGTCCACCGCACCGCCTCGCATGTTTTCTGATAGATGCGTGAATGTCTTCTTCCAGGAATGGGCGCCGCTCTTCCCAGTGCTCCACAAACCTACCTTCCTTAGACTGTATGAGGAGTATATGTCAAACCCAGATCAGGTTACAGAGCCACACAAGCTCGCACAACTTCATCTCGTCTTTGGTATCGCTGGATTGTCCAGTGCTATCCCTGATCGGGAGCAGATTGCTTTCTGTGAGAATCAATGGCGCTTTTCCCTCGAAGCAGTGCTCATGGACAACACACTTGTGACACTTCAGTGTCTCATCCTTGCCCTCATTTATTGCATTTCTAAGGCCGACTACAATCGTCTTCAACATTACAAGGGAATTGCCATTGGACTATCCCACCGTCTGGGCCTACATCAAAGTCAAAAACGGTTTTCATTCGGTGCTCTTACTATCGAAACACGGAAGAAGGTCTTTTGGACTCTGTACACTATTGATTGGTAAGCACAATCATGCTTTCTCAAATAACAGCTATTGACACGCTATAGTTTCTCTGCTGCCCTTCTGGGCCTACCAAAACTGCTGAAAGAAGAAGATATCCATGCCGAGTACCCAGTAGATACCGATGATGAGTATGTCACTGAAAAAGGCTTCCAGCCTACGCTTCCAGGCGAGTCAACAAAGATCTCCAGTGCTTTAGCTCTGTTCCGTGCCTCCCGGATTCTATCCAAGGTCCTTGACCAAAATTACCCTGCTGCTGCAACACATGATCTCTCGCTTCAATCACTCACCACCCTTGAGAACGAGCTCAAAGAATGGTCTGACAGCCTCCCTGTCCACCTCAAGCTCACCTTCGTGCAAGATAAGCCGTCGACAGACGTCACTGGAAGTCGATCGGCATTACTCGTAAGTTTGAATACCGTGTTGCGTAATTGCACGCCTTGCTCACTGTGATACAGTCTCTTGCTTACTACTACATTCGCACGCTCATCCATCGACCCGCCGTTGGCTCGACTCTTGGTAACAAAGCCTCATCTTCTGTCATTTCACTCGCAGATTCCAGCAAACATATCATCCAGATTGTTCAGCTCCTTGAAGAGCGAAGCATGTCATTCTCCTTCTGCTTGAACAAGAACGAGATGCTCACGCTCTGTGGCCTGAGTCTCCTTTATCAAGGACTCGATCTCAAGCAAGAAGGCAAATTGATGCAAGACGGCCAGCGTTTGATCGTATCCGTTATCCACTTCCTCGAGAAGTCGCGAGCTCCGGGCGCGGCCGACTTCAAGAAACTTGCCGCGTCAATGATCAACTTGGACCCACAATCAAGAGTGTCACCTGGACGAAGTCCTAACAGCATGGCCGCTCCGGCAAGCGGCAAGTCTACTCCTTCGCCACCGATGGCCAAGCAACAAATCCGGCCCCAGATCTATCGTCTCGGCAGTGCTACGATGAGCGAGACGGACTTGCTATCTCAACAAGAGAAGCTCAGACGCGCTACTGTTCCAAACATTATGCGCCGTCAGGATTATAACCCTCATGGGCGTACTTCAACAGATTCTACTCGTTCCGAGTCACCAACATCCAAGCGGGATTTCCGTTCGCCTGCGCAACAGCTACCAACAATGTTGAAGCCTCGCACTTTGAAGAACGAAAAACCCCCCAATCTCGACTACCTTTCCCTCAGCAACACACCCGTCCAGTCGCAACCACAGTCTCCAGTTCAAAGCCGTACTCAGCAGCAGCAGCCTGTGCCAAACAATCATACTCCTATGTATCAACACAACCCATACTCTACCACCAAAACTTCAAGCGTGTCACCATCGGAATGGGAAGTACTCCTCGGCTCCCTTGACGGAGGGCAGACCAATCTGTATGATGCAATCTATGGTGGACCTGCCCTTTCACTTACTGACAATTCCTCATCAAACTATGGTGACTGGTCGCCGGATTCTCAATGGGATATGACTTCGTTTACAATGAATGATTTCAGTAATGCTCCTGGTGCGGCTCGGAGTGTTTTGAGCTTCAGTGAAGAAAGTTTGAGTTCCGGGGAAGATCTTTCAGCGAGCGATCTCGGACTGGGCGGTAGGCCATTGGACTACCGACAGGCTTTATTACCTGGATCTGGATCAGACGGGTACCTTCTCGAGGGGCTGGACGCGACCTTTGGATTATAACTTCGGGAATTCGAGAGGAGCAACGGTGTCACTATTAGCTTTTGACACATCTTTTGGATGTATCGTATTGTGGGATACATTGGTTATGGCGTCAGGCAGGCGCTGTGAATAGGGGAAAGTCTCATTTGTTACGCGGAATATTTATTATTGTTGGAAACGGGTTCATGATGATATTCCCTTTGAGAGTTCTCACTCCAGATTTGTAGCCCGGAAAAATGATTTGTTTTGTAATGCTCGATGTACGTTAGTTACATAAATATGAAATGGGAAACGGGAGTCTAAATATTTTTGGTGTTTAAATCCACGTGTTTTCCTATTCCCAACCTGAGTGACACTTTCTGGACAGCAAAACCACTGCTATGTTAACAAATTATATCCTACTTCTTGCGTCATTCTTCGGGCACAAATTCACAGCACCTTGAAATCCATTTTTCAAGATGTCTGTGTGGTAGCCAAAAGTGTTCGGCATGACGACACTATCCCATAGAATCCGGGGAAGGTTAGCTCCCGACCACGACTCACCTCACTTCATTCTCAAGCAAGCCTCATGATGGTTCTTCTACAACAAGACCTTTAACTTTGGCAAAGCATATCAATTCGTTATAATGCTACCCAACACCCGCCTGATGGCTCGAGCAATGCAAGCTCCTTCTATGCGGGTATTCGCTACTACAAGATCCCTTGCTTCGTTCAGCACATCCAAGCCAATTCCATCAAGCTTCCAAGCCTCCAGAATGCTACCGAAGACCCGTCTTGTGGCTAGAGTATTTCAAGCTCCTTCTCTACATCTTACAACGAGATCATTTGCTTCAATCAGCTCATCCAAACCAGCGCCGATGCGCGTCCAGCCGCCGAAGCTGCTACCAGATGTTCGTCTCATGGCTCAAGCATTCCATCGAGTGTCCCCCAAAGCTACCACTACACTTACTGCGGCCGTAACAAGACGTCTGAGCAACTCTTCTGTCTGGAGGAAATGGGAGGGCCGTCAGCCAGAAGAGAATACGACCAGGGAGAAGGACAAGCATAATGTGCAGCATGATGCGAGTAAAGAAGGGAAGCAGGAGAGGGCTGAGGGAGACGGATCCAGAGGAACCAGCGAGCAGAGTGGGAATGCGAACAAGAAGGCGAAGGAGGAGTTTCCTGAGGCCCCGGACACGATTGGGATGCAGGATGAGAGGGGGAGGTGAGTTATCCTTTTCTTGGTGTAGAATGAGAGAGCTGAAAGAGTTAGGAATACGAAGAAGTGAGGAATGAATAATAGCTGTATCAATAGTCTAGGTCTGAATTTGAAACCTATGTCAATCCAGATAATGAACATTTCCATGGCCTCGAAACGCCGCTTGCTATGCTGCCTCTACCCTTCTTTTAACGCCAGAATTACGACTTCGTGATTGACTCATGCCCGACCAACTTTAAAGGAGAGGATCTGTATAGTGTTAAAGACGCCAGAGCACACTAGGTAGAAGAAACTCACATCGTTTTCCCCCACTGCAATCAGATCGTCCTCTGCAACTCTGACCCCACCAGCGCCCTCCACATAAGCCAGCGGAGCATCACCCATAACCTTCCTAGCAACCTCCGCAACGGTCGTATTCTTCTTCACCAAGACGCAGTCCCTAAAGACCGCATTTGAGCCCGAGGCTCCAGAAGAGAACGTATTGACATTCCGCACGGGGAAAACCGGAACCAAGCCGAGCAATTCTGCAGCCCGGGAGAGGACTTGCACAACTCCCGTAGACCCGAAACGGTACAGCACCATATCCTTCAGATTCTCTATGCGACTTTTCAGCTTCTCGTCGAGCTCCTTTAACCCGCCACCGTCCGGATCCCCGTCTGCTATTAGGTCCTCCCGTGTATCCACAAACTCGCTACCCTCTGTGTACTTGATGAAACCCTGCTTTGCTAGCTTCCTCAGAAACACCTCTGAGATCGCGGAGCACAGGACTATCGACTTCGGGTCCTGCATCTTGGCGATCTTGCTGATGTTCTTATCTGCGTCCGCATGGTCTATTTTATTAAGCGCAATAACCGTAGGGAATTTCTCGTCCGTAAAGGCATTGACCACTTTGTCTATGGTCTCATCGGACCAATGCTCCAAAGGCTCCTTCAGCCCCAGTCTATCCAGCGTCCTTGCTACTACTGTAGCCGTAGATCCGTATCCTGAGAACTGTCCTTGCAGCGTCTCCACGGCTGTAGCTTTCACAGCTACGTGCCGCCGTTTGATCGAGCCCCATTTCTGCATCAGGTTCCCACGGATCCATTGTACTATTTCGGAGCGTAGCCAGACGATATCTTGAGAGGGGTCGTAGCCTCGTGTTGCTTTGCCTTCTGCATCCGTTGTCCCTGAGACGTCTACCACATGGACCAGAGCATCTGCATGCCGTAGATCATCTAGGAATTTATTCCCCAGTCCTTTGCCTTCATGTGCTCCGGGTACAAGCCCAGCTACGTCCAGCAACTCGATAGGAACCGACCGTCGCCCGTCAACGCAAGCTCCATAATTCGGTTTACATCGATCGGAGACGTTGTGTCGTTTGCAGGCGCAGTCAATCTGAAGGTACCCGATCGCACGCTGAGGATCTATCGTTGTGAAGCTAGCAATGATTCAGCAAATATTCGAATGTGAGACATATCGTCCTTACGGGAAGTTGCCTGGTCTCTTGTGAGTTCGAGGTCAGAGAAGAGGGGTTCTGGTTTTCACCGACCAACTTTGGAACTGGCATCTGTCAAGCTGTTTAGTGTTGTGCTTTTACCGCTTGACGGCTTGCCGACTAATCCGATTAATGGGTCCCGTGGCATTGTAGACTGTTGCTTGTGGGTTGTGCTGGTTTGGGGTTCATGGTAGAGGGGTTGATGCGATAAGAAATATATTTGGGTGCATCAAGTTTTATCCGGCGTGGCGGTTTTGGGAAAGTGTTATATTGTGCAACACAGCACACTTGGCTGCTTTTCTCAATATCTTTTGGAATATTTACTCCTATGGTTTCAATGTATATACTCTCTCATTTCTCATTATTCTGTACTCCTGCCTCGCAACTAAGCCCGTAAATGCCCTATGACTTTGTAGTGAGCATTTCTAGGCGATCTAGGCGATGTCAGCCCCTGAAGCTCGGCTACAGAGGCGGCCGACTCCTGCCGAAAGGCCTGTGCTTTGACGCGTCGCCCCCAGAAAACCGCGTCTGGGTCCCCAGAATCGTGATTCAGAACATCATAGCTTCAGAGCTTCTCCAGCTTGGCTCAACATGGTTGCATGCCCTATTTGTGGCAAGGCAGTCAAGCCAAGGGATATCAATGACCATATCGATTCAGGATGCGAAAAACATATCGATACAGGCTCTCCGCCACCCACACAGCAGAATGGAGCTCCTTCGCAGAAACCACCCTCATCCCAGAAACCTACCGTCTCGAGCTTCTTCCAGACGCCTGCAGCTAAAAAAGCAATAGCATATCCTACGCCAAAGATAGAGCCGAGCCCTACTTTGAGCTTTCAGCCAAAATCTCAAGACAATGGCACATCTGCCCCAAATGTACCGCCACGCAAGAGGTCCTTCGAAGACATTGCCCCGGCAATCCAAGAGGACGCAGAGGCTCAAATGAAAGTAGAAGAGGAGCAACCTGCGAAGAAACCGAAGACAAATGCGTTCCAGAAAGCCGCACCACTCGCAGAACGGATGAGACCACGAAATCTCGATGATGTGTGCGGACAAGAGCTGGTGGGACCACAAGGTGTGCTCAGAAGCTTGATCGAGCAAGACCGAGTTCCGTCGATGATACTCTGGGGAGGAGCGGGTACGGGGAAAACTACAATTGCTCGCTGCATAGCTTCGATGGTGGGAAGTCGGTTTGTGGAGATCAATTCAACAAGTAGTGGGGTTGCAGAGTGTAAGAAGATATTCGCGGAGGCCAGAGGAGAGCTAGGCCTGACAGGACGGAAGACCATCATCTTTTGTGATGAAATACATCGATTTTCGAAATCTCAACAGGATGTGTTTCTGGGACCTGTTGAATCTGGGCAGATGTGAGTATTCCTCTCATAATTTTCGGTATTTTCTCCAGCGAGAGAATTGTTACGGAGCTCGTTCGACGACTGGCAAGCGGGGATTAGCAGTTTCTGTGTAAAATATTTGTGGAGGACTCCGGACATTGCTTGGAAGATGAAAGAGATTGTTCCAGACTCATGGAGGACATTACTTTGAAGAATGCATAGCTTAGGAGAGCTTAGAAGTGCAGCTCAGCTTAGGACGGCCAATTTCCAACTTTGTTTTCTTATAGGAAACTCCTATACTAATTTGATGACAGTACACTTATTGGAGCCACAACGGAGAACCCTTCTTTCAAAGTTCAGAATGCGTTACTGTCACGATGTCGAACATTTACTCTTCAGAAGTTGACAGACGAGAATATTCTGCAAATTTTGGAACGTGCTCTTGCAACGGAAGGTCCAAATTACACACCCAGCAACCTGGTGGATTCGGAGCTTCTCAAATACTTGTCAGCATTTGCTGATGGCGACGCACGAACAGCTTTGAATCTTCTTGAGCTTTCTATGGGTCTCTCAACTCGGCCATCTATCACGAAAGAGGAGATCAAATCTGCCTTGACGAAGACGCTGGTCTATGACAGAGCTGGTGATCAGCACTACGATACTATATCTGCATTCCATAAGTCAGTACGAGGGAGCGATGCAGACGCAGCTCTCTATTATCTGGCCCGAATGCTGCAGTCAGGCGAGGATCCTCTTTTCATTGCTCGACGAATGGTGGTAATAGCGTCAGAAGACGTTGGTCTTGCAGACAACAGTATGCTGAGCCTGGCAACCGGCGCCTATACAGCTGCAGAGAAAATTGGAATGCCTGAATGCAGGATTGCTTTAGCACATGTCACGGTAGCTTTATGCTTAGCCCCTAAAAGCACGAGAGCTTATCGAGGCTTGAACAATGCGTATGCGGCATTGAGGGAACCCGGGGTCGCTGGTTTGCCCATCCCTATTCATTTGAGGAATGCACCAACGAAGTTGATGAAGGAACTTGGCTATGGGGATCAGTACAAGTACAATCCGAATTACAGAGAGGGCAGGGTTGTTCAAGAATATCTGCCCGAGCAACTCAGGGGGCGAACATTCTTGGAAGACAGAGATTTGGGTACGGAAATAGATCCTGGGGCATGGCCGTAGATATTGGAGTACATAGGAGGATGTTTTGAGCACTACAACATTGCAGTCACTAGCGATGGCGTTCTTGGGGTCGGCGGATTTCTGGAGCATTCATGTAGGATAGTATCAAAAGGCTTGACTAAAGGGTTTGCCAAAGTCGTAGTACTACTCTTTCTGGTACATCTAGGCAGGAGTGTCACCTCCTAAAGCATCATACTCATTATCTCCGGTCACGCCCTTCTGTCTCGGCATAGATGCATCCCCAGCCGTATCAGCATTCGCCCTGAAAATTTTCTCTTCTGCCAATCGTCCAGGATCATTCTTCGTGCCGATCTCTTGGTTGAAACTTGCATTTTTGGAGTCATTGCTCTCAAATCCTCCCTCGGTCAGATTCTTGCCATGGGGTCCTGCTTGATCTTGAAACTGGGAGTTGACATAGCTCGGTGCTGTCCCAGCTGCACTCGTAGCTCCACCAGTTTGATGTGATCCCTCTGTATTCTCCACAGCAAGACCTTTGGACTGGCCTCCTGCCGCAGCTGGGTAGGAGTTTGCTCCAGCACCTAGCTTGCGCTCTTCCTCCCAATCTTCTTGTGCAAGTCTCGCCTCGGCGTCAGAGGCAGGATCTAGACGGTGTGCTCCTGATGTATTGGCATTTGCAAAGGTCGAATTGGCACCAGCCACGCCTTGTGGCTCGCTGTTACGGTTCTCTGAGAAGCCGCCGCCCTCTCTGGTTGATTCTGCGGCTAGGGAGTCGGAAGCTACAGGTCCAGCCGACTCTTGGATGGAAGGTGCATTTGGGTCGGTGACCTGAGGTCAGTCAGTAAGATTATTCTTTCTTAGACCAATTTGGCCGAGAACTGGGACGGCTCGGGTAGGAATTCGAGAGCTTCCTTCTTGCTATGGAAAAACCAAAAGAACTCCTTACCTTTGTCCCGGTGTGCCTAGACATTGTGATGTTTTCTGATATATTAATCTTTTTATAGAATAAATAGAATAAAATAATATGTATATCACAAGTCAATTTCAATACTCAATACAGGATGTAAGCTCAGGCAGCTTTCCGCGCTTCACGTAGTAATATCATACAAGATCAACGCCATGACATCATCCCAAAGTTCTCGGGCCTTGCACTGTAGGCACACTTGCGTTACAACTGTGGGGATTTGAGCACTAGGTGTGTCATTGAATGCTTGAGTGAGATATGAAGGAACTAAAAGTTTGAGATTTGAGAAGACGTCAGTTGATGAAAATAACGCGAGGGGCAAAAAGGAGGGGCAATCACGATCACGTGCTGTACTTTCGTAATAGAAGCTGTAGGCAACCTACAAGTATGTATGAAGGAGATGGAGAGAAGGAGAAAACTTCAGAAGAGAGCTTGATCAATAGGCGTAAGAGGAGGTGGTATTGTAAAAGTGTGGCCGTTGCTCAAATGCTGCCGTAAAACCGTTTGCACTCATCTCTCTTAGTTGCCGGTATATGCACCCTTATACGACTTATCATTTATCTTGCAGTAGCATCCTTTGGAGGGCCACTCAAGCCCTCCTTGCCTTGTCTTCCGACACCACTTAAATCAGCACCGCCCTCCTCTCTCACACCACTGCCCTTTGTAGCAGGCTCTCTCAAGCCCGCGGCAGACGCTTCACCCACTGAGATCTCTTCCTGTCGTTCGCCGGCCTTAACATTGACCGTGCGGGCATCTGCGGAGTTCCAGTCCGAGGCCACAGGAGGATCTTCTGGAAGGGGAAGATTGGCCTGTCTCTCTGCGATGAGGTCTGCTTTGCTCTGTTGTCCAGACATGTTGATGCTGCACTAATCAGCTTGTGACATCGGTATGGGTAGGGAAACAGAACGCACAGGACTCTGTAGGGTGTACGAGATGTTGTGTTCGTTGGAGATTGTGAGCTGAGAATTGCGAGAGGGATGTGATGAGGAAATAAAACAGATAATGATCATTGGCAGCTTGCTACACTTATAGCTATGACATTGATCGGATACCTGGGCCCGCAAGGTTGCAATTATGCGAAAGTCCAAGGGATTCCCTGCTAGTAAAGAGGAGAATTTGGTCCGATGCAGGACAGGAAAGGAGATGACGTTTAGTTAAAAATGAGTAGAATTGGTGACTGAATAACACGGCATCAATAGCTCACTCATGAGACTTAAGATCACGAGACTTGTATTCATACTGGTATCATCAATCATTCATGAATAAGGACGCCGCCTACACCGTTTACACCCACCATAATGCTTGCCTTTGTAAATGACCCTTTATTTAGCACATTAGTAAATCAAGAGACCCTCTTGTCCCCTGCCTCTCCAGCGGCAGTCTTTTCACCTGCATCAGGGTTCAAGTAATCCGCATCTTCCGCTGCTTCATATTCGGCGATGAGATCTGTAACCACCTCTCTGGCCTCATCGAACTCGTTTAAATTGTCCGCGAATGGCGCTGTTTTCTTGTAACCTTCCATAAAGGCGTTTCGTTTCCGCATGCCGTCGTACTGTCTTACAATTCGCTTGAAAAGCTAGAACTGGTCAGCGAAAGTAGCAAATTCTTGGTATAGCGACTTACTGTTGCAATACTTGTGTGGTTTGCTAACATAAGACCACTCACTCTGTGGTTCATAGGGATATATGGACTCTTCTTCGTCAAGGCCACCTGAATACTTGCTGGTCCCCACGGAATGAAAGTCGCAAGTCTCCGCTCTCTGATTCTAAGAAGACTCTTGTGGACATCCGTTGGATCGACATCGCCTTGAATCACATTCAGTATTGAAATGTAACAACTCTTCTTGCCTGGAATGGTCGACACCATGCGGTTCTTGGGTTGGAGAAGTCGTCTCATTACGTCGAGCACAGTAGTCTTGCGAACGGTCTTGGCTTGTTCAACGTTATCGCCTGTGAATGGCGTGTAAGATGTCATCAGGAAGTGGCATCGAGGTGTTGGAATCAGGGAAGCAACAATGCTGACAAGATCATTGTGCATGTAACCTGGATAACGAAGAGTGGTGGTACTGGCGGACATGACCGTAGATACCTTTTTGGGATGTCAGCAATAGAAAGGGGAAATGGAAGTTTCTTGGGAATGGAGTCCTACCAGCTGGTTTGTTTGTTGAAAGGAAGGCTCTTGGACATGCAGTCTGTCAGCAGCAATTCGGGACAGAGCACCATTGTCAAGGACCACGACCGAGTCAGCATTTTGTGTCAGTCTGCGCATCGAGAGGAGACTGTTGTATGGATGGACCACAACGTCTCCCGAGTTGGTAGTATCCGGAAAGACAGAGTACGTCTGGATGATCTTTTTAGGGAACCTGTCGTTCAATCTTTCCAGAAGAAACGAGCCCAAGCCAGATCCCGTTCCTCCAGCTATTGAGTGAAGCATCATGAATCCCTAGGTAGGTTAGAACCTGCTTTCAGATCTTGTTTTCCCGAGCCACATACCTCAAGCGAGTCACTCCCATCGGCTTCGCGGTCTATCATCTCCATGATATCCTCGTGGACAAGCTCTCCTGTCTGATATCCATCTCCCCAGTTGTTTGCGGCACCCACTCCATTTTTCCCAACGAAAAAGTTCTCCGGATTGTAGATGTTCTTGTAGGGGCCGGTTTGAATGCCATTGATTACCTGAGTTGAAGTTAGCTTTGGCTACTTTCCTGCGCCTGTCAAAAGCCACGAAAGTGCCAACCACGTACACGAGGCTCCAAATCTATCAATATGGCTCGAGGAATATATCTTGTGTCATCAGACTGGTAGAAGAAGACGTCCTTGCGGTCACCGCCTTCCGTCGCGAACTCCTCTAGGTTCCCGTCCTGGCTGATCCCATGCTCCTGGCACAGCTGTTGCCAGAACTGACTTCCAACTAAATGTCGCCACGATCAGGACCTGTTTCAAAGATTGTATATGGCATGGAAACTGACTGCTATTGCCGCACTGGCCGGCCTGCACCGTAATTATTTCTCTGCAGAGCTGTCAGCCAGGACCCGCAGCTGCAAATTACCAAACCATACCTAGGCATTATCGCACCATGGATGGCAATTCCCAAGCAACACGCAGAGAAGGTTGGGTTGACTTGCTGCAAATCATCCAGCAGAGGGTGAGTCTTTGCGAGCGCGTCGTGAGAGGTGAAAGAGGCAGAACACGCGTTGTGGATCACGCTAGGGTCATCCCTTGTAAGGTCGAAATTGATTGGCGACAAGAGCTGGTAAATATTACAATTGCACTCTGTCTACCAGCTCATCACCAAACATTTCCACGCCGACGAGTACCAATACATTGCGACCTCGAATCGAAGCTTCTGCATCTCTGTACGCCTGCTGCTTCCAAGAACTGCTCGGGGGGCCAGCCACGTACAATGGCCTTTCAGGTCCCATACTCCAGCAGCCCTCCCTCAACCCCAGACAAGAGGTCGAGCAATGGCAACGGCAGCTTCGCCTTTGGGCCTTCAAACCCTTCCACGACCCCCGCTGGGCCTCCACCATCGTCGAATGGTTCCTTCACACCTGCAGGCCCACCTCCGTCCTACTTCGGCAGCTCTATGATGGGCAACGGAAGCCCCCTCAAACCGCTCTCGTTCTCCCAGCAGAGCACATTCGAATCACCCTCCTCGCCGTCTGCGAGCTTCTTGCGTCCATCCGTTGCGCCACAGCGGTCCGGGCTTAGTAACGAATACCAAGCCTCTTCTCGGGGACCTTTTCAAGCTCCTTACGAGAGTGAGGATGAAGGAGACTCCGCAGACTTTATCGAGGAGGAGGACCAGCAATACAACGATAACCGGGCCTATATCGATGAGGATGCCGACGGAATGACAGATGAAGACGCACAATACGATGATGACGAGGCCATGGATGACTACCAGTCTGAAATTCCTGCATCAAGAACGAATGGGCGGGGCTACGACCAGCACAGCGCATCCGATTTGTTACTTTCAACTCCGGGTGCGCTGAGGAGGAGCAGAGAGGGAGGCAAACCTGGCCAGTCTGACTACTTGTCACAATCGCTCCAACGACCCAGAGAATCGATCTATGGATCAATTGCTAAGGATCTGTATACCAGAATGCCCGCGCCGGATGTTACTGAAGCCGACGAACTCATTCTCAATACCGAAACCATCATCACTCGTCTTTACGAGCAAGGGATTGGTGCCTCCGAGGAAGAAGATAAATTACAAGAGGCTCTGATGACCATTCCAGGAGATTTAGTCACTCTTTGGGAAGATTATGACAGAAATACAAGAGTGTACGATTCAGAAGAATACACGACAGCAATCGGACCAGGGCCTAAGGCGACGAGCTTCCAGAAGGCTAACTATGTAGCTGGTCTCGCTATCCAGGTACACCATCCACAGAGGGGAGCCAAGCTATATGGAAGCAACAGACTTAAGCCTTTGCCGCAGGTCATGTTGGAATGGCTAGATGAGCACCACAACGTCTTTCCATCTTACCTGGAAGAGGTACAACATCACAGACCCAGCCCATCCAATAGTCGACTTTTCTGGAGCACGCTTTTCAACAGCCTTATACGTGGGAAGATTGTTGCTGTTGTGAATCTGCTCAAAGATGCTGGCTGGAAACACGCCAGAAATGATTCAGATGTTGCAGCTGGCCAGTATGGTGGTGCGGGTTTTAGTGGAGTTGCCTTGCAAAATGTCGAAAAGGTTGCCAAAGCCGCGGTCGAGGTTTTTCAGCAATGCCCGCCTGCACGTGGCGACTGGAATATCCGGGGAAGTGAGTGGACGTTGTTTCGTCTTCGAATTTCGCAAGCAATGGAGGAACTGAAAAGCTACGCGGAAGGCAATAGCAGAGACCGATCTGATACGAGGACTTATGGCAAGTCATCTCTCGCAGGACAGTCTGGAACATACAGCAAAGCTGCCCAAAAGGCCGAGAGTAAAGTACCATGGCACATCTATCAAAATATGGTCACACTGTACAGCATTGCCATGGGAGATTCAAATGCGATCGTTGAGGTCTGTGGAGACTGGGTTGAGGCCGCTGCCGGATTGCTTGTGTGGTGGGATGAAGGAAAGGATGATAGACGACAAGCCTTTAATCGATCTCAGAATAATTATCGTGCTTCATTGCGGGACAACGATGCGGAATACTATTTGCACAAATTACGGAAGTCTTTCCAGACTGCCACAGACAAAGACACGGATTTCGCAGTCAACACTGCAGATGAGGTCGAAGTCAGCCTGGCATCTCTATTCGAAGGAGACAATGAAGCCATCGTGGGCTTTTTGCGGGGTTGGTCTGGCCCTGTCTCATCTGCCGTTGCAGAAGTAGCTTCTCTTGGTGGATGGCTGCCACAAGCTGAAGCGCAGAGTCTCATCAATATGGGAAGCTTGGACCAAGAGGACTTGGATCTCTTAGGGGTCGACTCATCACCTTCAAAGACTGATGGTGTCAAGGATTTGACCCTCATCACATATGCCAAATCGCTGACGCATCGAGGCACGATGAAGAGACCTAATCCATCTGGGTCATCACAAACCACCACGGAAGGGTGGGAGTTAGCTATCGCTATCCTCGGCAGACTCGACTCGACGACACGTTCGGAAGAGATAGTCGGAGACTTCCTGCATGGGTTTCCACTGACTTCAACAAATGTCGTCGATAAACTTTGGAAGTTACTCAATGAAACTGGGATGAGTGGTCATGCTGAGAGTGTTGCTGAGGTATGATCGTTCTTTTGCCATGTTGAACGCAATGCTAACCGTGTTAAGTCGTATGCCACCCGCCTTGCGGAGGATTCGCACAAGTATGGAGAAGCTTTGTGGTATTATGCACTAGCACACAAGATTGAAAAGGTCAAGGATGTCTTAGATCTTCTCATCTCGTTCTCTTTGATACAATCGATCGCCTTCCCTCCAGAGGCTGAGTTGGATGATCACCTGCGCCGACTTGTCGCATCACCAAAAGATGCGTTGACGGAGATCTCGCGGATGGATTTTGAAGCAGCCGAGTTGCTCCATAAGATGTTGAGCGGCTACGCAACTTTACGAAAATATTATAATCTCCGAGACGAGGCTGTGGTGCTTAAGGATGGAGTATCCAAGAATGGAGCCGTGGCCCGGAAGATCGAAGCAGCCTCAGCCTTGATGGCTGTTATATCCAGCTCGGACGACAACATCCGAGGTGGACTGTACGACGAGGAACGCGGAGCAATTGTGAATGTTGACTTTTTGCTTGCCTTGTTAGGTGAAGCGATGGTCTTTGTCAATCAAGCGGACTATACTATCACCGTGGATCAGATCGATATCCTGTTGAAGGCAATTGAAGACCTCCAAACAGTTGGACCGCGAGTCTATTCTGCTTGTGCTGAATTCCTGCAAACCGTGATTGCATCTGGACGGGGGCTCAAGGGATCCTCCCCCACAGACATGCTGAGAAAGACCACATCGAACTCCAGTGGTTCAAGCAGCTTTTCGATGATTGGCAGCTCGATGGTTGCATCACAGCTGAAGCAATCAATGAGTAGCAGTGGAGTACTGGTGAAGGGGAACATCAAGCGTGGTTGGGACTGGCGACAAGGAATTTCTGCTTCTACAAAAGGAGATGATGTCTTGAGAATTTTGAGACTTGGGTTGGCGAAGGATCTTGCGAAGGCATGGCTTAATGAGGCCGATAGCAAAATGTAATACATAGATGGTTGACCGTATTGGGGCATGCATTCCAATGGCGTTATGATATGGAAAATGTCCGGTTGGGGAGAATATGGAGGCATAGCCGGCGGGAATCTTCTTTGTAGGAAATTCAGTAATGATACCCCAATTCCGACCTACAATACATCTCAATCAGGCTTTTCATTCTGTCCTGTACTGTACAACTGAACCAGGCTTCCAATTCTATCCGAATCAGCTATATACATCCCAATCCCCGATTGTGCTTGGATCGGCCACCTTTGCCATGGCATGCAACCCTATTCTACTTTAAAATCCATCTACATTAATCCCCTCCTTCTTTTCCAAAGCAAGTCTCTCATTATTGTAGTCTACCCACCAACCGTGGGTAGGATCCTTCGAGATATTCTTTCCTCCGGCATCCATCTCATCCCACGGCTTTGGTGCTAAGATGTAATGTATATTCTTCACCTTGTTATCCCTCCAGATCTCCGAGTGCACATTCTCCCACCTCAGTGTCTTCAACGCATTGTAAATATACGGCAGGGGAACCCAGCGTCCCTTGAACAGGTCAGAGAGAAGAGACTGGTCGGCGAAGTCCATGTCGATGGCAGCGTCAGACTCCATGTGCGCCAAAATTAGATCGTAGACTGCTTTGGAGGGATTGACGACTTGCAGGCCGCCATTCATGAAGCCTAGAGGCCCAACAGCGGGGTCAGGACCCGTGGTTTGGGCGATATCGGGGGTGGAGTGTTGGCTTGTGAAGGCACAGTTCTCTGGGACCCTATTTTCTTCTTATCAGCTTCAAGGCTTCATTTTAGCACCTATGTAATGGTATAAAATTAGAACGTACCAGTCCTTGGGATAGTGTGGCTTCTTCAGAGGATTGCAAACACAGGCATGACCAGCCGCGAAGACTTTCTTTCCCTTCCCACCCAGCTCCGGCCCATCGAGCTGCAACTCCATCAGCTCGTCCATATTCTGTAATACGAGCATGTCGCTGTCGAGCTGCACCACTCTGTCATATTCAACTAAGCTGAAGGGTGTGAGTTTGGACCAGCAGTCGTAGAAGCGCGGGTCGTTAGAGTAGTCTTTCCCCGCTTTCGGGAGTAGGTACTCGATTCTTTGCTTAGGAATTCCGCGAGCTTCGAGTGCGGCATGTCCTTCGGGAGGGAAGGCATCGGTGTATAGAGCGACCAGGGGGTATTTGGAGCCTTGCTTCTTGAGACTGTAGTCGAGGGTGATGAGGCCAGACAGGTATTTTGTGTTGGTGATGAGTGTCGTCCAAACTTTTTCATGTTAGTGAAGCTTCCTTTTGCAAATCAGACGAGAAACAGCATGCATACCTCTCCGCGGCTCGGTGACGCGTGCTGTTTCGACCATTTTTGTGGAAGGTTGTGTTCGATGAGGGATATAATGATGACGGGATTTGTAATATATAACCTTACACAAGAAGGATGGTTGAATTGAACAGCTGGCAGCTCCACAAACACTCAGAAAGAAGTTTGTTATAAGGGTTTGCCCAGGCTTGACGCGTTGCTCATGGCCCACACGCTGTCAGAGAAGTGTGCAACACGATGGAGATGTTTGCGATGACCCCACCATGGAGGGGCAGCAGCCTTGGCGCTTCGCTTCGTAATGTACAGGGGTCCCGGAACAGATTAGCGAGTTTCAGGGGCTGGTAAACAACGCCAACAGCGCCTGCCATCTGATCTGCTTTCCAGGATCTACGTTGGTGAGGCTGGGACAGGCAGATGGCCTGGAGAAACAATGTTTCTGATCGCTTATTCCATATTGGATTCTGTTCGGTGCTTGGCTTTTACTTGAGAAATTGGGTTGGGTTAGGTAACGTCGAGGTTAGGACTGAAATTCTTTCAACTTTTAACCGACACCTAAACCACAACTTGCTCTCTGTATGGCAAATGCAAAAATTGTAAATATCATGCTTTCTAACTCTATAAATGGTCTCGATACGCTTTCGGGGTCCCCCGATCTGGTTCTTGAGAGAGCTGTTGAAAGACCTCAAGAATGCTTAGCGTGCCTATGTAATATACAGACAGCGGGTAGAAAGAACGGAGGATTGAACTCATCATCCAGATAATGTGGCATTCAGGGCGCCTTGATCGTCCAGCTCAATAGCTGTATATTTAGGCGCACGCCTATTCGACAAGCCTGCCGTGTTTCTTCTCGTCTTCGTCAATTAAGTCTTCTTCCTCTCCATCGCTTTCACCGTCCGTCATGTCGTCGTCGTCACTGCCATCTTCTTCGTCGCCCCGGAAATTCCCGGAGTCTTCATTCTTTATCAAAGATCCGCTAGTCTCTGTTCCCCAGCCTGGCTGCTTAATTGCATCCTTCCACAACTTCTCTAAAGTTTGGACCTCGATGGATAGTCTAGATAGAAGACTGGATTGCGCCACAACAGAGAGCTGCGAAGGAGGATTTTCAAACATCCTGCGGACGGCCTTGAATAGTCTGCTTGATGCATTTAAGGATATCTCGGATAACCTCTTGAAATGGTATTGCTTTTCCCTGTTCAGAATCTTCCGGATCTCATTGGATATTGTGGTATACATCTGCTTAGATGTCTGGTTAATGTGGTCTGACAGAAGATCTCTCATTCGTTTGCCCACCCCTTTTCCTGTACTATTGTCAGCTCAGCCATCTGAGGGTTGATGTAGCATTTTACCATTTTCTTTGCTCATCTTGGAGGTATGGGGCTGTAGAGACTGTTTAACCACCCTAGTTGCCGCATCAGTGATGTCGTGGGCACATTCATTTCGTAGCCGGCGAATGCTAGAAAGCCTAGCTTTTGCTTCATTTTCTAGCAGTAATTTCATTTCAATTATTCCTTGCAACGCCTGGTATGTTGTTCCATTGCACACAGGGACAATCATATTTTGCAAACCATCGCCGAATGTGCGGAACTCTCTGAGTACATCAATCTCGTGTTGTTCCAAAAGCTGCGACATCTCTTTATTGATGATTTCATGCCAAGCGCCGGTAAAAGGCAACAAGATGACTGCGGCAAAATCTTGTTGCCAGTCGTAATGTTTTTGGTGTTTGCCGACGGTGGTATACAAGCCGCCTCTTGTGCAGATAGCCTTCCAGGTTTGTGGTGGAATTTTCTGCGATATAATACGTTCGCACTGTTTCGCTGCCGCTTTTGGTGCATCAGCTACGGCCTTTTCAAGTGTTGACTCCAACTCCTCGACAAGCAGTTGGCATCGAGATTCGATATTATGCAGAATTTTTTGGAATAACTTGCGATCTGTTAGCCAGCAACCTTCAGGGAGAATAATCGATCACCTACTTGTTTCTGCAATTTATATTTTTCGTCCAAACTACTCAACAAGGCAACTCTCTTGTCTTCTGGAACTCCATGACTGGCAGATGCATTCTCGGTAGAGGCGCGTTTGAGCTCATTGTATATTAGACGAAGGTTGTTCATTGATTCGCCTGCAGTCCTCTCCCTCTGGCCGAGAGTGGAAGTCATTGCGTGTTTCTGCAACTGTGGGACCTCCGTGGACTCTCGATCTGGAAATGCCTCGAGTTTGGTAGCTCGCCAAGCTTTCTTCTGGAAAGACTGATATGCTGTCAATGATACGCAAAAAGTCGGAAGAATTCTTCGCTGCGTGTCTCCTCAAAGTTAGCACATGCTTCTGACAAAATGGCTTCTCAATTACCGTTACACTTTGCGATGGTTCCTCCATTGCCACTCCCACTCATGCGTGATTGTTTAGCCTTCTGTATTAATTGAGCTTGGCCGGTGGCGAAGTCAGCCTGTAAACGGTTTTTCACCCATCGATTACGGGCGCCAACGCATTCTTGGAGGACTTGAAGACGTAAGCTGCTGACCTGAGTCTGTAGCTCCACCTCTCTCTGTTTTGCGGCCCTCTGTGCTGCTAGAAGGGTCGATCTCTGATTCTCGAGATGACTGAAGTGAGATGGTGGTGTCTCCTTGTTGGATTTGGTCATTGATTGGGTGGCATCATCGGAATTCTCCCTCTTCCGCTTCTTAGAGTGTTGTATATCATCGTCGCTGTCACTCTTCCGTGATTTCCTTTCCGTGTTAATCTTCTTCAAATTCTTTTGAATTTCCTTTCGCTGCTTCGTGATAGCCTGTAAAGCATCTTTCTGTATTTTTTCAGTCTGAAGAAGGTTGGTCAAAGCCTCGTCTGTCCCTTGCAGCAGGTGGATGACTTCATTGTAGTCAATATTGTCAGTGTGAGTGGCAATTAAGGTAAGATATGTTTCCTCGTATTTGTTCTCCATGAGGAGTTGTCTTCGAAAGTTGTTTCCGAGAAGCTCTCGAGCCACAGACTCGTCAACTGCGCGCTTAATCTCTGCAACCACCCAAATTTGATCCAGCTTGTGAACATACTTTTCAGCCATGCGGGCTCTTGCAGTATTGAAATCACCTTGCCCTGGAAGATCAACCAAAACGAGGCCATTTTGAAGAATAGGTGCCCTTGAGCGAACCCTGACAACTTGTACAAGAGGCCAGCAGACTGTCTGGTCGTTGCTACCGATGACTCCATTGATTTTCTGAGAGAAGGCTTGGGCGGTTGACTCTCGGACTTCTACCGTCCGTCCAAGGATAACCGAGAAATCTTGTACTTTGCCCAGATATTCCACGGCATGTTCGATAGTCATACCGAGTAATTCCTCGGTTTCTATTCCTGGGTAAAGCACGCGGAGTTTGTCCACAGCAGCCTTTGTTGCTGACTGGTCATCTCCAACCTCATCGCTTTCAAAACCATTCATAACATCCCGTGTTAGAATTTCGAGTTCCGAAGCCCATTGTTGTGGGGTTATGTACTGAATATCTGCGGAATATTTGTCGCTGACATGTGTAGACTCATTCCACCTGATCTCGACCACACATGACGTGCATGCCCGGAAGCAGCTACTCGGCACCACGGATTGATCAAGGATAGCATTTATGAGAGATGACTTCCCACTTCCAGTAGATCCTAGAACACCTATGAGCACCTGAGCTCCCTCTTGGGTGCGGTGCTCGAGCAACTCTGTGCAGAAACAATTAGCAACCAGCGCGAAAGAAGAAATCGCATATATCATGGTCCAGGTAGTTTTGAGTACAATGAAGATAGGGGTGTGCCATGTGAAGAAGACGAAAGCTGGCTCACTTATCTGCTGCAACCATTCTCCACATTTAGGGAACGCTGGCGCATTCTCCTCCAGCAAAGGTTTTAATTGCTTTATACGGTCTACACCGAGTTTGAGTATCTTTTCCTTCCGTGTCGTCCGGATCAGTGGATCTTTCTCAGCTTGCTAATTTCATGTCAAATCAGTACTGAGACGACACAGTTGAAGTAGACATACCAGCTCGAACCACATAGTTTTGAATTCCTGCTCAGTAATAGCCCGTACAAGTGTTGCTGGCGCCATCTTCAACCTCACGATGAGACCTCCCATTCTCAAATCGATTGACTTTGGCAAGCTTCGTGCAATCAGAGCCCCTTTTGGAAGTGGGCGTAGGTGCTGGATAATATGAGGATAGAAGAGACTGCGATTGTACTAACGAGAAAAAGAAAAATGTGCAGTCTTCCGAAGCAGATAGCAAGTGAATGAGGTCTTGTTGAGAATCTCTTTCAAGAGGAGAGTCTGAAGAAATCAGGATAAGAAGGTGAGCTTCTTGTGCGTGTTGTACGAAGGACGACGGGGTAACAGCCCAGATATGCGTGAGTGGACTCACTTGAAGATGGAGCGGATGCTAGTGGTGATAGAGGAATGGTGGAGGAAGGGCTACTTAAGGCCAAGGGATATGAGCAATTAGACCTTTTTAAAATATGAAGTTATACGTAGGTACGCTTGGAATAACGAAGGATGAGACGGATTGCGCGATTAGCCAACGAAAGCTGGCGAGTCTCGCGTGAAGATAAGGTCGATTGATGTAAGAGAAGAAGAGTTGAAAGCGACCCAGATAAAGAAGGCGATGGTGGTGTGGATGAGGGTCTTGAATTGGAGGAAGAGAGCTCTGAGTACTCACTGATGCTTGGAAGCTAAGTATCGTCCTTTGCTTCAATGAAAACAATACTGTTTGAAGGTGGAGCAATATGAAGAGACGATGGTCTATGTATGAAGTTCTGAGTTAAGGGAAAGGGAGAGGCCAATGCTTAACGCCGAGGAAGGAAGCTGTTGTAATCGTTCTTGCCTCACGTGGTGGGCGTTCTGTTGTCTGGTCAGGGTAAACAAGATGAAGTGAGGATGGCTGAAGCTCAAGATGACAGATGTGACTCGAGATAGTAAGAACAAGACTTCGGGAAATTGATGCTGGCAATGCACTGTATTCGTCTGATGACCAACAATACTTGGCTAGTGTATACTTTTGGGCATAAGGCCCTCCCCTCATACAATTTCTGTGCCTTGAAAATCTCACCTTAACATCTTGACTCGTACCTGTTCTTGGGTTACTGAGCCTATTCGAAGAACATTTGCTGCGTTCATCTATCAACAGCGGCTTTCTTCTTTTCCAGATATCGCCTCTTCTTGATTTTACATCTGTCCGCCCATGGATGTAACCGGGATCAGAGCGCCCCTGCATATAACACGCGCCTCGTCAACAATATCCCTTAATGTCAATATCTCTCCTTGATGCCACTAAGCGGCAAGCTCTCAAGTGGCAAACCAAACAACCGTCGAACATAGAAATTAGAATGATCGACAAACGTCATAATTGATGACGAGGACATTTCTCTCTCAAAACTGCATTGCATCAAATGATTCATACGGTGAACAGTAGAAAATGCGGTAAATCTTAAAAAAACGGAGAAGCTGTGTAACGTAAGATATCTTAAGAAAGTATTTTTCGTCGGTGCTAGAGAGGTCTGTGAAGACGGAGGTGTGATTCAAAGCACAGCGCCGCTGCAGATCTCTGGTAGCGGCGTAGAGTGCGATCGACATGGCATAACTACTCGAATAATTCCAAGAAGACAAAGCTCGGAAATTTTTGGTGTGGCGTCAGTTGTGTCAAGAAGTTGACGTTGAAAGGGCCGCGAGGCTGACGACATGTGAAATCCACTCCTAGTGCATCTTGAAAGCAGCGCTGCTGATTGGTCACTTTTTTATATATTTCCAAGCATCACTTCAACATCAATGGTTATGTTCAAAACCACCAACATGAAGGGGGCACGATGACGGAGAAGCAGGAGAGCCACAGTAATTACAAGGGCTTCGTGGCGGGCGTGTTTTCTGGCATTGCAAAGCTCTCTGGTAGGTCCTTAACCCCACTCCTCTGATACCTTCCTTAAGATTGACGCTGTCCGGTGTCTTGGAACTCTACAGTTTGATTAGAAACTAGCAAGCTTGCAAGAAGATACGGTCAAAGCTAAATCATTGTATAGTTGGGCACCCATTCGACACAATCAAAGTCCGCCTCCAAACGTCCGACTCAACTCGCTTCTCCGGCCCCCTCCAATGTCTCTTGCAAACTATACGGAAGGAGGGTGTACCCGGATTATACAAAGGAGCCACTCCACCTCTTGTAGGATGGATGTTCATGGACAGCATTATGCTCGGGTCCCTCACCTTCTACCGCCGAATCCTCCACGAAACACTCTTCAATCCCCACCGCATGGCTGCCTCCCCCTCAGCCTTCGCACAACGCGATCTCCCCCTTCCCGAGTCGAAGATACACAAGCTACCTACAATAGGTCATGCTATGGCTGGCGTGATGGCTGGTGCCACGGTGTCATTCATTGCAGCACCAGTCGAACACATCAAAGCACGACTACAGATTCAATACTCGTCCAAGAAGTCCGAAAGGCTGTATAAAGGACCTATTGACTGCGTGTCGAAAATATACAAATACCATGGTATTCGTGGGGTTTATCATGGTCTTTCTGCTACGTTGTTGTTTAGAAGCTTTTTCTTCTTCGTAGGTGTTGGGGGAAATCCCATTTCCTATTTCGGATTATCTCAAGATCTTTTCCTAAGACCATGTCCTCTCCCGAAACAATCTTGATCAAGCAAATGCTAACTCCCCCGTTACCTAGTGGTGGGGGTCCTACGATATATTTACTAGGCTGTTGAGTGAGAGGACGGGTTTGAGCACGCCGGCAGTCAATTTTTGGGCAGGAGGGTTGAGTGCCCAGGTATTCTGGATGACGAGCTATCCGAGTGATGTTGTTAAGCAGAGAATCATGACGGACCCATTGGCTGGAGGGCTGAACGATGGGGTGAGGAGATTCCCGGACTGGAAAACCGCTGCGAGGACCGTCTATACCGAGAACGGATGGAGAGGGTATTGGAGGGGTTTCTTGCCATGTTTTTTGAGGGCGTTTCCAGCGAATGCGGTGGCATTGGTTGCATTTGAAGGCGTTATGAGGGCTTTGCCATAGATAGAGGGGATATCCTGTATGGCGTTTGGGCGGCACATTCCACTTCCATGCAAATAACAGTGTACAGTATTGTACAGAAGATAGAAATAGAATAGACCAATCTCACTTCACTTCAAAAATTCGGCGTTTGGGTAACAGCCTGTGTGTGCTGGATACTCCAACGTGTTCACGCCTTGATCACTCAGTTTGGGAGCAAATTATTGTGGCGGGGACAGATGCAGCTCGATATTGTCAAGCTATGTATGCTCTATATGCCCGTTCACTATCCATCACGGCATTCGTCGCAGCTAACCATCTACTCATCATCCTCCTCATCGGCGTCGTTGACAACGTTGAAGAAGCGGAGCTCGTAGACACCCTTGGAGGTAGAGACAACACGGAGCCAATCTCTCAGTTGCTGCTTCTTGAGGAACTTCTTTGTCCTGAGCCCCCAGTGTCAGCAATAGTTCTCACTCCCTACCCAGCATCGGAAGGAGACGCAGGAATACTCACAAGTACTTGAGGTAGCGACCAGAGAATTGGGTGTGCGCAGTGACCTCAATTTTCCCGTCACCGAGGTTCTTGATCAACACGACATCTCCGAGGTTGCCGACACGGTTGTCAACCTTGATCTTGTCTTGGAGGAACTTCTCGAAGGCGGAAACGTCGAAGATCTTGTCGCTTGCAGGTTGCGAAGCGTTGATGATGAACTTTGCTTTTCGTCAGCGCCAATTTTTCCGCACAAACACTTTCACTTAACCTCAATGATGAAGACGGTTTTAGGAGAAGAGAGAAGGGTAAATACCTTGTTGGTGACCTTGGCCTGCTTGCCCTTGGAGGATTTCTACAAAATCGATGATCTTAGCCTACTGTATCACGCCGCAACCTCACAAGAGGCGGGCCAACAGCAAAGCAATTTCATGTACATACTGTTGATGGTGCCATTTTGTCTTCGAAAGTGGTCGCAAAGAGGTGAAATCCTGCGCCGTTCGTTAATTGAGATTGATTTGATGTCGAGGTCGCTGATTTTCGGGAGCAGAAATTCGCGAGTTCTGTGGGAGTGCCAAGACTTCGAGTCGCTTATGGTTTAGCGGCTTTCAAGCCACACGTGAGTTCCTGAGAAGGGAGAGAGGGAGAATAAGAACTGAAGTGATAACTTGCAACATTGAAAATCGGGAATATTGAACCACTCAGAAATCTTAGCCCGTCAATTTACCATTGAGAGATACTTTTCTGTTTGCTTAACGATCACGTGATTCTTTCAAAGACCTCTCTTTGCTATTTCTTACTCTCTCTGGAGCTTCACAAATCAGATCGTGTTCGAGATTTCGGGCTGAGGAAAGTAAAATTTATGCACCCCAATTCGTCTTGAGAGTTTGATCAAGAGAGGTACAACAGATGAAAATGACCCTCTCACACACAAGCACGAGTAGCCTTGAGCACAGCATTAGAAGTGTCACAATATGAAATAACTGGTCGCAACTTGAGGTTAGGATCACAAAACTCAATATAGAAACGAAATTCTGGGGTATCGAGATTCTCTTGATTAAATTAATTATCATGTACAAGACCTTCCAACCCCAACACAAACCGCAGTCCGTGGATCTGCTGGCAAGAATCGCAAACCCGATTAGCAAAGACATGCAGGATCAATCCTCCCCCATTATGCAGTCATGACCGCAGAAAATCCACATTCATGTCAAACGCCCCAGTCCCCTCACAACATGCAGCCAACCGAGATATTAGTTGGGTGCCGAGGAGAGACCCAGAAGCCGAACATGCCGTGCCAAGAAGTCCTTTGAAAAATGATGCTGCTCTAAACGCCGTAATGTAGATGAGAGCGCAGGAAATCGGCGACATTTATGTGAGTCGAACATCGCCAGAGATGATAGTTTCGGATTTGAGTGTAACGAACATCGTGGTCGACTTAATACTTCAAGATGATGTATCTGCAACTTGTTAGTGATCGCTTCAGGGATGATGACGTCGATGCCGCTCGCCGTGACGGGTAACCCCGTCCTCGTCGACAACAACACAAATGTAGAGATGTACATACAGAGCGTGGATAATTCCAGGAATATAACCAAGAATCGTCAAGAGAATGTTGATCAACAGATCGGCACCACAGCCGCGCTGAGGGATTGTTAGCTAAGTACCACGCAAAGTAAGTGTTTGTTACTTACCTCGAGGAAAACACCAAGAGGGGGAAGGATGATGGCAAGAATGATCTTGCAAATATCGCTGTTAAAAATGTCAGCTTCTGGTATTGCGTGGAGGGAGCCTTCGATAGTGATGCAAGACTTTAGATGGGAAGTTGGTTTTACCTTGCTTGGAAAGCCATTGTAGATGAGTTATGAGGGATGAAAACTGATTTCTGGACAAGTACAAGAGTTTTAAAGATCGTCTTTGAGATTGGGAGCAGATGAGATAGGAATATTTGATGAACAAAATATGGGCAGAGCGAAGGACATCGTAGTTTTTATTTAGAGCTTGCCTGCCTCCTCGGCGCTCACGTCATTGCTCTTGGCAAGCAGCAATCACCCCATGGTGCTTTGTCTTGCCAGGATTTACAGCGCAGTGGCCTACCCTCTGCGTCACTACCCGCTAGTGGCATGTAAAATTGCCTTCAATGCGTATGATTCGAGCAGAATCCCGGTTTTGCCGTGAATCTCTCACTAAGTGGGGTACGTCTCCACTGTGGCGGTGCTCGTGGTGGTCGCAGATCGTCGAGATCGAGTGTGGCTGACGTTTCGAGAGTCCAGACTCGTGGTCAGGAGATCAAGGCCTGCCTGTCACAAACAGGACAAGAACCATTCCGGCCATGGAAAGTGGAAGGGAACATCAGAGGCGACATCGAGGAGCAGCAGCAGCATGTTGCAGTTCTACGTTAGCCTCTGGATTGACAACACCTTTGTTTTCATCACCGAGCTTTCCGAGTCGGGGGTCCGTGACGAGTGATCAGAAGAAACTGTGTCTGTACCTTACAAATTTCAAGTGGGGGTCAGCTGAGAGCTCTAAGCGCCTCTGCCATACTTGGCGGTTCATAGCGATAACAATAAGGTGGGCTTGCACGGATTGGCAAAGGGAATCTTACTGAGGACTGTACCTCTTGTAACCTTACTCGTACTTGGTTCGCCGAACTTTTTCAGGAGGCCCATCCATTCGGCTGACCAATCTCTTCCTGGTCCTTCCAAGACCAACAGGCGCCTGTATAACCCAGCAATATTCCCTTTCTATCTCAAGTCCTTTCCATTCTTCAATTCCAGCAGCATAAGAGCAATGGTCAACAGGGGTACAGGCCCAGTGGCTGGGTTTCGCAGGGCTGAAATATCGGCCAATCAGGTTGTCGTCCCGACCCAACCTCTTCAATTTTTGTCCTAGACTTCTGAGCAAGTTGCGATCCCTCGGACCTCATTCGCATGTCTTACGTTCCGTACGAATTAGAGCGACGTCCGTCCCAGGTAGATTTCTCCCTCCGCCCAGCAGCCTCCCGAGGTGGGGACTCGACGAGCCAAGCTCGGCTGCCTGTATCAGGAATGGCATCAACCTTCATTCCGAGCTATTGGCAGGGTGCGATTACACTTCTCCTTATCCTTTTGACCTATGTTATCAGTAAGGGATGGCACTCGAGACGACTGTTTTACAAGCTTCGACAGCAAGGCTTGGTATGTCCGAGCCCCTCTATCCCAGGATTCTTGAGAAAAGCTGACCTAGGAAGCCTATGCCTCCCTGGAACATCTTCACCGGTAATATGCTCGCACTCTTGCCTCTCTTGAAGAAGTTTCCAGGCAATGCTCATCAGAACTATTTAATCACCGAGTTGTCAAAAGACTTTACAAAATGGGATTCGGCATTCTACCTGGACCTGTACGTGCTTCTAACTTCTTCCCGGCTTACGGAGAGCACACGTTGAAGCATGTTCCCGCAGCTGGCCGTTTTCCATTCCATTTCTGGTGATAAATTCACCCTCGTTAGCCACCCAAGCAACCCAAGAACTCGACCTTCCAAAGCCCTTTGACTTGGACAGATTCTTTCGCCCGTTCGCTGGCGGGACCGATACTCTGTTCACACTCAACGGTGCCGAGTGGAAACAGACACACGCTATTTTTAAACCTGGATTTAGCGCAAGCTTCATTTTGAGTCAAACAGACAACATCGTGAGGGAAACTGCAAGTTTGGTTGAGATTCTCAAAGACCACGCTACTAAGGGGAACATCTTCCTCTTAGACGATCTACTTGGCTATTTCATGATGGACATCATTGGAGCTGTTGTCCTTGGCAGCAGGTTGCATTCGAAACAACAGTTCAACCAATTGGGTCACGCGATGAGAAGCCAGGTCCGCTGGCATATTGCAGATGGTGAGCTGAATATCTTCAAAAGATGGAATCCGGCTCGTCCTCTAGTTCAATGGTACAACAGCCACCAGATGGACAGCTATGTCTCCAAAGAACTAGATGAAAGATTCGCGGAACGCCAGAAGAACAGCGATGCCCCTGTTCATTCGATCATAGATCTCGTTCTCGACAATTATATAAAAGAGAATTTCTCGGTGAGAACATCGGGTCGTATGGATCCAATCTACAAGAAATGGTTATCTGTCCATATTCGTACCTTTCTTTTCTCGGGCCATGACTCAACGGCATCCACTATCGAGTACTGCTACCATCTCCTCTCAAAGCATCCAGAAGCTATGGCACGGATCCGAGCCGAGCACGACAATGTGTTCGGACCCGAGCCATCAGCAGTGGGAGCTCAACTACTAGAGCAGCCCCAGAAGATCAACATGCTGCCATATACCACAGCGGTCTTGAAGGAAACAATGCGCCTTTTTCCAGCTGCCTCGGGCGTTCGCAAAGGCCAGCCAAATGCAACACTTCAGGACGCAAACGGACATCGCTTCCCGACAGAAGGAGTAACTATCTTGATGATGCACACAGCGCTTCACATCAATCCAGATTACTGGAAAGAACCAAACTCTTTCATTCCCGAGCGATGGCTAGTTGGTCCTGAGCATCCGTTATACCCGGTCAAAGGAGCTTGGAGACCTTTCGAATTTGGACCTCGAAATTGTATCGGCCAGACACTGGTGATGCAAGACGTGAAGACGGTGTTGGCAATGACTGTCAGGGAATTCGATGTTTGTGCTGCGTACAATGAGTGGGATAAGTTGCATCCAAGGAAGGGGTTGAAGACCGCCTGGGGAGAGAGAGCGTATCATGTTTTCAGAGCTGCTGCTCATCCTGCTGATGGGTTTCCATGTCGAGTGATAAAACGAAAGTAGCTCTTAAATGAGCTTTACGTTGTTAACTGTTGCACGAATGAGAACCAAACACAAAAGCGAGCTTGAACCAAAATTGGATCTGTGAAAGCGGGCTTTAGAATGGCGGCAGAGTGGCCATTTTCTATGATAAGCATTCTTGAGGTACGTCTTGGGGTACAACGTGGCTTAATAATATTCCATTGATAAAAAACATGTCATTGTGTCAGTGACAAAATGTTCCCCAAGGTAGAATTGTGGGGAGACTTACATGTTTCAGCAGCTAAAGCTTTCCACCTCCGTTCGGACCAATCTGGGCATCTAGCGGACAGGACGAGCTATCTCACCCTCTTCCCATACCCAAGCTGGTGGCTTATTGCAATAGAAACCTTTTGGCTACGTTGACTATGTGGCGATGCTCTTCGGACTCTCTTGATTTTTCTTCATAGTCCTGACTCCTGGTGCCGATCCACAGGTGACAGGGTTGGAGGCCCAGAGGCAGCCCGGAAGCTCGTCGGCTCTTTCAATCGAATACTTCCCTGATTCGCTGATCGCATTCATTCCACTTCAGTTAAACATTGTGGGAACTCACTGGATTGTAGTCCCCGTGCAGCCCGAATACAGACGTATTGTTTTCACTGTAGCCTCTCTCAGGGAGGGAATGAAGAATATCAGTGTTGTTCTGTGCCAGTGCATATCCTATTCCTTTCGCGTTCATTGATCTCTGTAAGGCGATGGAATATGTTGATTTTGTTTCCTGTCTCAAGCCAGCGGTATCTTTACTCTCCACCTCTTTGCTCTTCTCTCTTTCTGCTTTGGAAGAAGCGTCCTTGGCGGGACAATACAACCTGATCTAGAGATCAATTACACTTTCGAGAGCCAAACTCGTTGTGTTAGCAGGAAATGTGGACATACATTTTGATCAACGCGCCCCTTCGAACCCCAACATAATGTACGATTTTGTCTAACGCGCCATCCTGCCGGAGAGCCTTGCTTCCAAAAATTCTCGTGCTTTGAATTATGCAAATCTATCTCATATCACCAAATCACATAGATGTCAATGGCAGTACTACTTAGTAACACTACGTTCTAAATATAAGCAAAGTCAAGTCGGCCAGAGGAGGGACCTCAAGACAAGGGAAGACCTAAGTCAGGCACTTCCTTCAAGCACCTACAATTTCAGATGTATAATCGGAAGCACCCGCCGATTTACTGAGGAGGGGAAACGCGGTGATAGTAATAGATATGACAATTAAAATCCCAAAAACAATTCCTACTGCGTGACGGCTTTTGAGATAACGAGACCAAGTCCAGGTCCATGTCGAGGCTCTCTCAGTACAGTAGAGTCATGATTAACATTTGTCCAATGCCATCGAAAATCGCCATTGCTGCGAGCCTGCAAGGAAGGATACAAGGGTACAAGTTAAGCGCCGAGCACAAGATTTCATTGCCGAATCTAGTGCTACAAGCGATGCGACTGCATCACCAGGTTGTATCTCACTTTATGGTCTGTACTCTAAATTGATGAGGATACGACTCCTTCCACTCCAATGCGACGACGTCTTGGGGCTGCAGCATGAGGAAGTCCTTCAGAGAGTACACCTACACACGCCTCAACACGTGACACCACAGATGCTTGCCTGTAGTCTTCACCTCAACACGTGACACCACAGATGCTTGCCTGTAGTCTTCACCTCAACAAATCTCTCCATGACTTTGCGATACCGGGCCCTGAAAGATTCGGAGATACGCTTGATCACACTCATTACTGATCCATCAGACCCTTTATATAGAAATGATATGATATGCTGCAAGCTCGAGCACTTTTGTCTCTCTGAGAACCAAAAGAGTGATGTATTCAAGATTGGCGGGAAGGTGAAGGGCTGGACTCGGTCTTGGGATAGAAATGGCGTGGATTTGAAGCAGATGGAACATTCCTTACTTCGAAAGAGTCCCAAGGACAAGACTCAAAGCAATTGGATGAGTAATGCCCTAAAAATACCTCCTACTTCATCAGGGTCTACACCTCCGACAAGCCCATTCGACGAAAACACGGAAAACACTTTACCATGGAGATACATATGGGGCGATTACGTCGCTTTGTCATATCTCTGGGGACCTCAGGATTCTGCGACAGATGTAACCATTTTGGTTGACAACGAAAAATTTAAAGTTAGGAGTAACCTTGCCGCGGCGATGCGGCAATTGAAGGTCTGTCCGAGAATAAAGCAAGGCTTCAGGCTCTGGATCGATATGATATGTATCAATCAGGAAAACACACAAGAGCGGGAAATCCAGGTTCGAAAAATGAAGGAGATATATGCCTCCGCCTGGCATGTTGTCGTCTGGCTTGGTGTTGAAGCTGAAGGAAGTGACTTAGCGATGATGGCTTTGAGGTATCTCAGTCGGCGCCACCAACATGCTTCATCCTCGACGCATCCAGATATTATATGCCAGCCTGGCTGGCGCGTTGCCACCCGTATGAGATACACATCTTTCAAAAGAGATATCCATGTACACCTGTATCGCCTGTTAACGCGGCAGTACTGGTACCGGCTGTGGATCCTTCAAGAAATCGCTCTCGGTAGAAATGACATGCCAGTTCTCTGCGGGAATTCATATATCAATTGGTCCGACATTGTGGCTGCTACAACTTTGATCCAACAGAACGAGTACGTATCCCTCTTGGCGTCGGCAGCCTTTCCTGCCTTAGATGACTTGAGCTGTAGCACATTTGAGTTTCTTGATCAAGCAATTCTAACTTGGGTTCCTTAGGCTGGGATTTTGGATGGCTACAGACTGGGCTCTGTTTTTTAACAACAACGGCCTAACGGAGGGAGAGTATGGATATATAAAATGGCAAAAAGCGGACATAACGAGGGGATCAGTGAGGAATAGAGATCAGTGGTGCCGGCCAGAATGGCGAAAATTCGCTGACATGGCAAACTTACAGGAGGATCAGTCTCGATTTATCCTCTCGCACCCACTAGAGCATGCTAAAAATAATGAGATACCCAGATCCGATCCTCAGGACGAAGGGATGCCTGTTGGCTTAGACACAACTCACAGCCAGGATCAAAGGTTCTGGAAGGCCCTTCTACTTGGCCGTTCAGCTGCTGCAACCAACCCATGTGACAAGATCTATGGACTTCTTGGTCTTTCTGGGCTCTCAAAGCTTGAGCTTTCTGTCAATTACAATTTCTCTCCAGAGGAAGTATTCATCACGTTTGCTCGCTCAGTAATCACGAAATCGCATTCTCTCAGCCTCCTCCGCTTTACGAGCAATCCTGTAGGAGAAATCCTTCGACCAGGTGATTCACAGACTCTCCGCAAGAGACACGTAGAGAAATACATCATTTCGAGCGCGTGCGTGCATACTGATCTTCCATCCTGGGCTCCCTGCTGGATCTGCGACTCCGGTGCATCCTGGGAGACCAAAGGATATCGCGCCGGGATATTTCTACCCTTCAACCCAAATTTCGAGACCGTAGTCGCAATTTCTGGAAAAAGATGCATCTTATCACTTTCGGGCGCTTCATTTGACCGGGTCGAGAATCTAAGTGCTTTCCATGCGTGCGAAGTTGATGAGATGTTTCCATATAATAATTCTTCCCCACCAACGGAAACCCTATCAAAAGAATCAACAGCAAAAGACAGAAAGATTGAAAGTCCGTATTCGTCAATTTCCGAGGCTCTCTGGCGCACACTCGTTGGCAACCGCTCATCTTCGGGATGTCTACCTGCCCCAAACGCATATTCTTGCATATTATCGATTCGGGCGCTTGAAGCATGGCAAGATGATTTTTTGGCCTCGGACAAAGCATACTGGCTTGGTAAAACCCTGACACAATTTCGTTCAAGGAATAAAGAGTTGGACATATTTGGTACGAAGTTAGGTGATATATTGAAGTCGCCGAGCCTTGTATCCAACTTCAAGAATGGAGCAAAGGAATGGGCAGATGCCGCCTCGTGTGCAAGGACGACCTTGGAGTATAGAAGACTTGCTACAACAAATAAGGGCTATCTGGGTGTTGTGCCTGCAGGAGCAAGGAGTGGAGATGTTGTTGCGGTTCTGGCAGGGACGGAGATGCCGGTGATTTTACGGCCAGCGGGCGAGCACTTGCAGAATGACTTGTATAAGATTGTCGGGCTAGCTTATGTCCATGGCTTGATGGATGGGGAGATGATGGGTATGGTTCAGACGGGCAAAGTCAAGGTACGTGATTTGAGGCTGTGTTGAGATTCTCATGTCACATTCCTTGGTGCGGGCAAGAAATAACCTCTCAATCTGGTTGCCTATACTCGGAGATAAATCGGCCTGTCAATTAGAAGACCACAGAAAGGTCAAACTTTTGCTCTTACTCCATCTGATTGAGAGAGGGGGTAAAGTCAACATCACGTGATTTCTGCACTTCTTCGAAAGAGAGTCAATCATTCCGAGTATCGAATATTGTCAACGTATAGAGATGCACACAAAACACAAGCGGTAGTTTTATTAAAGCCAAAATATAGAGAAAACCACGTTCGAATTGCCGCATGAGATCATGTAGCTTCAAGTTCTATAGATGTAATAAATGCCTCCATTTGAACGACACTGGAGGCTCATAACGAAGAAACTCAAGATTTCATTCTGAAAAGCTTGATTGAACGTTAGGATCAAACAAATTTTGTGTTGTTTCATTCTAGAAAGTTTCTTGACTTTCAATTGAAAAGCCTATTCCGAGCAAACCTTTTTCGCCCCACCCAATGTTACTTAATCATGTTTTCAGAACAGCTGCTCATCCGGCAGATGGGTTCTCGTGTCGAGTGACAAGGAGAGCGTCAATTATCCGAGCTTTCAAATCAGATAGAAGACTACAATCTCCTATTGCTCAGTAGCTATAGTATGAGGTGATCTAGTTCACCATGAAATATAATTCCCGAGTGAGAAGGCAGTTCTGGAGTCATGTGCAGAAATTCTTTCTCAATAGCCGTTCAGTAATTCATCTTCTTCGACCGGGTAAAACTGAAGAAAAGTAGTAATTATTCTCGTATGAGGTGCACACTTGGTATTTAGGGGAAGAGCGGGGATCCATCGTATGGCCCTACCATCATGTGCTCTTCTCCCGGAAGCTCTTTCAAGTGAACGAGAGAAGCTCGGAAATGAAATGCGTCGATGTTAAGCATCACAAGACAAACGATCATGTGATGGGGTTGAAATTCTATGCTTTGCTTACCTAGTGTTTTTGCTCCACTAGCTCAGTTTGCTGGAGACTTGTGACGAGGCACCATAGCCTATTGACACTGCAGGGTCTGTCAGCCTTGGCAACGCAATATACCCGGAAGTCTTGTGGCACAGAGCTCCTGTGGCACCGTCAATGAAGAACGGAGCAGAAATTCAGTGGTGGTCGCGAAAGAATTGGAAAGCAGAGGGCACGGAACGGCAGAGCAGGATCTTGCAAGGCAAACCTACCAAAAACAACGTTCTGGTGATCTGGGGGGCGGGGGGCATGCTCACTGTTACATCTGGTGGGCAGTCAATGTATAAATAGGTGCTATGCACTGTAAGCTGGATGCATAATTTGCCTCGCTGGAATTGCTTCTTCAATTTCACGTAATTCGGATCATCTCGGCAAGCCTATACTTAAGATTGACTGGACACTCAAGCTACAACTCCTCAGATTGTATGCCGAAGTTCTCAGCACCGATTTTCGATTTCTTGTTGCCTGGAGGTGGGTGTAAGGCCGCAGTAGCAAAGGCTAATGAGTTGTTTTGCCGCAACGCTAAATCCAGTATGTTTTCATTTAACCGGCGAGGGGTTCCTCCCAAAGTCATGGAATATTAGCAGTGATTGCTTGGAAGTAATTTAGGAGAGTGGGGTGCAAGAGCAAGACCTTTGTTATCAAGGTTTTGCTCCCCCACGCTTCTAATTCCTCTCTACCTTACAAGATTACTAGTCTAAGCACATGATCAATAGAACCACCTCAGCCTCCGAGCTACAGATAATACCCTTCTGGCAAGGGCTACAGATCCCATCTGTGAACTCACTCTGAAGATATTTTCTAAATCATGTCATTACACGTTTGTCGTAGATTTTCATGTTCGTGTGATGCTTCTGAGAAAAGCTGTTTGTCCAATGCTGGTATTCGCGATCCTGAAATCATTTCAAAGCAGAGACCTCGAATGTCACATATTGGTTCGAGCAAAAGTCGATGTTGAATTTCTTTCCTCCAATCACCAAGACACCATACCCTCCTAAGGTGGTCCACGGAGTAGTACCTAGTGATATGGAATTTTGTTTTCCTTCTACTATATCATTTCCATCCTAAACACTTGACATGAGGATGTAGCGTCCAACTTCAAAGCATCTGCTGTGACTCAATAGATTCACGGCCCCAGTCGTTAGCTAGCCCCTAAGTGTCGTGTTAAGTGCCTTCAACCTTTAAGCTTGCTTAAAGTTGAAGGGTTTCCGCCCGGGAGAAGCGAGAGGGGAAAATTCCTACACTCTTAAATCACATGATCACGGGCTTCTGATTCGCTACTTCGTTCGTGTGGCTTTTTTCTAACGTTCTGATAAGTCGCGACTTTTTGGTAGGGAACACCAAAATTTGATAGGGAACAGGCCTATCCTACGCTGCGTAAGCCTAACCCAAGCCTAAACCCACCCCCCCCGGGGTGGGCCCCCTTTCCCCCAGCGTTCAATTCAAAAGATTTTATCTACGCTGCGTAGATTTTTAATAGGCTCGAGAGTATTTGAATGGTTGAAGGCAGCCTGTGCGTGGCCTGCCATGCACGCTCTATACCTACCTATATGAGAAGTGGATTGATCTAGTCATGTGATCATAGTTAAGGAGGCTGTCATTGAATATAGCCATTTAGGCTATCGAAAATACAAGGACCTACCAAGGATTCGACATACCGATGCAAAGCTAGTCGTTAGGTAAAGGATTTTCCTTTTCTATGTGAAAATTATAGACTATCACGTGACCTACAAATCTCCCCTTTTATCCAGCGGGAAAGGCAGGTGTAGTATTCGTCTTTTGCTGCGTCGATGGAGAGAAGGAGAAGACGATTGTTTGATCCATTGGTAAAGGGTTCAGTGCAAGTATGAAGACAGAGAATAGCTTGGAGTATCCTGATCTTCCTCCTCACATTGGATACTGAGGCGAAGTTGTGGAAGCTGGCATTTGTCTTGAGTCCCCCCATTTAGAGATCGAGGTATGCGATATTGTGGTTTGAACGTGGGCGGCGTGTCTCAATCACGTGAGTCCATCGGCGATCGATGTCTTGCGGTGAGCCCCGCGCCATCAAGGAGCTGCAAGGTTTCGGTGAATCCGTGATGATTATGTAACTTGAGTCTCCATTCGACCAATGGTGAGCTACTAAAGTGAGGCTACGGTCATGTGACTGTCTTTCATCTCTTTTCTTGGGTGTCAATTGGACATGTAACCGACAACCCTTCAATCCGAGAGCAGGTTTTCCCAGCACCGCTTTCGCAAAATTTTACACTACTCCCAATCTGACATAGTCACTGTAATCTTGGCTTAGAACATAAATAACTACCAATTACCTCTCTTGAAAAGGTTTCACGGACGCGCCGTGGTGTATGTCTCACCGAGCAGGCCCAGAAAACTGCACGCATGTTCACGTGATCAAGAAAATGTGATTTCATGTACTTTCACTTTATTCTACATTTTCCTTCCAACCCTACTGTATCAAAAGTAAATCATTTTGAGGACGGTATACTGGCAGTAGAATCTTGAGCTGCTCTTGATCAATAAAAGGTCGACCTTTTCCACGTGACTTTTCCATAATCGCCCCTTTAATTGATCGGTCCCCAGAAATATACTTGCTCATGCAGCCTCCTCCCATCCCAGTTCTGCAAAAACTAATTTTCTTTTCTGCTGAGATCGCATTCCCTAGTTTCACATGTCAGCAACATTCCAAAGCACAATTCCGCATTTACCTCTTCAACAGTTCCCTTCACTATATAGCGCACAACTTTCACGTTTCTTGTCTGTCCAAGTCTCTGAACTCGACCAACCGCTTGATTCTCGACCATTGGATTCCACTGTGGCTCTAATATATATACACAATTTGCTATTGTGAGGTTGAGTCTGTCAAGGGGAGTTAGCTGCTGCATTCTACTGGCTGATGGATTTTGTACCCCACTGCACCGGTACCCGTGGTCATGAGTAGTATACGTGTTTCGTTGTCAGTGTGATAGTCGTCAAGAATCTTTTGTCGTTGAGATAACGAGTATGTGCCATCAATCCGGGCATATTTCATTTGCTGCCGAGCGAGATGGTGTGCAACGAGATCCAAAGATCGGGTCCAGCATGAAAAGACGATACTTGCTTGGAGTCAGTGCTGATCTCTTTAGTTTATGCTGACACTTACCTCTTGCCCTGATCATTATTTGTTTTGAGATCGTTGATGACTGCTATGACCTTCGAAGACGTATCGCAGCCATTCATAGGGAATTGCATAGGAGAAGCAATAGTCCCAGGGCCATCTTTATGAAGACCATCATCCGTGATGAAATCACCAGAGCCTTTTCTCATGCAAAGCGAGCACTCGCGGCTGGAGCCAGAAATACTTCGAATCCCAACAGCTTTATATTTGGGAACGCATTCCGAGCAGAATAGATGCCCGCATTTAGTAAAACTTCCACGGTGTTTGTCTTGAATCTCTTGGATACTGCTAACCAAAACATCGCAGTAGGTGCATTTTTGGAGCCCTTTTTCTTGCAACATCTCAAATGCTTGCTCTGGATCAAATTGAACGCCTTCAGTTGGTGACTTGGAGAGAGCCTTTTGAAAAGTACCGTGATTACAGATTCGACGTAGTTGCAATTGAAGCTGAAATATACCGAAGAAGTCCTTAGTATTTCGGGATTGGCTGTCATGCTGCTTTACCGTAGCGATCATTTCGGCTTGAGTCTCTTTGTAGAATTTCATTTCTAGTGGAGTGAACTCGATCTGCCGGTCTTCGTCGTAACTTTCGGGCAGATTCAACAGCTTTTTAGTCCTTCGTAAACAAATAGAGTCCAGAAGAATGCGAAGATTGTTCGAACCTTGGTCTCTTCCTTTCAACAATGGTGTGATAATATGTTTCCTGAATTCAGAGAGCGTGTTGAGAGGCGAAATTTGAATAAAGCCAATGAGCGATGCCAAGTCCTCGAGACTATTTTGAATAGGAGTCCCAGTGAGGCACCAACGGAATTTTGAATGGAGCTGAGATACTGCTTGGCAGAGTTTAGTAGTTCTGCGGCGGATTATATGTGCTGCTATTATTAGTCCCGATAGCGTAGGTGAGTAAGGACATTGGCAAGGCTCAGTCGTACCTTCATCGAGGACAATTCGAAACCAGGTGATCTGATCAAGTGGTGCTGGTCTCTGAAGTGCTTCAGCAGCAACAGTATGATATGTAGTTAGAACCAAGTCCCAGTCGGCAAGGGATTTAGGGTCGACTTCCCGACTTCGGCCATGGTAGATGTGAATATTCAAGGATCCGTCGCAGTGGCTATTGATAACTAATTAGCAAATCGCCCAGATCATAGAGATCAGACATACGCTTGTATCTCTTCTATCCACCCGTTGATCAGTACTGTTTGTATCAGTCAACTACCCACAGAACTTCGCCTGAACAGACTCTACGTACGCGACGAAGGAACAACGACGAGAGTTGCTCTTGAGAAGACCTTCTGACTATCAATCCCAGTGCCTTTCAATCTTCCAGTGTTTTCATTTTCTTCTTCGGCATATGACTTGCTCATCTTAGCAGTTCGTAGGATTGTAGAAAGAACCGTCAAAGTTTTCCCGAGTCCCATGTCGTCTGCCAATATCCCACCTATTGTCTCAATTGGGGGCTCAGCAGTCTTGATTCTGGTTATATCATGCTCATACCTGAAATAAATTGCATCAGAGAAATCTCTCTCAGAATGATGAAGCGTGGCATACCAAGTATCGTTCCCCCTTTCGTGCTTTGACCACAAAGAAAACCCTTCTGGAATTGGCCCCGACTCTCGTTGAGCCATAAAATCCAGAGCTTCTTCTTGATGCCTTCAAAATTTAGATGAGTTTCAGGATGTTTGAACCTAGATGACTTACGGCAATAATGTAGTGGTTATGTTAATATCAGCTTCCAACCGCTTCAAGGTCTGGTATCTTGTCAATGAGCTGAAGACTTTGGCGAGCTTCGTTCGAAGAGCATCTGCCTCTGCCATTGTCATATCTTCGCTGGACTCGGCAGAAAAGACGACTGGGGTCTTGGTAATCTCTGATGGAGTGTGAGTCCCAGAGACTGAACGGAACAAGGTGGACTTGGAGGATAAGTCCGTCAAGTTCAGGTAATGGGGGTTATCGTAATCGGTGTTGGGGTCTTGATGGCAAGGGTGTTGTAGGTAAATGCGAGCAGATGAAAGCAGACGACCAACACTCTTGCGAATCTCTAGGGAGCCATAGATGACAATGTCTACTAGCATGAATCTGTCTTGGTCGGCATCTTTCCCTGTTCTACGGAACGAAGTCCGTGAACCATCTCCTACAAATACTTGGAAGCGGCATGAGCCAAAGCTAGAAAGATCTCGGAGCACTCTACTGGTCTCCGCGTTCATGACGGCAATATCTTGTTCTGCGGAATACCCCAAAAAGACTGCTTGATCTTTGAAGGACGTATTGAGCTGATCGAATTTCGAGAAGGATGGAACAGCATCAGTATCATCGTTCGAAGCGCCATCAGCCTCGATGATCTTTGTGTTAGCGTTGTGAATCTAGTTCAATGTTCATTAGTCGGTCCTACGAGAAATAACTGCACGGCAGGGACTTATTTACCATCCCAAAGCAGACAGAGGTGGTAGGCAGGGACAGTGGCGCCAACCGATTAGAGAGCTCTTGAGTAACTGAGCCATCTTCTTGATCACTCCGACCTGGGCTGTTCGGAGACCTGGGCCTCAGCGTGTCCGGCCTTCGCCATCTCTTCGACGCTGTCTCGAAATCGTCTCTGTTCGTGATGTCAGTCAGGCTTTTCCATTCACAGGCCCTTCCTCGTTACTACATACGGGCCGTCCAGATCTACGCTTGGCTCGACAGTGTTGAGGGAGTCTCTGGGCTTTTTGGAAGGAGTTTCTGTGGTGGCCCTAAGGTCACTGCTCCTCTTACGGGATGTCATCGATGTGAGTCGTAAGGGAGAGAATGAAACATAATTGGACTCGTCATAATGAACGACTACGGTTGCAACGAGGACGAAGATCAATTGATTGCGGCCTTTCGAACTGAGGCTTAGCCAGCCTCGTTCTGCAGAAGGCAGCCTGCAGATGGGGCCGGGAATTCGGGGCAGATTTGGGGGCTGCATGCCGCTAGAAATTGACCCTGGTTCAGTGGCTTGAGGCTGTGTGTAACAGTGTAATATGCCAGCCCGCTGAATCTGCCAGAGCGCGTCCGGGCGTCCCTCTCGCACAGTATCATCAGCATTCAGAGATGCCCTCTGTCTCTGCACAAGAGCAGCCCGTGTAATTGTGATGAGAGCAGACTCTGCTTAGATTCATTGCATATACAGAGCTGCACCACCAACTCATCTTGGTCGGGGTACGCCATGCCTTCTCCAATCGATAGTAATTTCCAACAGGCCCTGGCGAATTTCTCCAAGCGTCTTACGAAGCAGGAGGTGGACGACTTTAAGTTTTCATCGATCAGCGATGTTTTGGAAGCAGTGGAGGAGATCCAGGTAAGATTTGTTGTCCCAAGTCTCCTGGAACAATGCAGAAGTGTTGACTTTCAGCGGCAAGGCTGAACAAGGTCGCCGCAAAGAGTTGATGAATCTCACGCGAATCCGACGATTTTTGGAAGCCATGGATCAGTATAGCAAGGTCATTGAAGTGTTTCTCAATGCTTCGTCAATGCTTTGTTTTGTCTGGGGACCTATGAAGTTCTGCCTCCAAGTAAGACCGCTTCTCACACAAGGTTGCTGATACTCACACACATGCTGTGAAGGTTGCAAGTGCTTGGGCTGATGCTTTCGATACTCTTCTTGATGCCTATCAACAGCTTGCTGAGAATATCCCTCTGCTAGAACAGTATCAATCCTTGTTCGAAACTAATCCCCGCATGGTCAGCATTCTAGCTGTCATATACGAGGATATTTTGGAATTCCACCAGACAGCTTTGAGAGTCTTCAAACGGCCAAGTAATATCATACCGCTGTTTCGAAGATTCCACATTCTAACAATCGAATTAGCATGGAAACAATTATTCAGGTCTGCTTGGAAGGATTTCAAGACTCGGTTTCAGCACATCCTGACTGACCTGGTAAGCATGGTCCTGCATCATCTTTGAGATGTTCTTTAAGTTTGGAAAAATTACGAATACTGTCTTATCAGTGTCTGTCGAATCAATGTTTGCTATGTAGACATGATCTATTCCTTATTATCCTGCGATATGGGTGCGAATTTGTCTCGTAGAATACTGATCTCCACTTTAACAGGCAACCCACCAGGCTCTGATTGAAAGACAGGCCAGCATTATTCAGATTGAAGAAGCTCGAGCTGAGCGAGCGCATGTGCGCAATCAATTTGCACTTATCGAGGAAGCTGCAGAGAAGAAGAAGCAGCTTGATGTAGTGAATTGGCTTGCTGCAGTGGATTCAGTCCTTGATCAGGAGTCTGCAGCCGCGATCCGGCGTGAATACCCATCAACGGGCAAATGGATACTCCAGGACCCTGAGATCAAGATCTGGATGGATCCAAGCAATCCAATGGTCCCAATTATGTGGCTCAACGGAATACCAGGAGCTGGTGCGCACAACTTCTTTGGCTACAAAATGTCAATTGCTAATTATCGCCAGGAAAAACCATTCTAGCTTCCCTCATCGTCGAGGAGTGCATGCAACTAGATTCGATCAACGTGATTTATTTCTATTGCAACTATCAGGACACGCAGAGAAAAAGCTTTCTGAGTTTGGCAAGGGCCATGCTTGCTCAATTGCTGAAGCATGATGGGACTCTCCTTTCATACTTGTATGAGAGTTGTGTGAGTAGTGGTCAGGTCTCCCTGGTTTCAACGCAATTGTGCGCAGAAATGCTTGAAACGTGTCTGAAGACGATGTCCAAGGTCTACATAGTTGTAGATGGGATCGATGAGTGCGATGTCGCCGAACGGAAATCTATTATTTCCTTTTTTACATCTCTCATCGAAAAAGTCGAACGCTATGCTACACCAGGAAACATCCGTGCTTTGTTTGTAAGCCAATATGAGAATGATATCCGCAAGTTGCTCAGATCGGCATCCGTTTTGAGTTTGACGGATTCGCATAACAAGTCGGATATCGAAAGTTATGCAACTCAGTGGTCTTCAAAAATACAGAATAAGTTTAAAGTCAACGACGACACAAAGAAGTATATAATGTCTACAGTCTCTGATGGATCAGATGGTATTTAAGGTTTTCTGGATAGTTAATTCGAGTTCCAGCTAAGTTCTTTGAAGGAATGTTCTTATTTGCGAAGCTCGTCTTGACGAACCTCCTTGCGCAGACCACCAGGGAGGAACTATATCGAGAGCTGCAGCCTAGCACGTTTCCAAAAGGGTTTGAACAAGCGTAAGTGCCAGTCCCCATCCTGAAATATGTTTAAACTGAGAAAGACTACTAGTTATGCTAGGATTGTAGCTCGGGTTTATCAAAATCCCAATTTGGCAGAACGGAACACTGCTCAAAGGTTGCTAGGCTGGATTGCGTGCTCGAAACGCCCACTGAAATGGCACGAAATCCAAGGTGCTGTGTCTATGAATAGCCAGGAAGGAACCGTGGACTTCGAGAACCGGCGACTGTGCACCCATGTCAAAGATATTTGTGGATCTCTGATTGATGTTCTCCCTGGTGACCGAGTTCAGCTCGTGCATGGAACGGCAAAGTCGTAAGTTCTCCTTGTTTCTTGCATTCAGTGCCATCATTGAAAAAATTTGACTTATGAAGCAAGATGAGCTACAAAAAGGCCTACATACTTGAGCATCTGCTGCGTCATGGAAATGGCGACTAGTTGTTCAATAGGCCGATAGCACAGGTCTACTTTCTTTCCAAACACTGACTTCTTTTCTACAGGTATTTGACACACAACGATTATGTTAAAATTCACTCTGAAGAGCACAAACTCGCAATTTTATGCTTGCAGTATGTACGCTATAAGCTTCCTGCCTCTCTGAGTTCTTCAACTGAATGCCTGTACTGCAAAAATTTTTATTCGATCAGTGCAGGATTGTTGCGTATCCAAGCCTTCTTGCCTTCTTGCATCCATAGATACTTGATGCCGTCAACGTTTCTCAAGCTAACTCCAAGACTTCCCAGATATCTTCTTTTCGACTGCTTCTCCCCTTCACTCTCCGATGAAGCCATCAAGGATTATACGATGAATGGGTACTATGCTTTTGAGGACTATGCGATTTTACATTGGGTAGACCATCTTGAGGCTTCTATTCCATATCTTCTTTCCAGCTCGGTTGAGAGCACAGATGACATCGCATTGGCAGTTAATAACTTTCAAGATGCTTATGGGGCGAACAATGCTAGTCGAAACGACATTTCCCAGGAGCTGAAAGACAAATGTAAGCATATCGAGCATACCGACTTCTACGATAATTTATTACTCCTTGTGAGCTCTACGAGGAAATCCAGGGCAAAGCAAGAAAAGTTTGATGCTCTTGGAGAGTTTGGACAGGTCATCTCCAAAAACAGGACAATTTTGGAAGGTTTTCGAGCCTCTGAAGTTCTCGACCTTGCCACAAAAGACAAGCTGGAGCAGTATTATGGTACTTTTTGGCATAAGTGCCCTCGCCACGCTTGTTCTTATTTCCATGAAGGTTTTCTCAATGGCGCCCATCGAGACAATCACGTCAACCGGCACGAAAAGCCCTTTTTCTGCACCGAGAGTAGCTGCCCACGAAGCCACTATGGATTCAGCACGGAAAAAGAGCTGAAAAAACACAAAAACGTCAACCACCTCGATTCGTCAATGCTCTTCCCGAAGATCAAAAAGCCGCCGGCTAAGCATGTGTGCGATCTTTGCTCGAAAGAGTTTTCAAGAGCACATAATCTCAGTGCTCACAAGAGATCTCATTTAGGGGATAGGCCATATGATTGCAAGATCTGTGGAAAGGCTTTTGTGCGAAGGTATGATAGGGAGAGACACGTGGAGAAACTGCATCCAGGAAGAGTTTCGGAGGTCGGAGAAAGCTCACAGGAAACACTTGTGCCACCAGATTCGGAGGTTCATGATGAGGTAGAGTCGGGCCCTGGAAAATCACTTCTCCTGCAAGGTAGCGACTCGGGAAGTGACGTGGTCAAATGAAAACCGACTCAAGCTGGCAATTGAACTTACCCGGCGTGTTCAACTGGCAATTTTTCTAATTGTCTGACTCTAAATAAATGGTTGATAGGTTGGTTTTCAAGGTTCTGGTTGATAAGTTGAGTATTCTTCCCACCAATAGGAAGCCTGAGCAGGAAGGAACTCCACAACCTCATGCTATAGAAGGCAACGCACCCCCACGATTGAAAAAATATCCATTCTTTTCGTTCCGTACTATCGCTTTAATGTGGAATCCTTTTCTGCCCAAACTCTCTTTCGTCTATGTCACGTGAAAGCACTTGCTGTGCCCCATCTAGAAGAATAACGTAAGCAGCTTACTTCGATCAACAGCCATCGCCACGAGTGATGAATCTCTTCCAACCTTTTCAGCTGCTGGAATCTTGGGACGGAATATGACTGGAACTGGACCTGCGCAGATTTGTTTTATAAGGACTTGAATCGTAGAAGGTTCAGCAGGTAGAGAATCCCCTCGAAAAACATGGCGGACCCCAAACCCTCGAGCTCTTCCACCTCTTATTGTAAGAAAACCCGTAAGAGGGCCTACAAAAAGTCTACAAAGGTACATTTTCACCACATCGACACGCTGACAATCCCTAACTTCTTTCAGGGCTGTAAAGACTGTAAAACCAGGAAGATCAAGGTAGCACCGAAATCCAGAATTCGACCTTCACGTGACGCTAAGTAGAAAGCAGTGTGACGAGAAACGACCGATCTGCGGAAACTGTACACGGCGTTACGTCGGTCTATCTCGCTGCGAATATGTGTCATTGAATGAAAGAAGTCCAGGATGCTCAGCAGAGTCGGATAGCGCTTCGACGCTTAATCACCACCAGGTCCTTCCCTTGGCAAAGTCGCCCACAATTACTCCAGTTGGACTTGGTAACTCCGATACCTTACAACTCCGTCTCATGTATCACTACACGAAATCCACATGTGGGCGGCATATTATTTCGACAGTTCCTATATTACCTATTTCTCTTGTAAGTTGTTGCTTGTCATTTCATGACTTATAGAAAATTCTCCAATGGATTCTCTTGATGTATTTAGTCAAGAGAATCCATATAGAGGTCGACTGGGTTTTACCGTGTGTCACTGTTTTTAATGACTAGAAACACTGACACTTTTCACTCAGTGGGAGGTAGAAATTCCTCAAATAGCATTCTCATCGGAGCTCGTTCTCAATGCTTTAATGGGAATTTCCGCCTTACATCTGCTATCAATGAATCCTAAAGACCGAAGCTTGGCTTTGGCTTCGGGGTTGTATTTAGGGAAGGCCCTTCGGGAGCACCGAACTGCAATGGAAATGATAGATTCACGAGACCCCGAAGAGTTGATCATCGCTGCAGTTTTGATAGCCCATCACCATTGGCTTTCCGCATCGACGAAGATGTTCCAGGAACCCTATATGAATGATATGGGCACGTATCGTTTTTGTCAAGGCATTCAGGCTTTGGTTGCGAGGGCTGCTCCTTGGCTGTTAGAAGCAAACCAGGGGTCTCGTGTCAGCGTCGACAAACAGATCGAGTACTTGCCTTTTCCGCACTTTCTGGAAAGCGGATCGAATGATATGGAGAACCTGCTGCAAAGTCTGGAGGGGGCTCATATCAGCCAGGAAGTAAAGGATACTTACGAACAAGTCGCAGCCATTTTGAAGGCGACATATTCTCGGATCGCTCACGGTTCGTTTGGAAATCCTCCAATTGAGCAAGATATAACGGCTTTTTTACCACAAACGCCACCGCTTTTCATCAAGCATCTTCAAAACAATGAGCCATTAGCTATGGCCATGCTGGCGCGCAATATTGCCTTACTCAGTATCCTCCCGGATTCTGGTGCTTGGTGGATTCATGGAGCTGGGCAGTGCAAAATGGCTGACACGACAGTTAACGGTATCTGTGGGTTGATTCCACCTCGAGATTTGTGGATGATGGACTGGCCTCTGAAGCTAATATCTGGGGAAATTACATTGGAAATATAAGTAACGACCTTAACGCAATTTTGTAGTTATCTTTGCGATACTCACCCCAAAAGAAAATACAAGATTTATTGTCTACAAATAATGTTTAAGTTTTGGCACTGCCAGGTCGAAAATATCTTCTGGATCATACTCTTCCTTCAGCTTAAGAACCTCCTGATCATTAGATCCGAAAATCTTCGATAGGGCATCCTGGCCCGGACTCTCACTTGGGCGGTCCAGTGAGATATACGTGCTTGGGAGAAGGTTCCTGGGATCGATGTGCTGAAGATCCTGACAAAGTGATGTGCTCCAATTAACAGCTTGCTCCTTATTCTGCTTCATCACGGCTCCGCCGAGAATTTCGAGTAAGAAGTGAGGATCTCGGGCTCCAAAGGCGGAACCACTGTGGAATTTCAGGGCTGCACCACGCATATCCTGGATGGCAAACATTGATCCCTAAATAGATTACGACATTAGTAATGCGAAATGTCGAGGTGTATGAACGGTTAAATGGTGGCTTACGGGATCAGCTGGCATCTTCTCAAAGTTCCTTGCTATGATATCAATGACCTCGTCCGTCATTTGGCGAATGTTGTGAGTACGTCCTTCGCCGTAGAAGCCAGTGGGAGTGAACTTCGCCGTGCCTTGAATCCAGGCAGGAATTGTGGTCACTGAAACCATATTCATCACAACATGCCCCAGTGCTTCGATCTTCTTCAACCAGTGCCTTCCGGTTGTTTCGTCTTCTGAACTCCACGCGAAGTGGACTCCAAAAGTCCGTCCGTGAGGTGTATTCACAACAGTTTGATTGAGGGTCAACTGTGGTGGCAGTCCTTCGACTGAAAGTTCTTGATACGCAACGTTGAAACTCTTGAATGTTGCAATAAGATCTCGGGAGGCATAAAATAAGCTCCCTGCGAGAATCTGGTTCTACATCAGTACCTCTACCAAATCAATCGAATGGACTTTGTATACTAACCGTCTTCAGAGGATACACCTTGATCGTCAATTCCACAATGACACCAAAAATTCCCCCAGCTCCACGAATTCCCTTCAGCAGCTTTTCATCTGCGTCAACAACTTCGCCTTTAGCATCGACAAGTTTAGCACCAACAATCTGATCAACTCCCAGTCCGAAATTCCTTCGAAATAATCCATAGCCACCATAAGTCGCCCACCCCACATGGCCAATCGATCCTACATTTCCCGTAGGAGTTGCCAGCCCCTCTTTTGCCAATTGTTCTGCCAACTCGCCTTCCAAGATGCCTCCCCCAATCTTAGCAGTCGAACTTTGCTTGTCGATATCAACAGAGCGGATATCTCGCAGATCAATAGTTAAAGCGCCTTCAACAATAGACAGGCCGGAAATGTTGTGTCCCCCAGTTCGGATGACGAATTTGATGCCCCTAGATTTGGCGTACTTGACGAGAAGAGCTACATCGCTTGCAGACTGTGGTCGAACGATGGCAAGCGGTGTTGCGGTGCTGTCGAGGCTGAATACAGCTCGCAGAGAAGTGTAATTCGGGGACGATGATGTGATGAAGGCAATTTGTGGATAGTCTTTCAGGAAACTCTCAAGAGCAGCTAGTTTAGAATCTTGAGAATGATCCATGCTCGAGAAGTGATTGGAGTGATTGGAGGAGAGGGAACAGTATTGCAATAAAAGTTGCTTTGAAATCTGCGCTTGAAAGAGCTACACAAAAGCGTTTTCCGAGCCTTTTAAAGCACTTGCTTGCAGAGTATTGACGGTCTCTTCAGGTTTGAACTTCAACCCGAACGCGAACGCGAAGAGTGGCGGACGCATCTCAGGTATTGCTTGGCTCATTGCAACAGTGGCCCTATGCCCTTTGTAAGATAGGAGCACATACGGCTAGTTGATCCTGCCTGACTTACTGACTTTGTATTGGACATGGAGTATTGAATCTGATTCGTATCGGGTAGATTTAAGTGGAGACCCCGTAGTTGAACCCGAACGCGAATCTATCTCATTGGCTAGATGGGCAACTCCATGCAAACTCGAGAGAAACGAAAGGCGATTCCAAGGCTGTGGAGACTAGTGCTCTTTGCTTCACCCGAAGTGTTCGGGGAGTCATGGCTTCGACCTTTATGAATAAGATGAGGCTTTTCTCGGACAGTTTCTCCGCAATTACTACTATGAAGCACTTCCCACAATCATCCACTTGCTTTCTTACAGTATGTAAATAAAGAAATACTTAACAATAAGCAGAAATGCTAGATATCCAAAACCGGGAATCTAAAGAATAAAGTAGGGGCAACTCACTGCTCATCTATATATATTATTTCCCAGTCACGATCCCATACCTTTCATACGGGAAACCCACCAGACTGACCAGCTGCTCTGCCCACCCATCACCAACCTGTCCGGGCTGGTGCTCATCCACAAGCTCTCCACCCTCGCCGCGTCCAGCCAGCACCTCGGCCTCTCTCCCGACATACTGATTTGCAAGACCAGGATGGGGTACCCAGACAACTCTCATGCCTGCTCTTCTGCCCGCGATCACACCCGGTATTCCATCTTCGAACACCAAGCACTCCTCGGGCTTGATCTCATCCTCACCCTCATCCAGCGTATCGTTGATAGCCTTCAGCGCAACCAAATAGATATCTGGACTTGGTTTTCCCCTCCCTTTCGGTATCCTCTTATCATCCCCCAATATCCTCCTCTCCTTCGTAAAAACCCCAAACATATCCTCAAGGTGTTGCGTCTTCAGTTTGAAGTGCCCCTCATGACTACTTGTCGCAAGCGCGATGTGTATCTTCCTTCCGCCGTTCTCCGACGTGCTGAGAGTCTGCAGTAGAGCCTCGACACCAGGGAGCGGTTTGGCATTTGGGAATTCGCGTTCTTGGACCTTGTGGAGGTCGGTTGTATAGGTTTCGGGGTTGACTTGCGGGAGATTAAAGAACGAGAGTAGCCGCAGGATCGATTCGTTGGCGGGGCGTCCTTGGAGCTGAGATTTGATGTCCCAGGTCATTGGACCAGCATTGTGAGTTTGGAGGAGAATGTTGTGGCAGATAGTGTAAATGTCTTCTGTGTTTATGAGCAGCCCATCCATGTCGAAGAGACAAGCTCGAACTGGGGGAAAGCTGGAAAGGTCAGATTGGGTGAGTTGTAGAGGTAGCCGACTTACTCTGTGCGTGGCTTTGCCATTGCGATGTGCTAGCTGCTAAATCTAGATGAATGGAGAATAGATGCTTTTGACGGGTTGGTGAGTTCAAGAGTCTCGGACGCTCAAATGCAGCGGCCAGGAAATAATCTCGGCGTGACTCAGAGGCAATGGAGGCTTGCAGAATGTATCTGCAATTCCTATTGAGCAGTGATAGAGAAATGAAAACTTTCACTTATCTTAGTTCACCGAGGGTCAATGATCTTGGGAAAGCACCTGGTTGTGGTTGTGATGGGATGGGATGGAACTTCGTGGTTGCGAGCTGGTCGAGAGAGAGGACTTAGTTCCCCACAACATACCTACCTAGTGCCAGCAACATCAGACGAAAGACTCTTTCTCAACAATTTCCTCTCCTGTCATGATATGGTTGGATGTTTGGGTGGCATGTTATAACTAGATTATTCGCCATGTACTCATCCTCCAAAAATTACGATTGAAGTATGCAAGCTCTTAATAATCATCAAATCATCATATGACGTTCTACTCAATTTGTCTTCAACTTCAAATTCTGAAACCCCAACCATCAATATAATGCGCCTCCCACCCTCTTTCCAAGATCCGTAATCATGCCTCTCGTACACATAGTTCTCTTTGAATTCAAGCCGTCTGTGGAGCGCAGCGTAATTCAAGACGTACGTCAATCTTTACCTGTGGACGAGTGTGGGGCAATCGCGGGGTCCTGAAACCATGGCCATTGTCTTGCTTTTTCGTCTTGCGATCTCTTTGGAATATCACGTCCTGATCGAGAATCTATAGGTCTGCAAGAGAATGCTAGCTCTGAAGCAGAACTGCGTACATCCGTTAAGCAAGCAGCCGTACATCCTAGATTGTTCTGGTGGAAGGGATAACTCCCCTGAAGGACACCAAGTAGTACCCACCCTATTCCCATTGTCAATTTACATTATGCAGTTAGCTTAGAGGAATTCTAATAAGTGGGTTGCTGCAGGGCGCGTTTACGCATGGCTTCGTGAGCCATTTCGCGAATGAGGCAGATAGGAAGTATTACCTGGAGGAGGACCCAGCACACAAGGCCTTTGTGAAAAGCTTGGATGGGATTATTCAGAACATAAGAATTATAGACTATGAGCCTGGAGCATTCTAGACTGGGTTGTTTTTCAAGCATGGCATCAATGGCATTAGGCGTTGGAGAGCGTTGGAATCTGATCAGTTTTTCAAGTCCCACACGCAGCTCAGCTTACCATAAGTAGGGCTTGGGTCACCCTCAATTATGGTGAAACTGAGTGACTGGTATATGCGCAAAACTATCTTCCATTCTGACAACTATGTATGCATCTATGCGTCTCTATTGCCGATGCTGGTATCCAGATTCCCAAACGCCACCCAATGCCAACGCTATGCCGTAAAGTCGAGAAAAGTGAAGAGTGAAGAGTGATTCGTGTCTTCATACCATGAAGGATTCGCCACATCCGCATTCCCCCTCTGCAGTCGTGGTTAGCAATTATTACGTGCTGAGAGTAGTTGGAGACGTACTTATGTTAGGGTTCTTGAACACGAATCTTTGGTTCAGCTTGTCTTCCACCCAGTCCATCTCAGAGCCAATGATGCTGAATAGTGCCTTGCTGTCGATCAAAACCTTCACGCCATCTTGCTCGACCTCTTCATCAAACATTCCCGGCTTCTCCACGAATTCGAGATGGTAGGCCAGTCCGCTACAGCCACGGTTCCGTACACCAACCTTGATCAATTTCGGGGATGGTTGGTTGAGCAATTGGCGGATTTGCTTTACTGCTCCTGGCGTGAGGTTCATAGCAGCTTTTCGGGCACGCAGTTTTGGTCGGGGCTTGGCTCGAGTTTGTTGAGAGCTCGCGGTGGTTGGAACGGACTTCTGGGCTTCTTGTTCCGTCAGGCTGATGCTTGACTTATCCCCCACCGGTCTCTCCAAGGTGATCGCGTATTGACCAATTTGGTTTGGCGGTCTTGTCTCGTTGACTTGTGGGATGCCACCAGCTATTGAAGTATCTGGAACGCCAGCATTTCTGGGTGGCGGAGGTTGTATGTCGAGGGAGTATGGCTGATATGCTGTGCTGGTCTGCATCTTTCGCTTCGACGACATCTGTGATGCTTGCGTAGAGGAGAAGGATCGAAGGACATGTTGACAAGGGCGGAGAGAGGAGGTAGCTGGTGATGAGGCGAGTCGGAGGAAGAAGCTCGATGGCAAAGCCAATGGAGCAAGAACTCGTTGTGCAGCCATGTTAAAGAGTGCCTAGGATATTTGAGGAAGGGCGATCAGGTCTGTCCAACGTGAAACGTTGTAATTCGTAAGGACGGAGGAGGGTTGCCTTCTCAAGGTATGAATGTTATCCTCTTGGTAATCGCACCACTTCTCGGGACCATCAGGAAGCGAACGAGCCAATCACCGACCCCTAGTTTCTAAGCACAGAAATAGGCGGGTGGTGAATACAAATGCGTACTGATGTTCGGCTGCAATCAGGGAATAAGGGGGCATTCAGAACAGGGACGTAATATCTCGTGAAAAGAGCAGGAGGAAACCCGATGTCTTCAACTGTTTCTAGTGTGCATCTCTTTGTTGCCCCCCAGGGTCGAAAGTGCGCACAGTGATGTAACTTTGTGGCCGCCGTTGCCGCTAAACCTAGTGCAGATCGGCCGCTTCGAGATCCTTGCCCGGTGGACATTTTAGAGCACCACCGGCGCTGACGAGTCCAGGAAGAACTCGAGGGTAGAGAAATTGTAAGAAAACGAAACGAAACGAAACATCTTCACCAAACCAAGACCTCGTCGTCTCTTGGACCGTCTAGAGATTTCTCCTACTATGAATTAAACCATGGAACCGTCCCCTCTCACGCAGCAAGCTCGGCCCCAAGTCTTTCAGCAGAAAGTTGTTGCTCTTTACGAGGAATTGTTCAAGGTGGGGATTGTGAACTTCTTCTCCATGGGACCCCAATGCACTAACAATATCTTAGGATGAGGAGGACCACGAGAAATCGGAAGGGTACTGGAGGGAATTCTTTCTCTTGAAACCCGACAAGGCCACCTTGCAGAAGATAATCTTCGAACTGAGCCCGGACGACCTTCTCCACCTCCAGGTACGAGGCTGAGAGCGGAATTCTAGAATGCAGACTCCTGATTCGCATATAGGCGCAGACACGGCAACTGTTTTCAAGAGCAGTAGGATGCATCAAAGCAGGAAGGGCTCCAGCAGATGCGCACGCTCTTGATGTAAGACTGCATCCCTTGACTTGCGCGAGGCTGACAGAGTAGACCGCAACAGCCTTCCTGGCCTCCGTTCTTCCCAAGAAATACACGAATCCGAGTTCCGACATAATAAATGTCATTGCAGGCTTAGATCAAGTCGATGCAGTCTTCACAGACTTTGTTGCTGCGCTGGACGTTACAATAAGGACGGGAAGAACGTGTATGTGGTCTCGCCACCAATTTTTGAATATCCTGCTCAATTTGAATAGTGGACATCCGTGAAAAGGCTATCGAGGTTGCGTTATCTGTTGTCTCCGGCGCATATCAAACGAGTCTGCTTTCGTACTTCACACATCGCGATTTATTCCCTTCTCTTATGAAAGTAGGGCATCCGCAAATACTTACCGCGCAGAACTGACAGCGGCCAGTTTATTCAAGATTCTGATACCACTTCCCGCGCATTTGAACCATTTATGCTTCTCGGCCTGCTAGCAAATTACAACAAGTTCGAATTTCAGAATCCATATCGGCTGCGGCTGGATGATTTTGTCAATGAAGGAACCATTCAGAAAATCATAAGATCAGTAGGCCAGACATGTTCAATCTCACGAGGGAAATATGTAGCGATTCAGGAGGACCTCCCCGAAGGGTGGTCAATAAGTACGACTCTGAATATGATCGGATTAGGAGGGATTGCCCCTGGTGCAAAGACCGCAACTCCCGTTCTTGATCCGGAGGTAGCGAAGGAGAAATTTGCGCAATTGTATGCCTTGAAATCTCTTTCCTGCACAATTGCTGACTTTGTGCAGACCTGGGAGTGAAGCAGCTGTGCTTCTTGCAACCTACGACTTCGCCCATGCAAACAAACTGTTCTGCTTCAACTTCGTCTCCTTGCCAGCCGAGAAAGGCCTAGAAGCCCCTATCAGCAGTTTTCTCTCGCTTACCTCCTACCTTCTACAACATGCCCACCTGTCAGCGCGGGCGACACTTTACTCTCATCTCAACCTCCTTATCTTACGCCTCCTGATAGAAGACCAAATTCTGTGTAAGAGGATATGCAGCGACGAGGGCAAAGTAACTGTTCGACTGTGTCGGCAGAGGTCACCATACCTACCAATAGTGAGGGGGGATAGAGTTTATGCGTCAAGCATGTTGGACACGATGATAGACGGGATCAACCATAATCTGCGACGACGCCTGGACGTAGAGCTGTATATCTTGTGTGTTGGAACCATCTTACGAGTCATCTCCCACCTCTCTCGATCACGAACACGACTCAATTACCACTGGCCGGAATTGTTCAGGTCACTGCTCTCCCTCGTCCGCTTTCTCAATACATATGCTGCCGACTTGAAGAGTCTCAGCCACATCGATGTTCTGCTCGATGATCTCGTCAACCTCATTGCTTTATCTCTGTCTGCAGGTGAAGCATTCTTACCGAACCCCACCACATATGACGACCTATTCTACAAGCTTGTTGAAATGGGAGAGGTCCTTGTGAAGTTCCGCGAAAATTACGACCTGGGAAAGCGGCCGACGAATTCAATAGACACGTTGATTAGCGTCAGCGAGCATTATAACCAACTTCTAGAAGATGGAGCCTCGGGAAGGAGAGGAAAGCACCTGACGAGTGCCCAAGTTGCTGGAGTGATCAAGCAAGGTTATGAAACTTTGAGCATCCAAGCCAAGGAAGGGTTGGACAGCTGGGATAAATATCGGGAAGCTGACAAGAGAGTCTTCTTGAAGAAAATGGCCAGAGCAGCGGTAGCTGATGTGAAGAGACTCATCAGTGAAGCCTGAATGGCATCTAATGACACTTTTGAAGTACCTACCTACCGAGATTGGATAATGGCCTCACGTGATCTCGGGTCTTGGCGGCCTATTCCTGTATTTTGGAGTACCAGTCGCTGGCGTTTAAGGGGAGCGCAAGTACAATCTGCCGCGGTGCTTCAGGGTGTAAAAGCGTTGGGTTTGAGCGCTTAAAGAGCTGACACGGCGCTTGCAGACATCGTCGTCAGATGCGGTGCACGAATCAGGAAGAAGCGAAGGAACAATATGAAACGTCGCTTCTATTCGCGCTCATTGTCCAAGTGATCCGGCTGTATCCGAAGCGTGAGTCACTTTTCCAGGCCGAGGTGGAGATTGAATCAGCACCGCCTCCACGATCATCTTGAAGATTTCTCACTTCAGATGGTGGGTGTCGAAGATCTTGGAAGATAACAGGGCAAAACAGGGTTTTGAAGGCCCCTGGGAACCGACCCCTGAGCAGAAGCGAGCGCGCGTCATTGGCCAAGGGCCAAAACCCTTGCTGCAACGACTCGATCTCTGGCGAACGTCTCTTCTCGAAGTCGCAGTACCTGCCTACCTGCCTATCACGATGCGTGGAAGAGCAGGAAACTCCAGCCAGCATGCAGGTTGCAAGGCACAGCCACGCAGCTCCATGGAGTTGTTGCTGCCCTGGGAGCGTCATGAGGCTTCCTGTTGGAGGGGGCCCGAAGTCTGTCTTGCTCTGGGCGAATAAAGAAGGACACACTACCCTCCTCCGGAGGCGACTTCTTTGAAAGATGGGCACCATCAAAGTATCGCACCGCTCCATCTCGGTGTCCCCTTGCACAAGATATCTTCTGGTATTGGTATATGATCTCCTCCACCACGGATTCATTCGCAGCCAAATTTTCCATATCAGAACTATCGCAAGTCAATTTCATGGAGCATCAATCACCAGTCTTACCTACCTAGTATTACCAGCCAGTAAGACTATAGGGCTACTCACCCCCAGACTCGGCCTCACCCTCACCCTCACCCTCACCCTCGAACGCGTTTAAGAGCCGCTTCGTCTCGGATTTCACTGGTCGTGGTCGTCGCGGAATCGACTGGTTGTGAGCCCTCAATCGCCAAAGCGCCTATTTTTGGACCTGCGGCTACAGCAACAAAGGACATCGAGTCGCGGCCAGAACGCCAGATTTTGTGCATGACCGGCTTTTTGGAATTAGAAACAAAGGCGATTCGTTGTTTCGGATTTTTGCGGTTCATTTGAGTTCTCGGGTCCCTGTTTGGGTCTTTGTATTGTCTTAAGTGTACGTCGCGCCGCTTTTCCTTGTCCTTCTCAAGTCTGCCGTGATTCACCACCTCCCATATTTCCACTATTGTTCAGCCCCTCAGTAATTAATCATTGTTCTTTCCTATTCAAACAACCACAATACTTCATGCTTCTATTCACAAATTTCATTGCGTCGAGTTATTTCTATCGGGCATCGTCATCATCTCCTCTTAATCAGTCATACAAATAAAACCCTGCGAACCAGCACCACTACTTTTCTTCACCAAGCGCAAAGATCTTTATTTCACGAAACCGGACCTTCAAAAAAGAACGCATACTAAGTGTCTCTCCTGGCTGGGATTAGGCTTTTTCTAGCTCGCCATACAGATATGTCTTCCGCAAAAAACCAAACAAATCAGGGTTTCCCTGATGTACCATCAACCCTCAACGCTGGCGATCATGAGATGCGGGATTGGACTGCAAATTCGGACTCCAGCGCCCCTCCTCTTACAACCGATCGCTACACACCATACCTCGGTCTTCGAGCACGACTATCACAAACATGGATCAACCGATGGACGATCTTGTTGCTTCTGGTGATCGTTCGACTTCTCCTAGCGCTCAAGGATATCAACTACGACATAGCCAACGCCAAGACAGAGGCATTATCGGCTTGCACGAGTGTCGAGAATATTGGTAGTGCCATGGCTTCCATGCCCCATTACCTTGCAGGTGGTGTCAATGCCCTTGCTGCGGATGGCGTTACACAAGCCATCAGCGGGCTGATGGACATGCTAATGCTTTCCGTCACTGGAGTGGAGGAGATTGTCCTGTACTTCATCAACGCGTACACCTCCACTTACGTCTGTCTCATCACATTCGCCGTGGGGGGGAGTTTGGAAGCTGCCATCGAAATGATCGAGAAAGTCGGCCAAGCAATGAACGAGTCCATATCAACCATCACGGGCGACATGGCAACCAGCTTGGAAGCCTTCGACACTGCCGTGCAGAAGTTCCTCAGCGCCATCAATGTTGGTGGCATTCTTGGCAGCTCGGAGGCACCTCCCGGCCCCAATCTGACCTCTTTTATCAGCCAATTGGAAGATATCAAAATCGACCCCTCGACGATGGACGCAGACCTGACAAAGCTAAATAACTCCATTCCAAACTTCGCCGATGTACATAACGCAACGAACTATGCCATCAGCTACCCTTTCGAACAGGTAAAGAGTCTTCTCAACAGCTCCATGGGAAAGTACACCTTCGACGGGAGCATGTTCTCAGTTCCAGAAAAGAAAGCCCTGACCTTCTGCTCTGATGATCCCAAGATCGACGATTTCTTCGATGGCCTCGTGGAGGTGACTTATGAAGCGAAGAAGATCTTTATCTCAGTTCTCACAATCCTCGCCATTCTGGCTATGATCCCAATGGCTTTCCTAGAAATCCGGAGGTGGCACAGTATGCGACAAAGATCAATCTTGCTTCAGAAACATGCTTTTGATCCTATGGACGTTATCTACATCGCTTCTCGACCATACACGGCAAGTGCAGGTATCAAATTGGCCTCAAGATTCAAAAGCACTAAGCGCCAGACTCTTACTCGGTGGTTTGTTGCATATGCTACATCTCTTCCGGCATTGTTCGTTTTAGCTCTTGGTGTAGCTGGTCTGTTCAGTTGTCTCTGCCAATACACTGTTCTCAAAGCCATCGAGAGAGAAGTCCCAATTCTCGCCGACGAGGTTGGGGATTTCGCTACCGCCGTGGTTGCTGCGCTCAACAATGCCTCGGAAGAGTGGGCCAACTCTGCTAACGGCGTTATCAAGAGTACCAACGACGATGTCAATAACGATTTATTTGGCTGGGTAAATACCACCACGACAGCTCTCAATAACACACTGAATACTATTGTCGATGACATAAATACCGTCCTGAATGCGACATTCGGTGGAACCCCTCTCTATCAGCCTGTTATGGAGGTTATGAACTGCTTGATCGGCCTCAAGGTTGCTGGTATCGAGAAAGGACTAACATGGGTCCACGACAATGCTCATGTTACGTTCCCAGAATTTCGAACTGATGTTTTTTCTCTTGGAGCAGCAGCCAGTTTGACCAATGCAACCACTGACCCGACGGCATCGTTCCTCAGCTCACCTGGTAGCGTTGCAAGCGATGATATCACCAATGCTGTCGTCAAAGTTACAGACAAGCTCCAGGCAGCCATACAACAGGAAGCCATCATCTCAGCTTGTGTGGTTCTCATTTGGGTTGTTATCATGCTTGGTGGCCTCATGTACGTACTGATTGCCATGATGAGCCGCGACAAACTTCGAGGAGAGGGAGGACCAGTAGGCTACACTGGAGACAATCGTGCTCCCATCTCGCCTCGAAGCCCGAACCGAAACGACGTCTCAAAATTTCCAGAGTTCGGAGGGCCAGTTAGCTCAGTACACCCTATGACCAGCTCTGAAGACGTATGGGTCACTGGTGGGTTGGCGGACGAAAAGTATGGGGACGTCGGTCATCGGAGCGTCGATGCAAGTGTCAAACCTGGTCACGAAAGAGCCAGCAGCTATGGCTATATGGACGACGGATATGGTGACGTGAAACGATGAGGGCGGGCTTATTGGCTGGTCCTTTGAGCCGTCCGATTAATTCCTGTATTTCGGCGTTGGGAGACTGGATAGACCTGGGAATAAGGAGTTCAGAGCTGTTTGTTTGGCTCCTCAAATTCATCGATCATTTTAGGCGTTGCGGTGGCCTCTTCTAAGCGAAGTGTGGTCTGAAACACCTCGAGCTTTGGAGGTACATTTTTTTGCAGTGGAGATATTCATCTCAAGGCACCCGATTCTTTGCATATAGATCGTGTGCTGACAAGCAGATATCATAGTTCAGCAGGATAGAGAATGGATATTTATGAAACTGTGCTTCAAGACTTCTCATTGCGTGGCTAACAAAGTTGAAAGAACAAGTTGATGCCTCCCCTGCCCTCCCCTTCCCTCGAGCCCTTTAACAGCGCCAGAACCAGACCTACAAAAATACCCACGTGCAGCAGTCCAACTTGCATTAATAACGAATCTTCACTAAAACAATCAGTGAATAATGACTGCATAACATACCGGTGACCCACGCGCGAGTACAGTAAAGCCATGGGCTTTAATGCAGGGAATAGGGAGCGCGGGGTCACTGGGCCTGAGGAATGCATGTAACGTCGCTATCTCCGCGTCTCACTCCTCGTCCTCGTACTCACTCTTTTGAAAATACTGTCTGCTCGTGTCATTGCCCTTTTATTTCTGTTTGCTTCGTGCTTCTTGCCTCTTGCGTCTTACTTCTTGCGTCTTGCTTCTTGCGTCGTTGCTCCGTCGATTAGCCTGATTTCATTTTTAAAGGATATCTGTGACTAGATTACCTGCAGATTCTTGTTTGTTACTATTGCTGCGTTCAGAGCCTGAAGTTGTGCTTTGGTCACTTATACTTGCCCTCTCAAACCGAGTCAATCTATCCTTACCTCTCATCACGGAACCTCTTGGCTCCCACAATGGCCTCCTCATCACTACCGATACACATCGCAATCATAGGCGGCGGCATCGGCGGTCTATCCCCCGCAATCGGCCTCCAAAAGCACCCCCAAATCTCCTTCACCATCTACGAGTCCCACAGCTCCTTCAGCGAGATCGGGGCAGGACTAGGCTTCACCACCAACGCCCACCGCGCCATGTCACCCATTTCTCCAGCGCTGTACGAGAAATTCAAGTCTGTTGCGCTGTTCAACGGGACGGAAGAGAAGAGAGGCTTTGCTTTTAGGCATCAGGTGGGAGAAGAGGGCCCGGATGAAGGGAAGGAGATCATCGAGGTGCAGATCCCGCCTGGGTTGGAGCAGAGTTCGGTGCATAGGAATGATTTCTTGGATGTGCTTGTTGGGTGTTTACCTGATGGTGGGAGGAGCTGTGTGGAGTTCGGGAAACGTTTGGTTGAAATTAGAGATGGAGAGGATGAGAAGCTGATTTGTATGTTTGCGGATGGGACGAGCGTGGACGCAGATGTTGTGGTAGGATGTGATGGGCTCAAGTCTGTGAGCAGACTTTACGTTTTTGGCAGCGAGAGTGAGCTTTCCAGGCCCAGATTCACGGGGAAAATTGCATATCGTGCAATTATACCTATGGAGAGAGCTATTAAAGCGATTGGGGAAAAGCAGGCGAGGAATCGACAGATGTATTTGGGGCATCATGGATTTATGATAACGTACGCAATGGCAAAAGGGACGCTGCTGAATGTTATAGGATTTCGCACTACCGAGTCTAATACATGGGATGGAGAATGGTTCCGGCCAGCGAAGCAGGAAGAATATGAGAGAGATTTTAAGGGATGGGGCAAGACTGTTAAGAGTTTGATTTCCGTAAGTAAACTCCTCGAGACCTTTTGACCAGCTTCTTCAATTAATGGTTTCAGCTTGTTGAACAACCAGATCTATGGGCGATATTCGACCACCCACCAGTTAGCACCTACCACAAGGGCCGCCTCTGCCTCCTTGGAGATGCTGCTCATACTACCGCTCCACACTTCGGCCAGGGAGCAGGCATGGCTTTAGAGGACGCCCATGTTCTAAGCAGCCTGCTTGGCCGTTGTACGTCTACGTCCGAGCTCACAGCAGCATCCAGAGCGTTTGATTACGCGCGAGTGCCTAGGACCACTAGAGTTATGGCAGCGAGTCGTGGGCAAGGCAATTTGGTTTGCTTCGAGGATCCAGATGCGGGAAGTGATCTAGAGAAAGTTGCAGAGCTCATAAATTGGGATCGAAGAATGTGGCTGTGGGATTATGATGTTGATGGGAATTGTAAACAGGCGTTAGAGAAGTTTGAAGAAGAAAGGGGTTCTTTTCGATGATGATCCTTTCCCCTGTAGTTATGTAGCTCATTTCACAAGAAGTCCTCCATATCCTACGGAGAATGAGATCTGTCCCAGGAAAATTGTAACTTAAGAGCAGCGACATAGACCATGATTAGACCTATGCATGATAATGCTGTTCTCTGCATTCTTCGTGATTAGCGAGAGTGCATCATTTATTTCGGCTTAATAGTTCTTAAGTAACGAAGGGACAAGAGGGGAGGTGTAAACGCAGAAACAACAGAGACCTGATTTACTCTCTTATTGCCTCAGGTGCAAGAAAAAGTAAACATTAAGTATGTTTTTAAGGTCCAAGGGGATGAGGAAGTAAGTATTGTGTGTATGAAAACCCAAGTAGATGTGGTATATCTCTAACGCACTAGACCAGCCAGTTCTCCTCCAAATGTTGCATAATTTCTACCAGTTCCGTTCGCTGAGCAGCAAGTTGCAGACTCTGCATGCCGTATAGCATCAATTAAATTCCAAATTGGGGCGAGAGACAACAACATAGGCTTTCCGCTAGGTAGGAAATCGTGGTGAGCTCACTGGTTTCTTTCTGCTGCGGTTGGAGAAGGGAAGCGGAGGAGGTGTAAAAGGGTTAGAGATTCAGTGAAGTGGGACTCTGCTGTGATTGTACAAGGGAAATTGGCAATGTTGTCATTGGCGAGAAAAGAAACGTGAGAACTTAGGAGGGCAAGGGTGAGATGTGTAAAGCATGCTCTAAAGTGAAGTGACCATGCTTGAAAGTCTAAGACTGAAGGGATGATAGAAAGAGAATGTTGCGTCCTCAAAAGAGTTCGCTTGATATTCTTACATTGCGCCTATCTAGCCAAAGCCAAGCTATGCCCATTCGACTATTCGACTGTCTGTGCTGCCCCGTTGAGTATGCGAAATCCCAGCTGTCAACCAGCAAACCTCTATGACATGATTTGCAGTGTAGCCCATCAGCCACTCCCGCACTCATTCTTGGGCCACTACCTCGGACTCCTTGAGCTTCATGATTTTAATTTCAGGCCAGGAAGTAAATATGTCCTCCATCTCTTCTCGTAAGCTCTGCGGGAACTCGGAACCAGCCTTTTTATGTTCTTCTTCAGCTATGCAAATCGCGTTCTTCCTGTCTTGTTCAACGATCCTGCCTTTCAACGAATTAAACACACCCATAAGGTGTTCTAATGTATCGTCTTCTCCAGTGGCAATCTTAGATTCTGATTCAATTGTTTCAAGCTCAATGGCTGTAGGGAAGGTCAACTGTTTTGTTGACTCATAGATGATGACTTCCTCAAGATCACTGCGGAGCCAACCAGCCGGATACCTCCTGAACCTATCTGTTGCCGGCACATTGTTGATATTAATTGCAATTCGATTGTAACACCACAGACCAAAGTCGTAAAAGGCCCGGTGACTAAAATTTCCGAGCGGACAAACACAATCAATCCTGAAATTTATGTAAATTCGCGGTGGTGCTGTGATCTTCATACCGTGTCCAATGTCGAATTCACACTCAAATAGGATATCATAGTGCTTGAGACCTTCGATCCGAGCTTCTCGGGACGTCCAAAGAACAGCGCGTGCTGGACAAGAGGACGCGTATCTGAACGGCGAAATGCCACTAGTGCAGTAGATACCAGCAGCGTCCTTTGCCTATATCAACATTCCGAGGGGTGGTAACAGGCGAATCGCCAGATCATAAGCCAAACCTCGGCGGGCAACTTTGGAAACAAAGTGAATGTTGACAGTGTTCCAGTACCCTCCTGTGCTGTAAGATTGTCCAACTCCGTTGTCTCCACAGTGAGAACAGTAGAAACTGATATCTCACTGCTAACCTCTGGGCTGGTAACGTTTGGTATTGAGAGTTTGTCCATCGAGGTTGCTGGAGACAAGTCCTTGGCATCATCTGGAACATTGTTATCCTTCGTTACATCGAGCACGTTCTCCCACATAGCTGAGCCCCGGGTGAATTTCCATAGTTGTTGAAGAGAACCGGCTGTAGTCTCTCCAGAGTGCCCAGAGACCTTGTTCGGAACCCAAGCGAATGAGAATGGAATACAATTTGTTGCGGCTTTTGACCGTGACGGTAGGCTGTGGAAGTCAGCTCCGGTCCCTATGACAGAGGTATTCGCCTTAGCGGCGTGTGATACTCACTATAAATGCTTCAACAGGCTGTCGAGAAGCTGGCTTCCTGGCTTCAAGACTCTCTAAACTTGCACTGCCTTTATGTTGGTCCTTGTGGACTGTGGAACGAGTCGTCTGAATTGAGGCCAGTATCAATTGAAATCAGGCTCATAATTCTGAGCTTATCTTCAGACTCGTGAATTTCTACTTTATTCGTTTGAGGAATGAGAAGGGAGAGTGCCGTGCTTTTCAGCAGCTTACAAAGAGCGTTCTCGGGCCACCTTCACCAATTGTTAGCAACGTCAGGAAATTTGCGTGAACTGTATCAGCTCTTGGCAGAGAGTTGAGCGAGATGACAAGACGCGAAAATAATGGGGCATTCACCTTTGTGGGCTGGTTGTGTTTGAAGAAGGGTGTGTATCACGTTAGCATTGCGACGAAAAGGAAGGTGAAATTTGGCGAAGAGAGAAGCGAGACTGGTCTTATTAAATAGGTACACAGTGAGAAGCACAGACAGGGCAAACCGCAGCTTCCAATCCACCTCCAATCTAGCTATTGAACAATTCACCACTGAAAACAAAGAATTTACATAGTGAACAAGATCACTTCAGGATCTGCATGCTACTAAAGTGCTCCACTACCTCCTCGAGCCCTCACCACTCATCATAGGAACCTGCGTGTCTTCTGTTACCCCGGCCTCCTTTGCCAGAACGGTGTCCTTTCGAAAAGTCTCCTGCCATATCTTTCTTCGTGGTTTTGCGTTCGGCCTTGGTCGCCATGGCATCCCATCGGTCCGAATAGTCCTCTTCATACTGTTCTCTAGCTCTTTTGGACTCCTCTCTGGTTTTGTTGTAATCTTCGGGCAAATCCTCGTAAGTGTAGGTCGGAACAAAGTGCATGCGTTTGCGCAGAATTTTGACAGCTCGATGGTACGTGCCATATCGTAAAGTGTCATCTTCAGAAGCGAAAGTCGGTGGGGTTGCAGATTTTGGGGGTGTAGATTTTGGCTGAGTGTTGGAACAGAATCCGCACTTCTTTTCCTTGGGTGGTGCATTGTAGGCGTTCCGGGTTGATTCATCAGATTTCATGGGCGGCGCATCATGAACTTGAGCTTGAAGCCACTCGTCGTATCGAGCTCGAGTAAAGCTGTCAGAAAGAACATTGTATGCAGTTAAGAGCTGCGAATAACAGTCAGCAGACAGAATCTTACTTGGGATGGAAGAGGTGACCGACGATTTGGAAGTCTCGAGTGGCTTGTGCGGTGTTGCCATTCTTGTCTGGATGTTTGAGTAATGCTGCTTTTCGGTAGGACACCTTCAGGATTCTTTCGGAACAATCTTTTGAAACCTATGCATAATAGAGGTCAGTATTTTTCGAGCGTCAATAATTTAGGAAATACTTACACCCAAGAGCGTGTAATAATTAGGGTCTGACGTGCTGAATTCGGTTCGACCAGACATCTTCAAAAATGGCGGTTCGAGATACTTGAAGAGAAGCTCTTGGTTATGCTCCAAACGGTTTGAGTGTAGGTTCTGAAGGAAGTGGCTTGAAGTCGTAACCGTGATCGTGGGAACGAGTGTGATGAAGTTGGATGGTGGCGGGTGAGTGAGTTTCGATAGGTTTCAGTTCATGGGAAATGGTTACACTCAGTGTGAATATATAGGACACTGGCGCTGACCAGTCGACTTTTCAATTGCTATTCGAACTGAAGCTCCCGTGGTTCTGACCAGCCCCAAGCTCCGCCGGACCTGTGCCAACATCGTTACCACGGGACCAAACGGGGTGTCCCGCCTCTAAAGATATAGTACCATAACAAGATAGATTTTATGACCTACAAGATATTTCCGGCGCGAATGTGGAGATTCATGATCCTGTTTAACTGAACAACGTGACAAGAGGCGAAGGAGTCTCTCCCTAGAAGTAGCGAGATCTGTTGAGGGAGCCATGCTACACGCGGAGAGAATCAGTCCGAGATATGGAGATCCTGCGAAGGCGCTATTAGTAAATAGCGAGACGGTGGATAGGATTTAAAAATTCGAGTAGTGTCAATCAAAGGCGGGTTGCGAGCATCTGCAGTAAGATCTTACACAATATAACCATCAAACGCTCCACTTGGAGAACTCATCTCAAGATGACTTGTTGGGGATTGATTACTTTTCTTATTTCATGCTACTGCTCGTTGGCAGATTATCAGCATCGGCGAACCTTGGCAGCAGCCGCATCTCATCCTCTCGCTGCACGTTCGCTGATACCACTCTGGAGGTTCTATCATACACATTTTCTTTTCGCTTCCTATTCCCACAGAAATGCAATGCAAGCAGTAAAGATGTGGGGGGAAAGCAAGAGCAATAGCACAACGCCATGCGGCTCTCATCCCACGCTGTTTGCATTGCACTTTTTCTCTTCTCATCAATAAACGCAAATTTTCCTGATGTGGTGTCACATCCCTCATGGTCTTTGCGCATAAACCCCATCGATCAATGCAAGAAGAGCCTCTAATCCACCACGAATAAATCATCGCAGGCGAATACGGGGTGAAATGGGGTGTCGAAGAAAGCATATCGAAAATGCGAATGTGTAATGTACATTGATTGCGTTATTGGGAAAGTGTATGATACAGGTCGGAAAGGTAGATTTGCGAGAAGTCCAGTTGAGGAATCGTGGCCAGAGTCAAATACCGAGATCGATCTATTCCTCTTCAGAATCGGATTCATCACCGCTAGAGTCTTCGACAGCTGCACAACTGTTAGAATTTGGAAATCAAACAATCAAAGGGGAATAATAATACTGGGCATGACGACGGGCTCTTGCGAGCCGGAACTTTGTCTCTCAAACTCGGCGGCTGTCTTTTGGAGTTGCTGGATTTTGCTTTCTTGCTCAGACTTACTCATCGGCTTGTTCTTCTTCTTTGGGGCTGGCTTGGACACAGCGCGAGGGCTTTCACGATCCCGCATCTGCTGCTTGATTGTTGCTTCAACCTCGGGAGCATATTGCATGATCAAGCCATGGATCTTCCAGAGAGTAGGGGTGCTGATCAGATCAATATCAAGCTCTAGGGTGCCGTCCTCACCAACCTAGTTCATGTTAGAGTGTGACAAACATTTTCGGAAGAGGTGGTCTTACATCAACAGCAGGCTGGTCCGCCTTGATCATGTCCAGAACAATTCCCGACACGTCGTCCGGAAGCGACATAAGACCGGCCGAGATGGTTTCCTTCTCCAAGGTTCCCATGTATTTCTGCTTTTGCGAACCTCCCTTCTTTGGGGCAGCGGCCTTCTTTACTGGAGCAGCTTTCTTGACAGCCTTGGGCGCCTTGGGCTTCTTGACCTTTTTGGTTTTAAGCACTGCTTCTTCATCGTTCACAAGCCTCTGCACAACATCAACTAGTTGTTGTTGCATTTCGATAAGACGTGGCTCCTTGACCTTGGCACCCATCATTGCAATCAGTTTGCTCTGCTCTTCGATGAGGCGCATCCGAGCCTGAGATGCTGTCATGCTTGGCTCTGGCACTTCTTCCTCGCTTTCCTCGTCCTCAGACTCTGGAGTGCGCTCAGGACTGGCAAGGGCCGGTGAATGCTCCGCGATCCACTCGTCCTTCCTAGCCCATTGGCCGTCGAAAAGTTCCTCCAACTGCTTGCCCATCAAATGCACAGGATTTCCAGGAGGGTTAAACTTCAAGCAATTCCAGATAATCTGTCTAAAATCCTTCTCGAATTCGCCAGCGGTGGAATAATTGCCTTCTTCGAGCTTTTTAGCGACAGTCGAGATGTCCATAGGTTTCTTGATGACCGTAAAGTAGTTTGGAATATTGAGGGCTACTGGATCGACAGGGACCATAAACGGGGTCGTGATGTGGTAATACTTTGGCTTCTGAACTTCCACAAGAACCTCTTTGCAGAATCTGAGTTCCGTGGCGTGTTTCTTGCTCTTTGGTCGAACGGTGTATGGCAAGTCTTTGTTCTTGGGGGGGTGAATCTCGCGCTTCGGTCGACCGCCCTCGTTCTTCGTGGAATCTCGTCGGATCAGAGGCATACTTGTCGTTGGATCGAGAGCAAATGTTGGGGCAGCGGGAGTGGCAACAGGTGCTGGAGCGGTATGGGCGCCTCTCGATTGTCTTCGTGCAGGTGCTGCACGCGAGGATGGTCCTGAAGGAACAGCCGGGTTAGGCTCAGGGACAGGAGTCGATCTCTTTGACTTCTTCTCTCTCTTCGGGAGAGGGGTCGGTTCGGCGGGAAGGTTCTCCAACTTTGCCAAAAGAGCAGCTCGAACCTCCTTCGCGGCGACTTCAATTACGTGTCCCTCGCCATTGAAAGCCAAAGCATTGTCGTAAAGCAGCTGAACGTCGTCCTTTATAGCTTGCAGGGTAGGGTAACCTCCATCTCTCAATTTTTTCTCCATTGATGCGAGATCGATCTGATTCAAAATCTTAGCATTGTAGGCCTCGGCGAAACTCGGCCACAGTTGCGCGACAGGACCTCGGAAATTCTTGCCGGAGTGTGTTCTGGCTCCATTCTTCAGGATTTTCACGATCTCCTTGTTTTGAAATGGTGTAATCTCCGAGGACCCAACTTTGGCAGCAGATGAATCACCGTTTTGCGTTGGCTGTGGAACAGAAGCCGAGTCTTCGTCCTCCGTCTTGGTTCTTTTCGCAGATGGTTCCATCTCATCATCATCCTCACGCTCATGCGTAACCTTTGGTTGTGAGAAATGGCCTGGCGCGTCGGCCATCTCCGTGTCGTTTTGCTCGGTCTTGGGTTCGGCAGCCATAACTTGTTCTTGTCCGGCTTGAGGCTCTGGCGCAGGTTCAGACGGGATAGAGGGATTCAGACTGAGAACGGTTTCTGTTTCTAGTGGTGGAGCCGGATCGTCTAGAGTTGGCTCGTTCGCCAAAGCAGCAGACTCAAATACCAGATCATTCACTTCAGCTGCACCAATTTCAGGCTCAGCAGGATTTTCTTCGGGGTGAATATTGAGACCGAGGTCGGACGATTCCTCCTCCGCTGGCTGGTCAGTGGATCGTTCCTCCCCCGATTGTGCAAGCGCCAGCGACGATGATGTATCTCTGAGGTCGGATTCTTGCGCCTCGATCACGGGTAGCACAGAAGATGTAGCAGCGATATCGTCAATAGCAGAGTCAATCGCAGAATCGGCAGATATGAGGAAACTTGAAGGATCAGGCTGCGTTACGTTTGGTGACGTTGAGAAAGGGGCCTCCGATGTTGTTGTATTTGTGTCAGGTAGTTGTGAGGAGTTTTGGGCCGAACCGGGCGAGATATTTATCGCTTGCGAGTCGAGAGCGCCATCAACAGAGGTGGCTACCGCGACATGGTTCGACTCAAAGGCGAAATCATTTTGGGATGCACCGTTCACTTCATGGTCTGCTGGAGGTGAGATCTCGACGGTTTTGTCAAAGGTGAGGTCAGGCGAGGTGGTATCATGGTTGGTCTCATTTCGATTTGAGGTTCTGCAAAATTTTGATTCATAATAAGTATACAGAATGTGATAAGAAGGGAAGGAGCCGTCAAGGAGACAGCAACAACGAGAAAGTAAATCGAGGTAGACTCACCCGTTGATTTCTAAATCCAAAGCCATCTTGTCTGTTGATGGAACGGGCGTGATCTTCTGATCGAATGCAACACCGTCTGAATGTTGAGATGTCATGACGGCCATCAACAAACAGAGCGCGGCACACGGCGGCAGGAACACGGACAGGAATTACGAGGTCAAGTCCCAGTAGAGCAATGCGACGAATGGTCTACCGGCTTGCGAAGGGTTATGCGACGCCAGATACTTATGTCCCCGGAGCCTGACTCAATGCTGGGGGCGTTCTGGTGGCGGGGGGGTGGTTGAGTTTAAGGTGGCAGCCTCGTCGCAAAGGCGAGCCTCGCGCGTAAAGGGCCGGCAGATGGGTGGCCCTGTCGCAACCTGCAGAAGCGCGTCGATGACTCTCAATCGACGATCGCGATGCGCCTCCGACCGACAAGCCGATGCGCGCGATGCGAATACTCCTGATCGAACGCGACTGGAGCGTGGGTGGGTGATGGTGGAGGAGCGCGTCGGTGATGTTGAAGGGGCCAGCTAGCGAAAGGGGACCCTCCCAAATACACGAGGCGGGAGATCGGAATAAATATCGACGGCGGCGACAACAGCCACGGGCGACCGAGAAGGCTGCGAGTCGGCGCGCGCACGAACACGAATATATGCTTCCTGTATGCGGCGGGCCAATATGTGGTGGCCGGCAAATCAAGCAGAGTGAATTGCGCTGGCTGGTGTGGTTGCTGGGTGCGTTTTGTCGCGAGAGGTCATGTGCCGGGGCTCAGCGAATAAAACAAGACAGGAAGCAGCGATCCAAAATATTTTCGAGAGGAAGGCTCGATTTATTCTTGAAGAAGGCGGCCGAGGTCAAAGGGCGCTAACGCACCCCTGTACATTGCGTCTTCCAATGAAGGGCGCCGTTTTTGCCTGGGATGAGTCACGCTAGTAGCCAATGGCCAGCTGGGGATCTGCCTAGCCAAATTAGACCGCCACTTGGAGGCCGCCAATCCCGACCTGAAAAATGTGCAAGCAGCTCCAGCCTGCCGAACACCAAAAACGCTCAGCATCCAACCATCAACCAAAAGCAGTCCGCCAGTTCGGCAATCAGCCAGTCCCATCCAGAACTCCAGGTAGTAAAGTTACGTCAATGCTGCGGCTCCAGCCGACCAGAAGCGGCAATCTTAGTAGCGACTACGGCTACCTATGCTTCTCATCAGCCTTTGCATAGCAGCGCCGGCCGGCCTCGGAGTTCTAAAGGTACCCTATGTCATGTTACCAACCAGTCTACCCTTGGGGACCATCTTCGATTTTCCTATTCCCAGTACTGCAGCTAGGCTGTAACTTAACTGGATCTTGGAGCTGGTCATGTTCTCAGACATCCTCATCATTCATATCAAAACTCGATCGTTTTCCCTTGCAGAGCCTCACTGTCTCATATCAGTCTGCTGCGCGAGCCTGCTCTAAACATGTACATCCAGTGATGTATTGACTTCGGGATACAACGGCTATAGAAGTGTCTTGTGCCAACCACCGAACACAAGAGCCCCATCCACCGTTGGATATTCCTTACGCAGTGTCGGATGAGGATAGACAACGTGCTCCCATTGTGACGAAGGAGAGCCTCGCCTAGGAAGCAAGCTGTTGAAACGAAAATAAGGTCATGTTCCAGCCTACGAGGAGACCGAAGCAAGTCCTTTGGATGGAGTTTATAGGCTCAAGACTGCTCGTTTAGATCAGACAATCTGGAGCCTCACAAAGTGTTCAGTGTGGACCTGGAAAGTTCTCATCCATTCTGTAAAGACGATCTCATTCATCTGACGCGCCATTGACACAACTAATCCTACATATCGATCAAGCGCTCGGTCTTCACGAAAGGCAATGATGATGCTCCCGCTTGTCAGTGTGGTTATTGCCGTGAACGGTGTCAACTCTTTCGCCTCTGCAAACCTAGTCCTTCGAGATCATCTTGGCAAGCCGCACCCCAAGACCCTTCACAACCTATAAACTGGTCTCGCGCTCAACACTTAACGAAACCCCTTCAAAGATACTGAGATATCTACCAGGCTGCTCGTACCAACCGTACCAACCGTCACAACAGTCACAAGCTTACTTGGTTCACATCCACCCATCAACAGTTCTCCTCTGTCTGGCCAGCGGCTGCCAGGTTCTCCACCCACTTCTAGGACCAATATATTTTGGTCTATCTCGATCGGCAGAACGGTCACCAGCCCGACTGCTTCCCTGGCCCTTGGTACATGTCTTGTATCACCTATCCTACCAACCTGGCCCGCATGGCAAGTTTCAAGCCTGCTCCTGTGCTGTCGAGATCAGACCACCGTGTCTTGGAGACATTATGGTTACCTGGAAAATGAATGCGAGTGGTTTCATGGGCGGGCTTCGAATCTGGTGACCGGATAGGTGCCTCGCGGTGGCCAAAGGAGCGGTTGTACAGTCGTACTTATACAAAAATTCACGGGTTCTGCCTACCGTAGTTTATTTTGAAAAGACCAAAAGATGGCACGAATGTAAAGGTTACCTCCTAGAGAGCATACGTCTATCTCTATCACAATGCTATTTCACAACGTACACTTTGCTGTCATGATAAGCTGTGAAAGTGAAGTCGTGACGTCGGCCAGAATTTCGGTGATGATCGTCGCTAAAAGCTCCTCCCCTTTTTTTGCCCAGCCGAGAGAACAAGATGCTAACGAACCCCTGTCCATTGCGCCTTCCAATGAAGCGCGCCACATCTTCCAGGGTTATTATTTCCAGCCTTAATTTTTGACAGCACGTGACACGACCAGAAAAAAAAGTTTTGGGGAACCCGGAAGCAACGAGCGAGAGCTCGAGTCCAGCAGCGAGTGAACCAGCCAGCCATCAGCCATCAACCTCCTGCTTCCAGCAGCCACTCGACTCGCCGACAGTCTTCTCTCTCGCCAGGGATTGGACGATCACTACTATCTTCCAGTTCGCTCTTGCATATTACACAATGTCGACGAAACGGAAACTTCCTCAGAAGCTTGGCCTGCCCGTAGTGAAGCAGAGCGCAAAGGTCTTGGGCAAAGGGGAATTTGACGAGTCGAGGACTGTGGTATCGGGTGGTGGGAATGCGACGAAGTCTGCCAACAATGGAGTCATCAGCATTTCCAGCGATTCGAGTAGCGGGGACGAAGGCGCAGAGGAAGATTCGGATCAAGAGAGTGCAGATGAAGAGTCTGCAGCCGACGCAGATGTGGAGATGGGAGATGCAGAATCACCAGCAGATGCGCCGTTATTACCAGAAGAGGTTGAAGAATCAGGCGAACCATCCTTCGGTGATCTTGTGCGAGCAAACGCAGCGGAACCCATAGACGTGGCAGGGGCTTTCGAAGACCCCTCATTACGCACAGCGTCTTATCCTCGAGGCACGCAAATACGACCTCCCTCTGGCGCATCCTTAGGGACGGTTCTTACACAAGCTCTTAAGACCAACGATGTATCACTCCTCGAATCTTGCCTCCACACGCCCGATGTCAACACCATCCGAGCTACAATACAACGTCTCGAGTCTCCACTCGCAGGCACTTTATTACAAAAACTTGCCGAAAGATTACATAGAAAGCCGGGCAGAGCTGGGAGCTTGATGGTGTGGGTGCAATGGACGCTGGTCAGTCATGGAGGATACCTGGCAACTCAGCCCGATTTGATCAAGAAGCTTGCGGAGTTAAATAAAGTTATCGACGAGCGGGCTAAAGGTTTACAAAGCCTTCTGTCTCTGAAGGGGAAGCTGGATATGTTGGAAGCACAAATCGAGTTGCGAAGGAGTATGCAAATTCAGCGGAGACGGTTAGATGAAGGAGACGAGGATGATGGGGTGATCTATGTTGAGGGCCAGGACAGTGAGGAGGAAGAGGAGGCTAGGCCAAAAAGGCTTGCTGCCAATGGAAACCTGGAAGACATATCGGATGATGAGAGTGAAGTGTCAGAAGACATGCCCATGGCGAACGGCATTGTTGCAGATTCAGACGAGGAGGAGGATAGCAGCGACGAAGACGACCTACTAGACGACGAGGCTGAAGAGACCGATGCGGAATCTGGCGATGAAGACGAAGTGGACCACGATGACCAGGATTCAGACGGGGAGGAAGAGAGCGACGAGGGAGGACCCCCTGCCAAATTACCTCGAACTGGTGGTCTATTTTCCAAGAAGTGATAAAATGGGCTGGGTGGGTTGCATCTTGGGCGTTGCATGGTGTGGCGTTTTATCAAAAAATATTCTGTTGCGTGGCAGCAGAGAGAGACTTGTGATAGCATTGGTATGTGGATACTGTGATACCTGGGATCTTGACCTTGGGTAGCAACTTGAGGTTAGATCCGAATATGATGTTAGTCATGATTTCTCTCCTTTTTCTCGTGGTGAACGCATTTTGCGGACGACACTAGCGGTAGTTTCTCAAACCTTCAGGGTGACGATCCCCTCCCTAGAAGCGTAGCACCGATGTTTCACCGTCTTAAACTTAGCCCTTCTCCACCAGTCAGCCCAGGGTGACGACTGCTACAGTACGGACAAATTGCACATTCACATCAACGCGCCTCTTGCTGTTTCTACTTATAACTTCAGACGCGTGGGTCTCTCCACACGAGGGTGGACCATCCTCCTGCTTCGGAATCAGAAGGCTGCGCCAGGGGTAGCAGTCGACCTCCCCTTTTCGTCTGAAGGCTTCGGCTTTCCTCCATCGCAACTTGCCTCCCCAAAACAGTTGTATTACCATTAGATATGTCTAGCCTGCTATTTCCTGTTGATGATCTCGTGGTTTGCGGGAAAAACAAAGCAGGTGAGGAGTTATCGATGTTGGCCAGTCATGCAGCTCCCAGCCGTGCAAAGAAGGAGCCCTGTAAAGTCCCCCGTGCGCCACTTTTAGTAGATCACGGCTGACGACGCCCGCTGCAATCCCCAAGTCTCTTCGTCTCTTCGTACCTCTCCCCACGGCCATTCTCCTCCCTCTCTCATAAACTCCACCATTCCCTTCGTTCTTCTATACATGCATCGCAGTAACATTCCAGGACCTGCGGAAGGCTGCATGTCACCTTCGCAGCCTCATTAGCCAACCCAAACCTTGTCGCAATCAGCACCTTGGCAAAAACCGTGGCGACTTTAACCCGCAGCCCCAACTGGCTGAGTACCAGCCAAGTCTTGGCATTTCAATATCGCACCCGGACGGAAACACAAGGCTATACAACGTTTGGGCAGCCTTGGCTTGGCCAAACATCATCGACGCCTTTTAGATGTATGAAGCTGTTGGGTCAATGCCCGTATTGAGGAAGCGCCTCGGGGCGTCGATCGTGTTGACGCTGCTGTCGATTATTTCCATCTTCCTTCTGCTGCCCTCTTCGAAGGTTAGCACGCGCTTGCAGAAGATAGCGCTGGGCACTGCGATTGATGGCTCGTTGTGGCAATGGAGCGCGAACCTTGAAGAGACAGAGGAAGATTTGGGTGGAGAGGGCACGAGATTGGTGATCTTTGGTGACTCGTGGGTGGATGATATCCACGAAGGTGGGCAGGAGGGGAAAGGGAAAAGCTGGGCCGACTATCTGTGCGAAGAGGTATGATAAGGCTCCTATACATTTTTTTTCTTCAAATATTGAGTACTTATCATCGCAGATAAACTGCACCTCTCGTCTCAACTTCGCGGCCTCCCAACCTATCGAGGCGTTGCCTCAATATCCCCCGACAGGTGTTATGACATCGAATTCGATACACGAGAGCTTGATATCGAAATCCAAATACGCCATCCCATTAGAAATCGCTGAATTATCACTTCTACCCGATCTAGCCACCCAGATCCAGTCATACATAGCCCTGAAGCCCCCTAAAGAACGACCGACAGAAACGATATTCGTTGTATCGTTCGGATTCTGGGACATCTACGATTTCTCGAGGATGGACTATCCCATTGGGCAGAATGGCACCGACACTTCCATTCAGGAATTATTCAGACAACTCGATATCCTCTACAACCATTTTGTTACTAACCTCTACTCGCCGAGCTCGTCGGAATCTGCAGAGGCAACAGACGACTCGGAAAATTCTGAAGCGCCCATGTTCCGCGTCATTATCCCTAGGCTCTTTGATCCCACACTTCTTCCAGGCTGGCTTACGCTGAGGCCTCACGCTCCAGCACCAAGCAGCGTAGCGGAGCAACAGAAGAACGCCGTCTACTTCACCGAACGTTGGAACAACATCATGGAAAATCAAGTCGCTCAATGGGTGGTGACCACACCTGAGCCTCCGCCTCCAAAGTTCGAGCAAGACGAATCGCACGAAGAAGATATCCGCAACAATTACGAACGTTCTCAACCTACGGAACCGAGACTCCCAATTCAGAAGGATGTATTTTACTACGACCTCCCTAAGCTGCTTCTTGATGTTATAGTCGAGCACCAACTCGAAGATGAAGGACTTTCTGATGCCCATGGTCTCGGCAAAGGCGAGAGCCCCTTCGAAAGCGTTTACCAACCGTGTGTACGCGCAGCAGATGGCGACGATACAGACGGCCTGATCGACCTGAACGGGATGCTAGTCTGTAAAGAACCAGAAGAGTATCTGTTTTGGGATGCGTTCAACCTCGGGGCTGTAGCAAAGGGGATGATTGGGAAAGAGGTTGGAGAGCTGGTCAAAGCGAACAAGACCCTGAGGGCCAAGTGGGGACATTGATAAATGTCGTACATCATGAGCAGAGATAGAGTATGGATATCTAAGCATTTGTGGAGTTTGGGCATAGCATGCAGGGACTTGCTGGCGTTGGGGTCGTATTATACGAGATACCATAGATGTTACGAGAGTTGTATATACAAAGAAGAATTCATACGGCATCACACCAAGTCCACGGAGAGAGCTAGCATGACGGTGACTCGCTTCTCATGAGCACTTGCAGATAATGATGGAATATTGTGGTGATCCCAAACGAGGTCTCGTGGCCGATGCAAAGGGCGAAAGCTCTGTCCAGTGGGGGGCATCTGAGCTACCACCCCTCGCAATGTTCTCTTAAGGTCTCGTACATTGGGCAAGTATCACATGAATTCCTGGAAGCTTTGAGACTCGCCTCCTGATATTTCAGAGTCCAGCTCAGTTGTCCCAGCTCGGCGAGGACAACGCATACCAGTGTTGCTGTTCAATGTCTCAAGGCGGCTGCGAGGGCGTATATTCTCTTTCAATACAACATAATATTTGAAACGCGCCACGGAACAACCCAATCAATTAACAGTCTCCAGTAAGCTCGACTTGCATTTGCTAACTCCTTGGGGATCTGCATGGCACCTCCCGTCTATCATGTGCGAAGTAGGTTTGCACAACTTCGTCATCCCCATCATCGGTCCCAAACTTCCTCACTCCAACACCCTTCTGTTGCACACCGCACTCCACGCTAATAATCTTGAACTTTACATAAGCAAGCATCGAAACTTCGAGTCCGGATTTCTGCCACTCATATCTTCCGCACCATTCATCGGAAAAGGGTGAGAAAGCGGAGACTGTGTTGAGTCTGCTCAGGCGACCAGATCCTGAGGTTCTTGGAGGAAGGTAGGAAGGTTGCAATGAGTTTTGAGGGGTTGGATTTCGAGAGGTTTCTTGTTGCATGTCGCTGGCGTGTACAAGCGTAGGGACTAAGTTGGTAGCTTGGTTTGATACCTTGGGAGAATAACATACTTTTTCGGAAACCATGGGTCGTGGTAGAGCAATGAATGGTTTGTTGCATGTCGTGAAATCTTGGCAGGGGTATGTTCCTGGGACCTAATAGAGTAAACTTTGGGGTCATGCCCGTGATAGGACTGTGAACTGTTTTGTTGTAATTCGCAAAAACTTGGCAGGGGTACCTTCTTGGGACCTAATAGAGTAAATTTTGGGGTCATGCCAGTGATAGGACCGTGAATTGGGTTGTTGCAGTTCGTGAAAACATGGCAGGGGTGCCTTCCTGGTACCTAATATGGACGTGATCTAGCAGCTTTGTGGTCCCCCGAGTTCGAGCCTGACAGAATGGGCTCATTCGAAGATTTTGACTTGGATGCTGGTGTTGTTGGGTCTTCCTCGATCCAAGTTGCGCCTCATCCTGAACGGACAGTGCTTCGATTTCTTGTGTGCTTGTGGTCCCCAGAGCCGCTCCTCTCTTTCCTTCTCGCAGGCACATATCGGCCTTGGTCGTACCTCCCCTTTCTCCTCGGATGCATCGAAATCCTGACAACTCTTGCAACACCTTGGGTCTTCTTGTTCACATTGCTCGCACACAACGAGAACAAGGTGGCAGCCTCTTGACCGGCATTTGCTCAGTCTGTCCGAAGGCTGGTCACACAAGTGACATTTTGAGACTGGATGCCCCATACCCTCCTCACGCAGCCCCATAGAGCCTCTGGCATCAAAGACGTAGTTCTTCCCTCGAAACAGCGAATCCTCTGGCTTCTTCTTACCCACCTTGATTTCCTCGTCCATCCAAGCTAAATAAGCGGCAATGCCTCCTTTCAGAGTGCACACCGTATCGCCGTCTCTCCTCCCCATGTTCTCTTGCAAAAATCTTGCACCTTTCTCGCACCTGATGCCTCCTGTGCAGTACGTCATGAATTTACGTACCTCCTTCCGACCGTTGTCGCTCTCTCCAGTCATATGTCTCTTCACATACTGTGGCCACTGAGAAAATCTCCTAATTTCCGGCCTGATAGCAGGCTCTCCAGTCTTGGGATAAACAAAGTGCCCTATTCTCGACTCGTAATGATTCCTCACATCCATCAACACTATCCCCTCATCCTTCAAGCACTTATCATGAAACTCCTCAGGAGATAGGACTTCAATTTTATCCCAGTCTCTTGGGATATAGTTCGTGACTCCCATAGGTGTAATCTCAGAGGTAACCCGGACACTGGCCGGCGCACCCCCAAACACGCATGCACATCCTCCTGGCGTGGGTTTGAAGAAGTCATTCTTCTTGACTTCTGTGTCTAGATCAAGACCAGAAAATGACCAGTGGGAGATGCATTCTTGAATATAGGCCTCGATTTCAGCTTTGGTGCCGGCAATAGTGACATTAAATCCTTCTTTCGCAATACGGATCTTGCCTCCGAGGTTGAGTTTCTGGGCCAAGTTTATGTGGAATTCGGCCAGAGTGGTGGGGTCATTTGCTAGGGAACCATACCCTGTCGTGAACACGAGGCGTGGAGAAGCTGCGAAATAGCGGTAGAATAAGAGGACAAGTCCATCGCCGGAGGCTGGGCAGGTGCAAGCGAAAGAGACGGGGTCCGATGAGCCTGTTGGAAGTCGAGGCATGTCTAAATATTTGGATCAAATCAACTCTTCTCTCGAAGGCAGCTAGCATGTATTTGTGGGTTGTATTGGTCCTCAGTCGATTCAGCAGTCTGGTAATTGGGAGACTGTTCGCTGCCATTAATTTGAAGCCACCGTACTTCGAGATGTACTAACAGACAAACTCAATGGCAGCAACAATCCCTCATGGCTCACTCTCGTCAACCATCTGTGGCGAAAAGATTTGAGATTGAAGAAGAAAAGAAAGGGACAGGACGGCGCAACCTCCATTTGCAGCTGGTCACGTGCAGCATAGACGGTCGCAAATCCCGACAAGGAAAAAAAGACCGTCTCACCCCTGCAAATGATAGTCTCAACAAGGAAAATACACGGTCCCAAATCTGACGATGTGCAACAAAAACGGGCAGTGTGCTTGACCTCGGCATTTTAAACGTTCAGACTAACCTTGTTGGTCCACTTTGTCTTGGCATCTATTGATGCACTCAGACCTGTCTCTCTTACGCATTCAGATCATCCAAGTTTCAATTCCTTCCTCATATCAAGCAATATGTCCATGTCAGAGTATCCTCAAATGGAGTCTCCGGCATCGGCATTGAGGCACATCGGCCTCTCCTCCCGAGACCTCATGGCAGCGATCAACAGGTTAGGCTCAAGCCTGGAGATCATCAAGCTCGCTCCCTGGGATACGTCCGCTGCCTCAGCATCAAATCAAGAGAAGCCTCCTGAAGAACCGAAACCCGTAACGTTCACTCGTTTCGGAGAACTGCCATCTGAACTGCGTCTCAAAATCTGGAACTTTGCCTGCTTCCAAACACGCAACGTTGATATCTTCACGGATAACCTGGGGACCGTCCGTGTAAGTGACGACATTCACTTCGACACTTTCAAATTCTACTCGCATTTTTGCTCCCATCCAACAGTCCTTCACGTTTCTCGAGAATCACGGGAGGAGGGATTGAAACATTACACACTGGAATTTGGAACGACTCATAACTTTCCAATCATCGACATCTCAACACCTCCTCGGATCTATGTCAATTTTGCTTGTGACAGACTCTGTCTGCTGAAGCCTGAATGTTTTGGCTCAGATCTCGAGGATCGATTCCAGCGATTCGTGCAGATATGCAGGCAGCGTGGCGCCCGCTTACTTGCCGTAAATATTGCTCAAGATAAGCATTGGCCGTTTGTCGACCTAGCCACATCATGGAATGAATTAGAGGAGATTGTGGTCTTTGGGTCCGCCCAGAACTTCGAGCTTCTGCACAATACCGGGACTTCTATAAACTTCGTCGAACCTCATGGAACTGGAGTCCATAATAGAGACGAGTATCTCGAGGCAGCTGCAGTGAGGCAATTAGAAATTGCTAGAAGAGATTTCCTTGCTCTCTTTGAGATGCATAATGATGGACTGCGAGTGTTGGATATGTCGGTTGAGAATGGGGGTGCCCCAACGAAGGGAAAGGAGAAGCCTTCGTGGGAAGCTCCTGTTGTCGAAATTCGGCATGTTGTGCTTGGCGGGAAGCAAGATTCAAACGAATGGGCTTGGGGGAGATGAGGCTCCCCGAATGGGAACAGTAAATGGACGAGGCCTGGAGGCCTACTTAAACGTGAACCTCGGATTGAGAAACGGCATGGGAATCTTGGAGCTGTTGTGCACTCGAAGAATGAACGGTGAAGGAATTTTAGTCTATAGTGAAAGCCACATTTTGCCAGAAATTCAAAGAAATTGCGAAGCATGCCTCTATTCATGTCAAACATAGTCAATTAGTCAGTAGGTCAATTAAAATCCATCCAAGACCCTTGCGTCCAATCGATGGTATTCAGCCAGTCCAAGTCATTCATCTCATCAAATGGTGCCAGCATCGGATCAAACGGAAGTTCGTTTTCTCCTCCAACCCTGATCTCTTTCTGTGCTGGCTGTTCAAGGACATGATCCAGAACCCGCCTTACCACTTTTCTCAATCTCTGAGCAAGGGTATAGTTACCATCGGTTGGCCTCACCCATTCCAAGAAGGCAATAAAAAGAGTAAGCTTCTGGATGCCATCGGAACGAGAGAATTGAATCGAGCTTCGGCCTACGGCATCCTTCAGAAGCTCAATACATATCACGCCAGCGGAAGGAATGCCAAAATATGTTATCTATGTCAAATTAGCAATGAGCTAGCGCTTGGGTATGAGGAATTTCTACGCACAATCCAGTCGAAGCCGTGCGAGAAACGCATTAGCTGATCTCTCTTGGCCCAGAATATCATTGAGATATCAATCATCTCCATTGCGGTATCAAGTAGGCCCTGACCATTCGCAAAACCTCGCGCAATAGCCACTCGATCTATGAGAAATTCATTCTGGAGGTATCCAAGGAGAACGAGAGACTGTTCGTAGAGGAGGTCTCCGGTGCTATTCTTCGGCACTTTCCCCTCGGAATAATATTGAAGTTGCGGAGGAATAGCTTGATACATCTCAAAGGATTGACGATGTATGTCGCTAGCCTTTTATTAGCTCAGATCACAAGAATAGAAGCAATATACATACTTGATTCGTGCTTCCGAGCCATCAACATTCACACCAAGCGCAAGTTCTAGGATTTCTTCCCTGATAGTACATAGTTGCAGCTTTATGCGCAAGATAGTGGCTGGATAAAAGGTGTCATCTGATTCGTCAGATATTTTCCATCCATTCACATCAAGTTTGTTCAGTTCAAGCGCCACTTCGTGCTCTGGCAAGAACATTGCTTCGCTGGGCAATTCAAGACACGGCTGAATGTCGCAGAAATGCCGAGTAAGCATGGGCGGAGTTCCATTTAGAGACGCATGGGTCTTGTCACTACAATATATTGCCGTGAATAGTCGCCTCTTGTACTCAGAAGCCGCAGTGACGTTGCAGGCAGCGTAATCGGGAAGTCTGTGAAGCCCAGAAGTTATACTTGTCGTAATCAAGTCTCCATGAAGACGTCGAATGCTATATGCTATTTGCTGGTCAGCATATCCCAGGTGCCCATTGAAGCCGAAGAGGCAGAATGCGTTGCTTGCTTACTATCGTCCCCTGTACAGCCAGTCTCCAGCCTCTTCAGAGAGAAAATCAAGGCGGAGACCAAGTAATTGACCGTCTCCGAGTCATCACACATTTTCAAACAGACACCGGCACATTCCTTCATCCTCCAAGCAGTTTGCTTTCTATCCCTCCCATCGTTTTCCGGCGCTTCGAAAACTGGGTCCCAGTCCTGCAACGCCATAAAGCCCAACCCGAAGAAACAAAAGAGCAAACCCATCATTTCGAATCGAATGTTAGGACCAGTGAAAGTATTCATCCACTCGATGGGATCATCAGGACTCGGGGCTAAAGGTGTTTCTTCGTTGTCGAAAAGGACATCCGCGATCCGGGCCAGGGGTTCCTCTTCTCGTGGCCCAGACAACTCAGATTCAAATGTAGACCATAATGATGTGATGCAATGACTAACCATTATCGAGTCCATACTTGAGTAGCAACGAATAGAATCGAAGTTGGCGAGCAGCATCTCGCAAACCTCTCGCGATGGAATGTTTAACAGTGCCTTGACGGTTTGTTTTGTTCGTGCTGTAGGTCCATTTGGCCTCTCTCGCCCAAGGAGAGGTACACCAAACGGCCATGCCCCTGGATGCTTCCTGATATCCTCTCCAATATCCAACAAATCTTCGTGGTGCTCCGAAAATATGGCTGCAAAACTAGTGGGCCCGTAATACCTAGCCGACCGCCTGAAAACCATTTCACTCCAGCCGGCTTTTGGCTTCCAGGTACTGAAGATATCTCTCTTAACGACAGACTTCTGAGCAGATACTTCTGGGAGTTTTGCAGTTGATCTGTCACGTGATCGACGTGAAGGTTGATCCTCGGCTGGATTTTGAAAGGATGCAGGATTGGAGGTGCCCATCGATACTGGAGAATATAGTTGGCCAGAATGGTCAGTGGTGATGCTGGAGCCCTGATTTGGGTTAACAATTGTGGTTGGCGGTCGGCTTTTCGTCATTGGTGCTGGATGATAAATGCATCTTGCAGTTGTCTTCCTTCTCACACATCTTCCACAGAACGGTGCCCCGTGATCGCATGCTAACTTGCCTTTTCGACATGGCTCACAGGCTTGCTTCTTGCCGTTGCGGCGATATCCGATCTCGTTTTCCTTTGGTGGCATTTCGGTGATTTGGTAAGGACGAGGATTGAAGATCCATCCGGGTACTTATACGGATTTAAGCCTAGTAATGGCTCGTGAATTAATATTATCATGGAAGTAAAACAAGAGCTTGGTAGGCGAGAGATGTATTATCCTCGGATCAGCCCATGATCCACTTGGAATCTGTGCAATAGGGAGATAGATGGTGGTTCAAGATCCTCCTGGTCTGTCTGCCTGGAGTCAACGATGTCGGAAGCACTTGAGCTAAAGCGGCAAAGTTCTTGATCCCGAGAAATGTCAGCTTCACGTGATCCTCACGACAATTTAAAGGCCTGCTTCAGCTAGCTTGAATGAGAGAACACTTAAAGACTCTTAATGCTGGGCTCTTGGGGAAATAAACTCTATGATGTGGTCTCCAGTTGAGAAAGTCTAAGCTTGTCCTGCCAAAATCAGAGCCCTGCAATATCAACGGCAACAATGTCATGTCGAGCCACCCGTCACCCATGAATACTGAAGGTCTACTCTATGTATCTTTTCAAATCGCGGAGGCGTTCCTTTGCCCGCTCTAGAACATCGTCCTCTTTGCAGACTGCAAACCGCAACCAGTCCTCTCCAATATGTGCGTTTTCATCAGTATAAAACTCCGTTGGTGGAATAGCCGCCACGCCAACTTCTTGTATCAAGAACCAGCTGAGTTTGAAATCTCGAGGCCTATCCTTGACGTGATCTGGGAATGGATAATCCGCTGGCACCTTGACTTTCTTCATATTAACAAGCACAAAGTAACCTCCTTCTGGATCAGAAAACGGCAGGTCGAGCTCCTTCCAGATCTCGTTGAACGAGTCCATCTTTGCCTTCATTTCTTTCTTGGCAGTCTCCCAGAAGTTCTCAGCATCGGCCTGTTCAAATCCAACAGCAGCAGCCTCCTGGAGGGGTGACACAGTGGTGTAACATATCCGAGTATGTGCACCTGCCACGTAAGTGATGAGTTCCGGGGGTCCAATGAGCCAACCGACGCGCCATCCTGTAGCATAGAAGTTCTTGCCAGCCGATCCTACCGTCAGGGTAAGTCTCTCGATTTCAGGTGACAGAGTGGCTATCCTGGTGAAGGGGACATAGTAAAGGCGATCGTAAACTTCATCGGAGAGAATTATGATATTGTTCTTTATGCAGAGATCGGCGATCTTGAGAAGCTCATCCCTAGAGAACACCTTCCCAATAGGATTGTGAGGCGTGTTGATGACGATCATCTTCGTTCGATTAGTGATCGCAGCTTCAAGCTCTTGAAAATCAATAGTCCATTCAGCAGCCGATGTATTTTCTGTCGCTCCTTTAGGTGGTGGGTGGAGTGGAACATATACAATCTTGCCGCCAGGCATCTCGATGTTGCTGATATATCTAAAGGAGTAAGTACATGCATCGATAGCTAATATTTCCCCAAAAGCTTACTGATCGAAGAAAGGCTCAAAAATGATCACCTCGTCACCTTCTTCGATGAACCCCATGAATGCACTGAGCATACCTGCTAATCATGAGTCAAGAACTCTCCGCGTAGCGAAAGGATCCTGACCTTCATTTGCTCCCGTTGTAATTGTCACCTCGGTGTCTGGGTTTAGCTTCCGTCCCCATAATGGCGAATATGCATCGGCAATAGCTTTCTTCAATCGAGGTCTTCCCTTTGTTGGCGAATATTGGTTACAATCTACCTTATCCAGAGCCTGCTTCGCAGCATTTATGATGAACGGTGGAGGATTATAACCGAAGAACCCCTGGCCCATGTTGACAATAGGCTGCTTCGGAGAGGCTGCTGCGGCTTCATTGACAATAGTCCTGCATAACAGAGACAGTCAGTAATTGTTCAGAGAAGGTCTAGATGTTGCAGAACAGGGGGTACTCTTCAGCTACTCATGGGAAGGTCACCCTTCGCTTCAGCAGTGGAGTAGAGCTGGAAAAGAACAATGACTGTGAGTACACAATTAGCTACATACCAAACATCTTGTCTCTTGCCCGCAACTCTTCGAGCAGGCTGTATCTTTGCTCCTCTCTCCATGGTGGGGTGGAGGTACCGTTGAGCACCGAAACCGGATGGAGGGGTCGAGTGCTTGTCGACAAGATGTTGCCAGGGTCGTGCCAGAAGACGAACTGCTGGTCGAGGCCTCATGGAGGGTTGGACATGGAGATTTATATAGCGGTCTAGCGGCCGCGATGTGGGAAGGGCGCAATGGCTCACGAATCGTAATGCTGACTCTTTTGCGCAGAGATTGATGCGGGCGTGGAGCTTCGAAATGGCGTCAACTGCTGGGATTACGGCGGCCCGTGTGTAAGCGAGCACCCCTGAGTATTTACCCAGTTCCACCCAGTACATTGATCAATTACTCGTCAGCCATTCCTCACCCTGTTTGGGTCTTCTCACGAGCAGCAGTTCTCTAAAATCCTTTCAAGGTGCTAGAGGAACTTAGAAAGTCCCCTTTATTCACGGTACACTCCTACACATTTCTGATTTGGAGGCGCTTTTTGCCCAATTTCGGTCAAATGTTCCCCACATCCCTTCCAGGGCATCATATTGCAGCTAAATCTTCCATAATCCAAGCCTGGATGTAAATACTCTTTCGATTACGGATCAGGAAAATCGCACATTCCCCAAATTACGCATGCGCTACAAACGCCCATACGACTTATCCAATCACTGGACTTTTCATTCATATCAGATCATGTCTTGCACTCTACTGAGAGATGGCGTCTGGCCAGCTGCAGATCAGCAAATGTGGACACAAACAGGTGTCAAAGCTAGCATCGACGAGACATCAAAACTTTGAAGAACAGAATCTTATCGGAGAGCGTCTCAACTCGAGTTATGAAACCGAAATGAGAATTTTTCCTCGTGTCAGTTGATGTGAAGTGAGCGATCGAGAGAGGTGCGAGACAGCCTGTCTGTCTACCTGTACCTATGCCACGCTAGCGGCCGCACGCCTATCAAACGCCTTACTGAAGGCAACTCGTGTGAACCGACATCATCAGAGCTCTTGTCGAGTATCAGAACGCACCCGCAATCCCATCTCGATCTTCGAATAGAGGTCATTGTTGATTTTTAACAATGATGTGATCTCTGCACCTTTTCCGAGAGTGTTGGTGGCTCTCTCAGTGCAAGTCCCTCCAGAAACCCAGCCGAAGCCAAAACACCCCTCGAGCTGACTGAGATGGCCTCTCCCTTCTTATCGTCGGTGGATGCGATGCTTCACATCACGGTCAGGTTCACGACTTCGATTCCAGATCTCTTGTTGGACATACCAGAGCCAGATGAGACAACGATCATTGCGTTGAAGCATCTCATTCGGTCAAAGCTTGAAACGCCTACCTCACAACATCGATTCCGTTTTATACACGCAGGCAAGCTTCTCAAAGATGATGATGTCTTGTCTGACGTGCTGAAAATACCCTCTCCCCCTCCTCGAACGCCGGATCCGAAAGGCAAGGGGAAAGCTGTTGAGCCACCTCCTCCACGTGTCTACATCAATTGCTCCATTGGCGATGCCTTGACCTCATCGGAACTAGCTGCAGAAGCTCTTGCTGCCACTGCCTCTACCAAAAAGTCCAAGAAAACTGGCAAAAGTGAGGTAGGAAATGGAGGCTCGGCACAATCTGCTGCCAATGCGACCACGACCCCAGCGCCTCGTGGTTTCACGCGACTTCTCACTGCTGGCTTTACTGCAGCAGAGGTCAACCAATTGCGGTTGCAATTTCGATCAATACAATCCAATATACATACTCCAGATACGATGCCCTCTCCGGATACACTGCTGCGCATGGAGGATGCTTGGATCGATGATAATGCTGGAAATGCCGGTACTGGGGCCGGCAATGGTGGATTCGACTTTGGAGACGATGGTCTCGGAGGAGGGGCATTAGACGATCTGCTATGGGGAAATATTATGGGCTTCTTATGGCCGCTGGGGTGTATAGGATGGTTGATTAGAGAGGGCGGGGTGTGGTCGAGAAGGAGACAAATTGCTGTTTTCACAGGATTTGTGCTCAGCCTCACTTTCGGCATGTTGAGGGTTGTGTCATGATACCTTTCGATCTAATAGAGCTGGTGCCTAGGAGAGTTGAGGAGCAGACAGCAGCAAACAGCGGCTGCCGATAATCATACCCGAAATTTGAGTAATTCCTTAAAAGGTCCGAGCTGAGGACTCACGACTCACTGATTTTGTCATTAAGGCTTGCACCATTGTGCTTTTATACAAGAAGGTTCTCTGACTGAACACAAGATAGTCCCTGGCAACCGAGAGCAAAGCTTGCAGCCACAGCATGCAACCTCAGGGGTTGATGCGGGTTTGGAGAACTTTGATAGGCTGCACCATGAGCCTCATCAACGCGCTTCCATTTCAGCTGAATTTCGCACTGGAAGCATTGGGACGTTTTTCCTTCTTTCCTTGTACTTCCCGAGTTTCTCGGTATTTCGTAATCCGCAAGTATTATTAATGGCGCTTGTTCTTTTGGGAAGGGATTCCTCTGAGAAGGCAAAAGAACAAAATTCCGACAAGACCCTCCTCGACGCAGTGGAGAGTGGGAACGAGGCCGTAGTCCGGGAACTCTTACGCCGAGGAAACTTCAGCCTGAGAACGAAAGATTCAAATGGACGGACCGCTCTTCACCTGGCAGTAGCCAAAGACCGCAGGTTAATTGCAAACTTTTTGCTCGATAAGGGCGCCGATACCGAAGCTGTGCAAAACAGCGGGGAGAAGCCTTTATACCTTGCTGCGATATTGGGCAACCAACTTATGGTCGAGCTACTTGTGGAATTTAATGCCAATATCGAGGCCTTAAACTTGAAGACCCGAACCACAGCATTGCATGCTGCTGTCAGCAAACGGCATATTCAAGTAGCGAGATTTCTTCTCAGGCACGGCGCGAATGTCGATTCGAGGGATCAAGCTGGCGCTACTCCATTATGTATTGCTGTGCGCAGGGGGGATCTAAAGAGCGCAGAGGTGCTTCTGCAGTATGGAGCGAACAAGAAGATCCGACTCCCAGAGGGTGGCAGGACCGTGGAAGATTTGGCAGCCGGCGACAATTCAATGATCGACATGCTCAATACAGCTCCATTGCTGGAAGGTCCTCCGATCTTGCCGCCTAAAGTCAACGGAAAGTTTTCACTTCCTGTCGTTGAAGATGAGCCAAATATATTGAAAGCATGCTTTGGTTTTGAAGCCACTATCGTCGATTTCTACATTGATGATCGTGAACGCAGAATCCAAGTGTCATCTTCGGTTCATGAACTTCTCTACGGACGAGGACCGAAAGAGATTTTGAGCTCAGAGAGGAAAAGTAAGATGGTGGGCAGGCAGCCAGACTTCAGATGGTATCATCTTCCAGCGAATAATGTTGGTCCCCTTACGAGATTAGGTCCACAAAATTCTGACGACTTCTTAGATGGCATGGATTAATGTATGCTTCTATCCTCTTGATGATGCATCTGAAGACGAGCATTCAAAGCCGTTTCTGACTCCGGGTGTAGGATCTAGTGGCTAGGCATTATCTCGATCGCGAGTCTGGAACAGCTCTAACTCAAGAAGACCTCGAAGCGACCCTTGGCTTCAACATAGTCGCTGGACGACAAACCCGTGCAAGTACGGCTCACTCCTCCTTCATGAGGCCAGTGTGCAAGACTATCAAGGTAGGAATGTGATGAACGGAAAGGAGTCTGGACATAACAGCACTGATTTGAGACCGTTAGTCGCGATCAAATTTACCTCGTAGAAGAACAGCAGATTATAGTACCGATGGCGATGCGCTACTAAAAGATCCTCAGAAACAGGTTGATCATATCATGCTATTCGTAAGTAGGTGCCATGAGCGCTTGTACTGTCGCTAATCTGTTCTGCATATGCCTTTCTTGCATTTTGAGACTTCTGATGGATATGATAAAATGTCTAAGGCGATGTTAGAGGCCATGCAAGAGAAGCAAAGAGCGGGGGAAAATCAAGTCCCGAAAGAGAAGCCGAAAACGGACGAGCAAACGAAGGCAAACGAGAAGAGGGGAGGGAAGAACACGACGCGGAAAATGGGAAATGTACAGCAAAGCAACAAGACAGAGAAAGATCAAGCGGCAGGGCAGCATGAAATTGAATCTCTAGCAGCCGAAGGGAACTCAACTTCAAGGAATGAAGAAGCAGGAGCAGGAGCAGGAGCAGGTTCAGGGAGTGGTGTGAGTAGCGACGTTACGAAAGGCCCACTTTCGAGTACCAGTCAGAAAGGGACGACGCTCCAAGAAAGAACCACCAATCCTGCCAAAAGCACTTTAGATGAACCGCCGATTCATCTGGCAGAAAAGACTAGCTCCGATAGGAAGTCCGCGGGGTCAAGGGCGGATGGAGTCGATAAAATGAGGCCCAAAGCCTTTTCGGATTTGAAAGACCAAAAGAAAGAGATTGGACACGCAGCCTTGCAAGGCTCGGAGAAGACACGGGGAGAGATCACTATGGAAGCAAACTCCGAAAAAGCGCCTGCAGCCAGATTAAACCCTTCAGGTGAGTTAATTCTTGGTTTCCTTGATCTGAATATAAACCTAATTTTGGAAGATTTACATGACGATTTGTACTCCGCAAGTGATGGCCCACGTCCCTCAACTTCAGAGCTGACTCCATCGGACGGGAACGCACAAAACATGCCAAAGCGTGAAGATCACCCAGCACCCAATTTTGTTCTCACGAGTGATCCCGACAGAACCATATTCGATTTTCCACGGCCGGAAGAAATCTCTAGCCCTCCAATCGAAGCGGATATCGCTGAAAATGGCACCGGAGCCTCTGCACCTATTAAGATTATCCAAACAGAATTGCATCACGACAAAGAGAAACAGCCAACGGACAAAAGTGTTGAACATGTTCCTCACAAGAAGCCAATTAGATTCAAAGACGCGGTCGGACGAAAGTTTAGCTTTCCATACGATACCTGTCGTACTTGGGCTGTGAGTAGATCCAGTATTCTCTCTAATCATATAATATTGAGTTTGATGTTAGGGAATGGAGGATTTGATTCGACGAGCTTTTTCGGACGATGAAAGCCACCGTTCACGTGTCAATGAGGGTCGTTATGACCTTCTTGGGCCAAATAAAGAATTCATATCTCCTGGGCAATGGGACACTACCATTGAACCTGATATGGATATCTCTATGCACATGAGGGCAGAGAATCCGCATGAGGATCTCATAAAAGGATATCTGCTGCCTCTCAAAGAGGGAGGTACTTCGTCTCTTCAACCACGTCGCACACTGGATCAGTACTTTTACATGCATCTGGACAACACAGTACGCAGGGATAAAGATCAGGTTGTTTATCGATACACTGAGAAAAGCTCGGAGCCAAAGATATTCATGGTTGATCAACTCTGGCTGTGGGTCCTCGACAATGGTAGATTATGTCTGCTCTGAAACCTGCCTGATCAGTTCAACTGAAATTCTTTAGATACCGTCATAAGTTGCTGTCCTCAACGGTGGCAATCGTGGGGCAACGCAGCAACTCAATCCCCACCAGGACCGCTCAAACGGCACACGGGTCCCAACCCTGCTGGGCTGCAATACAACCCATTGGCGAAGAAGTATGAAGTACCACAGCCCAGAGGTTGGAGCCGGCGGGATATCAAGTTTCTGGATGCAGTAGGGCGAAAGTTCACATTTCCATTTAACTCGTGTAATACTTGGGTAGTAAGATTATGCTTCACTTTCGGGGTATGTAGAGAGAGCTAATATCAATTAGGGCATGGAAACCCTTATTCGAGAGGCTTTCGTACACGTGGAGGTTATTGGCCCCCATGTTATAGAGGGTCATTATGATCTGATTGGACCTGATGATGAGATCATTCTGCCCAGCGTGTGGGAGTACTTAATTGAACCTGGCTGGTCAATTCGTATGATGATGTGGCCATTCCCAGAACCGCCCCCTGGAGGCGGGCGATTTCCTCCTAGACCCCCTCAGCCAGGGCCACCTCCGCCACCTGGAGGCACGCCGAGGGTTCGGGGTCATCAATTTGGACCTGGTGGACCTCAGCCCCCACAGCCAGGGCCTTCCCGTCAGTTTCGTGGACCTCCTCCTCCTCCACCAGGCTGGCCATTCACTCCGGTCAATGCAGACGCAAGCTCCGCAAGATCGAGATCGACGAAGAAGAACACAACTGAGAAAACGCCCCCTGTCCCTCCTCACGAGTTTGGAACCAGAACCGGGCCAATCTCTGCTGAACCAACTGGAACCCATGCGGGAAGCACATATCCCAAGCAGAGTCTGCCACCAACTTCAATTCCAGCTAGTCTCCCGAAGCCAAGTTCTTCATCGAAGAAAAAGGCACGCCATCAGACAGACTCTGCCATCAAGCCCCAATCAAAAAATTCAGAAAAGTCGAAAGGTCAAGCTCGAACAGCTGGCCCATCGGGTCAACAACCGAGGGACCCCCCACATGGACCGAATTCATGGCTGCCAGACGATCCTTTGAATGTGCAACAGATGATACTTTCTCACTTGACGCTCTCATCAAGGGCTCCCATAACGTCTGTCTATGATCTAGCAACACTGATTAGTAACTGCTGCGCCAATGTCTTTGATCAGAATCATATCCCGGACGACTTTCAATTCTTAGACTTTTTTGAGCACTCTATTGGAGCGGTGGTAGGGCCAGAATTTTTCGTTTCCATCCAGCGCTAATGGACGCCAGATTGATAAAGAGGCACAATACCTGCAAGAGTTCACAGAGGGCCTCGACCGCCTTAATCGTTCGCCAGACGCAGAATCGGACAAACTCTTAGGGATATCGAGAGAGACAAAGCTCCTCGTAGAAGTGAAGGATATACGTGATGAACTCAGTATCCTCAAGATGGTCTTGAATGACCAGGAAACGACAATGAAGGAGATGGATATGATCATTGAAGAGGCCAAGGCTGAGCTTAGCATTGAGCCAGCTTCGCACGTATCTCACAAGCGTAACAGAATTCTCGAAAGTCATTTGTTCCGAATTGAGAAGATGGAAGAGCTCGCGAACAAGGCTTACGACGAGGTGTGTACCTCCTCAGCCCTTCAATTTGATGCTAATCGCATCAGATCAAACATCTCCTCGATCTGAAGCAAAAACAGGCAAACATATCGGAAGCACTCTCAGCTCGCAAGCAAGCGGAAAACATTGCTGAACAATCTAGAATTGCTGCCGATCACGCGAAGGATGGTGCGACGCAGGCTAGGCTTGGTGTAGAACAGTCTGCCTTGCTCGTTGAACAAGCTGCCCTTGCTGGTAGACAAGCCGAGGAGACTGCCAGGCAAGGTAAGACGCTCCTAGTCTTCACTATTATTACAATAGTCTTCGTAGGTGCTCTACCAGTCTTTGCAATAGTCGAAGCTAATCGCTCAAGCTTCCACTCTCGTTCATGGCCGCCTTCTTCGCCATTAATATAGATTCGTTTGCATTCAATAACGATGGGAAGCTTCCGCTTGGTTATGTATTGAAGTACATGTGTAAGTGTCTTTTGCGGCTCGACTTTTATATGATCCGTTTGCTGACAACTTTGTAGTAAGCATCGCATTTGCAGCCTCGGTCCCATTCATTTTCTTGGCCTTTTACCAACAGAAGATCACGTCTTGGTTGACATCTTCTACAAAAGAGGCGGTCAAGCACATACCACGAATGCTGAAAGACTCGCTTACAATTGTCTTTTTGATCGGCGTTGTATCAATTCTTGCAATCATTCTATCAATTGTTTGGACAAGGACCCTAGCATCCACGGCAAAGGTTGCAGTCACTATTGCACTTATTTTACTCGTTGCAGTAGCTAGTGTTGCCTTTGGTATTTACGGGTTTTATTCCAGCGCAAGGTCACAACTCCGGAACCCTAGCAGCGATGACGAGTCCAGTTTAGTAGATGACTAGGTTAATAAAATCCACCTAGAAGTAATTGATATGGGTACAAAATCATCTATTGGACTACACGAATTGCAGAAGATCGCGATATTTAATGCTGGTGTTAGGGAATGCCTTGCATTATGATTGAAGACTCACGTGCATAGTTCTCACTGTGTATTTTCTGCGCTTAAAATCATTTGACGGTGTCAAAACCAACTCGGTTGAACTTGCACCATAGTGCCAGCTTCTGCTTGTAGAATTTTAAGGATGACCGCAGGATTGCCGGGATTCCCATTTTACTATTTTCGTTTCCATTTCAACAGCTCCTACTTTTCTTATCTTTTGATCGCCGTTTTCGTACGATGGATTTGAGTATTTTTTGCAGATGCGGTTTTTAAGCCCCTTCGCTCCCCTTCGCTCCCCTTCGCTTACGGTAATTGTCAACAAACCCCTTGTTTAGCGAGCGAAGCTAAAGTACCTCACCTCAGCCAAATCCAGAAAGTGCTGTGCAGGTAAGTAGGTAGAGAACGCTTTAAAGAGAAAGTGAGGCCTGGTCAATAATACTTGAAGGTTGGGTCCGAAGCGATTGAGCGTGCTAGAGCTCTGGAGAAGCCTAAGAGAATGACAACACAAGTCCTTGCTCTCCCTCCCACCTTTTCCACAAATCTTTCACAGCTTCCTAACCACCTACTCAGAACGAGAACCAGAACACAGATGAGCAAGCAAAAAATTGGTGTCACCGCAGTAAAAGTGTAGTATATGATGTGGAATTGTAATTCTAAATCCCGACAGTGCTTCAGCCCAACCCTTTCATGCGCCGAACTCCTCATCAAAATCTTTACTGGATCTTCTTGAGTTTCTTCGTTTCCAAAGGTCGAGCCGTACCTCGTTGCACACCAAATACCCTCTCGATTATCAAGATGATCATCTGTACGAATACGATCCAGAGGCGCAATGCTAGATCGCTGATTCCAAGTACAGGTCTCTTGCCTCTGCTGAATGTGCTGTCTGTGAACTTGAAAGGAAGCTGTGCACCGAGATGATCTTGAGCTACTTTGAGACCGCTCGAGAAGCCATCTTCGTGGAACCCATACTTCGTCCAAGCTCCACAATAGCTAATTCCTCGAGTATTCTGTATGTTCTCTAACAGGTTCTGCGATTGAATGGCGGTGGTATTATACAGAGGATGAGAATAAGAGTACCGTCCTTGAACTGATTTGGGGTCTGGCTCATGGAGCGGGTTCAACGTCACGAGGACATGTCCAAAAGTGGACTCGGGAATATGTTGCAAGATGTTCATGTTGTATGTGAGACACACTTGATCAACATTCGAAGATGTTGCGGAAGATTTTGTGATATAATTCCACGATGACCAAGCTTTTCGTGACTTGGGCATCAAGGACAGGTCCGAGTGGAGGACAGCTGTATTCTTGCTTGTTTGGAAACCAGAGAGGATCTGCTTTTCTTCGAAATCGGCGTCCGGGAGGATCAAATCATGAGCTTGGTCTCCATGAGTGGCAATTATGACGTGGTCATAGATATCCTCTTTTCCGTTCTCTAGGCGCACAGTGACTCGGCCATCATCATTGTTGGTGACGGACTTGACAGTAGTCTTTAGGAAAATGTGGTTTGGTGGAAAGCCTTTCATCACTACATCGATATAACTCTGGGCGCCATCCCTAAGAGTTAGCCATTGCGGCCTTGTAGCAACAGTGCTCAGTAAGTGATGGTTCCACCTAATTCTGTTAGTCACGTTGGGATTTCACTCATCCGCAGTACTTACATAAACCGAACCAGAGTAACAGCAGGAAATTCCAAGGAACATTTATCTGGACTTGTGCTCCAAACCGCAGCGGTCATAGGTATGAGATAGTCGTCTCGAAACGCATCCGAGTAACCCTCCCGATCAAGGTATTCGCCAATCGTCTCTTGCACGTCTGCCTTGTGAACCTCTTTTCCATTGCCATTCGCTGTCCCATTCCCATTCCCATTCCCATTCCGGTAGACTTGGCTTCTCTCCTCTTCCTTCAGCAGATCTAAGGCAAATTGGTTGAACCGTATAATATCGAATATCATTCTCCACACACGCGGCGAGAGTAGATTCCGTCGTTGCGCAAAGACCGCGGCAAGTGAAGTCCCAGCCCATTCGAACAATCCCTGGTCCCGAGAAACTCCAAAAGTCATCTCAGTTGGGACGGTCGGTACGCCGATGCTTTTCAAGAAAGCAATGAAGTTGGCTTTACAAGGTCAGCTTCTGTAATTGACACAGACGCACACAAGTACGCACGATAAGTAGCAGAATTCAGGACAATGAAGCCCGTATCCACCAAAGTCTTTGATTTTCCATGCTTAAACTCGACGGTATTTGTATGCCCTCCCAACCTGTCTGCGGCTTCGTATAGGTACACATCGTGGTGAGTTCTGTTCAGCGCCCACAGTGCAGCGATCCCCGCGCAGCCACTGCCAATGATTCCCACCTTCTTCCTAGCGACACGGTTTGTTAGGGGAGCCATAATTAACAAGGAAGACAATAGAAATAAGAAGAAGAAGTATCATATCAAAAGAAAGAATATTCACAAGTCATTGCCATACTCTTTCGAGCTCGAACTCGTGGAGGGGTGCTCTGGGAGTGACGGCATTTCCTTTTGGTATGCAGCGTGGGACGGGACGAGAAGGCAAGCTGTTAGTGTCTTTCATGTGAGACCTAAGAAATGGCTGCCCAGCGATCAAAGATGGGGACGAGGGATGCCTGGAAAGTATAACCAAGAAGACCACCTCATGACTGGGATATCGAGTGCTTGTGCACCTCTGAGGAGATGTTTGATTTGGACAGTCAAAGCTCAAACAGTCTCCATATTATTTGAGGGCGATTATCGTCAGGGATCCGTGATCCCAGTACATTCTGCTGTGGCTGAGGAATTGAGGCGTAGTGCCGCTAGCGTCGGTGAAGCAGGTCCGACAGCATCAGAAGACATCGTGACCTCGCAACTACCCCATCTCCATCCATTCGCATCCACCACTTACGAGACATCATCTGTGCAACCTACCGAATACTGCTGTGCGGTATCTGCCTGTCCCCTGCTGCTCACGGGATCGTACAGTGTATACCTGCAATCGCCGAGCCGAGACCATTGCGACGCTCCTGGAGGCAACGACGATAACCAGCATCGTCAGCATCCCTTCACAGACCATCACAGATCACGATGTCGAACCCTCTCGATACCGATGCGGGATCCGAGCTCTTCAGCAGCTACGAGGCGGAGCTCAAGCTCGTCCAAGCCGACTTGAACCAGAAGTTAGATCAGATCCCGGACTTGAGCGGCGAACCACGCAAAGCAGCCATCAGCCAGGCAGAGCGAGCCTTAGAAGAGGCCAGCGAGCTGGTAGGTATGGTTCCCAGGTCTCAGATAGTGATGTTTACAGTGTTACAGCTTGATCAAATGCGCCTTGAGAAGCAGAACATCCCTTCTGCATCCCGTACCAAAGTAAACCAACGCCTCCGCAACCACGACTCCGATGTGGACGCCGCAAAGCGGAAACTTCGCTCTTTGGCCGATGACCGCTCTGCTCTGTTCGGCAGCCGATACTCAGATAACCCGAACGATGTACAACTCGAGCAACGCCAGCAGTTACTCTCTGGGACAGATAGGCTGGATCGCAGCACTCAGAGGCTAAAATCCAGCCAGGCATTGGCGCTTGAGACAGAGGCAATAGGTGCGGGCACGCTAGCGGATCTGCGCGTTCAGCGAGAGACAATTGAGCATACTGGGAACATTCTTTTGGAGAGTGAGGGATATGTGGACAGGAGTGTAAAGACGTTGAGAGGGATGGCGCGTAGGTAAATCGTCCCTTATCCCGGTTGCAGCATATCTTGGAAGCTTATTACTAACATTCCCGTTCAGGATGGCTACAAATCGGATTATAACGATTGCCATTATTACGGTTCTGGTGCTGCTCATTTTCGCCGTCATCTACAGCAAATTCAAATAGAGAGAGGGCTCTCATGGCGTTCGGGCGGCTTCCAAATACTCTTTCTGTTTTGTAGGAGTAATCACGACCAATTCAATGCATTGTACATTCGCTTATTAGACTAGCCTGATTTTTCTACAATTTCTGGTACATCAAGCATTGCGTGAAGGGCTCATTTGTATACCGTATGCTGGAACAATTTTGAAAGTCCTAGAACATGTGGAAGATTCTGCTCTTACAAAGTCACTATTTGCCAACAGAAGATTGTGAAACAAGTGTCTAGGACTAGCGTTGAAGATCGTAACCTTTGCCCAAGCGAGCACACACCACGGTAGGACTGTCATAGAAAGTATCCAAATGTATTGACCCTGATAACGCAGATATGAACGACTTCGCTTCGTATTATACATCAGCCTATTTTAATAACTCCAGAATCAAGCTTTCAAGAAACCCTTGTAATATGTATCCAGCCAGCGCACCGCTTCCTCGTCTGCTCCAACATCGATCGCATTCCAGCGACCGACGCTTCCCACATATCCGTCGGGTCTCACGTTCACAATCGCCACCTCATGCTCAGAAAGCTTACCGAGCCACTTTTCAGTGCAAGTCGGCTCCTTCATCACAGAGTCCAAGTAGAACGTCCAGCAGCTGTCTTGCAGGAGCTGCGGAAGATCGACAATCTCAACGTCTTCCTTACTCATGGTTGTCACGATGGAGTAAGTGAAGACCTTTGAGGCACCTGTGTATCGCTGTGGCTGGACAAACTCGTCCATCTCAGTATGAACAGGGCTGAGTGCCGCGTAAGAGACCGTCGCAGCATTGGATGCACGGCCCAAAATCGTTCGTGGAGACGCAATCTCTTCACAGACTTTGTCGAGGAAGGCGCAAGCAGTTTTGACGTCTGGAGTAAAGAAGAAGATACGGAACTGGCCAAGCATTGGAATATCAAGCTGAATATCCACCGGATTGGCATCAATGTATCTCGTGACCTTGGCAGGCAACACTAGTGAGCCAGCTCGTAATCCTCCTTTAGGATTCTTTTCTGGCACGTTGAGAACGTTTTCTGAATACTCTGCACCGACTCCGGAGATGAATCGGATGTTCTTGGTGAAATTTTCGGCCAGAGCTACAGGATCACCTGCTGAAATTGCAGTTGCGTGACCATAATCGAAGTCAATCAGATCTTCTGCAATCTTCTTCCTTTCTTGCTCGTAGGTCGGAAGCAGACTGGGAGCTGCGAGGCCTCTGACAGCCAGATTGAGCTTCCAGCCAAGATTGAAGGAGTCATGCATAGAAACATTCATGCCCTGGGCTGCTTTGGGAGAGTGTGAATGAGCAGCCTGGGATGAAATTAGCAAAAGCACAAAATGGCCAGGCTTGGAACTTACATCTCCAGCAATGAAAACACGCTCTGCGTCGTCAGAAAATCGCTTAGCAACTCGCTGCCCGACTTTGTAGACTCCAAACCATTCTGAGGTAAATCAGCTAATAAAATTGCACCTTCGGAAATGACACTCACCAACGGTCTTCCAAGATAGTGAAAATGGCTTCATGATCTCCTTGGCTCGCCACATGACAAATTCCTCAGTGGCAGCATCTGACGATATTGGAGCCTCGGCGGGGTGAAGTTCAATGTACAGCCTGGTCATGTTCCGTTCTCTAGGGATGCACAAGATTGACCCTGCAGTTTCTGAGCTTATCACAGCTTTACTCCAGCGATCTGGAAAATCCGTCTCGATAACGCCTAGCATACAATTCAGTCTCGGCTTCTCGACTTATATTGGAAGTGGAGACTTACCGTCCAAGACTCCCCATGCGGACTTCGAACTTTCGGTGTGCTCGACCGCACCAAGCATTACCTTTCTGACTTTGGAATGGGCGCCATCACAACCGACCAGGTACTGAGTCTTGAAGGGTCTAGTCTTGCCAGTTCTCAGGTCTCTGCATTCAACGTCTATCAGAGCGTCGGTCTCTTTCTTCTGTGAGTAGCTCAAGAAAGGGGAGCTTCGAATCACTTCGACACCTCGCAGTCTCAGGTCTCTTAGGAAAATATCTTCTATCATCCCCTGATGAACAAGTAGAATGTACGGTTCCTCTACGTCAACTACTCCAGGCGGGTAGTGAACTTCTCTACCCGTCCTGCGGAGAGGAGTATCAGCAGAAGAATTCTGTCACGGGTTAGTCACGAGACCTGGCAAAGTCTGGGTTTGAAACTCAAAGAAGAGGCTTTCACCATACCCAGAAGCAGATGTCGTAGATTCTGACGCCCCTCAATAAGATTGGGCCAGCCAAGCCCAGTTGCTTGAACGTCTCGATCGTCTTCGGCTGAAGACCATCGGCTCGACCAGTGGAAGTCTTGTCAACACGGTCATCAACGATCGTTGTTTTGATTCCATATCGAACCAAATTAGACCTGTTTCTGCTTGTTAGCTACAGTGCCTCTTCGATATCAGAGGTACACAGCGTACGCCAGCATCAAACCACCTGGACCTGCGCCGACGACAACAACGTGATTCGTGCTGTCCTTCACTTTGACATCGTGGTTTCCATTGACCATCTGCACATCGATAGAACCATTATGACCATTAGTACCGTTACTCTCCCTCCCGGGAAGGTCCGTCGAGTCGTCTGTACGAGGACGCTTCATGATGGCTCAAATCGCTCAAATGCTGAGGTGGAAGCTTGGTGAAAAGCATCGTGATGGCTGGAAGTCGTGCAACTGAGGCTACGTCGTACGATAACGGGGCGGAAGAGTGGAGGGAGCATGATCCCAAAATCAGCCCGTAAATCGTGTGATACTCATACATGGGGGTCGGAGAATGGCGTGTTATGACGGCGGAATCGTCAGGTTCCTAGGCGATCCCACGCGATTTTTACGGTGGCCCAGCTGGCCCAGTTTCAACTGGATTTAGCCGACCTCACTTGGCCCCCCCTATTCTTAGTCCTCGCTTCTCCGCCGTCACTTGCGATACGACAAAGATCAGAAAAGTGTTTTCTTATCTGCGAAGAAGCGTTTAAAGATTGGATTCGGAATGTTCTCTATACCATGAAACACTACCGCCGGCTCGATCACCGCTTCGACAGGCGCGCCCAACATCCCTGCACTATACCTAAGGATTCCGAGCTCGCATCGCTCGCCAAGAGACACAACCACAGTGGAGATCGCTCGGCGTGGCAAACCTTACATTCATGATCTCAAATTTTCAGCTCTCAAGGAGAGTCGGAAACTGCGGTATTTCATGTCAAAATGTTGATCAAAATGTTCGTAGTTGAGCTTATCGGAGTGGTCCCTGACTCGGGACATGGCGCGAGAGTTCGAGCTGAACTTATCTTTCTGAGTGCCTATGAGTTAAAGTTTTCGATCGGTGTAATGAGGAATACTTGCACTTCTCTTCTGCGGCGATGGTGGGAACGTGCATCTTTTCGTCTCTCGAGGCTGGCTACACACGTACAGACATGGTATCAGCTGACTACTGAGACAGCATGCTAAGTGGGTTTGTCATCTCTCTTGTAGGGCTTTACTTTCACTTAAACCTTTTTCTGTGGAACTTTTGAGGTGGAATGGCATAGCAAATTGCGATAACAGGGGCAGCTTTTCAATATCCTCGGGTCCATACGAGTAAGCAAAATTCGTCCCAAAGCCTTGAGTATCCACGACGTCGAGCACTGTACGTACTCTAAATGAGAATGGCAAGAGTGTCCGCAAAGATCACCCTCTGCTGGAATGTCAACTCTCGATCTATCTAGCGCTTTATGATTCTCGGGTTTGGCTTTGAAGTGTAGTAGAAATTTGATGGGTCAAACTATAAAACACACCTCGGTGGTACTTTTTCAAGGCAAACTTCCATTTGAAATGCAACTTCGGCATACCTATCCCACCGCAGCTTATAACGTATTACAAGAGCTCAAGGCCATGCCATCTTCGGCAGATCTTGTGACCCCCTTTCCTAGTGTAGCGATCTGCAGATCCCCGCAATTTTTGTTATCGGAGGCCCCTCCCCCACTCCTCCACTCTTGCTCCTACGAACCATTCAAGAGCATCGAATCATGGTGTTGAGGAACATCGCGAGAATCTCTTATCGCTATCCAATGGCTGAGAGTGGAGTAGTATCAAGATATGCTACGTGGATGACTCGGGGGTGGAAGCGATTTCGGTGATCCTCTCCTTGCTTCTTCTGACCCATTTGCAATAAGTGAGGTGATTATTGTTGCTTAATCTGTTGTCATATCGTGATTGAACTTGTTGTTTCTGTACAATATGTCAGCATATATCCCTGTGAAAGAAAAGATCAAGAGAGGAGAAGACAGCAAGTTAAAGGTGGGTAGCTATTCTCGAATGCTTGTATCACCTCGCTCACTTCATACAGGTCATCGTGGTGGGAGCAGGACTTGGTGGTCTTGGAGCTGCAATTTCGATCCTACTTGCTGGCCACGATGTTCTCATCCTCGAGTCTGCTTCAGAGATTGCTGAAGTTGGTTTCCATTGCCCAAACTCCAGGATCTGTCTCACATAGTATCCTAGGTTGGCGCAGGGATCCAGATCCTCCCAAATAGCAGTCGCGTGCTCCAGTCATGGGGCATGCGAGAGGCTCTTTCACACCATTGTACCAAACCAAAACAGGTAAACATGCTCGGTTGGAAAGGGAATCACATAAGCTCCATGAACTTCGAAGAATCCGCAGCAAATTATCCTGGGACTTTCTACTGGGACTTCCATCGCGCCAGTCTCCACAAATGTTTACTTAATCGAGCCGTTGAACTCGGTGCCCTTGTACAATGTAACTCGCGAGTTCTGGATGTAAGGATCTGTCGGAATGGGGAGAGCGCGAGAGTAGTCTTGGAGTCCGAGAGAGAGATAGAAGCGGATTTGGTGGTAGGTGCAGACGGAATCAATAGTAGACTCAGAGAAGTTATGCTGGGCAAAGTTGATCCTCCTATCCCCACCGGCGACTTGGCTTATCGACTGCTCTTATCCACATCAAAAATGATGAAGGACCCAGAGCTGGCTTCTCTCGTTACTGATCCGCAGGTTAATTACTGGCTTGGACCGGATATGCACGCAGTGAATTATGTGCTGAAGGGTGGGAAATTATTCAATATGGTTTTGTTGGTACCAGATGACATGCCCGCTGGAGCATCAACATTGGAAGGTAATGTGGAAGAGATGCGAGCCTTGTATAAAAATTGGGATCCAAGAATACCGAAGCTTCTGAGCATGTGTGAGTCGGTTTATAAGTGGCGTCTTTGCATCCGTCCAGGAATGGAGAATTGGAGTCATCCTTCTGGAGCCTTCACTTTGCTGGGAGATGCTGTGCACGCAACATTGCCATATTTAGCTTCAGGGTGAGAGAAATGCTCTTCTTATGTCCGGAACACTGTACTGATGCTTCTTAGAGCGGGAATGGCTCTTGAGGACTCAATTGTTCTCGGCGAGTGTCTCTCGCGGATTACCTCCAAGTGTTCAGCAGAGAAACAAATGGCGTTGCGGGTTTACGAAAATTGTCGAAAGGACCGGACGGAGATGGTTGTGCAGCGTGGGAACCTGCAGCAGTATCTTTATCATCTTCATGATGGCCCCGAACAAGAAGAAAGAGATCGGAGAATGAGGTAGGTGTTAGGGGAGAATCCCAAGACCATGTCATCTCCCGAAACAACCCCCATTCGAGAAATCTCTAACTCCCCCGTTAACCCAGAATGATTCCGACACCACCTGGGGAAGCTTTGGCGTGGAGGGACCCCGAACTGGCCCCTAAGCTGCTAGGTTATGATCATCTGAAAGAGGTAAGTGCAATGAGGTGTTGCTAATTTTGGAGATGCCGCGGATGACTGATACCCAGTTTTAGGTTGACTGGCATTGGCAGTTGACTAATGGTAGGATTCGAGCGCGGTTATAAACATGCCGTCATCTCTGCGTAGTGGCGTGGATTTATGTAGACGTATTGGATCCGTTCTCATTACTTTATCTACTCTTAATCTTCCCTGTCAGTCCTTTCAGTACAATCATTCCCTCTTGCACAACAGCCCATCTGATGCTGCTGAGATGTTTCGCCATTACTCGTGGCAGATCTCCAGTTCGGTATTTGCTAGCAACCTTCCCTAGCTCTTCAAGACTGGATCTTGCCATCGCACTGACGAGTGCGTTCATCTCCGCTCTTGAATCCCATTCGCTGTCCTCATCGTCCCCTGCACTGACTGGTCCTTCTTCCCCAGCCTCGTTATTCTTGGTACAAATCTGGAATGTCCAACAGGTCAAGGTAGCCAGGTAGAGGAGCCAAGGATAGTGGAAGAAGTCCCCCGCATCCCAATTCTTAAGTCTTCGAATGCCATCTCTCAGAATATGTGCAGCATGTGAGGTAGCTTCAGCTGCAGCCGGTGAAGCACTTTTAGCCCAACTTTCGACCCGAATTTGAGACCTCTCTCTGTCGACCTTTGTGACTGGTCGACCAATGATGTGAGTGGCTCCTGCGTTGATCTGCATATCGTTGATCTCCGCATTCAATATGATGTGTGCAGCGTGGTATATTGCAAGAATTGCGGTGCAGAACTTTTGAAATTCTTCCCTAGAGCGATCGTTGTCATCCAGGACCAACAGCTTTTCTCTACTATAGGCATCGAAGTCCTCTTTCCACTTATCATAAGACCGACCGATTCGTGCATGCCAAGACTCATCTTGATTGGCGACTGCAAGCCCTAGGTTTGGTCAATTCAAGAGCATTATAACATGTCGCAGATCAAGACATACCTAGAGAAGTCTGATCCCTCCTATTCAAGTCCCACGCGACTGACATTAGGCCGTGCAATATCAGAACTCTAGAGAGAGAATTGAGATTCCACGATCTTGACCCTGTGCCAGTACTGAAATATGACTTGAGGACTGAGAGATAAAGAGGCTGAGCGTCCTCTCGCAAGTGAAGTCTATGCCATTCCACAGCAGTTTCTGCTTCCCACAAGCATTCATTCCAGGGAAGAGATAGCTTTAACTCTGCTGCATTCATGCACAGCGACTGCGAGAACAATACAGCATGCTGAGTATCCCACATAAAGCAAAGTAGGGCGAGTCTATGGTTATATTAGCATTTAAGTGTTCTCAGTTGTAAACCCACAAGCCGAACCTTCTTCGCTGCTCTGCATCAACTTGAGCTCTCCACTGATGGTCTATATCCTTCTCGCCATTTTCCAAGTCTTGGCAGCGAGCTGATTGGCAGTCGCTTCTTCGAATGAGGCTACATTGAGCCATTAGCATTAAATTCCATGGGTTTCGATCTTCATGCTGATTCTAACTGTCAAGAGGTATGCTAGTATACTCTGAGAAATTCGACTGCCGATAACAAAGTTTGTGTCTTCAGATCTGGCTATGGATCGCAACTTACTTGATGAGAAGACCATGGAACAAGTGCGACATATCATGCTGCAGCTGGCCTGCTCTAGATTTTCCAAAACATTCAACCAGCAAGATCGTTTGTAAAATCCACAAAGGTGGCCTGGTAGTGAAATCTGGACTGCCAAGAATTTGAGCCCGCATGATATCATGTACGCAGATAGCAAACAGATGTGATTCTCTATCACCATAGGTGGCACCGAGAAGAAGTACCGAAGTTAAAAGCAAGGAGTCGACCCGACCGGGGTCAAAGGTAGCCCGATGAAGGAGTGGATACGATATATTGAATCGGGTGAAATACAGATCACAGTAGTCTTGCAAGACCGGGAGTGATAGCAGAGGGTGATCTCTGGTTATCTCGAGCCCATCTGGCACCTTCGGACGTCCTCGATCAATCAAACTTAGAACAGACTGCCGAGCAGATTCATTGACGACTGGAAGTTTTCTGATCTGCTTGATTTGATCAAAATTACTGTCCATCTCATAGCTAGACCCTGACGTTATTGGCGTGGGGAGATAGGTTTGGCCATTTCTATGAATTTGCATCGGGATTGGCGAAGAAGAACCAGTACCGAGATATCCTAGGCTAGCAGCCATGCTGGTTCCGGCCATTTGCGAGAGAGCTAGGATTTGGTTTGCAGCAGAGGTCTCTGGGCTCATCGACTCCTGGGAATATGAGCGCCTTGGGAAATCAGGGGAAGTCCTTGGTATCTGGAAATCATGGCTCGTATGCTTCAACGGCTGACTGGATGCCCCAGATGAGTGTAGCAGCTCCACTTGCCTTTGCCTGTGCTCGTACTGCTGAGGCGAGAAGTGGGGGAAGTTGTCAAACGGGGATATGGAAGAGTTACCAGGTGGTTGTGAACCCTCAAGCCCAAGCGTGGGCCATGTCTCTTTTTCAAACAACCAATTATAGTAGCTCAGTGTTGTGAATGGGTTGTTGAACGAACTAGCTAGAGAGGTGTTAGTCTGTAGACTCAACCTTGTATTATTTTACCCACCTGTGTCTGGAGCAAAAAAGTCATGGTAAAGGATATCGCTGCTCGTGCTTGCCTGGGATTGTGAGCCCCATGAAGCATTGCACAAAAACTCTAAGGATTCCACGGCAGTGCCATCGTCCTCTGGCAAAATAGCCTCTTCGCTCAAAGGGGCCCACAAATCGTCTGCCAGGGCGGCTTCACCAGCAAGTCCTAACGATCTGGCTGCGTCTGTTCTGTGTGAGATGTGCTCACCTGTGGATGGCGGCGGCGACAATGGTGTCTCTTTTTGATCCGAAAAGCCGTTCGTTGATTCGAAAGAGTCATTTCTGACTTTCAAACGTTTGCTTGCCGGAGTCGAGGAGACACTTCTCTTTTCATGCTCTGGCCGTCGCTTCGTCACTACGGCACCTGTGGAATCACGCCAGAGCCTCTTTCGAGTCTGCAGTCTCCCCAAGCCTTCTCCGCCTGCTTCTTCGTCCTTCTCTTTATGCCGGGCCATATGTCTATCTGCGCACGAAATCACATGAGCACGATGTGTCTTTGGCGAATGACCGCGCATTCAATGGATTTACACCTACCTAGCAAGTCCCTTCGTCTAAACACAGCCTGGCATCTTTGGCATGTGAAGCTGCCTTTGGTCTCATCATGATTTAAGGCGTGCCGATGGAGATGCTCTGCTCTGGAGAATGATTTGGTGCAGTTCCCCCAAGTGCATCGGTACTCTTTCGCTGGAGGGTCTGCAGGGACATTCGCGGTTGCGGTTGCGGTGGGGGAGGCGGTGACCAAGCTTGCCATTGAGAGATAAAGTGAGGGATGGATTGAGGACTCATAAGTGCGAAAGTGGATGTTCGCGAGTTCAAAAGTTCAAGAGTTCAAGAGTGGGAGCGGAGCGGGACGGGAGGAGATGCGGTACTTTCGTTATCGTTATCGGAAACCCTGCGCCTAGGTAGAGTTCCTTCGGGAATGGGTGTACCTGAAGTTACTGCCCGAGCTGGGGTACCGGGTATATTTCAGAACAGCTGGCTCATTGGCCCCTTGGTGATCCTTTAAGCTGCTCTCGTGTCTCTTCACTCTTCACCTCTACGCATCTATTTAATTCTATCTACCCATCTTCCTCCTTCATCCACATCGTCCCATGAGACGCGTCCCGTCACAAGCTTTAGGGTGTGGCTCTATTCGCGTGCATAACGACCATGGATGCTTGCCCGGCCCCAATCTAGTTCGCCGGGCCAGCAGAGCTTGTGGAGGATCTCCCTAGCTGACAAACTGGTCAGGATGATCCACCAGATCCGAAGTCTGCATGGCCAATGGATCAACAACACTCACTACCTTCCATATAGAGATCTAGGAATAACACCCCATTTGTCTCGCCGGACGACTCCAAGATACCTCATAGCATGTGCCATGAATCGCGAGAATGTATTCGTAGTGCAGTTCACGTCTCATGTCGAACACTTTCCTAGAAGAACTGACCGGTTTACCTCTCAAGTGAGTAGTATATAAAGGGAGTTGTGATTCTCCTGAGTCTAGCAACAACAAGCAAATCTGGCATACTTCAATCATTTCTTCAATCATATCTAGTCAACAAGGTCCCTCCTGCACAAGACTAGATATTGTTTCAAATTCTGGAGACAATATGGCCAATATCTTCAAGAGGCCCCCACAAGCCCCTCCGAACTTCAATCATACTCCCGCGAGCGTTTTGGCTGGCACTCGCTCGATCCTTGAAAACACGCGCAAGCTTCAAGATGAAATTGTAGCCAATATTCGTCCTGAAGATGCCACTTTCAACAATGTGTTGCTGCCTCTAGCCGAAGACGAGAACCATACCATTGCGACCAGGAAACTCTTCAAATTTTTCAGCTCAACCTCCCCGTCTGAAGAATTGCGTGACGCTAGCAATTTGCATGAAGCACTTGTCAGTGATTTTGATTCTCAGACCTTGATGCGAGAAGACCTCTTTCAGCTAGTCGATGCTGTCTTCCACAGAAAAGAGAATCTGGATGCGGAATCGCAGTTCTATCTTGATCAAACATATCGAGCCTTCCTGGATAATGGCCTAGGAATCGGAGACGGCAATGATCGACGTCGCTTTACCGAGATTCAAACAGAGCTTCGAGAGTTGAGGGTCGCATATCTCAAATCTCTCAATAAAACCAGTGGAATCTGGCTCACAACTCAAGAACTTGATGGCTTGCCAAAGGATTCTCTGGCGTCATTGAAGGTCGGAATTGAAGAGAATGCTGGCAAAGTGTGGCTTCCCTACAAGAAACCTCACTTCGAGCATGCTATTCGATTCGTTCGAAGCGGAACAACCAGGCAGCAGATATACATTGGCCATGACAACAGATGTTTGGACAATGTTCCCAGGTTGAAGAGAACAATCCTCTTGAGAGATGAAGCTGCTAGGCTTCGAGGATATCCAAATCATGCGGAAGCCAAAATTGAGCAGAACATGTCGAAATCGACAGAATTTGTCAATGATTTCATCAATGATCTCAGAGAGGGACTGACGCCTATTGCCAAAATAGAACTGGATAAGTTGATGTCACTCAAACGAGCTGATATCGAGAACATGCATATTGCAGACACCACGGGAACCGACTCCGAGGAGATCGCCCGATTTTACCACTGGGACTATGGCTATTACAGCAATCTCGACAAAGTCCAAACCCATTCTTTCAACGAGAAGAAGTTCTCGGAGTACTTCTCACTTCAAACTTCGTTAGCCGGTATGATGTCGACTTTCTCACATCTCTTCGGCCTTCAGTTTTGCGAGATATCTTCACAAGATTTCGCTGAGTTCGGACGAGACCATGTGATGACCTGGCACCCAGACGTGACAGTCTTCAGTGTTTGGGAAGATGTTAGCAATGGCGGAGACTTCCTCGGTTACTTGTACCTGGATCTTTTCCCCCGTGATCACAAATAGTAAGTAAAGGGGGCCTGACCTATGTTGAAAGTCTCTGGCGCCGTGGAATCGTCACTTGATTGTTCAATGACTGACTTTGGTCTTCAGCAACCATGCAGGACATTATAATCTTCGTCCCGTAAGTTCTCCACTCACATTCGGCATTCCTTCATTAACAAGCCAGGGATTTACCACACCCTCTGGAGATCGCCAGTATCCAGCCTCCGCCCTGGTTATGAATCTCCTAAAGCCGCTTCCTAATCAGCCCAGCCTCCTCAAGCATAATGATGCTCGCTCTCTGTTCCACGAGCTTGGTCATGCCATTCACAGTCAAGCAACTCGAGCTCGGTACGCAGTTTTCCACGGCACCTACGCGCGAGATTTCGGTGAGATCCCCAGCATCATGCTAGAGAATTGGTGGTGGACACCCTCGGTCATCAAAGACCTGAGCTGCCATTATTCGTACCTCTCCGATGCCTATCTGAAAAACTGGAAGGAAGCTCAACCGGAATCTACCATCAAACGACCCCCGCAGAAACTCGATGATGAGACGATTCTGAACTTAATGAAGTCACAGCACTCGAATACAGCGCTTGCTACTTTGAAACAATGCCACCTCGCAAAATTCGATATGACGATCCACTCCCCGACAACACGTGAGGAGGTAGAGGGAATGAATCTATCCGAGTTGTGGAATAAGATCAACAGTGAGGTCACAATGATGGAAGGCACGGAAAATGTTGGTGGAGGTTGGGAATGGGGTCATGGATCTGCCAGATTCAGAGCTGTCATAGGAAGTTATGATGCAACTTATTATGCGTATCCTCTGTGAGTACTATATCCCTCTTCCAGACTCATGTCCATTGTTTCATGTAATATTGATGATACTAATTTATTTTGAATCTCAGGGGGAAAGCTTATGCTCAGGACCTCTTTGTATCGGCATTTGCTAAAGATCCCATGAGCCGGGAAGCTGGCATGCGATTTCGCAGAGCGGTACTGGAACCTGGCGGGACTCGAAACGGAATGGATCTCCTGACAAGCTTCTTAGGGAGAAAGCCAGATACTGTGGCAAGGTACAAAGAGTTGAGTTTGATATGATGAGGGAAGGCCTGCCGCACCTAGAGCCGATTTCCTTTCTCATTGTCCAATTTAGATTTACGTACGGTTCGTTTCTGTAGAGAATTGTCCCAATGCTTCAGGAACATTCCAAAGTCTTGCTCATGCAACTTCACACTGTGGTGACGTCTTTCACGCCTTGTCCCCATCACAGTCCTGTCCATTCGTGCTCAACAACCAGCCAGAGTTGTGCGGATGTCGTAGCATGTACGTCGGTAACTTCCTGTTGACCACTTTGTGTCGTCAATATCATTACCTCTCAGCTGGATTTCCTCATTCTGGGATTAGTTTCCAACTCTAGTTCACGGGACGCCCACCGCACAGACTTAATGCTCTCCATCCAGGCCATCCCCTCTTCTCTCTCCTCATTCTTTGGTTCGAAATTCTTCGGCCAATCCTTATAATCTACCTCGTCACTTTCTGCAACCTGATGCTTTCCCCCCTTCGCGCGTGTTTCATGGCAGTAATGTACATAACGCGAGGGTTGCATCCTAATGGCATAGGGCAGCAAGGGAATGTGATTAAAGTGAAAATCGAAGACTGCGGTGTAGGCTGAACGATAGGCCAGTGTTCCAATAACGAGGCCAATTATCATGCCAAAGACTAGATCATGGGCTTGATGTTGCTGAATGGTATCAGCTCGTGCTTTTCTCGAATAGGTCATAGGTAAAGAGGGCTTACATGTGACGTATACATTGAGCCCGAGACGAGTGATGCCAGTATCAGTGGTGTTAGCGTGACCATGAAAGCCCAGAAAGGCGACGCATGATCGGAAAAGACTTTCAGTTTTGCATTGAGGTAAAGAGCAAGGAAAATTGCAGCAGCGAATGAACTAGAAGCATGACCGCTTGGGAAAGCCTGGAGGCTATTATCAGTGTTAGCATGAATCTCCGAATAAAAAATGCAGCAAATGACGCGACATAACATACGCCCGATCTACATCTCGTGGGTTCCCTAAACATAACGTTGCATCGAAACGGTGTCCTGTCTGATTGAGACTTCTCGCAATGGCATCCCAGTCCGGTTTGCATACTTCGATGTAATAAGGTCTGAATCCACCAATGGAATGTTTTAGGATAGTAGATATGAAGGACCTGCCATTTCACAGTTTGTCAGTGCTGGTCCTTCGGGTAATATAAGCAGAAAATGGTTTGTGACATACGTAGAAACCACGCCTTTCAACAGACCCACAACTCCAGCATGGAAATCCCAAACACTCCAAGTCTTTATTTGAAATAGACCTATGACCAGAAGTGGAGCGAGGACAACGACCAGGGCGCAACCATGCGTCGGCAGGGGCTCTTTGACCCACGGATAACTTATTCCCACTGGTAGTTGATAACTTTCAATATGCCGAGGTGTGCTGAACGGAGTGATTGAGGGGAGCATCGGAACCACGTGGCGGTCTTTGTAATACATGGGTGTGCAGTAAAGACTCAGCGTGAGGGCGGCGACGGCAGAAAGGCACGTGTATTCCAACCAGGCGACTTGGATATAGGTGGTCCAATTGCTTCTTCTTCCATTCCCGCGATGAGTAGAGGGTTGGCAGCTGTTCAAAGGAGCCGGAATGAGAGACATGAGTGCTAGACGAAAGTATGAATAGGCATAAAAATGCTGGCACTATCAGGGGACTGATAACATGGCCGCCAGATCGAGGAAGGTGGATGCATGGGCGAGGAGGAGAGAGTAGAGACGAAATTGTGTGAAGGGGAAAAAATATGCATCATCATGTGTTGACGACGGAGCAGTCATGAGAGGGTGCATGGATGATGGGGTTGACTTGGGAAGGAACGAAGGACATCGAAAGAAGGCGGAAGGACTTCTTTCAATTCGACCGAGGCAGAGGAATTGCTCCTTAAATGTCTTGTCACAAAGGCGCTCGATGGGGACCTCTTTCCATTGCGCCACGAATTGATCTGAAGGATCCAAGTACACGAAGGAGCATCGAATGAGGTGTGAAAAGCGACACTAATTATCAGTGCCTTTGGTCTAGTTGGGACAATAGAGCTGGGCCTGAGAAAACGGCTTAGGGGCTTGATGAGGGGCTTGAAAAACTTACCTGTTCTTGAATACACGCAACCTTGAGGGGACAATTAGAGGGCGTGGCAGTTTCAATGTCCTGATAGACTTGGTGCAATCAGGCCGCTTCTCCTGTCCAACCCCTTTTGAGTTGCCAGCAAAGGTCTAAGGGAGCACGTGACCAGCGTCGGTGCCGTGACCTTGGAAGTGACTTCCGACAGTCGGACTTGAGTAGATTCTTTGGGCTCATTCGCAAGCCAAAAACTACCTCCCTTTTAAGGGCTTTTCTCCGTTGCTCGAGATTTTGCCCTTCCCAGCGACGACCCCGAGGGATAGAGACTCCTGATTTACTCTAGATCTGTTTCCGCGTTGTCCAATCGGGCGCGCACGTAGGGACTACGTCAAGAGTCGCAGCCCTGGCTCTCCGAGGGGTTGTCTACCCCGCCATCAGAGTCAAGCTGGCTCCTCACCACGCCAGTGCCAGACTCTCGGTGATCGCAAGGCACCTGGATCCTCGGCCATCAATCCCGATCAACACTCCATATTCTATCGAGAGAATCTCCACCAACGCGTCTTTGCAATCAAGATCGTTCCATTCTGGTGAACCCAAGATGTCGAGCCAACCAAACCACCCAACTCTGCTTATTCCGGGCCCAATTGAGTTCGATGACGCCGTTCTTCATTCCATGAGCCATTACAGGTATGAAAAACCTCTATGCCGACGTCTTCCAAGACGACATGCTGCTATTGTACGATGACTGACGATCACTTGTGAATAGCGAGAGCCATGTTGGAGCTCCATTTGTAGCAACATTCGGCGAGACGCTGTCGATGCTGAGAAAACTTTTCCAAACTACCGACCCATCCTCACAACCATTCGTAATATCTGGCTCAGGAACTCTTGGTTGGGACCTGGTTGCGGCAAATTTAGCAGAGCCTGGAGACGACGTGTTGGTTCTCCATACTGGATACTTTGCAGACTCTTTCGCGGATTGCTTTGAGACTTATGGAGCCAAAGCAACGCAACTGAAGGCTCCTATCGGATCAAGGCCACAACTCCCGGAAATAGAAAAGGCGTTGAAGGAAAAGAAATACAAGCTACTAACAGTCACCCACGTTGATACCTCCACTGGTGTTCTCAGCGAGCTGAAGGCCCTTTCAGAATTAGTCCATCGGGTCTCTCCCGAGACGCTTGTCATCGTGGATGGTGTTTGCAGTGTTGGGTGCGAAGAGATCGAATTCGACAAATGGCAACTCGATGGCGTGATCACCGCAAGTCAAAAAGCAATCGGATGTCCCGCTGGGTTGTCCATTTCAATGTTCAGTGGCCGAGCGGTTAAGACATTCCAGGCAAGAAAGACCCCGCCGGGGTCTTACTTTGCATCATTCAAGAACTGGCTGCCTAGTAAGTGAGATCACACTTCTCCGGTGGCAGAAAGTGCTGATTTCTTAGTTATGCAAAACTATGAAGCTAAGAAAGCTTCTTACTTTGCTACTCCCTCGCCACAGCTGATCCACGCGCTCCACACCTCTTTGACTCAGATCCTTTCAAAGCCACTGGCTGAACGTTTTGCAACACATAAAGCTACATCTCAGAAGATCAAAAAGGCCGTGACCGACCTCGGGTTGAAGCAATTGGCCTCGGATCCAGCAGACCAAGCAAACGGGATGACAGCTATTTACCTACCAGAGACCGTCAAGGCACCAGAACTATTACCAAATTTACTCAAGAAAGGTGTCATCTTTGCTGGTGGTTTACATAAGGAAATTGCTGCGAAATATATCCGCTTCGGGCACATGGGAGTTAGCGTGGTAAGTAATTTGGAAGCATCCTAAAATTGCGATCATCAACTTACATCATCTTAGACGGACTCTAAACGTGACGATATTGATCGTGCAATCCAGGCCTTGCAGAATGGGCTGTCAGAGGCTGGCTATCAGAAGGCATAACTCGTAAGATTGGACGGGTCTCCACGATGTAGGCGCGGAACATAAAAAGCAAATTTTCAGAAACATTTTCGCTCCCTTGACTAGTTGACTTGTAAATAAACCCACGTTCTCTGGATGATGAAATAGACTGGCGCAATTGCGAACAGCCTTCTCCACGTTTTCCGATTTCACGATGCATTTGTCTCAGCCACCATCACCGCACTGCCAAACTTCTCCAAGTGCAAAAAGCCGACCCGGCCCGGCCGCCGACCTGAGTTAACATGACAACGAGCACTTATTGCCTAACAGTGCCACACGGGCTGTTACCCGCGCTTCGAACCAAGAGCCCGCAGATGGCCACTTCCAACGCCTTGTCCCTTTCAGTCATTCACGAAGTCGAGCTGAGTCCAGTCTCTCAGCCAGCAACCCAATTGGGGATCTAGCCCAGCCGCCCAGATGCGGTCTGGGCTGAATGATCGGCTCGAACAATGATTCACAATTCGAGGTCTCAATGGACAACTTGATCTGCTTTGGGAACAAGGCGTGCTGATGGCGTTTTGTTCGTAACATGGAAGATGAACTCTATTCCTTGGCGGTTGTCATTTGTAAAGCATATAAGGAGGATATCCGCATTTCAATGCAGTATCATCCCTTTACATACCAACTTTTCCAACCAGCAACATACTATTCACGCAAAATCCTCACACCTCACTCTTCAACATGCGCGCCTCATCCCTCCTCGTCGTCTTCGTTGCTGCTGGAGCACTTGCCCAAACTACTACTGTAAGAGTCTTCTGATCCAGTCTAAACCATTCCAACAAGAAATGGCTTCAAATTAGTATAATTTCTTGGCCAAGCAATACTGATATCATCAATAGACTTCCTCTAAGCCAACAAGTAGCAGTACTTCTGTGGTTTCCTCTTCCAGCAAGGCATCTAACCTCACTATCACCACATCTGTCACCTCATCAGTCACCTCATCGGTGAAGGCAACCACGACTGTATCAGCCACATCTTCCAAGGCTTCTACCTCATCTGGTGTGGCTACCCCTACTCCTACCCCAAAAACGACTTCGGGAGCTATGGGTGCTTTTGAGATGAGCAAGTACGTTGCTGGGCTTGCTGCTCTCTCAGGACTTCTCGTCGCCTACTTGTAAGAAGGCTATGAGCTTGGGGAATGAGGATAGAAATAGGACAAATCGGGCCTTATAATAACATTCATGGATAATGCTCTTTCGTCGCCGCTAGCACTTGGTGCAGGGGGTTTAATGTATGGAGACGGACTTCCGCGAACGAAATCAGTTAATTTCAGAAGTGGTAAGAGAATGCTCCATTAGAGGAAACTTCTTGTACATATTCGAAAGCATAGATGCCACTGGAAAACAATATCAGTCTTTTAGTGGACCACGTCTTTCAAGCTGCTGAGCCAATGAGAGTCTGAAACGATCAGCATTGAGTGACAACACAGAATGGAATGGCAACTTGCTTGGGTCATTACTCTGGCGCTTTGGGCGTGCTCATCATCTTGATGCTAATCATTCATTTGCAAAGTGAAGACACTAGGAAGATCTTTCTCCGTGATTAGAAATTTAGGACGAGGCGGTCGGTCACTTGATTCGGTTTAGCGCGTTGGTGGGGTTAAAGATTAGTGAAGGCGAGAGGCTGGGACCAACTCATTCAAGTCGTCAACTCCATACAACTCCTCCAACAAACGTACTGTGCCCTCTAGAAGACTATTCTTGCCAGCGCGGGCTGTACCAAGCACACCCAAAGCGAGGATCGATCTATCGCCGTCGGAACAGGTCACGTACCTTGAGACCAAGCCGCGAAGATGGCTCCAACCATCGAAGAGCTCGACGCGACTGTCCGCGCTTTCTATGAAGGCCGAGGAGAATCGGTTAGTACACATCAAGCTTTATGCTTGGCTCTAGTTCGTTCATACGTTTGCTGACGCGTTGGGTTTATAGCAAAAGATTGCTCAAGCAGCTCTAAACCAGGTACGTCCGCCTTTGCGCCAGGGAGCGTCTCCCACCACGAGAATATGCTTACGCCTCGAAACAGTTCAAGGAAGATCCAGATGCTTGGTTACTGGTCGATAAGATCTTGCAGGATGCTACATACCCGCAGACGAAATGTTCGCCCCAGCATCTCAAAATATATTCAGTACGCTGACAAATTACAGACTTGGGCTTGCAAGTACTCGACAATGTTATCATGACCAGGTGGAAAGTTCTTCCAAAGGAACAATGTCAAGGTGAGAGCCTATTTGGGGTTGCCCTGGCAAGTGTGCTGACTGCGGTGTCCAGGAATCCGCAACTTCGTTGTCGGCTTCATTATCCAGTCCTCTGGTTCCGAAGAATCCCTTAAATCCCAACGAACCCTCATCAACAAGCTCAACCTCGTCCTCGTCTCCATCCTCAAGCAAGAATGGCCTCATAACTGGCCCACATTCATCAACGAAATCATCTCCTCATGCCATACAAGTCTGTCAATATGCGAGAATAACATGGCGATTCTGCGGTTGCTGTCCGAAGAGGTCTTTGACTTCTCGGCAGATGCGATGACCTCGGCGAAGACGAAGAACCTGAAGCAAACTATGTGCGCGGAATTCTCGTCCATATTCCAGCTCTGCAACGAGGTCTTGAACTCTGCCACCCAAGCAAGTTTGATCAAGGCCACACTCGAGACTCTCCTCAAATTCTTCAACTGGATTCCTCTTGGCTATATTTTTGAAACACCCATCATTGATACATTGCGAACCCGATTTCTGGAGATGCCCGAGTTCAGAAACGTCACTTTGAAATGCTTGACGGAGATTGGCGGTCTACAGACTGGCCAGAACAATGCCTACGATGAGAAGCTGGTCCAGATGTTCACAGAAGTTCTGACAACCATATCCAAGATCATCCCGCTTTCCCTAGACCTCAAGTCAACTTACAACTCTAGCAATTCGAAAGACCAGGAGTTCATTCAAAATCTTGCACTTTTCCTTACTAATTTCTTTGGTGTTCATCTCAACGTGAGAAACACTCTGTTCCTTGCTAGAGGTATACTAACTTCTCAACTAGCTCATCGAGAACCTCCCAAACCGCGACTTTCTGACCCACGCTCACTTCTACCTAATCCGAATCTCACAAATCGAAGACCGAGAGATCTTTAAGATCTGTTTAGAATACTGGACCAAGCTCGTGCAGGAGTTGTACGATGAGATGCAGTCACTTCCTATCACAGACGTCAATCCACTTATCAATATGGGAGTCGGTGGTCTAACGAATCCTGGTGCGGTAAACCCCAGCGTCCTGGCAAACTACCCGCTTCGCAAACACAAATACAATGAAGTGTTATCAAATTTGAGAGTCGTTATGATTGAGAAGATGGTCCGACCTGAGGAAGTACTTATCGTTGAGAACGATGAGGGAGAGATTGTTAGAGAGTTCGTGAAGGAGAGTGATACTATACAGCTCTACAAGACTACGCGAGAGTGTTTGGTCTATCTCACCCATCTGGATGTTGTCGATACCGAGCAAATTATGACCGATAAATTAGCTCGACAGGTGGATGGATCCGAATGGTCTTGGGCTAATTGCAATACGTTGTGCTGGGCTATTGGATCCATTTCCTTGGCCATGAATGAAGAGACTGAGAAGCGCTTCTTGGTGACGGTCATCAAGGATCTTCTTGGCCTCACCGAGATGAAGCGAGGGAAGGACAACAAGGCTGTTGTGGCCAGTAATATCATGTATATCGTCGGCCAATATCCCCGATTCCTGAAGGCGCACTGGAAATTCCTCAAGACCGTGGTCAACAAGCTTTTCGAATTCATGCACGAATCACATGAGGGCGTGCAAGATATGGCTTGCGACACCTTCATCAAGATCGCTAGGCAGTGCAAGCGACACTTTGTTGCCTTGCAACCTGGAGAGACTGAACCGTTCATTGAGGAAATTGTTCGCACCATGCGCAAGATCACCTGCGATCTCTCGCCCCAGCAAGTCCACACCTTCTATGAAGCTTGTGGTTATATGATTGCTGCACAGCCTCAAAAGAATGCTCAGGAACGGCTTATTGCTGAATTGATGTCGTATCCGAATGCTGCATGGGATCAAATCATCTCTCAAGCCACTGCCAATCCCACCATTTTGCAAGATGCAGACACCATCAAGGTCATTGGCAATGTTATGAAGACCAATGTGTCGGCTTGTTCGTCGATTGGAAGCTACTTCTACCCTCAAATCGGCAGAATCTATCTAGATATGCTGTCTATGTACCGAGCTACTAGCCAGATGATCTCGGAGGCTGTTGCTCGAGATGGTAAGCCTCAAGTTCTACTCTGGAGAACCGTATACTGACAGAAGGAAGGTGAAATTGCAACCAAGATGCCACGAGTTCGAGGATTAAGAACGATCAAGAAAGAGATCCTGAAGTTGATCGAGACTTATGTTGAGAAGGCCGATGATCTTGAGATGGTCCGAACGAACATCGTCCCAGCTCTCCTCGATGCCGTCCTCGTTGATTACAATCGAAACGTCCCCAATGCTCGTGACGCTGAAGTTTTGAAAGTCATGTCGACAATCATTACTAAGCTTTCTGTACGTTGGACCCCTCATCGCTCGAAATATTCAGTGGTGCATCCCCTTTCTACTTTCTGTATATGACAGCTTACCTTGGTGATCTTTGCACCTTGAAATCAAGTACTGACTTCAATTTTCAGTCTCTTATGGAAGACCAAGTCCCCACGATCATGGAAAATGTATTTGAGTGTACATTGGAGATGATCAACAAGGATTTCTCTGAGTTCCCAGAGCACCGTGTCGAGTTTTTCACGCTCCTTCGTGCTATCAACCTTCACTGCTTCCCAGGTAAGTCCCAGCAAGTGTGTCAATGTGAAATGATGACTGACAAAATTTGTAGCGCTTCTCAAGCTCGACAATAGACAATTCAAGTTTGTCATCGACTCTTGCATGTGGGCAAGCAAACACGACAACCGCGAAGTCGAATATGCCGGACTTAATATGTGCCTGGAGTTGATCACAAATATCGCCGAAACCGATCCCTCAACATCCAATGCTTTCTTCCAGCAATTCTTCATTCCCATCCTACAGGATGTCTTCTTCGTACTCACTGACACAGATCACAAGGCAGGGTTCAAGTCACAGTCAATGCTGCTTTCCCGCATGTTCTACTTCGTGGAACCCGCGGACGGTACACGACCAAAGATCCAGGGACCCATCTATCAGCCAGACCAGGCCCCCGCAGGAACGAGCAATAAGGAGTTCTTGGGCGGCTTTGTTGCCAATCTATTGCAGAACGCTTTCCCCAATTTGCAACCGTAAGCCAAACAGCCCCTGTTTGTATCACCATCTTATACTAACATTATATAGTGGGCAAATCAAGAACTTTGTCGAAGGCCTATTCAGTCTCAACAATGCTTATGATCGTTTCAAGCTCAACCTTCGTGACTTCCTAATCCAATTGAAAGAATTCGCAGGTGACAATGCTGAGTTGTTTGCCGAGGAGAAGGAGCAATTGGAGCGTGATGCCAAGGCGGCTGAACGAGAGCGCTTGTCGAAGGTCGGCGGCTTACTCAAACCTGCCGAGCTTGCAGATGATGACGATGAGTTGTGACTCGAGGAGGAGTTGAGAACGGAATATGCGAAGGTCGAAGCACAAGACACTCCCACTACAACGCACATTCGTCGCCCTAATCCAGTCAACCATATGGATGGGTGGGACATGTACGATCTTTGAACGCCTAGCCTACGACATGCAGTGGTGCTGCCTCACTCCCTGGATACTGATCTTTCACCCTTGCTCCATCTTTTCCTCTGACCATATACCACGCTCTCGGTTGGAGTTGGGCTGCGGGATTGAACTTGATTATGTCTCAAAAAGTCGTTCTTCTGTTTTAGATTTCTCTTCTCCGATCATATCGCGAGCCGATACCTTACAGATCTGCATTGCTTGCGAAGAAGTTCCGTCTCGATCTCGGAAGGACATGGAGGATGACGCACGAAGATGATGGGTGATACGAGAAACGAAGACAGGACTGCTGTATGTAGAAACCAGTCATGCAGCAGAATCATCATACATGAAAAGAAACTCTAGCAGTCTATAACCTCCAGCATCTAACGAAGTCTGTAAACGACCACAATCTAGCCTCTTTGCACTCGCAACTCGAAAAGCTTCTGAATATTCGAGGAAAACGAACACGTGCCCCAGTGGGGCAAAGGCTATAAAGCCAAGACTTTTACGCCCCCACCCAACCGTAAATCTCTACTTAGCTCATCTCGAATTAGAGCAAGAGCAGCAAGTCAATGCTCTAGACAGCCCAACGTGCCTTGCCAAGATTCTATGCATGTCGATATTGAGCTACACGCGCGATCTGAAATTCGTTCGAAGCTCTCCCCAAGTGGCATGCTGCAGGTAGACTTGACTCGTTTGGGATTCCTGCAAGGCACCACGGATCAATGATTGGCTGTCTTTCCCACATCTTTGAGGGGTTGATTGATTAGATTGTAAGCTACACGTCCCGTACCTTTAGATACACAGAGAGTTTCTGCACTGATCGGGAGGGGGATCCTCATTAGGGTTCTCCGCAATAGTGGGAGAGATATGAAAACTATAAATGGCAACCATGGCTTTCATCTTGCATTATTCAGAGACTGTCTCGGATATTCCTTTCTTCTCCTCCTACCCAACAGCACCACGGTGCGCCAGAGAGTATTGGCATCGTGCCGGTTGATAAACAGGTGCGCCAATCCCGACTGACCAGTTCCTCTACCCGGCCAATGGCCGACGATGTTTACTCGATGGGATCTCATCATCTGCGATCTGCAAACCTTATCGCAACCCCTGTGGAGTGTCAGAACTGCGGGAACTGCGCCAATCGCCGCCGCCGCCGCGGGCTGCCGTCATCCATGCCGGCGCTACCCACCAGACCCGGTGGACTCCTAGACCCTGGACCCCACGCTTCACTTCGCTGCATGGATGGCCAGCAACGACGCACGCGACTGCCGCTCACCAGACCTCAACAAAATACAAGTATCGTCCTGCGATGTTCGCTGTTAGAACACTCGCAGACCCGTTGGCCTTCATGCTGCAGCTGGATAGCTATCATAGCCAGCTTCAACGCAGGATTTACAAAGTGGAAACGAATTTACAGCGATAACAGCTGGAAGAGTCTACCGCAACCGGTGCTGGGACCGAAGTCTTAGGGACCACTTCGCCTGGAACACTACCGCTGCTCAGGCCTTCGGAATTCCTGGATATTGAAATCCTGACGTTGACGAGCCCTTGGATTGAAGATCTCGGGCTACAGCTCAGAGGCCTCTATTGGATCCGATGCCCTCACTTCAACATGGAAGACCAGACTCAGGGAGTTCCTCTTCCTCACCTAGAAGAAGATATCAAGGTCACGGCGCTTCGAAGAGCTTCGCGGATGCAGAGAACTCGCCCTTGCTTGCGGGGCCATCAACTCCAGTCGAACGTCATAGCTCCGACTCGCTGGAAGGAGCGTTCGAAGCTGCCGACTTCCTCATAAGAAGAGACGAAAACACACTTGCATACCTTCCCTCCGCATATCATTCCTCTGACGAATCTCATTTTCTCGATTTCATCATGGAGAAAGTCAAGTCTACGAAATGGGCCCACTTGCTGGACAGGATTGCAGTCGATTCGGAGCCTGGATTGACAAATGCTCAGCTGATGTTGAATAACCATGACTTGAAGCCCGTTGAACGTGAGCGCCGCAAATGGGGACCTTGGAATTTTGTCGGATTTTGGTATGTGTGAACTTTTACTCCAGGTGTGGACAAGTCCCAAGATATGGAAGAGCTGCTGCCACTGCTCTGCGCAAGTGGTAACTCCAGACAATATCAATGTACGAACAATTCGAATACATTGATCAACACCTAGTAGTCAAATGTCCCTCGAAATGCCCTACATTCAAGTCTTAAGTTTTGGGCTAGAGACGCCGCGATATACGAGCTCTAGTGAATTCTTGGATTAGGTGTACGCAGAACAATGGCAGCAACTCTTACATGTTGAGACTTACCTACTAATTCAATCTTGCCCCAAGGTTCATCAACCATAAAAGACGATAGCTAATTTTTTTTTTTTGCAGGGTCTCCGACAGTTTCAACATTAATACCTGGATGATATCTTCATCTATGATGGTCCAGCCAACCGGTCTATCCTGGTAAGCGTTCTCTGAAAGCCTTTCGTGTGCCATTAAGACCAGAGCTCAGAGGGTGGCTACTTGGCTCCTGCGAAATCTCCACCAGAATTTTATGCTAATTCATACTAGGTGGCAATCATGGATTTGTGTCTGGCTTGGCTATGCTATCGCGGCTTGCTTCGTGGTTATTACAGGACGGATTGGAGCGACATACCACATTTCTTTCCCCGTTGTGTCCCGTTCCAGCTTCGGAATCTGGGGTGCTCTTTGGCCCGTCTTCAACCGAGCTGCTATGGCATGTATCTGGTATGGCGTACAAGCTTGGATCGGAGGAGAGTGCGTCAGACTCATGATCTCAGCGATCTGGCCATCCTTCACCAACCTTCATAACGGCATGCCCAACTCTGGAACAACCACAAGAGACTTCCTCTCCTTCTTTATCTTCTGGGTATTGTCACTTCCAGCGATCTTTTTTCCAGTACAAACTATCCGACATTTGTTCACAGTGAAGGCCATCATTGTTCCCACCGCTGGAATCTCCTTCTTCATCTGGGCTGTTGTCCGTGCCCACGGAGTCGGACCTATCATCCATCAACCCAACACATCACAAGGCTCCGTATTGGTATGGGGAATGGTATCTGGTGTCATGAGCGCCATCGCCAACTTTGCAACGCTGATTGTCAACGCTCCCGATTTTACTCGATTTGCTCGCAAGCCCAAGGATGCTCTCTGGTCACAGCTTATCACTATTCCCGCTGGATTTGCCTTTACATCCTTCATCGGAATCATCGTCTCCTCATCCTCCGTTGTAATCTTCCATGGCGACCCAATTTGGAACCCTCTCAATCTTCTCCAAAGCTTCCTTGATGAAGGAACACACGGAAACCGTGCAGGGGTTTTCTTTATCGCTTTCGCATTTGCTCTTGCGCAGCTCGGTACCAACATCGCTGCCAACAGCGTCTCTGCAGGAACTGACATGACTGCCCTCCTCCCACGATACCTTAACATACGCCGTGGAGGTTATATATGTGCTCTCGTTGGACTCGTCATGTGCCCCTGGAACTTGCTTTCATCCGCGAATAAATTCACCACTTATCTCTCCGCATACTCTGTCTTTCTTTCGTCTGTTGCCGGTGTTATTGTCTCCGATTACTACATTGTCCGCCGCGGATACCTGCAGATCAAAGACCTCTACTCCGCAAAGAAAAATTCACCATATTACTTCTGGTTTGGGTTCCACTGGCGTGGCTATACTGCCTACATTGCAGGAATCCTGATCAACATTGTAGGCTTTGTCGGCGCGGTTGGCAAGCCTGTTCCAGCTGGCGCGAATTACATCTATCGCCTGAACTTCTTCTGCGGGTTCATTGTGGCAGGTACAATATACTGGGCCATGTGCAAGATCTTTCCTATTCCTGCGACCAGTGAAGTGTGGATGGAAATAGGCGACCAGATTAACGACCCCAGTATGGCTTATGGCGAGACAAGCAGCGAGTATGACGAGGAGCGCAACGCTAGCGCAACTTTCAAAGGCGGAGAGGTCACCGAGAACGGGAGGATAGATTTTGAGCAGTAGACCGGTCGGTTGGTGTTCCGGATGGGGTGCTTGATGATTTCATGGTTCCCATTAGACCTAGTATTGATTTTTGATTTTGTGCTTGGGATAGATTCATAGACTCTGTTATGATACCCCTCGCTAAGTAGATTTTGTAAGAGACCTTTGCCATTGGTTTTCTGCGGGATTTGAAATTAACATGCTGAACGAAGACCAAGTCAGCATCAACGCCACTCTGTCAGAAACCTAATCCCCTATTAACACTAAAGGTCTGTCTACAAAGTTTTCGTGTGACAAAATCAGGGGGCGGAGGCACCCGGAGCAGCCTTAGACCAAATTTCAACATATTTATCTGCCTCCTTTAATATTAGTTCCTGTGGAGCACAAATCCTGCTCAAGCCATGCGTAATGATATGGCTCTGACTCCGAGCAGTCACAAGCTCGCGAGGCCGTGAGCTTGTCTTGCTGCGAAGAAATAGAGGAATTGTCCCAGAAACAGGTTCAACTAGTGGATTCAGAGTATGCATATTTAAAGGAGGTGGGGATCGGGTCAGGGCTCCTTTCAAGATGTATCTCGATACGGAATCTAGGTGATGGATCCTCTCTAGAGCAGCTCTGTGTAAGTGAGGGTTAAGCGAGCTACGTAGGGGGGAGTCAACAAAGCTGCAAAAAATTGCAAAAAATTGGAACAACACAGACCATGGATCAAAGTCATCCAAAATTATTTATTAAAATTATTCTAAAATGGTAGGGCACAGTGACAAAAGAGGTTCGTAGTCGCACGAAGCGCCTGCATACATCCTCTAGTCGCCGACAAGCTGACTCCCTATTACTATACCGTTTTCAATATAGCAAAGTGCCTGCGTAACGTAGTGAAGGTTTTAGCTTCAGATACCACGTCTTGTATTCGGTTGAGTCCAAATACGTTTACTGTATTTGGCTACGTAAGGCTCACTCGACTTTCTGCCAGCTATGTCTTGTTTTGGCTGTGACGAGTGCACTATGATTGCACGATGTTCACCTAGGTCCTAGAGACAGCGAACCCAACAAGCGCATTGAAACTACATAATTGAAGGCGGCGATAAAATCTTCACTCTGAGAACACGGTATTTTACATACTCCTCGTCCATTGTCCTTGATCTTTGTGCTTAAGGAAGCTTTAACTTCGAACCGGAGCCTCTTTGTTTACAATCCAGGCACCCTGACCTTCCGGTGGCACGCACCTCTGCCTTCTCAGCGAATATTGCTCGCCGCACACCCTCCTTCCCGTTGTACATAGTCGCTCCGCCAGTATACAATCGAGATGCGCTGCTCGTATCATTGTATAGGGTCTAACACTCTTCACTTGCCGCGAACCTGATCAGACAACCAAAGACTCGGTGCTTTCTCACGCACTCATTTTGTAGGTTAGAAGTCAAGAGAGTTTGGACATGGGTGAGCTTTTTAATGCAGTGGCGTTGTTACTACACTACGACACATGGTGTCAGGAAACGGTACCAGAGCGCGATACCCTGCCAATGAAAGTCTTTTCACTTGCTCTTCAATAAGAAATCGAAGTTGAAGTTATGAAAATATTTCTTTCAGGTTATGCACAGCTATTTCTGCTTTCCTGTGAGCTACTACGAGAGAAGAAACCTCCCATCGAGAGTTTTGAAGGGTGCTTTATTCGATAAACCTTTGGTATCTTCGTCTTCGACACCTGTGCTTTTCCATCTGTTCGAATCGTTCTCTGAAGTGCCTTGTGACAAATTGGTGTCATGGTAGAAGTTGTTCCTATCCAATGGAGGGTCTTGCTGTCCAGTGAAAGGTTGAAGTAATACCCATAGATTGGAACATACGGAGCTTCCTTCCGTTCAACACTACATTGAGATTATCATATTTCTTCGAACTGATTTGACACTTGACAGCCCAGCATGACTGTATCCAAACCATGATTAGGGCTGAGCAAAGAAGTTTCCAGGTCCCTTCAGAGTACCACTTAGCCAGACAACACCAAAAGAGTTGAAGACTAGCTTGAGGTGAGGATAGCAAGGAACTTTCCATTGCCTTGATATGAGAAACTAGAAACACGTGACAAGCCGCCCCTTTGTACTCTTGCTCCGCTTGGCAGCAGAAATGCCCGTCAATCGGCACCATCCGGCGCACTTACTCGAGAGTTATGGTCAAGCAGGCATCCCGCGCACCAATCAGCACCCGCGAATCCTTATCGCAGCCACCATGACGCCGAGAAAATAGAAGACCAGGGGCGCGTACCCCGCTGTTGGGGCTCGACCGACTTCTGGGTTCCTTTGTCCCGTAAGAATATTTCCATTTGTAAGAAATAAAGCGTTTGACTTTGAAGAACTGCAAATGACATTCTCAACAAAGAAGGAGAACAAAAGAATGGGGGTTCCGAGAATGCGCTGCGTGGGAGGCAGCACAACCCCCCAGCGATGGGTGGGACATCAGAAGGTCTGGAGGGTGACGAAAAGAAAATTGTGCTGTGCTGCTGGCGGGAGGCGTTCTCCTGTGGGGGAGCAAGGCACCATAGGGACCTATTCCCGGACCTGAAGCTGCGGTGTATGGATGCGGTTTCTGCAGGGCCCTGTTGTTGCTGACGCTGTGGAACATGGAGGGGCTGGTATCCTGAGATAATCCAAAGCCCTCGCACTGGACATCAGCAACAAGCTGATCAAGGGGCCGACCGAGAGCTTGCGACTGGCACGGAGCACTGCTACGGCGCGTGAAGCATACGGAGGAGCTGGAATGGAATGACATAGCTTTGTTGTAGATCTCCAGACACCGCAGGGCCAGCTCTTGATGGACGTCTGGATCTCCTTGCTGGTAGCTCTATCGGGACCTGGAACGCATGCCTAGCTAGAGATCTGGAGAAGAACGGCTCGCAGCTGGATGCAGAAATGGCCTGCATGACGAAGGTACATGTGAGAAACCGAAGTCACCACAGTATTCAGATCCCAAATTGGGGTGCATGCCTCTTTCTCCGCGTGCAGGTCTCGAAGTCGGCGGCGCACCCGAGGTGTGTGGCTGGAAAGGCAGAGGAAAGTTCTTCAATAAAAGGCTCAAGTCGTTGAAATTACCGCAACACTGGACAAGGTGGTGTCTTGTGCGCGCAAGAGTTTGACAAAGCTGGGATCGTTCCTGGTCCGGACCGGAGACAAAGCAAATGAAAAGCTTTGCAAGTGTGTATGTACCTCGCAGCATATGGGGGTTGCTTCTGCTTCTTCTCCAAACATCGTCCCATCCCATCCCATCCCATCTCCATGCCAGCCAGCACCAGCGCCATCGCCAATTCATCGGTTTGAGGTTTTAGTTTTAGCTGCAAGTGTCCCACGCTGTGCCACCCCTGCCACCTGGCGTCGGCTAAAAGTTCGCGCCTCTGCTCTTATCGTGCCCGCCCTGGTGAGCCTTCAAATACCACAGCTTTCCCCACCACAATCTTTTCCTTCCCTCACAACAACACAGCTCTGTCTGTTGAAGCTGACCAGAACATCACCCAAACCTCCCCAATTGAAATCCCTCCAACACCGCAAATATGGCGTCTTCTACCACCGTCTCGTACACGGCCAACGTAAGTTTGCTGCCGAGCTCGGAGACACCCCCGTTGCAAAGTACTGATCTTGCTGCAGCTGTTGAAGTACCTGAGCCTCGACCAGAAGGGCAATGCCATGGCCGAGTAAGCACCGTAGATTTGTTTCCCCCCCAAGAACCGCAGCTCATTGATCACCAGGTACATCTGGATCGACTCTACTGGTGGTGTCCGTTCCAAGTCAAAAGTGAGCTAGTTCCGTCCCCGTCTCGCCACTCCTGCGAGAGCGGAAGCGGGCCGATATTTGAGAAGAGACTGACAAGTGAATTTTCAGACTCTCACCAAGGTCCCCAAGGATGGCATCTTCAAGATTGAAGACCTTCCCGAGTGGAACTTTGACGGTAGCTCTACTGGCCAGGCTCCCGGTGACAACTCGGATGTCTACCTCCGACCCGTTGCCATCTTCCCCGACCCCTTCCGTGGTGCTCCCAACATCTTGGTCATTACCGAGTGCTGGGATCCCGATGGAACCCCAAACAAGTTCAACTACCGCCACGAGTGTGCCAAGCTCATGGAAGCCCACAAGGCCCACGAGCCATGGTTCGGTCTTGAGCAAGAGTACACCCTCCTCGACACCCTTGACAAGCCCTATGGCTGGCCAGTTGGTGGCTACCCAGGTCCACAAGGCCCATACTACTGCGGTGTCGGCACTGGCAAGGTCTACTGCAGAGACATCGTCGAGGCTCACTACAAGGCTTGCTTGTTCGCTGGTGTAAAAATCTCTGGTACCAATGCTGAGGTTATGCCTGCCCAATGGGAGTTCCAAGTTGGTCCTTGTGAGGGTATTGAGTGTAAGTCTATCTACTTCTCAGAAATTCGAGTATCTAGCTAAAATCACCTGCTTAGTGGGTGACCACCTTTGGCTTGCACGTTTCCTGCTCCACCGCATTGCTGAGGAGTTCGGTGCCAAGATCTCTTTCCACCCCAAGCCAATCCCAGGTGACTGGAACGGAGCTGGTCTTCACAGCAACTTCTCTTCCAAGGAGATGCGTGTTGAGGGAGGCATGAAGCACATCGAGGCTGCTATCAAGAAACTCGAGGGCCGTCACAAGGAGCACATTGCAGTCTACGGGGAGGACAACACCCTGCGTCTCACTGGCCGACATGAGACTGGTAGTATCGACGCCTTCACCTATGGTGTTGCCAACCGTGGTGCATCCATCCGTATCCCGAGAGAGTGCGGACACAAGGGTTATGGTTACTTCGAGGACAGACGCCCAGCTTCAAATGCTGACCCGTACCAAATTACTGGCATCCTGATGGAGACTGTAAGTGGTGTAATACCCATTATAGGTCCCGCGCTAATATATTGCAGATCTTTGGTGGACTCGAGGAGACTTCTCTGAAGAAATGATCGGCGTTTGATACAGGGGTGCGGTTGCGGTGTATACAAGACTTTATGGCGTGACTTCTGGCTCGGAGATTGATGCTTTATGACAGCGATGATTTCCTTTCTCAATCACCCAACTTTCGAAAGTTGCCTTGTAAATTGCGTGGCCTCAGACAATCGATACCATTTCAAGTACTTGATCACGTGCTGTTTTCTCTTACCTTATTTGCAATTCGCCATTAACGCCTGACACAGAGAAAAGGTTGAAAGAGTCCAAGCATAGAAGATTTACGGGTACCACTGAGTCCTCGATCAATTGCAGGGGCGTGTAGCCTTGCTAAAACGTGTCTGTCAGCCTTGCGCATTTGCGTTCGGAGAGCCCCTGCCAATCCTGCACGTCATTGCACGAATGTCCGAGCTCCCAACAGCTCCAGAATAATTTGAAGCTCTGAGTAAGAGCTACAGCACATTGAAATCCACCCATCCTCAATGTTTTCGACAACTCTTCTTAGAACTTCCATGCGATCGCCGCTACGGCGGTCACTTCGCTCAATCTCGACTCTACCGTCAAATACTCACATTGTAGGTCAATTCCCCCCTACACTTCCTATCTAACAGCTCCAGCACGTATTCCCAAACCCATCATCCCCGGCCACTTCTCATATCCTCACTCTCTTGCCCACTGAACCTCCTTCTCCAAACCTCTCGATAGGCACAACAACAAAAATTCCTCCAACGCCGGACTCTGTGACCGAGAACCCGCATTTCCTCTCTATCCTCAACGATGTTCTGCGTCTCCACGCGAGTGAAGATCCCATGATACAAGGCCAAGCCGCAGCTTTTGCTTCGACGTCTGGCTCGGCTCTCGGCTCGGGGGGTATGTTCTTCCCCCAGCAACCGAAAAGGAAAGGCTCTCGTTCAGGTGGAGCTGGAGGCACTGCAGGCGATGGAGCTGGAGGAGCGAGTAGTCAGGGAGGAGCCGGAGGTGGAGGGAGAGGCGGTTGGCTGCATGTCAGCGATCTGAGAGCGCCGCCCGACTATGGACGAATTGCATGGCCGGAAGACATTTTTGGGAGTTTGGAGGTCGATGGAACGGGAGCGTTCGTGGTTGGCGAAGGAGGTGTGAAAGGCAATTGGCAGGCGAGCGGGAGCTATAGGATCATCACGAGAGAGGGAATGTGAGTGATAAAAAGTGCAACTTGGTGAAGTGTGGATTGCTGACATGTTGCAGATTGGGATTAAGTGATTTCTTGAGAGGGAAATTGGTCGAGAGATTAAAGGAGGAAGAGAAGAAGGAGTTGAGAGGATGAATTTAGTTCATTGGAATATTGACCCTTAGAGCCAGCATATGACCGACTTCGGAGGGCATCCTACTCGATGCATGGACATTGAGAGAAAACATGAGATGAGAAGAGACTCCACTCTTGGAAACATGGTACAACAGATCTCAGCATTTTGCTTGATCATGCCAGAAGAGGAAATGTGCCCCGTGGTAAATTTCTACAATTGGAGGAGCTTGTTTATACGAGACTTTGCATGTGATAGGCTGCATAAATTCCAAGATAGCCAATAAACTATTTGTATCCTGTGCAGAGCTGTTCGTATCTTGATTAACGGGTTTGCTCCATAGCTACTGCCAAAAATGATTGTAAATTCACTATCAAACGAAACACGCGATCAGCAGAGGTTAGACCAAAGCTAATATTTTAACTATTATTTAAAGACCCTTTTATCATTTATACTCCATAATCCCGGCTCGATTTGTACGAGCGCCTTACCCCACAATGCAGTAGCAGCAGGCTTTTAGCGACCTCCTCACCAAACCTGACAAGCGCCAGCGTGCTCGACTCGTAGCCATCGTGTGAGACAGACCATCCAAAAGCTCGACAGCATCAAGTGACACCAAGAACCTATGCCCTCGAACTACCCATGAATGCATGCGAGAGTTTTCTTGAATCGCGAATAATCTCAACCAAGGCCCCCCGAGCAAGCTGTTGAACCCCCCAAAGCGAAGTCCGCCCGGTTTGGTGGGGCAGACAACATCGCTCGCCTTCTCTCCCCTCCCATCGACACCAAAAAGCAACCACCAGAACCCCGCCATGATGCCTCACGGCGCGTACGATGATGGCGAGCTCGAGATATCTCTCGCGCCTTCGGCGAACCGTCGTGCTCAGAACAAGCCTCCAGATGCGAGCAGTCGACGAGCCCAGAATGGCAACCACAACAGATCCGTTGAGCCTGTACCTCAGAAGAAGGCCGAGCAGCGGATCGGGGCCTATCATATCATCCGTACGCTAGGAGAAGGGTCCTTTGGAAAGGTGAAGCTGGCTACGCACCGTGTGACGAACCAGCAGGTGGCCCTGAAGATCATCGCCAGGAAGAAGCTCATCAGTCGTGATATGGCTGGCCGGGTGGAGCGGGAGATTGAATATTTACAACTTCTCAGACATCCCCACATCATCAAACTGTAAGTTGGATTTGGCCACTTTTTTACCTGACATAGAAGCTGATTTCGAGTTCACAGATATACCGTAATCAAGACCCCTCTGGAAATCATAATGGTACTCGAATACGCCGGCGGTGAGCTCTTCGATTATATCGTACAGAACGGCAAGATGAAAGAGGATGAAGCTCGGCGGTTTTTCCAGCAGATTATATGTGCCGTCGAATACTGCCATCGACACAAGATTGTCCACAGAGATCTCAAACCGGAGAATCTACTCCTCGACGAGAACCTTAATGTCAAGATTGCAGATTTCGGACTGAGCAACATCATGACAGATGGCAATTTCTTGAAGACAAGTTGCGGTTCTCCCAATTATGCAGCACCAGAGGTTATCAACGGCAAATTATATGCTGGGCCGGAAGTCGACGTCTGGAGTTGTGGAGTGATTCTGTACGTCCTCCTTGTTGGCAGACTGCCCTTCGACGACGAGCATATTCCCTCTCTTTTCGCCAAGATTGCCAAAGGGCAATACGTCGTTCCAAACTATATGAGCTCCGGGGCCGCGTCTTTGATCAAGAAGATGTTGGCGGTTAATCCCGTGCATCGAGCCACAATCGAGGAAATCAGAATGGACCCTTGGTTTCTCAAGAACCTTCCAGCATATCTACAGCCTCCAGTGGAGGAGTTCCTAGATACCGGAGTTGATCCCAGTAAAGCTATCAACCCAAAACTTATTGCTCCACATGCTAGTCCGGCTGTCCAAGAGAAGCTGCACGACCAAGTCACGGAAAAGATTAGCAAAACAATGGGTTATGGTATCAAGGATGTCCAAGAAGCTCTAGCGGCCGAAGAGCCATCTGCTATCAAGGACGCATACTTAATTGTGAGAGAGAACAAGTTGATGCAAGCCAATCGTAAGTTCACCCTTCTGTGGAGTCGTACACATCACCTCCAGATCATAGACGAAACCAATATCCGGTCACTACTACATACTAACGAAAATAATAGCCAACCTTGCGGACGACAAAGGCCAACTTTTGTTCCAAGCTCCCTCGCCGCCGCCCTGGAATGACGGTATCAAGCTAGACAATGCTATTTCCCCTCCGGCATCTCCTGTTGTCAAAGAACCCTTTCCCGGTTCTGAAGCCCCCCTCGCGCGACCGAGTCCCCTTGTGGAAGCTATGTCTCCACGTTCTTCCAGTTCAATTGGCACTGACAGATCCCTTCGACCCTACGTCAGCAAAATTGGTATCCTTCCAAGCAGTTTACCCACTTATCACAAGGATTTCATGGAAGCTCGACGAACAGGCAGAAATATTGGCAATCCTCTTTCGACCGCCCATTCGGAAGTCGACGAACCACACCCTCAAACCGAAGCAGAGAAAGCCGAGACTATGCGACGCCTCAATCCACACTCTCGCAGTCAGCTCAAATTGGACGAGGCAAGTAAGAGACCGGCAGGAATGACGCCCGTCCCACAGAAGAAGGCGAAACCAACGAAATGGCAATTCGGAATTCGATCACGCAATCAGCCTCTGGAGGCGATTGGCTGTATCTATAGAGCTCTGCAAAAGCTTGGAGCTGAGTGGGTTGTGGACGAGGATTGGAGTCCATCTCGCCGGGACGATGGAGAAGATGATGATGGGTAAGTCTGGCCCGTTACTTTGAAGCTCTACTAAGAATTTTTTTTTAGGACAAACAATAACAGTTTCGTATCCAATGCCAGCGGAGGCTCATTACACCATGCGGATTCCATTAGCAGGCAAACTAGCAGGCAGGATGGCTCAAAGTTGAGTTTCAGCAGTGTTGATCCAAACGCCCGTTACAAACTACCGGCAGACCCCTGGGTGCTCCGAGTTCGCTGGAAAAAAGACGGCATGTACCCTCCTGGAACCGTTCCTCCTGGATCCACTCACTCATCCTCGATAGATCTCCGTCGCCATTCCGCGGCCTCCCTAAGCAGCGCCGGTGGTTCCCTTCCATCCCAGGAAGTGTCTTCTCCCCCAAAAGCGACAAACGTGAAACCTATCGAGAGCGTCGGCATGCATCTCGACATTCAGCTTTACGAAATGGAGGTAGGCGTATACTTGGTTGACTTCAAATGTGCCGGCTACGAAACTCCCGACGGAATGCTGCTTGAAGAGAAAGACGTTACTTCACCGTTCCCGTTCTTGGACCTCGCTTCCAAGTTAATCATTCAACTTGCCGAGGCCGATTGAGAGACTTTCTTCTGGATAAGAAGGTAATGTGAAATGACGAGATGGATGAGGACTGGGTTCGGTAATGGTTAGGGATGCAATGGCATGGTAGGAATTCTTGAGACCGAAGAGGGAAAACTATGAGTGAGTGAACGAACGAACGAACGAACGAACAGACGCCTGGAGGCTGAGCAATCTTCGAGCATGGCGTTGTTCTGGAAGTTGAATACCCGAAGAAATTTGTTCTCCAATTTTTCTCTTCTCATGCATGGTAATGGGATGGATGCGTGGACATCTCCACTCTTTGTGAGCGATAATGCAACGGTTCATCATAGATCAGATCAGGGAAGATAATCGAATATGCATACCTTCGTTATGCGCATGCTTGGCCAGGAGTGTGAAATTCCATTCTTCTAGTGGCTTGAGAACATTTGGGTTCAAGAGCACCTAAGTTTAATATGCACACGTCATTGATGAGGATTCTCTTGTAATTTTCCAGTATGTGATTCATCTGAAGTGGGGCCCGTTGTAATCTTACATTTTGTGAACCCAACGCCATGTATAACTCCTTAACGCCAGAGTCCCAATCTCAGCTCAACCTGATATCATTCTGCCTGCCAATAATCCTCCCCAACTTGTCATATTTTTATCGTCTATCGTTCTGACCCTGACCTCCTGGTTGCCCCTGATTTTGGTCAAACCCAGGACCGCCAGGTAGAGGAGGGAATCCAGGTGGAGGCTGGAATCCACCGGGTAGCGGCGGGAACTGAAAATTCGGTGGTAGACCACCAGGAGGTGGGAATGGAAGTCCTTGGGGGAGTGGAGGCATGCCTGGTCCGCCGGGGAAGGGCGGCATAGGCATCCCTCGACCGCCTGGTGGTGGAATCATGCCTTGGGGCAGGCCACCGGGAAGAGGCATACCTGGCATTGGGGGCATACCGGGCATACCAAATGGTGGGGGTGGAATGCCTTGAATGGCTTTGTTAGCTGTGTTGAGAGCGCAGGTAAGAGAGAAAAGCATACCTCCTGGGAATGGGAAGGGCGGCGGTGCGTGTACACCAGGGTTTTGACCAAGCATAGGATTTGATGAAGATTGCCCTTCTGCCGCGTAAGAGGATGTGATCGAGTCAATGACGGACTGGGCTTTCTCGTGGCCGATTTCTGGGAGCTTTGTTAGTAGGAAAGAGCAGTTGAGTAGGTTCAAGGCGTACGCTGATAGTAGTCCACGACGTTTCGTAGATGATTACGTCCACTGTTATGAGCTTTACGGACGCTCATCGAGTCGTGTGTGAGGTACACATCGCAGTAGTCGCCTGTGTCGGGTCAGCTTGAGCTTTTCTGAAGCTCTTGAGGAGGCAGCGAGCTTGGGCAGTCCGCGCATGAGCACTTACAGAAGACTGTGATATTGTTAGCAGAATCAACGACCAGGCCGCGGAGAGTATGACTTACATTTAGGCATGTTGACGGCTTAGATCTTCAGGAGTTCTTCAGGCTGTCGGAGGCAATAAAAGTCGAGGGTTCTCGAATCTCAGAAGTCGATTGAAGTTCGCGACTCTCTGTGCACGGACCTTCAAATTCTGGACCGAACATCCCTGTCCTGCCAAATGCCACGACTCCCAAGAAATCTTCCCCTTTACTTTACGCGACAGCTGCCCTTCTGGAAACCGACCACCTCACACGAGCACACAGCAAGATGGCGTACTTACAGTCCTTCCTGCACACTCTGTGCAGTCTACTGCTATTCCTTGCATGTGGAGAGGCCTTGAAATTCGACATCGAAGCCGCGAGTCGGGGAGATCCAAAGGGAACAAGATGCATCCGAAATTTTGTTGCGAAGGATACTCTGGTGGTGGTCACAGCTACTGTGGATGGGTATAAGGGTGATGGCATGGTAGTAAACATGCACGTAAGTCTAGATGCTCGGCTTCCATTTGAAAGGAGTACATACTGACAGGACAATTTACAGATCAAGGATGCTGTTGGAAATGAGTATGGACGACCAAAAGATGTTGCTGGAGAGCAAAGGATGGCATTCACATCTCACGCTGATGCATCTTTTGATGTGTGCTTCGAGAATCACTTCTCAGGGTGTAGGTTCCCCTTTGAATGATAATGTGCGAACCTTGCTAACAGCCCCTTCAGCTAAGGGTGTGGGCCACCCGTTCCGACATGTAGAGCTCGACATCGATATCGGCGCCGACGCAAAGGATTGGTCTGCAGTCCAAGCAACAGAGAAGTTGAAGCCGGTTGAGACCGAATTACGGCGCATTGAGGAGATGGTCGCTGAAATCGTGGCCGAGATGGACTATCTACGAACCAGAGAGCAAAAGCTTCGAGACACGAACGAGAGCACGAACACCCGGGTTAAATGGTTTGCTTTTGGGACAATGGGCATGCTGGTAGCATTGGGAGCGTGGCAGGTTATCTATTTGAGGGCGTACTTCAGGTACGACGAAGCAATCTGATGATGTGATATATCTTGCTAACAGATTCATAGGTCAAAGCATCTCATCTAAGGTCTCTAGAATGGTGCTGGTGGGATGCAATGGAATGGCGCGGCAGGAAGTTTGTGCGGCAATGGTCCTCCTTGTTTTACTAGGTTGTAGAATAGGTATATAATGACAATTCGATGGAGGGCAAGAAATGCCTTAGAACTCAGGTGCTTTTGCGAGTTATGTTGGCACGTTGAACAGATCATACATGAATAGGAGTGAGAATTTGAAAAGTTCAGGACATCACTTCGTGTGTGAGAGGTGCACCAGGTGGTGTAGCCAACCTCGCTGACACAAACATCTGAACAATCGGACGATGCAGTGTCTTCCAACAATTTCTATTTTTATTTCTACTTCATTGCGCTTGGTTCTGGCTTTAGGATCTAGGATGGAGGCATAACTTGGAAGGTTTGCGCAACCTCAATTTCCCATGGGAGACGATCCTTTCCGAACACTTCCGCACTAGGCTTGAGAGACTTGCCTTGGTCGAGGAGAATTATTCGCACAACGATCTTATCACCCATCACTCTAGGTAATGGGGGAGTTAGCATTTGCTTGATCAGGATTGTTTAGGGAAGAGGACATGGTCTTAGGAGAAGATCTTGAGACAATCCGAACTAGGAAATGGGATTTCCCCGAACACCTACGTCTGGTGGTGGTAAACGTGAGTCGTGCAATTAGGGCAATAGTAGCAGTTGACCGGCTTGCCTGAGCGTTTGTTAGTAGCCGCGACTGTCAGTTGAGGACTTGAGCAAGCATACCTGAATCGCCGTGATATGTGTATGTATTGAGCTTGCCCTTAGTGAGCTTCAGATTCTAGAAGTAATCAGTCTTGGTTCTTGCCTCTTTGGGGTGACGAGAAAGCTACGGACCTCCTTTGGCAAGATTTGATTCAAGGAGTAGGCGCCACCTCCAAGCTGCTTGCAAGTATCGCAATGGCTGTAGTAGTTAGGGGGAGATGTTCTAATATAATATCCGGATATTCAAAGTCTCATACCAGAGAACATGTGCTCTATCCTCCAACTTCACCTCCCATTCGATTTGGCCACAGTGGCACTTTCCATGATCAGCCGATATGATTCTTGAATTGCTTTGAAATCTCAGGTAAAATGTTCAAACGATTCTAATTCTTGAAATGAAGTTCGACTCAAACCATGGCGGTTGCATTCAGTCTACCTACTTTATATATCGGCATCGACTGGAGCCGGGTGGAGGGGTAATTCAGCATACGTCAGTCAGACTGAACATTGAGGGGCTTCTCGGCCCAGATCCTACCAATTATGAGGGTCTCAATAAACCTGCAGGCTCTAATTTTGACACTAGATCAGACTTTCGAATGCCTGAAACTCAAGAACGAACCATGATTTGACATCTGAGGAAGCCGGACAGTAGCATTTCGAACTTCAGTGAGCCGATCCGTCTAAGACTGCTTAGAATGAGGGGTCGAGCACCTATAGAAATTGGTATTTGCGGGGTAGATATGACTTCAAAAGGACGGTTCACTCTTACTAAGGAAAAATCCAGGGAGAAGAAAGCCGGCCTTCAACAACTAAGCAACTTTTCCCGATAAGGAGGTCGAGAACTTCCTCGGCGTTCTTAGACCATGACAAATACTTTCAATTTTTCCTGAATTGGAATAAGGAAGGTATACCCATTTCAAAAGCAAATAAATCTCTCTCGGAGTACGTTAATAGCGTAGTAATGGATCTATGCGTTCATATCGGAGACTCGAACTTGTATGCATCTCATGATCTTGAGATCGAGCACGTGAGGTAGATGACCAAGCCAGAAAGAAAGAGAGAGCGAAAGGAGTATGCAAGTACAAGAAGAGCTAGAGCAATTGATATTGGACCTTCTACAACTGGAAGACTTGGGTTTTTGGGGCCCTGCAACCTCTTTATGCAACTGGGTACCTCCTGTAATTAAGACCAAGAGCCATCAAGGTGCGCAGACTAGTTAGAGTTGGGGACGACTTGACCTTTAGCTCTGCATTTCGCATCGAAACAAATCAGTCGTAGCATATCCTTCGAGAGTTTATGGAACATTTTCAATCAAAGGTGTTCAGTAATCCCACTGAAGGGTGTCTCGCGGTGGACAAAAAAAGCCGGACTAATTAGCGAACACACCAAAACTCACTGTTTTAAATAGAGAATTTTAGCACGCCAAAAAATAGTGTAGGCAAGAAAACTTGCTTTCTATATATAGCAGAAGCAGTCATATGTACCCTCTCTGCTATACGAGATTCTATTACGGTTTACTGTCGTGGTGCAGCTTTCAAGAGGAGATTGCGATATTGCCCAGAATTTTGGTGAGGAAGCGGCCGCTAATTCGTCCGGCTTTTTTTGTCACCGCGAGGGTGTTCAAGCTGCATATCACGTGATACGATTGATAGCCTTATCGGCCTGCACGGATATTTTCCCAGCCGCAGAAAATAATTCTCTACGCTGAAAAAGACATCGCAAACTTCCACCGCACACCAACAGGCCAATATGGACTCTATCGAGTTGCAAAGTAAGAAGAGAAAGAGGAAGCATGGTAGCATTAGAGCTGAAAAGGGGGAGCCTGCTACTGCGAGCATTGAAGCAGCTTCTGGAATTGCAGAGGTGAAATCGAAGCACTCGAAGTCCGAGAAACGACATAAAAAGGCGAAGAAAGCCCACGAATCAGAGGAAGAGGACGACGTATTCGAAGAGGAAACACCAAATCTAAATGCGAATTCCGAAGACGAGAATAAGGATGAGGATGCTTCGTCTGAGGACGAAGATCAGGGTCAAGCAGAGGAAGACGACGCTGAAGATGGACCAGATCTCGCTGAAGGACCTCTGCCAGGCACAGACACTCTGTCGCTACCAAATACCAGAACCCAATCTCAGAAATTCTCTGAACTAAACTTATCAGAGAAGACGATGAAAGCCATCGAAGATATGAAGTTTGAAAAGATGACAGAGATTCAACAACGAGGTATACCGCCTTTGCTGGCTGGTCGAGACGTACTTGGAGCTGCGAAAACAGGCTCAGGAAAAACGTTGGCATTTTTGATTCCTGCTGTTGAGATGCTCAGCTCTTTACGATTCAAGCCTCGAAATGGAACTGGTGTTATTGTGGTCTCGCCCACGAGAGAGCTGGCTCTTCAAATATTTGGAGTAGCACGGGAACTAATGGCGCATCATTCGCAAACATATGGGATTGTTATTGGAGGGGCAAACCGGAGAGCAGAGGCTGAGAAGCTTGCCAAGGGTGTCAACTTATTGATCGCAACTCCTGGTCGATTGCTGGATCATTTGCAAAATACCCAGGGATTTGTGTTCAAGAATCTGAAAGCTTTGATCATTGACGAAGCAGATCGGATATTGGAGATTGGTTTCGAGGATGAGATGAGACAGATCGTGAAGATTCTCCCCAAGGACGAGCGTCAAACAATGCTTTTCTCGGCTACACAGACTACCAAAGTTGAGGATTTGGCCCGAATATCTCTCAGACCCGGACCTCTCTACATCAACGTTGACCACCAAAAGGAGCACAGTACCGTCGAGGGTCTTGAGCAAGGCTATGTTGTTTGCGACTCAGACAAGCGCTTCCTCCTTCTGTTCTCGTTCCTCAAACGAAATCTCAAGAAGAAAATCATTGTTTTCCTTTCGAGTTGTGCTTGTGTCAAGTATCATGCCGAGCTTCTCAACTACATCGATCTCCCCGTCTTAGATCTCCATGGCAAGCAAAAGCAACAAAAGCGGACGAATACCTTTTTCGAGTTCTGCAACGCGAAACAAGGGACACTCATCTGCACCGATGTTGCTGCAAGAGGATTAGATGTAAGTCTCTTCGCTTCCCCTTCCACCCGGATGTTCTCTAACACCCCCAGATCCCCGATGTCGACTGGATTGTGCAATTTGACCCACCCGATGACCCCCGCGAATACATCCATCGTGTAGGTCGAACTGCGCGTGGCTCAAATGGCAAAGGACGTTCCCTAATGTTTCTCCAACCCTCGGAGGTTGGTTTCCTCACGCACTTGAAAACGGCCCGCGTCCCCGTTGTAGAGTTCGACTTCCCCGCCAAGAAGATTGTCAATGTGCAATCGCAGCTCGAGAAGCTCATATCACAAAATTACTACCTGAATAAGAGTGCGAAGGATGGTTATAGGAGCTATTTGCAAGCGTACGCGAGCCACAGTTTGAGGACGATTTTCGATGTCCATAAATTGGATCTCGTGAAGGTAGCCAAAAGTTTCGGTTTTAGTGCCCCGCCAAGGGTGGACTTGACGTTGGGAGCGAGTATGAGTAGAGACAAGAAGACTCCAGGAAGGAGAGCGTATGGTAGTCAGCCGAAGCAAGGAGGAAGCTACAAGAAAAGGGGTATGCAGTAGAGCTTGGTAGCAGTAGTGGTGATACCGCATAGCATTGTGGGCGATTTTTGTATCGAGGGATAGGGAATGTCTTGCAAGCAGCGTGAACGATGAATAGGAGATTTTGCAACAGCGAACCAGGCCTAACAGAAAATAGATCGCATTTTTCGTATTAAGCTACAATGCCTAACAAGGATCTTGGCCTGGTTACCTTTCCCTCCGAAGCATGCTCACTGCCTACCCGTTTTTGCTTGCGTAAACTCTTGATTTACACGTAGTGCTCTCCCCCAGATTACCTCAAAAAAAATTTCTCGACCGTGAAGCAACGGGGAGCACTCAGGTAATCAGTAAATACTCTTAACAGCCGCCGGACGTCCTCGCTTGGCAGTCATGCCTCCTCTGGTGACCCCTCCTCGACCACGCAGAGATACGCCGCCGCTGCCTCGCGAGGCCTTTGATACTCGAACAGCGGGAATGCTTGAATCACTGTCGTCCGACGAATCGTCTGAACCAAGTCTTCCAGGAGCAGAATCTTCTGATCGCTCCTCCTCTGACTCTTCGAAGTCGGAATCGGGACTCACAAGCCGAACGACCGTAGGACCCTTCTTGGCTTGTTGGGCGGGAGGAGGTGCAAACGATACGTTCTTACTACCGGAAGACTCAGCTGGTGAACTTGCATACCCATCTCCAGCCGGCTGTAGTTTGCCATTGAAGTTGCTCCATCCCACAGGACTAGTGATTGAAGGACTCTTCAAAATCGGCTTGAGTATTGATGGTGTGCTTCGTGCACTAGGAGGGCCTGAATTAGACGTTGCTGGTCCAGGCCCCTTCTTGGCCACAATCTTGAACGACTTGCCCTTCAATGCAAGCTTTTCCTTTAGCGACAATAGCTTTGGCACGGGCACGGCTCGGATTGGTGGGGGTGATGGCGACTCGGGCTGGATTGGAAGAGCTTGTGGCCTCTTTGGTGGTCTGCCTCTACGCTTTGCGACCGGCTTTTCTGCCTGATCGTCACCTGGCTTGGGCGATGTCTGCAAGACCCTCACAACTGGCTTGGACGCTAGCTGCTCCTCTTCATCGTTGACCGAAGAACTCCTTGGTTCTGCAATTTGCACATTCAGGTCCACCTCAGAAGGCCGCCAAGTGATGCTCTCGTCATTCTTTGGCCGCTCTCGTGGCTCGCCGAAAAGGCTGTCAATATCACTGTCATCGATCGCTACGCCACCATCAGATTCGGAATCGGAAGACACCTCGACCGCTGGTGAAGACTTGGCGGGATCGTTGACAGTGGAGCCCCGTGGTTTTCTCGTGCTCTTCGGCAGTTCTTCTGGGAAGAGAATGCCGGCTTCTTCTGCTTCTTTTCTTGCAAGCCAAGCTGACTTTCGAGGAGTTTTAATCGTGTTTGGGGCTCCTGAGGGAGATGCGGATTTACTGGATGGCTGAGCTCGCATGCTCTTCCTCTTCGCTGTAGCAGCCTTCTTTTCTTTCGGCTTGGGCTTGCCCAGACGATTCAGGGCTTGAGCAGCAAGTTCCAAGTCAGAATCGCCATGCTCTCCCTTGCGCTTGTGTGAGACTTGAGAAGGTCCTTCGTCGTCCTTGATAGGGACTGCATCCTCGCCCAAATCAATATAAGTCTGGCGTTTGCCAGTACTACGACGAGGTGGACGCTTCTCAGACTTCAATCCGCGCGAAACTTCATCGCCATCTTCTTGCTTCGTTTCGGTTTTCTTCGCACGCATCTTCTGGCGTTTAGAAGTGAAGAATTCTAGGTCGTCTTCATCTCCGCTTCCGCTCTCACCCATCTTCTTCCGCTTTTTACCTGTCTCGGGCGGCTGCAACGTTGGGTCTAAGAGGTCTGACAGTGCCATATTCGGAATTTCTCGTTGGGCCATTGGCTGAGATAAATCGTCTACTGAGCCGTTCGAATTAGGAGGATCATAGAGAATTTTGTCAATACTGTTGCCTTGCTGATAATAACCGATACCCATCATCCGGTTCTGACCAATATTGGATGGGTCTGGATATGATTGCTCTGGAGCAAGCATTGGGGCGACTGGTGCAAGGAGTCTTGAAGGATAGCTCGCCGGTTGCTGATTGAAAGAATCATAATCATCCAGATCGTAATGCCCATCCATCCAAAGATTAGGATCTTCGCCAAATCCGTTTGCAATATTCATGTCATCTCCATTAGCCCCGGGGCCCAAAGAATCGTAAGGGTTCTGATAGTGGCCATTACCGTTGGTGAATGAAGATAATGTAGCAGAATCGCGAAGCTCTGGGTCGATGTCAGCCATACCATTTGTGAGATCATCCCCAGCAGCACCAGCAAATGGATCTTGCTGGGCACCGTCGTCAAGAAAGCTCTCATCCACAATATCGACACGGGCTTTCTCGGCCTCGGCCTTCTCTTTCAGTTTCTTCATCCTCCCAGATTCATGAGGATTGTCCGCGTTTTCGTCACGCAGCCACCCCAAATTTGTCTTCGAGAAATCCACAAGACTCTCCACACTTCGATAATCAGCTACCTTCCTTGTGTCGTGACCAAGGAGAGTGCCTTTCGGTTGATATGGGGTCTGTCTCGGGTCCTTTCGACACTTTCCGCAAGAGCAAATCTTCGTACATCTCGGGCACTGCCATTCTTTGTCTTCCATAACCGTTTGAGGCATCAAATCGAACGCACGCCACAAAGTCCCGTAGCAGTAAGCCAGGCTGCATGTCGTACAGAAGGCGAGTTTCCAATTGTAGTCGTGGTGGCAACAAATATGACATGCCTGCGTCTTACCCTTGGTTGGTTCGACTCGTCCTCTGCCAGGCTTCCATTGCTTCGACTTCTTGCCGCCCTTCCCTCCTTTTCTTTTTTTCAAACGTCCTTCATCATCGACTTCCGGCTCAACGTCCGACATTTCCGGAGTTGGTTCCCTTGGTTTGGTGATGTCATTAAACGGTCGAAGTTTCAGCTGCTCCTGGCACACTTCAGCAATCGGTTTCTTGCCGGATCTCTTTCTCGCGATCTCAAGGGGTTGAGGCGACCTCATTGTATCGAAGTATCCGTCAAATTGCACTACAATATCCCGCCACTGTTCATAGTTCGTAACAAGAGTGTTCCAATCCCATTGCTCAACCCAGCTTAAGCTAGAAATGCAAGCACAGGAACGACCCATTGCATAACAGTCCATGCATACATCATACGTATCTTCCTCTCCATGCGGGCCATATTGGATGCAGGCTTTGCATGTAAGAAATCTGTTGAAGATATTGCACCGGCAGTATGAGCAGGTGACGTTTGAGTCGTATGGTAACATCTCGACATTTTCTTCCTCGGGAAGCTTTGGTGAGAACATTTCGCTGACCAGAACCTCCTGATATAACGCAAACAGCCGCTTGAAGTCGTCCAACAACTGCTTAATCCGGCCATACTTCCACATTTTTGGCTCGATAGTATCTCGCTGGAGAAGGCCATAGTAGTTTAGCAGCGTGTAGTAGATTATCGCCTTGCACTTGTACTGCTCGTCTCGGCATACCATCCGGGCGCGAGGAAGCGCCTCGTGTATTGCGAGTTCGAGGGTATCCACGGTCGTACGGTTCCAAGCCGCCTTGATAGTCCGTGTTCCGCGATTCCAGACTTGGTGAGGAGCTAAAGGTGGAATGAGAATCAGGTCTCCAACTCTCTGTTCAACTACCCAAACGTTGAAAGGTGCTTTCTTCCAAGCGTTGACCTGAGCAAAGTGCTTCTCGACCTCAATGTCGTGACCAAGCATGGAGAGAAAATACTCAGAAACTACTTCGCGTTCTTTAGTCTCCGTCATGAACCAGATAGAGCTACCAGCTTTCTCCCCTCGTGAATCCTCAGATGCTTCAATCATGATATTGTGGCCAAGAGAAGCACACATTTCTCTGTGAGCGGCAGTGTATGTACCTTCATGACCGATGTAACACATCATATTCTGGGCACGCATCTCTGGCGGAAGACTTGCCATCAGATCACCTGCAGGCGCAACTCCTTTGCCGTATCGCATTTGACCATATTCGTTGGGCTCACGAATTGCACCATCGCCACCGGTGCGGGATTCAATACAATCATTCAGGTAATATACGCATTCAGGAATAGTTTCTTTTAGATGATCCGCCCACTGTTCAGGGCAGTCAATATCCTTCAGGTACAAGCGTTGTCGTTTGGGATCCCGATAATTAGATGACGAAAATTGCTTCGTGAGCTGCTCCATGGACCTCAAGTAATGCCCTATCGTCATGGGTATATCGACGACGTCGGGAATATCTCGAACTTTTTCGGCTGCGGAGAATCAGCGTCAGCATTTGATGGGTATCTTGGCTCAGGAGAACTTGCCTTTCGATCCCATGTTGTCTTCGAGCCATTTCCTACTGAAAAGCCATGGGGGAAGGCTTTCACCCCAATCCTCAATGACGAGTGGTTTTCCACTTTGGATCACCACAGCCAGAACAAGCGCTTCGAAGCTTTGAATTGAGTGCTCCTTCAGCGTCTCGGTAGAAACTCTGGTCACCCAGTCGAAGTTGTTCGTATTATCTACAAGTGCTTTCAGGTCAAAGTCCGGGGATATTGGCACAAATTGCGCCTGTGGGTGCGTTTGTGAAGGCATGGCGACAGAAGCCAAAGGGCGAAGTGTGCCAGCTAGGTGTCGATCATTGTCCTAGATTCCGAGCGCATCATAGAAGAAATGCTGACAATCAGCAGATCGCTTTGAGAGAGCACAAGTGCGTGCCCAAGGGTGTAGGTGCTAAGCTGCAAATGTGCCGATTTTGAAGAGGTGTTTGAGCAAGCTTCAGAAGTGAAGCTCTTCGAAAAAGTACTCGGGAATCGCGTACCGATTGATCGCTGTGGCGCGCCAGGTGTTGATCCACTATGGTAAGCTCACCTTCTGAGCCCAGAGCCGTACGGCAACTTCTCCCTGGGTAGCGACAGAGTTTGATTGCAGTCGTGAGATCGGACGCAGGCTGAGAGTCGGCCATCAAAGGTGGAGTTCTGCGCAAGGATGATGAACGCCTTGCCTCGCCGTTGCTGTAGCCGGGCTAGCCTTGTCAAAGCTTGGACCAACTGGAATCTCAATTTCCACTACGAGGGAGACAGCGTCGACTCTTGACAAAACCAAAAATTCGCAGTCAACAAGTAAATCGCAGTCACAGCAAGGAGGGGGCAGCGATAGCAGGTGAGTGTTGGTTATGATCTCTTCTCTAAGAAAAGCCTACGCCTTTCCTCTTGCAAATCAGAGTCAGTGTCGCAAGCCTAAGCATCTCTAAGAACTATGCTGCGTGTCATGGCACCTTCAATATCAGATTGAAACTCCGTGCCACGATCACTCCCCTCAATGCCTTTACGTAATCTCGGAAAGTACCTGCTGATTCACAAATAAGGTCTTCATTACGACCTTTAGCAGTACAATGGCTACCACCGGGCTTTTCCGCCTGCCTGTTAGCTGCAGAAGTGCGTTACTACGGACAGCCTGTAATCGCCCCCTCGTGTCGTTTCTGCTCCATCAAAGCCATAGTAGGATCAGTACTACATTTGTTCTCACAGGAGCACAGCCCCAATCGCCTCTAGTGACTGTTTCCCGAAGATACTTCCATCCTTCGCTTGCCAACTCGAATTCAGTCTTAGTTGGCAACAGAGAAGCTAATACAACTCCTGACTCCGATTCTCTACTACTCGATAAATATGAACCACCAAAAACTGGTCTGCTCTCTGTTCTTCCAGCATCATGGGTTCCATATGCCGAGCTGGTTCGGCTCGACAAACCGACTGGAACTTATTATCTCTACTTTCCCTGCCTTTTCTCAACGCTCCTTGCTGCCCCGCTAGCAGTCCCCATGGCCTCTCCTTTATCAGTTCTCGGCACGTCTCTACTCTTCTTCAGTGGGGCTCTTATCATGCGTGGAGCAGGGTGTACCATCAATGACCTCTGGGACCGCAATCTGGATCCACACGTGACACGAACGAGACTACGACCTATTGCCCGGGGAGCGATCACTCCCTTCAAAGCTCTCGCATTCACAGGGGTTCAGCTGTTCACTGGCCTCGGTATCCTTCTGCAATTTCCGTACCAATGCCTCTTCTACGGCATACCAAGCCTCTTGCTTGTGGCAACATATCCTCTGGCCAAGAGAGTTACATACTATCCCCAGTTTGTCCTCGGGCTTACTTTCTCGTGGGGTGCCATCATGGGATTCCCCGCCCTTGGTATCGATCTGCTACAGAACAGTGCGGCTCTCGCAGCCGCAACATTTCTCTACACCTCAAACATTGCCTGGACTGTCTTGTACGATATGATATATGCTCATATGGACATCAAAGATGACTCGAAGGCTGGCATCAAAAGCATTGCACTTAAGCATGACCAGCAGACCAAGCAGATCTTGAGTGGCCTAGCTGTTACTCAAATTGGTCTCTTGGCAGTTGCTGGTATGGCGGTGGGCGCCGGTCCAGTATTCTTCGTTGGAAGTTGTGGGGGCGCCGCAGTAACACTGGCAGTAATGATCAAAAAGGTCAACTTGAAAAGTGTCAAGGATTGTTGGTGGTGGTTCGTGAATGGATGTTGGATGACTGGAGGTGTGATCTCTGTGGGACTTGGAGCTGAGTATCTGATGCAGTACTCCAAAAGAGCGGGCGAAGGTGTTGGGATAGAGGGCGTGCCTGATAGTGTATGATTGTTGTGGTGTAAGATAATGTTGAAAGTATGGAGTGTGATCCGGGGAAGTAGACGGTGAGAGAATGCTCCCCACTCCCAAAAGTTCGAAATCTGTATAAACTATTACATCAAAACAAACTCCTTTGCCATAACTACCTAAGGATGAGACAATTGATCGAGACCGACCACCTGCGTTCCTATTGCCATCAAGTGACCGTTTGAAACCACGACATAGATATTGTGGATAAAGTTATGATGGAAATATCATTTCAGTCGTGTGACTTTTTTTGCAGCATATTTTCACCTTCTCAAGCTAGATGAGCCCTACGATATATTCCAGGTCTGATGGCGAGGCTCACAAACAATCGAAGGACCATGGGCAAGGAGAGCAAAGCAGGCTTTTGAGGGGCCTGTAGTTCACGTGACTTCATCCGTGATTCCATTTCCTTTCGTGTTTCAGAACTTTGTTCTTGTTCGAGCGCAATCATAAAACAAGCCTGAAATGTGGGAGCACATGGTCCCAGCTCAAGGGAACCGCGGAAGGCAATAACTCTTCAACTCGTCTGCGCAGGTACCAGACAGTCAGCAAGTAATCACACCACTGGTGCACAAGGCTCTGTAAAGGATTTCAGGTCCAAAGGCCTCGGCATTGGATAAGAATGATGCCGGCAGTGGGGAAGAGCCGAGCCCTGGAACAGTAGCCTATGCCACGTCCACACGTCGTCATACACCTGCAAAGTCGGTTCGTACAAGAAATTTTTCATACCCACCAAAACGTCTTAAGACGATTCCAGACCAGCCCCTCCAGCTAAGATCTTGCTCATTTCAAATCGCTAGAGAATTCCGCAACAATTACAGCTTAGCGGTGGCTGAGATGGAGGGACGTTTGGTCTTTGGAGGGGGCCTCAGCCGCCTACGTCAGGATGATCGCCTCTCCAGATTTGCAGGGAGCTTGGACGTTTTGTGAGACCTCTGCTGGTGAGACTTGCAACTCGGGCATCGGGGCATGCGTGTGGAACAAAGTAGGAGAACGGTACCAAATTGCCTTGACGGCGATAACACGGAGTCTGTGACAGTCGGTGCACATGGTGCGACAATATCTAGATCTTATTATTAAATGCTGGGCGGTAATCGGCGCATGGTAAGATCGCGGGTTGCCAGGCAACGAGTCACCAGATCTCGGTGTTATCCAAACCTCATATGAGGGGAAACTACCCACTACACACAGGTCACCCCATCCAAAAACCCAGTCTTACAAAACTTCCAAGCATCCAAACCGAGTCGCAAACATTAGCCTTCCATACCGCTCAAGCGTCCTAGTCCAGATCATCCGCATCATCTGAGCAGTGTTGACTCTAAGTTCTCACTAGCGTGTGATATCATCGAATTGCATCCGAGATCCGCGTGGGCTTTAAAGGCAAACACACCTCCCTCGCGCTGTTGTACTCTAACATCATCTCACACCCAAAGCTACTGCAGCGCATATTGCTCTCCGAACTTCACATCTCAGGAATCTTCTTCTCTAGCAAATCCTCCCAGACCACCGCCGTCATGGCTCAAATTGCACAACTCGGCCTCCGAGCATCTCAATTCCTCTGGACTCTGCTGATCACAGCACTGGTCGGAAATGTCATCGCAACGGCCTTCGCTGGTAATCAGTCGAGCATCAACTACGCAATTTTTGTCGCAGTCTTCTCCTGGCTCGTCCTACTCTTCGGCTTTGTCGCAGCTTGGATGGACATGTCGAATATAATCCTGACCGCTCTCGATGCGCTAGCCGCAGTCTTTACATTCATCGCCGGCGTGGTTCTGGCTGCTAAGCTTGGAGTTCACAGCTGCGGCAATATTGTAAGATTCGATCTGGGCTGTAACTTCCTCTCCTTGTCTAACAGTACTGCAGGATTACATCCGCCACAACAGCTTGACCAACGGCTCCCCCAACATGTCAAAGCGATGCCACGAACTCCAAGCCAGTACCGCATTCTTCTGGTTCCTATTCGCTTCCTTCGTTGGATCTCTCGTCCTCGGCTTCTTGAGTGGCGGATCCTCGATGTCAATGAGAAGGCCAGGAATCGGTCGCAAAGGTCCGTCCATGTCCCAGGTCTAGATATTTATGGTAAGCAGTCCTTTGCGTATGCGATTTGACTGCTTATTCTTTCCCATACGTTGCAAAGAAACCCTGCTGATCAAACGTAGGACTTGGGGTCTGATACAGGCACGTCAATCATTCGTGGAAGGTGAAGATCCACACCCTGCATAGGACCGTAACAGGAAGCGCATACACACATTGAGCGAGACTCGTGATGGGGTAGGGTTCTCTTGCGGTAGGAATGGCGTTACGCTGTACTTCTAGGTTTTATTTTGGCATGCAACGGGCATCGGCAAGGCTTATTGAGAAACGAATACCTAATGTATATATGAAAAAGGGAAGGTGGACTCGAATAATCAAAGCAAAATTAATGGAAAAACTCCAGACATTTGCATTATTATAATCATTCAACGCTTTCCAGATCTGTAGGGCTCTGTCTTAGAAGGGCGAATCTATGGGGCAAATAATCCAAAGCTACGTAGGGCCGTATAATACTAGTCGATGGTATGGACATTCCAGGTCATACAGCAACCTTATTATGTACTTCTAGTAATGTTTCGGGTGAGCTGTGTCTTTCCTATGTACGTGCTCGGATGCTTGGCTCTATAACCAAGCTGTGCGTACTCTACACCAATAACGCCATGCCCAATGCCAACTCTGAAATCCCCTATGAACAAGTATCTAAATCTTTATGCAGTGTTCGTATGTTCATCCTCATCACAACGTAGCCGCAGCTTCCACAGCTCCCGCAGCCTTGAAGGCAGTCTTATTCGTAAACCTGACTTCGACCGGATACATCCATTCCATGTATTTGGCCCAGCCTATAGAAGATATGAATTAGCAAACAACGTACTTTCAAACATTCAAAAAGAACTAACTCCAATATGCGAACTTCCGCCCAAAGTATTTCCCAGCATACGGCACAATGACCATCGTCAAAACCAATTCCAGCTGCTGCAGACTCGCCTCCCACTCCCTTTGAGCATCCGACTCCTCCTCTGAATCTAGATCACTGCTGTCTATCGAGGATGGCAGGGAATCGACCTCGTCTTGGTCGTTGGATGATTCGGGGGAGGCATCTTGGATGATGTAAGAGTCCGAAGTAGACATTTTGAGGTGGGCGTATGCCGGAATCTGTCAATTGGAGAGCACAGGAAGCGCTACCGTCGGCTACGCCGATGCATTGATTGTTTGATAAAGATTTGGGCTTTGATGGCAATCTGCTGGTAGCTTCCCGTTCGTTCGGAGTGCATCTTTTGATATAGCTATCCACTTCAGGTTGGCAAGGCTAGACACGTGATCGATGAGTCAACCCTGGATTTTTTAAACCTTGAAAAGTGTGGGGGATTCAAAGACTCCTTCAAACAAAGACACCCGCGAACTTCACACTCGATATTCTGTCCTCGGAAAGCTAGACATTTCGGATCCCCTGTCAATAGCAGCGAAGTATCTGCAATCGAAAGAAACCGCAATCATGGCGGATGTCGTGAGTTCGCCTTCGAACACCCCACCTCAACATCCTACAATCCAACTAATGCGATACAATAGGACGTTCCTCAGGAACGAAAAGCACGCAAGTCAGTAGCATTCAGTGAAGGCACCACGATCGTAGACGAGAACGGGGCAGTCACGATGAAAGCAGACGGCCACGACGATACCGCGAACACGGCGCTGTCGCACGCTCCAAGTACGCCGCCTCTATCACAGGCATTAGGGGACTTTACTGACCCACCTATTCAAGCCCTCGATGATGAGCCTGCCAAAGACGACGATGATGATGTTGCAAATATGCTGAAGGGGATGAAGAAAAAGAAGAAGAGCAAGACCCCCAAAGCAGAGGATGGAGAAGCTGAAGGTGGCGAGGCGGCTGCTGAGGATGGCGGACTGGATCTATCTTCGATGAAGAAAAAGAAGAAGAGCAAGAAGCCAAAGGAAGGTACCGAGGATGAATTCGCCGCCAAACTTGCTGCGCTCGATATCGAAGGCAAGGAAGAAGAAGGAGAGCCCACGGTTGCCGCTGAGAAGAAACCCGTCGAGGACGGTGACATGGAGAAAGGTACTGGCATCTGGCAGCATGACTGCACAACACGGATCCCCTACGAAAGTCTGCTCACCCGATTCTTCACCCTCCTCGCACAAAAGAATCCAGACCACGCATCCAGCGGATCCAGAAGCTACAAGATCCCGCCACCTCAGTGTCTGCGTGAAGGCAACAAGAAGACCATTTTCGCTAACATCGCGGAGATTTGCAAACGAATGAAGAGAACTGATGAGCACGTCACGTCATACTTGTTTGCTGAGTTGGGTACAAGTGGTTCCGTTGATGGTAGCAGACGGCTGGTTATCAAGGGTCGATTTCAGCAGAAGCAGATTGAGAATGTGTTGAGGAGATATATCAGTGAGTTTTTCGATGCTTGTGTTTACCATGAATATGTGCTAACGTCATATCAGTGGAATATGTGACCTGCAAAACCTGCAGATCCCCAGACACGGAACTCAATAAGGGAGAGAACAGATTGTATTTCATTACCTGCAACTCCTGCGGCTCTCGACGAAGTGTTACTGCCATCAAGACCGGTTTCTCCGCACAGGTCGGAAAGAGACGCAGACAGCAAGGTTAGGGAAGATAGAGAATTTGGACGGAGGCTGCCTTGGAGAGTTACAAATCTTCCAGACCAGTTGGTGGATGCATATTGGGCGTTCCAGACGCAGTTGGTCTTCTGAGACCTTGCGAGTATGTGTTGCTAAAAGAAGTACCAGTAGAGTACATACATAGAAGATCTATGCACGAAATCACACAATTCAGTGTAGTGCTCGGAAATCAGGCATTGAAGTGAGTGCTGATAATTGAACCATTTATCTCTCAACGACGGCATCATACAGTCGACGAGGTTTATAAATGAACACTTCAATGTTCCAACGGCTCCTCAAATTCCAGTCCCCTTTGCTGGGTGTCCAGAGTCTCGCCGCGCCAAGTAGTCTTCTAAGCGCCCGGCTAAGGAACTCCATGATAATGTTGCACCTCCAAAAGCCACATCATTGGACAGACTTCTCGGTGCAAAAACTTGGCCAATGGGCACCAATTCGTGCACTCGAAATAGATACAGACCCCACCATTGCATCTGAGTGGTCGCGCTAAATCGCTGGCAGCGCGTCCCCACCGAGGAGTGGGAAGCTGAGCTCTGCTTCTTTCCTTGCTCTTTTCTTGTCTTGGTATTCGTCTTACTCTTTGCAGATTCCCTCTGAAGGATTCTCCGTTGTTTGAATTGAACGATTAAAGAAAACGTCGACAGACACTCGCACCTGAGGTACGCAAGAGGCCTGGAGTGCGGGGTTATGAGGCTGCGGCTGACAATCTGGCTGTAGAAACCTCAATTGCAACAGCTGTTTTCTAGTTTCCTCCAAACAGACCACTTGATTAGCTCTCATATCCTCGTATCCTTTCTCTACAGCTTCGTCGAAGCTTCAAGATCGTAACAATGTCATACTATCCTCGTAAGTCGTTCGGCCTCGCCAAACGAGCAGCTTGCTAATTCCGAGAAGCTCCTCCTGGAGGAAATGGAGGTGAAGATTTTTCGAAGGCTGTTTAGCTACCTTGGCTCACTCCTTCTACAGCCCAGCAGCAATATGCTCCTCCTCCATCCTCTCCTCCCCCAACCCAAACCTCACACGCATCATATTACCCCCCACCGCCCCAACAGGCTACTCCACCACACGGCGGGTCCTACCCGCCTCCTCCTCCACAACCTACACCTCCTGTGCAGCAACACTATTCCCAACCTCCGGCAGCGCAGCAGATTCCTCCACAAGTTCAGCAACACTACCAAACCCCTAATTTCTCACACCGCACATCATACCAGCAAGCAGTTCAGCAACCAGCTGCTCCGGCGGTGCCGCCGAATTATGAACAGCCACCACCATCCGGCGGCTATGTAGGACACCATGAAGAAGATTTCCCTCTCGAGAAGCCTGGTTTGAACACTAGTGAAACCTTCAATCTCGACCATGGTGCTCCGCCAGCTGGACATTTCATCGGTGCCAGTACGACGCAAGATGATGTAGGAACGTTCAATGGGGGCAGCTATAGAATCAGTCACAGAGATACTAACAGTATTGTGACGTTTCAACTTGCTATGGGATGCCCGTTGACTGTGAAGCCTGGTACGTGTCCCCGGGTTCTCGTTTGGTCAGCAGTGCTCTGGTATGGAATGAGTAAATGAATTGATAAATGAAACAGGTGCAATGATCGCCATGTCACCAACTGTAACTCTGAAAGGAACAGTCAAATTCTCAATGAAGAAACTGATCGCCGGTGGAGAAATGGCACATTCTACCTTCACGGGACCTGGAGAACTACTTTTAGCTCCTGCTTCCCTTGGCGATATCACGAATATCAAGCTATCGGGAGACGATCAGTGGAGCGTAGGGAAAGATGCCTTCTTGTCTTGTACGCAGGGTATTGTGAAGGAGTACAAGAGGCAGGGAATTGGAAAGGCTATGTTTTCTGGAGAGGGATTGTTCATTTATAAAATGAGTGGAAATGGTTTGCTATGGATCACCAGTCTAGGTGCTATCATCCGGAAAGATGTGAGTCACTTAATCTTTTTTTTGCCGTGTATGGTTGCAATTGTGCTAATACGAGAACAGCTTGTGGAAGGAGAGAGGTATATCGTTGATAACGGCCATCTTGTGGCGTGGAATACGAAATACATCCTCGAGAGGGTTGCATCTGGAGGCATCATATCAGGTCTCTCCTCAGGTGAAGGTCTCGTGTGTAAATTCACCGGTCCGGGGACGGTTTTCATGCAAACGAGAAACCCGGTAAGTCTCTGTGCTCCGAAAAATACTGGACTTGACCTGACTTACCTACCTACAGGCTGCCTTCGGACAATGGTTGAGTGCTCACGCAGCTGTTGTATAGGTATGCTGAGACCTCGGAGTCGAATTTCTCTTCTGGAATGGCATTCTTTGGAGTTTTTGCTACATGAGAACCAAATTAAGCTGTTCTGTACTTGTCTTCTGCAAGCTGCGTGATCTCCAACGCTTTCGTTCCTTCCTGTTCTACATCGCTTGTTTTAAGCCCGAGGCCGCTCTTGCCTTCTGTTGAGAGCTCCTTGCTCCTTCCTCTTCTCATATTTCCGCCCATATTCGATTTCCCACCCTTCAAAGCACTCTACTTGATCATCACACAGCATCACACAGCATCAAGTACCGATAGCTTCGCACATCGTTCATCCACTGCTTATCCGACGATCAGCGTTAGCCAATTCTCCTTTGGGAGACTGTTCCTTCATTCTAACATTCAATTTGATGTTCTTCAAGATTCGAAAGTCGGATAGTTGGTGGAGCTTCAGTTGGCGAGGAACGAGTTGAATTACATATCTTGGTGCTTGGAGGACATCACTTACGAGTCTGGAACTTATCTCGCTTTGGTGGAGATTCTCTACCACTTGGTTTAGTACGGACTAGAGCCGTGAGATGTCTAGCAAAATGTTTGCCCATGAGACAGGACCATTGGGCAGCGAGGAGAGGGCGAGGACCACCAAGACCTCAGGAAACAATGTGAGCCACGAAGAACGATATCGTGGGCTGGTCAAGTCAACTCCTTCCAAAAGTACACGAATCACTCTCCGCGGTACCAAGCCTGTTACATCGACTAGGCCTCCTTGGAATAGCGGTTCGCTCTCTCCAACGACCTCAAAGACACCGACAGCTCAGCCTAGCGCTCGCACACTGCCTAGAAAGCTTCCATCTCGCGGATTACTTCCCACGCAAGAGAATTCAAGCCAATCAGAACAGAAAAATTGTCGCAACAATGACATTGCCGCCACGGTTAGCGGTACAAACATAACAAAGGAGTTGAGATGCGCCCTTGCCGGGTCTCAACTATTGCAAGATGGGATAGAAGAGAAGTCGTTCAATGACTCAGACATGTTTACTTCGCCTCGACTTAAGTTACCGTTGTCATCACCGGCTCAAATCAAATGTGATCCAGCTATTATAGCTTGTGGACCCAGAATTACAGACCGAGACACCATTCTTCGACCAGACACCAATACGTCGATCATAGTCCCCATGGATTCTCCAGAGAAGATCGAGAAAGGAGATCACCTTGAATATTTCCGAAAGACCCTCGGCCGCTTGAAGAAAGTTGATAGGAAAGCAATCCGAGAACTGCTGCGATGTTTAAAAAACCTAGACAGCGATGAGGAGCAAACTACTGAATCGAAGCGCGCCTCCAAGGCAGCGTTAAAAATGTCTAGCAAGTTCTCACAACATGGCAAAGTGTCACAAGTACACAGCAAAACATCGAATGTGACCAGCACTGTCTCGAACACCGGCAAAGGGTTGAATGTGGCCAGCACCGTCCCGAAGAATAGAAAGGCGTCGTTGAGAGTGCCAAGCACATTCTCCAACACTGGGATTTTGAATCCCTTAGCACCGGCGTTTCGAGAATTCGCTCCCAAACAGGAACCTATCTGGATAAACACCTTCCAAACACCAACGATTATCGAACAAGAAGACGACGGCTTTCGGGATTTTTGCAGAGCAAATAACTTCATCCCTCTTGTACCTGTCCCAATTAGTTCAATGAACTCTCTGACTACACCTTATGTTACCTTCAAACCGGATCCCATCTTTACTTCCGCCATTCCATTCAATGACAAAGGACCAATTCTGCCAATTATTCCGGGCGCTCAGATACAATCACTAGGAAATAACATGAAAACAAGTGCTCACGACTTTATCTCCCTCCTAGAGGAGACTTCGGAGCCAGTCGAAGAGGATGCTTACCGTGAAGCGAAAGCTCTTGATCCGGCTTGGGGCGGACAAATTCTGGAGAACTTCGTGAAGAAATATCCCTTAACTGGGCGTCTCAAATCTGATCTTTCAGCATCCAAGCATATAACTGATTCCAAAGCTGCAGCAACAGTCCAGCAAAAGCCAAAACCGAAGGCTGAAAGAAAAGTTCGCAAGGCTAAGCCACACTCAAGAGCAGCTGAGATTCAACAAAAGCTGGAGATGACCATGCTACAGCAGCGGGAGAAGAATGCTCCACTTGCACCTGCCCATAAGGTCAAAGCAACAGAGATCCAACAAAGGTTAGAGATCATGCTGTTCATGCTCAAGGAGCAAAAAGCGTTGGAAAGCTTCTCGAAGCTCGTTTGCTCGTGATGTGAAAGAGGTTGTTCCAATTGTTCGAACCACATTGGTGACATCGAAAAGTTGCGGTGAAGATGGGATGATTGTCCTTCGCTGTGCGTGCGTACCATGAATATTCTCTGAATTGTTGATTACAAGTATCATTATAGCATTCGTTGATGGGACAATGGAATGGCGCGTTCTGTACGGTATTGCTTTTGAATAAGAGGCTTTTTCTGAGCAAATTCCCTATGTCCATGTTAAATTCTCAAAGCTGAAGTAAGATTTCTACATTCGATGACTTGTGTAACTTGGTCACTAGCTTAGTTAACGGTCCTAGATACGGTCCTATAATAACTCTCCGAAATCCTGAGGCTTATATTGGCAGCTCACTAAGTAAGTTCGAAGAGAGTTCTGCTTCGTTGGTCACCCGGCTCACCCAAAAGAAATTCAGTATAGGGTTGTTTACACACGTGGGTGTGAGAGAAATAAAATGTGGATGTATTCTTATCCAATAGCATCATGAAACCATTCGTGTGGCTAGTTTATCATAGGCCGAGTACTGTCCTAAGGCAGGTCGTAGTTATGTTTCCGGGTTGGAGATGTGGTTAATAAATCTGAGTTGCGGGAAGTGGGTGTCATGAGGCGGCCGCACCAAATCGCGTGAATTCACCATACGTCTCGAACGACGCGCTTCTCCGTTTGCTTTTGCACATCATCACAAGTTCAAGGATGATAAATTTACCCAAAATCCCGTCATAGCCTTTTTGCTCCTAATGGCGACTCCAACACCAGGCGGAAAGCACCCCGCCGCTCAGGCTGTAGCAACCCCGCCAGTCTCTACACCCTTTTCCGCGTCAAACCACCCATCCCATCCTGCGTTCTCTCCACATGGGCCTCGCTCTGTCGTTCCTTCACCGCAGCAGGTAAAGAAATCACCTGCGAACTCGAACACGCTGTACGGATATCCTGGGGGTAATCATCCGACCAACAGCAGCTTTGGGCAAGGGTATGACAGTCCAAGTGCACAGCTGGCATTGAGTGGTAATGCGGGCCTGGACGGGTTGGGACTCGAAGGCATGGGCAACCTGGGGACACCTATGGGCGGTGGGGTTGGAGCAGTGTTGAGTGGTGCAAGGGCGGATGAAGATGAGAGACGGAGGAAGCTGGGCATTGTGATGGATGTCTTGAAGGTACATTGAGAGCATACGGAGGGCCACCAGATGAGGGGTTGCTGACATTTGCTACAGGCAAACAAAGGCCGACTCAGCGAAGCGGGTATCGAGAGGCTGGCGCGAAGGGTAGGACTGGAATCCTTATGGGAAGACCATATGGGTAGTGGGGGAAGCACACGAACATTGATCATTGCAGGTTCTGCTCTGGCACTCGATATCGACTTCGCGAATAATGTGGTGAAGAAAGTATCGCTTTCGTTCCCTGAGAGTCCGGAGATTGTGACAAGGCATACGGACAAGGCGGGGGCTATACTTTTGAGGGATCTGGAGTTTCGGCCAACAGAGAGTCCATTGACGAAGATGTTGGATAGGTTTGCAGCGAACCTGGAGAGGCTAGCACAGTTGGATAAACTGAGTGTTATTCCGGCGCTAAATTGCCATGAGGCAATTGCAGGCATCTATGAGAGTTTAGAGAAGCTGCATTTATGGGAAGTCGAGAGGTTGAAAGATGTAGGAGAGATGGTTGAGAAGGATGGGGATGAGATGGAGAGAACCGCAATGTGCACGAAGAGTGGTAAACCACTTATGCACACGAGAGACCGATTGGGATTGAGCTTGGATTACTGGCAGGAGAAGCGCCGGGTAGGGGGCAAATTGGGCCAGAAGACGTGGTCTATAATGGTTGACTGCGCGCCGTTACCTGCTTTGGGTTATCTGCCAATTCGAGTTTCCGAGAACTGGATCTCGGCAGATATTCAGAAAGCAAACCCTCCAGCAGAGGATATCCTCCTGGCTCCCGAGCATGGGCCTATTCTGGATTGGCTGGAACCAGATAACACACTGCTTCCCTCGGCAGATCCTCCCAAAGCAGATGCTATGGAGGGCGTCGAGCAGGCTACAGATCAGAAGTATCCGGAGGTTATGTTTGTTGCAAAATTCGACCCTCCCGTCATTGTCCCTTACGCACTTGCCGCACAAATACACCACTCTATGAACGCACCAATGGACATGTTTCAGACGACCACATTTGACGGTTTGATGTTCCCGCGTGGCCCAGATGACAAACTCGATAACGACTCGAGAGTCATTAGTAGAGAGGTCGACGTACCCATTTTCACAAAGGATGGAGGGAAGACTATTCACAAACACCAACCAAAATTATGGATTGCGAAAGTTGATTATGGTCGAATCCTGACTGAATTACCTTTCTCGCATCCGAGGCAATTGGTAGAAATGCTACCAGCTCTTCGGCAGTATGTGCTGCTCTCAACCCTCCTAATGAAGAGCTTTGGCCCGACATCGAGGCCTCCGTCAGTGGAAACCAAGACAACGAACAGAAAGAGCAAAAAGGCCGAATTTGCTGACTTCATGGCTCGAACCTCTATTTCGGACGGGGACTTTGTCCGTTACGACGTGGCATTGTTTACCCAACCAATTCTCAAACTGCAGGTTGCTTTCCAATTCAAAGGCAGGGATGCTCTTGTGGAATTTGCGATCAAGCTCAATGGCGTGGTCGAGGTTATTGGGCAAAACATATTGGATCAAAAGAAGACGGGCGATGAAGGCAAAGCCAAGCAGAAGACGCTGACGGTAGCTGATCTGGGGAAGATTCTGGAGATTACCGAGGATATCGGGATCTGGGTGGAGTTTGTGAAAAGGCGTTTGGAGGCATGAGATACCCAGCGTTGCCATGATGTGCGCAATACTTACGAATTCCCTGGCCATTCAAGAACTGTGAAAGATTTGTGCTTTACGAATCTATCCCTTTTAAACATATAATCTGGGAGACTCTATCTAAACACCAGCAAAAGTTAGGAAAAGGAGGTCCAGAATCCCAATGTCCCAAAAGTGACTGCGACATTCTGCAACCCCTAGAAAATTTCCTTCTCTCTTGATACTGTACATTCAGAGTGTAAACGAAGCCTCGGGAAGTTCCAAACCCGTCTTCGCTCATTGGGAACATGCAGGTCATTAATTCCGCGTTTTCTGCTTCGAGAGAGAGTCCCTTCACATTGACAGTCAGCCTGTTTGGAGAGAGAGAGAGAGTATTTAGTATTTAGCGAGCAGATTAGGGCACATGGAACCAAAAAGAGAAAGGCACCCACCTCCTTGCAAGCGCACTTGTTAGCCTCCGTGTCCCACTCACAGCAAAAGAGAAAAAAAAGTTTTGACGAGTTCAGTGGGTTCAAACCACCTTAATCTTCAATCCAAGAGATCTTTCCTGGCGGTGCTGGGAATCGAACCCAGATTGAAACGGGCTCACATGAAATTTCTGTTAAGAAAGACCACAACGTCACGTGCTACCATTACTGGAAACAGATGTCAGCTTGTGTATTGAAATGACTTTGGGATGAGGAGGACTAACCACCACACCACCTTAGTGAAATCACTGTTGGATGAAAAAATCGCTTATTTCATAATATTAAGACTTTTGTGTAGCGAGACGCTTTTCGCCGGTTATGTGCGGCTTTCTGGCTTTTGTGGAGCGAAAACTGGGCGGAATTGCAGGGTTCCAACTTCACGACCTCAAAGATATCTCTCCCTCACCCCCTCCATTCTATCTTGATTTCACGAAACTTTTCAATCATCGGGGCTTCTTTGCTGTTCGATTGCATTTACATCTTAACCGAGACATCTTGAGGAGTTTCACGATACACAATCACTTGCACAATCCATCAAATGGCCTCAGTCTTCGGCTCCAGAATTCCATATTGAGGTACCCCTATTCGAGGCTGATGCAGTCTTTGTAGCACATCAACGAACGGGTGCATTTCCTACAAAGGTTGCAAGCAGGTATCCTTGATTGCTACCAGATCTCCTACCTTACCTTTTGATGAAGGTCGGCATGCCAATGCGTTGGGGAACACAAGTCACATTGGAATTCCCCAAAATAGTGCAAAGGCTCAAAATAGATCGCCGCTTATACTCTATCAATCAGAGGCTAAAGACGTAGTACTTTCACAGTCTCAGGGAAAGAGATGCACTCTGCTGGCCTGGCGCAATCACCAATCTTGTACTCTTTCAAGTGCGAAATGATGCTCAGGGTTGCCGCAAGTAATATGCTATGCTGGAAAACGAAGGAAGTAGATTCAAGCGACAGATTACCTGGGTTCGAATGGTAAAGTTAGGAATTTCCGAATGGGGGCCTGATTGGTCTTCGCAACTCGATGTCATCAATGGTGCGTTCTTCAATGTACCACAGCTCGAAGGATATTCAAAGTCTGCAGACCTTTTTGTCTTATCGAATGTCCCTTAACATGAGAAACATCTCCGCCACTCGGAATTTTATTTTTCTGAATATTCCAAGAGATGTTACATTCGCATAGGTACTGCGGCAGCGAGTCCCGATCACCCCTGGACGGTAGCGTGGCTGCCCTTTTAAGTTTTCACGAATTTGCTCCTAAGGATCTGTACTTTTGAGAACCACTCTACACACTAACTTCTTTGAATTTCCTTTCTGACCATCCCCACTCCATTCTTCACATGAAAATACAGCATCATCTGACTTTGTCTTCTGCGCTCTTTCGATGAATTGGACTGGAGGCCGCCTCTCGAGGCATTCAGGCGCCTCGAATCCGGTTAAGGACCGACGGAAGCAGCATTTCGCGAAGGTACAGCAGGCCTTGCGCAGTGGTCCGAACACGTATTCACCTATCAAATGGTCTTTCTTTGATCATATTGCGGAAGATCGTGAACAAGTTGAAAAGGGACCTTCTACCAGGCAGCAAAAAGTCCAAGATTATGATCATCGAGAAAGTCAAGTGACCCGACAGCGTCACGGCCATTGCTCCGCGAATCATGGCACTCAGCAAAGCAGCAGCTCCAGGCATTCATCCCAATCCATGGAGCTTTCCCGCCGTCGACCCGTCTTACTTCATGTCAAGCAGCAGCCAAGTCGAGTCCCGGATGACGACCTGTACAATGCAACACCTCCACTTCGAAAACCAAAGCGGAAACGGGAAGACTTTGTAACAGTCTCCGAGTTGGAAGTTGTAGCGAACCAAGAGGAGGAAGAGTCATTGTCAGAGAAGAGGAGAAAATTTCTCCGGAAGGGAGACTGGGTCGGCGTCAGCATACAGCGGCCTCTGCAGGTTGCTTTTGTATCTCCTACGAAGGAAGAGAACATCGGCAGGAGGAGAAAGGTAGTCGACGGACATCGAGCGAGGTACAGCTCCAAGCAACTCCACATCACATCGCCCTTTTCTTCCAGCAAACAACTACTAGCGAATCAGAGGTCGAGTCAAGAACATTTGCAGGCAAAAGAACCTCCAAGAACGGATGTTAGAATCTCGATTGGTGGCAGAGTTGTTCCTCCTGGCGTTAGCTCAAGCTCAGCACCTCGTAGAACGGGCAGTCATTTGACCATTACACACAAGAGATCTCAGACGACATCTTCAGACGTTATGCTTCTTGATGCGAGTGGGTCAGTCACACAAGGATCACCGCTGGTGGCTTTCAACGACCTTCCTGCTTTCAGTCATTCAACGGCTAGACCTCGGATCGACCATGATGGCCAATGTTTCATCCCGAACGATACGGCTTCTGATGGGCGAAAGGCCAATTATATAACATATCAAGACGGAAATATTGGAGGTAGGCGGGCAGTCGTACATTCAGAGACTGTATGGGAGCAAAAGAATCAATATTTGAACAATCACCACGGCAATGTCGAGCCATATCCGAAGCCCCGCCGTGATGCAACGACTCCTGCTGTTGAGAAAGATGACACCCGTCCCAGGCGACTAATTTTCTCGTCTTCTACAGCTTCTATACATCATCCAGCTCCACAAAGCTCAAGAGTATCTACTTTACTTTGTTCAGCATCTTCGGATATCGCTGAAAGCACCATGGTGCATGTTGGCAAGAAAAAACCAGTAATACCAAGCTCTCAGGTCTTAGAGAATGAGATTTGGGAAACGTGGATTGCCTCTGAACAAAATTGTGGCCACTTATCAGATTATCCTGACTTCAATGAGCATGGGCATATTTGGGGTGTGTCAATCAGCCCTGGATTGAGTGCTTATCACGCACACTGGGGCTTAAATTCGGTTGAGGATGACGAGGAGCACGAACGGTTGTTTGAGCTACAAGGGCCAGCTTTGGAAGAAGCAGTAAGTAGTTCGCAGGGGTTGAGTATCCCAGTTTCGGGAAACTCGGACGAGTTGGCACGACTGAGTCCGGAATTAGCACAACGAGAGGCTGTGGAAGAATTACCTAAGGCTATTGCTCCAAAACTTGTCGACATTCCTTTCATCCAGGAAGACCAAAACGAGTCGTGGATGAAGTTCTTATTTGGTGGCATCGGCGATGAACTCAATGCCAGCAGTCCGCCGCTGGAGCCCACTGCAATGCCAATCAGAACGGCGGAGTTGCTTGGTACCTCAGTACTTGCACAAGCTTCAGATACTACGCCAGCCATTGCCAACCCTAAGCATTCCCTGCGAGCAGATTTTGTATCTGCTGCACCATCATCAACATCTCGCGTAACCTCTAGAGTCACACAAGCCAGCCCCTGTCCATCAGGATCGAGATATGGAGAACCGCACGTGGAAATGGCTCCGACGGTGGACTCTCCGCCCTGGAATGGTCGCGCCAGTATTCAAGCCAAAAAAGGATCCATCACCACCCCAGATTCGGCCTCTGCTTCGGCTTCTCTGATCGTTCAGCCAACATCTCTGAGTCCACACTCTGAAATCGTGGAAGCGGCAAATTTGTACAGGCCACAAGGAAAAAGGATCACATTCACAAGACCGAAGCCATTTGTTGGACGAAAGTCGAAGTTAGATATTACTGGCCAAAGTGAATCTTTGCATATTGGCAGAAGCTTGGTGGATGAAGGGGAAGGGCCCCGATTGATGAAGCAGAGGAATCGAGGTACCCGATATCTTCTTGGGTCGGTTGATCATGATCATAGTGAAGGTGTCGAATCTATCGAGGATGATTAGGTGTCTTCTTTGAGCTTTGCAACCAGATAGATGAGATATATGCATGTGGTCGAAGATACACGGAATCCATGTCATTGCAACGAAGCTATTATTTCTGCCAAATTGACTCCAATTCTCAGGATTGAGGAAGTAATCTTACTTCGTAGATCAATGTGCGCGACTCTATTGTCTATCAAGTTTATATATCAAAGAAAGAATGAAGCTACTCAAGCATGCCACATTGCCGTTCCCTCACCTAAAGTTCGTCAAACAGCATTTTCACATCAATATAACTAAGTCAGGGGCTCGGATAAGAAAGGGGAAGTAAGTCTCACGTGATGCGGCCGCGAAGAAAACAATCATGACGCAAGCGACTCGCCACCCGAGGTTGAACGTCAGCAACTTGCAGAGCTTTGACAACTCTACAACGTACTCACAACGATATTAATCTCAAACTTAAGCAAATATGTCTGCTATGAGATTGTTATTTCACATCGCGCGGCCATCAATGGTCCTCGTACGACCATTGTCCAGCACCTCACGCCGAATCGCTGGCGCAGGAAATGCCAGAGAGCACGACGGTACTACAGATCACCGCAAGATACAGTCGGAGAAACCACTAAATCCACATATGACAAATACCAATTCCACGATTGCAAACGAAATGCCCTCAGTGGGGGCCCAAAAAGCACCTCCGGAGCTCATTTCATCCATCGATGCAGACTTTGTCCCCAAAGACTCTGTGCCGGAAAATACCGAGCGCATGACTGGAGGCACACAGAAAGGTGGAGCAGAGGATGAAGCGAATTTTGAGATGGGGGTTGGAGAGATGGAGGGTGCAAAGTTCAAGGTGGAGCCGTTACGAAGAACAGGCGAGGATGCAAACACCATGAGAGCCAGGTTATTATGTTCGCATCAACATTGAAGCTGGAATTTGGAAGACAGGGACTAATATTTACATGTGTGTAGATCAGAGCCGCAAGAGAGGCACGCTCGAGAGCGATCTGTTGATGTCTACATTTGCGGAGGCACATCTCAGAGAAATGACGCCCGCACAAATGGCACAATTTGATTTATTTTTGGATGAGAACGACTGGGATATATATTATTGGGCGACTCAAGAGCCGACCCCGACGTCAAGAGAGACTGCTGAGGGGGCTGGTGCTGGTCCTACTGGTGCTACTGCCAGCGCCCAAGGGAGTGACAAGATGTCGCCTGTCGCTCAAGGAACAGACCCTGGGAAGCAGACTGGGCCAGAGCTTCAGGCGGATGAGTGGAGACAAGACAAGCCACGGAGTGGTGAGTGGGCGCAAACCATAGGCACTTTTAAGCCTGCATATAGACCTGTACCTGCGAGATGGAAAAATAGCGAGATACTCGCTATGCTAAGAAAACATGTTATATCAAGATCTGCGGGTGGTATTCATGAAGAGAAGGCAGATGTCAGTGGGGATGGGCTGAGTCAAAGTGTGAAGGGCACTGGTGGCGGTGGTAAGTTTGCCTATGTTTATGCTGGTCCTTGCTAACATGCACGAAGGTATGGCTTTTATGCCACCTGTTTTCTCGACGGATCGGCCATGAAAATCACATTGTAAGTGTCTATATGTATGAATAATATGGGGGGATGGCATTATCTCGAACGTCTCAATCTTTCAATGGCAGTTCCACTAGAAGCATCGCGATAGTTGAAGGACTTGCGGGGAAGTTCTTCCCAACCTGCATGCATGATAAATCTGCATAATGCAGAATAAAACCTGCGAAATTTCCTATTCTCCGGTGTCTGCACCAATGATGAAGTCAGGAGCCTTGAGTTTATCGCGGGAGGACCCGATGTGATGCAGCCAAGTGCTGCTTGCGACCTGCGGCGAGAAGGCTGGAGCTGCGGATGTTGAGTTCTACATTCCAGAGCCGGGCACGCGTTCCTGAGATTTCCACATTACAAATGTGAATTTAGACGAAGCGATGGTATTCTTTTGTGAGACTGGAACAATTCATAGCTAGCAAGTGCGCATTGAAAGGTCTGTATATCCAACTGCTCCAACGTTGTTGCTAAACCTTTCGTACTGAGTTGTACAATTTTACCTAAGCTGGAGAATGCGGATATCCTCTCAGGAATGTTGGCATTCCAAACCCCGCCACCTCGGTTATGAAATCTATCTAGCTTCTAATGTTTGACAGAGTTGTAAAGCTGCCAATTATCACGTGTAGAGTGAGGTCACGGGCTTGTGAGACCTCCACATTCCGCTATTTTCATTGTCTTGAATAATGAATTTTAATGCAGATGGCTGGTCAGAGTTCAGAGCCTTGACTGCTGCATAAATAACTCCTCTTGGACTGTTTTGCATGTTTGCTCTCCAGATCACCACCCTCCAAATTCTCTACCTGCATAAGCTATTCCAGCCTCACTGCAAGCCACCGCAAGACACTCGAAACCCATCCTCTCACCGGGCAACCAAATCAACGTCTCTCAAGATGTCATTCTCTGCCGTTGCCTCATACAACGTCGGCTCCAACCTCTTTGACCAAACCTATGAAGAACTTGGCAGCGACTTCTTCGACCAGTTTCTGACATTCAGCCCTCTGGAAAGCGACGCCGAGGCATATCCCGAGCTTCCTAATTCAACATACTTAGATGTTAACGATAGCTATTCTGGAGGTACATCTTTAGATTCTACAGACGATGAAGCGAAACATGCGATCATCGATACCAATTGGCAAGGCGAATCATGGGCGTTCACCCAGGATGAAGCCTCATTACACTCGGTTCAAGGCAATGCATTTTACGCAGAGCTATCCGGTAGAGCCGCAGTCTCTGATAGCGAGCTACTCAGCCTCGAAGGAATTACTTTAGACTCGCCTCAAATAACTGGCTACTCCCACAACTCGCTCCCCTCCTCCCCGTCGCCTAATGCCACACTTCTTGAACGAAGAAAGAATCGGCTTGTTGAGTCTTTATCGAAGACTGTCAGGAAAGCCACTGGAAGCATCGACAAGAGACTCCGAAGCCCTATTCGGAAGTCTACATCATCACCAGCTATGAAGCGATCACACAGCAACCAGACCGATTACTGGAGCCAAAAGCTCGCACTTGATGCGACGAAATTCAGCTTCGACTTCGAGAAAAGCATCCCGCCTCTTACACCGCTACCATCTGCTCAAGCCTCTGCTTTTCCCGCGGACTTGGGTTCTGCTGGCACCAAACAGGTTTCTCTCAATGGGTTCTCCGACAACAGTCACTTGTCTAAGTCAATTGTTCTAGCAAGTGTCTATGATACACCGCTAGCGACTCCAACCCTCGACGCTACTTATACTCGATCAGCAAACTTTCAGCAACCATCCTCAGACTTTTTCCCAATCACTCCACAGCCACAAAACGTCTCGGCATCTTGGTCACAGATCCCGGGCTCATCAGAGTTCAGTGCATATGAAGCCTCAACACTATTCCCGGCGGACATTGATACACCAGTATGGTGGAATCACGCCGCAACGACACCAGTCGCACAGCCGTCTCCCTCCAGTTTCCACTCAAATCCACAGCGAGCGACGAAGTCACTGGCCATGCAACTTCAGAACGGTCTGTCATACCGTGGAAACGAGCTTGCCTTCGATCCCTCCATTATGGCGTCTGGTCTCATGATCCAAATGCCCGACCTTGCCGCCCAGCAGTCCTTCGTTATGGGTCCTTCGCCCACGATGCGACAAGGCTACTTTTCAGCTTCACGGTCTCAGCCGCATTATAATGCCGCAAACCGTCAGAGGGCACACGCCCCATCCAGGCAACCACAATCTTCTAGTCCTATACGAAAGAGCCGCTCAGGATCGAGCGATTCTGACTCGCCCTCTCCTACCTTCCACGTCCGGAAGCGAAAGTCCCCCAAGAATAATAAGAACTCGACACCGCGCACACCGTCTACGCCTGGCGCCGTGGACTTTGTCAACTATACTCCTAGCGACAGCAGGAAGATCTTGACTGGAGTCGCCCCAAGCGGGTCATCAAAAACAAAAGCCAGGAGGGAGAAAGAGGCTTTGGAGAAGAGACGGAAACTTTCGCAAGCTGCGATGAGAGCCGTGAGAGATGCTGGCGGAGATATCGAGAGCCTTGTTGAGCAAGGACTCTTTGTTTGATTATATTTCTTTGGATCATGCTGTAATACCTTCTGTGAATATTCAGAGGCGTCGTTACATACACCGAACTCCTTGGTAATATTTAATGGAAGATTCAATTAGAATATGGGCCTCGAGTGAATTGCATGGTGTCTGTTCGCTTAGTCTTGATTGGCCCCCTGGCCACAAGAAAGATGCATCCGTTCTGAATTTCCAAATCTTTCGGGTGCTTCTTCGCTGAGACTGATTGCCTTACCCATTTGCGTTACCTATTGGCGTAAGGGAAAGTTTATCTTGGCAGCATCAAACTTCAATACCATACCTTAGAGTCTGGTGGTCCGAGTCATGAGGACGAAAGTAGCTTCTTCGCGCAAGTCGTGCTTGACGGAACTTCATTGGTGCGCTGCACCGTTTCACGGTCCCTGTCAATCATCACTCCAATCTCGCTGGGAAGGGTCCCTGACTCCCTGTTCCCGCCTAGTCGCCCCTGCACACACAGCACAGCTTTCCCGCTGCCGGGTCGTTCTGGACACGAACTACGAAAGCGTTCTTCTCAGCCCTACACAGGTCTTGGGATTTGCGAATGCGCTCTGGGAAGCAAACACATCGCTCCATCTGCGCCGATTCCAGATCAGCTTCTGGGCGGCAGATCGTTCGATGACAGGTGTGAGCCGTGAGACTCTTGTTCTATTTCGAGCGCTGGTGGCAGCGGGCCATCGATGGCCATTGGTGAGCAGCCGTGGGTGGGGTCCGGTTTCCTTGGCTTCTCAGCCCTGGCTGCAGCCAACAGTGCATCGGTGCAGCGGTGCAGCAGTGCAGCAACGCAGCACACGTTCATTTGAACCTCAACCGCATCGCGTAGAAATAGAGACGCAATCCCTTGTATACCCTCGTGCTCTCCCCAGCCTGACTACCGGACGACAATTGTTTTGTCTTATCCATTCATTCGTTCAACCAGTTTCATCTCTGCGACGACCCGCATTCCTGTCATTCAGCCTTGCGCAAAGCCTGCCAGCGATAACGACCCTGCTGCGCCGCCTGAATCGCCAAAGACGACATCGTCCGCGACACCAAGCCTGTCGACTGCAGAGTCTCAGCAGGAGGTATCTCATGAAGAGGAAACAACCTTGGGTCTACTATTGTCCATCCATCGAGGCGGGCTCTTGACCTACCGCTCCGAGGTGCTGTCCGTGTTGAGGGATCGAGCTGTAGGGTGAGCAAGATGTGCTGAAATCAGTCAAATATGGTGCTGTTTGTTTTACTCTTTGAGTACTAACACATTCCCTTAGCAGATCACTTATCGAAACTTCAAAATTCATACGTAGATATTCTGTGGTTCGGAACAAGGACTTAGCAGGGCATGGCCCAATATGGTTCAGGCGGTGGTTATCCATATCCTTACGGAGGGCAGCCGCCAAGTAGACCCGAATTGAAGCATCAATCCTCTTCAGTATCTGCTATTAGTTCTGTTGACCCCGACGAGCGGCCGGATTTGAGACATCAGGCTTCGAACATATCAGATGTTAGCTCGCTGGACGGAAGCGGGTTCAGCCAGAGAGGATCGGTCGTCTCACTTTCCTCGCCTCACCCTGAGCTTCCACGATCCCAGTCGATGGACGATGTCGACATCAGTCGCGTACGGATCAATCGTCCAGATTCGGCTGGGATCCTGCCAGATACGAATCTAGTTGCTTCACCAATCTCTCCCGCTACGCGACCCTATAACCCTTTCAGATCGTCGGGTCAAAGTTATGAGCCCATTGCTACCTCTTCTGCCTATCGGTCTTCCGTGGGAAGGTCAAACTCCAGGAAATATTCCGAGAGAAGGAGAAGCTCTCTTCACCACATGAGGGCAGGTTCAATACCCGAGGCCGAGGAAATTGACATGAGCCTGTTAGGATCTGCCATGCCAATGGGATATGGGGGAAAAGACAACTCTCCTTATAGCACAGTGGAAGAGGAGGAAGTACCAATTCTCGAACCCATGCCATTCGATGTATCTTCTTTTACAGGTCCACCACAAAATGAGGAGCAACTGAGGGAAGCTATTTCGCAAGAGTCTGCGGGTATACTCACTGGTGGGTTAGGAATCGGTTTAAAACCGGAAACTACCATTACCAGCACAGATCTCATGGCAAATGCACCCCCTCTCACACCCACAGGATTGTCTAGAAGGCTATCATTTCGTCCAGCTTCATTTCGTTCTCCCTCCGTTCGCAGCCAAGGCTTGAGCAGATCGTCAACCGTCCGAGAGCTGGGTCAAATCGAAGCCAACAAGCGTGGCGAGATCATTGAAGTTATTGTGGAGGAACCTATGATCGAGGAACCTGCTGTGGACATCAGCTCTTTTGTCGGTGGGAGCACCTCAACTGTGGATTTCGACCAAACGGACTCTGGGAAGCAAAGCCGGAAAAACACAATGGCTGCTGCAACAGTAGAGATTTTCTACCCTCAGGCGAACTGGAAACCTTTCTCGATGAGATGGCCCTATCTGCTGGGTCTGAGCGTCGTCTCGGTTATCCTCGCTGCAGCTCAAGAATATCTATTGCAGAAGTCAGAGAAGAAACCGTTGTATTCGTTCAAATCGGCCTCGGACCTCAATACTTGGGACTACTTTTCCTTCAAGTATCTCCCGACTCTAATTGCCGTCTCGTTTGGCGTTCTGTGGCAAATTACGGATTTTGAAGTAAAACGATTAGAAGCATATTATCAATTATCCAAACCGGGAGGTGCTTTGGCTGCGGAGTCTATCAACGTTGACTATAGTACGTTCACCCCTTTCCTTTCAAAACTCCTTAGAAGGCTAGCCCCCACCAAAGCATCTACAAGGTCTTTGGAGCAGATACACAAAAGATCCGATTTGCTAACTTATACGTAGTTACCTTTTTTAATTTTCTACGTGTAAGCAGTGTTAACATCCACCAAAGCTGTTGATATACTGACAGCATAACTTAGCCTGTCAGAGCACTTAGGTTTAAGCACTACGCTGTCGCAGTGTCCTCATTGGCGACATTGATTGCAGTATCACTTCTCCCGACCCTACAGTGAGTAGCCCGATATCTAAGATCTTAAATCTTAAATTACAGTGAGAAATTTTGATACTGACTGTACGCAGGGCTGCAACCATTTCACTCACCCCCGATAGAGCAACGCGGGAATTACAAGGGGCGAACGGTGTCAAGGAAATCAAAATCCTTCCAGTATGGTCTCGGATGTTGAGCACAGTCCTGATGCTACTCGCCATTATGGGCTGTGTACTAATATGGCAGCTCGAACGGCGTCCTTCTGGGTTGGTTGCTGATGTGAAAGGGATTGCTGGTATCGCAGCCATGGCGAACAGGAGCCACATCCTGATGGATTTCAAAGATCTTGATACTTCCCCACCGGACATGATCCATGAGAAGCTCAAGACCCATCGCTACAGTCTCCGGAACTCATCACTAGCCCCTGAGGAAAGCGTTCCCCTGACACAGGCCGAGAAGGACAAATACAATCAACAGAACTGGGCTGATAATCCACATCCGCTCATGCTTCGCCTCGTTGCGGGAATTCCTTTCATGATCGGGATGATTCTCTTCATGATTGTGATTCCGATCATCCTTTTCCAACCGGACGCAAATGTGGTGACTGACCGAGCGCCTTGGTTGCTCACCGTCTTCGCCGTGTGTATCAAGCTCGCATGGGGAACTCTTGAGACGGACGTCCGAATGATAGAGCCGTTCTATATCCTCTCGCTCCGGCACGCCTCACCACGAGTTCTCACGCTCGACTACACGGCTATGGCATTCGGCTGGATGCCTATTAAAGCATTTCTGAACGGGCACGCTCTTGTAGCTCTCGTAGGCCTCGGGTCCGTGCTAGCTGAGGTCTTGACCGTCTGCTCCACGAGTTTCGCAAGCGTGAGTGGGAGCGACTTCGCCGCGCCTCAGCCTTCACCCCAGCAACCAGGACAGCCAGCTCCACCTCCCAGCGGGGTCAATACGGGCGAAGAAACCTTCCACTCCTTCTGGCTGTCGTTCGGTATCGCGATCGCTATCCTCACTTACCTTTGCCTGGTTGCTGCCTTGGTCTACTGGCGCCGTCGCCATCCCTTTCTGCCGCGGCAACCGAATACCATTGCTTCTATCTTGGCTTTCATTCACCAGAGCAAGATGTTGTATGATTTTGTGGGGACCGAGAAGATGAATAATCATGAGATGGTGCAGAGGCTGGGGAGCATTGGGAAGACGTACGGACTTGGGTGGTTTACGGGGCGAGATGGGGAGGTTCATTGTGGTGTTGATGAGGAGGAGTTGATTAGTGCTTACAAGCATGGTGATGATGCTCGCCAGGCGAGTCAGCCTTGGAGGTCGAATTGGCAAAATTATTGAGGGGCGCCTTTACATATAGGGGCTTGGATAGATGGGCACTTAAGGTAGATGGGATCTTTTTGCATTCTTGGAGCGAGATATAATCTTGTATATTGTAACGATTGCGGAACCGATTACGATGTACATTCATGATCATGGGGAAGTACTGCCCTTTACAACGGAGATTGATCTGTTTATTAAATCGAGCGTCCAACCTAGATCCAATATTCTTCAATTTGGGGGCTGACTCAAGAGAACACTTTCCAACTTTCTTCTCTTCATTCACATCTACTCCATCACGCCTCCTTTCTTCCTCTCCACCATCCCACCTGAAAGTTGGTACTTCCTCCTCGCATCCAAGAACAGCATATATTGTGCATACGTCTCCGGAATGACCTTGATCTCCTTCTTAACCTCGAACGTGTAGTTGAAAGTTCCAGTCGGTTTCGTCTCACCGTGCTCAATATCCCGTACCTTGGAATCAACCCGGATCTGGATCCTGGAGCTACCTGCTGGGCTTGCTTTTCCGTCGCCAGTGGGAACGAGAGGTGAGTCTGAATAGGCAACTGTGGCGGTGAGGTAGAGCACTGAGCCAACTGGAACGGGATGGAGAAATGTCGAGGGATCCAGGGCGATGAAAGTGGGACGTGTATGCGAGGTTGCTGAAGCGCACGTAAATGCCAACTCAAAGGTCGATTTGAGGAGGAAGCCACCGAAAATCATAAAGTTGTGACGATTGCGGAATTGTGGTTGCATGATCTGCACTGAATGAATGGTGGTGGAGGACATATAGACTGCGTCGGACGGTTTCCGAGAGGAGGTTGAGGGGTCGTGGTAATCTAGTTGGGCGAGCCAGAGAGCATGGATCAGATCTGACTCCTCGTCGTTCGGTGTTTGCTTGCGGAGTGCTTGGGAGTTGAGAGATTTCTTGAGATCGTAATTTGCTTGGCCTTGGGCGAAGAGTTCTTCTTCTTCTGGCGAAGTAGTTTTCAACGGAGCAATTGCAACAGGCTTCTTGGTTGCAGGGTCAAGCGATACCTTTGACCACATTTAGAGAAATGCTTTGAAAGGGGGGATGTAAGAGCATACCATAGTGAAAGCACAAGTCATGAGAATATCACTTTCTTGCACCTCCTTGCCCTCCTCTGGAGCTTTCGCAACCTGTAATGAAACTTCCATACTGCTTCTTCCAGTAGCAAACGTAACTTTCCCGCTGATTTCCAAATCACAAATCTCACTTAACGGATGCTGTAAAGTGATCCGGTCAACTGCCGCTGTGACGGTCATGACAGAGTCGCCAGTATGCTTGTAAGATACAACCCCAGCCAAAGCATCCAAGTCCATGAAGATGGTGCCAAGTCGTATATGGCCGGAAGAGTTGATATACGAGTCCAGAAGCCATGGATCTCGTGCTAGGGGTAATATCTTATTTATCAGCATCATCTCTCAATAAGGGGTTGGGTCACATGACTTACTATGCTGGTGTAACTATCGGACATTGTTTTGGGGGATAAGTCTCTCTCGACCTTAGCCGTAGCTTCCGGTCGAGATTCATTCGTCCCATTTTGCTGTTTCTTGAATGCCTCAATGAAGGGAACTCTTGTTCTCATTTCCGTCAGTTCCCGAAACACTCCGTCCGTTCGGCATCGTGAACAAGCTGAGAATGCTCTTGATCGAACAGAGAGCGGCGGGCGAGAAGCAGTTCGGGTAGTCTTCAAAGCAAGGGAACGTATTGATCTGAACTTGCTGGCCATTATGTGTTCCCATTGACTCTTTGAGCAGGAGGGGTTGTGCAAGGAGGAATATGAGGGGTTTGCCATGCACGGTCTTAGGTAAGGTTGAGGTGGGGCTTATCTCAACCTCAATTCAGATTGCAACTTCCACCTTGAAACTTTTGAGAACAGCTTTACCTCTTCTGTTGATTGACCCAACGCACTTCAGACCGATTGCCCAGAAGGCACTAGCCTCATTATACAGTATAGGGGTTGCAATACATGTCAAGGAAGGTATCCAGCCGATGTGACAGATCGTTTTTACATTCTCCTCAGCACGCAGGAGAGAAAAATGTTGGAACGCGTGGAGCCTTTGAATACCTTAATGTCCCCTCATGAGTAGGAGTGTGAATCTCGATGCTCTTCTAGTTTTTCCTCGTCTTTGACATCGGCCGCTCATCCACAGAAACCACCCAGGCTTAACCTTTTGGGTTCGAAGCTACGAGCTAAGACGTGCTATATGCTATCCTGCTTTCAGAAGCCAGCTCTTTGGATTGAATCGCAATGGCAATTTGGTAGTTTTCCTCTGTTTTATGTATTTGAAACCTTATTGTGCGACCTCTTCAAGCCCGGAGAACATTCCCCGGCTGACTTGACATCTGGTCCCGTTCAAAATATTGCTTCCATCGTTTAGCTTTTAGCTGAGCAGCTCATCACGTCTTTCAGAGTCCGTTCATCCAGGTTGTAACTTTTTTCTTCAGAGCTTGGCTATCATCTTCTAGTTTCGGTTTCTCGCCGGCCTGGAAAAGCAAAACCGCAGGTGAATGTTAAGCACTTTGTTGAGGCTCTATCACCTTGCGAAGCATTGCTGCTTCAACTGCGGTTATGTATTCGAAAAAGATGTTGATGATCGAAGACACGGGGCGTGTCGGTGGCTGCAGAGAGTGTGTTGTTCCCGTATGCGAACTTCCCTCAATCGAAATAGTCTTGCAAATTTTGCACCTCGCTCGGAGGTCGGCGTCATACTCCAAGAAGTACTTGAGAATCAGGGCCCAGTCGTGCCATGCCTTGACCTCGTAGAAGTCAATATTTCTGAGCAGCTGATGAAGCTTATGCAGAGTCATCTCCCATATAGTACTACCTTTCTCAAAACCGTTAAGCCATCTTACTATCACAGCTAGAGTCAAGAAATTTTACGACTGCCGAAGCGACTGAAAAAGGGGTCTAAAGGATTCATTCTCGTGTGAGGAGGTAAATCTAGTATTCATTAAATGTAGAGATCTGGAGACAACTATGTTTTCAGGGCCTCCTCGGTCTATCTTGAGTTGTGTTGGTGCAAGGCTGAGCTGAATGTGGCAGGACACGAGAGCCTATGGAGTTAGAAGGCACACATGCCTGCTCTGCTTGCAAAGCTATCGCAGCGCCACTTTGCTGCTCTCAGAAAGAAGTTCAAAGCAGAATTAAGCAAGGAGAAATAGTCTTGAGTGAAATTGCAAGCGCATATTAAAATTGCTTGACACAGCTACTTCGATGGCGAGAAGCACATGATTATGTCTACTTGTGATACGTTGAACCATAATCAACGAACTTGCCTTGAAGTATATAGGTAGCTCGGATTATGTCAGTCATCAAAACCGTAATATTCCACTCATCTAGATCACATGATCGTATTCCCAGTGATACCCCTTTTCTTGGCAATCTAAATATAATCTGGGCCAAGGTTAAAAACGATCTGAAAAAACGGCCCACCTGCCACCGGAAGAACCAACAATCTGATTTTTGGAAACAAGAGACCATCAGCGCAGTGTTCCAGACCGGGTTGTTTTTGCATGTGCGCCAGTCACGGTTTGGCGATGTGATTCACGATTTTCGGTGATGTGATGTCCTGCGACGCTTGACGAAACGACTCCCGGTTTGGAAGGCCAGGCCCGCCGGAGCCCACGACCTTAAATGACATCGCAAATTCATGCGAACGCTCAAGATTTCAGATCCTTCCAGATTCCGTAGAACCATTAGGAAAGCGTTCAGTTAGATTAGCTACCCAGCGACGGGTGATTGCCGCGCATAAGAAGTTAAAGTGCAGCACGCGAGGTTGTCATCTGAAGACGCTGGCTGCCTCCTGTTTTTTGGGGGGGTTGTATAACTCGATAATTGGTGAAGGGATCCGCTGGTGGTACGAATAGATCCATAATTTACAGGAGGGTTGACCTACCTTCCTCGTCCTCGTCAGCACTTTGCACCGTCTCTCCTGAAGCCGAGATTGTGACTTTGATACGACTACACGGGACTCTGGGGCATCAATTTCAGTTCCCGTTCCGGAGGGAGGCTGTGCAAAGAGGACGTGGTGGGCCGCCGAGATGTACAGTGGAACTGGAAGAGATTATTTGGCAGAGGCCAAGACGTGAAGTGTTACAGAGACCGGATTTCACCCTGCTGCCCACGGACCCGGAACATCAGATGTCGCTATGAATGGAAACCGGCCTTGCACCCCATACGCGGAGGGATGTCGCTGGCGAAGATCAGGGCTGGCGGCAGGCTGGGAGAAACATGCGGTGGTGGGAGGAGGACGGTACTCTCTTCAGATCGAGTTCTGGTGGGATGGGGGGTCGTCACGGGCGAGGAGGGCCCACGTTCGGAATGAGAGAGCTGGAGCGCGCGAAGGCTCAAGAAATCCCCGTGAGGCATCTTGGACCACAGACTCACAGAGAGAGTACGAGGCTCGGCGGCTCTGCGACTGTATTGGCATCATTGGCATCATTGGCATTAGCAACGACACGAGCATCTGGGCCTGATGGCCTTTGGCTGGCGCAATATTCGTGACTACGTGACTATTTCGGTGGTTGAGATCAGATCTCCATCTCTTCAGAGCATCGGCAGCTGGTTGGATGAGCAGGGGTGGATGCTCAAACGCGTAATCGAGCAGTCTACGCTTTACTTGAAGCGGTAATGACTTGCCCGGAAGTGCCATAGCGCCGAATTTAAATGTAGCCCCTGGCTCTCCGCGTCTCCCTAGCAAAAAAAGCCCCCCCCCCCGGCTGTTGTCAAGGTGCAATTCCGCCAGTTCACCCAATACGAGCGCGCCCCCAGCAGCCAGCAGCAGCCCAACGCTGCATTTCTCCCGCCCGCCTCGCCGGCCACAAGCAGCACTTGCCTGCACACCTCTCGCCTCGCACGCTACGCCGCTGCTGTCCTGACCTCCTGCGTACACTCTCTTCTCTTCAGTCAACATATCCCAACTTACCTTCAGCATTTTCGACATCAATCGACGTCGACCTCTCTCGTTACGATCGACTCTCGACGACTCGACCTCCTCCCACAGCCACACTCGTTTCCGTGAGCAGGAAAACTCACGCATCTGCCATTTAACCAACCCCTCGCTTCAACTGGTCATTAAGTGCCAACTTTTGGGACCTCCAGGAATCGTGGATGACCTCACCAAACAACTCGAAACTCCGACCACAACCAACGCACACCACTTACCATCTATCGTGATTAGAGTGGAGGATCCAGTGCAGTAACGCAGTGCTGTAGGACAACATTGAACTTCCCGGACACACAGGCTTCGCGATCTTTGATCGGGAGTTCCGGGACAACAACTTCACCCCTTTTACCGCGACGGCTTCCGCCAACTTACGAACGCCATCATGCGGTCCTCATTATCACTCTCCCCTCTCGTCCTGCTGACGTCCTTCCTCTCTCTACTCTCGGGCACTTCTGCCATTCGATTGATCGAGTCGAAATCCCTCAATGCGTGCCAAGACAATTCCAGTTTTACAGCCAGTCTTTTCAACGTTGTCTTCACGCCAGACAACTTGACACTTACCTTTGATGTCGTCGGTGTTTCCTCCATCCAGGGCAATGTTACCTTCGGAATCGATGTTACCGCCTACGGTCTGTCTATCTTCAAAGAGACGCTTAATCCATGTACACAGAAAAGTCTGAATGGAATGTGCCCGATGAGCACGGGTCAAATTGATATTCAATCAAACATTGTGCTCGAACAAAGTACCGTTGATAGCATTCCGGGCATTGCCTATGGCGTACCTGATCTCGATGCCAACGTCAAGGTCATCATCAGCTCTACCGAGGGTGTTAGTCTGGCTTGCGTGGAGGCGAACTTGTCCAATGGCCAGACCGTTGATCAGAAGGGTGTGGGATGGACGACTGCGGTCATCGCGGGGTTGGCTCTTGTTGCCTCAGCAGTCACGTCTGGCCTCGGACATTCGAACACCGCAGCCCACGTGGCAGCCAACGCGTTGTCTCTATTCGGATACTTCCAGGCCCAGGCCATCATTGGACTCACCTCTGTCCCACTTCCACCCATTGTTCAATCATGGACCCAGAATTTCGACTGGAGTATGGGTATAATTGAAGTTGACTTCATGCAAAAGATTGCCACATGGTACCAAAAGTCAACTGGCGGGACCCCAGCCACACTTCTCAACAGTCTCACAACTACATCTGTCCAGGTCCTCAAGAGATCCATCGGAAAACGATCAATGGATCAAACTATTGGGCTTCTCACCACTGCTCATCAAATGAGCAAACGAGCCAGCACCACCACGGATGTTTCGGGCACGTATGTCGTCAAGGGCATCAAAAGAGTTGCATTCCGAGCTGACATTGAATCAACCAATCTTTTCCTCACTGGGTTGATCTTCTTTTGCATCTTCATCTTCTTCACAATCGTGTTTGTTGCCATGTTCAAAGGTTTCTGTGAACTCGCTATCAGAATGCGCTGGATGGAGGGCGACAAGTTCCAGGACTTCCGTAACGGATGGTTCACTGTTCTCAAGGGGATCATGTTTCGAATGGTCCTCATTGGTTACCCCCAGATGACAATTCTCTGCTTGTGGGAATTCACGCAGATCGATTCTCCCGCTGAAGTGGTCCTGGCCATCTTTTTCTTCTTTGGAATGACTGGGACTCTTGCTTGGGCAGCTATGAAGGTCATCCGTATTGCGAAGCGCTCCGTCGACATGCACAAGAACCCTGCATACATTCTGTATTCGGACCCATCGGCTCTCAACAAGTGGGGCTTCCTTTACGTTCAATTCAGAGCTACGGCCTACTACTTCATCCTCCCGTGTTTGGTCTATATTGTCGTTAAGGGCATGTTCATTGCTTTCGGACAGAACGCCGGAACAGTCCAAGCAATTGCCCTCTTACTGATCGAAGCCATCTTCTTGATTGCAGCGAGCGTCATTCGACCCTGGATGGACAAGAGCACGAATACCTTCAACATCGCAATCTGTGCGGTCAACTTTGTCAATGCTATCTTCCTCCTTATCTTCACCGATGTGTTCAATCAGCCAGGCCTGGTAACGGGTGTTGTGGGCGTGGTTTTCTTCATCCTCAATGCCGCCTTTTCGCTGGTGCTCCTCATTCTGGTTTTACTTGCAACAATCTATGCCTTTGTTCGAAAGAACCCAGATACTCGGTACCAACCAATGGGCGATGATCGAGGATCGTTCATCAAGTCCCAGGTCCAATTGACGACTGAATTGGATGCCTTGGGAGCTACTGCGAGAGGTGATGTGAAGGGCGGTTATAAGCACAATCTCGACTTGGACGATGACAACGAGTCCTGGTCATCTGACTCATTGAGAAACCCAGCAAATATGCCACTTCCGCCCTCAACAGCTAATTCTGCCTTCCGGGAACCTCCTCACTCTCCGCTAGAGCCGTCAGTACCACTTTTCCCAGCAGGCAGCAATGGTAGCCGTGGACCACCTCCAAACTATCAAGACAACTCGAGACCAAATAGCAACATGCGGCACACCCCGTCACCTGCTCCATACCGAGAGAACCCCTCACAATCAAGTCTGTCGGCGGGATACCGATCGAAAAATAACGCAAGTCCCGCGGGGTACCGATCACAACATAACGCAAGCCCAGCGGGTTTCAGGAATCAAAACAATGCCAGGTAGGACTTCTGATCTCGCTGTATGAATTCAAGCTAACATTGTATAGTCCTTGGCAACGCGGAGCAGGATATGAACATTAATGAAGGAGCTTAATAGGCGTTGTAATCAGTCAAAGCTTCTACTCAATGATGGGGGCTGGTATTATCTGATTTTATTGCATGACCTCGCAGCTTCAGCAGAATCGACAGCTGGCTGTGCGTGGAACGAGTTCATTTTAGCATTGGATGGGCGCATGTCCGGATTGGATCCTGTACAAAGGAAGAGAGACGCGAATTGAGAGGTAGCTTGAAGCACTCGACACCACACTGACCGCCAATACCTCGGTACTGGACATACAAAATATATCCTACTATTGCTGAGAGAAACACGACACCATTTCTTTGCGTTTGGGCATGGCTGGGAAGGGAACAGGGTATTCAAGAATTGAAAGCGGCGAAGCATGGAGGTGTGGGTTTGTTCAATTGTACAGAGCATGGGTCGCTTTGCAGGTGATTTCTGCATTCGAGTCCAGTACATAATCAATCACGTTCTTACAGAGGATGACTTTACTCAGACATGGGCTGGGATGATGTATGATAGATCATTTATTCATGCACCCTCACCATTATCCTTCCTCCTGGGGCTTTCCTTCTGTTTGGTCTCTTCGCCGTGGGGGCTAATTGGTGACGGACTACTAGATATCCTCAAGCGAGGAAATGACATTGTTTCCGATGCATTTTGAAAAGACAACATGTCGCTTCTTCGAAGTTAGTGCCTTGAGTTCGTTGCCATACCTCCTCCTCGATTTCTCTTCCATAATGCTGCACAAATGCTCTCTTCTATCGAAACAGAAAGGCCCCCGCTCTTCACATTGGTCTGAAGTGGATGGAAGAGAGGAGTGAACACAGCGATTTCTTGCCACTGTCGTTCTATCTCGCCTTCGGTTGGTGGACCTCTATAAGGGATTGTTAGGACTCGTAAGCGTACCACCAAGTTTTCATGTCCCCGAACCCAAAGGTGAATCAAAGTCCGCAAACTATTTATCCTTAAAATGAATGAACGTTCCTTAACTTGAGGAAACTTTTGACAAGCAAGCCTCTTCTCTTTTCTCGATGGTCCTTGACCTACGATGCAATGGAGACTAGCATCACGCGTCTGATTCATGCCACGCATTCGACAGCCAGTGATGTCTGTTCCTTCCCCCTTTCCAACTTCACATAATTTGCCGCAAACAAGTTCTGCATATAGGACTGTGAAGTGGTTTCTAGAAGGAATGAAATTGAGGACAGGCGGCGGCTCGGCGGCTCATCCCGGTCCACGGGCTGCCCTTCCATGGTTATCAAGGCGGCAAGTTTGGCAGCTACCCATAACAAAATTTTAGCTTAAATTTTATATTTCGTCTGACGTGCCCATCCATTATATTTCATTAGTACCTCGGATGAAAGCAGCAGCATGCCTTTCAATCATACATCTTCCAAACACATTAGCAGGAAGATAGTTGCACATTTCCACCCACCACAGAGGCCTTGATTGCATCTATAAACCTTTAGTCGCCAGTATGGGGAACGCGAACACCACTCCTATAGACTCTTACTTGGACCGCCACGCCTGTTCGGGAAGGAACATCACCTGGCACTACATGAACAACGCCGGCGTCCTGCCCGCTCCGTATAACGCCTGTCCTTACGCAAACGACATTCTCATCACAAACTGCTGCTTCCAAGGGCGCTGCAAGCCGCTCTGGCCCAGCGAGATAGAGAGATACGAGTATGATGATTGGGACGGGCTCGGAGATCCTTATAATTTCGTTACTAATAGGAACGGGACACAGGGCCCGAAGCCTGCTGCGGGGGGAAAGAAGTCGTGTTGGGGGAGGACTCTTGCGTTGCTAAAGGCGAAGGAACATTGGCCGCCGCTCGGACTTGATGGGTTGCCGATGGAGAACTTCAAGTTATACAAGTATATCGATCATATTCCACCATATGTTCAGATAGATGTGGGGCCCCTGAAGAAGGCTCCTGTGAAGAGGGATGTTGTGGCCAATGGCGGTGCTGAGGGGGTCATTGGGCAGGATGAGGAGCTCGAGGACGCCACAGAGGACGTTCATTGTTTGAGTAATGAGACCGGTCCTTTGGGTCAGACCTCAGCGCCAACGGAATCAATGGACAAGTTGGTCGACCCGAAGAAGGCAGAGAGAATGTTCAAGGCTTGAATCTGGATCTCTTGAATCAAATTCAGCCGTAGCATTTATGTTTTAAAAATCTGGAATAGGCCACCGTTTGTAATCTTACCATAATGAAAAGAAGATTGAAGTTCCCTGAATCCCTGTTCAACGTTACCTAATTTCAAGAGGGTTGAAGGTGCGTGCACATAAGACATGAGCTGGAATATTTCAGATGTGTCAAATGGATACAGAGTAGAATGAATCTAAATGCCAAGGCGGCATTTCTACCTCCGCTCTATCATCATACAACCATCATCATCGTCTCGTAGCTCTAGCCATCCAGTCACGCCCTTAATATCATACACTCCATCTCTCTCAGCCACTATTTACACATTACCGCTTTCCTGGTGGTTTCGACGCTTGGATCGTCGCCCTTTTGATGGCTCTCGCCTCCTTCGTCGTCCGCTTCCCGATATCCCAGCCCCAGCCTCTCAGCACACGCACGACTTTGGGCGTGATGGAGATGGTAATTGGGACACGGATGAAGATGAAAGATTTGTGTATTGCATAGGCGAGGGCTAGTTGTGTTGCTAGACCTGTTTGAAGTCAGGAAGTCCGAATCTTGTGAAACAGAGTTAGGGAAAAGGACGTACTGGCTTCCCTCTTGTTCCTCGCATCTGCTTCCTCAACGCCCCAGCCTGCTGGCTCGGCACCCTCACTACCTTCAACGGCGCCTTCTGCTTTCTTCATTGAGGACCGCCAGCTGTGCCATGCTTCTTGGATGGACTGAGGGATAGCTTGTTTGATATAGGAGACTACTACGTGTTCCCATTCTCCTAGTTGATTGTCAGTGTCTTGCTCTATAGGTTCACTAATTCAGTAAGAAATAAGAAGCGGTCATGCAGTGTCCGATCTCGGTTGGGTTGAGTAAAGGGGTGGGGCATCCCAAAAGCTCTCTTTCGCTCCATTCCAGACTTCCTTCAGAGACACCTTTTCTCCCATCATCAAATGTGGTCTGAGACTAAACATTCGGAATCTTGGATCTCCCTTCTAAGATATTTCCTGTCATGAATTTTGGGGCCATTGCGGCCTTCGCGCCTCTGACAGGCGTTCTGTTTACTCCCAGCTATCCGCCATTCTTTGTCCGTCCGTCCGTTCGCCCCCATATTCTCCCAGTATATCCGCACGAGTCGTCCATTTGACAAAATAGTCCCAGCCCCTTCCGCAACCTCTGCACTGAGACTGGACACTGCATATCCTCAATATCAAAATCTGAAATAAGACTCACCAATCTTGTCCGTCCCCATCTGCCTAACAAACAGGTAACAAAATGGGAAATCCAGGGCAGTCAGCGCAAAATATACCCCTAGAGCAGACCATCCATATTCCCTTGACAGCTTCCGCATCCTCGCGCCCAGCGATTGTGGTTCTGCTTCAGCGGCGGCACCGCCGGAATTCAGGTTCGGAGTTGGGTCTGGAGAGGGTCTGCCATTACGGCGGGGTCGCGTGTTGTGGAAGAAGCGGAGGGAGCGTATTCGTTGGAGGAGGGTTGAGTTCTGTGGCCTGGCGTGAGATGTGAATGTGAAGGATGTCGAGCGTTTGGCGGTTCGTTGGGGGCCGGAGGTGATTCTTCTTCGGGTGAGGGAGCGAAGAGGCGTGTTTATGGGGTTCGAACGCTGGAAACTTGATCGTATGGGTATAGTTGTTGGGAGTCGAGCTGCTCCTCGAGCTCCTAATACTGTTGTGCGGAGCATTTTTGTAACTGTGGAGGGCGACGTTCGTTGGGTTGAGGAGGTGAAGAGAGTCTTCTGCAGTGGCGCAAATACAAGCTCTCCGAGAGCAAGGAAATAGATCTTCTTGACCTGTAGGCGTCCCCGCAGTTGGACCAAGGAGTTACTGAACCCTTCTCCGTCTCATCCGCTCTGCTCAATAACCCTTTCTCTGCAGATCTTTCTCTCTTCTCTAGCTTCCAATATGCTGACCGATGTCTGAAGAAGTGCCGTTAATATTCTGTGTCTGGCGTCGCAGTCATTGTTCTTGTTGATTGTGCTTGAGGGACGTGGTCTGACGGAGCTTCAAATTAAATCTGCAGCGGAGTTTAGGCTTGCAGGGAAGAGCTGGGCGTCTGCACGGTGATGCAACGGCCTTTGGAATGGAGGGTCGCCGCCTTCTGTCTTGCATCCGATCTCTAAAGCGGCAAGACTTCTCGCCTCGCAAAAAGGGGTTAATCTGGTTAACACGGGCACGGTACGCAAGCAATTGTAATTGTCCTTCAAATCAAGCGCTTTTACAATTTGGCACCCTTCATGCAGTACTGCCAACTGGATATATACAAAATATGCTGGTTTCAGGCAGCAAAATGTTCAATATATACTTGAGAAACGAAATTTCGGCGAAAGGCTAAAGTTGCCACAACTCTCCAAAACCTTACCTATGCTATATAGCTCGTATCGACCCAGCTGGTGTACGTGCTTCCCAAAATTGTCGAGATGGTTATAGCTGAAGTCAGTTTCGTCGAGAAGCTTGCTCGAGTTCCTGATGCACCCGTCCCAGTATTTCCATATTCCTCGAAAGTCACATATTCCGTGTTTGGTGTGCTGGTGCTCCATTCTTCCCAGCCTGCGCCGTTGATGATGGCGCCAAGAACTGTATTCTGGAAACAAACTCTGGCATATTCGCTCCAAGGGCGCCCAAGATAGACAGTGCCTGTTCCGGCAGTAGAGTCCGTGGAGGTGTCAACAGAGGATTTGTTGATGACATAGTAGGAGACATCACTTGCTGAAGGACGACCATTCGCGGTAATAGCACCTCCTCCTGCTGATACTCGGATATCAGAGCTATCAATCCATGCTCGAGCGTGCTGGCCAAAAATGAAGTCGACCGCTCCTTCAATATAGCACTTTCCGTAAACCTGATTTCCAATTTGGGCGAGGAGAGTATCTTGGTACCCGTAGAGGCCCACCCCATAGTAGCCTTGTTGAGTATTGTAGGCGGCCAGAGCAATGGCTTGAGATCCTTCGCCGTAAGTGTTTTTGATATTGATATTGTAAAACGCAGTGTTCTCAGCAAGGTTGATGACGGTACCAGTGGCTTCGTCATCAGCGGCGCCACTGGCAAGACTTGAACTGTGTTCGATGTTGACAACGTTGCTTGTGTAGGAGCTTGTATCAGTGGTGTACCCATAGATAGTTAAGGAAGCTGCTCTGGCGGGAATGGTGACTTGTTCAGTGTATGTTCCAGCTTCGATGAATATGCTTTGAGCCGTTGTTGATGTTGTGCTTAAAGAGTTGATGGCATCTTGAATCTGATGATGTCAGTTGTTTTTCGTAATACTGAACATGAGAGATTACTGTTGAGTATGTTCCTGTTGAGCCAACAGTGATGGCACCAGATGGAGCTGAAGTTCTGCTTGTGGCAATGACTGCCGAGACAAGGGAGCCGAGAGCAAGTAGGAAACGCATATTGAACCAGTATGAAGCAAAATACGTCAATTCTTACTCGATGAACTTGACTGGGAGATGTCAGAACATGTTTTGACTTTGCAGTGGGAAGGACAGAATATAAAGACAGATGACGCGAATGCCAAGGCAATTAATTATTCCGGCAATAATGTATGAAGTGAAATGAAGCCACGAATTCGAAAGACTGCTCAGTCATCTTTTGCGCGAAAGGAGGAGCGAAATGTGGAGAATTGCTCCTGGCAGACAAAGAAAAGATCACGATGTGTTTGAGATGCTCAAGATCACGGATGTTCTTCCTACCTTGGACGCAGCTCATCCGATCTCCCGAATTCCCATGGGTCCAGGATTCTAGATCATCCACCTCTAATAAATTGGGCTCTCGTCCATCAAAGCTCGTGGCAATGGATAAAGTGCCGGGCGGGTCTCTACTGAAACTTGAAACGCCATCACTTTACCACAACCAAGCATTCGTGCCTGGCAGGATTGACCGATGGCCAAGGGTTCCACACACTCGCAATGTGAGAATTAGCAGAAGTCAAAAGATCTCGACGGACATTTTCATTGAATGCCACCAATAACACCAGAAGACAATGCGTCTCTAAGAGGGGTAAGGCTGGGAAGGGAGCAGGTGACTCGCACTGCAGCATGCAAGTCAGCGGGGAGCGTACCTATTCAGGGTCCATAGTAGAACCTTACGTACCTGATGGCTTCCTGAATGGCACGTCATCTCAATAATCCGAGGCCTCGGCCGGAGAAACACTGGCGCTCACTTGATAAGACTTGATGTTATGCATGAGACGGCCTGAGAGAGATATGCCGGCAAACGAAGCCCGGCAGACTCAACGGGAATAGCAAGCCCAAAAAATATCGTAGATTCCATTCTGGGAGTATCCGCGAAGTTTGAGGACAAGTTTATCTGCAACAGCTGAGCTGAGCGGACCTTCTAGCTGGAGGAAGAATAGTCGTGATTCGAGGAGAAACTGGGGCGAAGGTATGCTCGAGAAGCACCAATCGGCTGTGTGAGCGGATTTCCCCACACTCCCCTTTTCCACGACCGTAGCCACAGCCACAACCTTAATCAACCCGAAACTCCTCCACCTCCCGACCTTCATGGAATCATGCTAGTCTTCAGATCCACTCAAGTGCCCACTCAACTTCCTTTTGTTTCGCTGCGAGAGTCTTCAGGGCAGTGTGGCCAATCGCTTGTCTTCATTCATGACATGAGGACCGGGTCCAAGAGCACAGAAGTTGTGCAGAAATTCTGCGTCTATCCTGTCATCTTGCCCTCTTTCTCATCCCTGTTGAGACAGCAAAATAATGGAGCCTGATATATCGAAGACAGCAATGCCAGTGTCAGCAACACCGCAGTGAGGGTGATTCGTTCATGGCGTACCAGTCAGCTAGCTGTCGAACTGAGCTAAGGAAGGTAAGACTGAAGTGGAGAGATGGGCAATGGAATCTCCGAGGTTCAAGCAGCTTCCCCTCTTGCTGCTGTTTTCGAGCTTATAAGTAGAGGCTGTTGTACTTGGCGTTGACTCTTCATTCCGTTCCAAGTCTCTTATCCTTCTCCACTTCCTTCATTAAGCTTTTCCAAGGCATCTTGTATAATGGTTCAATTCGTCCAAGCACTTGGGCTGGCCCTTAGTGTGGCTTCCGTCCTTGTCTCCGCAAATCCCTTACCGACACCTGCTCCAGATTTGAAAAATGCTGCTGCTCTCCAGAAGCGTGCAAGTTGCACATTTACTGCCGCCTCGGCAGCCAGTGCTTCGAAGAAGGATTGTGCTACCATCGTCCTTGATGGCATCGCTGTTCCATCGGGCGTAACACTTGACTTGACGGATCTCGAGTCTGGAACACATGTAAGATCATACTGCTTTTGTTGTTATATTGAGCTCTGACTGATTATGTAAGGTGATATTTGAAGGCGAGACAACTTGGGGTTATGAAGAATGGTCTGGTCCACTCTTCTCTGTCTCTGGAGAGGATATTGTGGTAACAGGAGCCTCTGGGAATTCTCTCAATGGCAACGGCGCAGACTATTGGGATGGCGAAGGATCCAATGGCGGGAAAACGAAGCCAAAGTTCTTCTACGCCCACTCTCTGACCGGAACCTCTTCTATTAGTGGACTCAACATTCTGAACAGTCCCGTTCAGGTTTTCTCAATTGATAGCTCGACAGGACTTACTCTCACTGATATCACTATCGACAACAGCGCGGGTGACACCGACTCGCTAGCTGCCAACACTGATGGTTTTGATGTGGGTTCAAGTACGAGCATTACAATCTCAGGAGCAAACGTGCAGAATCAGGACGATTGTCTGGCTATCAACTCTGGAACGGTATGCCATTGTTCCTGTCATCATCGCACGTTCTAATGATTAGCAGACCATCATCTTCACCGGAGGAACTTGCTCTGGTGGTCACGGACTTTCCATTGGCTCCGTGGGAGGCCGAACTGACAACACTGTCAGCGATGTCACAATCGAATCGTCTACCGTTAAGGACTCTCAAAACGGTGTTCGAATCAAGACTGTGTACGACGCTACAGGAACCGTCTCTGGGGTAACCTATAAGGATATCACACTCTCGGGAATAACCAAATATGGAATTGTGATCGAGCAAGACTACGAGGTAAGAAATAATAATGTCCAGCTAAAAGACCTTTCTGACTTTTAACCTTATAGAACGATTCACCAACGGGAACACCTACTACGTGCGTACTCTCAGTGATCAAGAGGATTACTCGTCCTTTTTGTTTCCACCTCCGTGAATGACATGGTGCTAACTTCTCGTAGTGGCGTTCCCATCACCGATCTCACTTTAGATGGTAATTAAATCGCGTCCTCTTAACCTTTATGTGCTAATAACTCTCCAGGTGTAACCGGTACCGTTGAATCTACGGGAACAAACATATACATCCTTTGTGGCAGTGGATCCTGTTCATCATGGACCTGGGATGGGGTTGATGTTACAGGGGGAGAGACAAGCACCGCCTGTGAGAACATTCCCTCAGGAGCAAGTTGCTCTTGAAGAAAGAGGAGGATGTCTTTGATGAGACCCGAGTGATATCTCGAAAAGAGAGAACTAGACGAGACAGGATTCTGATGTATATATCTTTACTCCCGGCACTGGAATGGTGCTGATTAGCACTTGCCATTAGATTTTTCTCTGTAAATACTTTGGACAGGCTTTCCGCAAGCAACTGAAATGATCCGGTTGTTGAGATTGACGATGATTGATTATTCTATTCGCTGGCTTCCTACTTGAAGTATCTCGGAGAACGTACAAGGGACAAGCAGAGAAAGAGCTCCGATATGCCTAGCCTAAACGCCTCCCAAATGCAAGCCCCTCGCTGTCCTAGAAATGGTCCACATCTTTTCATACAACCGTAGCAAAACACCTCTATCCACTTATCATACCGGGCATCTCATCTTATCCCTTGTCCTTCGCGCCCCCGCCCTTAGGCTTAGGTACCTTCTCATACGCATTCGGACTCCTCGCTCTCGCTTTCCCCTTTCCCTTGCCGTGATCATGATTGTGATTGTGATTATGGCCATGTCCATTGCCTGCGCCTTGTCTCCTCGCTGGCCGTGCGGATCCATCATCCCCCGAATCACTATCACTACTCGAGTCACTCGAGCTTTCATCGCTAGACTCATCGATTCCCTTCGGAGCGTGGTATATGCAGCAGACTGCCTTTCATTAGCCAGCTGCCCTCTCCAGAAGCAAAATTCAGAATCAAACTCAAAAATCACAAAGGATAAAACGGGAAGGCAAAGACCCAAGTGACAAACCTTTACTACTCTTCTTCCCCATCCCCTCATTATCAACCACATCTTCCGCCCACGAAATGCCTCTCCTCTCCACCTGCTCTTCCCGCTCCTCCTGCCTCGTCGCACCTCTCAAATGCAGCACCGCTTGTCTGGGCGCCTGCGTCGTGACAGCTGGGGACGCTCCACCTTGCGCTGGATTCTGCATCTGTGTTTGTCCAGCCCCTCCCCCCTGTGGCACTCTCGCTGCTGCCGCCATATCCTCCGACTTCTTCCTCGATAGCCTTCAGGTTAGTTTTGCCTTGTTGCTACTGAATTTGGAGCGATTTTTGGAATGGATGAGTCTGGTGATTGGGAATGCCGCCCCTGCTGACAAAAAATCCCTCTCCGCGTTATGGTATGATGTCCCAGGCTCAAGCTTAGAATCACAATCGAGCAGCGCGCTGTTGATGTGCCTGCTATCTGTTGAAATAGTTAGGCAGATACAGAGTTCGCGATTCGGGTTCTTACAGGCCAAGAGCGTGTAAGTTGGTATGAGATGTGGTAATGTTGTTGGAGGGGAGGGATGTGAAATTGCCCCACGTTTTAGGACGCCAGGCTGCGGAAGGTTGGCAGGGGTATCACGTGCAGTGGGGACCTCGAGCATATTTTAACAGACAATGGACTGCAGCATATGACATTCATTTTCATTTCTATTCATCTAGGTCATGGCAAGTCTATATCAGAAACATTACTAACATAAAACTCATTATCATAACGCCGTAGGCTGCTCGTCCCCGACTATTAACTCCACCACTTGGACTTTCTTTCTGTACAAAGTCTGTCGAGGTTGCGGCTACAGACGAGCAACTAGCTGTCCCTAAATTGTAGAATGTTGGGTCAGTATTGCCTTCTCTGAGCTGATTTGAGTATGCTCCCGAGAGGTAGAGGAGGCACCGAGATCGGAAGACATGGGAAGGAGGGAAAACGAGAAGGAGATCTTACCACATTGAAAATTGCTAGGACAACAATTGCCACCCAAGGAAGCATCACAGCTTGTCCACCCTGTAGCACAGCTTCCTGTCGGAGAAGTCAAGGTCGCCGCGGTCCCTACTGGGACCACGATCGTAACTCCACTGCTGACTATGGTCGTAGAACTAGTTGCCGGGCTACAACCAAAATCGTTGAGTCAGCATTGGCATTGAACGATATATACTTTGAATGCGACGGGATAGTCTTTCTCATGGCAGTGAGCTCTCATGACATGTCCGAGAAGCAAAATAATAACTCGAAGACAAGCCAAAATCAAAAATTAAAAAACAACACGAACCATGAAAGGACATCACAGTTACGTTCCGTCCTGCAGCAACCACCTCCATGAGTGGCTAAGCATCCGTAGAAGCCAGTCGGGCATGACCCTGAGGATCCTGTGAGCTGTATCGAGGTCGATGTATCACTTGTAGGACGGACTGTAATCTTAAGTTCAGTCCAAGCAGAGCCTAATGGACAAGAACAACCTTGCTTACCTGGAGGACTTCCTGTTCCTGTGCCAGTCAAAGAAGTTGAGGTGCTTGGTACAGAAGTGGACGTGGACGTGGTCGAAGAAGTCAGTGTACTGACAACTGTGGTTGTTTGCGTCGTCCGTCTAGTTGAGGACGTAGAGACAGTGAAGGTTTCAGTGATAATTATCGTTGTAATCAACGTTGGGTTTATGACGCCTAACAAATTAGCTCTTGAGCTTCAGAGATGTAAGAGAACTCACAGCCAACTCCTGCACAGACGTAATTTGGGATACAGCATCCACCTCCGAAACTGGTATCCGCGCAAGCTGTATTGGGAGCACTACAGGGGCTAATTGCTAAGATGAAGGAGATCAGATTAGTATTGCCTTCAAGAATCGAATTGATTCAATATCCTGTGAACATTCCTATGTATAGAGATGGCCAGGGGTCAAATAGCTCGCAAAACATGAGAATGAAAGACAGTGCTATGACTTACTTCCTCCACACACCAACCCATTCGGACAACAGCCAACCGGACCCAGGCCAGTACTGTCAGACCAATTAGCACTGTAACAAGAAGTGAAACAGGGGGAGATGGAAGCAGAGAATCTTTAAGCTACGTTCATTTCACAACGTAGAAGCGGAATACATCCGGCTCTCAGCTCCTAGGAGATCAAAAGAAGTAGCATCTTAGTATGAAAATAGTTATCACTCACTCTTTGATTGCATAACAGAACTCGGTAGTGGGGCAGCAAGAGTTCGGATAACCAGCCCCAGAACAATCTGCAGTACCCGTTGGACACTGAAAACCCCTCTTTGCAAGCATTGCCAGAACAGCAGCAGAGTTGCGCCCTTCGACGACCTTACGAGCTCTCAATTCATCAACGCCTGACATATCAGACCACTCTACCGTATGTAAAGCAAATGGTGGCCTGAAACCCACGACCGCCGAAGAGTTCGCCAATAATCGAGCTTCTTCTTCCTCATCTCTGGCTCTCAACGATGTTCCAGTACCCAACTGCTGATTATGCTCTAATTCGCCCTCGAATTGCCAGTAATCCATGTAGAACTTTTCTCCCTCATCAGGACTCATCTTCAAGACCCCCACCGGAGTTCTGCCAAGTCGTAGATGTTCTTCTGCAGCTTCAAGTTGTCTGCGGCGTTGGGGGGAGTCCGGGGGTAAGCGCTTTTGTATGGGGAGACTCCATTGCGGTTGCGCCGGAGCTTCGTCTTGCCCAGCATTTGCAGTTATCGTGCGCGGAACAAGTAGAATGAGTACAGAGGCTGGTAGGCCTAGTATCCTTAAGTCGAATCGCATTTTGTTTGCTGTTGTGGTTGCGAAAGCGGGCAGCGCTCGAGATCTAAGACAAGGCTGAAGAAAGAGCCTGATATCAGCACCACGCAATCTATGAACAATGCATCCAAGCAGCTAGAAAAGTCAAGGATAGAAAGTATGCAGAAAATGGCATCAGATGAGAAGGTACAAAGGTACTGGAGATAAAGAACTAAAATTAGATTCAGATCTCGGTATGGAAATCTGGTGGCTGGGAAGATCAGAAGCAAGATTCCGTAGCGCAATCGATCGCTGACAGAGATGGTGGGGGCACGTCTTCGCTGGCAGCGCACCGCAGATTGTCTCGGCCATCTGCAGCACGGAACAAGCTTTTTGATGACCTACGGCGGAGCAGGCATGGTCCCGAGAAATGGATCGAGCTTCGCTATTTTGCGTTGCTAGGAAAGCCATGGCTGAAGGCGACCACTCAACTGCTCCATCAAGATAAAACTGATTGGCGTCGATCCCAGCAAGTCACGGGATCTCGTGTCAACCTCAGAGGCGTGAACTTGCATTTCTATCGTTACAAAACGGAAGCATGTAACCAGCAACTAAAACCATGCCTCGAACAGATGAAGCAGAAGCGTTCTTCTACGCCGTCTACAGCGCGATCCAAGAGATTCCTTACGGAAAAGTGACAAGTTACGGCCACATTGCACGGCTCATCGGAACTCGTGAGAGCCCCTTTTCCATCCGCATGCAAAGTTCCCCCTTCCTTGGCATATTCTGACATGAGGCAGCTCAACGGCCTCGCCAAGTGGGTGTTTGTCTCAAGCATCTTTCCTCTGACACAAGCCAAACTTTTCACAATGGAAATGTTCCCTGGCAACGCGTGATCAACTCTAAGGGCATCATCTCACCGAGGTAACCACTTTGATATTCACCTTTCTATAAATGTCGTTGTAACAACACAGCAGAGGTCATCCATCAGGGGCTGCAAATCAAGCTCAAGTCTTGCGCGGTGAAGGTGTTACAGTTACCACAGGGCCTTTGGGAGAACTGATGGTTGACTTTGCGGAGTACGGATTCTTCCCCAGACAGCTCCCATCTGAGGCAGCTGCTGGGATTTCGCTACCCATAGATTCTGATGATGAGGGATGATTTAGCCCGAACTATTAGCAAAAGTGCATCGCAGGATGCAAGTAAAAATAAGAGGTTTAGTGGGTGGAAGGGCTTGTAGATCTAAAGCTATACTACAAATCAAGAGCCATGAGGTATCTGTCTGGCAAAAGCCCTTGTCTACCCTTCCACAAAGATCCCCTGATACGGTCCCTAATGTCCCTGCCAGTCTGTTCAGCTTCGCCACTGCATTGCCTCTCGTCCCGGGAGATTCGAGCGATGGTGTGGTCCCTCCCTTGCCTCCCTAGCCGCAGTTGGATTACGAATTGTCCATGTGATTGTGAGCAGTTCGTGAAACGATGTAGGCAACCTTTGCAGATATCAGATTCTCCATGGATGTCAATGGATGCCCACAGCTAGAGCAAAACATAAGACGCACCAAATACGCTCGAGACGGGATGAGAACACGTCACGATCCAATGCTTCGATGTCCGCTTTCGTGCTGCGGGGATCCAAGCAACATGATGATCCTCTGAGACAGCATCTCTAAGTATGTATAGCATAGACCAATCCTGGCATGAAGCTATTATTCAGATATGCTGTAACGAAACGCGATTGATGCCAAAGGCATCGGCGCCGGATAATATCTCAATGACAGAGCCCGGGCACTCATTTGGTCTCTTCGCTACCTTCTGATGGTCGTGCTTGCGGGCCAGTTGGGATCTGATTGTTTGTCGGTCCACTGGGATGCTGACCATGCTGCTGGAAGCTCTTATTGCCATTGTAAGTACCGTTCGGATGATTATTTCGATGCTGTGGAGGTCCGTATTGATGCATCTGCTGAGGGCTTGTTCCAAACTGATTTGGCCCTCCGTATCCACGCATGGGCACTACTTCATGTTAATACAGGTGAGTTATTAAAGATGCAGAGAACTCACTTTGTCCAGGTGGCTGTTGAGGGTACATAGGCGCAACATACTGAGGCCCTGGGCTCATTCCAGGGTTCATGCCGTACATAGGCTGCTGATGGCCTTGCTGAGAGCCTTGATTCATCATCATTGGCGCACCCCGTCCTGGACTTGGGAAACCATTAGCTGGCATGGCTGGTGGGCCATTATGCGGTGGCATAAAAGGGCCTTGTGCGCCCTGTTGGTACATCATCTGCGGTCCAGGTGCCATGCCTTGGGATGTCAAGAATGAGCCAGCGGGGTTTGGCATCATTATTGGGCCCATTTGCCCTTGCTGAGGCATGAATTGGTGACTTTGGGAGAACGAGCGAAGTTGTGGCTGCATTGGTGGAGCACCAGCATACGGCATCATCTGGGGAGGGAAGGCCAACTGTGCGTTCTGATGCATCGGTGACGGGTATGCCATTGGGACATTCTGCAGTCGAGGGGAAGCATAGGATTGAGCTGAATGAGATGGCATCATGCGGTGCTCATCGTGGCCATTGAAAGGTGGAGTTGGTCCATGAACGTGCTGGTTGCCGTGAAGATTCATAGCAGGTTGACGAGGAGATTGTCTCGAAGCCATGTTATTATGCACGCCTTGCTGAAGATGGAATGGCAATTGATGTTGGTGTGCGACTTGTGGGATAGCGTGAGATGGATTCGATGGAGACACGGTCTGTACTGGGAAGTGATGTGCTTCAAGTGCCTTAGCATATGTCGAACGCATCGTAGAATCTTCCTTTTCATCGTCCGCGAGCTGTCTGAAGACAGGAGGAGTGTCATAAGCGGGCTTGATGCCCCCAGTTGCCTTCCAATCCTTTCCTTGGCCTGGCTTGAGTGTTTTGATATGCTCCAAAGCGTTGAACTTGCCCTTGATGGACGGACGTTCAGACTCCGGAAGTGGCTTCCGTTTCAACAACGAACGGGCAACTGGGGTGGGAGCAGTGGTATTGAGAGCCGATCGAGGGCTTGAACCAGTACTAGGGTTGCCATTTGGGCTGAATGATGGAGCGTTGGGGCTTGGGCGAAATTCGATACTGTTCGGGTTCAGCCTGGCAGCCGGTCCAACACTAGCCACGCCACTAGATCGTCGTGAGAAGTTAGGGTCGACGTTATTGGCCGGACCTGTAGGGGGAAGGCGTGTTTCGTGAGGCGGAATATTCACAGGCAGCTGAGTGTGCTTACTCTGCTCCATGTTTCTCAAGCGGGCACCCAGATTTCCAGTTTGGCGATTTGCTTGTGCCGGCTGAGCTTGTGAGGTCTGGTTAGATCCTCTGTTGCCGAAAGACTGGTTTGGGTTGTATGGACCCTGTACGAACGCAGAATTGCGTGCAGGGTTCTGACGGTTCGGAAGATTGGTGGATGATGTGCTGTGTTGAGCTGGAGTTGGACGCTGCGTTGGCTTACTGGCATCTGAGATAGCTGCAACGGGTTTGGTAGCCTCAGGTGCTTGCGCTTTCAATTCTTCAGCATTGCGCCTGGCCTTTTCCTGGATCTCTTTTTGCTTGGCAGGATCCTTAGCAATGATCGGGACAAGGTCGGTTGGGACAGGGGTGTGGAGCTTAAAGCTGTCTGCGAATTTCTTTAAGTCATTCAACTTGATTTCTTTATCGTTTTTCGCCTTCGTCATACGAGCGTTCTCAACAACCCTCCGCTCGCGAGTAGCAAAAGTCTTGAACGCGTTCGTAACGTCGCGCTCGACGGTTGCAGTCGCATTTGGGACAGCTTCAGCCTTCACCTGAGGAGATGCAGTACGACTAGACGAAGATGGTGTTGTATTGAGAGTAGCCTTCGTCTCCGGGGTAGCAGAAAAGCTGGACTCCGTTGTGGTAGGTGGGGTAGCTACTTCTGGCTTTGACACCTTGGCAGCAGTGGTAGGCTTTGGACGCTCAGCGGTCGGCTTATCGGGGCGGGCAAGCGATGAAGATATGATGGCTGGATCAAAGGGTGCACCACTAACGGTTGGCTGTCCAGTAGGAGCTCGTCTCGCTGGAGGTGTATACTTGTTGTTCGTAGAGCCCAGAGGTGGGAAGTCCTGCTGGCGGCGAACACCACTATATCTGTATGATTGTGAGCAGCGAACACTAGGGAGGGAGTTGCGCCTTACTTCTCTTCTTCATCAACACCGTCATCTCCTCCAACATTGTCTATAATGCGCTCTTCTGCGACATGCGAATTGGTAGCTACACTATGCTCAATCTCTCTTGCAATCTTGTCGGCCGCAGCAACTTTTTGCTTGTATTGAGGATCGCTCTTGTTGATGGCCGTTGTGTAGATGTTCTCATCATAGTCAGTCTTCAAGCCGAAGCGGCGTTCATTCTCGGCGAATTGATCCCAAGGTACACCTGTAGACTTCGAAGTTCGTCCGGATTCTAGAGAGCCATCGATCGCTGTAGCGCCATCGTCGACCCATCGTTGGAGCGGCCGCTCGCTCTGACCTTTGGGGGTACCAGAGATAGCAGCATCTGTGCGGAAGAAATTGGCATTGCCTGCTTGAAATCAGCGTTCTGCCATAAAATTGGACCATGTTCGACTTACCATTCTGTGGCTTTCCATCACTCTTTCCCGCGCCAGCTCCACGAGACTCTGCTATGTTGTTTCGCGGGAAGGCCATGTTGGACTGTTGATACTTGTTTGTGCCGTTCGACATTTCGTTTACCTTCTTGCCCTGGACCATTATAGGAAGTGGAACCAGCTGAATTTTACTCGAGCCAGTGCCTTCGATACAGGAATCGTGAATTAAACGATCTCGGTAACTGGATTGCCAATGATTTAGCAGACATTCTCGACGTTGTGGGAGGCAGATCGCGAAATTCACTTTTCCTGACCGGGCTCAGGCGACGTGACACACACGTTGGGCTGCAGTGACGAGGTCGAATAGCCAGTCTGGCATGCAAGTCCCGGATTAATGAATGAATTGAGAGACTCACCTACGGATTGATAGTCTTGCGCAGATAGTTCACTGACCATGAACAGTCGCGCCAATACTGGAATTGTGTATGTTTCGGTGACAAACCCCCTGGCCTGCGAGGCAAGCTTTGTTCCGCAACGAAGCCTATCTGCAAGATTGAAAGATGTCAGTAGATGCGCGAGAGTAGAAATATCATGACGGCGGCCGTTGATCTCGGGACTGCTTGATTCTGGAAGCTGCAAGCTGCGAGCTCGAATCCGCGGCCGTTTGGAAGGCTCGATGTGAAGAAGTAGTGTCTCACCTCGGGAGATTGAGAAACTCGCGATGTCCTCCTGTCCGCTCCTTCTGGCATCCACCAACGTCCCTCGAGCAGATGCTGCGGCGTGTTCGCGATGCGGGTGCGTGGTGTGGATTGTGGAGGTTGAAGGTGGAAGGTGACGGAAAATCCGAGGGTTGGGGTTGAGCAACCAAGCGATGGTGCGGTGGTCAAAATAAAGGACAAAAAAGCGCGAGAAGAATGAAAAGACTCAACAAGTGCACGCTCGCGCTCTGGCCATGCACCACACACAGCGCCGAGATGAGAGAGGAGGGGAGGGGATGGGGGATGGGCGAGTGCTCTGAGGACAGAACGTGAGGTTCGAGAAGTTGAGCAGAGTCGAAGTCGTAGTGGGTAGAAGAGGTGCGGATTGATTTTAGACTGTTTCTGCCGGATGGCGGGCGCTCACTGGACAGCTCCAAGCCCCCTTGCAACGGGAGCTTAAACGCTTCCGGGAAGGGACGTGGAGGTGTGGGCGCAACTGCTGCCGCGAACGCAGCTGGCAGCACGCAGCACGCAAGCACGCAGCACTTCGACCAGAGAGTGAGAGCCAGAGTGCGAATGCTCAAGTATCAAGGCCAGAGGGACAACAGGGCGGGCGGTACTGTTCAACGGCGTCCCAGGCAAGCAGGCAGGAAGGCTCGAGTCTGGGAGGACGGTCGAATCAACCAGGATTTGCAGCGGCTGGTCCCTCGAGCACGAATTTGGTGAGCCAGGGAGCGCCATGACAATCCACGCTTTGCATCAGTACGCGTGCTCTATCTAACTCAACACTTCTTTTTCTCAACCTCAAATTCACAGGCGCAACACACTCGATTCAAGAACTCCATGCGGAGGGCGTGGGAGCACCCGACGAGGATCGACATATGTATTGTATTTTGAAGCGGCATCTAGATCTCATCAGGTAAGACGCCCAGAAAAGGGAGTCTAGATCATTATCATCGTATCCACCCCATGATAGGGAGTGATCTACATGCAGTCCTTCTCTAGCAGTCCGTATCAGGCTCTGGCCTTCAAAAGAGTACTCCTGGTACTTTCATCCATCTGAGCTGCCCCAGATTTTGTCGATCCTAGCACACTTAAGAGAAAGCAACTGTGACAGGGACAGCGCAGGCGGCTGATGCGAGAGGGAGCCAATTGATGACAAGTGCCAGCCGGCATGCGCCAATCAGGCAGGCAGCGTAAAGTGCCGTGCTTGATCTATATACTTTCGACAGCGCATATGGCAGGGTCTTGATGGGACCACAGCACTACAAGCAACTGCATCTGCATCACAGGCAGCTCGAGATATACATTGTGTTATCATAGAGGCACCGAAAAGCCCTGCGAATACCCCACCTACGAAAAAGACTTGGGCTAGGCTGGCCTTCTGTTAAGTTGCCTTAGTCCTTGATTGGGAGGCTCGTCTTGTGACTATGCCCATCTGCTTTAGCAGTTTCCTCAAACATCTCGCAAGCCAGAGTATAATTAATAGGACGGCCCTACATAGCCCAGGGCAGTAATGGGAGCAAAGACATCCGTGTCGGCAACTTTGTCATCAATGGAGCGAGACAGCTAAGGTAGAGAGAAGCTGGGGAACAAAAGCGCTAGGATCTCGGCTCTAATGGAGTTCGGCAAGGGAGGGCTTCTGGAAGTGCTTCCGTTAACCTCAATTTTACAGGTCTACACGATATAATTGCCCCTGAGTCAACATTCTTGCCTCTTGAGATGTGAATTGGAAATGTGGCAGCTTATTGCCTTTGTGTGGAAACAAAGTTTGATCAACCAGCAACTCCTCTCTGCTTTGACAAGGTCAAGACGTGAACAATTGTGCTTGTGCACCCTAGTCTGCAGCATTTGCTTGTGTTTCGCACCAAGCCCCTCTCTCGTCCACACTAATCTCAAAACGGCATGGCGCCAGTCGGCGACTGTACGATGTTTCTCGCAGGGACTTCGCATCTGGTCGATTATGAGACAGTCACCTCGAACAGTAAATCTGCCAAAATATCGCCCACGCCGAGTGCATCCGTTCTGTTGGAACTCATGCTCACGACGCTATGATTGTATGCTAGAAACGAAATCAAATCACAGAGATGCAGGCGCCTCCGACCTCTCAAAGATCGATTCAGCGAAGGTCGCCAGCCGCGGATCCAGGTCCTCCTCCCACAGTCCCAGCAAGAGCTATATCCCCCGGACCTGGTAGTCAACCTCGGACACCATCATCCTCTGCGAAGCCCGTAGCAAACGGTGGAAGCAGGCGCCAGAATGTGAGTTCTTCCTCGAAAGCTTGTTTGCCTGTAGAGGCGCTTCTACTGGTCACCTTTACTCATATTCACTGAAATGCTGACACGTTCTTTTATTCAGGCATCTCAGCCAACTCTGAGCAGCCAAGCTGCGCCTCCTCTATCGCAAATCGAAAAGAGTGTAACTCACCTCCTTGTTGCAACAAAACAGCTTCTCGAAACCCTGACACAATGGTCAAGGCACCAGGCCACGGACGCACAAGTCTCGGACGTATATGTAAGGCTGGGCTACGAATTCAATATCGCATGTAGAGCCTTCACCGCGATCAATGTGGACGTTTCCGATCTGGGCAATGTGCCTGAGCTTCTTCGACACATCCTCGAGTCGACTCTCAGTCAAGAGGCAAGTGTTGACAGCTTGGAAAAGTATCTGCCTCGGATCCGAGACATTATCATAAATCTTCTTCATGGCCTGAAACGGAAACAACAAAAACTGCGGCAAAAGCAGTCGAGAGAAGGTTCAAGCAGTGATTTGTCTGTACCGAGAAACGGCAGTGTGAACAGTGTGAACAGTGGCGACTCGAGGTTGACCAACCTTCTCGATCAAGGGATTTCAAACAACTTTCGAGATGGTAGTGTTCCTGAGAACAGAGATGGCGCAATGCCAAATGAGATTGGTGTTCCTGCTAGAGGATCCTCGTCATCTGCGAATCCAGCTCGGAGAGGACCTCCCGGTAGAGATCCCTCGAGGGCTTCTTTCTCTACAGATCCGTCAACGCTTTCAAGTTCCACGATGCAAAGTATGCCAATTCTTCCACCTTATCCCTCGGACGAGTCGCAAAATCAGCAACGAGCAGGGTCTGAGGAACTAAACGTGGACTCCTTTCCGCCTCCTCCACCGCCACCTAAGCAACAGAACGCTCTTGCAGCGCTACAAAGAGGCGGTGATCTCGAAAGGCGAGCGTCAAGGCGGTATTCTGCTTACCAGATCCAGAAGCATCTGGGCATTGGCGCATCTCCGAATGGCGTGCCTCTGCTACCACCCGCAGCCCAAAACTCTCCTATTCCTAACAGAGGGAGAAACGATGCTAGGGAGTCTATGAGAGCAGTTCAGACCCGAGGAGATCAAAGACACAACCGCCAGCAATCACGGGCTACAACTGAGGCATCACCAGTGCGCATTCCGAGTAGTGTGTTAGAGGAGGAGTCGAAGACTCCTGTCATACAAGCTCCAGACGAACAACCACGGGATGATAGCCCGACTGCAAAGACTCCGGAAGATAAAATCAGGCAACCACCTGTCAACTTTGATGCCCCAAGTGCTACACTTCGAGGTCCGCCAACCGATGCTTTACCACTCCTACCAGGTGCTTCACCTGATGGCGCAGAAGGAGACCAGCTTGAGTTTCCAGAGACGTCTAAAATGCAGCAGCAAGCCACAAGTGTTTCTTCGAATCAAGACAGACAATTTACGCCCGAGCTTTCACCTCCTCCAACCAAAGAATTGACAGTATTTCTGCAGTACAAGTCTAAAGTCAAGAAGTTTGTTCTTACTGATGGATACAATGACTTATCAATGGCTCGGCTGCAGCTTGCATTCATCGAGAAATTTGCATGGAACACACATAACAACGGGGTTGATCTCCCAGAGATTTACATACAAGATCCAATCTCGGGCGTCCGTCACGAACTCGAGGATCTTCACGACATCAAAGATAGGTCAGTGCTGGTGCTTAATATTGAAGTGCTGGACGAAGTAAAGCGGCATATTGACGAAGGCATTGGTGGACTCAGGTCGATGATGGAGGTCGTGAAAACTTCGGTCGAGGATAACTCGGCATCAATCCAACGTGTGTCAGAGCGGCAAAATGATACTGCAAGAGACGTTGCTAGGATAGCAGCCGCACCCTTGCCCAGAGTTTCTTACGATAATCAACGGAACAGCCCCCTCATCAGCCCTTCCAAGATTAACACCTCAGCTCAGATGAGCGAGATTCAGAGTCTCCGGCGTGATCTTGCTGTTCTTCGGCAGACCTATTCTGGATTTCAGTCTGATATCCAAAATTCGATGTCTATCATCCGTGCCAAAGCCAGTTCGGTAAAGAGCGTAGCTATCAAAGCTACCGTTCCTGACATTACCGGCGATTCTGGTCGTTCTTACATCAATATCGGCAAGAAACAGCTCAACGAAGAATCCGACAAGCTCGTTAAACAGGTTGATGATCTGCAAGACATTGTTGAAGATCTCCGAAAAGACGTAGTTACTCGTGGTGTGCGTCCCCTTCCTCGCCAACTCGAGACCGTTGCGAAAGACCTCTCCCAAGCAACGATAGAGCTCAAGAAGATGCAAGAGTACATGAAACGCGAGCGTCCTATCTGGACCAAGATCTGGGAGAAGGAGCTTGAGACCGTTTGCAACGACCGCGAGGAGGTGACTATGCAAGAAGAATTAGCCACCGATCTCCAAGATGATCTCGAAAAAGCTGCCGAGACATTCCGACTAGTGGAGCAAGCGACCAAGGAACAGATGAAGGACACGCCAGGTTCTGGGGTACGCATCCTCGGCCGAGGAGGTCTGAACCATGTCGTTATCCCAGCCGCCGATCCATCTCTCGCGAAAGAAGGTGTGCTAGGAGAAGTACGCGCTCTGCAGCCAAACCACGAGAACAGACTGGAAGCCATCGAACGGGCTGAGAAACTCCGCCAACGAGAACTTGAAAGCCGTCGAGGCGGAGAATTTCAGAAAGAACTTGGCACTTTTGTGGAAGAAGGGAAGTTGAAGAAGGCTGGTGGCTTCGAAGAGGTCGAACGTGCGAGGAAGGCAAAGGATGAGAGGATCCGCAGAGAAGTCTGGGAGAGGCAGAATGGGATGACGCAGGCGGATGCGGTTGCTGAGGCAATGGAGGAGCCGCTGTCCCCTAATCCTGAAGCCAACGAGGAAACTCAGAACGGGGAAGGCGAGGCACCTGCTGATATCTGAGAGATATCACCTAGCACCAAGCTGAGGAGTCAGGCGTTTGAGAAGGGGTTATCGATGCTCGATTGGGTTCACATATTTCACCACCTGCATCTCTGTTTTTCTCTTCGAGTTTGTGGACTCTCCACCACTTGTCTTCATAGTAAGGAGTGTAAGCGGTACATAAGCAGCCGCATAGTTTTTGGGTGATGGATGACATGGCTAGTAGCATGGACTTTCTCCTTCCAGCATGGCGTTGGCGCGGCGTACTTACAGCTCCCTTTATTGAGCTGCCCTTCCTGTGTTATCGAGCTACGGCTTTATCTTGCGTAGGCGGGACGGGTCTCAATATTTCTCCACGGGATTTCTTCTCCGTGATCTTCGTTGATGTGTAGAATAGCCAGACAGAGCACAGCAGATCAGATCAGATCAGATCAGAGAGCGTTCCTTTGGCTGTTAATTGAATGAGAAATACTTCATAATAAGCTTCACTGATTGTGAGTACTGGTGTGAGGTTGTTTTTGATGGACTTATCATCCTGGAGTTGCGTGTCACTATTAAGCTTCACAAAGAAATAGAGTGTCCTATGTGTTCTTGCATTGGCCATACGCGATAGCTTCCATTTTTCAACAGACAAACTACCTTTCTATGACCAAGCTGCTTGAAACTCATGGAGTCATACCACTTTCTAACACATTCGGACATGCAAGAGCTCCGACAACTGTCATATTGTCAAGCAATCCCAGACTCAAGTAGTATCAGTGCTTTCGTTCTACCCCTTTTCACAACACTTCCATTAGGCGAAGCTCAAAGCCAGAGTCCTCTTCCTAAACCACTATGCCCAGCATTTAATCACTTACGAATTTTCTCACACAAAATATTATTAATATTATCTCAATCGAACTATAGACAACAAGGTGTTGTAGAACCTTGCCTTACTAAGTCATAACCTGACCTCATCCCTGGTATCAAAGCCTCCCAATATAGACGCCGTCCAAATATCCAATCCACAAAAAACACACCCACAATACAGACACAAGTGAACACCGATCTCACAGCTCAAACATTCTCATCCGTCTTCGTCTTCTCCTGCACGAGACCCGCAGGAGGGTCATCCTCCTCACTCACAGGCTCCAAAGGCTTCGTGGGCGCAAAAGCACTCTTCCTCCTGATTCGCTCTCCGTAGATCAAGAACGCCACGGGAATGGGTACCAGGCATAGCGCCACACAGCCAAGTAATGTGCCTGCCCAATTCACACCCAAGGCCTTAAACATATACTGCGAGAAGAGCGGAAAGCCAGCTCCAGCCAACGAACGCAAGAAGGTGTTTCCTGCGATCGCTGAGGCAGCAAACATGAGGTATGCGTCAACTAGGTAGTTCAAGGCCTGTAGAAAGATGGAGAGTAAGCCGAATCCAGTAAGGAGACCGGACAGAGTTGGGACGATCCAGTGGATGTCCTTTTTGTAGCCAGACCATCCGAACCAGAACAAGCCTCCAGCGAAGGAAAGTCCCCCGATAATGATGGGAGGAATGCGCCATTCAGGAACCGGGACATTGTTGTTTGCTACGAGTTTCTTGTTGTAGCTTGGCTGTGTCAGGACGATGTAGATTCCTGCAGAGATCATGCCGATGATCATGCCGAAGTAAGGCAGGCCTCCAACGCCGCCGCTCATGCCGTGGATTTCCTGGAATACGATGGGGTAAGCGGTCAGGAAGAGGTAGAGCAAGCCGTAGATGAAGGCCATGTAGATGGAGAGGAGGAGCACGATTGGCTCGGTGAAGAGGAGACGCATAGGACGGGAGAAGTTCTTGGTGATCAGCTCGTTGAAATCGATTTCGATTTCTTCTTGCTTGGCGTGGATTCCCCAGTTCTTCGTTCTGCGGCGTAGCTCGGCGGCCTTGGAGATGAGGATCACGGGTGGGTAGGTCTCTTCAAGGAAGAAGAGATCCAAAAAGAAGGCAGCGAAGCCCATGATTGCAACAAGCCTGTTCAGCATTATTGGTATGAAGGTTGCACAAGTGGTGGGGGTTTATTTACCATTCAGTCCATCTCCATCCAAGGTAGCTTTCCACAATGAAACCACCAATGAATGGTGCCAAAAGGGGACCAGTGAAGACAGTCATGGAGAAAACAGTGATAGCCAATCCACGAGTCCTGTTATCGAACATGTCTGAGAAAACAGCAGCCACTACAGCAAGGGGGCATGCACCAAAAATGCCTAGTTATGCAGGTCAGCTCTAAACGCCGAAGCGAGTGGATATAACTCACCACCCCAGAAGCGGCACAGGAATATGGTCTGCAAATCCTTGGCTGCTGCAACCCCGACCTGGAAAATAGAGAATCCAAACATTGAAATGACTATCGGCAGTCGTCTCCCTCTCAATTCGCTGAGAGGTGCCCAGAAGGTAGGTCCAAGGGCGAACCCGAGAACATAAAGGGATAATCCTAACAATCCCACCTCGGTAGAAACATGGTATTGTGCAGCTACTGTTCGCGTAGCGGTCGAGAAAATGCTGGATGTGAAGGCTGAAACCAATGTAGTGTATCCTAGCATAACTGCGGTGAGCATCCTAAACGCGAAGGTTAGCTTGCAGCTTATCAACAGAAGCACCTTCCAGATTAACCCACTTCTTCTTCATTGGCCAATTCTGAGCGTGCAACGGATCGTCAGGGCCAGTGAACTCAACCACATACTCCTCCTGTGCTGGCAGAAGCGGTGGATATGGTTTTCCCAGGCCCATCTCAGGAAGAGGCCTCCTGCTCTCGCGACTCTTGCCAGTAAGACTTCGACCGATGGTGCCCGCGTGCTGCGATCTTGCTGTATGTATGCGACTGATGACTGTTGGGTGTCGTTCCAAGTCTCGCTGGGTCGACATCCGACTCATGGAAGCTTCTCTCCGCGCAACAGATCCTGAGGAGTCGGTCGAGGTGCTGGACGCGGTAGCAATGCGCTCAATCTCATGGCTGGGCCGCACCACAGAGAACCTCTCAGGGGAGGCATCCCGTTCGTTCCTCACCATCTCGCGATCGGCTTCGTTCATCTTGGCGACTGTAATCGGGAATGACAAAAGTTGAGGAATTGGGCTGGAGGACCAATTGCAAAAGTGAGGGGAACCGTGCTATTTATTGGGCACAGCTCGACGAGGCGTCAACAAGCTTCAATAGATCACCGAGGTGTATGAGTAAGCCGCCCGCAGAACTTGCATCTTACAGGGTTCGTCGTAAGTGGCAGGCCAGCGCTGGTGGCGGTGCCCCTGCTGGCAATCTCATGCGGAGGCTAAAGATCAGAGCCTGCAAGTGCTGTGCGGGCTTGAGCGGGTTCGTCCGTTGCTTGCTTATAGGGCTGTCGGTCTGCGCTGTGGAGACAGTCACTTACTTGATCGTGAGGAGGAAGAATTGATAGGTTTGAACCTAACAGACAATGAACTCTTTTTGCTTATTGCTCTCGCATAGTTAGGAATCTTCGTTGCTCTCAGAGACATACGTTGACACTGATGTCATCGAGTCCTCGAGTCTGTGGCGTCAGTACGGGGCTTTTGGTGGAGCCCGTCTCGAATCCAGCGAGGGATCCCGCTGTGCAGGGGTCGCCGGGACTTCAGAAAATTCTCTAAGCCGAGCCGAATGCCGATGCAAGGCTGTGAAAGCTCAGGAAAAAGGAGAAAGGAAAGGACTTTTCGATTTCAAAGGCCGATATCCGTTCAAGAGTTTGGCCGAAAGGTTTTTTTATTCAGGGGTTATGATTGCCACGTGCTGTTATAAAATCGTGAGCAGGGGGGAGGGCGCACTAGAGGGAACGCATTCAGAGGAGTAAACAACGTATGTTGTGTGGAAATGCCCACAGGGGCAACAACGAGAAGGCGCCTCTTCCCACTCACATAGATGAGGACCAGGCACGTAATAGAGCCTACTGTCCAATTCAACATCCGTCGATATCATCGTTGCTCCGTCGTAAGCAAATCTACTGTCACTGAGTAGCTTCCTTCCCACCATCATTATCGTCCGGACCCAAACAAGCATCCTCCCTTAATCCATTGAGTTTCCCTTCCCACCCATCTTCTCCTTTCCCCCGCTACTCTCCCTATTCTCCTCCCCACCTCCCTCCATAACCAACGAGAGCTCCTCCAACTCCCGACAAAATAACTCCCCAAACAGCTCCCTCCTAAGATTCTCACAGGCCAAAAGACCCTCCAGAAGAGAACGTCCAGGTCTCACCCTCCTCTGCAGCCTCTCAGCACGCTCCCTCAGTCTCTTCGCTTGACGCAAGAGCTTCCGAAGTGGCTCTTGCCAATCCTCCTCTGTAACTGTTCTCGTTGCCATCTGAACAGTTTCCTGATAGGCCCCCGCAAACTCAAAGAATTGAGGCAGGAGATGGTCAATGCTTTGACGGGATGATAGGCCTTGCTCGAAACGGTCGATCTCCTCGTTCAGGAAATTGCCAGGTCAGATGAGATGGTCAGGGTGGCAACGGTCCCCCTCCATTGTTTCGAGTGGGCTATGTGTGGTCTCGTCTGCTCGAGTAGCCATTGTGAGACTAGAGTAGCCATTATCATTTAGTCAAGATGTAAGTAGATAGTTAAAGAGCGTTTCGTCCGCATGTTTGCGTCCGTTCGAGTGATATGATGTATAGGTGTAATGAGAACAAATTTTGCCTACAGTCACAACTGGCAACGGGCACTAGACCCAAGAGGCTATCAAAGAAGCAGACAAAGATTCAGAGACTTACTCTCAACGTCTATCTTCCTTTGCTTTTGAAGTAGGTTGTCCCTTCCATGTTGTAGGGTTCGAGCTGGTGGTGGTAGTTACTTCACAATCCCAAGAGTTTGCGCAAATTGCTGTTTGGGCAAAAATCAGAATAATTATATCCTCTCCAAAAATTGCATCGCTATGCCGACAGACTTCGCTAGTCTCGTTCCTCAGCCCTCCTCAAACTTTCCCTCACGCCCCAACCATCCGCCAGCAACGCCCCTGTCTCCTCTAAACTCAATCCTTTGGTTTCCGGGTATATACGCCAAATGCAGACCCAGCCAGCTACACATACAAAAGCATAGACCACAAAAGTCCAAGCAGGAGTCAAGAACTCCATCATCGGCAAGAAGGTCAACCCCACCACGAAATTCGCGCCCCAATTCGTACTCGTGCTCAGCCCTGAGCCAAGGGAGCGTACATTGAGAGGGAACAGCTCGCTCTGCATCCATGGAACGTTGCCAAGTCCGAGGGCATACGCGCCGACATACAACATTACGCTGGCGAGTACAAGTAAGGGCGCTGTCCGCTCTGAGAGAGGTATCTCTTCGTACGCCGATGCAGATGACGATGGGTTCTTCGAGTTGAAATCAGAGGGAATAGCGATAAAATGGAATCCAACACTGCAGAGCAAGAGGCCAACGGACATGATAGGGATGGACCAAAGGAGGATCCGTCTTCTTCCTATACGGTCAATCAGGAGGAGAGCAGCGCACGTCATGATGAAATTGGTCACCGCCACCGTAAGAGAGGTCAAAGTTGGACTCTCAAAACCCAGTATGGTGAAGATGGTGGCGGAGAAGTACATCAAGGAGTTCTGTGGCTTTAGTCAGCTAAGGAGCCAATGTTAATCGGGAATTCTCCCTACAAAACCGCATAGTTGCTGGAGACCTTGTAGCAAGCAAGCAATAGCCAATGCTCTCCTGTTCCCACCAATTCTGAAGAGCTCTTTCCAATTGTCTTTTGAGCCATGAAACCAAGCGGTCTTGTCCTTCTTACTTTGGCCTCTCAGCCTCCCTCTCTTCGCTTCCTCTTCTTCTCGAACCTCATTCTCAATACCTCTCAAGACATGGTCCACCATACGCTGGATCTCGATTCCAGCTCCAAAGACCTTGTCCAAGACACTCCTAGCTTCATCATGGCGTCCCACTTGGACAAGCCATCTGGGCGTCTCCGGCATGACCAGCATAACCAGGCACTGAATCGCAGCAGGCAAAGCTCCAAGACCTACCATCCACCTCCAGCCCGTGTTCACATTCCCCCATTCTACAAACGCCCACCCAACAATATACGCCACCACCTGTCCTAACGTAACAAACAATACATTTAATGTAACCAGTCTTCCTCTAAATGGCGCCGGCGCAAGTTCGGCGATATATAACGGGGCCACGAAACTTCCAGCCCCGACAGCGAGTCCCACGATCGCTCGGCCAGCAATCATCCCAGCCACCGAGGATGTAGCAGCTTGCACAACAGCACCAAGTATAAAGGCAATATCCGCGAGCAGCACGACTCTCTTCCTTCCAAACCTATCTGCCAAAACCCCAGACACAGGCGAAACGAGTAACGCAAATAATGCCGTAGCAGAAGTTATAAGGCTCTTGTCTAGTGTCGTCAATGGATGGCCGAGGGAGCTGTTGATCGAGACAAGCGTTGCGGAAATGACGCCTGTATCGTCTACACACATCCATTAGCATTTCTTTGCATTGTTTGGTCGAGGGATACACACATCCAAATAACAATCCACTGATCCCCGCTGAGAAAGTGAGGAGCCAGACAAATAGGCCCGGATGCCGTAGGTTCTTCTCGAGGAGGAGGGAGACGTCAGAAAGGCCAACGTCAATAGCTGGGCCATCGTCGGTCTCAGGCTCGTGCCGCATCAGCGGCTCGTCTGCCGAGTCCGCCATACTGTGGAGGGCTATTGAGTTGGAAGCCGTGGTGAAGGAGGGGGTGGGAGCGTATTAATTCATTGTGTTGCCGTTTGGCATTCCTTCGATGATTGTCAAGTGGATCTCGTCGGTGGTTGAGATGCCGACGAGGCTGACAAGATCTTCCAGCCTCGTGACTTCCTTGTTCTTGATGTGACTTCAACATTCCCAGTTTACCACTTAGATGCACATTCCGATTTGATGAAGTTTGTTTATTCTTGAAAGATCTGTGTCTGTCATACAGCAATGCAAGTGTGAAATGTGATTCAGAGAGACGACTCAGTTGAGGACTTTCATTGACCTTTTTCCCCGACCACGAACTGTATTTTACAAGAAAGCAGGCACGTGACATATATACAAAGCCCCATTTTTCAATTTACAGTTTACTCTTAAATGTTGCCATCTCATCCTTCTTGATCAACACACCACTGTCTGGGTACGGATCAACTGTTAATCCGTTGAGCGGATTGAGCTCACTGGCTCTGTAAAACATGTCTTCATAAACTTTACCATCCTTACGACCCAGGGAAGAGTCGAGTTGCCAATCAGGAAAGCTCCAAGCATCCACAAGTCTCAAAGCGTGTGGTCTGACCTCTTCGAGCAGTCTCATGACAGTCTTGGTCCTGGCCAACTGGATCTGTCGAACGGTAACAGCTGCTGAGGAGTAGAACTCGGCAGCGCCTTTCTCGAGTGTGTTGAGCGCATAGAGACGGAAGAGCTTGTGGAGAACATCAATTGTGGCGGGATCGAGCTCATACTGCAGGCTTTGGCTCTGAAGAGCATCGTAGAAGTTCTTGACGACGAGGTACTCTGAGTGAGCAGTGCTCAGACGCCAGAAATCAACCAATAACGAGTTCCAGGAGTTCTTTTCGACGTCTCGGTGCTTCAGAGCCTCGAATGTCAAGAAGGATGTACGCCAGGCGAAAGCATCGACAAGGTCGCTATCGGAGCCAAGCACATCATGGGCAGCGCCCATATCTTGTTTTTGAAGGAACGTGGTGAAGATTCGTGTCGTGTCGTTGTTGGGAGCATTTCCCTTCAGAACAGCACGAGCAGACTTCAACAGCTGGGCAACAATTAGTACAGCAAGTTTAAATTTCAACAAGAGTCTTACATATCGAGCAACCTGTTGAGTCAACATATAATTGTCACCCTCCCATGTAGTAGTTGGCAGATAGTCTGCATACCAGCTTCCAATTCCTGAAAAACTGGAATAGCCGTGACCTCCACATGCACGGCGGCAGACCTCGAGACCCTCAGCAGCAGTTGTGCTACCCAGAGCTTTGAGACCGCAAGATGTAGCATGTAAATCCGCGAGCAAATCGCTCCCCGAGTGCGTCTCTTCCGGCCCTGCTCCTCTGTTGAGGTCGGAGGCCTTTCCTGCGTCCGATTGCATCCTCTTCTGGTTCTCTTGATACAATGCCATCATAGCCTTTCCGGTGAAATGTAAAGCGAACGTTGCTGCAAGTAGAGGAAGCAAACGGAATTGCACCATCGTGTAATTCAGGACTTGGTTCTCACCGTTTGCATCGGACGTTGCATCTCGGTCCTGGAACTGGCGTCGAACTGCTGCATATCTCGTTGCGATGGTGACACCACGAGCTAAGACGCCACCAGACTGGAGGACGATTGTTGAGCGTACCCAGGTCAAAGTCCCATAAATGAGAGATGGTGAAGATGGCCTGATATATTTGCTGGACTCCGGATCGACCGATGAGAAGCGTGCCAGCATATTCACGTGTGGAATTCGAACGTCTGGAAGGAGGCCCACGATTTAGCATTGCTCGAGGAATGAGATAAAATTTTGAGCAAAGTGAGGTAATAATCTATTGACTTACGGTTGAAGAGAAGGAAACCGTTGTCCATCGTATTATAACCAAATTTAGGACCAATATCACCAACGTGAACGCCTTCTAGAGGTTCATGGGTTTTCATGTCTCTGATTTGACACACAAATGGGTGAGGCCCGTAAGGTTTTCCCCCAATATAAAGCTGTGCCATAACAACGGCATGATTTGCAGTGCGTCCGAGAGAGCCGATCCACCATTTCGAAGCTGTCAGGTGTGGCGAGTGTAGAATGAAGCTCTTGGTCTTAGGATCCCAAGTTGAAGTTCTACATCAATGCCAAAGTCAGCAATTGCTCATGTAATAGATCCAGGAGGGTACAAAACAATGAAAATTGGATCGGTCCATTTCACACTTACGTTTCCAAACCACGAACATTGCTGCCATGACCGAGCTAGGACGTACATTAGCTACCGTACTTAATTGACCAAGAAAATGTCAATTTACTTCTGTTTGTGCATAACATCCTATCGCTTTATAATTCTCTGCGGGTTCGAGGAAGAGTTTGTGCTGCTCTGGGGTGCCTTGATCACGGAGAGTCGTCTGGAGCAAACGGGTCAGCATTTGACCATGAAAAGGCTCGTTCATACACACCAGGTACATAGACGCATGAAGACCATACGGTGTGGGCTCTGATATAAGCTCATTGGCACACATATACTCTTCTCGGTCCCAATTATGCTGGACTTGGAGCTGCCTCAGTCTCTTGGCCCGGGCCAGGGACGTCTGGAAACGGTCGACACGGCCATCGAAATAGTTCTGAGACTTATCGAAGATTTTCTCGGCTTGCAGAATCTTCAAGATACGATCTTGACGCTCGAGGACCTCTTTTGTGAACAGGAAGGTGGACAATTTCTCTACAGAGACCTTGGACTTTTGGCGCTCTGCGACCAGGAGGTCGGATCCTTGAGGAGGTGAGGGCTTGAGATCTTTCACCCATTGAGGAGTTGGAGACATCTTGATCGATTGATCTTGACCCAACAGTGGTTTGCAGCCCGAAATATTTATGTCTTCCTCTTTCCTTCGGCCCTCGGTCGTCAGACATGATATTACCTGGAGTCTTCCTCGTCATCCGGCTTGGGCCGCCGTAGAAGCTAGCCATCGTGCCTCGGCTTCTCCGGCTTGATCGTCTCATTGGCTGTCCGAGCTTCAGGGCCACTTGACTAAACATGCAATTATCGTGTGATTCCGAGCAGACATTTGAGCTCACAATGATGGTCTTTGGAAGAGCATCCATAGATCCAATACAAGAGACCAACACGACCAGCGCGGCGGCTGGGATGCTTTGGGGTTGTCAACCCGCTAGATTGGCCAATCATGGCACGCCCCTGATTTACCCCTTTCTCCAATCCCTGTCGAGTCAACATCAATACCAGCCGATGGTCGTGAATCGTCATTCGCCAACATGATGCGCTCTCATTCACTTCGATGTGTCTTGCTCTGGCAGCTTGGCCATAATATACGTCACCTTACAGCGCTGAAATACTGAGAATACTGTAGCGTTAAGGAAGTTGTTTCCGCAATCACTGTATCTGCATGATGCTTCTAGTCTCAAGGCTATCTCGAATTTGTTACCTTCTATTTTGTTGTTGTTCCTGTGGCTATTATGTAGCAGTTATATTCGCGCTTTCCCTGCGTAGGTTCTCCCTCGTCTGCGTACCTTCCCTCTCGTCACCTAACTCCAGGACCATGGTTTCTGCCTCACCACAACTCTTCGGGGTCCGCAGACCTACCGTACCTAGAGGGCATTTGAACCCGTTCAATATCTTTCTCGTCAAGCTACACTCGCTCTCATACTTGTTGTTCAGACTATCCATCACCTCTTCTACCAATACCGCTTCTTCAATGAATCCGCAATCCACTCCCCAAGAGCTACAGGCCGCTCGTTCTCCATCCTCCTATAGATCACGGGCGTCCACCTTTCGGCAACATGCTTCTCAGTACAAGTGGTTGATCTGTTTTCTAGCTGGCGTGATCATCCTCATTATGGCAATCGGCCTACTTTTTGTTGCACACCAATACTACCACGAATTTGGGGGTCAGGGGTGGCTGAAAGTCAGGGACAAGAGCCAGGAACAGGAAGACGTATTCGCACGCAACTTGTTCCTCCCCCTAAAGAAGCGAAAAGGGTGGATTACAGATCTTCAGCGCAGATCACCAGAGGACGAAGTGCCGTTCTATCAATGTGGCGATCAGGAGAACAGCTGCGAAGCATACAATCAACCAGTAGGAGCAGACCTTGAGATATAAATGCTTGTCACCATGCTGAAATGTGCACCAGAATATATGCTGCCCGCCTTGGGCAATTTGCTACGTTGGATCTATCACTCTGTCGGGGATTTTTTGCTGCAATGCGTCCGTGTCACAATTCGACTGTCAAGACTCCGAGTCTCATCCACCAAAATGCCTAGCATCTCTAGTCGAGTGTCCCGCTGAGACTGGCGGTGGATGCTGTCCACAGGATGATATATGTTCGCCGAACGGATGCATACACATTTTAAGCGTCTCAACCGTTGGAACTTCTCTTGACTCGACAACTACGTACTCTGAAAGTGCAACGTCAGGCCCTGATTCTAGTTCAATATCATCTTCGGGGACAAATAGCGTAGGATTGCCAATCACAATCACTAATACGGTCATTGAAGCACCAGCAGCGACATCGACATTGACGAAAGAGGGAGAAGTGGCGCAAGTTGAGACGGGCTCCAAGGGCTCAGTGGTGTCAATTTTGTTCGTTCCACACTCGTCAGCATGGCTCCTTGTACTTGTTGCGGTACTAATGGCGTTGCGTTGATTGAGGGGGTTGGGTTTGGGCCGCGATAGACCGCAACGGAGCTGGCCTCATTGTGAATTTTGTACAGACTATGGAGTAAATTGAGATCAATCCTCTTCGTGGTCACTGAAAATCATCACTTCTGTGGAGTGTGAACCGGATACTGGAAATGTCAGTTGACAAAAATTTATGGCGGCAGGGGCGACATTGACCAAGGCCCAACAAGACAGCACAATAAGAAACAATGACAGTATTTACCATTCAAAAGGCAGTCTTCTGTACAGGGAGTACCTTTCTCGTTCGGAAATGCTGCCATGATAGGAGATCGCTCGTTGGACGGCATGGATCGTAGTGGGAACGATGTCCCCGACTTGTCACGGGAGAAGGAAACAAGAATCCTCGGCGAGAAACTGTTGCTCCCAGATGCAGATTGGTTATGGAAGCAAAGTCGGGGGGGAGTCTCGGTGAGGAGCAAGATACTCCGAATAATTATGATGGTGCAATTGAGATCGAGAAGTACCAGAAGAAGTCGTTTATCCAAAGGTATTCGAGAGAGAAAATTGTACTGGGAGGGTTTTCCAGTTCAGACTTGTTCTAAGAGCAAATATCCGGCAGCTTGTGATCATATTGCCTGCAGTTCTTGTTGCGCTGCCAAAGGGTGGTTGTCTCTGAGTTGCAGAGAGGTCAGTAGGTTGAACGCAAGAATCGTGCGTTTTCTCCTCCAAGATACCAGCGTTCCTGATCACCTACGTAACCGAATCCTTTAAAAGCTTTCGAATGGCTCTTTCATCATGTGAGCGGAATATTCCACTTCATCCTTCATATCCAATGAGAATTTCCGATAGCATACAATAGCCAATTGATCTTTCGCAGTTGGCCGATCCACCCCCATTCTTGAAACCCCGCTATCTCTACATCCGTCTTGCCCCCACACCATCCACGCCTTTTGAAGCCTTCTTTGGGAATAAGTTCTTTTGCAAATTCTGCTCAGAGTCCTGAAATACAAAAAGTAGTATAGTCACTCGTCTTCTGCTCTATTTACGAAATCGTTGGTTCAATCTGAGATATGGCTCCTTCAGCAACATCAGAGATTGTTTCTCCGCTGGTGGGGGTGGCAAAACAGGTTGAGAAGCATGTACACGGGGCCCAGGAGAAGACACCGCTCGAAGCAATCAGTCACGGCCCTATAGTCCAGGCTGGTGAGAGAGTTCCTTTCGTTTGTCGGATTTAATTCAGATAGCCGTGTATGTATACTTGGTCATCCTGCTCAAGTAGCTCAGGAGATTCAGGCCATCTGAGTAGTATCAAATTGGCGCTTTCTGAGTACCACACATCACAGCAGGAAAACTCCTTGGAAGGTTGTATTTTCGATTTGAGGCAATAAGTACTTATGAAATTCTCTCGTGCAGGCATCCCAGAATTTTCGACTCATGAGGAACATCGAAAACATATTCTCATCCACACCGCGGCGGTATTCCGAGACTTCTCCCGGAAAGGGTTCACAGAAGGCCAATCCGGTCACATTTCTGTGCGAGATCCCGAGTTTGGAAATTATATTTGGATGAACCCGCTTGGCAAACATTTTGGTCTCATGACAGCTGGGGATTTAATCTGCCTTGACGTCAACACGGGAAAAGTAGTGGGAGGAAATAAGGTTCGTCTCTCCTGGTTCCTTTAGTAATTCTCATGCTCAAGTCCTAGTAGTCCAAACCTGCAAATGCTGCTGGCTTCTTGATTCATTCTGAGATACACAAAGCGCGCCCAGACGTTCATGCAATTTGCCATGCTCATACTGATGCCGGCCGAGCGTGGTCAGTGTTTGGAACTGGATTGGACATGTTGAACCAGGATATTTGCCTTCTTCACAACTCGATTGCTGTCTACAATTCTTATGGCGGGATTGTCTTTGCTGCCGAGGAAGGTAGGAACATTGCTCGAGCACTAGGTCCGAAAAATAAGGTATCTTTCCTCGACTTCCACCAAATGTATATTGCTGATATTCCAGACTGCGATTCTGCTCAATCATGGGCTCTTATCGACAGGCAGTACCGTCGATGAAGCCGGCTTTCTCTTCGGGCTCTTGGATCGAGGTTGCGCCATTCAGTTAACCGTAGAAGCAGCACGAGCAGGGAATCCGGCATTGAAAAAGAACATCGTTGCGGATGAGGAAGCTGCGTATAATTTCAAGATGAATAGCGAGAAAAACATTCTTTATCGCGAAGCGCAACCGGATCTCGACTACGAATTTGCCATGGCTGGACCTGGGGTTATCGAGAGGGGAGTTGAGAATATGAGAATTGATCATGGAGAGTGAGACCGCACTCCTTTGTGGCCCCAAGATACGATCTAATTCGGAAGACTCGGTACACCAGTGCTTCAAGTAAATTGAGGCTTGTTGTGATTTTTGCAATTTGGCCAGGTAGCTATCTCTCCCCAGAAGGGAAATGTGTTATGTAGAATGTTGAGATTCGGTTTGCTATGAACATCATTTCTAGGGTCATAGACTTGCCCTAGAATGATTGAAGCACTCCAGCCGGTTTACAACTGCACGAGAGAGATCTCGCGATATACTTCACGGGCCTTGAAGCTGATGGCGGTAAGAATAAGATGACTTAGTTATTTCCGGGTACTGCCACCTCGAGAGGTCTTTTTTGACGCTGCCAACATTGACAATGCTGACCATGATTGTGGAAACTTGCGGCCATTCGGGCCGCCATCTCATACATGATTGATTGCATCTGGCAAACTAATGCTCGAGCGAAAGAATCTTCACGTCTGAGAACCGCGGGGGTCTGGTGTGGGGCAGGAGGAATTACGAGGGGCTGGGCTGGTGTTAGGGGCGTGGCATTGAAAGCCAGCCGAGGCTTTCTCGCTAAATTTTTACCCCTGAACAAGAAACAGACTTCATCGTCGGCTGATCGACACGGCTATATCGTCAACCGCAACTTCATCCTCCCTTAATATACTGATATATATCCTATCGGTGCCTGTTTCACTAGCCCATATCTCAATGTCATTATGCTAGGCAAACGCTAGATCATGCTCTATACTGCAAGCCGTACCCAGTAGTCCCGGGTCAGTGGCAAGAATTCCGTGCTAGGGGCCTCCTAAGTCTACCTTGCAAACAGTCGTCTGACCATGAGTCTCGCCAGCAGCATTATTTGTATTGCCTCCTCAGACGGGAGACGGAAGACGGAGCGGGGCAAAGTTTGCCCTAACTTCAGTGGCTGTTTGGTCACGTTGCTGCTTCGAGCGGCGTCATGGCTTGCGAATCGCTCAATATATCCTACATTGAGAGCAGCTACTCCTCGCTGATAGCGGATATGATACAGAATTCCTGTGGGTTTCTCGGACACCTTGCATATGTCGTGAAATGAGCAGATGCGATTTCGTACCTCTCAAGCTTGAGGATTCGGAGGAGGCCTTCATCTCGGTAGTGCCCTGCCGCGAGGTCTATCAGAACGTGGATCGCGTATCTCAGTTCGGAACCGCTCCGTGTGTAGCGTCTTGAGCCAATGAAAGACCAATTCGATATTCTCCCTTACGCATATCCATGAGTGCGAGCCGTTTCCGCTGTCCTAAAATCGCAATGCTTGTTTATACCCCTTGGACGCGAGATCAGGTCCACCAGTCAGCGTCTAGTTGTCTTTACCAAGTGCAGGTGATGATAATCTCTTTCAAGAATCTCGGTCCAAATCTTCAGTCCATCTCAGGCTGATCGGAGCGTCTGGCAAACCGGCGATTCTGTTCCGAATGGTGCAAACCAGGATATCCTCTTGAGGTTCCAAGCAGTTTCCTCCATAAGAAGCTGCAGAGTACGTCGCTGTCTCGATCTTTGATCTCAAAGTTTGTCCCTTCTGTTCTCATTCCTCATTCTTCTTATTCAAAATGGGCCTACCAAGTGTTCTCCTCGCTGTGGCAGTAGCATTGCCTGCAGTGGTTGCTCAGGCAGGAGCTTATCAGCAATGCAAGTAAAACGAGCACCCCGTCTTGTAGCCTTCATCGTTCTAACGATACCTCAGGTGGTGGGACTCAATTCACGGGGTCAACTACCTGCGTTTCCGGATATACGTGCCAATATAGCAACGATTATTACAGTCGTAGGTGTTGATGGGGGAAGACCCATTTATTGTTCCGTTCTGTGTCATGATTTTCTCCTAAGCCAAAATTCTTCCCGAAACAACCCCAATCCACCAATTGCTAACTCCCCCGTCCATTAGAATGTGTGCCAGGAACCGGAGCTGCTGCTCCCTCTAGCCAAAATCTTGGGAGCAGTCCTACTTCTACCACTGCCTTGTTGGGTAGTAGCCCAACAGAAGCGGCCACTCCTGGTAGTGTCACTGCAGCTGCAGCAGGTAATCCATTCGCATCGGTCGCGTTATACGCAAATCCCTACTATGCGTCTGAAATCTCTACCTCGGCCATACCCTCCTTGACCGGAGCTATGGCAACCGCTGCTGCCAATGTTGCAAATGTACCAACGTTTGTTTGGCTGTAAGTTTTTGCTCCTGGTTGGAACAAGAGCTATACTGACCTGATTTTAGGGACACTGCCGCCAAAGTTCCTCTAATGGGCACTTTTCTGGGAAATATCCGAGCAATGAATGCTGCCGGGGCCTCACCACCTGTTGCTGGTACTTTCGTGGTTTACGATCTTCCTGACAGAGATTGCGCTGCCTTGGCATCAAATGGAGAGTACTCAATCGCAGACAACGGAGTCGCCAACTACAAAGCTTACATTGACTCAATTAAAGCACTTTTGGTCACTTATTCGGATGTACAAGTTATACTTGTCATTGGTATGCTCTCCCTTCCATCCTTCAAATCGTAGTCTGAAGCTAAAACTTCTGGACAGAGCCTGACTCTTTGGCAAATCTTGTCACGAACCTAAACGTCGCGAAGTGCGCCAATGCGGAGGCGGCCTACAAAGAGTGCACGGAGTACGCAATCACGCAGCTCAATCTGCCCAATGTTTCGATGTACATGGATGCGGGACATGGAGGTTGGCTAGGGTGGGCTGCCAATATCGGTCCTGCAGCGACTCTCTTCTCGTCGATCTACCAAGCAGCAGGAAGTCCTTCTCAAGTCCGAGGCCTCGCTACGAACGTTGCCAACTATAACGCATGGAGCCTTGCAACTTGCCCTTCCTATACCCAAGGAGATTCGAATTGCGATGAGCAGAAATATGTCAATGCTTTAGCCCCTTTGCTCACTGCCGCTGGCTTTCCTGCCCATTTCATCACTGATACTTGTGAGCTTCCATTCCAGATCCATACGCGTGTGAAGACTAACATCATTTCAAGCTCGGAACGGTGTCCAGCCTACTGCTCAACTCGCCTGGGGAGATTGGTGTAACCTCAAAGGCACCGGCTTCGGCGTCCGCCCGACAACGAATACAGGCGATCCACTGGAGGATGCCTTTGTATGGGTCAAGCCCGGAGGAGAATGCGACGTGAGTGGCCCGCCAAGCTAGGAAATGGACATAACTCACATTGTTACAGGGGACTTCAGACACCAGTGCAGCACGATATGATGCTCATTGTGGACTTGCCGACGCACTTCAGCCAGCACCGGAGGCTGGCACCTGGTTCGAGGCATACTTCGAACAACTACTAACCAATGCCAACCCGGCTTTCTGATTATGGGTGTATTCATATCGTCCTCAAACGATGCGACCACGCCAGTATAGCTTCCAATGGCTAGGTAATATTCAAGGATTTCTTTCATAACTCTAAAAACAACGATGTATATATTGAATTCAAGTATATTTTATGTACTCGTGCCTTCGATCAAGCTTTTTCAAATTTACCATTTCTCTCTTTGATCTATTTATTAGAGTATTGAATATTGATGCCATGGATTCATGGTTCCATCAGACGGTTACTCACACGGGCAGGTGTTGTTGAGTTATGCTCTGACGGCCTGCTAGGATCGTTGAGCCTCCAACTTGGCACCAGTTCCATCCACTTGGGAGTTCATCTATTCTAAAAGCCTCGTCAAAGTATAATTTGCGTCTGATGTCGTTCTCATTGAGCCATCGGAATCTGAACCGAGCTTAGAGTCTTGGCTCATGGGATCAGTATCACCGGAGAGGCTGAAGTCCATGTTGAGGAAGTAGTTCAGAAGACCGGTTCACGGCGACGGGCTAAACTGACACCAAATCACACAACTGGGCATTGAAAACTGTTATGCTGCAAAGCTCGGAATTCTCATATTGGATGGATCTCTGTGAGGGTTTGTTGACCACACGATAATCTGTTGAGAGTCTTGGCGGACGGGGATTCTCCGCAATATCATGGTTATATAGTGTTGTGAATCAGCCACCAGAACTACATCCTTTGACAGCAACTGCCGAACTTATATGCAAAAGCACTTTTCCAGCAAAAGAGATAGTATACAAACCTCTCATGATGCTGACTGCATACAAAGAATGTCGGAATCTAGGCGTATGCAGGTTTCTCGCGTCACGTTACTCGAATAATTCTGCGGAAGATTGGCACGCCTCAGAAGTCTACACCAAATACGGAACACTTAAAACATCCATAATTGGTCATTCTAGGTATATTGCTATGACGAGAGCTCAGTTCGGGCATGTCGCGAAGTGCTTCAGCACAGAGCATGTCGAGACCATGTAGCTAATGGTCACTATGATCAGAAAGCAGATACACCCAGGTGCATGATGTATTCAATCCGCTACTTCCAGAAACTAACCTGAAAGGAACGAATACTCGTGAATAGAACAACACAATCAACCCCGAAACACCGATGTGACCAAGTAAAAAACAATCTCCGCCACGTTGAGGGAAATGTCCACGCGTAAAGGTTTTCCCTCGGGGCAACGCTACCGACGGATACGTCGCCTTAGAAGCCGGTTGGCAGTCGTACCTAGGGCATTTTGAAGCATACCGGGCTGCATACCAACGAGCGCTGAGTAAAGTTGATACTTCAAACCTCGACGGAAGTCGTGGCATTTGAAATTTCGCTGTCAAACTGTGCAGGCGAATCATTTACCCCTGAGTACCCCGCCATCTTGGCATTGTCGTCCCGGATTGATACCCATGATGTTTGAAACCGCAACCACATGCATCGTTTAAACACGAAGATCATCACTACAAAAACTATGCTTGATGTTTCTCTATTCGGATCACCATCCGCACGCGGCCGTATTGCAAGATTGTAATATAATAATCAAGCCCATGAGACGAACACTTGGCCATGTGTGGGGCGTGGTCGTGCCCCTTTCGTTCCATGCAAACATGTTTTGAGCCAAATAGGGAGTTTATCACTATAAACAAGACCACCTGCAATAGTTGAGCCTATGCTTTCACTTGGTTTTAATGTCACGAGGTTTGAGAGTCCGGAGAATAGTCAAGCCTTAATGTACTTTGGCGCTGATGTCTTCTCGGCCCGACAGCAACTTGATGCCAAAGACTACTTTGCTTAGGCGGGGGAGGTGTGGGGACGATGAGGATTCGAATTAAGTTTTCTGCGATGATGGAGCCTATATAAGTAAGGAAGCTGCTGCTGTTTTCGTCCAATGCGAACTCCTATCCTCACGACCGAATCCAGGACATTCAACAATTGAAAATGAAATTCTCCATATTTGCAAGCATTCTGCTTTCCAGCGGGGCCTTTGCCTTGCCTGGTACCATTCCTGGTAAGAAAACCTGTTCAACTACACTCTCTAAGTTCGGCAACTCAATTGATTGCGCTATTTGTAATTGCTAGATGCTAATTCGCAAACAGCAGCTTCAAGTGCTTCATCCCCGGCGCCAAGTGGAACTGGCAAGGTCAAATTTGGTGAGCAATCAGCACTTCCTCTATGCAGGAGTATTCTGATAGGCTTTCAGCTGGAGTCAACATTGCAGGATTTGATTTCGGCTGTCTGACGGACGGCAGTCAAAATATTTCGAAAGCATACCCTCCTGTGAAGGCACTTGGTGGTCCTGATGGGGCTGCTCAAATGCAACATTTCGTCAAGAATGATAATATGAATATCTTCCGACTACCAGTCGGATGGCAATATCTGCTCAACAACAATCTTGGTGGGACACTAGATGCAGGCAATTTCGCGAAATACGATCAACTGGTTCAAGCATGCTTGGCTACAGGAGCAAGCTGTATCGTCGACGTCCACAATTATGCAAGATGGAATGGACAAATTATAGGCCAAGGATCAGGACCGACAAACGACCAATTTGTTAACTTATGTAAGTCTCAACTTCTCAGAGGACTGTTCCCTCTTTTATATTGTTTCGGGTTCAAGTTGTCTGTATAATACTGTCCAGCGTCTCGTGGAACGGTTTACTCCTAACGACAACTGAAAGAAGTATGCTAATTCCGAGAAGGGACACAACTCGCGACAAAATACAAGAACAGCAATAACATCATTTTCGGAGTGATGAACGAGCCTCACGACGTCGATATTAACAAATGGGCTGCGACAGTCCAACTTGTCGTCACAGCGATCAGAGGTGCTGGTGCAACCACTCAAATCAGTAAGACTTCATTGGGGAGTTCAGGGGCACCAAGACAAACACTAATGCATTTCAAGTTCTCTTGCCAGGAAACAATTACACCTCAGCTGGCACCTTCATTTCCAATGGATCTGGGCCAGCTTTGCTTAACGTCACCAACCCAGATGGCTCGACCACAAACCTTGTCTTTGACGTGCACAAATACTTAGATAGTGACAACAGTGGAACGCACGCAGAATGCACGACGGACAATATATCTGGTGCTTTCCAGCCTCTGGCTACATGGCTTCGAACAAACAAAAGAATGGCTCTGAACTCTGAGACAGGTGGTGGAAATGTAGCATCATGCCAGCAGATGCTGTGTACGCAGATAGCATTTGTCAAGTACCGTCTCCCTCTACCACTTGCAGGGAGATAAGCTAACAGCCAACTGCAGTGCAAACTCTGATGTTTACCTGGGTTATATTGGGTGGGCGGCAGGTTCATTTGACTCGACTTATGGTGAGAACTCCGCTGGCTCTTTCTTCATAAGTCAGAACTAACAACCGGACGCAGTTCTCACAGAGACCCCAACGGGGAGCGGTTCGAATATGCAAGATACCTCACTCGTGAAATCTTGCCTTGCACGATAAAACACCTCTGTATTAGGGCTTAACCGAGGGCCTGAGCGATAAACGTTACTCCGGTTCTCACTCGAGGCACTGTACTGTACATACTCTTATTCACATGTAAATAAATACGATGGTCCAGTCTTATACCTCTCTGATATTTGTGTGACGGAAATTTGCTGCCAATCGTGTTATAGAAGAGCCTTCACTTACAGTCACTGAATAGCACCACTCGACGCCAAACTCCCATTTTGAGATCCGAGCTGCATACCACCTGGAATTTACTTCCCAAAGAATTTCGTGATCTTCTGACTGCCTTTAGCCTTTGTAGTAGATTTAGAAGGGCTTGCTGTATTGTTGCTTGTTGCGCTTCTTGTCTTGCGAGCCGGCTTGGGAGGGGGCGATGCTTTCGATGGGCTGGCGGAGGTTTTTGCTGCTTTCTTTGCTAGTTCCTCGTCTGGCACATCTTCCAACTCCCTCTTAACTCCGTGTTTAGCTCCCTCTTTTGGTACAGGCAGAGGGGCGTTGTCCTCCGACCCGTTGTGGTCAACCGTCTCGCGATCCTCGTTCTCGGCTTTGATTAGTGTCTCCTGTCCGTCAATTTTCAGGCTCGTGCCCTTCAAATCGTCTTGTGAACTCTTGGCTTTATTATCAGGCTTTGAGGCATCTTTCGAAGCTCCCTTAGCGAAGAAGTTTGCGATATTTGACTTGTTCTCGCTGCTCGCGACGGGAATGATGAAATTAGGAGAATTGTTGCCGACTTTTCCAACGTCTTTGCTAACAGGATACACCTCCAATTCGCCTTGAAAGGGTTTCAGTAAGCTTTGAAGCTCCTTCGACCAAGTTGAGCGATTCGGGTCCAGCCAAGTTCGCAGCTCTTCTGAGCCATTCTCTAGTATGACCGGCATACGGTCGTGAAGGAATTTAAGCTGCTTGTTGGAATCGGTCGTTATAATAGTGTAAGTATAGTGCTTTTCATTGGAGCCTGGAGACTAGAGGTCAGCATTTTTCATTGAATAGAAGTTAGGAGCCAGACCTTCATATTGAACACAATCCCACAGACCAGCAAAACACATCAACTTGCCATCCTTCCTCTTCACAAAATGAGGTATCTTGTCCTTTCCCTTCTTCAGCCATTCATAAAATCCTTGCGCAACTACTATACATCGCTTCTTCTGCTTCATTGTCGTCCACATTCCCTTGTTCTCGATCAACGAGTCATCTCGACAGTTGATCGTCTTCATCATAGAACCGTAATCAGGATTTCGTTTTGTCCAGAAAGGAATCAGGCCCCATTTCATTGATTGCATCCTGTAGCGGACGTCATGCGTCTCAGAGGTCTCTTCCTCAGTGTCTACTGCCGGCTGCTCGTCAGACTCTCCCTCACCCTTCTTATGGTGTCGACGGCCTGCACCCCAGTCTGGGGTATCAGCGCGGTAGACAATGCCATGATAACCAGGAGCGAAATTGTAGCTCTGTCGTGGTGCATGGTCGCCTTCATCGTTTGGAGCATCATATACGGGCATATGCTCATTCTCAAGGTATGCTCGAACTTGAGATGGCCGCTGCAGACCGTTAGTTGGGGCACATATGCAGAGGTATGTCATACCAAGGCGAGCGCGTATCTGCCACACATTGTGCAGTTCCTTACATTCTTGTTCCGTATGCGAGCGCCGTGCTAAGTCTCCAATAACCAGAGTTCCCACTGAGCATTGTACTGATCGGGAATCGAAGAACATGCAAGGCGGGCTAGATCGCGTGTCATCAGGGAATCCGCGTTGAGGGGTAGGTCACGTGACTTCGTGTTAAGTGCAGAATCTGGTTTCTGGTTTCTGATTTCTGAGATCCAAGAAATCGGATTCAAAGAATCAGATCAGTGTGGTAACCCCGCCTTGTGCAACCAGAGACCACTTTGGTTGCCGCCCGGCCCCTCGTCTCGGTATGGCATAACGTTAAGCGCCGCACACCGCCAATGGACTTCAACACTCACCCACCACCTCCAGAAAACCTTTGATCCGTAGGACCAACGGCTAATTATATCTCAACCAACTGCTGGGTAAGTATGCGGAAGCCCTGAGGTTTTGGGGGGTTTTCCGGTTGCCCACATTGAAAGCTCCAATACGAAAGATAATCCCCCAGTTTCGAGACTTTTGCTGTGTTCGAGCTCAACGAAATCGCAACATTACAGTATTTGTAAGTGGAAATGCAATTCAATGTAGGAGATATCGGTATGTATCCGCATAGAGAATAAGATATTGACATACTTCAGCCTCCTGGTATCGGTCCTAAACAACTTGGTACAGGTTTCTCAAGGTGTCCTCCAAACTTGGATGTCTTCACACCAACTCATGATCCACTCGAGATCGATTCCAAATCCTGCAGAGGCATCCCACCAAAGCTTCAAGCGCTTCTTGAAATGACGGAGAGATATGCTTCCGAATGCTTCTCCCACGTCAACGCTACTTCTCTTTTCAACGGAGATCTATTTTTAGACGTGTTGGCCTGCTTTCCTGGATCCTAGATATCGGATCTCGTTTCCTAGATCACGTTTCTCAGATTAGAGTTCTGGGAACTTAAGCCTTTTAATGTTCATCTCTGTAGCTGTAATACAGAGAAGAGCTATAAAATGCTCTCAAAATCTCGTTGGGATGTCGTTTCTTTGCTTGGGTCCATGTCGTCCCAGTTAGTCAGACATATTTTCAATCAATACTTTTAGTGAACGCTCGTCTTCACCTGTATGCAGACCTGTCTTCAAGACTCTTCCTACTTCAATACTGCAAAAATTTGAGGTATTTTAAAGTGTTTCACCATGTCAAAGTTTTGGCATTCCATGTTCCCAAGTTCACTTAGTATTTGTTCTGACAATGAGACTCATCGGTAGCAATCACTACCATTCGTACCTTCTGCGCACACTGTTCCAGCAAACCTACGATCATTGCACTTTCGAAGTGCTCAGGAACAGTATGTTAGAAGTCAGGCCTCTCAATCCCAGGGTATAGCCCACCAGCCTATACACCTTGGCCATGACTTCAACCAAGCTGCTGCGCCCAAGCAATATTCGTCGGAAAAAGAGCAAGAGGCCAGTGGTGGAACCAATAATCCGCCACTTCGCGATTCTTCGAACGAACCCCGCATCTCAATGGGTGCTCGTGTGGCTAGCACAGCCCAGGAGGCAATCCTAGCAGAAACATTGACCATTGGAGCAACTATTCTACGCCTTAAGATCTCCTATGTGATGCCATGCATTCACATCGCAGCCAATGGAACGATGACGGTGACTTGGATTCGAGCATAAGGAGACAAGAATGGGCTTGTACAAGGCCACAGATGTGGTCACCTTCCAAAGGGTGGAGCAAAGGTGGTTGCATAAATGTGTGTCTTGGTGTGTGTGTTTGTGGCTTGGAACATTGCTGGATCTGGTCAACTGGATGGCTTTTGCGAATCGTTCACAATTCTCTGTCCACTCGGATGCAGAAATCAGTGAAGAAAATGTGAAAAATTCCAAAATTGTTGTGTTGGGTAATCGTCGGCTGATCAATACTTGCAACTGTGATTTGAGCCTGAAGCCATTTTCATGCTCGAGACTTCGGAAAGCTTTCATGGCGGAGAGACGACCCTTCGATTTGATATTGAAGAAATTTAGACTCTCATGCTTTAAAATGCGATGTGCAACAGAGCTCCCTTTATCCCCTTCCCCTGTAACTGGTCGCGGGGTAAAATCCTGAAGGTCGCCACGGTGATTCTGTTCAGGACCACCACGGAAAAGCTCCCCGACGACAAATAGCATCACTAAACGGAATGAATGAGTATGTTCGAATGTCGCTAAAAATTTACTCATTGTCAGAGCAAACACTTTTCACAGTGCAGGCGAGGCAAGTTTTGAAGCGTTGGAAAGGAGGGTGGGTGGCCATACAGTTGGGAGCTTGTCATCAAGGAGTGATGGATTCTATTCAGGGGCACACCAAAAAGATACCCATTTCAACATTCACGACAATGCTATACTCAGAGACATAACAAAACCAAAGAGGCGGTTGAAGCTAATCGAGACGAAAATTTGAAAGGTGAGCTGAATTCAGCACCAGCATATCCTAGGGATGTGAAGATGAGGAAGGATGCAAAAGCGAATCTAGATCTTGTAGGCAAACCTTTAAGCTCCGGCTACGACAGCCGATCCAATATGCGTCATGAAAGGCCATCTCTTGCACTTGAAAAATTGAGAGTCTTTAGAACTTGCCAAGATCTCGTGTTTGTCACTAGGCATCGCTCCAAGTTTGCAGCCGCTACTGGCATTTTTGCCTAGCCCCGGCACTCATTTTTGAAGAATTTCTATTTTTTCATTGAGCTCCGGTTCATGCCATGCTCTGGAGTACAACCTGCCAAGTGACAGGAGACCGCGAAGCCCGTAAAGTCTTTCCGACCATGATAACCCCCATGCAATCAAACTCCTTTACGCTCTTGACATAACACCCCACGCCCGAATGATGTTGTCAGTGTATCCAGCGAACAAAGTTTGGCCATCCGCGCTCCACGCCAAGCTAACGCACTCCGGCTCTCTGCTCTTCTTGCCAACTGCTTGAAATTCTGGCTTCAACTCATCGACCTTGCTCTTCTTCTCCAAATCAAAGATGATGATGCTGCTGGAGGTGGCAGCGCACAGCCAGTATCGGTTAGGCGAGAAGACAAGAGCGTGGATTTCATCACCAGCGTTCAAAGAGTACAGGTGCTTCGACTCGTTCAAATCCCAGAGCATGGTGGTTCCATCCTTGCCACCTGAGGCGCAGAGAGATCCGTCAGGGGAGATGGTGACGGTGTTGATGTAACCGGTGTGTCCGATGTGGTCAGTTTGCAATCGGCAGGAAGAGAGCTCCCAGACCTATTTACGCCCGTCAGCGGATTTCTTGTACAAAACTGTTCCCGAATACGGGCAAGCGAAACTCAGTGTCAGTGCATTGGTGTTGGTTTGTCTCATGGCCTGGTCTCCCAGGCTCTGAAGTAGCAAATACTTTGTAGATTGCGTAGCATCATATAGAGTTTCGCCGGCCCAATTCTGAATGTCGGTTATAAAATTGCTCACCTTAACAAGCTTGTCCCATCCGCAGCTGACAATGACCGGGTTTTGGGGGTTTGGGCTGAATCGTACGCACGAAACCCAGTCAGAGTGGCCCTTCTCGGTGATAGTGAACTTGCAGTCACCAAGAGTGTTCCACAGCTTGATTGTTCGATCGCGGGATCCGGAGACAATTTGTCTGTTGTCGGCAGAGAAGGAGACGGACAGAACATCGTTGGTGTGGCCAACAAAGCGTCTGGTGGTGGTACCGGTGGAAAGCTCCCAGAGGCGGAGGGTCTTGTCCCAGGAGGCTGAGAGAGCATAGGCACCGTCGGAGGATATAACCTAGATAAGTCTCAGCATCTACAACCACAGCAGAACGCCATTGACCCCGCAGAAGAACGTACGCAGTCAGATACAATGTGCGAGTGGCCGTGGAGAGATCGCTTTGGGTAGCCGTAGGAGCTCTCGTCGCGGGTCAGGTTCCAGATGATCAACGACTTATCGCGAGAGCCGGACAACAGCATGTTTGGGTTTTCGAGAGAGGTCGCGAGGGAGGTGACCCATCCCGAGTGGCCCTCAAGGGTGCCTTTGAGAATGAGTTGTTCCGTCATCTTCACGATGTTGCTCAATCGGTTTGCGACTTCGAATTTGCACGAAATATCGAAGAATATTCTGCGTGGGCGGGATCCGTTAAGCGATGCACCCAACCCCACTAGCGCGAATCGAGTCTTGGCCAGGCTGAGGAGGAGCTCCTTGCAATTCACTCTTTCAAGTAGAAGAACTGCTACAGGAGTGAATAGATATCCGTCTTTGAATTCGTAACTCTTATGAGATTAATGATCGGCTTTCCATCGTGGAGACGAAGCCAGCATCACGTGATCGAAGTGTAGAGCGATGAAGAAGGGAAACTGGACTGCCTTCAATGCACATGAGGTGAAGCAAGGTGGAGCTCGTAATTCAGTAGATTGCTGCTTCGGGGTTCGGAATTATATTAATTGGATGAAAAATCCTCGTATCAACCCGAAAACGACAGTTCAGGTGGTCTCTATGTAAAGACCACGAAAATGATATGGCTGCAGAGTGTGCCTTGTCGTGCTTTGACTACCATAAAGCTCAGCAGATTAATGGATGTGAATATATAGCCTCTATACGAGTAATGTCGATCATTTTCAGGCCTTTATTTGCATTGTGGTTACCATTCGGAATGAAGGTCATTCCGTCATCGTACATTCTTGCCTTACAGCTACTAGCTGTTCAGCGAGTAGTTCATTGAATCATCTTGAAATATAGAGTATACCCGGAAGCCTTACACTCAGAAATCAGAGAGACCGGAATCAGAGGCGGCGAAGGTTGGAACACCTTTAAGATCGTTACCTGGATCAAGGCAAACACCAAAGCTCCGTACCAAGCCTTGCAACGTCAAATCAATCAAAAGCACAATCCACATAGACATATGACACATGACACAAGACACGCGACAGAGGCTGAATTTCGAGGCTGCAATTCGAAGAATCGGATTTCGGTTTCCATTGCCAAAGCACTATCCACGCTGGTAATGTACAACTTTCCTCTTCCTTCCCCCAATCAACCCAATTGAGATTCTCCACCTGGACAAACACCCACATCAACTGCTCATAGCATCTCTGATCCTCTACATCCCCTATGCTGATGCGTTCGCCGCTCTCTGATCCTCCAATTTGCTGTAGTATCGATCCCGTTTGTTGACTGCAGGGACGTGGTATCCGTACCTATAGATTGTTAATTTTCAAAATTATCCAAACCGAGCGTGTTGGCCTACCAGAAGAGATATCCAAATGACATTCCAAGGCCTAGATTGTAAATCAATCAGCTTTCGTCTCTCTTTCCAAGCTGTCTCGGCATTCCGAAGTGGCATGAAGGCCCGTATCCGCATTTGCCTCTCTACACAAAAACAATTTTTCAGGCTCGATCTGACTTACCGCCGGCAACGCTGAGGTCAAGAACGAGGCCCCTTCGGAGCATCTGGAAGAGAAAGGTCAGCCCATGTTTCCGAAGCTTCGAGATCGCGAATGGAGCTGCTAGAGCAGATCCGTGAGGAGCCGTCGGTACTTACTCCAGTGATTGGTCTGATTGCCATTGTGTTTGCGATGTGATTCTTGCAGGGAAGCTCTCAATTGTGGTTCTTGGTCGTCGGGAGCAAAGCGAAGAGAGGTCAAAGTCGCATGATATCGAGAGGCGCTAGAACTCACGTGACTGTGCACGGGCCAAGATCTGAAGTCGCGATCAGCTCCGAACTTCGAGGCTGCGAGCTTAAAGATATCGATTATTTGCATCAAGCCCACCTGGCCTGCCTACGATCGAACGACTCACGACTTGCAACCCGGGTGTTATGCGACTGCTTTGATGCAGTACTGAAGATACCTCACACTGGATGTTTCGCTAGTCGCCATCGCCTTGAGGCTTCCTCACCATGGCTCCGATTTCACTGAAGCGTTCTACTCCCTCGCATAGCGACGATGACAATATAGATGAACCCGAGACGAAGAGGAGAAGATTTGTGGAGACTTTACCGCAGACCCCGCCGCCAGAGGAGGATCTGAGCCCAGTCTCGAGCAAAAGACGCATGTTCGATGAGGATCCGCATCAACTTCTATTACGCTCCATTGCACTCGCCCTCGAACATGTGGGATTTGCTGCAGCTACGCCAGAATCATTGGAGGCTCTGTGCGCTGAAGTTGAAACATGTTCGTGTACACCTGCTTGTAGGACTGCAAATGTTGACCCTAGCAGACGCGGCCCACTTTCTTTCCAAAGTGACCTCTTCTATGCTCAATGCAAGAAGATCACTGCCAACGCCCCTCGACTTCAAGTACGCTCTCGAGGAGTTCGACTTACCCGTGGCCTCCATAGAGCCACATCTTCATCCGCCGATTCCTCAATCCAAGTTACTCATCCAACTTGAGGCTCTACCAATCGAAGACCTGCCCACATCCTCTGCCGATGAGCCATTAGATCCCCAACTCAGCGGAGAAAAGGACAAGAAGGATAAAGCATATATCCCAGAAAAGTTCCCCTCATTTCCAAGTCAGCATACCTATAAGTGGACGGATCAGCAGTCTGCACGCGAGACGAATCCGAGAAAGATTAGAGAGGAAGCTGCGAAAGCCGCTAGGCAAGCCGAAGAGGCTCTACGACGGTGGACAAAGGAGACCAAAGCTGGGAAGGAAAAGGACGTCAAGATGATCGCAAGCAAAGACCCGAAGAGCAAAGAGCGGCATAAAATCTGGGAGCAAGCGATGGCTGATCCTGTTCTTGCCAAGCATTTGTTGATGGATGAAGGGGCACGCCAGGAAGGCGATCAGAGTATGATTGTCAACGCCAATTCAACGTTCTTCAGAAAGGGGGTTGCTGCGAAGAGAAAAGCTCCCCCGATACTCGAGTTATGATGCATTCGTATGGAGAATTGATTCGGTTACTTGAGCAAATTTAGCGTGGCGTTGGGGAAAGTCTCATTTAGAGACAGACAGCATTTGCATAATACGGACTGCTTACGAACCCCAGCGGCGACTGGTTGGGAGCAGAGCTCGTGAATAACAGGCCAGCCAACAATAAATGGCCCTTTCGCTTTCAATAAAGTAACGAAACATGTATCAGTTCCTCCCATTGACTCTCCCCCCCGTGATACTTGCATCTCTTCGACGACATCTTTTTTACTTGTTTGAAGGTCTGATAGTGCAGTCTGCTGTGGACATGAAGCATGAGCTGGTATATATCTTCCAAATCTCCATTCTCAGCTCTCAGCAGCCCTTCTTGCCCTCCCAAGCCGTTGTCTCAACCATAAAACTCCCTTTCTGATCCGCACACCTAAGGAAAATAACCATCAGCAATCAATCAACAATCCCTTTTCACAACTCAACTTACCGTCTAAACATCCTCTCAATAGGCCAACACCTCGTGACACTCTCCTTCGTCACGGGCCTCTCAACCTCGCACTTATACTGCAGCATCTCCAGCAATTCGCATCCCTTCAAATCGCCATCAAACCCCTTCCTCTTATTCCCCTGCAGTGAGACCTGAGAGCGGAACTCAAGCTCGCGCGCCGGCCACGTCTCGACGAACGGTGCCATGTTGACCCTGCCCCTTGCGCCGCGGCGGTAACTCCACCTAACGGACCCAACTCGGTTCCCAAGTCAAGCAAAGAGGGCGCAATGGCAGTCCAGATCAACTCAACTGAAGTCCTCGGTGCAAGATTGCTCAGAGAAGTCGCCGCTGAAGAAGGAAGCTTAGAAGATGTGCGTCTCCCTCCTCGTCCTGTCTCAAGTCCTTATCGATAAGGCAACCCAAGCTAACACCATCCAGCTTCTGAAAGATCTTCGCACAATATCAAACCACATCCGGCCCTCGAGAACTGGGATTCCGGACTTGGATGAGCTGTGGAAGCAACATGGCGGCAAATTATCTGTCATTAGCCGCGGATTTCCGCTGGTTTACTCAATGATAAGTCACATGGTGAAAGAGCTGGAGGGGACGGTGGTGGTGGTTGATCTCGATGGGCGGTTCTCACCAAGTCATTTGGTGGGAATGGGGTTATGGATGGGGGATTTGAGGCATGTCCATGTCTTTCGGTGCTCGAAGGAGAGGTTGAAGATTACATTGGATAGCGTGGAGGACTATATGCTTTGGGGAGAGCATGGGAGTAAGGGAAGGGAATGGCTGGGCACTATTGTGCTAGGTGGGGTTGGGGGAGATGTTATGGTCGGGTGGAGAGGCTGGCTTGGTGTTGAGAGGGAGGTTGTGGGTGGATTTGGGGAGGGGGTCAGTGTTGAGGAGGCCTGGACTGATAGGGAGAGGAGGAAGGAGATTGTTGACAATAAGGGGTGGAGGGGAGTTTGTGAGATGGGTGAGTTTAGATGGGGATAGCTAGATTTATAGCAGGAAATGATTATTGCTAGAACTGCCAGCAGTGGCTATAGAGATCAATCACCATAGAACAAGAACATGAATTAGCCAACGACCTTGAAATTGTGACTTTTATTACCATTGGTCCTGTAAATCCTTCCCCAAGTCCACGTCGCCAGGTCCCGAAGCAGAGAAACCCTGGTTGCCCTTTTGCTCCCTTCCCCACCGTTCCATTCAAGACATTATCATCCCTCATGATCTGTTCTGTTGTCCTTAACTCCTATCGACCCAAACTTCCGATCTAGTCATGCATCCTCCCCAACACCTAAGTTGCAGATCAAGCACCCGATCGTTAAGTTGGACCAAGTACTTTAACAGTACAGTCTCTCTGCCTTAGTTTAGAGCAATAATCCACTAGGTTGTCGACTCCTGTCCAATCGTCCCATTCCTTTTGGATTGCGAGCAAGACAGGGAAGAGGGCGAAGTCAGCCAAAGATATCGAAGATCCTGCGATGAATGCTGACTCCTGCTTCGCAAAGCCTTCCCACATGTCCAACTCACGTCGAAAGGGCTTCACGCTGAAAGGTTCCGATTTCCACAATTTGAGAAGGTCGCCGCTCTGGTGCATGAGGGTGTATTGTTTTGCAAGCTCCGATGGTGACTTTGCTTTCTTGTTCGTCATTGGTCCATATACTGCGTCCAGATAGAGTAAAATGGCAAGATCTCCAACGACTGTAGACTTGCTCAGATCACTATCGATGAACTTGACTGGAAAGACCTCAGGGATTTCTGGAGCATCCTTAGCGGAACTTCCACTCTTCCAGTTGAAGGAAGGGGAAACCTTCCCCTCCGTCCAAGCAATGCCGTATTCCGCCAACGTCAACTTGACTCTCAGATCCGCAATACTGTCGCCAGACAAAAACAGTTTGGAGCTGCTCGACATATGAAGAACGTCGAATCCTTCGCCATACGTTGCTTTCCAGTCGAACACCGAAGAATGGTTCTCCGTCCCAAAGGCGTTAACCATCCTCTCCGCTTCTTCAGTCTTCCCATTGACGACAGTCCTGGCTCTTTCCTTCATTTTGGAGACAGCCCCTTGACCCCATATTTTTTGCTGGTGCTTGTCGAGGAATGTTCCAATCAACCTGAATGTCAATGAGATCCGGCCACATCCATAGGCCAGTTCTTCCGGAAGTTTCTCCTGTATAGGGCGCTTGTCCTGACGAATACTGTGTAGCCATCGCATGTTCGTCACCAAGCCCATCCTGCACATCGAGTTATGTGGAAGCGGAACCCTCACAGCCTCGCGAGGTTTAGCAGGAGCAGTATTGACAGTCTCGTCCGTCTTGTGGGCCTTCTTCGCCCTGAAAACCATGGTTCTCTGGGCCCCTAGGCTGACATTTGCAATAAATGTGTTTGGAACAATGTCCAAAGTTTTGTCGCTATGCTCTGAGATATAGTCCGTACCATCGCGGTAGAACTGGATCAGCACATGGTTGACCGGATGGCCAAGCTTTTTCTCGACCTGAGCCCGAATAAGTAACACCGTGGGCGAGAAAGGTAATAGCGGAGGTGATTCATCTGCTGGGTGTCGATAGATGGGTATGCTCCCATCTTGTCCTACTTCGCCCTGAACGACAACCAATCTTGGGACATCTCCACCTTGGTGGGACATCTTCTGCCACCGTACTTCGTCTCGGAGACGTTCGAAGATTCCCTTCTCCAATTCATCCTCAAGAAGGTTATGGAAGATCGATGTATCACCCTCACACAAGTCGAAAAGACCATCGTTAGTTGAGGCAGTCTCCATCTCTGCTTTCGAAGCTGAGAGCGGTTCAGCAGCTTTGGGCTCTTTAGCAATGCCTCCGTTTTCAGTCGGTTTGAATTCTGGGTCCACAACTAGACGAGATGGTCCGGGCTTATCTTGTCTATGCTCCGATGTTCTAATTCCACCGGGTGCCTGCTTCTTTTCGACCTCAGAAGACGCTGGCAATTTTTCGAGTGCTTGCGGGCCGGTGCTGAGGTTCGCAGTTGCTGGGTTTGGAGGAGCTTTTTTTGAATCCCCAGGAACAGTGGTGTCTTTTGGCACGGATTTTGATGGACGTCGCCTCGACTTTACTTTTGACTGAACCCTTTCTCTTTTCTTGCCGATGTCCGTTTTCATGAGAAGCTCGATGTCTGGTGACTCAACCGCATCATCGACTATCAATGCAGCACCCGCATTCTCCGCACCAGCCACACTTTGTGACGGTCCAGTAGAATTCGACTTTGATGTAGAGCCTGGAATGCCTGCAGATCTCAAACTCAGACTAGCCATTAAATTCTCAATTCCAACAGGTGCAGCGTTCTTCTCCCTTGGTCGTTGTGGCCTTGGATGTCGGGCAGTTGCCCTTTGCATTCTCAACTTCTCTCGTAGGCTTCCAATGAGTTCCGTACTGGTTATCAACTCGCATCCTGCAAACTCTTGCAGTCGCCGTAAAGCTTCGTCGTGCCGCGCTTTGCTCCTGTAGCCAACACAGTCTTCAACGATCGTGATTGCATAACCATGCCGAGCAGCATCCATCGCTGTGGCGAAGACACTGATGTTGGTTAGAGCTCCGCATATGTAGATCTCCGTCACAAACTTCGCCCGTAAAGTCTGGACAAGACTTCCATCCTTAAATGCTGAGTAGTACGTCTTCTGACTAAACAAATCCTTCTTGATATCAGCTGCTGCAACGATGGATTCAGCGAAATTTGTTCCTGGCGACGCAGGCAAGACAAGTTTTTGTCTTTGTCCCGGAGCGACGGTCAAGAAAGTCTCCGGCAATGAATCATCTTCCCCCTCTAGATCATCATCATCGTCCTCCTCCTCCTCCTCGTCGTCGTTGTCCTCCTGCTCTGGACCATCATCCACTACCAAGGTCGTTGTACTGAAATCCGTGTTACTCGATTGGGGCATCTTCCCAGTTTGTTCCATGAGTTTTTTCAAGAGTGTCGTCCGCGATTTCAGGCCGAGAACTCTTGCATTCGGAGCCAACTCATTGTCGGTGACCACACTTTCACTGTCGCCTTGCGGTTCATTGAAAGGGCGAGAGGTTTCGAAGATGCTGCGAATCGATATTATAGGGCCACAAGCACGGAACTCAGGCAGTAGCTTGACTATGTTGGCGATGAGGTCTGGAGGGCTGCGGACCGGTAGCACAGCACCACTGTCGATGAAATCATTTTGCAGATCAAGCACGAGCAGCGCTTGGCCGGTTCGCACGAAAGGCAGGCTGTGTTCGTCGATTTCAATCATTTCGCAGACTGCAAGACACACATCAGCGAGTGCAGCAGGAAGGGCCGAAGGTCAGGACCAGGGATCGGAAAGGTCGCAAAGGGATCTTGGACATAACAAGCTATAATTGCACAAAAGAGATTTCGAACCTTTATTCACGGGTGACGTTCCGAGAAAGTTTGCATGGAGGCGGTCATCGCAGGATAACGCTGCCAGCAGATATCGGGGGTGGGAAGAACGATTGCAGAGAGGCAAGGGACGCAGCAGCACTCAAAAGTCCTCGCAGATAGTCAGAAAGTTCATCCATTCCCATGCTGCGAGGCCATGGCGGCTGCATTCAAGATCAGATGTTGGGATGAGCACAGGTCGGCGAGCAGTCTCACGTCCAGCGAGCGTTGATGGGCTACCACAACATCAGCAATGAGGGCTTGCTGCGTTCGGGGGGGGGCACGGCAGAGCGATAAAACGTCGATTAATTACCGGACTGGGTGCCAAAAATGGGCGGCGCCGCAGCGATGATTGGCTGAGGCGTAACTGCCCTTCGCACGCCGTTGAAGGCCTGCAACTGCAGGTGCGGCTGCAGTGCCAGGGCGGCAGTGTGGAGCCGACCCGGAGGACTCGACTCGTCACTCCTACCACTCCAGCTCGAGTGCATCCTTGAATCATGAATTTGCGCTTTGCAAGGGCGCCCCAGCTGAATGCAGAGATGCAGAAATGCAGCATTGCCAGAAGCCGAGAGGGTGCAAGATTGGAAAAGGGGTTGGAGGGGCGCTTTCTGACAACCAGTCTGGCTCGAAGATCTCCCGCAAACCTCAGCCTTATGGACCCTATGGGCGCGCCAGCTTCCTACATGCAGAGCTGGCTATTTGTCAAGCTAAGACTTCAAGTTGTATTGGAACGGTAGCATTATTATTGCTTGCTCGTTTTAAATTAACGTCGATCGTTAGCCTTAACCTTATGCCGGCACTTGCAGGCAATGCAAGGGTCGATGAGAGAAGGGAAATGATTGAGAGCAGAGCGCATGAATCAGTCTTAGTTAAATCTCGATCCAAGAGAGCTAATAATAAGATAGCAGGCTTTAGAAGTGAAGGAAGGAAGAAGGAAATACTTAAATAATATACACTACGGGTACAAGATGCTGACCGCTTGCAAGCACATCTTGTCCCACCTAGTACAAGTTGTCTAAGATGCGAAAAGGCTATAAAGGGAAATAGAGACTAACGCTGCGTACTTCATTAAAGAATAATCTCCTAACGAAATTCAACCCGTTGACTTCCTGATCCGCTCTCATAACAGTTACGATGCATCACGTGTCGCGAGTCCTCCAATCTCAGCCTCGGCGTGATGCCTCGGCTCAGCCTTTCTTCTCCGAGCTTTGCTTACCTTCGACTTCTGACAACACCAACCATCCACACCCATACGCACTATTCATTTCAACCGAACTGCGTTGAAGTCTCTCATACATCCAATCAATCAAGATTACTTGCATCTGTCCCAGTTCTCTCTTGAACACAACTCGAACCAGACGATCATCACTCCCTCTCTGCTCAAGCCTCCATTCTCCAACCCGCACCCACACGATGGCGTACCAGTATTTCCTCGTCGATAGACCCATACCTTACGTAGCCCACGTACAGATCAACCGACCCTCAAAACTCAATGCCTTTTTTGAAGCGATGTGGCTAGAATTCAAGACCGTCTTTGACACCCTATCCCACGATCCCGAGATCCGAGCTATCATCTTATCCGGAGCCGGAGACAGAGCGTTCACGGCAGGGCTAGACGTGCAGGCCGCTAGTCAAGAAGGCATATTACAACAGCAGGATGGCAAAACACAAGACGTGGCAAGGAAAGCCGTGGGGATCAAAAGACATGTGGAGGAGTTCCAAAACTGTATAAGTAGCGTGGAGAAGTGCGAGAAGCGTAAGTTTCTCCTGTTTTCCTGACCATTTTATGTGGCAAGAGATTGAGAATTATCGATGACTGACTGATATATTCTAGCTGTCATATGTGTAATGCATGGCTTTTCCCTGGGCCTAGGCATGGACATATCAACGTGCGCTGATATACGTATCTGCAGCGCGGATACCAAGTTCGCAGTGAAGGAAGTCGACATTGGGCTAGCTGCAGATATAGGAACACTTACTCGCCTGCCTAAGGTTGTGGGAAGTTTCTCTTGGGTCAAGGAGGTCTCTCTATCGGCACGAGTCTTTGGAGCAGAAGAAGCATATCGAGTAGGATATGTTAGTCAGGTGCTGGAGACAAAAGAGAAGGCGATACAGGCAGCTCTGAAGATGGCAGAGTTGATCGCGACAAAGAGTCCTGTTGCAGTGCAAGGGACGAAGGAGTTGCTGAATCACGCCAGGGATCACACCGTTGCGGACAGTCTGAGATATACAGGTGTCTGGAATTCGGCGGCGATCCAGACCAGCGATGTTGAGAGAGCCATGTTGTCAGGGTTGAAGAAAACTAAGCCCAGGTTTGAAAAGCTCTAATAAAGACACAAGTTTGAGATAAGAAAGACCGCTCTCTGCCACTCGGTCCGGGCAATAATAGATTGGTGGTAGATTTTCCCTGCCTCCCCTAAAGAAACACCGTCGAGGTGTAGCCTGGGCAGATTTCCACTGATCGTACGCCACACTCGTGGTACAATCTCATCTCTGCTATAACATGGCTGGCAAGACATCTGCAACTCAGGTACTTGAAAGTCAATGCCCAAGCGATGAGTAACTTGAACTGTCTCCTAGAACGGCTTGAAGCTCACTAAGCCGTGGATTCTTCGGCACGCAGAAGGCTCACTCGCGTGATCAATGTCCATACTATTCGGGTCGCTTCTTTGGGTAACCCAAGGCACCAGGCAAAAGGTTTTGATGTCGGCCCGCAATTCACGTAAAATAATGTGGAGGAACTGGAGAAGAATTGGGGATGAGAAAACACCAGGGTATGACATCAATCCCGAAGGCGTCAAACGGCATACAACGGAACGCCTCTCCCCATAATCCCATTTATGAGGACAGCGCCCATTCGGCAAGAGCAAAAGCCACCCGTCGAGCTTGCATAAGATCGAGTAAACGGGACTCCCAATCTGGAAACCCGGGCCTCCATTTCTGGCTGGGGCTACGTCGGTTTTCAAGCCTTTGTTCAATTGGGCAACCACCAGCGATGATCAGCGGCGATTTTAGCGTGTGGAGGAGGAGAAACCCCATACACAGCCAGGTCTTGCAGAACAACAGGAGAGATGTCAAAAAATTATTCTCCACCTGGCGACGTTTGGAGCCGTTGAAATTCTGGGAATGACACGACGAGTCAGTCCTAGCAAGGAGCTAGTATCTCACACCGCAGAGCTCTGTCTGAATCAGTTAGTCACAGCAGGCACGACTGCATCGTCTCCGGGACGCCCTTTTGAGTGATCATCCTCGGGCTGCACTAAAACATAGTAGCGTTGCTCGTGGCACCTGAGTCTCTTCTACATAAGCCCAGGATCAACATCCCAATTCTCTTTCGACAGATTCTTCCTTTATCTCCTTTCTAGCAGGAGACCTCAAGATAACTCATTTCCATAAACTTTTCATTACTTGAAATTATCTGCTTAAGCCTCACAATGTTGGGCAGTTCTCGGTACTTTGGTCTTAGAGGCCAACCTCTCAACCTGGCAGTTGGCATCATTGCTGGCATAGACTTCTTGTGAGATTCTTTTTCATCTAAATGCGTTTGGGCTGCTTTACTCGTTCCTCTCCATGTGTTATCAAAGCGTCCGCGTTATCTATATAAGCAAAAGCGCACGTATGAGCACTCTGAGCAAGCGCTTCGGGGTCTGATCAATCGAAGTTAACGAATTGTTTGTTTTGTTGTGTCCGACTACTCTCCAGTCTCTATTCCTTGCCACTTTCGAACTTATTCTGTGACTTCGGCTGACAAGAAGACAGCCTCTTTGGTTATGATCAAGGTGTGATGGGCGGGCTTCTGACTCTGGGGAGTTGGGTTCGACAATTTCCAGAAATTAACACCGTCGACAACCCGGGAGACAACCACATTGCAACTATTCAAGGTATCTCCGTGGCGAGTTACAATGTTGGTTGTTTTGTTGGAGCCGTTATCACTATCTTTATTGGTGATCTACTTGGTCGAAGGAAAATGATCTTCTTGGGCTCCTCCATCATGATTGTTGGCGCTATCTTGCAATGCTCCTCTTTCAGCTTGGCTCAGTTGATTGTGGGAAGGGTTATCACTGGGTTTGGCAATGGTATGTATTGCTCTCGAAATTCTTCGTCTTCCCTGAACGTCCTCGGGGTCCCCTCCCATACAATGTTATCTCTCGCAACCTTGACGATCATCCATGTTCGAGGCGTTACAGTGCATTCAACGGAGGTTGTCGGAATCATGGCACAATGCTGGTCCTCAATGTACCACGACTCTTGGAATATTCAGAAAGAGAAGGGCCATTGCCTACTAGAATGTTCCTCAAATCAGGGGACATTCGATGAAGTACACTAGTCATGAGACTTTGAATCTCCTCAAGTTGTGTACATTGAAGAACACACTTGCGTCACGATGTCCGACAATTACTTGTGATTGGTATCTATGATCAATAATGCTAATTCGATCTCATCAGGAATGAACACTTCTACAGTTCCCACGTGGGCATCAGAAACTTCCAAGTCACATAAGCGTGGGAAGATGGTCATGATCGAAGGGGCTATGATCACAGGAGGAATCTGTTTATCTTATTGGGTCGATTTTGGCTTCTCCTTCCTCGAACCCAGCACGGTATCCTGGCGCTTCCCCATCGCCTTCCAGATTTTCTTCGCCCTTATCCTGCTTGCATTCATCCTTGAACTACCCGAATCGCCAAGAGTAAGCAATTACCCCTCATCATGGTACACTCGATAGACACTAACGTTCTACAGTGGCTTATTCTCAAGGGAAACGAAGACGAAGCTATGAATGTCATCGCAGCTCTGGCCGACTTACCCACCGATGATCGTCTTGTACGGACTGAATTCGTCGAGATCAAGGATACTGTCCTGGAAATGAAGGAGCATGGATGGGCGGACCTCTTTACCATGGGTCCTGACAGGAACTTCCATCGTGTTGTGCTAGGATACGTCAACCAAGTGTTCCAACAAATCTCTGGCATTAACCTCATCACTTATTACGCTGCCACTATATACCAGACATACATAGGCCTGGGATCCGTCACTGCTCGGTTGCTTGCTGCAGCCAACGGAACCGAGTACTTTCTCGCTTCATGGGTTGCCGTATACACCATTGAGAAGTTCGGACGCCGCCCACTCATGCTCTTCGGTGCGGCCGGTATGTCTGGATCGATGGCAATACTTGCTGGCATGAACTATATGTCTCAAGCAAATATTGGAGGGTCTGCTCCTGGTGTTGTCTCGGCGGTCTTCTTGTTTGTCTTCAACACGTTTTTCGCCGTTGGCTGGCTAGGGATGACTTGTAAGTTTGATAGTAACTCGAATTTTCATTCTATGTTCTTGCTAAACATCTTCATAGGGCTTTATCCTGCTGAGGTAGTACCTCTGAAAGTACGCGCGCCTTCGAACGGGCTGTCAACAAGTGCAAACTGGATCTTCAATTTCATGGTATGGTTCGCACACTCCTTTACCCAGAACTCAAGACTAATGGCCTTTCAGGTTGTGATGATTACCCCCGTCTCCTTCTCATCCATCGGTTACAAAACCTACGTTATTTTTGCCGTGATGTATGTTTCTCTTCCAGCATGTCCCGCTCACCAAGCAAACACTAACCTACCTCAGCAACGCATTTATCTTCCCAGTCGTCTACTTCTTCTACCCCGAAACTGCCTACCGCTCTCTCGAGGAGATCGACATCATCTTCCGCAAGACACAACGTGGCTGGCGTGGCTGGTTCGGCGTTGTCCAAACCGCCAAGAACGAGCCTCTGCGCTATGGAAAGCATGGAGAGCTACTTATTGACTACGAGGCTACGGAGGAACATGCCGTTAGGTCCAACAGTATTGCTGGGACTACTACCGATAAGCCAAGGGTTAGAGGTATTGAGGATGTTAACGTCAATGGAAATAGGGCAACGGAGCCGGAGAGTGGGGAGAGTTCTGTGCTTGAGAAGGGAGAGAATAATGTATGATAGATTGGAGGAAAGGAAGGGGGAAAGTAGGGTTGATACCAATTGAACAGAATAATGTGAGATGAGACTTGGAGTATTATCAGAACAGACGGATCACCGATGGTTATCCAAGCTCGTAGCGCAATACTAGACTTCAATGTACTGCAACTCTAGGGAAATCCACCATCAGACAACTATTCTACCTTATCAACTGTTCGTTGCTTTAAGGGCCTTCTACTAGTAAGGCCCTTCTCTCTCCTTCTGATTAATCCGTTAGCTGTGGTATATTAAGGAATAGCCTCACACCAAGAAGTCCGAACCCCCTTGGTGGATAGATATCTTCAGGTAAAAGCACACTTTCATACTTAGCTCTTCTCATAATAGCCCATCGTAGGAGCGTGTCTGATGCTCATAATAAGAAAGATGTCAACATTCTGATAGCATTTATATTATGGTATTGTAAAGAGCTGCCGTCATCATTTCTAGCTGCAAGGCTTTCTCGGCCCAGAATCCGGGCCAAATGGCTGTAAGACGGGCAATTGCTGAAAATATCCGTGTTGGAAGTGCCAACTCCTTTGCTTCACTAGTAAGAAGGCTTCCTCAAGTCTTAGGGACACTTCTATCACGCCTTTCTCGATTAGTTTGACATCAATGTTGCACGCATTTTATGGGTATGTAGTGTTTTTGGTCGCTAAATACACAAACGTGCTAGCTATTTCTCATTTTTCATGATGTTCTCTCCCGTCTGTCATGCACGCAGCAACTCTCAACCATTTTTGTGAATGAAGAAAGGAGTGAAAGCAATCCACTCATCATCGATCGTCATAAAGTTTGACAGCTGACAGAGAGGGAGGCCTTCGAAGGTACCATTCTCGAATGAATCCGCTCATCATGTCCATCGTCGCATAGCGACAATCGACAACAAGCAGCGTCCAAGAAGGCATCAAACCTACCAGCTTCCGCTGGCTGCAACAGTCTGGCCGCCTCCACCACCCCAGCTATCACCACCAGAGGCACCACCGAAGTCGCCACCGCCGCCGGAGTAGTCGGCAGTCTCGGCTCCAGCATTGCCAGAGTAACCAGCATCCCCTCCACCATAACCGGCACCGACATCCTCCTCGGCGGCAATTGGCTTCTTGCAACGGACCTTAGTGTGGCCCATTTCCTGGCAGTTAGAGCACTTAACACGAGAATAGTCTCGAGGAAGAGGGCACTCTCTGCTCTCGTGACCCTCGGCATCGCAGTTTCTGCAGATAATCTTTCGCGGGTTGGTGCAGTCTTGCTTGCGATGTCCCTCCTCACCGCAGTTATGGCAAGCACCGCCACCGCCGCCTTGAGGGCAGTCGCGAGAAAAGTGACCAACTATCCAGGTTAGCTTTTAGGGACGAAGCACTTTGAATGCGGAAACATACCCTCACCGCATTTCTTGCACTCGACACCCTCAGCCGAACGGGGTTCCGGGCCTAGGACAGGATCAGTATGGTTACAAAGCAACACTCAATCGCTATTACTCACACTCCTTGGACGAATGGCCAGACTGCTTGCAGTTGCGGCAAGCGAACTTGTCAGGACGTGGGGTTGGGCCTTTCAAATTTCATTAGTATCAACTGAAACCACACCAAACAGATCAGGTAGCCGAGCTTACAATCACGAACACGATGACCGATCTCATCACAGTTGTAGCACTTGACGACGGGACGGTCGACTTCGTTCGGCTCCTCAGGACACTTAGCCTTCATGTGACCGAGTTGCTCGCAGTTGGAACACTTGACAATGCCACGATCGACCGGCTCGCCGGCATCTTGAAGGCGCTCAGCATTTTCCGCTGCGGTTGGCCAGCTGTCCTTCTCCTTCGGGCGGGCAGGCTTGTCGGACCAGCGCCAGGTGACGGAGTACTTCTTGTCGAGGTTGCCTTGCAAGTCCACTAAAAGTAACGATCAGTAAATTTTCTAGGCCAGTACGGAGAAGGATACATTGCGAGAATACATTGTCAGATACCGCCACAGAGCTGGTGTGAATGAAATGCACTTACTATTAGTGAAAGTCGGCTGCAATTCCTTCTCAATGCAGATCAGGTAGATTGCAATGTTCTGGGCACGGAAAGCCTTCTCGAGCTCAGCGTAGGTGGTCTCGGGAACAGCCTTCAAGAAGATTTGGATGGCTTCCTTGAGATCCTCCAAATCACGATCAGCGACTGCCTCCTTGATCTTGGCCCAGCAGTTGGCTGGTTCAACATCTGGGAGCTTGCTGCGGTCGATCTTTCGAGGATTCTTGCACTCAAAAGCGCCATGACCCTCCTCCTGGCAGTTTGTGCAGATCTCAGGCGGCTTATTCGGGCAGTCGGACGCACGATGACCGACTTGCTCACAGACACGGCAGGTGCCCGTGAATTCTCGTGCGATAGTTTCGTTGGTGCAATCTGCCTTGTTGTGACTAGGAATTGTTAGCTGAAGGTTCAAGCCAGTGTGAGCGAAAGGTGGCTGGGTTGAAGAGTATCGAGCTTTGAGAGATATGGGCTCTCGTGCAAAAGATTTGAAGAGAAGATTGACTTACCCTTCCTCGCCACAATTGTAGCAGGGACGTGGCTTCGCCGGGTTAGGACAGTCCTTCTTCGAATGACTATTGAAATATCAGCAACCAGTTAGAAGAGGATGAGGTAGTGTTGAACTTACCCCTCTTCACCACAGTTGTAGCAACCACCTCCTTGACGACCACCTCCTTCACCCTCGCCGCCGAAGCCTTCACCTCCATTGCCACCACCATAGGCATCAGCTCCACCATGTCCGTAGCCATTGGCAGCACCTCCGTCGGCATCTCCATTCCATGCACCGCCAGCCGGCTCATTCAAGGAGACACCGCCACCCTCCCAATTGCCACCAGCTCCAGTGTCCCAAGACATGCTTGTAGAGTCGATAACGATCAGAGATTAAGTTCAGTCTATGGAGAAGGAATGTTAGCAGATGAAGCGGTAAAGTCGAGGTTGATTATGAGTCGAGTGATTGGGCGGAGACAGTAAGAGGTAAGAGGACCTGTAAATCGAAGAAGGAAAGAGCAACCTTGCTTGACTCGATGGTGTTGTTATGCAGCAGACGTCAGAGGCTTACAAGAATAAAGAAGCAACGGTGAACGGTGAGAAAGGTGAAGCAGATGTGAAAGTGAACAGGGGCAAGAGCGCCAATCGCGCTTGCAATGCGTCTAAATAAGGGAGCCGGGGATGGTGAGGTGGACAAAAGAAATACCGTTCCGTCTACGCGATTGCCCCCTTTGATGAAGCTTTTGTTCTTGACGCTGATGAAGGAGAGTGTATCGAAGTAAAGAGGGGCAGGACGAAGGTGTTGAAGAGATAGCTCTTGCCCTGGTCTCTTGTGCAAAAGCGAAGTCCAGGTCGCAACGATCTAGAATAGAAGTTCGAGATCGACGTGGTACGAGCTTGCAATTGCACATGGGGTTGTTCTCGTGAACAAGGGAAGGTATGTGATTGTGGTGCGATGATAGAGTGTGCGACCTCAGCGGAGGTCTGCGAAGGAAGGTGGTGTAGGGGGTAGAAATTGAAAACGCGAGATGGTACAGCGCGCGACTGATGGAATGGGGATGCTTACCAGGAGTTGAAACGTTCTTCCTCAGTGGTAGACCTCGCGAAGGACTCACGAGCCGACAACTGAAGTGGTTGTTGGTGTTGTAGATTGGAAGCAAGCGTTGCGTGTGGAGGAAAAGTTGTAGGGAGGGAAGTAAACAAAGGCGCGAGATCGGCTTTTGTATTCCGCCCAAAGTGGCCTTGAGCGAAGCGGGGTCCACCAAAACAGCGAAGTGACGTTCGTATGCCTTCTGTACCTTCCAATATCAAAGGGTGAATATCCTTAGCCTCAATTGGAATACTATTCAGCTCATGGGATTCCTCGACTTGGTCTTTCACTTCGCGCTGGTTTAGATCGAGAAAGGGCTGATTTGCGAGACAAGTGACTGAGCTCTTCAAAGCACATACAATCAAGGACACCGACTATTCACTTCGACCAGCTCTATCATCACAGAATTCAAGATTTGAGGAGGTACTGTACATGGCAGAGCATGCTGCCGTTGAATACGGCTTGGACCATCTTCAAGCATGGACCTGCCTTCACATCAACATCGAAACTCGCTGTCATGAAAACTCAAAGAAGACCAAGTCTCGAACACGACCAGGTGAATACGATACCCATCGAGATGCGAGGACGGATTAGGAATGCTAGGAAATGTTTATCGTGCTTGCGATTTCACTGCCCTGAGAGGACGTATTTTTTCAGACAAAACGAGATATGAAAGCTTTACAGAGAACAACAAGAAAGCAAATATCTTCGTAACAATTGCGGCTCGAGATCTGAAGGATGACCGCGCTGCATTTGAGACCTCTCGGGTGCTAAATGATCTCTTACCCCAAGTGGAAAGATCGACTTTGTAAGGCAAGACGCTTCACGATACTAGAAACTGACTCCCAACCACCAATGCTCCATGGAAGCATGGCACAGTCAAGATCCAAACCAGCACGAATTAAGCATTAGATAAGAAATGTTTGAGTTCATGATCTAGTAGTCTGGTATTGATCGTAGATCATCAGCGTTTTTTGTTATATGAATGCTCTCTGTATCTTGCTGACGAAGCTGTCGCCACAAGGAGCCGCTTCCATGAATCGTTACAGAACTTGGGTAGCTCTACATCGAGAAAGGGGATCAAGTTTACGAAATGTCGTCGTATGGAATCCTCGCCAACGAGCTTCAGCAGGGGCCAGCACCTGAACAAAGCGCTGGTCTCTAGCTTCACGCCACACTGCGGGGCATCTTCCCCCAAGACATCACCCAATGGAGACAGCTCCAAAAATGGGATGATGTTTTGGCGGAAAAATCAGCGGCCTGGCACATTGGCGTTAGGTTTGCTTATGACTCCCTTCCCGTCTTCAGCTGCTGAGCCGTGAAAGTCGAACAGTGACATCCTTCTGTGGGATATCCGGGCCTGTTTCCGAGCAGACCCCCATTTTTGCAAGAATCTACCCCGCCAAGCTGGCTCTTATAAAACCTTTACTCCTCCCTTCCTGCATCCAAATTTTCTTTCTTCCAAAATTTCCAAGTTAGAGATCCAACTTCAATTGCCTAATTGGCGCCGCATCCCGAACAATCTAAGCATTGTTAAATTTTTGGAAGATGTCGGTACCTTCAGGCCTCCCAAAGATGGAATATAGACGCCTGGGCTACTCTGGCCTCAAGGTCTCTGCTATTTCCTTGGGCGGATGGTTGACATATGGTGGTCATGTCGAGAATGGTATGATATGCTTCCATTGGCCAACAACAGCAGCTGACGAAGCTCAGAGAACACCTTTGCTTGCATGAAAGCTGCATATGATGTTGGGATAAACTTCTTCGATTGTGCCGAAGGTTACAGCGATGGAGAGTCGGAGAAAATTATGGGTCAGGCAATCAAGAAATTCGGATGGAAGCGTAATGATCTTGTTATATCCACCAAGGTACGCACTTCTCCAACCAATTGCTTTTCTCCATAACTGACTTGGCCAGATTTATTGGGGTGCAGCTTTTGGAGAAAATCCAGTCAATAACTTGGGCCTTTCTCGAAAGCACGTAATCGAAGGAGTTAATGCCTCCCTCAAACGCCTGGATTTGGAATACGTCGACTTGATTTATGCTCACCGACCTGACCGCGATACACCTATCGAAGAGACAGTTCGAGCTTTCAACCACATAATCGACACAGGAAAGGCCTTTTACTGGGGTACCTCCGAGTGGGATGCAGACGAGATTGCCTCTGCTTGGAGAGTGGCTGACAAACTCGGCTTGATTGGACCGATCATGGAACAACCACAATACAACATGCTTGCTCGTACAAAAGTCGAGAAAGAGTTCCAGCACTTGTATGAGGAAGTCGGATTGGGCTTGACCATCTTCAGTCCCCTGAAAGCGGGTATCTTGACTGGTAAATACAATGATGGGATCCCGAAAGATTCGAGGTTGGGAAGCAGTAATGACGCGTGGGTGAAGAGCATGAATGAGCGATTTGGAGACGAGGCATGGAAGAAAGATCTTGATACTGTGGCGAAATTGAAGCCTGTTGCGGAGAAATTGAAGATTTCTCTGGCGACCCTAGCCATGGCTTGGGTTCTGAAGAACAAGAGAGTTAGCTCTGCTATTACGGGGGCTAGTCGTCCGCAACAGGTCTATGACAGTGTCCAAGCTATATCCGCTCAGGAGAAGTTGACCCCGGAAGTCCTGGAAGAGATCGATGGAATACTTGGGAATAAGCCGGCTTCGATGACAAGAAGATTCAGCTAAGGTATATAAACAGGACAAGAGAAATAAAATCAAAAGTCTTGTGTAAGAACTTGGGCCCTTACTCTACGTACTGAACAACACCTTCTCCTATCAAATTGCCCTCGACAGAGTATTCCAAGCATCTTGGAACAAACATATCCTCAACATCTACAGTTATTGTAGGCACATTGTCTTAGAAGTGTTGGAATAGCGGCAAAGGGTTGCAATGATCATAAAGAGGGAGCGGAATTGCTGGACAGAGAGTAATGGCATGTGCTCTTACAAGCTTGGAGGACCTGTATTGACCATCGACTACTATCATACACAAGTAAGAGGCCCCGTATGTCCCAACCCAATTTTGACCTCGAACGCCAGAACCATCATTGCCACCCGTTGACTACTTCCTTACCTGACCACGGTACTATCCTCCGAACCTCCCGTGTGGCCAGTATATCTCCTCGTGGACGAAAACCTCTCTGAAGTGGTGACAGCTGCGTCCGGTCTCGTAATACCAACATCATTCTTAGGTGCGGGGTGTTGTTCATCATAGCCTGGTGGATGTTCAACCTCCCCACTTAGCGGCCTCAACTCCACAGCTTCTCCCGCAGCATGTTCAGAACCACTCGACCTAATCTCCCTTTCCACGCTCCTCAAGCTTGGAGGCTTCGTACCCGGGACGTAAGGCGGAGGAGCTTCTCCCCGTTCATCAAAGCCTTCCTCAACATCCCTTCTATCTCTCTGGGCTGTGCTAGTAGGCCAACCAAGACCGGTCCTCCCCCTAGTCCTACCATACCTGCGAAATCCCTCAACGTCTCGTGCCAGGGCTCGCTGACTATTCGATCGCATGAGCTCTGCTTTGCGCTTTTTTCGCCGACTCAAGTAGAGGACGCCGAGTAAGCAGGCTAGGGCTACTACTGCGATTATGAGGAAGTAGTAGTGGAAGGCATTTGGATTCAAACTGAGATCGTTGGTGGTCTCTGTGGGGTATGAGGGGGAAGGATCGGTTTGCGTGGGATCTGAGGTAGGAGCTGCAGAAGTGGAGGATGGAGAGGCGGTCGTTGAGGTTGGAGTCGCTCCTGTAGACAAAAAGCCTGTAGTCAGCACAACTTGTTCTATCTTATTGGGAAACAGATAGTGTGGAATAGACATACTGCTTGCTGAAATCGTGGTGACTTGTGCAAAGGAGGAAGAGGGGAGGATCAGAGAGAGGAAAAGAAGGGTCGAGGAGAACGGCAGAGCCCTTGAGCATGCACAGGACGGTCTCGATCGATGTCTGGAACGCATCTTGATATGCAAGAGAAAAGGATGACTGTAAAACTGAGGGCAATCAAGCTGATGTGAGGCTATATACTTTGGTCGTGTGTCTCGTCGTCATCACCGTCTCGTGGCAACTAACATTGAGTTTCCCAATCGAATAGAGCTGTAGGATTGAAGAACACTGACTTCTGAGTGGGTGGAGTATGGTGATAACGGGGGACCAAAACGATGCAAGCTTGAGGATGCCATGGAGCATTTGCAGGCCAGAGCTGCATTCATAAGCAACCCCTCCACCTCATCCTCGACTCCAGCATCTGATGCTCATGTGCGATTAGGGTCCGGGAGTACCGGACCCCTTGGAATGCTTGGCATCGACCTGGGGATTTGATTCGCCCTCTTGTTCGATGCGGAGCCGGCAGTCCGCCAACCACAGTGAAACATTTCGGCTTCGGAGTCTGCGCCTTCCCGGGAATCTTTGCACCAGTCACGAGATATCAGGTTGTGCGAGGCTGAACAGACAGGAGAGCAGAGCATATTCCCGCAAAATGCCTCGTGCTATCAGAGGTTCGTGCTTTCCCCCAGCTTGATGGTATGGCCGTAGATGTCTGACTTCAGATTCTATCCAGGCGTTCTTGTGCAGTGCGATCCGTCTATCAAGTCCATCATCGTCAAGATTGATGCTGAGGAGCATGCCTTTATCGTTGAAGAGCTCGATGATCAGACTCTGGTCATTAAGGAGAACATGATGACAACACTGAAGATGAAGCTAGACGAGGTAGGTGCTTTGCTGCTAATTATGATCCAAAGGCTGACGTTGGCCTGCAGCAACTTAAGGAGACACAGAACAATGATGAGAGCTCTTCAGATGAGTAAGGACTATGAAAACACGCCATGCCGGTCCGAAAAGGGTACCGGGGCTTCATCTGCATCAGAAACCGGAGGTGGGGGCAATGGGCATTAGGGATAGATCTCGATATTGGAAAAAGGAGTTTCTGGCTAGAGGCGTGACTGGCGTTTTTCATCAGTGCTAGGAAAATACCACTGCGGAACTGCATAATTGACATTTTGTCTCTCTAGATAAAGCTGCTATGTCTGGTTATGTGAGGAACATGCACTCTTGCCCGCTAACATAAGACGTTTCTTCTATTATTCTGCTCCCCCAAGCCTCAAGATTTGGTGAGAGGATAATGGTTCTATGTTACATGTACAGGCTACGCATCTGGAGACGTAGATGTGGATACTGTTGAAGGCAGCGCTTCAGCTGTTGATCCAGCAGGTATCGTTCCTAAGGGAATCTTCCTTCGGGGTCTCTTCAGTTCTTCCATCGTTATACCATCCAATTTTGTAATACCAACAACAGGCGGATCTCCCTTCTTGACAAATTCGTATTGTCCTGAGCCACAAGTCAGTTCTAGCCTAAGGATGAGGAGCTCCATAACTTACCTGGCATTTTATTTCCAGCTAATCGAAAGGCGTCTCTTGCCACTTGCTCGTGAATGTCTCCTTTTAATTCGAAAATGACCTTGCTAACAGCAATTCTGGACGCCCAGTGATCAAAAGACCCTTTACCTTTCCCCATACGGACCTATACATCGTGAGCTACATTTTCTCTCCAGACACTTATGGCCTTAATCATACCTCATTACCACTGCTATACACACCAATGCTTGCGCACACCCTTTTGTACAATCGATACCGCATGCCCTTTAGCCGAACTTTGATAGCTTCTTCTCCAATTTTCAATTGCGAGGCACTGACTCTGCGATGATGATCAGACATCCGCAGTCCGTAGTCTCCCCACACTATCGTTGTCCCTCGAGACGATCCACCTGTTGGCACACGGGGGCGTCCTTTTCGTGATCTCTTCTTCTCTGGCATCGTCGGCAGGAGCCAATTCCCTGCTCTAGCTGTTGTATTGGAGAATGGACGGCGGGAAGTAGAGGTGCCATTGTTAGGCAATGACTTGAGGGGGGCGAGCGCGATGCATAACGGTCGCACAGGAGTAGCAGCTATAGAAAGTCTCTCGAATTGAGCAGCAAAGCTCGAAACATTTCGAAGCTTCATGATTGTTGGGTGGTTTGCTGCTGAAGTGAAGCTTCGACAAAATCTGAGGCCTTGGAAACAGCAGCCTTGTAGCCTGAGATCACAGGGGTCAATCAATTTAGGGAGTGTCGCGCCTTCTCGCGTCAGGAAAGTCGCGTACATCATCAACCTTGTCCGAGAAACTTACAAACACAATTCCTCCCACTGCAATGATATTTTCCTAATACCTTTGGGAACACTGTGCCATTTTTGATACTACCCTCCGCGAAGCACCTCCGACGCCCAACATGCCTACGGACATCCGGAGCTTCTTTGGGGGCAAAACCAGTACCCCCATCCGGGAGAAGGTGACCAAGAAGGAAGAAGATTCCAAGAAAAAACGTAGCAGTAAGACTTTATGTGGCTGGTCAGAGGGGAGTTTTGATGCTAAATCATTCTTAGAAAGCCGTAAGATCATTGATGATAGTGATGATGATGAGCCTGCTGCGCCGTTAGTTCCCCGTCTGGACCAACACCACCACCTGTATCATCTACTAAATTGTTTTCAGTTTAAAAAAAGCAACTCCTAAAAAGGTCCCACCGAAGAAGCCTGTGTATGTTGGACATTTGTTCTCCTAAAACACTTCACTGACAGAATTATCAGCAATAAAGAATCTCCCAAAGGCGAAGAAACAAGTACCGCGGATTACTTTGCAACAAGCAGCAAACCCAAGCCCAAGCCTGCTAAGTCAACGCCGACAAAGCCCAGGGCACTTGATACCGTCGAATCCAACGGCCGATCGTCTGCCCGCAAGAAGACCACAACCTCGTACAGCGAACTCAAGGACGAGGACGATTTTGCTTTCCTAGACGATGACGAGGATGCGGGAGATGACATTTTCGCTGCCGATGTGAAGAAAAATGGCAAGCACAAAGCTGATGCGTACGTTGAAGTCGATAGTGATGATGAGCCATTGCCCAAGCCAAAGAAGGCAGCTACCAAGTCAAGGTCAACTACGAATAAGAAGAAGGAAGACATCGAGATGAAGGACGTTGGAGATGACGACTTCGTAGTACCAGATGATAGTGATGATATGATGGTCATTGATAAGCCAGTCTCAAAGTCTGGTAGCAAGAAGCGGAAATCGGTTGATCTGGAATCTGATGATGACGATGTCAAGCCAGCTACCAAATCATCGAAGAGCAAGTCTGCAAAACCACCTCCTGCTAAGAAACCTCGAGCCCCGAAGAAGACCGAACCGGAAAGTTCTGCGGTACAGGCGATTCTCGATAACATCCCTACAGTTCGCCCACCTACACCTCCACCACAAGATCCGAACCACAAATTCGATTGGAGAAAGGCTGGAGCTGGTGGTGGAAACGCAGGCCCACCTCCTGCTGCTGGATCAAAGGACATACCTGTTGGCGAAGAAAACTGTCTTGCGGGTCTTACATTCGTTTTCACTGGTTTGCTGGAGACACTTTCTAGAGAAGAAGGACAAGAGCTTGTCAAACGCTACGGAGGTAAAGTTACGGGGAGTCCTAGCAGCAAGACGAGTTTTGTTGTTCTCGGGACAGACGCAGGCCCAAGCAAGCTTAGAAAGATTGCGGACTTGAACATCAAGACCATTAATGAGGATGGGTTGCTTGCCCTCATTCGATCAATGCCGGCAAATGGTGGAGATGGCAAGGCTGCCGAAAAGAACCTGGAGAAAAAGAAGGCAGACCAGGAGAAGATCAAAAAGGAGGCCGAAGAGATGGAGAGAGAGGAAAAGAGGAAAGCCGTTGAAGCCGAGAAGGCTGAGAAGGAAAGACAAAAACGTGCAGCCGAAAAGGGCGTCGCTCCACCTCCACCATCCGTTCGAAAACCCGACTTGTCTTCTCAATTGTGGACAAGTAAATACGCTCCAACGTCAATGAACCAAATCTGCGGCAACAAGGGCGCCGTGGAGAAGATACAGAAATGGTTGAATGGGTGGGCAAAGGCACACAAGTATGACTTTTCGATGAAAGGCCCTGAAGGCCTGGGTGGGTATCGAGCAATTATCGTTCATGGTCCACCAGGTATCGGAAAGACAACTGCAGCTCACTTGGCCGCCAAATTGGCGGGTTACGATGTCTTAGAGAGTAACGCCAGTGATACCCGAAGCAAGAAATTAGTTGAGTCTGGCCTCAATGAAGTCCTCAACAACAACTCTCTCCTAGGTTACTTTGCTGGGGACGGGAAGGATGTCGACAAGCACAAGAAGAAAATCGTTCTCATCATGGATGAGGTTGATGGCATGTCCGCGGGAGATCGAGGAGGAGTTGGTGCCTTGGCTAAAGTGTGCAAAAAGACTGATATCCCGTTGATCTTGATCTGTAACGACCGGAAATTACAGAAGATGAAGCCTTTCGACCATGTTACTCTGGATATTCCTTTCCGGCGGCCAACTGTCGAGCAAGTCAGATCTCGGATTGCTACTATTTGCCACAGAGAAGGACTAAAGCTCCCACCCAATGTCATTGATGCTCTTATCGAAGGCAGCAATAAAGATATTCGACAAATTATCAACATGATCTCGACAGCGAAGCTGGATCAAGAAGCCATGGATTTTGACAAAGGCAAGTCAATGACTAAAGCCTGGGAGAAGCACGTGGTTTTAAAGCCTTGGGATATCTGCTCAAAGATTCTTGGCGGCGGTATGTTTGCTCCTTCGAGCAAGGCTACTCTCAACGACAAGATTGAATTGTATTTCAATGATCACGAGTTCAGCTACTTGATGGTTCAAGAGAACTATCTCAAGACCAAACCATCCTTGGTTGGGCAATTGCATGGTCGGGAAGCAAATCTCAAAGCTCTGCAACTTGCGGATCAGGCCGCCGAGAGCATTAGTGATGGGGATCTAGTCGACAGAATGATCCACGGTTCGCAGCAACAATGGAGTCTTATGCCAACGCATGCAGTTTTCAGTACTGTCAGACCAGCTAGTTACGTGGCCGGATTACTGCAAGGCCAGGTTGGGTTCACGAGCTGGCTGGGCAACAACAGCAAGATGAACAAGCTACTTCGATACGTGAAGGAGATACAATCACACATGCGTCTTCGATCGTCTGGAGATCGTCACGAAATCCGGCAACAATATTTGCCAGTGCTTTGGACGCAGATGATCAAACGCCTGGAAATGGAAGGCAAGGACTGTGTTGATGAGGTCATTGATCTGATGGACAGCTACTTCTTAACCAAGGATGACTTTGATTACATGCTGGAGCTTGGTCTAGGGCCTCAGGACATGGAGAGAGTCCACTTGGAGACTCAGACCAAGGCTACCTTCACCCGACTGTGAGCACTAATTCCATTTCCCTAATGACATTTCACTAACTTCTTGTAGCTACAACGCCCGAACCCACCCTCTACCATTCATGAAAGCAAGCAATGTCGTAGCGCCAGCAAAGGCCACCAAGGAAGCCCCGGACCTTGAAGAAGCAATGGAGGAGGAAGATGACGACGTAGTCGTTGAGCCGAAGGAAGAAGACGACGACGAGACAGACCTGAAGAAAGACAAGTATATCAAGCAGCCAAAGGTCAAGAAATCAGCTGCCGAAAAGAATCCAACCGCAGAGAAGAAGGTTGCCCCGAAGAGGGCTTCCAAGAAGAAAGCTAAGGACGATGAAGATGACGAGGAAGACGACGAATCTGAGGAAGATGTCAAGCCGAAGAAGGCTGCTAAATCTAAAGGCAGGCCAGCTGGTGCGAAGGGTAAGGGGAAGAAGTAAACTGTCGAATCGGGTCGGTTGTACATTTACATACAGCATTTGTTTATGACGAAGCATATGAGGATCAAGCTTGCTCTTGCATGGACTTAGCTATGGGAATGGTAGATAGGGTGTTACACGATGGTCACTGAACGATATGTCGTTCATACTCCTTATTTACTAACGAGATTCTTCCTGTGCAGCTCTCCAATTTGTGTGCAGAACTTGAGAAGGCTACCAGCAGCATTTTGCAACTGCTGAATCCCAAGAGTCCGGAAGCTCGTCGACAGGGGAAATGCAATGCTCTTTGCATGTATGATTAACATGGCGGGCTCGCATAGCTAAACGGTGATAGAAAGGGGGAAGCTGTCATGGGCTCATTATTTGATCTAGCAAGTGCTGGGTCAAAATGACTTTCTACTATCTATCTCTCAGATCTCTCTTAACGAACGAAGCTTCAATTTGTCAAGCACACCTCACTCAAGCAACACTTCACATCCCATACTACTGCTCCTGTGTGGCATGCTCTTCATGCTCCTCCTCGCCAACAACTCCTCCTTTCTCCCTGATCTCCACAGCACGCCTCTCCAGATCCTCCGCATAGCCAGCCTGATACGTAGTCTTATCGTGCCCAGCAACCAAGTACGGAGCATGAGTAAACAGGTAGTTCATCTCCTCGAGCGGCAGGTTCTTCGTCTCAGGCAGGAAGAGGTAGAAGAACAGCGCGTTCGTGAAGTTGCAGATGATGAACAGGTAGTAGTACCGGTACCCGATGTTCGTCATGGCCGTGCCGGTGACCTGCCCGATCAGGGTGTTGAAAGCGAAGGAGACCATGGTCGCGATGGAGACGCCTTTCGCCCGCGTCCGCGTGTCGAAGATCTCGGCGGGAATGACCCAGGAGAGGGGCCCGCAGGTCGCGGAGAAGGAGAAGTTGTAGAGCCATGTGCAGATGATGAATCCCCAGGATGCAGCGTGGTTGTTGGTTGATCCGGGTGGGAATTTGGCTGCTGGCGTTAGTCGAGCTTTGTGATGAGGTTGGGGAGAGCTTACCGATCAGGACACAGGCAATGAGGAAGCAGACCATGTTGAAGAGGTTGCCGACGATCAAGGGACGTCGACGTCCGAGCTTGTCGACGAACAAGACGCAGCAGGCTTCTCCGACGAGAGCAATGATGTTGTTGATCGCTTGATACTTGAGAGCATCCGAGCCACTGATACCAATTTGGCCGTAGATCTTCACGCTGTAATATTGGATTGCAGAAACACCAGTCATCTGGATTGAAGCCTGAAGGGCGCAGGCAATGAATAAGCGGCGGAAGGAGGACCTGTTGGTGAAGAGCCTTCAGGAGGTCAGTTTGAATGTACCGAAAGGTCTACGGCATTGCATACTCAAGATACGATTTGGCTTCGTGCTCGTGCTCGAAGGTTATACTCTCTTGGATCTGGTCGAACTCGGCCTTGACCCAAGGATCATTTTCGTCGCCATTGGAGTGAAGTCGAGCCAGTGTCTGTAGGCCTTCAGCTGGTCTGTTATGATCGATGAGCCACTGTAAAAGTTTTAGCTAGGGTATTGAAAGGGGGCATAGGGATTCAAACTCTTGGAGACTCAGGGAAGAACATGATTAAGGCACCTGTTCAACTGTATTAGCTACTATTGATCTTGCCGCTCAGGCATGACATCTTACCAAGCACAACAGCAGGAAGCATTTGGAGACCGAGTGGCAGACGCCACTGAGCCTGGTCATGGAGACCAACATAAGTGCCATAACTGATCCACCCAGCAACGAAAGCTCCAATCCCAAGCATGAATTGTTGGAGAGATGTGATTGTGCCTCGAATGGACGGGTGGGCGATTTCGGACTGGTACAATGGAATGATCATGACCAAGAAGCCGACACCTACACCTGCGAGCCATCTACCCGCCCAGAGCATGTGAATATTTGCAGCTCCTGTTTGCAGGGCTCCACCGAGAAGGTAGACAATACTTCCGATGACAATGGTCAATCTTCGTCCAAGTTTGTCTCCAGACTACCGGGTGTCAGCAATGCCGTGATTGTTGACTTCGGGGCAAGTACTTACAGGACCTGCCAATCCAGCTCCACAGAAAGCACCTCCAGTAAAGAAGGAGACGACAATGCCACTAAATTATTAACATTCGGTCATTGTCATGGGAAAGAATTAAATGCTAACGTCTGAGTGCTGGTGGGGTTATTGAAGAATGATACGAAGGATTGTGACGCAATGCTTGATTCTGGTCAGTGCATGACAATGCTCCGGAGACGATAGCACACTCACACTTCAGCAATAACCCCGAGATCGTATCCGAAGAGGATAGATCCCATAGAGGCGAACACGCCCACGAGGAACTGGTAGAGCTTTGGAGCGAGAACCATGATGCCGGGTTTTCAAGTCAACAATACAGAGAGGAGAGTTGCCAGAGGCAGGAATGACGGGAAACATTCACATGGAGCGAGGGATTGGCAAGGCATACTTATACTTTGTGATCTGGGAGAATAGCGTCCGGTGGGGGCAAGATTTTCAGGCGGGATGAGACTGGGGTAGCTCCCATGTGCAAGATAGTGCAAGATAGCTTCAAGCCGTCGAGATACCAAGGCAAGGCGCGATTGGGAAGGAGCTGTCTCGATTGGCCCGCATATTCCTGAGACAGTGGCGTCCAGCCAATGTAGGAGAGTACTTTCCCCTTCGGCCATTGCTCTCTTGAGCCTTGGAGCTATCGAGGTATTCGGCACGTTCGACTGCTGGAAGTGCAGTTGGCGGCTGGCACTGACCGGGTTTCTAGTGGCAGTGATCAGGTGGCTGGCGGGGCCGAAGTGAAGTGTGGGGAAAGAGCTCGCTTCCACCCCTCGCTTGGTGGACGGCTGCATTTTTCCGTCCAGCCAACCCCTCCTCTCCTGCCCGATGAGGATATATGCGCACCAATCACTCTCCTCCAAGTACCGAGGGTCAACCACTTACTTTTGTGGGGTCGTCGTGAAAGATAGAGCTCTCGTGAGCTGGTGCCGCCCAGAGGAGACTGAGATGTGTGTAGTCCAGTGGCCCGCTCTCAAGGAATTCTTTGACGCCATATCTTGCCTCTGCTGGATCTGGTTTTGCTATAAAGACCAACGACCAAAGGCCCGAAAGCAAGCAGTTACAAGATGACCACCTTCACCAGAATTCCTGAGGGGGAAACCCCATCTATCTCTATTGATGTCTCGAGAAGACTTTCAAAGATTGGTTCGTCAAGAATGGGGTAGTGTGGACTTTCTACTGACTTCAGATAGATCCGAACGTATATGGAGGTTTCATGGAGTGAGTACTTTCTCTTGGAGAGTGGAGGTTCATCTTCTTCAGAATTGGAACTCTTGTGTCTCTTCAGAGATTCCTACCCCCCAGTGGCTGTCAGAACTTGTGGCAATGCCGCTAGTCAATACACCATAATTCAAAGAATGTTTAGAAACAGCCTTGGTCGTTGGAATAATCCTCAAGTTGAGGAGTATTCGATGAGAAGATTGGTCTCCAGGCTTTCGAAACCCCTTACGCCAGCAGACAATCGATAAAGCCAAATAATCTTCATACTTTGAATAACTCTCAAGTTGAGACACATTTGGTAGAACAAGCAGTACTCAGACTTCGACCATCCCTCAAGCGTCGTGCATTTAAGACTTACCTTGCGCGGCGAGTGCGGCAACCTTGGGTGCATGTCACTTCTCAGAATTGACAACCGCCATTTAGTCTCGACGTCCCTCACTGACAACAATCATTCAGACACATGGGAAGGTGCATCTACGGCGGCATCTACGACCCAGGGAACCCCCTCTCCGACTCCAACGGCTACCGCACCGATGTCCTCTGCGCCCTCAAAGAGCTAGATATACCCGTGATCCGCTACCCAGGTGGGAATTTCATTGCCACCTACCACTGGCAAGATGGGATAGGGGCACGAGAGAACCGACCTTCTCGTCCCGAACTTGCTTGGCTTGGAACTGAAACGAATCAAATTGGTGTGTAACTCTAGCACGTGCTCTCTTTCTTGAATCCATGGATGCTGATTTATATCCTAGGAACGGACGAGTTCATGCACTGGCTGAGCGTCCTTAGCGAAGGAAAGGAGAAGCGAGTCGAGCCGTATTTCTGTCTGAATATGGGGACTGGGACGCTGGATGAGGCGTTAGCGTGGGTAGAGTACTGCAATGGGACGAGGAATACTTACTACGCCAATCTTCGACGGAAGAACGGCCACGAAGAGCCGTATAACATCAAATACTGGGCATTAGGAAATGAGGTAAGCTAAACTCCCAATCAACAATGCAAATTGGGAATATGAGTTGACAAAACCAGGTCTGGGGCCCCTGGCAAGTCGAGCAGATGACCGCAGAAGACTACTCCAAGAAAGCCTTCCAATGGGGCAAAGCACTTAAACTTCTGGATCCCAGCCTGTGCCTGATCCTCTGTGGCGAGACCGGCCACTCATCCTGGGACCACAAAGTCCTGAACTCGTGCATCCAGTACGCAGACATGCACAGCATCCACATCTACACTTCCAGCAAAGCGCACCTCGCGAACGTCACCGCGCCGCTGTCGGCGGAGAGGGCGATCGAGACGGCGGCTGCTCTAATCGATATCGCCAGGATTGAGAAGGGGATTCCGCCGAGTGTGAAGCAGACGAAGATTTGCTTCGATGAGTGGAATGTGTGGGATCCAGTGAGAGCGCCGGGAGAGCAGGGTGCCGAGGAGCTGTATACGCTTTCTGATGCGTTGGGGGTCGCTGTGTGGTTGAATGTGTTTGTGAGGCAGAGTAAGTGGGTGGGTATGGCGAATATTGCGCAGAGTGTGAATGTTATTAGTCCTTTGATGACGACGAAAGACGGGGTTATTAAGCAAGCAACTTGGTGGCCGTTGTACTTGTTTAGCAAGTACATGAGGGGTTGGACTGTGGGTGTTCATGTCAGCGCTGGTGCGTATGATGGTGCAACGGAACCGGCTTGGCTTCAAGGCGTTCTGGAGCAAGGTGCCAGCTGGCTGGACGTCAGCGCTTCGGTCAATGAAGAAGGTGTCGTTAGTCTTGTCGTTGTCAATATTAACGAGACTACGGACTTCGAGGTCGATTTGACAGGAGTAGGCAAAGAGGTAGAAGTTTACACTGTTACCGGGAAAGATGTGAAAGTGGTGAACGTGAAAGGGAAAGAAGATGTGGCTGTGACAGAGAGCAAATGGGATGGCCAGGGGAAGTACAAATTCCCGAAACACTCGATAACTCTCTTGAGATGGGCGACTGGGAAGAAAATCACAGAGGTTGTGAAACAGGACGGTATCCGTTTGGATACGAGGAAACTGGCTTGGTCGGAGGAATAGAAAGCTCTTGATAGGGGGAAAAACAAAATGCAAAATAGATGGACTAAGCTAAAGCCTGATGTGGGAAATGAAAATTGGTCGCCATAGTGCAAGCAAATAATAGCGTATTGATTTCATCCTTGGAACTTTCTTGCCGTGGATGATCGACATCTCGCCCTCGAGGACTTGGCTTCGAGCCCACGACTTTATCTTATATAATTTTATGTAATCCTGATGCCTCTTGGTTGCACGAAGAATCAGGTATACCGTTGCATTTAGTTCTGTCCCACGTCCAAATCGTGCGCTGGCACACACGTGAAATTCACGATCTTAGGTATTGTACGTGGGGCCTCGCTGTGGTTGTACTCAGATCTGAGCACTTCTCATGGAAATATATGCGTTTCATGTAGTGCTTGTATTTCAATCTCTAATGTACCCAGCAAAGGTTGTACTTTGAAGGCTTGTAAAACCATGTGACACATCGCGCGTTAGCTGCGGCACGACACTTTTGTCGCGTCCAAGGTGCCCGCTTTCACGCTTCTAATCCACGTCAGGGTGCCTTCTTTGCCTGCTTCGAGCTACCGTCTCAGTGAGAGCTTCCATCCGGTAGCAGGTCTTAGATTCTATGATCTCGTCGTGCTTCGTCACTGTGCTTTCTTGCATATGGCGTGGTATCATCACCGACTATTTTCATCCGAATCGTCATTTCAGTTCATATATAATCCCCAGGCTATGTTGTCATATCTCCTGAGTCGTCCGGTCATCGTCTAAAGTTTATCACTGCCAGCTTTGTTGTGTTAGATTTTGCGACTTCAGACAAAAGGATTAGACATACCCGACTATTCACACCATAAGCAAGCTTTTGTCCATTTGCATCCCAACACATTGAGAGCTGGTCATCATCTGTGGACGAGTGCTGGGATTGCGGAGTCTGCCATCCCACTTCGTCTCCTCTGGTCCAGGTCGCTCGAGGGAGATGGACATCATCCGACTTCCAAATGCAAACCCGTTGACTTGTAGCGCCAGCAAGGAATGCACCGTCAGGTGTGAATGAAACGGCTTGCACAGCGCTACCCATGGTCATTGAGCACTTCGGTTTCGAGTCCACAGAGCGGGCGTTCCAGATACTTATGGCTCCATCCTCACCGCACGATGCAAGCAACCGCTCCATATCGTCCGCTATAGCTACAGGAACTGGCATGGGCTGCCAGACTAAGGACGTAATATGACCCTGATGAGCATTAAACGAACGGCTTTGCCCTGATTGATCCCAAATCTACCCACAAGTTAGCAAGAGTGCAGAGAAAAATATTACTCTGACTTACATCGATTATACCAGATTCGTTCGTTGTGGCCAGAAGCCGAGACCGCGAGTCATAGGCAATCTTGTCGAGGGTATCTCCTTCCCGAGTTTCATACTTTCTTCCTGGTGAGATCGAATCTCCATCGCAAGAAAAGGCCAGGAGGATATTACCGCCACAAATGAAGAACTCGTCGGGGCCCGTCCAGGTGGCATCCAGCATTTGCTGATCCAGCGAGTGATTAGGTAAGGAGTAAGACAGGGACTTGGTCATGTTTGGGACCATGACGGTCAACAGCGTGCCTCTGTTCTCATCCTGCGGGGAGATAGCTAAGCAGGCAGAATTGGCAAGATTCCAACGTAGACAGACAATCGGCGATTCGAAGCTGTTGAACTCGGCGAATGATTGAGCATTCTTGTCCCAGAATTCCACCTTTGCCTCGACCTTTGCACTCCCGTCGCCGTCCTCCTGGGGCTCACTAGACACCGCGAGGTAGGTACCATCCGATGACCATGAAAGTCCAGTTGCGGTGGTAGTTGTAGGCACACTTTCATCCAGAAGGTTGTGTGTAGAGGCGAAGACGGGCTTCCTGGGGCTTCTGGGGCTCTCGGAGGCCGAATCGGGAATGGTACGCGAGAGCGTCCACATGCGGGCTAGCGCATCGGTTCCCGCAGCCGCCAAGATCGTTGGATCTTGAGGGTTGAACTCGCATTGCAGCAGCACCGCGTTTTTCGATGAAGGGTCGTCTGAAAGCTCGAGAAACGTCGTTTCGGTCGACAGCTCGTGCACTTTGTCCACCTGGGTGCCTTGTTCAGGCCCAACGGTGACAATGACGGGAGAAGGGAGCTGTTCAGGTGATGGATACGCGTTTTCATCGCCGATTTGGTCGTCGTCGACATCCATTGGAGTGGGCTCGAAGCCATTTTCGTAGCCATTGCTGAGACGCGCTTTCTTTACTGGTGGCCCGCCTTGGTTTTGAGTCTGGTCGTTGTCGATTTGACGTTTTCGGGCATTTTCAAAATCCTCGTCAGCCGCTGGCGATGCTGGCATTAAAGGTCCGAAGAATCCACTTGCAGGTGCCGCAACGTCCCCCGTGGACTGCAGTGTGTCAGTCAGGCCTGACGGTCGAGATTAGTACCCAAAAGCTATCCTTCACGTACCTGCTCGAGATCTCTCTCCTGCAAGTTGTACAGAAGGCCTCTGTTTAAAACAGCTACTAGTGCATGATGCGTGACATGGGGCGCAAATGGCAGCTGCTGCGGATCTTGGACGTTCCACTCCTTCTGGAGTCGAGCAGCAGTCTCTCGATAATCTGAAGCAGCACGGTTAGTTCTCACCGAGGACCAGACACACATAGGGCTCCGACGTGTACGAACCTGCCTCGAGAAGATACCTGTGATGCAATTGGCGTTAGCGAAGGCTGTACCTGAAAACCGAGCCGGTGGATCACGAGAAACACGTACCTCCAGATCAGATAGTTGATCCTGTTGGAATCGAGGCGCTCCTTCGTCATCGCTGCGTCGGCGAGGGTTTCGCGATGCACGAGGAGAGGGCGGGGGGTGGTGGTTTCGTCAAGATGGTCGTCGGTGTTGCGCGGTGACGGAAATGGGTTGAGATGAGGAATGAGAGGTGTGAGGTGTGAGGTGTGAGCCTCCGGACAGACGAAATAGTGCAAAATGGTGCGGGATGTGGCCCTGTGGGGACAAGGTACGATTTTGGCAGGGGGGGGGGCTTGGTAGGGGCGTAGGGGTGCGAGGGGTGCGAGGGGTGCTTCGAGGTTTTGGTTGTGTCCGCCAGGGAAAGAGACGCGCCAGGGATCGGCGCCCACACCACAGCCTTCACTCTTCAAGCCTTCGAGCCCAGTGGCCCACGCAGCTGGCCCGCGCTGATTGGGGAAGCTTCACGCCTTGAACTGGGCCGGCTAGCGTGCTGCTGCTGGATTCGGCTGCTTGTCCCTAATTACTGCTAAAAGTGAGAGCGGCGCGCCAGCAAACCAGAGCGCCGCCAGGGATTGCCGAGTGGCTGTAACAAACCTGCAGTCCTGGGCCTTCGGAGCGGTGGAGTCGATCTGGATTCTGGGCCTGGATGACTGGAAGGCTGCCAGACCGGGAGGGAGAATCGACCGAGAATAGACCTGGCACTGGCACTGGCACTGGCAGACAGGGACGGACCATTAGGATCTTGCGGCCAGAGCGGCTACAGGCGGGGGGAAGTGCAGCACGGAGAAAGGTGGAAAGAGATGTGCGGCGGTCAGTACGAAGCACAGTAGTGATGGCTGCAGTGTTCACCAGCGTGGGCGTGGGCGGAGGTTGACGGCGAGGCGAATGGAAGCTCGTTTCATCCAAACCCTGGTGGCCCTACTGGCCTTCGAGAAGGCGGAGAGTCGGAGCCATCCTTGTGGGTGCTATGAAAAGCGGCACTGGTTGTCGATGTGTCCTAGTTAAGCTGGGCATTTCAGCAAAGACGACCGTTGATGTGTCTAAAGCGTTATGACGACAGGCAGGGCAGGTTCTGAAGATGATATGAACGTGACCAAGAAGCACAACAGCGCTTAAAGTGCCTAAGTTGCCTCTGCGACATTGGGATTGTGATGCCGCTTTTCATGTCGACCTCACATGATCCGCGAGCTTAAAAAGCCAACCACGTGATCTAAACTGGTCCGTGCGCCTCCTTCGCAACTTCCGCGTGTTAACTTCTCCCAAGCTGGAACTTTGGAAGAACCAGAATCTCAGGAACAATCAACGTCCCCACCCCTACCTCGATCTCCAAGGACCCTCCACGAACGCCGCCATGCCTCCCAGACTGAACATTCCGCCCATAACGCGCATCCTCCTCATTGTTCTTGTGGCGCAGTCTCTCCTGAGCTTTGCAATCCGCTACCGGCAATGGTCAGAGGAGTCGGATATTGTTGTTCCATACCTCGTCCTAGTGCCGCAGCTATCTCTGATATATCCTTGGACTTTCCTCACAACGACGCTGGTGGAGAACAACGTCTTTACATTGGGGATCTCTGGCGTTACAATCTATTATGGGGGAAGATATCTCGAAAGGGCATGGACGTCAGCAGAGTTTGGAAAGTTTCTCCTGGTCGCTGCACTGATCCCTAACTTGGCATGTTTTGGGGGCTTGGTGATTTTGTTTGCAATTACTGGAGATATGAGCTGGACGTAAGTTCACGTTTCACTGCCTGATGGAATATGCTGACACTTCTGTAGGCTGACAACCATCAATGGCACCATACCTTTACAAATCTCCTTCCTTGTTGCCTTCTCACAACTCGTACCGGCACATACAGTTACGCTCTTCCGCGGCATTGTTTCCCTCCGAGTCCCTCGATTCCCACTCCTGCATGTCCTCAGCGTCTTTCTGCTATCTCTCACGCCCATTTTGAGTGCTGCCAGCTTCTTTCTGGTCACCAATGCTTTCTTGACCAGTTGGACATACCTGCGGTTCTACAAGCCAGCATTCCCGGATCTAGAAACTTCCCAACCAGCTTCCCTAAGGGGAGATGCCAGCGAAGCTTTTGCCTTTGCCGAGTTCTTCCCCGACCCGGTGAAGCCGTTCGTTTCCGCCTTCGCGAACCAAGTGTATAACATCCTTGTGTCGCTGCGCATATGTACGCCATTCTCAGCCGCAGATGTATCAGCATCCCGAGGTGATACATTCATCCAGCGTGGTGCTCCAGGTGGTGCGCGTGCAGAAGCCGAGAGGCGGCGCGCTCTGGCTTTGAAGGCCTTGGATCAGAGATTACATGCTGCAACAGCCGGACCGACAAAGACGCAAACACCACCACCAGCTCAAGCGGGACCAAGTGTGCAGATACAGCCTCAGCCAAATGTTCAGACGCCGTCTGCAATGCTGGGGGAGACGACTTATGTGCCTGACAGAGAAGACGAGAAGGGAGCTCATTGAGAGCAAGAATACCTGGTTGTGCAGCGGAGGATCGATCATATCTTAATTCGTGGCGTTGGGGGATCTGCGGATAGATCTTGGTGCTAGGCGTGTATAATGTTGACTGTATATCACTATATGATACCCACACTTTGTCCTGTGCGGTCTATGAGTGAAGCTTTTGGTAAAGTGCTACGCCTCCCCGATTCCCGGCCACGTATCAAGCAATTCCTTGGTGTAGTTGAAATCATAGATCGCAATTCTATTCAACCGAAGTGGCTCGGAAGTGACTAGATTATCTCTTCAATGTTCTTACATGATGGGGAATATGCTGGCTACCCCAAATCAGGGACGGGATTCGTCATTACTCACCTTCATTCATGTCTATTTTATTATAGTCAGAAGTGTATTACCTCATCAATGTTCTTTTGAAGTCAACCCCAAAATAAGTCTCATCTATATGTTTGTTCATTCCAAACCTTTCCACCTTTCCAATGTCCAATGCATTCACATATTCTCTCCCCTTTTACGCCACTACTCCTCTTTATTTCCCGTACCTTTATGCAGGTTTGGGACGGATCTCCCTTGGCGTAAGCACATTAGACTGCTCCACCCCCTTTCAGCACCTGCCGTCAGCAGTTGAAGGATCCATCACGTGACTGGGGCGCCGCATGTCCGTCCCCACTCGTTTCATCGTCGTCTGCGCAATGCCCGAAACATTTCTATTTATACTCCATCCATCCCAGCAGCATCGCTGCAGCCCCTGGAAGACCGAACTCGCTCAACATCCGCAGCCTTTCCATTCTTCAAGCAACCCCTATGATCTAGTGGCTTCCGCTCGAAGCATGCAGCGATGTTGGTGGGCACGGTTTCTGGCACCGGTCTGGATCTTAAAGGGCTAGGCTAGCCCGCCAGAGGCCGGGCGCCCTTCAGTGGGCCGCCGAGTGGCGCAGATGGTGGCGCGTGGGCCGTCGTGGCCCAAGGGGGCGCCTCTGTAGAACCCTCGAAAAAGGAAGCCCAAAGCAAGACCTGAGTCCTGACAGACTCCACGAGCCAGACGTGAGACACGAATCGAGGTTTCTGAAGACAAGATCCCCATTCTCGCCTGCTGCCCCTGTTTCTCCAAGTCCAGGTCCACTTTCACTTTCACTGTGTATTTTGTTTTGTTTGGAGGAAGAGGGAGAGGGACGGGGAAGGGGGCTTGGACCATTTCCGCGTTCGGGATCAGCCGCAGCGCACCGCTGGCCAGTTGGCTCTTGCTGATTGTACAGGAGGCAGCAGTCAAGCGCAAGTCCTCGGCCTCGCGCATCTGACACAATCCCAAAGTCTGCAGCGCGCGTTCGTGGGGGAGGAGACCAACATGCTCTGCTGGCGTCTTGGTGGGCATCCGATGAAATTTTTACAGGTCGAATGCCGCCGCTTTCGCTCGGTCAGCGGCATGCCTTTTTAGCCTCCTAGCCGCCCATGTTTGAGTCTTTGAAAGCCATGCACATGTGAGCTGGTGGGCGTGGGGCGTTCGAATTGGGAATAGGGATCTTCAAGAGGTGAGTTGGGGAAATTCATGTGTTGTTTGTTTTTCTGCTCGGATGGGGCTGCCATGCTGGCATGTAAAAAGGCGTCATGAAAATCGCCTCAGGGCTCTGGGCTTCAGCCGACGGGCGTGATGTCAAGCCTCAGCACGTGATCTGAAGAAAATTCCGTTTTCTCCTCTCAAGCTCTTCTGTGTAATTGTAGCATATCAGCATTCACTTGGGTGTTCTGTATGCTTTGGCAACAGCGATACTCAAGTTGAATATCTCGATTGCATGCACAAAAGACCTTCTTCTGTGTCACGTGTGAGAAATTTCGATGCATTCATGCTCCCTGAGTCGTACGACAAAGCCTGCAGCAAAAGAGGTATTCCGTACAAGTTTCAGTGTGGCCCAACCTGCCGTTCCGCAATGTTCCCAGTGGCTGAAAAGCACAGTCGCTTGTCGGATCGAGGGGTTATGTGCATCTTTTCCACGGGTGACAGATAAACTCCAGTGAGGGGTCGGCCGTCTAAAAGGGAGGGGAATGGGCCGGCCAAGAGCCATGCGAGCCATGTGAGGATTGCCGACAATAGCTATGTGTATGTATGTATGCGCCCAGCCACACCGTGCACTGCATTGCAGGACGTGACGTTTGTCAGGCGTCGCTTTGAGATGGTTTATGGTTTTTATAGGAGAACGGCACACCGAGGAGGGCGCGCGGCTGGGATCTTGGGCCCTCGTGCTGCTTTGGCGAAGGATGGGGTAAGAAAGTTTTGAGTGGGTAGCACAAGTTCTATTCACAGGACTCGCCAGACTGCCAGAGACACGACCCGTTTGCCGGATAATGGGAATTCTGAGTTCTGAGCAGCCTCGTGGTGCTCCTGAGATGTTTCTGACCTTCGTCGATCTTGTTTCAAGATCAGAAGGAAATCATCATGCCCGAGCTCGTTCGAGAGCAGTCCCTGCCGTCTGGAGACGCGGGGAAATAAGAAGACGGTGCACACCCAGATGCGGCGGTTGGATGCGATACGACACACCTTATCGAATTTATTTCGAAGCAGCCTAGAAGTGTCCTTATTATTAAGAGAGCATACAGTACTTGAGTCATGCGAGCTTGCGGCGGTAGACGTGGCAAGCCGCCCGGATTTCATCAGACCTTGGGGACAGGACCAAGGGTTGTCTAGATTGGATTGCTACCCCATTGGGACGTGGAGCGGAAGCCAAGATGGCAGGATGGGCAGCTGAAGCTTGACTGATCGCTGCAGCCGTTTTTCTGGTGATATGCATCCTAGCAGTGGCAGCTCTGGCTCTGGCAGGCTGGCAGGCTGGCTCCGGCGTACGCCTGCGCCTGCGCCTGCGCCTGCAGGAGATTATTACTTTGCCGAAGCTCTCATGCGGTGCCACTCGATTCGCTCTGGCAGGCTGGCACACGGATCTCTTGTGCCATGCTTGGCTCCCTTGGCTCCCTGGGATCTTTGAGAAACGAGCGGCCTGCAGCTCTCGATCCCGATAGGGCATTCGGGCCGCAGGGCTAGTCTTAGCCTCTGCGTTCGCCTCTTGTCGAGTGTTTCCCAGCGTGAGACATCGGACAGCCACACGATGACACCCATGCCGCAAGCCAAGCCCAAGCCCAGCCCATGCCCATGCTCATTGCCCCATGCCCATTGCCCATGTCCCCATCACCATCGACGACCTGTTTCCGCTGCAACCCAAAACCCCCACAAATGCGAGCTGTCTCCGCCGTTAAGTGCCCTCAGCCCCGGCGCCGTCACGACACCAGTGCGTTCGCGGGAACCGGGTGAGACATGCGCGAGCTTCACTTATTGACCGTGACTTGACGTGACTGCAGGATGGGCCCCATTCTTCTTCAATCATCATAGAAGTAGATGGCCACTGCTGCTGCCGCGCATCGGCTCGAGTCAAATGGCGAGACGAGCAGCACGCACTGCAATTCTGGGGAACGCCATTCTTGCGCCCTGGGCCCGGACGGGAAAGCTCGCGGCGTCAACCGTTCACACTGCAGAGTGGCAGTGGATCGTCGCCATCGACTCCTAGATAGTGCTCGATCAGGCTTAGCGGACCGCGACATGGCCCCTGGCACTGCTCCTTCGGGGCTAGCCGGGTGATATTCATGTTCCGGGCCTTGGTGGGTGCCACTCATCCAGGATGACAAGCGTTCTGCAGACAAGCCGGGGGCAGCCATGCATCTCTTGTAAGACAGTCTATTGCTAGTTCCGTGGGTTAGGGGAGTTTGCCTGGTGTTGATGGAACCTGTGGGCTGCTCCTTCCTTTCTTTGCCCGCTCGTCACTTCTTTCTTCCAGCCTCAAACTCTGAGCGTTGTACGGAGCGAGGAGCTGCGAGTGTCGAGCTCAACGAACAACACCCGTCCCCGCCCACACAGGCATAGCTATATTCATCCTCCTCGCCGCGTCCATCCTGACGAGCCGTATCGTCCATATCTCTTTGGTCGAGCTGCTGGACCCCTGCGCCACCAAAAGCAGCCGCCTCAACGTGCGACCTCGCTGCCCGATTATTTTCCACCCTTCAATCGAGGGCTTCAGATGGTCGTTGCATGCTGGTAATCGATTGAGTCCTTCCAGCATATCTTAAAGCACCATAAGCGGCAGTTCGGAGTGATTGTATTTTCTTGGCGATATATTTGGGGTGCGAACCCACAATCCGAGGCAAAGGTCACAACCACGTCGCGAATCGAGCCATGGCGACGCACCACCCGTCCCCTCCGGCGGGCATGAATTTGCACCATGGGCCGCCTAATGGTCCTCCTCCTCCAGGCATGGCTCCTCAACAACAACAATGGCCGGCTGTGCAGCAACAAATGATCGCGATGAACGAAGCGGTGTGGCTGCAAATAGGTAGGCCCCGCCCCTCTCTATAGGTAGGACTCGTCGCTAACATGATTGCACAGGGAGTCTTGCAGAGCTTTTGGGCAATCTGGAAGAAGCTATGTCTTCTTACGAAAGCGCACTGCGTGCCAATCCAAGATCTATTCCTGCCATGAATGCCATCAGCTGCATCCTGCGGACACAAGAGCAGTTCCACAAGGCTGTCGAGTATCTTCAGAACATCCTCAAGCTTGATGGAAATAATGGAGATGTTTGGGGCAGTTTGGGTCAGTGCCGTATAATTAGGTGATCTTGCCGTCGCTAACAGCCGCAGGCCACTGTTACTTGATGATGGACGACTTGCAACAAGCTTACTCGGCGTACCAGCAAGCCCTGTATCACCTGAGAGACCCGAAGGTAGTCAAACCAATCTCCTGAATTGACGTAGCTGACTTTGTTGATCAGGAACCAAAACTTTGGTATGGCATTGGCATCCTGTATGATCGATATGGGTCGCTTGAGCATGCCGAGGAAGCTTTTTCGCAGGTCATGCGCATGCAGCCCGATTTCGAAAAGGCCAACGAAATCTACTTTCGGCTCGGTATAATCTACAAACAACAGCAGAAGTATCAGCAAAGTCTTGAGGTAAGCAGAGCAGCCTGAAGCAAGCTGCCCACGTTACGCCGTCGCTAATTGTTTGCAGTGTTTCCGATACATTGTTTCCGTGCCACCGACCCCTCTGACTGAAGAGGACATTTGGTTCCAAATTGGACATGTCCATGAGCAGCAGAAAGATGTGAGTCGATTAATTTCCAGTTGCAGTGACCCTATTCTGACGACCGTTTCAGTACGACAATGCCAAGTCGGCTTATCGACGTGTGCTTGACCGAGACCCGAAGCATGCAAAGGTCCTTCAGCAGCTTGGCTGGCTGCATCACCAGCAGAGCAACAGTTTCAGCAGCCAGGAGCAAGCAATTGAGTACCTGGAGCAGTCCGTCAGTTCTGGTAAGACTCGTCAAAAATGAACGTCCAACATTCCACATACTTACACGTGGCAGATCAAAGTGATGCGCAAAGCTGGTATCTGCTTGGCCGGTGCTACATGTCACAACAGAAGTACCCAAAGGCGTACGAGGCCTATCAACAAGCAGTCTATCGCGACGGACGGAACCCGACATTCTGGTGCTCGATTGGCGTTTTGTATTACCAAATTAACCAGTACCGAGATGCACTTGATGCATACTCCCGCGCGATACGCTTGAACCCGTACATCTCCGAGGTCTGGTACGACTTGGGAACTTTGGTAAGTTTGCTTCACTTTCAGCCGAATTCCGTTTGAGACATCGCTAAGTAGTGCCACAGTACGAATCCTGCAACAATCAGATCAACGATGCCTTGGACGCCTACCAACGAGCAGCCGAGCTCGACCCCCAAAATGTACACATCAAGGCTCGCCTTCAATTGCTACGCAGCGGCCAGACCAACGGACTTCCTGTACAGACCAGCGCTCCACTGCCTCAAGATGTTCATCCTCAAGCTTATCAAGCGACTGGTGCAGTTGGTCCTCCAGGTCCTCAATGGGGCAATTCAGCTCCCCAGCCTCCACCACCAGGACCACCAGCGGGCCCACCTGCAAATGGCTGGGGTGGTCGCTTGGCCGAGATCAACCCACCGCCTCATCCGGCAAATCCGTATGACCAGCGGGAACCAGCTCGTGGCCCCGGACCGATTCCTCCTCCACCACGCGCTCCAAGCCCTAGGCAAGAGCAGCAAATGAGACAATATCCAGGATCTGATAGAGGCCCTCCTCCCCCTCCACCTCGCCGCACTCCTCCACGTGATCACCACGCTCCTCCTATGGGTCCATACTCGGCACCAGGACTTCCTCAACCTCCTCCACAAGGACCTCCTTCTCAGCCTCAGCGAGTCTCAAATCCAAACTACGCCGGCCCAGGTGCTTCTGCAGTGCTTCCTCCGGCGGCTTCCAGTATGAATGGCTCCGGCCCAGGTTCTTTGCCCTCATTTCGAGGTGGCAGTCCTCCACCACAAGTCCGACCAATAATGGACAATCGAATGCCATCTCCGAAGTCTGGTTATCCGCACCCCCACCAGTACCCACACCATCCAGATAGCTCTAACCCTGGTGGTATTGAAGGAGGTGCTCCGCCGCCAGCTTCTGCTCTTGCTGCTGCAGAGGCAGCCGCTGCAGAGCGCAATGGCGAGAGACCAGGCTCCGTTGGTTCAAAGCGACGAGGTGAATGGGATGAAGAACCAACCGGAAAGAAAGCTGCATCAGACGAGAATCGAGCTCAGATGAATGACATGCATCATCGCAGACCATCTACGCCTCCTCGAGAGCAGTTTCGTCGAAGCTCTTCAGAAGCCCGTCGTGAGGAGCAGAGACGCATGGAAGAGCAAAGACGACTAGATGAACAGCGCCGAGCGAATGAGAACTATCATCCATCCGAAGCCGCTCATCATCCGCCAACCCACGGCATTCCACCAAACCACCTTCCACCTATGCAGCAGGGACCACCACCGGTGCATACGCCAGTTCACGAGCTGCCGCCCCCACCTCCGCCACCACCCGCCCCCAAGGACTATCCAATTGATGACCGTGAACAAAGAGAACGGCTCGATCACCCACCCCCACCTCCTCCAGTTGGAGAGCCTGAACGCGCAGCAAGGAAGATGGATGTCGACGAAGACTACGATGATGAAGGAGAAGAGGATAAGAAGGGTGGTATTGTCTCAACATCGGCGTCTGGGCCTGGCTCTGCAACAGGAGAAGCCAAGGCTACATCTCCCAGTGGTGTTAACGGTCATGCCCTGAACGGCTTGCCGAACGGCCAGCCAAAGGTTGAAACTCCTGCTTGATCGAAAGTGTTTCCGTTTGTTATGTTGAATCTCACGAAGTGTAAATCACTCTTCTCGTTGAGCGTATTGTATAGAATGATGAAATTCATGAAAACTGCTTAACACTGTTTGATATTGTGATTGCGTGAGGAGGGACCTATGAAACGAGTCTGGTGAGTTGACATTGATAGTAATGCTGTATTTGCAGTCATTCCACGGTCATGTGCCGCTGATGGGGGTCAACACTAGGATCGATCCACGAACCGTTAGAGATTATATTGGTATGAGAGGAACTAAAACAGAGACGAGAGCCACTTAACTATTTGATTGGAATGAGTCTTGTATCCTCGAGTCTCAATGTCTGAACAAGATTGCGAGGTTGTGAGATGGTGGTAGCGTGAACCAAGATTCAACACATGTTGAATGAACTACAGCTTTCTGGGACAATTTGAGGCAATTGTAACTCATCGAATTGGAAAACTGAAATGTCCAGAACCACTAGTGGTTGACAGAATTCGCGGCGCACTGCTGATTCTCAATGTGCTATAATGTCAAGGATATTCAAAGTCTAAAGCCTATTTTCTCACATCAAATGTCCTCTCGATTAGAAGAACATTCCGGCTAGTAAAATCTGTCTCTATCCGAATCTTCCTTGGATTGTGGTACATTAGAGGCTGGCACTGGCCTGTGAACCTGGAAGTTCACTGGTCCACGGTCTGGTCACGTGGCACTCGCTCCTTCCTCGACTTCGCTAAGCCGTTAGCACCGCGCTAGCCCTAAGGCGCACACTCAGAATATTTTGCTTGAAGATATCTTCAGATCAACCACTGCGCAACGTCGACGCGCAAGAAAACCCAAACGACATTGACAGTTTGACGGTCTCAGAGACATATCTCGAGGTCCTCAACCATGTCTCACAGAAAATTCGAAGCTCCCCGCCACGGCTCTCTTGCCTTTTTGCCTCGCAAGAGAGCTGCCCGCCATAGAGGAAAGGTCAAGAGGTGAAAAAAAAAATCCAATCAGGCCTGCAAGAGCTTGCTAACTTCAATCAGCTTCCCCAAGGATGACCCGAAGAAGCCTGTCCACCTCACTGCCACCATGGGCTACAAGGCTGGCATGACCACAATCGTCCGCGACCTCGACCGACCCGGCGCGAAGTCACACAAGAAGGAGATTGTTGAGGCTGTTACGGTCATTGAGACACCACCGGTACGAACAATGCAGCCCGCTTGGCTTTGTGCCAATGGCTAACATCTTTTATAGGTGATCGTTGTTGGTCTAGTTGGTTACATTGAGACTCCTCGCGGCCTTCGATCCCTCACCACCGTCTGGGCTGAGCACTTGAGCGATGAGGTTAAGCGTCGATTCTACAAGAACTGGTACAAGAGCAAGAAGAAGGCCTTCACCAAGTACGCCAAGAAGCACTCTGAGAACTCTGGCTCCTCAATCACCCGTGAGCTCGAACGCATCAAGAAGTACTGCACCGTTGTCCGTGTTCTCGCACACACCCAAATCCGCAAGACTCCTCTCAAGCAAAAGAAGGCTCACTTGATGGAGATTCAAGTTAACGGCGGCAGCGTTGCTGACAAGGTTGAGTTTGCCTCCGGTCTGTTCGAGAAGCCAGTCGAGATCTCTTCCATCTTTGAGCAAGATGAGATGATCGATGTCATTGCGGTCACCAAGGGTCACGGTTTCCAAGGTGTCACCAGTAGATGGGGAACCAAGAAGCTTCCGAGAAAGACACACAAAGGTCTCCGAAAGGTTGCTTGTATCGGTGCCTGGCATCCTTCCCACGTCCAATGGACTGTTGCCCGTGCTGGTCAAGACGGATACCACCACCGTACCTCGACCAACCACAAAGTCTACCGTATTGGCAAGGGCACAGATGAGGGTAACGCATCAACTGAGTTTGATGTCTCCAAGAAGCAAATCACTCCGTAAGTTTTTGACTAGTCACTACTGTTGAATCCGGCTAATAGAGTGCAGTATGGGTGGCTTTGTTCGGTATGGTGAGGTTAAGAATGACTTTATCATCCTCAAGGGTTCTGTTCCTGGTGTCAAGAAGCGGATCATGACTCTCCGAAAGTCTATGTTCATTCACACCTCAAGAAAGGCATTGGAGAAGGTTGAGTTGAAGTGGATCGACACCTCGTCGAAGTTCGGTCACGGTGCATACCAAACACCTCAAGAGAAGCACAACTTCCTGGGTACGCTCAAGAAGGACATCCAATCTGCTTCTTAAGTCTGGTGTTGCATTTCTTTTCCGGCTTCGCGATCTGGTGTAAGGGGCATTACATTTGCATCGTGTGCTTTCTAATGGTCACCCAAAATCTGGGCATGGAGTAGATAGCAATTCATGAATGAACCTATGAAAAGCAAAAGCACTGTACCTAGTCTATCCCGTGCTTCGTGTGACCTCATAATCTACTCCTCAAATGGTGAACTAGAACGACGAAATTACTTCTCCACCTTTGAAATTCCTGAAAGCTACCGCCCACGTTCGTCATCGCCCCTTCAAAACGCACGTCCTCCCCCAGCTCAGGCAATCCAATCACCCCGCCTCATCAACCCCACCAACATCTACATAAAGGACAAACCTCTCTGAACCTCATGGGCGCTGTCCTCGCTTGCATAGGGCTCGCCTCTCAGCATATCAAGAAATCGCGCGGCAAGAAGAAAGCTTCTCGCGCCAACGACGAGTCACAAACGCAACAATTGCCTCCCCAAGTAGCTTCGCAGGGAGACGCGGAATCGCAGTCTGCCAAAGAAGCCCAGCAAGGGCTGCAGGACGAGCATCTAGCTACCGTCTCACCGATAGTAGAGCCCGGTGGCGACAGCAGGATCGAGGCAGAAGCTGCAGGAACGAAAGAGGTGCAGAGGGAAATCGCGACTGCAGCGCCGTTGCCGGTGCCTACGTGAGCTTTGAGAGTTCTTTCGCCCCGTCTTTCTTTCACGGGAGAGGAATTGGAAAGGCTGAGAGGAAGCTCTGCTATAGTACGGCTTCGAAACCAACGAGACCATTCCATCCAGGACCGGGTGAGGGATTGGCGGGGGTAAAGCTCAGCAGGATGGCTTCAGACGAGGACTACATGGCGTTCTTGAATAAGGCGAACAAGGATCCCAGTGAGGGGACGGCGAAGACGCAAGGGAAGGGGAAGATTGAGCTGAAGGCTGTGGATCAGGGTGTCAAGGTCCCAGCAGCGTTGAAGAAGGCTACGAGTGATGCTTTCTATGTTAGTGATGCGGATGAACCGTTTGTGCCGGTTTATCTGAAATATGATGGCAAGAAGTTGCCAGATGAAGGTCAATTTTTCTTTTCCTATCATTACTGAGAACTCTGCTGACAAGTTCCTCATAGCTACCTTTGCGAAGCTGGTCAACCACCCTAGCCCTGATGATGCGGATGTGGAGATTATGGATATTGGAGAATGGGATACGCAGGGACAATACAAAGAGATTGTGGATGCTACGAGAGATGCTACAAAGGGTAGTGATGTTAGGGTCTACAGGATCGGTAGGGAGGGCTCAAGGGTTGAGTATTGGGTCGTTGGCGTTGAAGGTGGAAAGCTCATCGGAGCAAAAGCTTTGGCTATTGAGAGTTAGGTGGCTAATGGGAGGTCCTGCTTCAAAGTAACATGATCTGAGGTCTTTCAAGACCGTGTCTTTGCAGACTTGAGCTGCAACTGCGTCCTTCAACCCAGCGACGAACTATCTGTAAGAATTAAATACATGAAATGCCAAAAGAACGGATAGGAGAGCCCTTTCGAGGCTCCAAAGCGACATAGAACAGCTCCATGATTTGGCATCTGCTCGACCTCTTGGCTAATAGGCATTAATGAAGTCAAGCATAGACTCTTGAAGCTCTAGTATGCTGGAGGGATGGTTATATGCTGTATTTACTCTCCAAGGTTGCTAAGTAAGCCTATTGTCTGTTGCGGAAGTACGATGTTGAATCAAACCTCAAAACGAGCCGTGGCTGGCATGAATTCCGAGTGGGTCTTATATAGCTAAACAAGCAATTTTGGCATTCAACCAAGGAACAAGACGTGGTAGCTGAAGCTCAAACCTTCACTACGTATAACGCAGGCACATTGCTATACTGGAAACGGTACAGTGATGGGGAGTCAGCTTGTCCTTGGCCAGAGGATGTAGTGAGCGCAAGCTCACGAACCTCTTTTGTCTCTTGAATCAAATTATTTCAAATTGGTTTTTTTTTTTGCATTTTACTTCTTCTCTTACCTTGCTTTGGCAATTTTTGGCCGTTTGTTGACTGCCGTAAGCGAGGCGGGTTGACTTGTGGAAGTCAACAAGTACTGCCATTCATTACTTAGTCAAGAACTTATGTCCAACAGTGTCTAAAATATTGCTCATGGGTAATCTCTCTTTCACCTTGAAGGCCACCTTCGACGTCCTCAAAAATGCCAATAACTGGCGGGGTTTTGAAGGCTGCACAGCGAATGACCAAGGCGAGTGAGAGATGTTGAGCAGAATAGCTTCCGAACCGGCGCCATCAATCCTGCGCATATCTTGCCTTAAGGAGTTCGGAACCTCAAACCTGTTGTCCTCCAAAAAGGGCCTTCAAATTTGCGTGAGAACGCGATAAGGAGAACTATCACTTGACCGCTTGTCTTTCATCACGAGTTTCCTTCGAATTTCGATCGATCGATCGATTTCGTCAGCCAATTCTTAAGGTGCAAGAACATTGGTTCCACCCAGGCTGCCAACGAAAATCGCTGTGGATTTACGGAGATACCGTCCCGAATGACCTTGTCTGAAACGCACACCGTGGGACGCAAGTCAATTTTCATTCGAGGAAGAACAGCCGCAAAGAGTTGATCGTCGTGCCAACTTCCAGGAAAGTTGGAACCAGAATCCCACCATGACGCCGCATGGGATTGTGTTTTGCACCGCCACACCTGTAGGGACACCACCAACTTTGCAGGATCGACCAACTTTTCCACTTTTTTATGACAAGTAAATCAAGGATGGAATCTTTCATTGGAGGGATGAGTTCCGGTGTTCTGGGGGAAGGGGTCAAGCCACACGTCCCTGAAAACTAGCTCACGGGCTTATGTTCCAGAAAACTGTGACCCCCAAATTCAGGTCCTCAAGGAGACAGGTCCGAATTCAGGACGACGTCACGACATGAGAACTTCCAGCGAGCAGCATATATGTCTTGCTCCGTTCGAGATTTTGGAAGCGGCCACTCATTCTCAAAAAAAAAATCTGCTCGGCAACAATCTGAAGAGAATCCAAGCCTTCCTATGTTTCGGTAGTAAAGCTACTGAAGACAGACAACCTTACCCACCTCTGCAACATCGGTACACAACATTTTGTCGACTGTCAGGCACGACACAGAGACAATGAATACAAACCAGAAAACCTCTGAGAGGGGTTTCGCTCTTCAGAAATACCTACTCCTCCACTCTCAGCACGATGCTCTTCAGAAGCATCTCGATCAGATCACGACTTCGTTTCCAACGACATCGTCCACCTCTCGATCTCCTAATCGACAGCGATACACCTCTCTCTCATCCTCACCTTCCGACGATGGCATGTACGTTTCCTCACCTCCACAGGTGGTGCGCAATCATCATCGTGGCGGCAGCATCCCGCAGTCCCAATCTCGGCCTGCCATGAAGACAAGGCGATCGTCTCTCCCGACCGTGATCGATGAGAATGTTATTGGAGAGATAGAAGAGGACGAATTGAAGCTGAAAGATGTGAACCAACAAATCAAGAGCACATTGACGGAGCTGCTCAACTGCGACAGTGTCCGGGGTGATAGCAGATACAGAATGTGGATTCAGACACGATTGATGGATGCAGAGAAGGAGCTGAAGCAGGATCGGAGTAAGAGCTGTGATCGGAGAAGAAGCGAGGATGCTTCGGCCATAATGTTTTGACGGAAGGGAGGATACGTCCGTTATTGTCGGTGTCGGCTTGATATTTCTTAGCCTTTTGTACCTAGATACCCCAGACTGTCACTGAACAGGCTCGTTTCAATTCAAGAAATGATAATGACGGCATACGTCACTCATTTGTACGTCCGTAACAAACATTTCATCCCAACGTGAGACTTGGCGCGTGCAAAACATCCCGACTTGTTCGTGTTTCAAAACGGATCGAAACGTTCCCGGGAGGCGCAGGATTGCGACGCCACGCATTTGGAATTGGAGCACCAAGAACTTTACAAACCTCTTAATCTTTCTGACAAAAGATCGCGCCTGCGAGTGCTGATTGGCTATGGCTTCATCTCCCAAGCAGAGCAAGGCCCTGATGAGGAAAAGCTGCACACGTGACTCTCCAGTCTGCGCCGGCGCCACAACGCTCTTTCACATGCCGCAGCTGTCCGCGCTGCAGAAACGCGCGCACCTGCATCGCACGATGAAGCAACTCACGTCTCATAGGGAGTACAGACGGAGCACCAAGCATCCGCGGCTGTGTATCAGCCACTCACTTGCCCGAGCTTCCAAATTAGATCGTCCAAAGATAGGTGCATCTCAAAAGCTTCTTCTCTCACCGCAACGGCCGTTGTTCTCATTCTAATTCCTCATATCTACCCCCATCTCGTTGCGTGTTACTGCAAGACATCATTGCCTGAGATAGAATACCCGAGTCATGTCTTCCAAGTGCGAATCCGAGAAGGTGGCGCCCCAGCACAAAAGCGCATTCTTTTCCTTCATCAAGGTGCGTGTCCCCTTTTGCTCGCATCGTAGAACCTATGCCGGCCCCCAAATTCGGACGAGAATAGGCACTGATAATCTGTAGTCTTTAGCAACTTTCAAAGGCGATCTCGCATCGCTGACTGCCCCGCCTTTCCTCCTTTCCCCGCAATCTATTGTCGAGTACTCGGCCTATTGGGCTGAGCACCCAAGTCTATTCGTTGCGCCTGCCAGCGAACCAGACCCCGAAAAGCGCGCGCTGTTAGTCTTGAAATGGTTCTTGAGTACGCTCAAGCAACAACACAGTAGTAAAGATGAGAACGGGAAGAGGAAGAAAATGAAACCACTCAACCCTTTCTTGGGAGAAGTATTTATCGGGAAATGGAAAGACGAGGCTGGAACAACGAATTTGGTTGCAGAACAAGTTAGCCATCATCCACCGGCAACTGCTTGCAATATCTGGAATGATAAGCATGGAGTCAGGGTATGCTCCCCTCTCCTCTTTCTTGCAGCCCATCATGATGATAATGTTGTATACGTAGCTACAAGGACATGTCGCACCAAAAGTATACTTTTCGGGAACCGTACATATCGATCGGAAAGGCTACTCCCTTCTGCATATTGACAAATACGACGAAGACTACTTGATAACTATGCCAAAGATCCACGTCGAAGGTATCATGACCGGTGCACTCTGTCCAGAGCTCAGCGGAACTACATACATACGCAGTTCCTCTGGTTACACTGCCAAAATAGAGTACTTTTGCAAAGGCTGGATTAGCGGCAAGCGAAACTCCTTCTCTGCGTCTTTATTCCACGACGATCATGAGGATGAACCTGTATATGTTGCGGAAGGACTATGGAACGGAGAGTTCTCGATCAAAAAGTGTGATACCCAGGAAGTGGTTGAGAAGTTCGACGTCGATAATGTGCCGAGGACCCCTCTAAAAGTAGCTCCACTCGAGCATCAACATCCTCTAGAATCGAGGAGGGCATGGCAGCATGTTTCCAATGCCATTGATCGAGGGGATATCTTCGCTGTGGGCCATGAGAAGACCAAGATCGAGAACGAGCAAAGAGAGATGAGGAAAAGAGAGAAGGCCGAGGGAAGAGAGTTCCCGAGGAGATACTTCTCAAAGGCCACAGAGGACCCAGTTGCAGAGAGACTGGCTGAAGGCATGAAAGGAGAGGCGTCGCTGCGAGGGGAGATGGATGGGCATCACGGGATCTGGATTTGGGATGAAAAGAAGTACAGGAGAATCCAAGACAATCTGCGGAACGGCATAAAGAGTCCCACAAGGACGAGGTTTGATTCTGGAGTTGGAGGGATAATTCTGGATATGATGGACGAATGAAGGCATTACTTGGCGTTTGGGAGGGGACTGGCAGCCTCGTTTTTGATTGTGATAGGATACCAATGAATAGAATTGCATGTTAGATACAGCCTGCAGTCACGTTTGGGAAACGTCGAAGACTCGAAGAGGGATGGATCCTTGGTTCACATGCAATTGCTGCAAAAGCACGCCCCAAGGAAGATGCTAGAGAAAGAAGCAAAACGAATTTGAACGAACTATGTCGACAGTGAAACTTTTCGGCCAAAGTCTTCACAAGGACGTCATTTTGGGAGGTCGTGTGGATGCCATCCCTGGAGGGGTGCGGGTAGTGGCGTTCTGGCAAGCCAATGAGGGAAGGAGCAACACGAGGCTGAACTCTCGGATGACGTATGGGGGGAAATGCGAAAATCGCGAAATCGAGGCTGCTGGCCAAGATTCACGACAATCAGAAGGTGCTCGACGAGTATATAAGGCGCCGTCCAGACCTCCAAGACTCTTCTTCTTTCAACCATCAACAAACTCAACTTCAACGCAAAATCAATCAATCAATCAACCAACCAAATCACAACCAACCGCAATCATGTCTGACAAGAACACTTCCACTCTTCAATCCTACGTCGACTCTGCCACTGGTGCAGTACAGTCTGCCATTGGTAGCTTGACTGGCAACACTTCTGACCAAGTATGTTCATCGACCTGCACTCTCCACGCATCAAAAACTAATATGATAACAGAATGCCGGCGAGGCCAAGAAATCTAAGGCTGAGTTAGAGAACGAAGCTTCCCACGCAACTGCCAAGATCGGCAACTTCTCTGCTTCCTCATCCGGTGCCATCACAAAGGATGACCCGAACCGCACTGAAGGTTCATGGAACCAGACCATCGGCAGTGCGAAAGAGGCTCTCGGTGGACTTGTAGGCTCTGAGGTATGTTCTTTCCCTCTTAACTTATTTCCTTCACGCCATATTGCGATACACACCTCCTTCGTGTAAACTAGTGCTAACATTTGCAACGGCAGGACCTCAAGCGATCTGGTGCCCAACAGAACGCCGAAGGCAAGGCCCAAGAGGCTCAAGGTCAACTCAACGACTTCGGCTCGGGCATCACTAATCGTGCAACTGGTGCCGTCCAAGGTGCCGTTGCAGGTTTTACCGGTGACCGTGACGCACAATTGAAGGCTCAGGAGCAACATGATATCGGCAAGACTCAACAGCGTGGCGCCGAGCACGACATTGTAAAGCAGAACTCTTAAGTTCAGTGGTGGATGATGAGACATAGGGTTAGGGAGTGTATGATATATGATGACATGCATGGCTTATGGGATCGGAATGGAATGGTACCGGTGGGATGGTTTTGTGAGACTTTGCTTTCGTGGTAGTCTAGTGCCACAATAAATACCCCTCTATGCGAAATATATCTGCATTCTCTGTGCTTGTGAGTGGCTCTCCGTGGCCTGAAGATAACCCTATCCGGAAAGGTGTAGACTTGTGTGCTGTGACCATCTGTGACCATCAACATTTTTCTCCCTGGTACGAATATCGACTTTCACATACCTTCTGCTTGTTGAACCCATAGTAGCTGTAAAATCCATTGGACCCAGCCATCACTCGCAGACCGACCATTTCTGTCAAGATGTCGACCCTTGCAGGTCCGTTGAATGGAACCCTCATGACATGGATGCTCTTAGTTCGTGGGTCGGCTTGTTGGATGTTGAATCTGAAATAGCTAGATACATATCGTTCAGGATTGAGCTATTCCCACACGGACTTTGAATATTCCGGTTGCATCTCGGACATCGAGTGCAGAAAAAGTAAAGAGTGTTCACTTCATTGCTCGGTTCTTACTCGAGATCTCCAATGTCTGTGAAGTTGAATGGCGAGCATAGTATTACCTAGAGGACTTGAGAAGGCCGTCCACCTCGATTACTTGGCATTTTGGACTTCCACAGCCCAATGCCAGGTGAACGATCCAAAATTCTCTGGTACCGTAAATGTCCCAACAAAACTCGGACCAATGGTGCGATATGCAACAATAAGGAGTTTTTCGAGAAAGTTTCAAATGAGGGAAGGAGTGGAGTGCATCACTTTCATCCGAACCCTCTCCCCTACGGACTTCCGAGAGAGGTCGGACTGTATTGGCTGACCGAACGAGCACGATGTGCAACAATTCAATTTGCTTTGTTCTAAACTGCTCGAGCGCGGTCTTGGCAGTTGAGAGTACTCGCTTCAAGTGTAGTGTTCCAGAAATTCCATGCGGATGAACGAGGAGAGGAGTGAAGGCTTCTGCTGGATGGTTACACTCGCGTTCTCGCCGCGGCCGCGATCGATCTCACACTTGCGGGTGATGTCGTGTAGGAAACTTTCTTAACGTCTGCTGACGAATAGACCCTGATTCTCTCGTCAGTTCAATACCCGGGATCCTGAAGATGATTGGAAGAAGTTGCGAAAATGCAGACAGAGATTTGAGGGAGAGAACGGGGTCAGGGGTTTGAGATGGAGGACGGTCATGTGATCTGATCTTGAAAACTCACTCGTAGGTTCCAACGGAATGCCTCATTCTTTCCTTCTCCCTCGCCCACACTGCTTTGACTTTACTGTTGGTTGAAAGAATGTCTGCAGTATTTGGCCTCGTATGCATTCATGATTCATACTGCCAAGCAGGCTTCGTCTACTGAGATAAATTATCTCGGATCTAAGACACGCGGCCGCGCTGTGTCCGCTTAAATCCTCCGCCGAAGATGGGCGAACTGGCTTGAGGCTGACAAAACACTCAGCCCGACTCATTTTCCGTCACTTTGACTGTGACTAGCCGCACACGGCGGTCGAACGCTGACATGCTTGCCCCCTTACGGCTAGAGTAGCCTGCTCGCTGTCGCCGCAAATTGTTGTTTTTGCCTTGGCTCAAGCCTTGATACGTTATGACGCCGTCACGGCTTCTATGATCTTACGGCGGAGAAGATGGTAGCAAGCAGTTACTTCTCCATTTTGCCCTGCATGGCGGCCCTTTGATTGGTTCAAGTGAAGGCCTCAAGTGAAGGCCAAGAAGTTGCGAACCACTTTTTCCTTCACGTCCTAGTAAGCAATGGAGATCAATTGACCGGCCAAGACCGAGTCATGGTGATATGAACCAAGTGAGGAGTTATATAAGTGCTTGTCCTTTCCTTTTTGTAAGCGTGAATTTCATCCCAGAGTGCAAAATACAAGTTTCTGCTTGAGTCTCTTTTCAGCTCTATTATCGCAGTGTACTATCGAACTTCGACATGGACTCAAGATCAGTAACCTTAGCGGGAGACAAAGAGGGTTTGAGAACAGCATCCCCGTCTCCTCGCCCATCATTCAATAAGGAGGCGAAGACGGACCTTGGTGATACTACAGACCAAGAGGATGGCTCTCTGAGAAATGAAGCCCTCCCTGCAGAGCTAGCAGACGGCGAGGGACAGTATCCTGAGGGTTTCCGCCTAGCCTGCATTGTCATTGCTCTCTTGCTTAGTATCTTCCTCGTAAGCTTCCTCATAAATTGTCGACCTGAACAGGACTGACAGCTTCCACAGGTAGCTCTTGACATGACCATTGTAGCTACAGCTATCCCGAAAATCACCGATGAGTTCAAGGGCTTGGATCTCGTGGGTTGGTATGGATCCGCATTCTTTTTGACTGTGGGTGCCTTCCAATCAACCTGGGGAAAAGGGTACAAGTACTTCCCTCTGAAGATCACATTCTTGATCTCGATTTTCATCTTTGAGCTTGGCAGTCTTATTTGTGGTCAGTATTACACGAGCTAGGACTCAAACCCAAGCCTGAGCCCCACATAATGAAGGGCATAAGCTGACAGTACTCAGGGGTTGCACCGAACTCAACAGCTTTGATTGTGGGACGAGCCATCGCAGGTCTTGGTGGTGCTGGTATCGCATCTGGAGCCTACACGATCATTGCCTTCACCGCCAAGCCCGATCGAAGAGCTGCTTACACGGGTCTCATGGGCGCTGCATATGGAATTGCATCTGTCATAGGACCTCTACTGGGAGGAGTCTTTGCCGAGAAGGTTTCCTGGAGATGGTGTTTCTACATCAACCTCCCTATAGGAGGCGTCTCTGCTGCAATCATCTTGTTCTTCTTCAGGACACCGCCGCAAGCTGTCCCAGCAAAGGCAACATTGAAGGAGAAGCTCTTGCAGATGGATCTTCCAGGCACCTTTGTCGTTATGGCGGCTATTGTCTGCTACATTTTAGCTCTGCAATGGGGAGGTCAGTCCAAAGCCTGGAGCTCATCTGCTGTCATTGGCACTCTCGTCGGTTTCGTCGTCATCATGGCGCTATTCGTCGTCATTGAATGGTACTCCGGAGAGCGAGCCATGATGGTTGGCCGCATCGCCAAAGACCGCACGATCTGGGTTAGCATGATCTTCATCTTCTTCCTCGCGGGGGCTTTCTTCCTCTTCCTATACTACTTGCCCATCTACTTCCAGGTGGTGAGTGGTGTCAGCGCTTCTCAGTCTGGCATTAGGAATCTCCCACTCATCTTGGCTTGCACCATCGCAACAATATTTTCTGGTGGCCTCATCTCTGTTTACGGCCACTACGTTCCCTTCATGATAATTGGAAGTGTCTTGTGCACAATCGGCGCAGGTCTCCTCTACACACTCAACACAACGTCCAGCTCCGGACACTGGATCGGCTATCAAATCATCACTGGTCTGGGCATCGGTCTTGCCCTTCAAGTTCCTATCATCGTGGCCCAAGCTTCAGTCAGTGCCGCGGACCTCTCCTCCGTCACAGCCATGATTCTTTTCTGCCAGACTATTGGTGGTGCATTCTTCGTTTCGGCTGGTGAAGTCGCTTTTACGAACATACTGATTGGCAAATTGCCTATCACTGCGCCTGGTATTGATCCTATGTCTGTTGTATCAGTGGGTGTTACTCAAATCAGAGCTACATTCGCTGCCAATGATGTGCCAGGCATCATTCTAGCTTACATGGATGGACTCAAGGTTGCATACGCGATTGCAATCGCATCTGCTGGCATCGCGGTGTTGGTCTCGGCATTGAGCAAGTGGAAAAATCTGAAGGGAAAGGTGCAGGTTGGTGGTGCTGCTTAGGTCCCTGTTCGTAGACTGTCAATTCTGTTTATTTTGTATAATACCATGGGCGGTGTTCGGCGTTCTGTTGCTTCAGACTTTTTAATTGGACATCCAAAACTGATAGATGGAGGAGGGTTGGGATATGCAGACGGTTCGATTACTGACAATAGGATAGAATTTAAACTCTTCTCAAGATTGATAGGGTAGAGCAGGATAAGAAAATTGAGAGAGGGAATCTTCGTCCATTAATTCTGTCTTCCCTTCTCCCACCATTTGAGCTTAAAAGAGAAGACCTAATCCAGTTGCGCTCAATAATTCAGAGTAAGTCTCTGTCCTCGTAGTCCTGGGCACCGTCCTGACCTCTTCCCACACCTTCGAAATACATCCCTCCCCAAGAACATTTTTTAGACAAAGGAACCCATCTACATTTGTTTGCTCGTTACCCATTACCATGCTCGCTAAATTCTTCACAAACCATTCTCTACCCTTACCATTCGAAACGGCAGCACAAACAACACACATCCACATCACAAGCCCCATCTTCTCATCCTTCTGCTTCCCAATCCCGCCCTCTTCACCCGCCCCCATGGTACTCAACCCTTCCCTCACCTTCTCCACCAAGATCCTCGACCCGTTGACAGAATGTGGAAATTCCTGAAGTACTGCTTTCAGATAAATCAGTGCTGAGAAGCGAAGTGGGGCCGAGAGAGGAGATTCGTGGGCCGGTGAAAGAAGCGTGGACGGGAAGGAGAGGAGGGAATGTTCCAGGGTATAGAGGTCATTTGAGAATGCTTCTGGGGAGAAGGTGAGATTCGGATTTGTCCGGATGAAAGTGAGCGTCTGGGTGAAGAGCGAGAGAGAGGTGAGAATATGGATAAGTGCAGGATGAATGAGGTGTGGATTGAGGAGAGAAATCATTCGTGAAGAGATTTGTGAGATGGTGGATGCTGGGAGGTTAGACCATGTTGGTGTAGTAGAAGATGGAGGGAGGTCTAGGTATGGTGTTACACCGTAGTCAATTGCGCCGGTGACGTCTGATCTGAAAGATGTTAGCAATTGATCAGAAGATTGCTAATTAGGTGTCTTGCCGACGAAGCTTGGCTTGGAGGAGAGGAGCCAGAGATGAGAAGCTGCCTCTTGCATTAATCATCTGCTTCAAGCCTTTCATATGCATGTGCCATATATGCACATCACCTGATATTGCCTGGAAATCTTAGTGATGAATCCTTGCTTATGAAGAACGAGACTTACCCCTCCTACAGCTAGGCAAGATATCGCTCCAAGAGTTGCGTCATCGCTACCTTGGTCCAGTGTTCCGAGGCGCTTTCGAAGAATCGAGATTGTCTGGCTCTGATGATGAAGTGTATCTTTGGATTCTTGTCTCCCTTCTAGAAGAGCTAGGTACATTGCAGCAGCATACAGCATTGCATGAAACATAGCTGCATCGGTGACTGCGAAATGGAACCATTCTGGAGATTTGAGAGGACTTATTTTGAGGGAAGATCCAACTGGGAACATCCGACGACTTGCATACGTCAAGTACTTACCGAGCAAGGCATGGGTGTGGGGTTCAATATTAATTGGATATATCGAGGACGATGTTGAGCGAGCAAGGAGGTGTTTATCGAAAGTACGAATTGGAGACTGAAGGTTTGACTTTTGGCTTTTTTGGCTTCTAGCTCTCAAGTTCGTCTCGTCACGCTTCATTTTCTCTTTCGCGTCTCTAAAGACTTCATTTCTCACATGGCGTCGAATTATTCTCAGAGTCTCTGGTCCATTCTGATTTGCAGGGGTTGAGGTGATGAATCTGTATTTGCGCCGGGGTTGGTTTTGAGGTTTTGAACACAAGTCGCTTGAAGTCCTTGAACATCGAGGCGAACGACTTTTCGTATCAAGATGGGTAGCTGGCTCGAATTGGGGTTTGTTCCGAGACCGCCAGCCCTTGTGGACCATGATATTCTGCCCACTGGGCAATAAGACTGTGACCGAGTCCATTCTCGAGTGGGCCAAGGCCAGAAACTCGTCGACTGAGTTGTCAGACGCCTCTCAAAGTTCCAACCTGTATACAGGTTTGTCGTATCCTCGCCAAGGACCAACCGAGATGTACCGAGGCTGACTTGGATAATGGTACAGTATGATAGATGGCTGATGTGAGCGGAGGTGTGGATCACGGTGACCGGTCTCACTGAACTACTAAGATGAGTGGCTACTAGATCAAAGAGTGGCGCATTTGACACTTTCCAAATCGGGAAAAAATTCCTCTAACAGTTTAGACACTTTTCCTGTGACCCCAACTTCACTTACGGCTTCAAATAACCGTATCTCGGCTTGGAACTTAAGGCCTTGGAGCATTAAGTGACGGAAAATGGCTCAAATGAAAAATCTTCAAAAACGACGGCTTCCCCGGATTGCCAACACAATTTATTGTCAGACCGCAGGCTCATAATCAAGTCCTCACTTTTCAATCTTCACCTCAAAATGACTACGCAGCAGACTGCTGTGACTCAATATGCCAATGCCAACGGAACCAAACTGGCTTATCGGCGACTTGGACTGCAGTCCGGCACTCCGCTCGTCATGCTCGTACACTTTCGAGGCAATATGGATTTTTGGGACCCAGCACTCATCAACTCCTTAGCACGAACCCGACCTCTCATTCTCCTAGATAATGCAGGAACTGGAAAGAGCGAAGGAGAAATACCAACTACACTTCACGGATGGGCAGTCCACGTGATTGCTCTGATGGAAGCTCTGAATATACAGCAAATTGACCTCCTTGGGTTCTCTATGGGTGGAGGTGCAGCACAACATGTTGCCCTGGCTGCTCCAGGACTTATCCACAAGCTCATTCTTGCCGGTACGAGAACTAGTCGTACTCCAAACACTGTCATTGGCCCTCGAAAGATATTCTTCGCACTTGCTCACGCTGTCACCGAAGAGGAGTTTAAGGAAGCATTTGCTCTTTCTTTCTTCAACTCCGATGCACAAGGACGAGCCGCAGCCCTAATTTCATGGGACCGCATCTTCTCTCGATCTCATGACCGTGCTTCTCATCTCAGCGTCGAGCTCGCAAAACGCCAGACTGAGGCATTCTCGAGATTCAGCGTATCAAGTCCTGAGAATCCATATGAGCGTATCCACGAGCTGAAGATGCCAGTGTTCGTTGCGAATGGAGACAACGATCTCTTGATACCCACCGTGAACAGCTTTGAGCTTGCTCAGCTCTTGCCGAACGCCCATCTACACATATATCCGAATTCCGGGCATGGATTCTTGTATCAACATGCGGAGCTGTTCGCTAAACATATCGATATGTTCCTTGATGGAGAAGCCGTGGAGTTCGGAGAGGAGGGAAAATTTGTGGCGAGTCTGTAAGCTCGGTAGCGGTCAAGAAGACAGGAGGCCATCGATCCTGAGTCCGTTGCGCTTCATTTGGCTAGCTTCTGGTAACGATTTGCGAGACACTCTTTTACATGACCTGTACCTCCTTGCGGAACAGAGTTGGGCTTGATACTCGTCGTCAATTGAATAATTACCTGGTTGTTTTCTCGACGCTTTCAAGCTGGGCTGAAAAGTTTATTATTTTGATATTCCATTCTTTCGTCCCGATCAAAGCCTAGAATATAACCACATGTTCTATAAAATCTGCTAAGAACGTATCAGTGCTCTCTTTGAGGAATGGTTATTGCCCAAGATACGGAGTTGAAAACCCAGCTTCATGAATAATATGCGCAAGTATACTTTGATCATACATGAAAGAACACACTTTTCGGCAACTCCCTGAAGCCCCACTTCAAACGCTTTGTTTTCAAACAACCAAAGCCGCACCCGGCAGAAAATTGACTTACTTTTATATGGCGCCTGCATACAAAATGATGTAACTCAGCTGTTAGCTGCCGCTTAGTAGGTAATGACCAAAATTCCAGTGACTTCAGCGCTTCTAGAAATTCACTTCCGCAGTATAGCGACATAGCTGGCAGCTCGGGTACATCAGTTTATATGCCTGCTCCATATAAAAGTAAATCACTTTTCTGCCGAGTGCGGTTTTATTCATTTGAAAATAAAGCATGTGGTCCTAGTCATTTCGAAAGTTACGAGTACCACTCAGCAATCCCTACAATTCCAGAATCGTTCGAGTGAGGTTGCTGCGAGTATTTTAATAACTTCTCCACGATGTCGAGTTCGAAATCCTGAGTAGAATCTCTGTAAAAACTCCAAAACCTGTTTAACAGCGTCTCCCAAGTGGGTTGCCAGATGAGCTCTCAGGCCAAAAGGAGGCAATAGGGCTGGGTTCTGAGAAGATAAAGTATATGTGTTTTCAAATGTACGAGGCCTTAGCGGGATAATTGGAGGTCAGGCAGCTGAATTGTCCAACTGAGCTGGGTACAATTAGTGTCAGTTGTTATGCTAACCGAAGGCCCCTTTCCAAAGAGATTCAGGGGCTTGAGCGAGGTTTGAGAGGTGTATGTAATAGCTCGCGGCATTGCTCTATGTACAGTACTGCAATTCCCCAAGTAATTGCCAGTACTCGCAATGTCATAGGAGAGTTCGAGCAGTGAGATCCTTGATTGTCACTCTCAAATATGCAAGGTGTCCCAGAGCTCTTGGAATATTCAGAGCCAGTGGCCAGCGGATGAGGAGATTATAGAATCGTGTACGCAGGGCATTGGAGCAAACTATTACATATTGCAATTCATTGGGTTCAGTTATACTGAGACATTCTCGTGCGACTCTTGGTTCCTTCGAATCCCCCCATTCTGTGCGCTCTTACATGCTATGTACCTTCGAGTTTCTCGTCCACTTTCTGAATGTCTTTCCATAGAACCAGAAAATGATACCAGTCAAGCAGAAGAAAAGAATCAAGCTCATGTTCGTCATAATTGGAGGGATATATCCACTCTTGATGATCCACGGGGTGATAAATTTCGAGAATCCATAACCCCAAACATTCTTGTTGACCGTGATGGAGACGAAAATCGAGCCGGCCACAGGTTTGTAGGAGTCGATCGAGTATGTCGAGGAAATGGATGGGAGGGCAGCAACTTGAATTCCTGCACAAGTGTAGCCGATGATTACAATTACCTGTTTCTCGTTAGCATTTGTTTTGTTAATTCGTTGTTTTGTTGGAGATCCTGGCATACCTTCCAGTCCCAGGCCTTCTGATAACCAACAGCCACGACGACATTTCCGATAACCATCAAGATAACATATGGGATCATGGCAACCAATCTCATCTCAGGCTCTCTAATGCCTCTGTTCCTCTTTGTCAACCTGGCTGCGATAGCATCGCTCAATGGACCAGCGGTGAACAGTCCAATGAGAGCGCCGATCAAGATGGCAAAGTTGAAGAAACCAATCTTAGTCGATGTGAAGTTGTACGGTGGAGCAGCAAAAGCTTGCGACTGGGTCAAGTTCAAAGTCAAGAATGAAGATGCCGTCCAAGAGACGACGAAGGACGAGAACTCCACGATTGGAAACAAGAAGAGCTTCCATGGCAGGAAGAGCTCCATGAAGAAGTTACCCTCATATGGCTGAGCGAATTTCCATTGTGCCTTAGATGGCTTTCCTCGTCCCAGATATGGATCTTGATGTGTGTGGACATGAGTGAGTCCTGCTCCTTCAACAGCAACAGGAGTTTGTGGCTGCACACGCGCAGTTTTCTCGGGATCGGCATGGTCTGTTACTGAAGTCGCAGCGTGAATCTGGGCTGGAGATTCGATTTGTTCCGTGGACCCTTCTTTCAAAGGTGGAGTGGAGGAGACCACGCTGTTGGACGGCATGAACGATCGATTGAATTTGGTTTCCGGAAAGAGAAAGATGCAGCAAAGCGCCACAAACCCAAGAAGAGCAGTGTTCAACCACCAAAAGCTTCGCCATCCCAATTGTTGCGCCATAGGGCCGGAAATGATCGGTCCAACCTGCAGGGTGTCAGAATGTGCGCAGCAAAGGCAGTTGAGAATAACATACCATCAAAGACCCGAAATAAAATGCGAAATACAATGTCTGATACTTGCCACGGTCATGGAGGAAGATGATATCCTACATCGAATTAGCAAATTTCATCACAATATTTCCAGGCTCGGCTCTGGAACTGAGAGAGCTAGGCTCTCAAGACGAGGGCAAGCTCCCACGCAGCTCCCACCAATCTGAATTCTTCTGCAACAGGAGACTCAATTCAGCAACAAATTGACTTAATAAACATACCGCCTACAGCGAATTAGCAATGTGTTTGTTTGAAGGGTAGAACCGGGAGCGAGCCGAAAGCGCTGCAACTCGCTCCAAGCCAGTGAAAGAAGAATTCAAGATGGAAAACAAGGAAACAGGAGACTGACTATTATGGTGGGCGTTATGGTCTCAGCAGGTCCTGCTCCAATACCATTGAGCCTGGGCATAAGTCAGTTCCTCGTAAAGTGTCCCTTAAAGCGCCACTACTTACACGCATGCTCCCATGAAACTATTGTAAGAATTCGCTCGTGCTCGCCATATGCTACTACCAAAGCAGATCAAAGTCGATACAATCATAACAGGCCTTCGACCAAAGCATGTTTGAATTGGCACCCTAGAATTATCAGCAAAGATCCTCCCCTGGGACACGCACCAGGGGTCGTCGGAACTCTTGTCGCAATACCGAGTTTGAATGCAGCATAAATCGAGGAGACATTCGAAGTTTGAAGACTACTTAATCTTTATCGAATGTTCCTTGACTTAAGAAACATTCTGACAAGCAAGTTTCTTTCTTTTCTAATGTTCCTTGAGATACGGTGCATTGCAGACTAGTATTGCGCCACGAGATCCCACAGCCACTGGAGACGGAGTCATACCAGATGAAGTTGCTAAACCCAAGCACCAGAATTGCAACACCAGTAAATTGTACCACAGAGGTCAGATCGGAATTGAATGCTTGGATATAGTCGCCGAACATGGGTGCCTAGGAGTCTGTCAGGAGCTGGTCTGAAGTGTAATTGCGGAGGACATGCCAGTGCCAGAGGGCCCATCCCTTGAGAAAACGCTACCAGAATTGCACATGTCATTGCAAATCCTTTCCACATGGGACTCCAATTCTAGAAGGCCGTCAGTACTGTAACTGCCGTGGCAATCGATTTGCGAGCTTACGAGAGGATCGTGTGGGTCATCGCTGGGTTGCGGAACAAGCACGGAGTGCTCTCCAGTTCCCGCTTTCACGAAGTGATGCGTGCCAACATCTACCATAATCTCTGTGCCTGGATAAATCTCCGTATGCAACTCCTGTTCCAGCTCCCTCAAAGCCTGCGAAGGCAGCTCGTTAGTGCAGCTCAACGCAAGCTGAACGGGTACAAAGCAGGCCTACCTTCTCGTCGAGATTCTGATCCATCTTGCCGATTTTCCCTGCTGGATCGCCTCGAGAAAACTGCGTTGACTTTTCAAGATAGAGTGTTTTTAGCTGAGGGCAGTGCTGGGCTGTCGCAGTTCATCACACCGGACAGAAAACGGACCGTCATGACTACTTATGTCACTTCTGCTCTCCACATCCCGAGTCGATCCCAAACGCAGCCATGTGCCTCCCATAATCTAGGATTGTTCCCATGCTCCGGCCTTTGTGACGCGGAACTGGGATTCGGGAGTTAGAATAATTGGCTAGTGGACATTACTGGCCCTCTCCGCTTGTGATAAGCTGGGTGAGCCTGTCCATTGCTCCGGAGCACAGCTCGAACCGGGAAAAGCTTGATTCCTGGAAATTCGACTCCCGCAGGACGGATGATCCCCACGTTTTTCGTGTTTGGCTCGCTTCCAGAGCTGGGGTCTGGGGAAGCGACCTTAATTGAGGTGGAGAGGAAAAGCAGCACTCATTTTTGATGTCCCAGACTCCCGTTAAGCCCATGCAGTGGAGCCACGGATTAAGACGATTTCTGCATGTTCCGAGACCTTATGAACAATAGGAAGAGTAGGCCTCCAGTAATTTCTGATTTTATCAAGAATGACGGAACTTTTCAAGGGAACGTTGGACTCTAGTAGATTGTGATTCTACCAAAAATGATGGAACTTTTCAAGGGAATGTTAGAGCTTGTACAAGCCGCATCTGGGACATTGAAGCTTTGGTGCCGCTTTTTCTCTGATCAGAGGCGATGTTTAGGTTGGCCTGGGCCTGAAAACTAGCTCGTAGGCTCACGTCATGTCCAATGGTACCGCGTCTAGTATCTGACAGGTGTATGACAACGCGCCAGTGGCGTTGCGAAATACAGCTGGGGAAAGTAAAGCATGGGGGAATCCCGGCGATGGAGGAATTGTTCCGCGAGAGTCACGGGAGCGCAAAAAGGGGCAGAAGAATGGAAACGGAATGAGAACGGAATGATAAGAAACAAAGGTCTGAGATTAAACTTTACAAATATCTGTGAATGTATCCACGAGCGATCAGCTGCTGAAGCTATACCTTTTGACCATTCTCAAAATGTGCGAAGGCTGAGCTTCCAAACCTGGGAAATGGTACCCCTGTTGGCAGAATTGCCGAGATAACTGCCGATTTGCCCCCCTTTTGCTTCAACTCCGCTTTGGGCTTTCGATATTTTGATGTTTTGAGCATGTCACCGTCTTAAGGATGGACGACTATTCGGACTGTCTGCCAGATTTGGACAGAGTTGCGGAAAAATAGCCTCGAAAGCCAAGGTAAGGGATAATGTCTTATGCGAAGAAAGAGCGCAACGAAAGGACTTCTTAGAGCTCTCACATAGAACTTCTCAATATTCAGCTTCGTTGTTCTAGCTTGGCTAAGGGCAACTCGGCGAAGACTGGCGTCGCTTTTTATATTCACTACGAGCGCGCATGCATAACTTTATGCACTTTATTCAACCTAGTGGGACAGCTTAACTGTCACGCCTCCAATTATACCTTCGAGACCTCGTACATCTGAAAACAGACAGAGTCTGTCTTCTTAAAGTCCCGCTCTATTGTCCCGTTTTGGCTAATGAGAATGGCCATTAGTGACACCTTTTCTATGCCCATTACGAAAGGGGATTTCTCTCCGTTTCGCGATTCCAAATTCCATTCATCGCAGTGGAAACAAGAAGCTGCACTATTGTAGTTCTTCAATGTTCCAAGTAAACCGTGAACAATCTATGATTTTCCCTTCCGAAAAGCTGTAGTTAAGTACGATCAAATGTACTTGCACATGTTTTTATTGAGGTTGGGGAGCATTTGAAACCACATGTATTTTGTCTAGCTTTGCTAGAGACCTTGATAATTAGTCCCGCTTTGTCTGTCTGCCTACCGCGAGGACAGGTATGTGATACCAATGTACCACGATGATCGAGGACAATGGGAGGTGAGAGTAAGAAGTCCTGTGACGCCCCAGCATTTCCTCCAAATGTCATTATACATCTCGCTCTATACAGTCCCATGTCATCCGGTTCCTTTGCCCCACCCAATGCTCTTCTAAGGTCCACAAGTTTTGCCCCAAATACATAAATCTAATATATCCAATTACCTTCAAGGTCTGTTTGTAACAGCGAGTCAAAGAAAAGGTTGTCCTCAGGCAAACTCCAGTCTTGTATTTGCTGTTGCTGCTGCGGTTGCTGCGGCTCTGGTTCCGGTTCGAAAGGCATTTGGCAAGAGAGGTCGGGGAATTGACAGCTCATGAAAGAGATCACAGGCATCTTGTGCTGAGTTGCAAAGCCTGGACTTCGAGGAGTGTAAGAACCCTGCCAAGCTTGTGCAGGTAGCTCCTGTCCCATTGCTAGAGTTTGTGCCGGTAATTGTTGAAGGTACGAAATGTCGGAGGTGCCACTCTGTTCCACGGATGCAGGCCGAACAATGCTGATTGTACCAAAGTATGGGATTGTGAGTTTGAGATTGCCGGTCTGGCGATCGGAGGGAGAGCCGGGAGAGCCAATGGCTAGGAGAGATTTGAGAACGCTAACACTCTGTGTCGCTACCAGATCTCGCCCACCCTGAGACAAATCCTCCATATGTTTGAGCACGGCTTGTACCATGGCCTTGTCCGCTTCTCTTTGTTGACGTTGAGACTGACTTTCACCACCAGTCTCGGACTCCATAATCGAGACGAGATAAAGAGTGACAGTGGAGGTCAGCGCTCCAAAGTCTACAACATTGCAGCAGAACGACGCGGTTCCAGCTCTTCTAAGAGCTAGGTATCTGTCAATCATTTCTCGGGAAGCTTTCAAGCAGCTGAACCTGCTGTACTCATAACGTCTTTCTTTGGCAGCTCGAAGCATGAAGGGAAGGTGAATAAATGCTAAAACCTGGAAGCTCCCTAAATTTCACACCATATCTAAAATCAGTCCAGTTCTACCGACAACGATCTTGAAGACAAAAGATTTGAAATTTAGGAAACAAGAGAACTAACACATTTGTGACATAATACGATTGAAGATCTTAGCAGCCTGGAATGAACTGTCGTTGGGAATGAATGCGGGAATATCCCACCAGCCTGCTGGCATTTCATTATAAAGTTGCTCCATCATTTCATCGATACTTTGTGTATTGGCATAAACTTGGGGATTATCGGATTGGTTTCGTTCGATGACTCGGCCGACAATATTACAGAGCCTTCTGTTAAAGAGCTCATCGATGTTCACCTCTGGGTTGTGAAAAGTTTCTTCTGGCTCGAATTCAAGGTCGGCCGAGCCGTTGGGTAAACCCAAGAGCAATCCCTGAGCAGGTAAAAGGCTCAGTACATGATTGAGATTCTGGACGGCGAATGCAACTTACGAGATACCTGTCAGCTTGAACGGCTTGAAACCACATTTGTCTACCCCCACGGACCGTGGAAGACCCTTTCTTTCTATGAATGCCCATCAATTGACCTAGATTTATAGCTCTACGTAAAGTTAACCACGCCCGCCGCGGGTTCCCGGCGTTGATATGGAACAATCCTTGAAGTACCAGACATTCAAGGCCTTCAGGGGTGCTGACCATATCGTCATCAGAAGTTATAAGCGACTGAACGGTGGTCATGTACTTGTCGATGCGTGCATCAACGGATGGCAGAAGATGCAGGCGTGCTGTGTCGAAATTTGGGTCTAACTGCTGCACGCATACCGCGATGTACAATATAGACCGGGCGATGCTGGTTGGATGTAGCTTTGAAACTTCTTGCATGTTGAAAGTAGTAGCCGAGACCTCCTCTACCTTCTGGCTGTTTAATGCGTGGATTAGAAGCCAAGAACTACTAGCAGTGCGGATCAGATCTGTATCTCTCTGGGACGGTAATAGATCAACTAGGGCTTGTCGAATTCTCTCTAGCTTTGTTGGTCTGCAGGAGGGAGTTCTCGTTCCGGGTGTAGGAGCTGCAGGCGAAGTGGACTGGGAGACAACATTGTCACGGCGACCAAACTAACACCGTCAGCCACAAGAAATATGAGAAAATCGCAGACGTACGACTGAATTCTCAAACAGAGAAAGGAATGGCGCAGTGTCGCTGACATTAGGATTTGCAGAAGCATTTGTAGTGTACGGTGTAAGCACATCGTTTGCTACAGACTCTGGAGTCATAATCTTGTGGACGTTCTCCTCTTCCTCGAAAGACTCGATTTTGGAGACCAGGGTTTCTAGGAGTCGCTCTACACGGCCAAGCCTCTCGCCAACTTGGTTCCCCGTCGAAGTGTCACGCTCCTCAGGGTACTCTTGACTTAGACATGTCGTCCCTCGAGCCACACATCCAGAACAGACAGGGACATCTTCTGAACTCAATTGGCAACGGATCTTCCGCCGTTTGCCTGTCTCAACATCAGCACTGGCTAGAGAACATAAACATTATAGCTTATCATACACTCCCAGCAACTCCGGGTACCTTTGCGAACCCTTTTCCTTGGGGGTTCTCCTTCAATACTCCCAACACAAGAAGAAGACATCTCGAGAAGATCAATCCAGCCTTGTGGTCAACCTTCGACGGAGGCCGAGTGAACCAACCCGGATCTGGATGGAGCAGAATGGGGAGCGGTCTGGGACAAACTTCGTCTGGGAATTTTCAACAATGGATTGACACAGAGCAAAAAATTCGACTGCTACTCGAAACAAGAACTTCCTAGCAGAAGATAAGGCAGAGGGAATTTAGGAAAATGAAGGAAATGTTCGGACATGGAGATAGAACTCGGACATTGAAATGTCAGCAATCTGCAGCCTTGCCGTCGCTATCCCTGCATGGGAGATCATCATGCCGCTCCCTCCGCCGCTTCGGTGGTCGAGCCTGCGGCCTCCCATTGGCCCACTGGTCTTGAACGCGTGTGGCTGTGGAGGCTGGTAGCCTTTGTCAGCATCGGCATCCACCAGATTTACTAGAACAGAATGTCCTTCATCTGGACCACAACCATCAGTATTCAGCACCTGTGGAGTCTGGTTCGGGCCCATGACTGACCTCATACTTGTTCCAGGATATCTGGAGTACCCCTGTAGCAATCCAGCGTGAGATCAAGCTTACTTTGCTTGAGTGTCGCCTCCACAAATTCCACAATGGATCTTCCAAAACGACCTGGACAACGAGCGAACGGGCAACGCTTGACTAGGAGACGTGTGCCTCTTTCATGTGTAGCTTGCAGAGTGAGAAAGTGAGAAGCTCTTCCTTGCCAACAACATCAAAGGATATCCAGCTCTTCTCCACCAGTTGGTAAAAAGATGATCACGTGCTGACACTGCCCAGGTTGAAATGCAATCGAGAGAAGCCATGCCAGAACTGTATTGTCAGAGGCGAGAGCAATGCTGCCTCCTGTACATATGCAGAGAAAGCCGAGAAGAAGAATGCAACTAAGGCAAACCCACGTTCAGATGCCGAAGACATGCGGAAACGCCTTAATCGACTCGAGCACTCCATCCTCTCCATGATGTCGAATGACGAGAAAAATGCGAGTCCAAGCAAACAATCTGAACTTGATCTAGAAAGTGGGCCGACCATGTCTGAGAGTCCCATACAAGCAGGAGGCCAGCGCATATCTAAGGATACCCGGAGTACCCATTGGGATGCGATTTTGAATGATCTTGGCGCAATGAAAGATGCATGGAGCGAAGAGAACGACAAATCAGAGCTCTCGAATAGCTCACAATCTCGTATCACCAAAGATCATCGGCCGAGCTTGCTTTCTGGCTTGACGCAACCTCCCGATCGATCGACGATTGTGGGATCACTTCCTTCCAGAGAGACGGCTGACAAGCTTGTGGCACGCTTTTTTGAGTCATACAATCCCGCCACTCCTGCTAGATGTGAGTAGTTTGCTCCAACCCTTATGCCGGTACTCACAGTCCAACAGACGTGCTTCACAAAGCCACCTTTCTGAGACAGGTAAATATGCAGCGTTCTCGCTCATTTTCAATTAGAAAACTAACATGCGTAGTACAACAAGCACTGGGCTGACCCCTCAAGGACCAAAATCATCTGGATTGGTCTACTATTTGGTATTCTCTGCATTGCTGTGCAGTCATATACCCGTACCAACGAAGTGCCTCCTGAATGTGAAGGCACAGCTCCCGCACTGACACAGTTATACCGTGTGCGGACGGCACAGTGTTTAACAATAGCTGACCTTACAAAACCAGTGAGATGCCTCCCAAAGAGGGAAGGAATTATCCTAGAACAACTTGACTGATTGGTTTAGGTTGACTTCATGGTGGAGACACTTTACTTGTACGCTTCCATTGAGTATGCCGATGAGAGAGATGGTAAGTCTCAATATTCACTCTCCCCGATCACATGTCTCGCGAGCAATTCAATTATAGCCCTAGTTTGAGACTATATTACACGTAAAATGTTATCTTCAATAGTTCATCCTTCGAAGTAGAGTTAACCAGAGACTATGCGTTTGAAAGGTGATATGGGGTCGTACTTATTGTCTGGGACTATGATGCGTCTCGCTTTACAACAAGGCTATCATCGGGATCCCTCTCAGTTTCCCAATCTATCAGTATTCCAGGGCGAAATGAGACGTCGGATTTGGTCGGCAGTAAATCAACATGATCTCCTATTCTCCGTTCTCATTGGGCGTAAGTATCTTTTGCATCTTACAGTTCTGTTTCTCCGATGAGAGTGGAGGGGCAGGAAGCTCTTTCAAGCGCGATCAGCAACTCCTATATCTAGAGCCTCGAAAGCAGTTTTAGTCCGAAACTCTCAAACCCCTCGAACTATTTATTAGTTTTTGGCGCTAATCGAAACCCCAGTTCCCAAATGCATACGGTATGCGGAGTGCGATACCCAACCGCCAAGAAATCTTCACGAAGCGGAGTTATACGAGGACATGAAAGAGCTCCCACCGTCCCGACCAGTAAGCGAGGACACAGAGATCTCGTACCAAGTAGTCAAACTGCAAGTCATGCGCGCTTATGGTCAGGTGGTGGAATTCCTCAATATTCTGGAGCCACAGCCATACGATGAGGTATTGAAGCTTGATCGGAAGCTCATGGAGGCGAGAGCGAACATTCCATTTCATCTGCAACTAAGGACGCTCGAGGAAATGGCTCAAGACCCCCCATCCCGAGTGATGGAAAGATTCATTCCTCAATTGTTCTATCACAAAGCAATATGTCTGCTGCATAGGAAGTACTGGGATACTCAGCCCCTAACAGTCTGCCCGCGGAGTAAGTTTTCTTATTCGCGCAAGTCCTGCGTCAATTCCTCCCTTGCTCTACTTGAGCATCAAGCCACCATGCACCACGCTGCCCAGCCCGGAGGGATTTTGGAAAAGTCCAAATGGTACCACTTTTCGATTACGAATCATGATTTCTTGCTCGCGGCAATGATACTTTGTTTGGATATCATGAGCCTTGGCCAGCTAGGCGGTGATCCACACGATCTTCCGCTGTGGTTCACCACAGAGTCCGAGAAACTCCAGGCGATTGAGCGATCTCGAGCTATATGGGCAGAGGTAGTCGATGATTGTCGAGATGCTAGAAGGGCTGTTAGTATTCTCACCTCGGTTCTCAAGAAACTGTCTGCGGCGAAGAGAGAAGAACAGAAGGCGAAGACCTCGAATGCCCTCGAAACACAGAATGTACTGTCAGCTTCTGTTACAAACCCGAACGTGGATTCGCTACGGTATAGTCCTTACTTTACAGACCAATTTGGGCTAGGAATTCCTCTTATAGCTGAACCACCCACTAGTTTTGATGTCAATATGGAGGTTGACTTCTTGGATACGCTGGGCTCTAATCTGACTGTTCCCGGAGACTTCAACTGGGTCAGTTCTCCAATCCCAAACCCCGATGCCCTTGGCTAACCCATCATAAAGGATGGCTGGGATCAAGCAATGGTTGGAATTCCCCAATTGTCAGGTCAAGATAATATTGCCGAATTTCAAGCACCAGAAAATGGCATGGAGGTCACAGAAAAGACGATTTGGCCATTCTCGGATTATATACATCGCAACTCTGTTACTTCATGACCCACAACACTACCCTTCAAAGCCGAATTCCTTCAATATTGGCCTGAATGCTCCCCTCCATGCATCGACCCCCTTTTGCGAGAATCCAAGTGCGATCTCCTTCTGATCGCCTTTCTCAAGAGCAGCAATGGTGCTGTCCATATATTCCTTGAGGGGCATAGGTGGAACAGCTTTCTCAGGTCCACCTTGCAATTCGATGGTTTTCTCCCTAAATCTTTCATCAAGCCCGGTGTCGACATATGGCGGAGCGAGCTCGATCACGTTGAGGTTTGTGCCTCTGAGTTGTGTTCTTAGAACTACGTTGAAGGTATGCAGACCAGCCTTGGTCGTGTTGTAGACCGGAGATATTGGAAGCGGGATGAATGCCAGTCCAGACGTGACTGTAATGAAGGTCGCCGGCCGCTTCAAGGACAGCAAGTGTGGAATGATGGCTCGTGCAACCACGACCGGGGCGATGAGGTTTGTGGTAATCTCAGAGACGATGGCGTTGGTACTGGTTGATGACGGATCGCTGAAGAAGCCAATCTGCATTTTCCCAGATACCACAAAGATGCTGTCCAAGTCTGGGAAGGCTCGGACAAGTCTCTGTAATTTTGATTCGATGCCTTGCACATTCTCGACGTCGAACTGCAAAATCTCAAGGCCTTTTAGCTCAGACTTTAGGGACTCGAGACGCACGACACGTCGACCTGCTGCAATAACCTTCTTGCCCTTGCTGTGGAAATATCGGGTGAAGGCTTCCCCGATGCCAGATGTGGCTCCGAGAATGAGGATAGTGTTGAGACTGTCTGTCATGGTGGAGTTAAAGATGCTGTTGAGGATCTAGTGATTTGGGTTTGTTGTGTTTGGATGACTGTTTAAGTGAGGAAGATGTTGATGGTTGATGGTCCTTCACTTGAGAAGAATATGATCTTATTTATACCCATCCAGATAACAAAATGGAGGACCTTAAGACCATAAAATCCGATTGAGGACGGAGTTCTGAGTTGCATCAGACATGGTTCCGCGAGGATCTGCTACTGTGTTATGACCGTGAAAATATTCTAAAATCCAGGGAAGCAAGAACCATAAATTTCGTTGCTAATCCAGCTTTACCCTAACTTTGCCATTGAAAAAATGAGGAACCATGTCCAAAACTACTGGAAATAGAGTCCGCTCGTGGAGTTTACGAAAGAATCTGAACGCCGTGGAATTAAGTATGAGGCGAGTTCGTAAGCTCGGTAAGGTATTGCCTATTCGCTTAGCGACGAATAGGGGCTTTAAGCTTCAGAGCTCTGCTAAGTCCATGGAGAAGTTTTGGGCGGAGATGGAATTAGTAGAAGAATCGTTCACTCTCGGTTTTCGATGCACCGTGGACTAAGGACTTGTGTCAAGTTTCAAACAGACTCATGAGGTAGAGTTGCCTGCATAAGTGGCTCGGGTTGTTGTGGTGTCCATGGAGATGCGGGGACAAGGTGAGTAAGAACTCAATTTGAACATCATGATGACAAAATGTGGATTCCATGGAAATAAGACGAAGATGATGATCTATACCTTTCGCCCCTCGCCCTGTCCTACAAAAGCTTCTCCCTCAAGGAGGTATCACGTGCTATTTAAGCCTTATATACGAGGCATTAACATCTTTGCCTGCCGAGCCTGCGTAACTAGAAAAAAAGTTGGAGCCGGCAGAGCTCTGCGATTCGACTTCAACAAGCTCACAAGACTTCACCCTTCCCATTAGCTACAAACCACATTTCGCATCTTCCAAAATGGCACCAAAACAGCAACGTATTCAAGTCGCCAAGGCTGATCCGCGCCGCCCGCAAGCAAAGGGCTATGTCTCCAGCGCCTACAACACCTTGACTTCACCTGAGAATGCGAGCGTTGTGAGGAGCATTGCTGTGTTCGGGGTATGTGTGCCTCAATTTCAATTACGAAATGAACTTGGACTCGGTTGGGATGTGTGATCGGGTGGGAAGATGGCCGGAGTAGCAAGGCGTAACTGGATGCAGAGGGAAGAGGATTTCATAAGCTGCTGGCTAATTGGCTTTCTTGCAGGCTGCCGTTGCGTTCTTCTCGAGTTCGTGGAGCGAGTTCTTGCTTCCGCCGTGAGTGTTTTCCCCAAGCTGCAATCTTGATGGAATGGTGGCTGACGCGGCCATAATGCAGGTTGTAAGAGGCGTACTTTAGTTAATCGTTCAGAGTGGGAGGGGTAATCGGGGTGTAAATTTGTCGATATTGGGTGGCTGAATGACGAGAAGACATGTATGATATGAAGAGGAAGCTGGCAATTATCGACTGTGGGTGGTGGACTCGATCAATGACATGGTTGTGCGATAGATGGTTTGGCGGGCATCATTGGCGTTCAGAACAATGGATCTCAACTTCACACACACGTACAAACAGAAGTACAAGCAAGAGTTTTACAGGATCCACAAATGAAATGGCTTCTGTGACCCGATCTTGTTTTAATAAAGCTGGATTTGTCCTTCCGAAGGATCGTGTACACTCAGGTAACTTCAACCTGTTCAATATGGTACATGGTACATTCGAAATTCAAGCATAAAGCCGTTACCCATGCGCCAAATCCCGGATTTCGATCCAAAGCAAATCAGTGCTGGCTCCATTCAATGCTGTCCAGAGCAATACCCTCTTGGACCAGCTCCCACAAAGGACTCAATTCTCGCAAGAAAGTTACTCGTTCCTTGACTGCATTCAAAACGTAATCAATCTCACTTTCGGTCGTGAATCGGCCGATACCGAACCGAATACTGCTATGCGCGCTCTCGTCACTGCTACCTAGTGCTCGTAAGACGTAGCTGGGCTCCAAAGATGCTGATGTGCAGGCACTGCCCGATGACAATGCGATGTCTTTCAATGCCATCAACAGAGACTCGCCTTCGACGTAGGCAAATGATACGTTAACACAACCAGGGTAGAAGTGTTCGGAGTCGCCATTCTGAGTGGTGTGCTCCATCGATAGAAGTCCGTTAAGAAGCCTGTCCGAGAGCATCTTGATTCGTTTAGAATCATACTATGTTAAAGTTAGTTTTGCCTTCAAATTTACATCCATTAACCAAAAGGGAAAATGTATCAATCAGAAAGGGTACTCTGTTTCGTCAAGGAAACCTCAACTTGCGGTGAAGGAGGTCACTAGGAAAGCCATGCATATGTAAAAGCAGATCATCATTTAGATGGCGAATAAGGGGAGAACTGAAGGTACTCACGGGCATCTCCTCTTTAGCAATCCGGCAAGCTTCTCCGAAACCAACAACTAGAGCAGGTGCAAGAGTGCCGCTTCGCAGACCTCGCTCTTGACCACCTCCGCTAATGATGGGGTCAATTCTAACTCTTGGGCGTCTCCGAACATAGCAAGCTCCCATTCCCTTTGGTCCGTAGATCTTGTGTGACGAGATTGACATTAGGTCAATGTTCATCTTGTTCACATCAATTGGTATTTTCCCAACAGCCTGTGCTCCATCGGTATGGAAGAACACCTTCTTCGACCTGCAAAGTTTGCCAATCTCCTCCAATGGCTGAATGACACCAATTTCGTTGTTGACAGCCATAATACTAACAAGAGCCGTATCCGGTCGAATCGCGGCTTCAAGTTCCTTCATATCGATCAAACCACTGGACTGAACCGGAAGGTATGTGACATCGAAGCCTTCGTCTTGTAAATGTCGACAGCTGTCCAACACGCACTTGTGTTCCGTCTGACTCGTGATGATATGCCTCTTCTTTCCTGCTCGCCCAAAGAATCTTGCCACTCCTTTAATGCTCATGTTGTTACTCTCCGTAGCGCCGCTTGTGAAGATAATCTCCTTAGGATCTGCACCGATCAAATCAGCAGCATGTTGTCGAGCCTCCTCAACGGCTTTGTCGGTCTCCCACCCATAAGCATGCGTTCTCGAGTGAGGATTGCCATAAAGTCCGGCATAGAAAGGCAACATAGCATCTAGCACACGCGGATCGAGCGGGGTTGTAGCTTGCATATCCAGGTATATTGGTCTTTGGCCTTCATCCATAACGGTAGCTTGTTTGAGAACACCTGCAAAATTGTGAGCTTGAGTTGACCTCCGTCATGTTACAATACCTACCAGCCATTGGACTCATCATTGCATCCGCGTTTGCACTGGTACCCGGAACAATTTGATTCTCTGGAAGCTTGCCAGTCTCCGCGAAGAATGCTTTCTGATCTGCACGAATGGCAGTGTCGATATTGACTTTTGCATTATCCTTCCTTGTCGCCGAAACATATCCTCTTCTTGCGGCCTTTTGGCTTATCCCCGCAACTGGAGCTGCTGAGGAGTTACGCAACAGACCAGCTGCTGAAGCGGGCTGCTTCAGGCAACGGCGGGATACCTGTCGCAAAGCATTCGAAGCTATTCCCGACATATTGTTGCTTGTGGGGAAGAATCTGATAGCATCAGAATGGATCAGAGGAGAAGAGGCAAAGATATTTCGTACGCCTTTCACACGACGAGCTAAAATGCTCTTCGAAGCGAGGCCGTGCTCTGATTGGCCAGAACGTCATCATCGTGCATGGTGGGGACTTGTGTGTGAATGAATGAAATCCAACTTCCCGGGTTATTGACTTCACTTAGCTCAATATCGCGGACATCGTCGGGTTTCTTTATTGTCGATAGCCTCAATCTGCTACTCATCCAGCTTCATTGCTACATAGAAGGAGCTTGCATCCCAGGCTACGAGATTTCCACCGCTTTCGCGCTGGGCGGTGGCTAAGCCACAGCCATTCCTCGTCATCGTTTGTCGCCAGCTGCTTTTCACGATCGTCAGGTTCCCAGAAACACCTCACGCAACAATCGCTGTGAACCGTACACCCGCTAACCATCTGCGCATCACCCTTCTGCACTCTGCGAAAGCCTGTTAAGATACTTCCGGAAACCTAGTACAGCAAGGAGGAAATGAGCTTCAAAGGCTTCCAGAAGAGCGTGATTCGAGTAAGCCTGATTCGGAGAGAGGCGGGGTTTGTCGCAGAAGACTGACAGAGTCGCAGGCGCCTCAAACCTTCAAGGCGAAATTCAACTTGGGTGAGAACACCAAGGATGCAGTCTATATTGATGCGGAACGGCGGTTCCAGGAGTTGGAGACGGAGACGAAGAAGCTGCACGATGAGAGCAAAAAATACTTTGAGGCAATTAACGGCATGATGACCCACCAAATCGAGTTCTCCAAGGCTATTGCGGAAATCTACAAGCCCATCTCAGGCCGCGTATCGGATCCGGACTCGATAGTTCAGGAGGGAAATCCTGAAGGTATCAGAGCATGTGAGGAGTATGAATCAATTGTGCAGGATCTTCTGGCCACCCTTCAGCCCGAGCTGGAGATGATCGAGACTAGGGTAATTCGACCTGCGGACGAGTTATTGGAGATCATCAAGGTCATAAGAAAGACTGCAACGAAACGGCAGCACAAGCAATTAGACTACGACCGGCACCGAGCCACTCTGAAAAAGCTGCAAGATAAGAAGGACAAGAGTCTGAAGGACGAAAAGGCGATGTACAAGGCCGAGAACGACGTTGAACAATCCACCCAGGAGTTCAACTACTATAATGATCTGTTGAAGGACGAGTTACCGAAGCTCTTCCAACTGGAGCGTGAATTCATCCGGCCATTGTTCCAATCCTTCTACTACATGCAACTGAATGTTTTTTACACGCTTCATGAGAAGATGCAAGGATGCGATATTGGATATTTCAACCTACAACTCGACGTGGAAGAAGGATATGAGGCGAAGAGAGGTGATATCAAGGAGTTAGCAGAGGCTCTTTCCATTGTCAAGTTCAAGACGACAGGGGCGAGACGCCCCCCTGGACGACTCGGTGCACCAGGCAGTAAGCTCGCCATCGAAGCAGGCAAGCCTTCTCCCAAGGCCCTGACGGCCCCTGGCCGGTCATCATTTTCGGATTCTGCTGAAAACCCACCCCCACCTTACTCCAACTCGTTATCACCAGGGGATACTACAGTTGCGCGAGCCAACTCCACGAGTTCTTCGTGGGGGGCCGCAGCAAAAGCAAAAGGGGCAGCTCCACCGCCCCCAAAGCCCAAGCCTTCTCGTTTGAGTGGTGCCCCTGCTGCAGAAACGGCCACAGCACTCTATGACTATGAGGCTCAGGCCGAGGGCGACCTAAGTTTTACGACAGGAGATGTAATTGAGATCGTGACGAGAACGAATAATGAGAATGAATGGTGGATTGGAAAACTCAGGGGAAAGGAAGGGCAGTTCCCAGGTAATTTGCTCTCTTCAACGGTTATTGCCGGCTTTTGAAAAGCTAATTTGTGCCCAGGAAACTATGTCAAGTTGAATTAAGACGGCTTAGAGGTGATATACTATTTCACTCCCTTTGCAAGGAGTTTCAGGGCTCAGCGACTAAGCCGACTTTGGCCTTTTCAAGAAGTAGCGGCCAGACATGGCTACTTAAGGTTTTGCATCGGATGGAGTAGGCAGTCGGAAGAAGCGTGTACCTAATATGAACACCTAGTCGATGGTCTTGCAGGCTTTGTCTTATCTTTTATGCAAAGCCTTATCCTTGTGGATCACATGCACCTGCTATCTAGATCGTGCGTTGTCAAATCGAGGCAACCGCGAGGCAATCCGGGGTTGGTTTTGAGCCTGCAGGGGATCCCCCACTCCTTTTCCGCTTCTATAAAAAGAGCCTCATGTTTCCCCCACCATAGCCCTAACGTCTTTGGTGTTTTCATCCCTCGCTCTCCATTCCGTGTAATTGCTTTTGCGAAGCACGCTATGATCTAGAGCATTATATTCGCTCGTACAGGACATGTGACTAGATTAGCATGCGATTCGAAAGCCTTTCGTGATTCGCGTAATGTATCTGCATTCTTCCTTACACAAACCGGGCGTAGAAAGCCTCAATACCACCCTTGAGTTCACCGAGGTTAAGCGAAGGCAGAATGGCGCTACAGCCTCACTTTGTCCGAGCCTTCTCCCACACCTTTTCTTCTATTCGACATGCTAATGTGTCCCTCACACTCATATATACTTGGGGATTTTTGCATATCGGAACTTCACAAAGATCACTATTAGTAGCACTTATTGCATATCATGACTAGCAAAATCGAAACGCTGGTTTGCGAATAGGATGCCTTCCAGAGTAAGCATAAACACCTCGTAACAGCGTGCATACAGCACACGTGTATCCAAGAACGGACGTGGAACGATTTATTGATTCTTGAGGCGGCACAGCGAAAAGAGGAGCTGCGCCCGAGTACTTAGCAAACAGAATGCCACCGACGTACCCAATCGATGTACACCACCTCTTTGATACCCCTTCATCCAACACGATCGAGGCCGAAGTAGTAGCCAAGGTTAATATCCTGATACATGGCCCTCTCTTTCCACGCCCAGCTTGTACGTTTCGGCCCAACCCCCACCTTATTCCGACTGAAAGCACCTTTGTCATGTACGTCGACTGTTCTGCATTCAGCAGCATCGCTCTGGCCCATGAAAACTTCGCTGCACGTCGCTCGTTCTTTTCCTTTACCCTTTCTGTCCACCGTGACGGTCCTATCCCGTTCGCCCACGTCAACGTATGCTCCCTCGTTCAGCCCGACCTCTTTAGCATTGTACCCAGTTGCTCTGCCGTCGATGTGCGGTCCTTCCCCGACGCCCTTCCGACATAAACCACCCCACCTCTTCAAGCCAGCAAGCTTGATCGCCGGATCAAAGGCGATGAAGATGAGCGCCTGCGGCTCGTCGCGCGCCCCTGTAACGTAAACCATGCTTCTTTCGTCTGCTGTCCCTTCCACATTGCCCAGGTGGCTTGGGGGATTCAGGAGTTTGTAAATTGCATCATCATGCTCATTTCGGAGGTTGGGGTCTGGGTTCTGTGCAGCAGGCCAGTATGTAATCTCGGGAACTTGGTACATCTCCGTTAAGGCGATGTCGAGATCGCTTGAAGGAGGTCGAAGAAGCCCTTGCTTGGGACCCTGCGTGTAAAGAAGGGGCGGCCCGAGGCTTCGGCTTCCAGCCCGCAAACGAAGTCTCTGTCTGCCTTGCCAATCGGTTGGCAGTGGATCATCGACTAGATCTATGAATGTGCTGCATGAGGTGTGGTAGGTCCGTATGCGTGACTTGGCTAGTGTAAAAGTCGGTTGCGAAGAGCCGTCGTTTCCAGGGTGGGTGTTTTGAGGAAGACGAGCGGGAGCATTGATGTGGTGCGGGTGATCGTCCTTTCGGATCAGCTTGCGCAGCGGAACGTCCGGGAGCTGTGATGTATCTATGTCCTCGGAGGGAGGGGTAGCAGATGTGTTTGAAGCACCTGTGGAGGCAGTACTTGATGAGGAAGCGGTACTTGTAGATGATGTGGAGGCAGAAAAAGAAGCCGGATCATCTGCGGAGGTAGATACCTGAGCCCTGGAGGCGGATGGAAAGGCGGAGCCGGCGTCCGCAGAACAAGTTGTTGGCAAGTTATCCAAATATAGGTCTTCGTCCTTCTCTAGTCGCGGGAAGATGATATCGGTCGTGTAGTATGTTCGCTGACTTCTGCTGGACCCCAGATACCACTCTTTTCGAGCTTCCACAATTTTGAGCTGACCGGAGCTCTCGTCCTCGTCCAAGGAGAGGTTGGTCCACCTGTCATCAATCGGACCTTCTTGATGTTGTCTTCTCCACATACTTTTGTTCTCGGTCTTTTCCAGAAGCGCCTTGCAAGGAGAGTTCAGAGGAAAGCGGATACAGTGGTAGAAAGAAGTCCAGTCTATCTCTTCGACCTCGAAAGAGGTCTGATTAGAGAGAGCATAGAAATAGTCCTTGTGAAGTTCAAAACAAATCGTCGAACCAATCTCAGAACCTACCATATCGGGGAGATGCATCTTTTGGTCGAACCATTTCCGTGCCTTGAAATCATACCCTTGAATGACCCACTTTCTGTTTCCATCCGTCCCAATTTCAGAATGCGTTCCATAGTAGAGGTACTGTTTGTTATGGCGCACAAATATTTTGTCGATAGACTCAAGTTCATGTGCAATCAGGATTCCTCTCGTCTTTAGATGGAATGCTATAAGCCATGCTGTCGGATCCGGCCCGGAAGATTTGTAAAGACATGAAACGATCCTGTCGGAGTAATACAACACTTGGAACACCCCTCTACTGTGATCATCAATCTCAGAAAGGGCTTGCGTGAGAAGTCCAGGGATGCTAATCACGAGCTCGTCCTGAGCTGAATGATGCAGATCTAGAAGGCGCAACCTGTCATCAAGAGTGTAACACAAGACACCTTTACAGTACAGATAGGCATCGCAGAATCCTATTGTTGCAACCACAAAAGGGTTTGCCGTAGCAAGGGCGTCGCGTCGTTTGGCCACCCGGCGCAGCGCTCTAGCATTGCCACCACCAACCGCCTTTGCGGCCAGGGCTTCATTGGAATATCGCACCTTGGTCTGCAATTTGCGTCAGCAGCTGAAAATTATATCTGACTGTATCATGAGGACACATGACCAGAACTGCGACCAGCTAACCTGAACAATTGTTTTGGATATGCTCTCCTCTGTGAGGAGGTATCTATAATGTTTGCAAGTCCGACCAAGATTGAACGCGTCATCAAAACTGATATTATCAACCACATTCGATAAGACCTCGTATGGTAAGGATATTAAACCGATCATTAGACCCTTCTGAGGGAATAGGATCAGAGTCTGAGTGCAGCAGCAAGTTAACTAGGTGAAAAAGGTCGCTCATGTAGAGGGAGGTGATGACTGACCTATCCACAAAATCAAGCAAGAATGATGCAACATAGATGATTGGCGGGGTCTGGTGGTCAAGGCGAGCACCGAACACATGATGATGAGTGGTCCAAAGTCGTGAGTGCGGACTAACTTATAGCCCTCGGCCCCCTACGCCCGGAGCCTCATCTCGCTGCATGCACTTGAGCCGCAGTCTCACCTTTCCCCCCTCCTTGCAAGCATGACTGTGGAATGTGGATAATTGCTCGTTTCAGGCATTTGGGTCTGGTCACTCTGCTGTGGCTGAAGCCCATTCAGTAATAGCCTTTGAAAGGCAAGTTGACAGCTGGCAATGCAATATCAGCCATGTGGAGCCCTCAAATCGAGAACTCCTAGGTCCGCTAGCTATCTTGCGATTCCCTAGGGAAAAGAAGTGTCAGCTAGAAGTGAGGCTGTCCATGCTCTGGACTTTGCGGAGACCGCAATTTGGAGCAGACTAATCCCATTGGTCGAATTTCTGCAGGTTCTTGCGGCTCTGCGGCCGAAACTCGCGCATCGCCAGCATAGCTTGGTACGATGTATCACGATGCCAGCGAGCATGTTGAACGATGGATCCAATGATGTCTCCTCGTGTCTTCGAATATGCGATCAGTCAATATTTATAGTCCTCTCAACCTCTCGCCAGATCAGTGGCTCTGCCTTCCGTCCTTTCCTCTCAAAGCCGCTCTGGTGAGACGGTGTCTCACTACGACTTCCTTTTCCGATCTCAAATTGGCTTCCGCTAAGAATCTGCACCGCCAGACGCGATTACAAAACAGGTTAAATGCAGGATGAAGGCCGATATGCATTGCATCTGTTCACGGCATCTGGGCTGGCCACTCACGGCGATGGGATCCGACTCACGCGGTGATGCCGGCAAAAAACGTGTGAGGCTCTGCGCTGCGGCAAGCGACCAACGTGCGGCTGTCCCGCCACACCATCTCCAAAATGGTGAGGGGTGCGTGTTTGAGCCTCAACATTTCAGGGGTTGGCCGATTCCCCCCTCCCCTCTCCACAACTCCCCTCCCACATGCGCAAAGGTACCTCTGCCGCTCTTAGGCGAATTTTGCCAATTCATCATTGCTATTCAACATTTCATCCAGATCCATGCCGAGAGAGTTTCTGACGTTCGGGCCGGCTGCTTGTGTTCGTTGAACCTAAGTGGAGGAGGCCATGCGCCAGGCTGAGTCCATGTTCCAAATTCTTCTGAAGCTGGGCAAGCCATGCGGACATGGTTAATAGTGTCGATGCGCTGCAGCACCCAAGTTGCATCCCCGCACGTTGCGAGGCAGACTCAGTTCCTCTATAGGCAATGAGTCGTGCGGGAATATAATCCCGCAGTACAAACGCCTCTCACTCGACAGGTCTAAAACTGCCCAACAACACTCGAAAACACGCATAAATGCCTTAGAATGGAAGGACTTGGCGACCATAGTACGAGGCTCCTGGCAACAGAAGAACAGGTGACAAAAAACTTATGCGGGGGCTGAAAACAATGCAGATTGTGCAGACAAATCCAAATGTTGATGTGGTCCTCGCTGCAGCTCTCCGAAGAGGCTAGGAAGCGCAAGGTAGAATGAACCAACTATGGCTTGAGTCTCGTGTTCGGTAGCTCAAGTGGAGCAGGAAGACGCCATGAACCTGTCAGAAGATCCAGGATCCAATGTAGTTGAGACCTTGGTTGGTGGATTAAAATTGGAAACTCCTGTCGCAAGGATAAGAATACGATGGTCAGCAGAGCTCATTACGAAAGTGAACAGATGCAGCAGGAGGGAGGCGGTACCAAAGCATGTCGGGACTGTGCTCCTCCAAGACAGGAAACCGAATCTCGGGATCGGATGTGAAAGTGGCACAACTTCGGAGCCACTGATGCTGACTGCCTGCTTGCAATATGAAGAGATTACACAAGGATCCTCCACTGCGCGATGAGATCGTGTTGAAGCACGCCTTCTCACATGTCCGTGGTGGAAGGACATAGAACACGATATTGAAGTTCGAAGCATTGGTATCTTGTTGAGGGAGGATGTTTGGAGATGATAGGAACAAAAAGATATGGAGAGGAAGACTAAGATATAGGGAAGATCGACATGCTAGAAGAAGAAGGAGGTTGAGTCATCAGAGGAAGCAACAGCCATCGGGTGCGGAGACCCCGAGCAGCTGCGAGCGTATCTCAGCGAATGGGGGAAGAGTGTGTTGCGCAACACACTTCTTTCGAGTTTGAATTCAACTCGAACACAATTTGCCTTTTGTTGATAGTTCGTGATGAGAATTGTGAATGATTCTTGAGTGAAGATACGGAAACCAGCCTTTGTTTATGAAATTAGTCAGATGGAAGGAAACGCTAACTTTAAATTTAAGCTTGACAAAGTGGACTCAGCAGCAAAAGCGGCACCAAATCTCAATGTTTCGAGCCAAAGTACAACATTGCAAATGTTGCTTTTTCAGGAAGCCGCTTACATGACCATACATCTAAGGTCTGAGGTAATCCATCAGAAATTTCTTGAAGATCTAGGAACTTAGGACTTCTTTTCGAATCTTCACATTGGATGGGTGGTTGAGGACATTGAAAACGGTGCCGCTTTATAATCCGCCAAACAAGCGGCCGAGATCAACCTTTATCCACTCTTGCCCGCTCGGCCCTCGAGATGATGGAAACATCTTCATATACCAAACTTGAAAATATACAATCGCCAAATCGGGATATACAGCTGCACTTTTCATAACATGCTTTTGCGCCAGGATTCTTGCTGTATTTTTGTGTAATAATGAGTCGGATAGGGAACTTTTTGTCTGGAAAGCGCATAGACGCCACTACACCTCCACCATACCTACTCCATCTACGGTCTTCCAGGGGCTTCATCTTGACGACAATATGCATAGCCGTAGCCACCGACACCTTTCTCTATGGCATGATCGTCCCCGTCATTCCATTCGCTTTAACATCTCGGGCTGGCGTTACCCAATCATCTCTACAGAAATGGACTTCAATCCTCTTAGGAGTGTACGGTGCAGCTCTCTTTGTGTGTAGCCCACTTGCTGGATTCTATGCCGATAGGTCGTCCAGCAGAAGATTACCTCTTTTGGTTGGTCTGTTGGCATTGGCGGGTGCAACATTGATGCTGTGCCTCGCACGAAATATTTCCTTACTGGTTATCGGTAGGTTACTGCAAGGTGCATCGGCGTCCATCGTTTGGACAGTTGGTCTCGCCTTGCTAGTAGATACCGTGGGACAGAACGAGATTGGAGAATCATTGTAGGTGATGGCATGAAAATCTCTTTTATGTCAATGTTCCAAGCTTTCTGGGACAAGCTGCTCCCGTTGTCCCAAATATCTTGGAACAATTCATCCAAAATACTAGTTATGTAGAGTAGTTGCTGACGTCCTATTCTCTAGAGGCTGGACTAGTATCAGCATGTCAGTGAGCATTCTGGGTGCTCCATTGCTTGGTGGGGTGGTCTATCAGAAAGCAGGATATTATGCTGTGTATTACATGGCATTTGGCCTTATCGCCCTGGATATCCTATTCCGGCTTCTTCTTGTCGAAAAGAAGATCGCTCTTCAATGGCTGCCCGAAGAAGTCGAGATTTCCACTTCGGAGCAAGGGTTTGATCCCGAAAAGATGGCAGAGGAGAAGGCTGGCAAAGCACAGGAGCAACCTCCGCTTTCTATCCCAGCCAGTAAATACGCTCCAGTTTTCACTCTTCTCAAATCCCGGCGTCTCCTGGCATCACTTTGGGCTTGCGTTGTGCAGATGGGACAACTCACCGCATTCGATGGGGTGGTGCCACTTTTTGTGAAGGACACGTTCCACTGGGATTCGACAGGAGCTGGCCTTATTTTCTTGGCTGTTATTATCCCAACATTCGCTTCACCACTGGTGGGTTGGGCTTCAGATAAATACGGACCCCGATGGTTGACAGTTTCTGGTTTCGTTCTCGCAATCCCGTTCTGGGTGCTGCTTCGTCTTGTTACACATGACAGCCTAGGTCAGAAAGTTCTGTTTTGTGCTTTATTGTCCTTGATTGGAGTCGCCCTCACATTGGCGATGCCCTCATTGATGGCCGAAATAACCTATGTAGTTGAAGAAAAGGAGAGAGAAGTGCCAGGAAGGTTTGGAAAAACTGGAGCCTACGCCCAAGCCTACGGCTTTTTTGTTACAGCTATAGCTGCGGGCACGCTAATTGGGCCTGTTTGGGCTGGCTACGTTCGAACAGACGCTGGCTGGGGAACGATGTCCTGGTCTTTAGGACTTTTTGGTGTATCGGCTGCAATTCCATGCTTGATCTGGACTGGAGGATTGATCACCGAAAAGAACGCGAAAACTGGTGAAGAGAGAGCTGCCGGTAGGTCGATCGAACACCAAAGGGTGAACAACCGCGACAACGCTGCTTGATGATCCATTTTTGCGAAAAATGATAGCTGCTTCATGGGGAACGAAATGACACCATCTGAGTCCTCGAATATAATGGCAGCTGTTTTGCGGCCGGGCCATTGTCTTACGGTGGACTTATAGAAACCTGGGTGCGTAATGGAGCTGCAGTAGCCGAAGAACACTTGTGGTTGTCAGACTTCGTGGCGCATCACTGATTCTCAATGTACCAGAATGTGAAGGACATTCAAAATCTGAAGCAAACCATTTTAGATCGAATGTCCCTTGATTAGAGGAATATTCGGCAAGGAAAGCCCCTCTCTTCTTTGGATTGCGGTACATTAGTCCGGCACTTGGCTGGCATTATGCCACGAATTCCGACAATCTCTTGTGGAGGGAGAATTTGATTCAATCAAGAATCGAGGGAACATTCGTGGGGAAATTCATAAATTGATCCGCCTTGACCTGGAACACTCAGAATTCCATATATTTTCTTGGTCTACAGGGGCGCTGCATAGAAGGAATCTAAAGCCTGCATAGAACCGTGAATTGGAGGCATTCAGAAGGGATCTTACTTAATCACGTTGCTTGAGGTCAAGGACTTTGGGCCACTTTACACGAGAGAAAAATGTCAAGATCCTCTCAAGCAAGATTCTTGGAGCCAAATTTCTTGAAAGCTCTTCGTTGACTATGACAAGAACTGCACTAAAGTACCTAGCATGTCTTTTGTTATTGTCTCCTCTTCCGTGTCTCCAACAATGGTATCAAGTTGTTCTACCAGATGTTAGCCTGATTTGGTCCAATGGCTGATAGAAGAGAACTTGCCTTGGATGGTAGCTTTGACAACCGCCAAAGACTCGTCACGATCAGCAAGAAGAGTCTGTATCCTCTTGCTCGCGCCGTCGTCTTCAGCGACTAGCCAAGCTAAGATAACATCGATCGTCTGCAAGCAGAACAACCCCGCGTCCAATCTTCTCGAGTCCCATTCGTCAGCCATATCCTCTCTTTCCTCGGCATCCATCTTCGCTTGCTCATTTCTAATTTCGTTGTCAACAACGGCCACTCTCGCTGCATAGTCTCTTCGTAGCTTCACTAGCTTCACTAGCTTCTCGTAGTCCTTCTCAACAAATTTCGCCAGAGTTCGTATTCGACCCGAGGAATTGGCTGGTAGGAGTCGAAGCAAGGAAGAAAATATTCCCAAGAGATGTTCTGTCGTTTGGCCGTCTTGCCTCTTCATAAACATCCCAAATACCACTTTAAGTCCTGCAGCTTCGACTAATCTTTCACATACTTCTGAACCACTTTGGCCATTCAGAGCATGGTCAATCAACCGTAATGCTCTCGGTTTGCTCATTTTCCCCTCTTTTATCATAATCAAGCAGAGCTCGATCCCTTCTGCTTCCACGAATTTTTGCTTGCCTTCAGGTTCATCCACCAGGCAGGTGAGGGAGTCAAAGACATTCTCGACGAATTCTTCCTCCTCCGTGCCTTTCAGTGGATCTCGTTTCCGGTAGGCCGAAAGTATTTGTAGCAACAAATCGACTCCATCTAGCTCACACAATTTTCTTCGATTCAACGGAGATGATTGCAACAGGATGGCCATGACCTCCGCCGCGTATTGCTTGTTCTGACTGACAGGTGATTCCTTCTTCGGGATTCGATCCAGCAGCCAAGTTAGAACACTCGTATCTTGGCCAATCTTTTCCGCCAAAGATGTCTGCGAGGCAAGGTTTTCCAGCACGCTTAGAGCATGGTAAATACCACTCCTATCCGACTCATTCTTCTCATTCAACCGCGTGAAGTTTGAGACCAGTAGATCAAGCAAATCAGTTTCGATCATAGCATCCACCAAAACTGTCCATTGCTCCTGCTCCGCCTCAACATCCTCGTCCGTCAACTCGCTGATGATCTCTACCGCATCAATCGCAATGTCCGTGTTCTCATGCGCCAGTAAGCTCACCAAACTGGCTACGCATCCAAGCTTCGCAAACTCTCCGTATAGCTCCGGATGCTCAGCCAATATGCTTAATGCCTTGATATCTGCGTCCAAGTCTGCCTCACTTCCCATAAACTTTTGCGGCTCGGTTTCGAACTTTGCCCTCAATTCAGCATTCTTTGTGATCTTCTTTTCAAAATTGAGGGCCAGTTTCCGTAGCCACGTTGAATCTATCTTCTCTGGTGCGATCTCGGCAGATTCTTGCCCTTCCATATAATCAAGAATCTCATTCTCTTCTTGTGTTACTCCACCACCGAAGAATCGTCCTTCTTCATCGTCGGGTATGTCGGGTCCATAGTCTTCGTCTTCAGGGGCCGCCAAGGGCCCAGCCTCTAGGTCGTCGTCTACCTCCTCGACCGCGGCTGATTTGCCGTTGCTCTTCGCGTGTCCGTTTGCGGAGAGCTTTGTTGCTTTGTAGATCTCATCTGGGCCAAGTTAGAAGTTGGGACGTTGGGAGGAGCGTGAGCGACGGACTTGGATCCCGAGAGGCATCCAGCTTGCGCTTATTGCTGGGAAGAGCTGGCTTCTGTGACCCTAATTAGAAGACGCATTGGTCAGTGACGAGGCCTGACTTCCCTTGAACAGATCATCGAGGCTGGACATCATGTAGCTTTCGCAGCTTGCTGAAGCTTGAGATCTCTCGCCTCGTAGTTGCAGAATGGAGCACCTGTCGTATTGAGGGCATTAGAATCATGAGGATATTGAACGCGAGAATATCTCCTCGTGCGCGTAAACAAGTGTTGGTAGTATGTGACTGTGAAGTTGAGCTTCGAAACTTTTCAAGGTGACGGGAAGCTACAGTATCAATTGTGGCACGTGACCAGCCACCAAGCGATCCTCGATCAACATCACTCCATCGTCATTCCAGGTCATAAAAGAACCAGAAATGATAGTCCTTCTCAAATCACCAAGTAACGAGAATGGATGAACAAGCACCAGAACCCGGAGGCTTCTTACCTCCATCTCTGCCATCACCGGCACCCAGCAACGCTTCTACCAGCTCTACAAGGACAAATCTTCCTCATCCCCGTTCTCATCCTTTGAGAGCTGGCTCTGCCAAAGAGGATGCTGCGAGACGGTACGTTGAGGGGAGATTATTACATATATCGCGAAGGTACACGAAGAAGTTCCAGCCCATTGAAGAAAGTAGACTGGAAGATGTAAAAGGATATGAGAGTATGGGGCAGGTTGCCAAGGATTTTGGAGAGATTGTTGACGTGGTATGGCTTTCAGGGACACGTATGTTTGCCTAAGACCCTCTATATGCTCCTGTTGACAAATTTTCTTCTGGGGATAGCAAGTTTACAAATTCCATATCTGTTGAACATTGCAGGCTCCGTGAATACTTATCTTCCTGCCTTTCCACCATCTCCCAAATCGACGTTCGGACTTTTGAGAAAGCTGGATCATGCGTTTTCTAGCCTGTTAAAAGGATCGGATAGCGACACGGGTGAGATACTGCCGGGTTTCGCGAGGGGGATGCGAGGGGGAATGAGTAAGACCGATATGGTTAGGTGTAAAGGGCTTGTTGAGGCGACGAGAGTCTTGATTGTAGATGTCATGAATAATCAGCTGGAAGAGGACGGAACTACGGAAGAGAGCGGGGTTGAAACTGATCTTGAAGAAGATGCTAGCATGGACACCGAGCAAAGTTTCGAGATGGCCGTTGCCAGAGTCTATGAGCAAACAATTGTTCAATTAGGCGAACGATTGGATGGGAATGGGGTGTTTGGAGTAGTAAGTTGATTTTGAGATGCATTGGATTTTGCCTTACATTCTATTGGGATGCTTGCGTTATCATAGGCATTTGTGAGTACCTTTCGAAACACTTTCCAGCTGCTTAGTTTTTATCTAGCAAAGCATTCCCTGCAACTCGTTTGCTGAGAAAGTCCTTGAATGTTCTCATTTTGCTGCGAACAAAGTCATTCTTCTGAGACAGAGAACGGCAGTAAAATCTGATTGCTATGCAGACATTTCATAGCTTAATCCGTTGAGCTTCGTGAAGCAACGAGTCTCCTCTATCGTTGCAGTAGTGGCAAATTGGAGGAATTTCTGGGTGTCGGCCATACAATCCATGGAATAGACTCGAATGGAAGGAATAAAGGCTTGAGAGTGTAAACATTGCGGGTTTCATGCGAAGTAATTCCAACATTTGTGAGGGCCGACCGAATCTCTCCTTTACTTCCAAGTCAGGCTCGCTTCGCTTGCATCCAAATTTCCACACCAAGTCAATTTGGCCCATCACCTCTCGATATCATGTCAATGCCGCCGTCGGCGCAATTACAAATTCGCCAGCTTCTACTCATTCTTCTTGTCTAGAGCTTCACCCCACCTTCAGCTGATGTTTCAGTCGAAATCTATGTCACGATGCCGACCTACCACATTTACGACACGGCTGTGAAGCTTTATGTGTGGGATCCTCATCAACCCCCAAGACATACTATCGAAGAGAAGAGCAACAATAATTCTGTTTTCCCAGTCGACCCGGCATATGGACGGGATGTCGAGCCTCTCACAGAAGAGAACTTCGATGGCTGCGGAGGCGTCGAATTCCTTGGCTCCGACATGCCTTTCTTTCTGTGTCAAAGCGGCAAAGACTTGTTCTCCAAGGTGCCGAAGATTTCTGCCAAGATGATAGAGCCAAGTATACACCAAGGACGGAAAGAGCAGGTTCCTGCCAGAGAAGGATCAAAGAAAGGCTCCGATATATCAAACTCGAGGAACGCTCAGCCATCAACAGACGATGACGAAGGAGACTCAGCATTGTCTAGTATCTCGTCCTCCGTGTTTGCAGGATCTAGTCCTCTGTCGACCGCTGCTCGTACATCACGGAACGTTACTCCCAGTGAGCTAAGTGTGTTTACCTACTACTCGCGGTTTTGTATCTGACCTTTGCAGGGATCGGAGGAAAGTGCGAAGAGGATCACCGTAAGGCTATAAGCAAACCGAGAGCCGTCATTTCTAAGCCCATTGCGAGTGCAACCCCTATCAAGGTCCAAGTAGAGTTATCGAAGAAGTCGTTCATGAAGTCTATCAACACGAATGATGACCAAGATATCTGCATAAGCATCTTTTTCAACGGCCAGTTTACCTGTTCGAGAGTGGTTCGATCGCGGACAGCCTTATCCTTCGCCGCCGAACGGATGGTTCAGCCGTTTGGAGGACGAAGAGTTGACACGAACCTAGAAGTTCCCTGGGTTATTCTGCCGTTGACACAAGATGAAACTTCTGCCTCAGAAAATTTGCAAGAGAATTCGAGCTTTGCAGACAGGTGGGATAAGGTCAATCAGCTCTTGCTCCAGGAAGCAGATCAATGGGGACGGACTGGGAAATATGGCATGTTCAGAAGTCCAGTGGGTGAATACTTGGCTGAGCTTGCGAAGAGAGACATTCCAGAGACTATGGAAACGAGAGGCACTGTTAGTAGTAAAGCAGGCATTATTGACGTGAGTAAATGCTTTCCCGCGAAATTTTATTGGACTCTGACAACACAGGTGGTGGTTTCCGTCGGACAGTCAACCACAATTACCAATTGGAGCAACCTTACAGGCCCTCAACGAAAGTTGCCCGAACAGGTGTGCGGCAAACATCAACAACTCTATGTTGTCCCCGAAGAGTTGAATTCCCGACGCAAGGCTCAAATTATTGCGCAATTCGAGCGCGAGGAAGCCACCAGAGCCACCAGAGCCCCCAATCCTATCAAGAATCGACAATCTCGAACGCAGAGCTCCTCGCATGAACATTCTTTGAACAAGTTCACTGCCAAAACGGTGCCGCTTGATGATCTGGGAGATAAATCAACCTTAGTAGTTTCTGCGCCAGACGTCCAGCACGAGGGGGAGCCTTTATCGAGTCAAGCGCTTGCTTTGGTCATGGAGTCGGAGAGATTGAAGCGCGGAGGCTCAGTTCCTACTTTGCATTCGTCGATGCCTCAACAAAGACCAAGTACCAAAGAAATTGCACGTCCCACGACCCTTACGGGAGCGCAGACCCGCTTCACGCCAGCAAATGCACAGAGAGCTCATACGCCATCACGCAAAGGTCCGCCTGAGTCCCCATGGCATTATCTTCCCTTTGATGCTCAAAAATCGCCTTCTCGTTCCACGAGATCGACGCGGTCCAAGTCAATATCTGCCTCAACTCCAGACAATCTTCTGGGCCAAGAATTAGTCGATAGTTATCTGACGTTGCGGAATAGACAACTTGAAGCATTGGCCTCAACTCCGCTTGAACATCCCTCACACTCCAAGCTTCTTGGGGAGGTTATGGCCTCTAGCCCAGGAATTAGTTCGCAGACGGAAAGCAGCCCATTTCGGCCTTCTACCAGACCAGACTTACACTATAAATCAAGTTCCAGACTTCACAAGAATGGAGACGTGTCTGGGGTAACTGGATTGGGGTTGCATGGAGCTGGCAATGCACAAAAGCGTACGTCTGACGCAAGCATGAGCGCCCCCGCCAGATCCTCGAAGAGGAAATGGCCTTCATCTTTGTCTCCCAATACAACCTTGGATGATAGTGAGATCTCTTCAAAGGAATGTCCGGAAGATGCCAACCGTACTAAGAGGGTCTCAAAAGATGACGCAGCCTCCGATCACAGCGCTCCAAAATTCAAACGAAGCCCTCAAAATCCACTCAACACGGGTGAGACCGACTCTCAAATGCAAGACCTCCCTGGTCTAAGGGAAATGGCCGAAGTTGGTCAACCCGAAGAACCCACCAAGAAGAAACAACGGAACCGTTCGAGAGCCATGTCGACCCGTGAACTTAATTCTTTGCTTACGCCTCACAAGCTCGCTATGGGGGTTAACACTTCGTTTGGCGCATCATTTGCAACAGCAAGCTCAACTCGCCCGACCAGGAATCCACCCACCAGACAAAACAAGATAGCCAGCGAGACGGAAGTGGAAACTTTACAATCTGACCCTCCTCATGTCACTGCTGCCTACCAAACGCCAATGCTTATCATTGACGGGGTTCAAAACTTGAAACTGGAAAGTATTACTCAAAATCCAGTCAAGAATTCCTCGCGGGGTTTGCGGAACGCAGCTTCAGAGCCACCACCGAACATAAATGACAACGAACAAGCAACCCGTGCAAATATCAGTGAAAGATTTAGTAAGACCAATAAGCCCGAGAAGCGTGTTTCCGCGACTTTCAAGGCATTCCAGGATGGGCAAAGAGCATTAATGATATCAGTTGAACCTGCTATAGAAAGCGCAAAGACTCTAGGACTGAAGACCGCTCGATTTGATATGAAAGGTCGTAAAGTTCGTCTCGAGATCGACAAGAATGCTGTCAACGAAGCATTTCATCCGAGGACGAAGCCAGAAGGCACGATCAAGCCCCTTGTGGCCCGTGAGACTAGACCACCTCTGCTCTCACAACAGGAAATGAATACACCAGCTCCGAACAGTGTGACTTTCACCACACCAAAGCACATTGGAACACCGGATGCCATGACACATGCGATATCGTCGAGTGCCACATTGATCAACACCTCAGCGGCTGCAAGCGCAATGTCCTCTCGACCAACCCCAGATTCACGTATGCCCCGCTCAGCATCTCGTCCTCATTCTTTCACGACAACGCAGACTATAGGAAGCTCGAATTCAAGTCCCGTGGAGTCTCGTCTATCCAACCCTTCTGAACTCGCTGATCTAGCGTGGAAACCAAATTTCCTTTGCGCAGACTCGGTACTTTCTTACGCAACCGAGAATGCTATGGAGGGTTGGGAAGGAGATGAATATGCTTCCCAGTCAGGTTCAGCATACAGGGGTACGAAACAGGAGAGAGAGGCTGTCTTTCGAGCCAATGGCATCTTAATGGGTGTGAGGTTCGTCCTCGGAGGGTAGAGTGAAGAGTATTTGTGGGGGAGGTCAAGGAACGAAGTGGCAAGAGAACCACAAGTATATGTTATGATTTGCTGCAGGAGGGCAATGTCGAGTACCATTTCCTTTTTCCGGTTGCCAACTCTCGAAACGGTTGCTATTTGCAAGGGAGGACTGCCCGTGTGCACTTCTTGCTCACGTTATCTGGCAATCGCTACTTCAAATTTGCTGTGTATAAACAGAAGAGAATGTGCCTCGCAACGAGTTCATTTTGCCGTGACTCTATTCAGATCGTGACCTGAACATATCACGGCCTGGAACACCGATAACGCTATTCTACTAAACCGATACTGCTGTTACCGTCTGTAATAGTCGCCTCTTCCACCTCTCCTTTCTCTCTCATCAGGTCGGTCCTTATCCCTTCCATCCCTATAACGTCCATCACCTCGTCCTCTTCTCTCGTCTCTTGAGTCATAAGGCTTCCTATCCTTTTCCTTGTAAGGACTTCTACTCCTCTCTCTTTCCCTGTCACCGCCTATCTTGCCCTCTTTCTCGTGCCGCCTCCGCAACTCCTCCTCATCGATAATCATCCCATACCTGTCCCTCCTCTCTCTTCCCCTACCCTCTGTCTCACTCTTGTATTGTCGCTTCTTCTCAAGCCCACTCACGCCACCAAAGCCGCCACCTCCATGTCTCCGCTTTGAATTTGTAGCGGTGCGCCAGGTATCTGACAGCTTTGACACACTTTGTGAGAAGTCGACATGGATCCGGTGGTCGTCGATCAGCACACCCTGCATCTTGAAATACGCTTGTTCGCAGGAAGCCTGATCTTCGTATTCGATGAAAGCGTATTGAAGGGAGTCGCCAGTACGCTTGTCACGGATAACTTCGCAGGAAAGGATTTTGCCAAAGCGGGAGAAGATGAGCTCGAGATCCTCGTCGGTGGTGACCGGGTTCAGCTTGCAGACAAACAAAACGTTCTCTGGTGGCTTGACTTCTGCAAAAGGAAGGTCGCCCACCATTTCCAATGTCAAGGCTTGAGCTCTTGCCTCTCGTTCCCTCCGTTGCTTTTCCACTGCTTCGGCATCTGCTTCGTCGTCCAACTTATCATCCTCTCCAATCCTGACTGTAGCGAGCTGCGCCTTCGAAGGTAGTGGACTCTCCGGAGGTTCGACCAGATTAGGCGGGTCATCGTAAGGGTCATCCAAAATAACGGTATGCTTGATTCGGATATCCACCAAAGGCCGCCCTTTCTCATCACAGAATGCATCATTTATCTTCTCCAACGCGTCGAAACCCTCCACTACCTTCCCAAAAATCGCAGCCTTTCCATCCAAATAATCCAGATTATCACCCAGTGTGATTATGAATTGACTGCCTGCAAGCCTCTCGTCAGGGTCTCTGGGTGACACAGCCGTAGCCATGCTCACCGTCCCTCTCTCCACATGCTTCAACTTAGGGTGAAAATCAGCCGTGAATGTTCGTTTCGAGGGTCCATTTAGGACACCCCATATTGAAGAACCGCCATCACTTTCTTTTGAGTCGGGGCCGAGAGGATCGCCGGTCTGGAAGGAGAAATTCTTTTGTACGCTGTGGACAGGCGAGAAGTTGTAGTATTTGATCTTGCACAGCTTCAGGAAGCTAAGAGAGGCAGAAGTCTTAGTATCTATGTCTTCAGTTATTTAACAGGTAGGGATACAGGGAAGGAGCTCACTTTTCACAGAGCTTGGGCGAGTAATCGACCAAGAGGTCGACAACGACGTCGCCCGCCGAGGTCTCGAGGAGCACACTCATAACTACTTAGGGTCAAGCCGTAGCTATCAGGTCACATCGAGTCCCTGACCGTGTTGGGTTGCGTGGAAGCAGAAGAGGAGCCGCCCGTTTGGTTGTGGTGGTCGTTGCATGCGGCTCGGCAAAATCGCGAACTTTCATCGAGGCTTTCAGCGCGTCATCCTTTTCACGATTTCTCACGCTTTTCACCTCACCATACAGTTCCTCATCAAGCGATAGCAGGAATCAAGACTTAAGTCATATATGGAGCGCATCACATATGATTCTCTTTTTGTTTTTCAAGAAAAGTTAGTTATACGGTTGCGGATCTCGCAGCAGCTCAAGCGTTCTAGTGGGGTACACCAAAGTCCAACATCCGCTGCAATTGTTATGTCTCACTTTCACCTCAGATTTGTAATAAGAAGAATCCTAACTCGAAGCTATGAACCTTTTTCCTTGTCTGTGCACACTTATAGGCCCAGTACTCGTGATCAAGACGCTTCTCGTGGCACATCGTTGGGTCACGTGCCAAGGGGCAAGGAGGCCATACCTACCTTAAGGCAAGGTAGGAAGTTAAGTATCTTACCGATTCTCGATCCACTGGACCAGATCCCTGAGGACGATCTCCCCAGGAATCTCAATGCTGTAACGCTGTGGTCTCTGGCATGAAATCCGAGTGGCTTCTTCCTACAGACCGGTGGCCCTGTACAAGTGTGGGGGAGTGATCGGGCTGACTGGGAGATGTGGTCAGGGGCTTGACGACATGCCCAGGCGACCAGTAGACCCAGCAGCTTCTGTGACCTAGCTCCTTTTCCCGATAGAATGCAGCCACACTGCCCTTCTCGTCAGAGTTCTAGCATCTTCGATAAAGAATATATGATACTGCAGATTGTCTACACAGTGCCGGCGTCGATTGACGAAGCTGATTTCCTGGCGCCTCTCCTTTCTTAGACACCATCCACCTCTCTTCACACGCCTTCCCAAACATTCCCCGGTCTCTGGGAGAAAAAAAGTAATGAGCAATCCTGGACGGGACTCCTGGCAACACGGGATCGTGCATACTTCAAGAAATGCTCAGGACGTCTCCCTTTGTCACGGATGCAGCCAAGCGCAGCGAATCCAAGAATTGTCCGTAGCTTGTCATGGATCCTCCACGTGCCTTCATCGATGCCACAGCAACTAAAGAAACGACCTGGATATCAACGTATTATTAGAATCCTCAGGAAAGGCAACTTACGATTCCGATGCAGCCACGATCCCCGCCGACCTGCATCATTCTTCAGCACATCCAGCATCGCACAATCTGCATCGGAAGCTGGAATTGACCGAGAAGGGGCCGCCGCAGCTTCCTGTGCATATACAATACGTTACCGGCTCGAAGATATGCCGCTCGGCCACTGCATCCTTCGCGACGTTCGACTTTCTTGGACGATCTCATGGCATCTTGACTGAAAAACCTAAGCTCTCTCGGAAGCAAGTCTACTGTCTATTCGGCATAGCTTCAAGATCTGTTTAGCATGAAATCAGATCGAGTGGGAGCCGCTCTCGATATAGGGACCCCCAATCGGCCTCGTATCACAGACCTCGCTCTCGGCATGCCGATGACTCTAAGCCAATGATCATTCTCACATGCTCTCCATCCCTGAAAATATGCAAAGTTCTGTGGTGGAACTTCACATGCACTTTCCGGTGGAACAAGTGCAGTGCCCGATGGCATTTCCCCTTCACCACAGTTTGCTGTCGAAGGTAGAAGTGTTCTCGAACTGCACTGAAACGTGTACACGATATCGGCCTATGTAGGTGTCTCTTTGTTGTCGATACCATATCCCTTGGTATAGAGTACTGGTGGTCATAGACTGGCACTCTTCCTCAACAGGAGCATTTTTAAACCAATAATATAGATGTAATGTGGAGAAAGCCAAAAATACAAGATGCTGGACATCTAAGAATTCGTAGGCCTCTTCTGGCAGTGGCAACAGCCTCGAGTGCTGCAAGATCTCTGGAACATTCCCCCTTTCACAGTGCGCCTCACAAACACCGTCTTTGGTAGTACTCGGTGGTTGGAAACCTTTTTGCGACCAGTATACCTTAGAGAAAATGCGGCCATACCTTCCATTGCCACCTGCTGGTTGCATCACATTTAACTGGATGCGCTTATCCAGGAAATGTATCCTCCAAGCAAATGCTTCAGTCTGCCCGGGTGATCGAGCCTGCTGCAGAATATGTTCTACAGCATCTGGCATCTCTTGATGTCTGGATTCGACCCTGCTGTGATGCATCGTGGCTGAGCTAGCCTCACTGTAGTTGTTCCAAGCAAACACGCAGTCTTTTCTGGCCGGCTGTGGTTGATTGGCTGCAAGAATAAAAGCGAGAGATAGTTTGTTTGACTGTGATTGCTTGTTAAAGTGACTGGACTTCACTCAAGTGACCGCACATACCAGGGGGAGAGTCTTGTGACAATTTCAAGTGGTCAACACCCCCACGCCTAGGAGTTCGAGTGAGGCGGTCCTTTGGTTTAAATAAAGGAGCCATGCTGGGGTAAGGATATGATAATGTTGGCTTTGCATTTGACGCGCTGTCCTGCAGGCGTTGTACAGCTACATAGCTGTTGAGACACGTCTACAGGATTCGATGATCAAGGCTGGACTTTGTCATATCTTTTGCTGCAGCGTGATACAGTTCTACGTTTGATATCGGTAGCACAATTGCCGTTGAGGCTCGCAGGCTGTCTTGTATGTTTGCTTTCTCATGCTACATGGACGTACCTATCGTCTGTGTCCGCTCACGTTCTTGTGTATCTCTAGGACGTTCCTCCGGGAAATCGGATCGGGTTTGTCTGTCAGATTCACAAGAGATACCCATCAAATCCGGATTGTGACATAAGGCTCCAGCCCAGAGCGTTCAGCTCTTCACAGGACGAATACTATCATTTTTGTGAAATCTTCCTCATCCAGACACCACTCGATTCTTTGTCTACCGGGGTCGAGTTTCATCAAATTAAGACAGTCTCATTCTACCCAAAACTCGGAAATCCACTAGACAGGGTGTATTTCAGTCATTCTCAGCTCGACCAAGCAATTTAACATAACAAAGCCTCATCGAGACTCTCCACCTTGAAGATACTGGCTCTGTTTGCCAAATCTACCGATGTGAGTTGCAGATCAGTGGCCTGATCGGTGAGAACAGCCATGCGTAAGTACGCCCTCATCATGCAGCTGCCCGTCTTCACAAATGCCAAGGTTCTCCTTGCGTGCAGGACCACTACTCCTAGAAAGTGCTAGGAGAATTAAGTGCTTGTGTAACCTGTCTAGTATTCGGATCTCTAGTATGATCGATTCGCATACACAAACAATGTGTGCCTACTTTAAGATGAAGAACTATATTCCCTTCGCAACAACCTAATTCGCTGATTCTGATTCTTTCTTCGCAGAAGTTTGTGCTCGACGTTCACTAATTGCTCCATAATCGTTCTTTTCATCCTCCCTCTTTTTTTGTGCATCTCCATCTCAAACAATCAAGGGAGATATTTGCATGGTGAGATAAGCTATTCTCAGTAATCATAGACTCTCACGGAAAACTGACAGACCAACAATCTAGATGGTCATGACTCGAGCGATATTCGATGATCACGAAGCTCCTTTCCGCCGCCTCAGTGGTCGTGGACATGGCTATCCTTTGGGCCATGACAGAGACTTGCCTCCAGCACACGGCTTGTATCCTCCTTCTCGAGTGTCGCACTTAGGCAGCGATGAGAATCGCCATGGAGATCAAGCATCGGAGAACGACACAAATGCTCGCCCCAGAAGCAGAATCCCGGTTGCAGTAAGTTACTGAATGTATTTGATTCAATGTTTTCAAGCATACTGACGTGAATTTCAGTGTGGACGGTGTCGAAAGCGCAAAATTCGCTGCAGCGGTGATCAAGGCGGACCGTGTTCAAACTGCAAGAGCGCTGGCAACGAGTCGTGCCAGTTCTTGAGGGTAACTAACATCTCGTTCCGGTAGAGGCTGCTCTTGCTTACATTGTTGACTCAGGTATCATCAACCGAGGCTCATATAAAGAACGAATCCGCGGGGGGGTATGACTACGATCTTTCGGCAGCATCCCGTTTGAACTGCCGCATGGTTCCATGCGGTCCACAGGCTTACGGGATGGGTCTCGAGCCGTATCAGTACCGCAACAACTCCTTATCGACATATCAATTCCCAATCAATCCCATTAAGCCCTACTACCAGTATAGCGACTTTGAGGAAAGTGTCGATTATGGTCTTCAAAGCGCACCTTTTCCTCTGATGTCAGCCGACCATATGGCGTTGTCAAACTATACGACTTCGGCAGGACGAGGCTGGACAACACCTACACCTCCGCTTCCGAAATCCTCCCTCTTTCTGGATCAATCAGATTCTGCATACAATCATGGCCAACTACCCTACCATGGCAACTCCTCTTTTCCGTTGCGGCCAGCGATCAGCCCTGAGCCCAAAAGCCTCTCCTTGCATGGTCTTACCACATCGCTGCCCACGTCATTGACAAACAACGACCGTATGCTTCCAATTCCAGCAGCCAATCGTCAACCACAAGGATCACTTTTGAGACTTTCCGATGGTCTTCCATCGGTTTCGCAGCCTGGGTATCAATCTTACAATGGCTTGATGAGCGCCAGCGTGTTGAATAGTCTGAAGAACCATAGCAATGCAACACCTCATGAAACCTCCTATATTCCGTTGTCAAGCAGCAGCCCCGAATCTCTCCCTTCATCGCAGATGACATACAGCTCTGGACAGGTTTTGAATTCCCAACCTCAAGAAATGTATCAACCATCCAACAATGAGAGCTTATATCATCCCACCGACTCTTCTGAGTCGTCTTACGGACATAGCAGCCCCGTCTCTAAGAGAGGATCCCAGGGCAGCCACGCTGCAAACAGCGGTGGTTCCTTGCCCTCTCAAGCCAGCGGATCACTGGTAAACGGCCACGTCTACGTTCCTTCGCCCTATCAACCATCGTATCCGCCTCCACCAATCGAAGTCCAAAGCTCGGCTCCTCCACGTCATCCAAGCACGAGCATCACTGCAGCTTAGCAACTCCTCGATCTACGAGTTTCATTCTACAGCATAACAGATTTTCAATTTGCATTCTTTTAAGGTTTTAACAGTCCGCGTCGCGGGCGGCATGGTGGTTTTGGTTCATTTTGTTTGGGAAAGCGAAGACAAAATCATCAAAAAGGGTCCAAATGTGTGCGATTTGTTGCAATGTCCATTTGGTTGTACAATTAAGGCATCTTGGCTCAATTCATTCTCGGAGAGAATGAGATAATAATGGTGAAACTGCATCCAGGGCAACAGAGGAGGCCACCCTCCTGGAAAGGTGTGGGGGTTTGTAGCCAGTCGTGTTGCTGTACTTGCCAGCCACGGCAGTTTATCTCGTGATGAACGCTGCGTAATTAGTCTTCATGTTGTATCTCGGCACCTTGGCTGATGATACTTCAAGTGAAACGTCGTATTGCTTGCCTAATTTTGATTGCCAACGCGTTGAACTTATGTTGCACAGAGGAGAATGTCTCGATCGCAGCGTCTTCTGTGTCACAAGCCCGCATATACTGAATGCCGTGTCTGTCGTTGTGTTCCTCTATTTACTTGAGATGTCTCACGATTCCACCATGTCTGCTCGTGGAAAGCTGACAAGTAACAGTCGGGACACCGCGGGGGCCTTTGATGCTTAACGTCTAGACACTTGAGTGTTCGAGTGCCACAGGACCAGGCGGCGCTAGTTAAGAAAGGGCGGGCTACACATATGTCTTATGCAATTTCTGATAACTCAATATCTCACTAGGGATGGGGAAATATCATTCTCAGCATAGAACCACTGCTAAGGCACGTTCAATGAGGAAGACTGGAAGGACCCAGTGGGGTTTTAGCTGCCTCTCTTGCTCCACGTTCCCGTAAAGGGGCTCGCTAAAATTTAAGCGAGCCCAGTCCAAGTGGCCAAATCAAATTTGCGAGTTTCAACCTCCCAAACAGTGATTCGAACAGAGGTAAATAAATCCAGATGGGTATATTTGATATGCAAAAGAAATACTGAGAACCCAGAAACTCCCCTTTCATCTGGCTTGCTGTGGCGGGGCACACCTCGTTTGCACTCCGGTTTCTCTTTAGGAATGCCATCACAGGCTGCCGGGCCTCCTGGCATTTTGATTTACACCAAGACTAGAGGTTTCCAATAGTTGGACAGAATCGCCTCATTCTGTACGCTATGATTCAGCGGGTTCTTCCCTCAGTCACGTGAATGACTAGCAATGGTAAGGGATGGCGAGGAAGTAATGGTATAGTGATAATTTACAGATGGTATGATCTTTAGCCATTTCAACCTCAGAGAATCTCTCCCATCTCCATTTCTGATTTCTGTAGAGTCAAATATCACCCTCGTACCTAATTACTACACCCTTGACTTTCTTCTTCTTCTCTGCTCCCTGCTCCTCCAATATGATATCCTAGTACTCCTTGCAAGGTTATAATTGTCCTCCTTCCTCTTTGAGATCTTTTTTTTTTTAAGAAAGCCCGGAAAGCCTGGGGGAGCTTGCGCTTTTATGTCCGTACCTGTCTTTCTCTCATAGCTCACGACTAGAATGTTTCCTCTACAGTCGTAAGGCAGGCCCTAGTCCGTCAGTGCGAGTGCAGCTTGATTTGGCTTGCTCCTATCATTTAGCCAACCGTCTCTTGCATGCAAGATAATTTTAAGATCAAGATCATATCGCCTGACTTCATTCTTGGTGATGTTAAATCTTTCTGCTGCATCTGGTGTTGGGTCTCCAAACAAGTGCTCTACGGTCTACCACAGGGTTGTCGTAGGTGGTCGCCGAGTTGGGCAGTGGGGCTTTTGGACAAGGAAACCAAATTAGTTGTGGCTCGGGATCATCAGCAGATAACTGAACTGAGAACTTCGAAGGCGCTTTTGGCTGCAAAAGAAGAATGGCCGCCATCTTTTTGCTGGGGCTCTTATGGACAGGCCAATCGAGTTCTTGGCGGGCCTTCGAGCAGTAGCTCGTGGATTTGCATGATGCACCTGCCTTTGCCCCACCTTTGTTGCAGATGGTTCAGGTAGGAGGTGCCATTTTGTTCGAGGGCCGCGGTTGGATTTGGCCTTGTTGGGTTGTATTGAAGGAAGTCTGTCCCTGAAAGGAGACGCAGATTGATCAGCCTTGACGGGTGTTCACGTGAGGTGCGCAAGGGCGGCACTGGAGATCGGCCAAAAGCGGCCAAATTTCCCATGTCCTGCGCTGAGTTTGGGCCGGGCCTGTACCTACTTCTGCGCGTTTTCACACTCACACTCTTCACTTGATGCCTTGACTTCTTGTTATCCGACTCCATGATACCGATTGGTACTAGCCTATGTATTCAGCGCTCCGTCCACAGAGGCTGACATCTGTTCCTCCAGCGAGTCCAGCTGGACTGCAAGAACTCCAATGTTGTACTTGGCTCCTCTATTAGGTAGGGAGTCACGATGTTCTTGTCGAAATTCTACCGTGACACTGTGGAGTTGCTAGAGTCGAGAAATGAGGGCCGCGTCTGCAGCCCCGCCAGCCGCGATTTTGTGTGAAAACGAAATTCTGTAATGGAGCGCTCTATATCTTTCAGACTTGGTCAAACCGTCAGAGGCCAAGGCCCCGCACGTGTCCCTGCAAAAAACTGGGTAGAGCGGTAGCTGTAAATGGGGGTCAACTTATGTTCAGGCTCTTTTTCCAAGTTGATGGGCCAGGGAAGATTGCGCATGGAGAGCGTCGTCGTCACTCGTTTGTTTGGTCCATTATTCAGCTGCCGTATGACTTTCTGATGGGTTCCATGTAACTCAGTTTGCTCTGAGATAAAAAGCTCACATAGCCTCATAGTTAAATGTGCGTTCTCTTCTCTCATTATCTATACCCTGTTCGAGGCTCCCTTCGTTTCTAGTCATTCTTTTCGATCAATTCTATAGTTTCGACATCTTCTTGATTCTCAATTCTCTATACAATGCGACCAATTGCCTTTTCTATATTGACCTCACTCCACTTAGGGGTAGGAGTTCTAGCAGATTCTTCAGCCAATTATACGGAGCTGCTGCTTAGCTCAGGCACAATCAAATTGGGTGAATGGCAAGCAGCATACGACAAAGCTTATGCTCTTATTCAGACTTTGAGTTCGTCTGAGAAGCTTTCAATCATCACAGGTGGCGATGGCGGGAATTTCGGCGTATTGGCTACGTTGGACTCATCCACAAACCCGCTCACTTACTTCTATGTCACCACATGGCCTGCGGGCTTGGCAATCGCCATGACCTGGGATAAGGACGCTATTCAAGCTCAAGGTAAGGCACTAGGCATGGAATTCCGTGGGAAGGGTATCAATCTTGCCTATGCTCCCACTATGGAGCCATTGGGACGTTCGGCCTGGTGCGGAAGAACCGGAGAGACGTATGGCCCGGACTCGCATCTCAACGGGGCAATGTAGGTTTTCTCCCTTCTTCGGACGTTTGCATCACAAAGTTCTGAGCAAGCAATAACTAAATCTTGGCCAGGGGCGGAAACGTCGTCAAGGGCGTAGCCAGTGCAGGCGTTATACCCAGTTCTAAGTATTTCATAATGAACGAACAGGAGACGAACAGCGATGGTAGCGGTAGCAGCGGTGGCGGAGGGGGTTCTCCAACCACCGGAGGCTCCACAGGCAACTCGAGGAGCATAACGGCCAGACAAAGCAGCAATTCCACTGCCTCTGATAATTCGACTACCAGTTCGTCGTCAGATCCGTACGATGTTGTTATAGATGATAAGGCATTCCATGAGACTTACTTAGCTCCCTTTTGTGATGCCGTTAAGAGTGGAGTTGCAGGCACAATGTGTGCTATGAACAAAGTCAATGGAACGTATTCGGTACGTTCAATTCCCCTCTTCTCTTGGGTCCTCTCCGCGAATTATTCTTCTCTTTGGACGACTTTGCGAGAGGCTATCGCTTTGGGAACATATGTCCCAAGCGTCGTCTGTATCAAAGCCGACACCGAAATCAATTAATGTGAAAGCCAGGATCTTTTAGGCAAATATCTAAAAGTTGAGCTTGGTATGCCAGGCATAGTCCATGCAGACGTTGGGGCGCAGCACACAGGTATAAATTCGGCAAACGCAGGAATGGACTACGGCAGCTCCTTAGATTGGAGTAACGATACACTTGGAGTTGGCTTGACCAATGGCAGTTTCACATCCGCCCGTCTTGATGATATGGCTGTCCGCAATATGACGGGCTACTTCCATTATAATCAGGATCAAGGATATCCTACAAAGGCAGGTGTGACCGACTACGTTGATGTTCGAGCCAACTACAGCACACTTGCAAGAGCTCACGCTGCCAACTCAATCGCTCTCTTAAAGAACACAAACAACTCATTGTCTATCAAGGAGAAGAGGTCAATTAGTATTTTTGAATCGCATGCTGCGCCACGATACGTCGGTGCGAACACAGCACTCACTGTTTACGATGGGTTTGGGCCAACAATGTATGGGCACATGTCCACCGTTGGGGATCTGCGATAGGTTCTCTAGCATATGTTACAATGCCTATTCAGAAGTTCGTTGAGAGGGTTCGTCTGACGGCTTCATGCTGAGATGGTGGCTTAACGATACAACTGTCTCGACTTTTAGTGGCATGTCGGGAGCTGGTACTGAGCTTACTGAAAGCACTCTTGGGGTAGCAAGTAAGTTTGAACTTCTCGGCATTCTAGCCTCTCTTCTTGTCGAAAATCGATCAGAGACGTGGAATGGTCGACAGGGCTTCGAACTTTCTACTCCTAAAATTACTTGAAAGAAGTATGTTGACTTTAAATTCTTGGAACATCCAATAACGACGTGTGCCTATGCTTTTTGAATGCCTGGTCCGGTGAGGGAGGAGATCGCTCGGAGCTCTACAATGATGAGCAGGACACGCTCGTCAATGCTGTTGCAGATAACTGCAATAACACCATAGTTATCATCAACACCACCGGTTGATCACTTTCTAAACATTTTTACCTGCTTTTGCTCCCCGCCTGGTTGGACAATGGATCAATCATAAGAATGTGACCTGAGTCCTTTATGGAGGACCTCTGGGGCAAGAATCAGGAAATGCCATCGATGATGTACTTTTCGGTGCTGTTAATCCCTCTGGCAAGCTCATCCACACCATCGCCAAAAATGAGTCCGACTACGATTCCAATGGCCAGATCACCGAATCTTTGGAACTAAACTTCACCGAGGGCAACTATATCGATTAAAAGTATTTTGACAAATATGATTTAACTCCTTGCTACGCTTTCGGATATGGGCTATCCTATACAACTTTCGACTACTCCACAGAAGTCACCATAACATCTAATAGCACTGCACTCTCTCAAGCTTATGCAACTGGCGATTTGGCAACCGGTGGACGTGAAGATTTATGGGATATCGTTTCTAATGTCACCAGCAGCGTCTCAAACACGGATGACATTGTAGGTGTGGAGGTAGCACAACTTTATGTTACCTTTCCTGATGCGGCTGATGAGCCAGTGAGACAATTGCGGGGGTTCCAGAAGGTCACCATCCAGCCTAGTGAGATTCAAACAGTCAATTTTGAGCTAAAGAGGAGATACCTAGGCATTTGGGATGTGAGCGCGCAAAGCTGGAAGATTGAAGAGGGAGATTATGTCTTCTACATCGGTGCAAGCAGTCGAGATCTAAAAGCCCAAACCACCTTGACTTTCTGAGGGTGACGGGAGGGCAAGTGTTAGAAAAAGCAATTTCTTGTAGTCAATTTTTTTCTGTATGGTGATATGAGTTGTATGATATTAAACTTCATCAATTTTTGAATTCGAGTAGTGTCAAGACCCGGAAAGGGCCTCGCTTAATGACCCTCTTTCTCTTTCCTTCCCCTGTGATCCCCAACCACGCACCCGCCATAACTTCAGCAGCGCGACTTCCTTGATGAACCTGAGGTTCTCGAACTATTTTCCCACCTCTTTCTCTCATCAGCACATTTCACCCCACTTCATCCCCGTCTCGAAGTCATCAAGAGCCATCGCCCCAACGAGATTCACATACTCAGTCGCTTTCCCATCCAAATGCTTTTCCTTCGTCTTCACGGGGTTAGAAGCCCTAGAGTGGCAAGGTTTGTACGCGTAATAACCTTTGATCGTGGAGACCTCTGCTAGTCCCTGCACTGAAATGACGAGGTACGCGATGGTTTCTACTAGATTCGAGGACGTTGGGCCTTTGTTGTCCCTGACTTTTGTTTTCGTTTCTCTCGGTGTATTTTCCCCATCAGACTAGATTATTTCGATGTCACTTCATAACAGTTCTTCGGCAGTTAGGAGAGTTGAGGTATCGTCGTCCGGTGATTGGCGTCACATGCAGAGGTATTGACTTTTAACAGACTCTTCCCTGTCTCGCCAAGAATCCAATTCAACCAATATCCGATATCCCTCATCATAAAATCAGGTAGACTTTATTGTTCGATCCGAAACGTAGGACATTGGCTGATTTCCATATCTTGCACACCTCGCGCCTTGAATATCTTCCTTGCCAGTTTCCCGATTCTAAGCTTCATCAAGCGAGTATGACATCCTCAGGCGCAAGCAGCTCTGCATCTCAAAGGTCTGCTAAACCTGAGTGCGCATGGTCCCAAAGGGCTCGAAGACCTTGCAGGGTATATTTGTGATTGAGAGCAGAGACGATAGTAAGACAAGAACAAGAGAAGCATAGGAGGTTGTTAGGTAGGTACCCGGGTCGTGGTCCAACAGCCGAGTGATCGAGGAGAAAAGGGGGAAGCCGAGGATTAAGCAGGTTGATCAGAGCCCCTAACACCCTCAACATACGATTATAATGTTGTACGCACCAAAAGTTTTAATGCTATCTCCTGCCGACCTCAGTGCTTGCTCAAAGTTTGGCAGATTTGAACTCCATGCTCAAGCACATTCATTGTTGACCTGCAGTTTTGACGAACTCTTTTCTCTCTTTGATTCCTGATGCTCCCTTACCGCCAACTCCAAAGCTGCGCTTCTTTCCGCTACAGTTGGAGGGTTCTTCTGCCAAGCGCAAAGTGCACAAATAAACGCGGCACAAGCAACGTACATCGCAATGCGCATATCTTGTGCAAATGCACTGATATAAGTTGCTCGGAAAGCAAGCTCTACCTCGACTCCGTATTCAACAATGTCAAAAGGTGAAATGTAGAGGTTTGAAAGAGCTTGTGGGCTTAACAATCCCGTGAGTGCGGTTTGGATATGATTGTTCATCACCACCGTAGACATTGCAATGCCTACTGCACCACCGAGGATCCGGCATTGAGCTACTGTGCCCTGAGAAACAGCTGTCGCTGGCTATTAGTCGAATTTTCGAAGCGGGAAAAGCGTTCGTATCAGGGAGATATTGCTTACCATGATCAATGAAGTCTACTTCCAAGGAATTCATGAACGTCGCCGTCGATATTGTCATTCCAAGTCCAAATCCAAGTAGCACTTCGTAGCCATATTGGGCAGTGACCTGGTGGCCATCTGCTGGCAATGTTGAAAGCAACCCAGACCCAACAATAACAAGAGCGGTACCGATGCTCATGGTATAAAATGTCAAGTTCTTTTTGGCAGATGATCCGCCCCCAACGAGTGATCCACATGCTGTAGAAGCCACCAGAGGAAGAAGTCGTAAACCAGATCGGACTGGTGTGTTTAGGTCCACGATCTGAGCGCGGAGGGGAATGCTAAAGATAGCTGTGAATTGAACATAACCAACAAGAAGTGTGCTCCTATCGAAAATAACGCATTAGTGCCTTATCACCTCCACACAAAAGTCCAAACTTACAAAATGGCTAGCCCCATCGGTCTGTGGAAAATAATGCGCATTGGTAGTTGGGGCAAGATCCAGGTGGAGATCTTCGCATGGTGACTGATGAAGTATTCCCAACTCAAAAATGACAGAAGCGATACCGATGAGAGCGCTGTCAAGCCGATAATGACTGGATGACTCCATGTATATTCTTTTGTCCCGACCTGTTCAATACAATAAACAAAGCCAATCGATGAAATGGCACTCAAAATGGCACCCAGAAAGTCCAATCGCCTGAATGAAGGAACATCGACAACGTCTGTAACGTTTGCCGTTCCTGGCCAGACGAAATAAAGCACCGCTATTGCGATGGTTCCGATTGGGACACTGCTGTGAGTTAGCAGAGTAGAATTTGACGGAGGAGCTGACTTACTTCAACCAGAAAATCCACCTCCAGGTGGTATTACCGGTTATAACGCCTCCAAGGACCGGGCCCATTACCCCAGCTACAGCAACGGTAGCCCCGATTGCGGATACAACATGGTGCAAATATTTTGGAGGCGAGATTTCCGGAGATATTACCATTGTGAGGGAATACAGGCCAGTCCCGCCAATGCCTTGCAGTGTGCGGAAGACAATCAATTGCTCAACGGTTTGGGAAAATCCACATGCAAGTGAAAAGACCGTGAAGAAAGAGAATGATGCCAGGAGCATCTGTTTCCGTCCGAAAACATCGGCAAGTCTCGTGAAAAAGACGGCGCAACCAAGGTCTGCTAGAATGTATGCCAAAGCGGCCCAGATGGTTTGGCGATAACTCTTGAAGTCGACCGAGATTGTGAATAAGGCGGTCGAGATTATGGACATGTCCATTAAACACATGAATAAACCAAGACACAATCTAGTTGAGGAATATGTTAGACGTGTAGTTGAAGATCGAAGGGGCTGTGGACTGTACGTATAACATACCCGAAGATAATTGTAAAAAGTCTCCATGCTGGCAAAGGGGGAATATATTCCTTAGCAGTAACAGTTTGTTGTTCGCGTTCTTGATCGATATCCTCCAGAGCTATCGCCAGGTCCTCGTTCTCGAGAGCCTCGCTTGAGAATTCAATTTCTACGTCCACCTTCTTCGTCAACTTCTCCAGGGTAATGGGTCTCTGAACATCGCGAACAGTATTCAGATGAATAGATTCTGTCATCTCAACATTGGCTGCTTAAAGAATCTCGAATAGCACATGTACAGAATAAGCTTATGGGGAATTGTATGAAGGATCTAAGGTCCTTGCCTCCACTTTAATAGCCCTCGACTCCAAGGACCAAGGTTTACCAGAGGCTGTATGCACTGCGTATGGGGACTACGCAACACAACTCGTAGAACAGAAAGTAATGGTGTGATAGCTGTTCACAACACCATTGTGCAAGAATGTTGCGTGTTACGACAATACTAGAGGAGCTCGGGAGTGCTGTGCTGGAAGTTGCTGCCTGTCGGCTACGCCGCAGGAGCGTTCTGCATCTGGACTTTGAAGCCGAGCGCATGGCTTTTCGCGCCGAAAGGGGACTGATTCCAGAACTGCAGGCACAGAAATAGGCTCTAGCATCTGGGGTAAAGCAGGATAGTGTGCAAGATGTGAAAGTGTAGACGCGTGGTGATTGTCAGTTGAGGAAGGTTGCCTCGGTAAGCCTCCTCCCCTGAAGCCTGAAGCCTGCTGGCCCGTGCGATTACCCTTTACTTGTACTGTAAGGTAACAACAAGTTGGCTGAAAGGCAGATTGGGCTTAAGCTCACAGAATTGAAATGTATAAAGTCATTCCTCCGACCATAAAGTTATTGCATTTCTATGCCACTCAAATCTCTCTAGTGCTCAAGAGCAGAGCCAGGAGGTGCGACATCGTGCCCATTCGTGCAACATATCGCAGACCCATCACCTCCACACACAACAGCAAAGCTTAACGTCGAGAATGTCTCCAAGACTGCGAGAAATTCTGGGGAAAACCACCCGATGCTTCAGATCCAACCCTTCGCCTTCATTACCTCATCACACATGTCGAACCACCTATCCAAGTCCTCCAACTGCTCCACCAAGTCCACCATCGTAACAACACCACCAGTGTCCTTTCCCTGACCATCATTCTCTTGGCGCCGAGCTTCAGTTGTCTCCCCTCGAACATCTATATTCTGATGGCTGACCGTATCTTTATTCTCCCTCAAGCGATCATTGTCCTTTTGAATCTTCCGCATCCTCTGTATGTACAGTTTTTGAAACTCGGGTGCACTAGGACTCTCTGCTGGGTAGTTGAACAGATGGAGCTCCGAGGTCTCCAGGGTCTTCCATGTTGCCAGATCTTTGTCAATGATGTCGTGTTTGCGGACGCAGGCGGAACATGGATCTACCAGAGGATGACAGTTGGAGCAATGTGAGAGGGTACGGGCCTGGGCTTCCAAAGGGGCAATTCTGGTCGCGAACCAAGCCCTGATGTCTTGGGCAGAGGTAAAAACATTCATTGTTGTCATAGTTGACTGTTTGAGGTGGTGTTTGGCCATGATGAACTTTGTTTGGATAGTCGCAGACTGGGAGTCTTGCAAGGAGAGAGTGAATACGGCGCAAAAGGCGATGTAAATGTTTAGTACCAGAAAGATCAGATTTGGGCCTCTTGACTCGGAATTTTGAGGAGATTGTGAATGCTTGTCAAAAGGTGACAGATGACGCCAGCATCCTCAACCCAGCTAACGCATTCGTCCCCTTCAACCTACATGCTCGGTTGAAAAGCGTTTTTCGCTTTGTACCTAACAATGTCGAGGAATGCCTGGGAAATAATCTTAATGGAGGGAGCCTGGAGGACATTAACAACGAGTGTCCGCAGATGTGCTGCTTCCAGCATTCAAGTGTGGTTGGTAATAATTCCAGGTTCCAGTGGGACTGGAATGCTGGAAACTGACTATGCAAGCGTTTTCAAGTTTAAATAGGAATACACGGACCCTTAAAAGATATAGAGCTCCACGGGGTCCTCAAAAAGGTACCTGTTGATGGGAGAACTAAAGGTGTAATTAAAAAGTGTTCAGCAGCATCTTGAATCAACAAGGCACCGTTCTTCAAGTTGTCATACAGGGCTAGGCGAGTTTGAGAGAAGAACTTCAATGAAGCTAATTCATCAAAAAGATGCAAAAGACAGATCCATACATCGCATAAGAAGATAGACGCTATAGCAAAAGTTGGCAACCATAGGTAGGATGGCGTGGGAAACTAGCTGAGATAACTACGTGATAGTTTTCAAAGTACAGTCAGCACAAAGAACTGCAGGGAACCAAGGTTGCTAGCAGTTTCAGTGGAAACTTCCAAGAGCAAATGACTCGGCGAGGAGCTTCGTGTAACCATAAACGTGCCACCCACAATACCTTGAGTGATGTAGCCCAAATCGCAACAGGAATTCATCACCGCATACCCAACTTCTTCAGGGACGAAAAGCAAGTTTATTGTTTGTATTGACCTCGGTATCCATTGAATTTCCATGTCATCATGTCCCAATGTGGATTCTTCGGCCCCTGATGCACCATATGCAGAGCCAATGCGAATGCATGCGTACAAACACAAAGCCCATTCCCGCAACACCAATTTGCCTCCGTCTGCAACACCAGGAAAGGGCGAGTTGTCTATTTCTCCTTCTTCTTGGCCGCACCCTTGACCTTTGCGGTACCCCGGAGTGTCTTTTGTCTGTTCTTGCGTTGCTTGCCTAGTTACGATCCCGTTAGCATCGACAGCCCTCCTCTGACCCAGAAATGCAATGCTCGACGTACGCTGTTGTCTGCTGGGCTTCTCGATCTTCGACGCCACTCCTACTCTGACCAAACGATAGTGGGGTTCGAACTTCTTCAATGCCTCCGGGGAATCATAGACGAGTGCGAAACCAGTTGTCTTTCCACCACCGTATTGTGTTTGCAGACCGAAAACGTTTACTTGGTCCTTGTTGGCCTTGTACATTTCGGCGAGCTTGACTCGGAGTTCATCTTTGGAGATGTTGGCACGATTGGGATGGAGGATGTCACTGTCAGAACACCATTAGAATTACAGATGCAAATGCGAATCCAATATCACATTCGTGATTTGGATGATGGCCATTCGATTGAGAGACAGGCAGAACTTACACGACCATCTGCTTGCGGCCGAGCAGAGGGTTGCGGATGAACTTTCGAGTTCGCAGCGTGACAGGTTGTTCTCGGTCCGCCATCTTTACTGTGAAGAGTCGATTATTCTGCCTGAGATTGAGATCCAGACAGATATCGAGAGGTGTGGTTGTCGATGGAGGTCGCTGTCGATCAAAGACGTGCGGAAAGTTTGAGGAGATCTCGTCGATATCGAAGTAGCGCTAAACTAGGATGGGTGATGTAAGCGAACACACAGAATTTTTGATGAAAGGGCTGTCTAGCCCTAGTGGCCTGAGGCGTAAACCTACATGGCTGAAGCTCATCGTCGCCTTCACTTCCCCAACTCTCCAAGACACCAGATTATGATTTTTATCGTGGATGGTGAGCACAATGGAGAGTCGCTTGTCGGATGGCGCGAGGCAACAGTTCAATCGTTTCGTTCGCCAATACCTCCAGCTTCAACTCGATCTTGACTACCCCGATGAGGAGTATTTGCGAAACGATGCCTTTCAACAGTCCTTACATGATCAATTGTTCTCAGAAAATGAGATCAAGAAAGCTCCTCCAGCGCGATATCAACTTCGAGTTTTGAAGGAGCTCACAAGAAGGATTGAGCAAAGTATCCAAGACTGGGATGAAGAAGTATGCAGTTTCCTTCAGACTAAATCATCTATCTATATGGCATATGTAGTTCATATTCATCTTGGTTTCTGACTATTTTTGGTCATTCAGGGAATTTCTGATGATCTTATGAATTGTCTTTCTACTTTGCTTGCATCACCCCCTACGTCCGAAATGATTTCTGTCCAGCAAAAGTCTTACGTCACGTATACACTTTCCTCACTTCCTTTACAAGACATACAAGACCAAACTACCCCAACTATAACTCTTCTTGAAGCTCGGAATCTTGTCGCAGCATCTGGGACCACTGGCCTCAGGACGTGGGAAGCAGCTCTTCATCTCGGCAACTATCTCTGCGCAAACCAAGACAGCCTTGTACGTGGAAAGTCGATTCTGGAACTGGGTGCTGGGACCGGATACGTTTCAATCTTATGTGCAAAACATCTTGAAGCCTCACACGTTCTAGCTACCGATGGATCCGATGATGTGGTTACCAGCTTGTCAACGAACTTCTATCTGAACAATCTCCAGGATTCGACAGTCATTAAAGGGAAGGAGCTAAAATGGGGGCAGGCCTTGGTCGGCGGCGAGCATCCACAATGGAACGGGGGCGGGGGTATTGACCTAATACTTGGGGCTGACCTGACATATGACGGATCTGGAATTCCTGCATTGGTCTCAACCTTTGGAGAACTCTTTGAGCTCTATCCGACGATAAAAATCATTTATGCTGCGACTGTCCGAAATCCAAGGACATTCGAGAAGTTTCTTGAGGCATGCGACGCAAACAAATACGCTGTCGAAGAGCTTAAATTTGGAATCAAAAAGGCAGAGCTCCAGGAAGGTCCATTCTATTCGGATCAAGTACCGATTCAACTCTGTCTGATAACGACTACCTGAAATAATTAGGATTGGATTTGCAAAGTCCTCTCATTTGCGCAAGTCTATCGACAGTGCCTTCAAATTGTTGCTCCTTTTAGGTAGGCATCCTATCCAATCTTTACTATCAGTCTCCCACCACATCCACTCAATCACCCAGAACAGGCTTGGATTTGTCTTTCTTGGCATCAAGCTCAACAGCCTATCTATGTAGATCGCCTCTCGCTAAATTAGCAACGTGAACATGCGCTAGTTCCCTGTATTCCCAAACAGCCTCATTTTCCGTCCTTCCTGCTTCCATTAAATCCTTCCTGAACAGGGCCTTCTTCTCAATGAACTCCCTGCATCAGTTGAGCTTTAATCGTCTCGCATGAGGTCCCTTCACTGAGTCAGGGCGTATTTCGTCGATCGTGGGTTTGTCCGACATGTACCGAAATTTCCTGGCTGGACCCCAGGAAGTTGGCTTTCTTCGTTCTGGCATATTGCTGAACAGGGATATGGATGCTGTAGTAGTACCTAATCTGTGTTATTGAGAGCATTTAGGAGAGTAAGGAGGGTTTGCTTTGAGTTTGTGTCGAGAAGGAAGAACCCTTCAGGAACAGGATTTGGGCACTATCTATCTTTGCTTCGGGCTTCTGTGAGAAGGGCTGAAGCTTGCTATCACATGGAATGAAACAGTGATGGTTTAATGTTTAAAAGAAACATTGGAAGAAGCTGCACTTTGAGCTAGTAATGGAGAGGGCACTTTATTGCATTTGTCCAAGATATCCCTTCTGAATTACTCTATGCATATTTCCAGCTAGATTGCCTGCAACCAAGCATTATCTCTGATGAATTAGTGCTGAAATGGTATAATAGTAAATGCAAATGCTAACGCAAAAAGTCCCTCCCATCTCATCATTATCCCGTATTACTTCCAGTCATCGCCCTACGTGAATAAGTCTAAGAGAGAATCAGCAAACCTCACTCAGAGCATTGAATTTAGACCTCGCACTCATCGAAACACAGCCCCAATAGCAAGCACCCCCGCAGCAATCGCAGCAGCTCTCACGTTAAGATGACCGGCCCCCGCAATTTCATCCCCGCCAGGAAGCACAGGTTCGTGCCAGCCACACATCGTGACTGTTCTATCAAAAACATCGCAACTCCAGTACGTCGTCAAATGCCACTTTTCCTGCAACTGAATACTTCCACCCTTCCCAAGCTCCGGCGGACTCGTAACCATGGCCTTCCCAGTTTCCGTACCCGTCGGCGAGGCTGAGGACAAGGCTGACCCCGCAGTTTCTACCGATAACAAGCCCGATAACGCCGAGGCTGGCTCAGGCCTTGAAAGTGTACTCCCAGCCTCGCAGAAGGAATAAAAGAACAGTAATACCGTCGGAATGGCGAATATCCTCATTTTGCTGCGCTGCTTTCGCTCACAAACGTTATGGAAAAGAAGGAGGTTGGGAAGTAATGAGCAGGTAGCTGATAACGTGATGGTTCGCACGTGCGAAGCTGTGATTCGACGGCTTCTATCGAGTATGTAAGTATGCGTGCTGATTATCGTAATGCTTGTCTTAGTTGATGCGACAGCCTGTTTGCTTTCAAAAGTGGGCAATGATTACTAGGTGTTGCAATCGCGTCCTGCGTCTGAAGGTATTGCGAGAAGGAATACTTTGAGCCTTGAGGGGACGGACGGGAGACGAGGTTATGAGCTTTGACGAAATGGAATGGAATGAGGAGTGAATATTAGGTAGAATTATTCACATAATAAATCGCACATGTGGTTATGAAACGGGAACAAAGGCGGCTTATGACTCGACACTGGCGTTCGCTGTTCTCGAGGCTGCAGATGCAGTGCCCGGTTTGGAAACTCGGCACAACCACCAATCCCTACTGTAATTGCAGGCAGCTGTGAAACGAAACGGCACAAGACAATGAACGATAACCATAGACTTTCAACAACAGGCGTAAATACGTCTTTTCGCTCCTGATCAAAGGAAAAGAATTACAGCTGCCTCTCATTCTTGTACAACATCACACATCCATAGCCATTGCCAAGAAACGAGCGAAAACAAGATGACTAGCTATACTTTCAAGGGTTGTAGAATAAAACCCGTTAGGAAACTTGGGAATCGCTATGGTATAGAGCAATCCAGGAATTAATTGAATGGCGCAGACCGCCATTTCGTCAAAACTGTAAGACTGAGTGCTCTAATCACAAGACCTATCTCACCACTAAGAGCGCCAATGTTCCCCTATGATATCTTCATTATCAAGAACAGTATAGCAATTACGAACCGCTTGAAGCCTTCTAAAAACATTACCTAGAACTTGTCTTTCTCCTATTCTGTGTGTTGAGGGATGCCTGGGACGAAGGCCTCAGTCCAATACTTGTATGTCTCCTATTCTCTCCCAGAGCGTTGCTATCCTCCTTCGGCATCCACCCAGTCTTTGGCATGACCTCGTCCTCATAAGAGTCATCGTCCTCATCATCGTATCTCTTGGAAGGGCGCCAGGCAGATTTCTCGGGTTCAGATTCAGGCTCGGGCTCAATATCGCTTGACATGGTCAAATCGACAATTTGTGAAGCTTGAGGCTGACTTTGAGAGGGTCGAGGCTGAGATGGAGGCTTCTCTGAGTTCCTAACCTTGCGGTTCCCTGATAATGATCTCTGCTTTTGGGATGCTTTTGGAGTTGTTTCATCATCTTCCAAGACATCGTCAAGAGCATCCATGGGCTTCTTGTGTCTAACATCTTTCCTTGAACTCTTTTTGGGAGTCACTTTCTCCCATTTCAAAGCCTTCTGGGACGATGCCATTTCTTCGATGGTAGGCAAAATAAGGTCCTCCGATGAAGGATCATCCTCGAGGATTCCAGGGCTCGTCCGTAGAGTGTTGGTTTCGTTGTTGGATTTCCTTCGCAGCAGAACAGGCTCATCGATTTCATTGTCAGACATGACGACATCTGCGCCCTTTGACTCGGTGGCCCCATCCGAGGTTGCGGAACGAGCACTTTCCGACACCATATTCAGTTGAAGGTCGTGTGATGATTCATCAAACTCTGAACTAGGGCCCTTCGGTGTATCCGCTCTCAAATCGAGACTATCCTCAAAATTAAACTCAGGCTGATGGCCATAATCTGCAATCTGACTTGTGAAAGAGGATCCAACTGACAACTCCGGGTATTTCACACTTGCTATCGGCTGCATCTCATCAGCACCATCGAGACCGAAGCCAAAACCTGGAACGGGTGAAGTTTCCGAAGTTTCTGCCTTTGAGGTTAGGGCTGCGCTTTTCCTACTTTGCTGTTTTTGCTGCTTGCGTGCTTGCCACTCTTGCATAGCTTTGGGAGCTGGCGGGCTCTTGACAGAAGTTTCCGCTTCGCTCTCAGTATACCTCATTTCGGAAGCTGCAGATAGAGGGTGGAAAGACGGGTCGTCCTGCGGCATCACACGTGGAGGCGAGCTTGCAGGCTCGTCGACGTCAACAGTTTCCCAGCTAGACTGAGGCAACTGCGGAGATTCTTGACATATATTCTGCTTTGGGGAGTTCGAGGATTCTCGTGGCTTTCTGGTTGGCGAAGAACCGAGGCCGGTAAACTTCGGCGAATACAGACGGTTGAGGGAAGCTTCACTAACATCCATATCCAGTGCCAGCCTTTCCAACCCATCAGGTGAAGTCATGCCCTCTGGTCGCATGAGTTTCGTGAGTGAAGATGGGACGCTAGAGTGAAATCCTCCTTCCTTCATCAAATGAGACCACTTTTGCCGGCCTTCCTCAGAGACATGCTCTGCCTCGTTGAAAATGGCAATGGCGTGACTCGCCTGCACTTCCGCGGATGGAGTGTTCGGCTCAAGAACGGGGATGGTGGACGGATGAATGTTTTCGACTGGTCCTTCAGCAAGTGCATCCATTATGTCTGCCTCTACTTGATTCTCCGCAGACGGCGTATTCGACCTTAGAACAGAATTGTTGACGAAAGGAATATCATCTGTAATAGATTCAGCCTGTGCGTCAATCATGCTCTCCCGCAATTGGCTTTCTGCAGACGGCGTCGTTGGTTCAATGGCGGCTCCGATGTCTTGACTTTCGGCTGGTGCTTTTGAACTGCTTTCCTCGAGTTGGTTTGGTTCGGCAACACCTGAGTTCAAAGGAGTTTCAGTGACATGGGAGAATTGAGCTTCAGGTTCGTTCGCAGTTTCTCGGTCTTGGCTTAAAGCAAAGGTGTCAAAGTTTGTGATCCCTGGTGCCTGGGATGCAACGTCTTCAATTGAAGGTGGTTCCTGAACGACCTTGGGCTCGATAAGATCGTCGAAAGTAAGATAAAGCATTCCATCATCATCGTCTTCGTTCATCTCATTGTCATCAGGGACTTCGAACTTGGAGTACAGTCTCTCACCGGTTTGCGGATCGTAGCGCTTATTCGACTGGTCGCGATCCCTCATTGCTAGATTAAGCTGGAGCTCGCCACCATCGGTGAGAGCGATCACAATGGCTGTCTGATAGGTTGAAATTTGTGGTTGCCAGTTTGTAGCATCCGACATAATCAGTTGTTTGAAAGCAATGGTCATGCCTACTTGCGCTTGGCCATCCTTGAGATCTGGTAGAGTAGAAGGATCCTCTGGGAGCATTAAAAGGTCTTCCGGTCCTTGGCTAGCCCCTCCAGTTTCGTTCATCAATTGCTGGGTGATTTCGCCTTCCAAGTCGTCGCTTTGAGGCTGCTCGTTTGGTGCGGAATCGTCATACTGCGAGGCCAGGCTATCATCCTGATAGCTCGGCTCGTAAGTTGCGTCAAGATATTCTTGTTCCTCGGCATAGTTATGCTTGCCCTTCCTACGCTTTTGTTTCTTCGATGTTCGAGAATTTTCATGGTAATACTGGGCTTGATCTCGCTGATCCTGCTTTCGCTTCCCTCCCCGATCGCCTTTGTATGAAACCTGTTGCTGAGGGTCCCACCGCTGTTCGAAAGGAAACGGTGGCTCACTCAAAGCAACGTCGTCCTGGACACACTCCACAGCCCGATAATTAATCTTAAGTCTCCATGCGTCTGGATCCTCTTGGGCCGTTTCAGCGGCAGGATCTGAGCATGGCTGCTCTGCGATTTTCTTTGGCACTAGTGGCCGAACGCCTTTCATGAGGTCGCTGCGTACTCTCTCCTCGTCCTTTTTCGTCTTAGGCGCCTTAATTCCCAACGCACCAAATAGCAGTCGTTTTCCTGCACCAAGGTCCAACTTTGCTCGTCGCGAGGACATGGGTTGTTTCGACTCAGCAGAGGCTGGCGGAGGCTGTGGAGATGCCGGAGGACTATCGACATCTGCCATTTCTAGAGCTATCGAAGAATTTGCCGTCTCAGTTTCCGTACCACCATTATTTGGCGTAGTTGCAGGGTGTTCAATGCCATCAAACGAAACCACAGCCGGATCGGCCATCTCCTGTGATGCAACGACTAGCTGTGACTCGGCGATCGTCGGCTGTTCGACATTATCAGTGAATTCGCACTGCAAGTCGACGCTGTCCTGCAATTCTACCGTATGTTGAGTCTCAATTACTTGCTGGGATTGCAGAGCATCTCCAGCAGGTTCTTCCAACCCGGTCATCTCAGCATCGTGGCCAGATTCAGCAGGTAGCGATTGACTGGCTGTTCTCGAAAACTTCGAATCTACTTCAACGCCACCAGTTGCAACAGATTCAAGTAGTTGTTGTCTGCGACGTTGAAACTCAGGGTCATGGCTTAAGGGCGGACGTGTCTGTTCACTTGTTTGGTTGGGAGTTCTACCGGCTTTGACTTCTTCCAAGGCAGCGAATGCAGTTTCCGCGGGTGTCGTCTCATCTACATCCAGCTTTTTGTATTCAGTCAACTGTGTTCCAGCCGGCAGTATTCCTTTCTTGATCAGCCTGTTCAAGACGTTCGCATTTCTCCTACGCTGGTTTCTTGCATGTGTCCGAGTTCTCCCTTGCCCAGGAGATATGCCCGATTGAACCTCTGACTTATTGGCCTGAGACGGAGGTGTTGTTTTGGGGATAGCAGGGGCAGGAGCAGTAGCAGTTGACTCTTGTTTGCTTGATTTCTCCTCAGGAGACTCGTCGTCATCACTCGAGGAATCACTGCTGCTCTCGCTTTCACTCTCTGAGGACGATGTATCATCATCCGATCCCTTTGCTTCCCCATTTTCCTCGTCAGAAGAGTCACTACTATCCTCACTACTGCTAGCATCTTCCTCGTTAGACTCGGAGCTCTCATCATCGCTATCTTCTTCACTTTCCTCTTCCTCCTCGACTTGAGACTCTTTGTCTATGAATGGGGTCGAGGTAAGACCTTTCGAGAAATTGGGATCCAAAGCAAACCTGACGCTCTTATTGCTGGTGACTGAGGCTGATCTCCTTGGCTCTGCAAGTGGTCGAATGGACGAGCTTTTCAGAGCCTCTGCCATGACTGATAGAGCTTTGCCAGATCTGTTAGATCCTGGAGGAAGTCCATTTTGGTCGTAGTAATCGATAAGTGCGTTCTCGGCAGGCTCGACCTGCATGCTGTCCACAATTTCTGGCTCATGGACCGAGGGCGTCTTTGACTTTGACCCGGTTTTAAGGACTGACAGTTTATTTTCATTGACTCCTTGCGAAATCTCAGTAATCACACTCTTTGGCTTCTCGGGTATGAAGCCTCGAGCCATGGCTTCATAGGCTTCTCCAATATCTTCTGAGCCATTGAAGACATACTTGCACACAGCCAAAGGCGATTTAGGAAACGCGGAGTGCAACTTACGGATCTGGGCTCGCGTAACCTGGTCCTCTATGTCCGCAAGGGCAGGCTCGTTGGCGTTGTCGGCAGCACCGTCGTTAGGGGTTGAATCGATAGGAGGTTCTCCCTCTTCTTCTAGCTCTCCCTCCTCGATGTTTCCCTCAAGATCTTCCTCACTTCCTTCCTCTTCATCTGCATCTTCATTTTCTCCAGGGGCGAAGTCATCATCGTCCTCTTCGTCATCATCCTCAAAATCGGCGTGTAGGACGAGTTGGCGATTATTTTCCGGCTCCTCGTCATCAGCCTCTTTTTCTTTGAGAGCCTTGTATCCTTCAGTGTCTCCGTCATCTTCATTGTATTCGATTCTTTGCCTCTTCCGTGGCGGTATATTGACAGCAGGTCGGTCGCCGGCTTTTCTCAATAGTGGTCTGCCCCATGGAACGCCGTCAACAAGATGCCTACCATCTGTAGATATCTGCACGCGTCCAGAAACTCGACGGATCTTGATATCTTGGCTGAGGAGAGGGCGTATTCTAGGAAGGGTGAGTCCATGGACCAAGAGTGCACCACACCAAAAGTCGAGGCAGAATGGGATACGAACATCACTTCGTCTTCATCTTTGATTACGCTAGCCAAATGCTGGAAATGAAGACATTCGTAGTTGGCTCCAGTACTGCCTTTGACTTCGACAGCGTAGTCATCCAGGCCCCATTGGCCATCTGACTCGATTGGTATAGTGTCGTTTACCTGCTCGAGCAGATGGTAAACGGTGGGATTAGAGGTGGTGTCAATTGCCCAAATCACGAGCGTATCCGGAAGGCGATGACGTCGGACTGTCAAGCGTAGCCTCATGGCGACGGCTGTTCACGTCGCGAATGGAATGTAAGGGCCCGGAGAGTGGCACGGTAGAGTGTGGGGAAAGGTTCAGAAGTTGTCTCTGGCGGGACGTGACGACGCGAAGAAAGCTGAAAGTTCGCGTTTGCAAGCGAGCCGTGCCCCACTAAAAGGAAAACGAGATTAGGCCTGTTTGGGCCAGCTACTGTAATGCCCGCATGAGCTCGATATGATAGCTTCATTGTAGTTTCTTTCTTGGTGAGCATTCTGCGTCATCCGGGCAACCCGTCTTTCGACTTCTGGTTTTATTCGAGACAGAGCCATTAATTGAGGTCTACGCCAACAGCTCTAAAGCAGGGAGCGAGACTTATGCCGTCTTGAGGCAGAGGATAAATACACTCCAAGTGCCGAGGTAGGTTGCGATAAGCAACAGACAAGTGCTACGATCATTGAACTCACGCTTTAGGTATCCATCTTCCAGCTTCGATCCCCGCATCAATTCAGTCTCTATCTCTCTCCAGATTGCACAGACTAAAGATGTCCTGCCCAGCATGTTTTCAAGGAGGCGTTTCGACAAGCCATCCTACGGGCAAAGAAACCACCATACACGGCCTTCCTACTTATGTTGCAGAGCCAGAAGAAGGAGTCACACCCAAGGGTGTAATTGTCTTCATTACTGATGCCTTCGGTTGGGACTTCGTGAACAACAGGGTCCTGAGTGACCATTATGCAAAGCGTGGAGGATTCTTGGTGTACACTCCCGACTTCATGAATGGTAGCGCCACCCTGCTCTTTCTAAGAACTATTTTGACCTCCCAATAGGAAAGTCTCTGGACCCCAGTGTTCTTCCTCTTATGGATAAAATTACGGAGCCCGGATCATGGCTCAACGCATTCGTCTGGAAGCCTCTGTATGTCCTACAAGCAATGTATCTTGCATTGCCTTGGGTATACAGAACCCGATTCGCCGTCACTCAACCCCGTGTCTTCTCTTTCGTGAAAGCTCTGCGAACCTCCCCACCACCATTCGAAACAAACAATCTCAAGATCGGCGCTGCTGGCTTCTGCTGGGGTGGTAAACACGTGATGCTACTCGCAGCCGATACTCCGTCATCTCGAGTCTATAGACACGAATCACAGGTCACTTCATCAACTCTAGAGCCTTTGATCGACTGTGCTTTCACGGCCCATCCTTCGTCGATTAAAGTCCCTAAGGATATTGAAGCTATCACTATCCCGACAAGCGTGGCTGTTGGCGAAAACGACATGGCTATGGGAGCACCGTTGATCCAACAAATGAAGGATATTCTTGAGAACAAGAAGGTGGGCGAGCATGAAGTTGTCATAATTCCAGGCGCGAAACATGGCTTCAGTGTTCGTACACATCCAGAAGATAAGCACGAAATGGACTGTGCTCAGCAAGCTGAAGACCAAGCTATTTCGTGGTTTGCTAAATGGTTCAGCTAGTCATCGTTGTCATTACGTGGAAGTGAAAGGTTTGATATTTCTGAACACTTTATGAAGTCGTACATGGTTAAGATTGCACAACATGCACATTTACGTATCTGCAATGGAAAGATGTATTTACACAGTAGTCAAGTTGATTCCTCGTATGTTCTTCTGGCCCACAAATGCACCCCAATCCCTCACCATCCCGATAGGTGTGTACCCTAAATGCCCTCAAATCTGACCTTCTTCGGACTCTCCACTAGCACATTCTTTTCGCGATACCCAAAGATCCAACAGATGAGATCAAAGATACCACGGATCAAAGCCCAAATTAAGCCCACCAACCTAAAAACTAAGCCCGCCACCCACCTCCAAACAAGCTTGAGAATCTTGAAACCTGACCATAGACAAACGAGACTCAGAAAAGCGAGCCCAACTCCTGAGGCTGCAAAGAAGAGGCTCCAGAGAAGACCCGGCAGGTTGAAGAACAGGGTGAAGAATACTACTGAGATCCATCCTGCAATGATGCTAAGACCTAGGACGAAGATGCTGATGAGGATGAACATTTTGCTGGCTGAGGATTTGAGATGTATAGACCGAAATGAGAATGGATAAGGAGCGCCGTCGTTTTATTAGAAGGGAAATGTAACGAGAGAATGATCAAGGGGTTGTATAGATTTTGTTTTGAAAGAAAATCTGCAAGACAAAGAAAGCAACATCATGAATGCATAGATGAGAGGTTGAAAATTCAGACAGAGAGAACAAAGATCGTTGCATCTCACTGAGTTCCCTCTTTAGGCGTTGGAAACCAGTACAGACATGTTTTCATCCGTTCTTCACCACCAACCCCTCTCACCGGCCTCGCCTGCCAACCCCCCCTATCCGAACATGGATCCACTTTCGTCACGATTCGGTTCATACATAGCAGAATAACGACTTCTTCAACAATAATTTGTGGGCCTGTTGGCGCATCGGTAGCGCGTCTCTGAGCAACTACCTCTTCTTCCCGTGTACATAGAGCTCTTGGGCGATTTTGGATAGGGAAGTAAGTAGCTCGATGGAGAAGGTAGCGGGTTCGACTCCTGCACAAGCCAAACATAGCCTTTTTTTTAATTTTTAATTTTAATTTTAATTTTTCGCATTGCTCGTGACTAATAGCAAGAAAAGAGAGCCTGTGGCTTTTAGCCTTTTAGAGCAAGAAGGTTGTGGTTGAGTGGCCCTTTTTTGCACTTTGCTGAAATTTGAGAGCGATCTAAGCGAGTGCCGATCACATAGCATATCAAGTGAGTGTTCAAACCGTAACAGAAAATTGCCAAAAGCAAGGCAAGCAAGCTACTGGTTTCACGGTAACCATTGTACCTGACATTGTGGAACATTCAACAAATAGAAGGTGCCAGAGATAGCAAAGCATTGGTGAGCATCTTTGAGCACACAAGAAAGCGGAACGGCAAGGCAAGAAACAACGGCACGATGACATAATTCAATGCTAGAGTAGACTGAACGAGGTGCTAGCACAATTTCAAGAAGAGTATTGGAAGGGCAATTGCCAAGGACAAACAACGAGTTCCAGCCTGTCAAGTAGATTAACGAAGTTAAGCTTCCGGGTATTGCCCTGTCACGGAACACACACAAAGTAGTTGTACAATACTCGTCTTCTCCAGACACAACGAATTTATTCCAGTGCCAATCTTTCTACAAACCCTCTTTGGCAAGCATATCTGCAATGTCAAGGTAGAACGCAATGGCATTGAACCTGTCCACAAGTCAGCGTACAAACCACGATAATCTGCAATTAAACCTACTTCCGCTCATTACCGCTCAGCTGCGAAACAGCCCACTTGATTCTATTTGTCCAATTGATCAAGTCCAAGTGAGACACGTTCACCAATGTCCCCTTATATGTGCCCCATTTAGCACTCTCCACACTGACCAAGCCATCGTTAACCCCCTCCAGCTTCTGCACAATCTTATGTGGTTGCCGAAATGCGCTCCAAAGGCTAGGATTGATTGTAGCCCCGTAAGAAAAGTACCTAACTCCTCTGGCATCTGGTGTCTTCGGGTTGAACTCCTCAGCCATATACTTTCTTGTCAGTTGGCTGAATGCGCCCGTACTTATTCCCAATCTATCGAATAATTTGTAGAAATGGGGCAGGTAGCTGGGACCAATCTCCTGGAAACAATAATCCGCAAAAGCAGATCCTCGATGTGGAGTAGCGACCGTCGTCAGGGATAGCACTTCGACGTTGTCAGGGTGTAGGCGAGAGATCATGTATCGAGCATCCAGACCACCCATACTGTGTGCTATGATATTGACGCTCTTTCCATTCGCCTTCGCAGCTATATCTTGTCCTAATTTCGCCGCGCGTTCTTCGATTGAACCCAGAGCAGGGACTGAGGCAGTGATGACTTCAATGCCGTTTGCGCGCATGGCTTCCGTGATCCCACGCCAATAGTGAACCGGTGGAATAGACAAGAACTTCGGGACTATTTGGAGCTCGTCGAAGCCCATTAGACCGTGTGCGAGGACAATTGGGTATTTTGGAGTAGCTGTTTTCCTCAGTAACAGTCAAAGTGGGAAAAGTTCTAGGACTTACCATAATTCTGTCGAATTGTTGCAAAGTCGTCCTCAATGACCCTGCCTAAGATATTGATTCTCGGATCTCTATCTGTCTTCTTTCCTTTCTCTGCCATATGCATACATCGATGACAGGAAAAAGTCCTGGTTTGACAAGGCGATGACATGATGATGTTTCTTGCGCAGAGGCGCACATCTTGAGAACCCCATCTCATGCTTACTGCACGAGTTACCAGTATCGTCATCGCCGAAGCTTATACATTGAGTTTTGGAGCGTTGTTGGGGAAATGCCATTTTGAGGAAGTCGCGTTGGGAGAAAGTCTTGTCGACTTTCGCGATGGTGTCAGTGACGTCGACTGACTCCATTCGACCCCTGCAAGCATGTGACTTGAGGCAGCAAATAGAGCGGTCGCAAACAGCTTCAATTGAACATCGGGAAGGCTTATGGTGTGAGAAAGATATCATGAACTGTACTAGCAGGGTGCTTTTACAATGTGGATCTCACAAAGAACGACGAGCGATATCTGCATGCCTTCGACAACAAGGATATCATTGAAAGAGTACCCAGCACACTGCCACTATGCAGCTCCCTCGTAGGCCTGCAAACTTCTCATTCCAAGTCCAATGCCATTCAGCGGTCATGCAAACATCCATCATGCCGTGATAGTTCTAGGTGGTACAAATCCAGCCTTCTGCCCCAAGAACGTAATCCTCCAGTCTATTTTGGCTTCTCAATACGTTCTGGAACGACAGGTGTAATTTCGAAAACAGCCTTCAATAGATCTTTGACAACCTGGTCTTGCCCCGTCTTGCCAGCCTCCTTGATCTCCTTCATCTTGGTCTCAGCATCTTTATTTGCATCTTCCTCAGCCTTCTTGTTGCCGCTGGTGTGCTGCAGATCACATAATCAGTATTTATCTTCATATCAAAACTTCTCCAATCGCTGCAATTCCCAAAATAATGAGGGGAACAAGGAATGCCAAGCTCACATACTTCGGCCTCAAACTTTTTGAACTCCTCGTCCTTAGATTTCCGGTATGCCTCGATCTCCTTCTTGGCCTCATCTCTTGCCTCCTTTACGCGCTTTGTGCGGTCTGTTTCGGTCAGGTTTCCTTCCTTCTCGAGTTCGTATGTGCTTGCGTAGAGCTCTACTCACATTCTCTAGCTACGGTGAAGTCAGCACTCCGTAATAAATTCATTTTGCATCCGCACGCGAAAGATACCTCTTTGAACGATCTTCTGAGCTTCCCTCTCAGCCTGTACTCCATCAGCTTTGTCCCTTTCGATTCCCATCACAGTCTCTTGCGAAGGATGCCTACATCAAGCAGAGTCTGGATTCCCGCCGAATTCTGTGCCGACTTCGAACAGATTAGTCCTAAAGGCCGTATCAAGCTGGAGAAAATACACACCATCTTACGAGTTCCTTCGTTCCTTGGAAACTTGCGTGGTGTGGTTGGGGCTGTTATCGCTGGAGGTGCAGATAGAGAAGTCGAGGGTAGCTTCGCTCCAAAAGCAAAGCTCCGAGACCCCTGCTCGGCTACTTTAGTCCACTTCTTTCATCGCAACTTCCACTCCTGTTCACAGCTCCAAATTCTTCGCTATGTCGCCCTGAAATTCAATTGCATGGTCTGAGAAGTTTCAATCAGAGGTCTGTAACGAGAAGGTCGCCATGTCTCGTGCAGCCAAACTCACCCTCGCGGGGACGTCCCTCTTCGCAATTGGCACCATAGCGTTCGTACACCACGCCCAACAAGCTGAGAAAGCTGTATGTCCTTTATCTACTCTCACAAAATTGCAGAATGTGTGCTAATACGTAGCCAGGCCATGCACCAGGGTGTGGTTCGGGATGTGGAGCAACAGCGATTAAAGAAAGAACGGCAGCTGGATTTCGAGATGCAGAAAGCATTGGAGGAAGAATACAAGAAGATACAAAGTGTCCATGATGGAGGAACGGTTCTGGACAAACATCGATGATACTCTCCTCTTCTCCTTCCCTCTATCAAAATCTCCTCGGTGTACAATATGGGTGTACTTTACTAGAACAGGCATTTGGGCGGCGAATGGGCTCATTTCTCGGATAAGATGCACATCACAGGAGGACACGAGAAGAGTTCAGATCATCTGCGTTCATTTCCCTGAGATCTAGATATGGTACAACATGGGCTTCTATAAAAGAGTGCCCAAAGATTCTGTCTCCTCTTTCCGCTTGGTTTGCGCTTCCTATGGCAAACAGGCCCCCCAGCATTACTATGCAAATGCTGTCGAAACCATTTTCTTGCATTCTCGCTCCTTCCCAAACGCCTAGTATGCAAAGATTTTGTCCCTCCTCAATCGCATCTCCTTTTTCTCATCATACATGCTTACGTCTCCACTCCATTTCTCCACCAAACGCTCAACGAACTGAAATCCCGGATCTCTTGGTGAACATTCTTGACGCGATGTTCATTGATGCCAGCTCTTGGAAAAGCAGCTTAGCAGCATACGGAATATGAATCTGAGAGATCTTTGTTTTGTTCTTGCAAGGTCTGCACTCGAAGGATTGCGTAGAAAGTTTGCTGTTAGAGGTTAGCAACAGGCTGGCAAAGTACAGCAATCGAAACTTACGCAATCGGTGTCATGAGTCCACAGATGTCACACACGTGGACTCTGAAAGCATCCGAGACCTCGAACAATCTCTCCTTTAAGAAAGCGCTTGCTCCATGCGAGATCATACAATCACGCTCCATTTCTCCGAACCGCAGTCCACCATCTCTGGCACGACCTTCCACTGGCTGTCTAGTCAAAATCTGAACTGGCCCTCTGGCTCGTGCGTGGATTTTGTCATCGACCATATGGCGAAGACGTTGGTAGTATGTTGGACCCAGGAATACTTGTGCCATAAGCTTACGTCCAGTATGGCCATGATACATGATCTCAAAGCCACGAGATTGATATCCATGGTCACGCAGGAGTTTGGATACAGAGTCAACAGTGACTTCAGTGAACGGAGTAGCGTCTCCTTCAAGGCCTCGGAGTGTAGACACCTTACTCAATTGACACTCGATCAAATGAGCAATCGTCATTCGGGACGGGATGGCGTGAGGATTGATGATCAAGTCTGGTACTATGCCCTGCCTCGTGAATGGCATGTCCTCTTGCCGGTAGGTGATACCTATCGTTCCTTTCTGCCCGTGACGAGACGCAAATTTATCACCGATTTGCGGAATCTTGGTTGTACGCATTCGCACCTTGACGAAGCGGAGACCCTCTGCATTGGTTGTGATGAGAACCTGGTCCACGATACCGTTCTCCGTGCTACGCAGAGGAGTGGATGCATCTCGCTTGACGTGTGCCTTTGTGCGCTGGCCGAGTTCTTCAGCATCTGGTGCAATTGGGGCAGTCTTTCCGATGATGATATCCTCTCCGGAAACACGAACACCGGGCGCGACGATTCCATCGTCGTCGAGCTTATCGTAAGTCCCATGCTTCAGTTTCAGGGTATCCTGTCTGAAGGGCTTCTCGAACTGTTCAACCACGTTCATGCCGATACGCTTCTCCTGGTCTGTGTAGGCACGATAGAACAAACTTCGGAACAGGCCACGATCGATACTGCTCTGGTTCATGATGACGGAATCTTCTTGATTGTACCCAGAGTAACAAGCGATGGCGACGATAGCGTTTTGACCGGCAGGAAGTTCTCTGAATTTCAGAAACTCCATGGAACGAGTAGTTGCAAGGGGTTTCTGGGGGTAGTAGAGAATGTTCGCCATCGTGTCCATACGCTGATCGAAGTTCGTAAGAAAGACCCCCATAGCTTGTTTACCCATGGCAGATTGGTAAGTATTACGAGGTGACTACACTGTTAGCGACGAGTTTAAAGAAATACATGCATAGTGACCTACTTGGTTATGATCCGGGAAGGGAATAATGCTTGCGCAAATTCCCAGAATCATACTTGGATGAATCTCGCAATGAGTCCAGATATGTGCCGTTGGGTTGATAGGAGCTTTCACTCTCTTGTTCAGATCTCCGCTCTCGTCAGGGCGAATCTGGTATCCAGCCTGGAGTTGTCTTGAAATATCCAAATCTTCTGGAGTCATGGTAATCATGACAGTTTCTTCTTCTTCAGCATCAACGTATTCCACTACACCCTCGTTGATTAATCCCTGGAATCCAAAGTAACCTTGCTCAGCTTTTGCCTCTGCATCCATATTGGCAGCCATGGCCTGATCATCTTCAAGTCGTCGAATATGATCCTTGTTCAGAACCAAATTTCCCTTGTTAGGACTATCGATGTCGTTGTCAATGACAAAGAGAGGCCTGCAAACTCTCCCGGCATCTGTGAAAATCTTGAACTCTCGATCTCGGATATCTCGAATCAGAGAGACTTCATGTGAAATCAAGTGAGATCTTCGGAGATTCTGGACAGTCTTGACAAGATGAGCAGGGTCTCTATGAACGCCAACCCATACACCATTGACGAAGACTTTGGTAGCGTTCGGCGATCGTAAAGGTTCGTACTCCTCAAGGACCTCCATGTTCCGCTGAATCATAAACTCGATGATAGGATCGCTTGGAGTACCAACCGTCACATAGCACATGAGTGCCAAATTTTTGACGAGACCACAAGCTTGCCCTTCAGGAGTTTCAGCTGGACAAACCAAGCCCCAATGGGTGTTGTGTAGTTGACGAGGCTTCGCGATCTTCCCATCACGGCCAATGGGTGTATTAGTTCGACGTAAATGGGAAAGTGTAGATGCAAAGGTATATCTGTTGAGCACTTGCGAGACACCAGCAGTTGAGCTCGCTGCCTTCTTTTGGTCTCCCCAGTTTCCTGTGGCCAAAGAGTATTTGAGACCATTTGTGAGTGTAGTTGCCTTGACTCCGAGCGTGAGGTTGAACTCGCGGTTATTCTCTACGCATCTCTGGAGGTATTTATAGACGTCTTGAGTAAGTCTGCGGAACAAACTTCGGAAAAGTTTCGCAAGTAGGGGGCCAGCCAGATCCAATCGCTTCTTTCCAAAATGATCTCGATCATCAGTTTCGCGACGACCAAGGGCGCACTGCAGCATCTTATGGACCATGTAACCCAAGAAGAATGCCTTGCGGGTTTCGCTGCCCTCTTTTTGAGAAATGTGGGGGAGCAGCTCCTTCTGCATGATATCGCGAGCATACTTGACACGCTTGTCACGGGTCAAGGTTGCTCCACTGCCACGTTTGCCGATGAAATCCAAGGCAACCTCTCGGTCCTGGATGACAAATGCCTCCTCGATGCAGGGCTTCAGCATCTCCAGCATCTGAGTATCAGTCCGGTCATAGCATATGTGGTTTAAGATGTCTTCGTCAGAGACAACACCGAGCGCTCGGAATACGACAGCAATCGGTATATCGGTCTTGATATATGGCAAAGTCGATTTGATGGTCTGGCCAAAACCGCCCCTCTGCCCATCACCTTTCGCGAACAGCTTGATAGTCATTGATGAAATGAGCCGGGACCCCTTCTCAAGGGCGCTTCGGATCTCGGCGATGAATGGTGTAGGACTAGGTGGTGCTTTCTTGAAGACCTGGACAATATTCGCCGCACTGCGCTCCTGAGCGATCAGGACTTTCTCGCTGCCGTTGATGATGAAGTATCCACCTTGATCGTATGGACATTCGTTCCAAGCATAGAGATCGTCTTCGTCGAGGTCCTTCAATATGCAGTATTTTGACTTAAGCATAATTGGAAGCTTCCCGATAAAAACTCGATCCATCGCAGGCTCCCCTTTGTCCCCGACCTGTCCTCCATCCTCATCTTCCCAAAGTAGTCTTGTCGGCATCTCGCCGGTCCTGGCCATCTCTGCCTCTTGCTCTTCATCGAGCTCATTCAAGGGAATGTCGCGCTCCACAGCCACCGAGACCTTCTTCGTCATTTCGAGGTAGAGAGGACTCGAGTAGGTCAAGTTCCGCAGTCGTGCTTCTTGTGGCAGCATAACTTGTGTACTCCCGTCGCCTTCTGTCATCGCTGGACGCGACAGCAAGACTGTACCAAACTTGATCTCATATCTTCGAACGGTGATAGGGTTGTCGTCGGAATGTGGAGGGTTGTTCTGATCGAGGGTGAGCTGAGAGTTCTCCTCCACCAGTTCCTGCATGGTCGTAGACACGAATTCATCGAACGAATCGAGCTGTTGGGAGACCAGGCCTTTGGACTCGAAGAACGATGAGATAACCGTCCAGCAGTCCTCAGCCGTGATCCCAGCATCATCCTCCCCATAGTCCTCAAATTCATAGCCTTCTTCAAATTCCGCCATCTTGGAAGATCTTGGAGCCACAGAAGTCGAAACTCAAAGGAGATGATAGGGATGGTGGAAGAGGCGATGCGTTCGCGGTGCGGAAGGTGAGAGCAGCTGTCGCCTTCGGCGGATCGAGGCACGTGTCGCCCAGCGGCCTGGGTGATTCTAAAAGGAAAGAAAATATGGCATTAAGATTAACAGCAGCCCCAATAAGAGATTCTGAGCTTGGAAGGGAGATCTGCGCCGTGTTGGGTGGTCGTCCTGGGACGATGCTGTTGACAGAATCTTTTGTATCCGCCTCCCTTTTGGAAGTCGGTATTTCTGAGAGCGCGAAAGGAAATCGGCTAGGCCTTAATAGGCAACGCGCGTTTCCACGAGGCTGAATGTCAGCAACGCAACCTCAACATCCTTTCTTGTAGCCCGATAAACAAAACTCGTCTCAATTCATCTTTCAAGAGAAATATTTTTTATTTATTTAAATTTTTTTAAAAAAAAAATTTGGCTTTCCCCAACTTGATAAGCTGTCGCTCATTGCGACAAATGGTAGGGTTGCAGGGATTCTATGGACTCGACGGTAAGGTATGATAATATTGACTTGAACTACCCCTGAATGAAGGGTTGGCAGGGCCGATGAATAGCAAAGAGCCCGTTTTGATTTCAGAATTGGAGAGATTGGCATTCCTCGGCCAGTCACCAGTGCTCAGCGGTTAGCCGAAGTTCTGAAGTTAACGACCTCGAATGGTGAGTCGTACCCGCTACAACTTAGGAAGAGCCATAATGCTAGGCTTCGACCTGAAGCTCCTGAATGCCGCTTCATGGTCTACATGTATGCAAACATCGCGTTATTTTATCCTCGGCCAAGCTTAGGCAATGATGTTAACCTTGAGAATATACGGTCTGGAGGATATAGAGTTTTCCGAGTTTTCCGAAGTGTCGTTACATGTACGAAGGCCGACGGTTTTGAAATCCGGACATCCTCGCTAAAGCAAGGAGCACCAAAATCACTAGGTTTTAAAAACTGCGCATCGCGATCCTACCAAGTCTGAGTACTTTACTTTAAAGTTTATGTGATAGAGAAGAACCCAGGGTATCTTTTCCTATAGTTTCGTAATGCGTGTTCATTAGATGGTTTTATTACGAACTTTTGAATACGAAGGGACTATTTTCAGGGCTTTCGCTTAGCGATCTGTCCGAATTTCAAAACCGTCGGCCTTAGTACACGGAACCAGAGAGAATATCAAGAGATGTACCTGTTGAAAACGCACCACTCGTACTTGTTACAACTCTTATCGCGTTTAAATTTCACTGCGATGCTTGTACTTGGTCAAAAGACTTGCAAAGGTAGTAGTTTATCGAAATGTCTATTTTGGTACCTATCTACACACTGCTCATGCTTTCTCCTCTGCTGCATGCTTCTCATTTACGAGTACATATCTGTACCTCGCGTTGCCATTGTCCATATCGATAACAGCCTGATTTGCATCCTTCAAAGGCCGCTCTTGAATGAAGGGGTGGACTTTGTGCTTGGCAGCGAATGCCAACATCTCAGCAATGTCCGCTGGAGATCCGATAGCAGATCCACCAAATTTGACGCCTTTCATGATAAGGGCAAATGCGTTCTAAAACAAGTCAGCAATAGAAAAATTGGAGAAAGTGTTGAGGGCGAGCTGGGTGCTAGGTGTTGCGAGTTGTGAGCTGCAACATCCTCCCGCCTGCGAAACAAAGAAATGGGGTTTGAACTAACAAAACTAGGGATTGCGTCCTCCGGCGCTCCGACCTGAGGGAGAGATTAGTTCTGCAAGCTGAAAATCATCAAGGGCGATGCTCACTTGAATGAACTGCCCGTTCGTTCTCAGCAGCTGGAAATACTGTGCAATAGGCATCTTCGGGCTCGATACCGTCGAGATGATAAGATCGAGGCTTCGAGAATTGGTTTTGTTCCATCCTTTCTCTTCTGTAGCGATGAACTTCGTGGCGCCCATCTTCATCGCGTCCTCCTTTTTCGAGTATGTTCTCGAGATCGCAACCACCTCGTCGCAACCGAGAGCCTTTGCCCACAGAAGTCCAAAATGACCGAGACCACCTACTCCAACGATACCAATTCTCTTTCCCGGACCAGCACCGTTCTTCACCAAGGGGCTCCAAACGGTGACACCGCCACACATCATTGGGGCTGCTTCAGCTGAAGAAATTCCATCGGGAATCTTAACAGCGAAGTGAGCTGGAGCACGGCAATAGTCTGCGTATCCACCGTAAGACTTCGATCCGTCTGGATACTTGCCGTTATATGTTCCGACGTTGCCCTTAGAACAGTAGTGCTCCATGCCGGCAGCGCATTCTTCACAGTCTAGGCAAGAGCTAGATTGAGCACCGACACCTACACGGTCGCCAACCTTGAAATGCTTGACATTCTTGCCAACCTTCACAGCAGTGCCGACAATTTCATGTCCCACGCAGCAAGGATACAGAGTAGGGCCCTATTTAAGCGGTTAGTGGAAGACATCCGGGCAATAGGACTATTGGACTTACCCAGCCAGATCTCAAAGTGTGCAAATCAGAGCCACAAATGCCACAATGTGTGATCTTGATATCAACATCATCCTCGGTCCAAGTCTTTGGCTCATACTCTTTCCATTCCATTTTGCCTTTAACGGAGTCCTTGTCCAGGCCCAGCCATCCTTGGAATTTGTATGACGCGCTCATTTTTGCTTTCTGTATATCGTCTGCGGGATTTAAAGAGTCTTTCAAGTGATTTTTGAGAGAAAGAATTCTTTCTGTAGCTGCTGAAGTAGGAATCCTAATGGGCTTCGACATGATTTATATATTTTTTGAGAAGTCCTACCCACTTTACCACATCACCTACGCAATCGGCGTTAAGTGATATGATGTTTTCGGCCGAAGAAATTTAAGCCTTCCTGCAACCCAGACCAATTCTCGCCGATAAGACTGACATGACCTGTCTAAAGTCCGATAAGTACGATTCTTGCAGCACTTGCTTAACTAGGATGCAAGGATGGGTTGTGGTTTGTGACTTTGCGAAAGGTGTGGGTCGGTGCGGTGAAGACCCTAAAACACTTTCTGGGTCGATGATGTCGAGGTGGCAACACGAAACACCCAACAAAGTTTCGGTAAGGATCCGTGCTGCTTTGGGGTGATTTTTGAAGAGAGGAAAAGTGCAGTATCGAAAAACCCAAGGTTAATGTTTCGAAGCTCACACTGTAACTTTTTAAATTGCCATGTTCCCCGCATCAAGACATACCGGATTCGGTGCTACCAATGCCGAGGTTCCTTGTGAGCAGAAGTGTCAATATCGTGGCGTCATGGCGATTGTATCAAAGAAGCGAGCAAAAACTTTACATTTTCTCAGGAGTTGGAAGTTTATCTCGTTTTTATCAGAAGACATCCTGGTGATCAAATAATCTGCGAAATTGATTCGGCGATGTCATGTTACTCGGACTTAATGGCCATCTTCGGCAACTTCCGCTGGCCAAGGTGACACAAAACTGCTGTCGCAAGGAGGGAAAGAGAGGGTTGTTCTCGGCAGCCGAGGAGCTTAGTTGTCGTTCCTGCAGTAGATTTCGGGATCATCTGGGACGTTCCCGAACTTGTCAGCACTTAAAAATGTCGAGGCTATGGGTCAAAGCCTGTAGGGCTCCGCAATGAACATCATGAAACTACTTTTCAGATTCAAGATTCAATTCAAATAAGAATCTCAGTTTTAGTTTCAATTTTAAATTTAATTAGAGTTTCATGAACCTTTCATGAAATTCAATAGTAAGGGGGTAAAGGGTAAGTAGGGGCGGGAATCGCATAGCCTAGCTACCTAAAAATAGCTTTTATAGGCTAGGTAGATAAGCTCATAGTCTAGATATAGTATATACCATTTTAAAGGCCCGGGATTCTTTTCCTGCCTCTCCTCTCTTCCTCTAATCATTAATCCCACGTAGCTTACCACTTTTCTCCCTCTATTTTCCTTTCTATAAATTGTCACGTGATATTCTGCACGTGATCTCGGCCACTCCTCGGGTGCTCTCTTTTGTCTCCTTCCGGGCCTTATGTACTTAGAAGATCACCTTTTATTATTATTAAAACCATTAATACCGCATTTACTGCAATATAAATCGAGAAAATAAGTACCCTTAAAACTTATGAAATTTATGAAATTCAAGAGGTTACTCTATTCAATTCAATTAATTCATGAAATAAAAATCCTCTTAATTTCAATTCAAAAATGATTTGAATCTTGAACTATACGAAATTCGGGTTCATTGCGGAGCCCTAGAAGCCTGGAGTTCCCACTCGATGTGAAATAGGCTCTAGGTACTCGTAAGAACTTCTGGAAGACATCTTATATGTGCCCCTAATTTCCTATTTCAAGGTAGACCATTCGTTCCCTAATTGGCGTTCCTTCTCAATGTCCGCCAACTTGTGGAACCTTACGCTGCATATTGCTCTTAACTGTTGACGAGATTGTTGGATATTCTGCAATCTCTCGCTTTTTCTAACGCCCAACTTGAAGGGTGGACATTCTTCTTGGCGTTTCCTGTGTTATCGTCACCGCTCCGGGAAGCTTTGAAAGTTTCACCTAGCCCGAGAATCGTCCAGGGTAATCAACAGGAGACGATTTAATGCTAATATTGTTTGGTGAGCGGCATTTCGCACAGGACAAGAAAAAATTCCACTGTATCTAGGTAGGCACTTATTAATATCGACATCTAAATTCATTCCCATTTTGTAGGCCGATAGAATCTAGAACTTCCCTTGCCGTTTAAATGCCTCACTTTCCCTTTCTTGTCATGACAAAGCTAAAATACTCAAACGATCCGGGATTCTCAGAATCCTTCAAGATCTCAACATTCAAGTCCCAGATATCCTCCCTGGAAAGTAAGGGCTTCACAACATGAGGCTGACGTTAAGTGATAGAAAACCATTGCCCACCAGGTTTAAGGACCCTCGCAACCTATGCATTTCAGTAAGAGGGTTGTCAAAATCCAATGATGTGAGAATGTACCTCGTTAGCATATTTTCCCACATTATCTTTAACATCGTCCGGAGGATCCCAAAGTGAGCCATGGATCATGGCGTCTAGTGTACCTTTATCTATTGCCACGTCGATAGAGGCGTCAGGTAATTGCAGATCCCGGACATCCATAACCAACCAACAGGTATTGAGATTCGAGTGCCTGGAAAGTTAGAGTCAGGACCGTGTTGCTAGGATGTTTTCTTACAGCACAAATCATAAAAAAGTTTAAGTAAAAGACTTGAGGTTTCCAGAATTCGTGGGACGTCCACATCCAGAAAATGCTGAAGGACATCCATACTTCATGATCATGGCGTCAATGACAACTTGAGAAAAGTCAACACTGGTCTGGTTGGTATATCCTAAAGCGTATAAATCCGCTGTCAATGTCTATGTATGAGTGAAGAGGCAACATCAGCTGGCTGTGCTTACAAGTGGTTGAGCTCTTCTACTATCGAGACTAGCGGTGACTAGGTCTAAATCTCTAATTTGTGGCGCAGGACAGAACTTACACTATTACCGCAGCCTAAATGTAGTATATGATATCCAATAGAGGCAGCTGGAAGGTATTTTTCGAAGAAAGGGCGGAGATTTGCAAACGTTCGGAGCCATTCAAAAGAGGCCATGGCTGCGCTACCATCCTTGCTTTCCTTCTCTGCTGATGCATAACGTTGATTCCAGTATTCGGGATGTGCTAATTCTTTCCGGTTTTCATCCTTGGCCATATTAAAACTTTATATATTGAAAACCAGAGAATGGAGTCGAAGTTGAGAAGAATTTGAAGTCGGGTCGAGGGGAGGTACCTACCGAAATAGTTTCACATAACCAATCAATGCCCCTTTCAAAATTGGTTGGCTTTGGTTTGCTCAACGATTGCATAGATTTCACATAGAAAGTGTACTAGTGCTGAGGGTTTCTGTAGTTGTGGTTAGTTTTCCCCCTATTGTTAAGGTTCACGTCATGACTTGCCATAGCTCAGCCACATTACCTTCTGCAAGCATTCACCACGCACAGGTATCGGCAATTCATGGGTCAGAGTGCAAGAGAAAACATGGTTCATAGTCGTCCGAAGAGCATAAACACTAGTATATGGAACTCTCGAAATCTATGACTAGATGCCCAATACCCCTCGAAACGCAGCTCAACATCGCCGTTGCCTTGTCCGCTTCGCCTAATCCACTTCCCCGGTGATCCACCCTCCCTTCACAAACCTCGACTCGGCAAGTACCGCAGTTGCCTGTTTCACAGCTTGAATCGACCTCCAATCCGGCCTCCCTGATGGTCTGCAGGAGTGTTTTCTCACCCTCCACTGTCAACACTTGCCCAATTTTCTTTACCTCCACAGTAAACGGATCTCCCGAAGTAGCAATTTGAAATGCTTCAAGGTGAATGTCCTCAGCTGACATACCACATTCCTTTGAAGAGCGAATAATGTCGTCTATCATCCGCTGAGGTCCACAACCGTAAACGAAGGAGTTCCAAACACGTTCTTTAAGGATTTGAGGGATGTCCATCCGCTCGCCCTTCGATTTGTCGTAGATTACAACGTTCGATGCCCGTTTCTCAATCAAGGATTTGAAGGGAATATCTTCAGCAGAGTTGACGGCGTAATGGAGTCTATAATTCCAATTGATCTGCGAATAGACGTCGATATGAGCGAGAAACGCGGTTACACCAATTCCCTAGATGATTTGGTTGTCAGCAGTGCTTGATAAGAGATATAGACGAGATGCAACCCCAATTCATTCAAACGCGAGGAATTTTATTTGCTGTAGGTGCCACACATCTTCAGGCGCTTGGAAGAGATATGGATGTGATATAAGTTGCGAGGCCATTTAAGCAGAGGCGATTAACTTCGAAACTCACTTACACCTGCTATGAAAATATGATTCGATGCTTGTCCAGAACAAGGCACACTCTCGGTGAACTTTCCCACGAGGATCTTATCACCTTGTTGAACTTTCTCGTGCAGGTATCTGGACCCTCCGCGACTGTCCTTTTCAAGTGCAATCCCAAGTTGGAAGCGGTTGGTGTACCCACCCACGACGGAATAGGAACGAACTAGGCCGTTGGGAAGTTTGAGACGAACGAAAAAGCCTGGATCCAGTTCTTCTCCCTCGCCAGGTCGCTCAAAGGTAAAAGAGCTCGTGCGTTTTGTCTCCGCTTTCTTTTCAACAACTTCGAACTCTTGCCAAGCCTCTGGCTCTTTTTTTTTCCCACCATTTGCTTTCTCCTCTTCGTCAGCCTTGAGCTTTGCTACTCGACTTTTGAAAGCGCTCTTGCATTCTTCTCCGAATTCTTCGATCTTTTCCAACTATCGAGAATGTCAGCACAAGATGCAGCTCCTTCAGACTAGACCGTTGAGCCACATGGGGGCCGCACCTCCATCAACTTCTCAAGGTTATCCTTATCGCGGTGGAGGTATTCCTGCACCCTTTCAATAGTCCAGTTAGAATATTTCCTCTCCACTAGCGTGACTTTGTCTCCGACTTCCATCCATCCCTCTTCTAGCACTCTGTAATACCACCCGGTTCTACTTTTCTTCCATGTCTGAGCTGCAAAACCTTTGAGTCCAAAGCGGTGATTGAGTTTGAAGCAGGGTTGTCTGGGCAGCGAGATCTGAAGCAAGACGCCATCCTCTTCCCCAATGCGTATGACGTCGCCGATACAGACTGGGTTAACGGGAGAATTAGCATTTTCTTGAATGGGGTTGTTTCGGGAGGGGACATAATCTTAGGAGAGAGCCATAAGATCGGCCAGAATAAGAAAGAGGGTTCTCCCCCAACACATACCATTTCGCTCGTTCATCCCACCACTCACCACGAGGTTCTCCCCGAATCCGCCGACTTCAAATGCTCCCTCGGCCTCCGGATTTTCCGCTTTCCAGTCATTGTAATGGCCAGGGAAGTATTGATGCACAGCTTTGTCAACGCCACCATGAAAGGTGAGGTCGTGTTCATCGCTCTCGAGACCAGTCGAAGAGCAGAAAACGCGGGTGGTGCGAGGCATCTTGTAGATGCCTGTGTAAATGGATAAATCACGCATCTGTTTCATCTTACTGGTTCGGACTTGAAGAATGGTGGCATTCTCCCATGGGGCCCAGAGGTCTAGCTTTGCGGTCGGTCCCATGGTTGACTCGTGATAATTGTGCGCGGGTTCCAGGTTGTGTTGCGAGAAGATAGGGGTAATTCGGCTAAGAAAGGGGGTGGGTTCTGAACAGGCCTGCCCGCACTATACGTGGAATGGCGGTGAGGTGGATCTTCCGTAAGCGCAAAAGCAAGGAGCAAGGATTTGCGACACCGATTCCGAAACTTTTAGGAAAGAAAAGAACGACGGAGGTGTGGGTGACATAAATAAGACCAGAAGCGCTAGACGCAGACGGGTAGCGGCGCACAAATGCACTTCTTACTGGCTAGCTCTCTACACTTGCCATTTTGGTCCAACATGCGAGTCCTGTCCCCTGGTACAATTACAATTACCAATGCAGTCAGATAGAGCATACCAGGCAGCAATCGTCTCCGCGAATGGTCGTTGCACATACTACTTCAAGTGAAAGGACTGAACATAAAATCGTGCTCCATTGTAACCAAGAGCCTTCTTCTCCCGCAATAGCCGCCCGCACTGGTGATAAATACACAGGATTCCTCCATGACCCCGCCTCTTCGCGCATCGGTAATAAACAGATAAGAAGTTTGTTGAGACTGACCCCCAGACTCCAAATTCCACTTTGTCGCTCTGGTGCCGAGCGCACTGCGAGGCACCAAAACACAGCAGAGTATGTATTAAGGTACTTCGTTTCGACAATCAAGCATAAACATAAAACAGCAAGCACGATCCTATACCCGCATCCAACCACACAAATTTGCAGATGTGTATGTAAAAAGGAATTTTTTGAGACAGTCGAGAACTTGATCCTTCTAATCGTTTGAAACTTGGGACTCTTTTCGCATGAACAATGAACAGGCCAGAAAGTGAGGTGGTATGGTCCGCTTAACGCCAGAGGTATGCTCGAAAAACGCCGGAAATTGATGATGGCACTCATGAGACCCCTATGGTCATTCTGCTCCGATCGTGCTCTCGTCTAGGAAAGCAGACGTATCGAAGTTGAAGTTGTCTTCCACCCCGCCATCTTGGTGTAAGAAAGAGTCGAAATCAAAGTCCTGAAGTACATCCATGCTACCGTTATTGGCTCCTGCAAAATCCATATCGCTGGTGAAGCCGAACTGTGAAGGTTAGTATGGTTTGATGAGATTGGCCTTGTAAAACTTACAGAATTATCGCTCAAACCGAACCCACCGCCCCCTAAAGGATCTGGTTGCGAAACAATACTAGTATTTGCAGCAGGTCCAGTTGGCTGCCCATTCGTGACGGGTTGAACAGCGCCGTTCGGGTTGAAGCTCTTCGGATGAACAGGGGTGATCGGTGTTTGAGGCGTCGGTGTAGCCGCGGTGGCTTCAGCTTCGGCAGATGGTGTAGCACCAGCGTTGAGGTTTGCGGCGGATCCCTTCTTTGTAGCCCGCTGTTATCAATGTCAACATTTCCACAAAAATATCCATTAAACGCAATAGAATATACCTTTGCTTTAGAATCCTTCGACTCATTCTTCTTCTTTGGATTTGCCTTGTTGGTTTGTGATGGCGTCGGTGGTGCAGCGTTTTGTTGTGGAGAGTTCGTCTGTGTTCGACCATTGGCAGCTGCGCCAGTTGCCGGAGCTGACGGAGGAGGCATTGCTCGTTGTTGGGGAGTGCCCATATTTTGCTGAGGAGCCCCTTGAACACCTTGTTGTGGCATCATCTGTCCATTAGGTCCATTTTGCCAATTCTGGACACCACCTGCTTGCTGCTGCTGTGCCATGGCCATTTGTTGTGGCGTCATTTGGTTGTTGAAGCGACCAGCTGGGTGCGAGCTCGGCGGCCTCATGCCGTTAGGAATACCACCGTTGAAGTATTGTTGAGCCATACCATTGGGATCCATGGGCCCACCAGCGATATTGAAGTTCATGGCAGCACCAGGTGATCCCCGCGATTGTGGTTCTGGCAAGGGAGACGCCATGCCTCCACCGGGATTCATGTGAGGTGTACCCCGTTTCATTTGATCTCCTGGATTGGGTGAATTCACAGATCGAGGACCTTGAGGGGAGGTACCCTGGAATGGTTGTCCATTTGGTCCCATACCCGGACCTGCTTGACCCCCTGAACCATCTGGCCCTCGAGGCATCGTCATGCTGTCTTGCTCTTGGCGTGCCATCATCAGTCTCTTCTTGTTCTGTTGTTCTAAGAGCATGAGCTGCATTTGGTAATCTTGCAATGCATGGTTTCCACCACCCCCGCCAGGTTGGCCGCCCGGACCACCCCGCATGCCATTCGGCCCCATGTCTCCAGGGTTATAGTAATTGGCGATAGCACCTCCATCCTGGCCTTGGGTCATCATCGGTGAACCTTGGCCAGGAGGACCTCCAGGATTTGGCATAACTTTGGATCCTGGCATCTGAGTGGCTTGTTGTTGGGCTAAGTTGGCTTGGTAACCAGCCAGAGATCTTGCTTGGGCTGTCGCGTTCGCACCGCCGGGAACCTGGAACTGCTGAGCTGTCAGATTGTTTGGTTCGATGCCATTGGTAAGCTGCATATGTGCGGCTTGAATAGCATTGCTGGGGCCAGTCTCTCCCACCTGTTGGGGCAATTGTCCTCTTCCATTTGGCATTTGTTGCGGATTGAACTGGGGTTGCTCAAGACGAGGTCGTTTCGAAGGGGAGGGCGCATTTTCAGCAGATCCGGGAGACTGGGGCCGTTGTTGATTATTTCCATCCGACGGGTCTCGTTGCATCTGCTGCTGCTTCTGCTGTGCAAGCATTTGCATGTTAGGGGTCCTAAAGAACGTCAGAACAAGCTACGCAGGGAGGGTTGCGAAAGAACATACGCATTTCTGTTGTTTTGGATGGCCTTCTGTCTCAGCTCGTTGTTTTGGTTAAGGTTCATGTTGTTCACTGCTTGACCCCGCATCATCATAGCTTGCTGGTATCCCTGAGGTAGTTGCATATCGCCTCTAAGGCCTCGGAGCATTGCCTGCTGCTGTTCTTGTCTCAGCCGTGACTGTGCCTTCGAAAGGTCTTAGCTTGAATCTAACAATGAATGCCATCAGTTTACGTACCTGTGTATGCGTGACATATTGTAAAACATTTCGTCCGTCTCCTTTGCCACGCTGGGCGTTAAACATATCCCAGAATAAACACCACCACTCATATAAAAAGCAGCTTTCTGGACATTCTTTGGGGAGATTTGGATCCGGAAGGTCCGCTGGTCGCTTCGTGTCGATATCGTCCTTCGAATCGCCATCGGCTCCTTCGTCGCCCCCATTCTCATCGCGACGCCGCCCAGGGCTATCTTTGATGATATTCATGGGTTGGTCACTATTCAGCAGTGACCTCGCGCAGTCGTACATGCCATTCCTTAAAAAGTATTCGTAGATGTAGGTATTGAGTTGCGACCGGTTATCGTTTGCGGGCATGGGTGGACGACCTCCAGCAGCTCCATTATTCATCATGGGCATGCCGCCACCGACCGGGCCACCCATGGCATTCATTCCTCCCATACTGACGTTGTTCATCTTCGCGGATTATGGTCGCGAAAGAGTTCCGTCGTGTCCCTCTGCCTTGTAGTCGAGAAAGCGTGGAAAAACGCTCAGTCAGCCACCGCACCTCTGACGCGGAGCGGTTAGAGCCGACTGTCGCAACGGCGGATCTTCTCCACGTCGACGAACCTGGAGAATATGGACGCTGAAGATGCCAACTCGTCGCAATCTGGTCCGAGAGTGCAGCACAAGTGAGGCAATTTGAAAATGGGTGATCGTGGACCGCCGTGTAACTCCCGTCTCACACCCTTTTTTGCGAAGGACAAAAGTTGAATGCGATAGGCGCGTGAGGGAAGCAAGCGAGGGTGGTTCGGGGGCGAAGAGATTGGGGCGTTCTCATCGACAGAATGCCGTGAGAGAGGATTCTCGCCCTGCGATCGTCGACTCAATGGGTTGTCGATGCCGGGTCGAGGGATGCAGTTGGGGATATTGAGTTTCTGGAGTGATGTCGAAAGACCCAGATGGGGGTGGAGTGTGCAGGCGCCAGGGTATATCTCAGCACGCTTACTTCTGACTCCAGCCTCGCTGATTGAGGACGTTGCGGACAGCACCGGGACGCCACGGGGGAGGCTGCGAGGGCCAATATCAACAAACAACTCGACAGAAGCCGCGCAAAGGGTGTCTCGCAAGGAGCCAGGCACGAATTGAGGGAGAGCAGTGAGAGGAAAGCATCAAGCGTGAGAGGTGCCTGTCTCGCCGATTCAAAAAGTTCGCACTCTGGCACTAGCTGCTTTGAGCCCAGAGTCCTTTTAGCCTATCGCTTAGCTGGATCATGTGACCCGTCCTATCTCCTTTCTTTTGCACGTCGGAGCCAGGACTTTCAGGGCTTTTTGGAGAGGTTATATGTAAGAGCTCGTCGAGGGACTTGACGTTGAAATGGAACCGTTTCTAAACCTGCTCAATAATCTTTTAATTGTTTTGAGGCCGGGCTCGGAAGCCAGCAACCGCTAAAGTGAAGCTCTGACCTGCGAAATGGCCGTGTGACAGCTAACTTCGTCGAACCATCGAATCATGCCTCGTTCATGATAGGTCAGCAAGCACTGTCTACGCTGTGCTTCACCTCCAAGGAGATAGAGTTTGCTCAACACGTGCGAAGATCTGTCCCCGAACAACTTGGGAGAGCTTGCGTTGGTTGGATCACGTGACAGAATCGTGGCTGAGCAGCTGTCCGTCGGGTGACTGAATTCGTCTTTACGACCTTGAGGAGATAAGGCGATGCTCGGATGTATCGATTGGAGATTTGACTGTAAATATGACGTGGCTACAACTCCGATCATGGCCAGTGGTCACGGTGTTTCGGCTCGTCCGCCGAGACGGAGAGGATAATGCGTGGTGAGTAACGGGCTTTCTAAGGATTGATTTGTCGTCAACAAATTTTGCCCGAGTGCGGAGTGTAATCGGTATGCCGTGATGATTTGTAGGAGTATGGGTTCTGGTTATAGGTTGTGAAATGTCAAGGGCAGCCCTCGTCGAGTTTATTTGACAGGCGAATCGCGAAGTGACTTATTAATGGAGGAAACTTGTTTTCAGGTATCATACAATTCTGAAGGGAGATTTGATACACGACAAGCTGTTATTCGGATGGCGTCCCTTCAAGCGGACCCAAACCTCATTCCAGGTTGTCTCTTGATATCTAAACATCGCTTAGCTTCCCTAAGATAATGGCAACAAAATGTTCCCAGGAAGGGAAGCCGCAAATAAAGCTTAAACATTTCCCACAAGATGCTCCACACATCTGTGTCTGGGCGGACGTGGTGTGACTTTGGCAGGTGTTGGGTCTCATTGAATGCTTTCTCTACTAACATCTCAGATGATCTGAGGTTTTCAAGCCCTTTTTCCCGGCAGGATACTGGCTATAGAGACTGAGAGCTAACACACTACTCCCATGACAGGTTTTGCTTCCCGAAGGAATATCTTGACATAGAACATGTGCTCTCGACCTTGCTACAAACTAACAAGAGATGTGCAGCATTTTCTTTCAAGAACTACATCCCCGATCATTTCCAAGCTCTTGTTGTGCGGTCATAAGAACAAAGGGTTATAGAAGTACATAGAGATTGAAAAAAAGTTCCGTCAATTCTAAAGACAAAAAAATATAAGGCTGTAGCAAAATGACGACAAATGGCTACAGCCGAAGCATTCTCCACGAGACCAATCCACTACACGGACATTAAACCCAAACTCGTCTCCTGGTGCTATGTGCTTTGTGAGAAGACCGCGTCACTAAAACGACGGGGGGGGGAGGGAGGAGGAATACGAAAGTATGGCTAGTCGTGGCTGCAAGAAGGCTTTGAAAAGCACAGTATATGCCGATATCGTCGGGGTATTACAACCAAGATAGCTAATGAGTATTGACAACTTGTCAAATATTTCCCCGAGCTTTATCCCCAATGTGGAATAGAACAAGATCACGAAAGAGAGAAGAGAAAGATTAAAAGTATGCAAGTCTTGACTAGATTGTGCATAAAACGAGGACGATGGCCTGGCTAACATACCAATATTGTATATGTTATCATGAAAACACCAGCGATAAGCTATGGTGTCCGCGGTGTTCCAGCATGATTCTCCCATTGATATCTCTAACCTATCCCCTTGTACGCCAGACGCCAGAATATATGCACATGCTTTCATTCATCATCCGCCGGCATCTCATCGTCGATGTAGCGTATCAGAGATATCCTCATCTCTGTGGAATCATTGCCCCTCAACACATCGCTAATGAAATGTGCCTCTACTTGCATCTGCACCATCTCCAAGGCTCCTCTGAGTACCCCACAGAAGATATTTGAATACCACAGCTCATCTTGTGCTCTTCCATCGTCTGGCAATTCAACAAAATCTGCCAGGGGATTCTCTTCGAAGATGAGAGAGAATTGTTTGCTGTCACTGGTCCAGTTCGTGATGGTAGGTGTAATATTGAGGAAAATCTTGAATCCGACCTGCAAGGGTCAGCTCTGGGCTTGCATTTTCCTGCATCTACGCAGCGGTACCTTCGCGATCATTTCCGCTGTTTCCCTGAAGTTCGAACACCTCCTCATAGTGTTCGACTTCGCCAGATAGTCCTCGATTAACCTCAAACCGATGTTGTATCCCATCTTGTCAAGCTGCTTATTCACTTCAACATAATCGCTCTCGTAGTCTTTGCATAATTGCGCAACGATTGTGCCATAGGTGAGGGTGACCAGCTCGGCGTTGACCTTGTCTACTCGACTCCTTCATTTCGTCAGTTCTAACGAAAGTATTCCGACTGACAAACGGATCTTACTTCCATACTCTGTATATTGTCAGATTGCTTTCAGATGAATGGTTGGGATAGCTAGCTTACTCTTCCCCAATGCGGGCAGCTTTAGTTGAGGCCATGATCAAATCTGGCTTCCACGTTCGCAATACAATTGACAAGTTGACCTTATTCTAAGTCGCAGCCGCGCGACACTACAGTGAAGTCGAGGCACCTTGCAGGGGTTGAGAAGGCTGCGCTGCGGCAGTTCGCTTGGATTTTAAGCGCGACTCGAAAAATATCAAGCTCCAGCTCCGCCTTTGCGACTTGAGAATCTTCAGTACGACAGAAGCTCTGTCCGTCGCAATACGATCTGACTGACTGACTGCCTTCGACTACCATCATGTCGTCAGAGAAGCGCCCCGCGTCAAACGAGTATGGCTCTTCGCAGATGGTGGTGAAAAGGCCAAATCTGGGCAAGGATAGCAAGGCTGTAGCTGTCGTCAGCGGATCTGGAGGGAATGGCGCACTTATACAAGCGGTACGTAAAGCCTCAGAAGACTCAGGATGTATATGCTGAACTCTGCCGAAGAACTTCTTGCTGATATACGTGGATTAGGCGCCGCGGACCAGTGGCCTCCAAGCTCCTGTGATGGAGTTGACTGGGCATTCAGGAGAAGTCTTTTGTGCAAAATTCGATTCCAATGGAAACTACTTTGCATCTGGATCTATGGACAGAACGATTAGTATGTATCTGACAATATATCCCTGCAAGGTTCTACCCTAATTATCACTAGTGCTTTGGAGAACATTTGGAAATTGCGAAAACTACGGTACTTTAACGGGGCACAAAGGTGCAATCCTTGATCTACATTGGTCGCGGGATTCAAGAGTGTTATTCTCAGCATCTGCAGACATGCATTTGGCGAGTTGGGATCTCGAGACGGGGACAAGGATACGACGACATGTTGGACACGAGGAAGTGATCAATACAATGGATATCAGCAAACGAGGCGAAGAACTCCTTATCAGTGGGTCTGACGACGGATATATTGGTATATGGGATCCTCGAACCAAAAGCGCTGTCGACTTCATTGAGACGGAATTCCCTGTAACTGCTGTGGCATTGGCGGAGGCTGGTAACGAGTTGTATTCGGGTGGAATCGACAATGACATCAAAGTTTGGGACATGAGGAGAAAGGCCGTTGTTTATTCCATGTTGGGACACACAGACACCATCTCTTCTCTGAGAGTATCTCCGGACTCACAATCGCTTCTTTCCAACTCGATGGACTCCACCGTTCGAACTTGGGACATCAGACCATTTGCTCCAACCGAACGGCACGTTCGAACGTTCGATGGGGCCTCCGCTGGAATGGAAAAGAACCTTATCAAGGCAAGCTGGAACTCAGATGGGAAGAAGATCGCAGCTGGAGCCGGAGATGGGACCGTTGTTGTCTGGAATAGTGAGACGGGGAAGCTATTGTACAAGTTGCCCGGACATAAGGGAACGGTCAACTGTGCCGAATTGTCTCCAGCCTCAGATCCCATCAGTAAGTATTGGACCTCAAACTGTTTAAGACGGTCGCTGACTATGACATAGTCCTCTCTGGTTCCTCGGATCGGACTCTGCTGCTTGGTGAGCTGAAGTGAGCTGAAGTGAGCTGATTCGAGTCCGAGTTCAAAGAATCTCGAAACGGGGCTGCACTTGCGGCGGAAAACAAAATTTGATGAGGGGCTCTCAGGAAGAAACGGATCAAACAATGAGATTTAGCAGGTGATGACGGAGCCGTGGCGTTCCCACAGATGGCGAAATGCCTCCGTCTCCTTGTTTCGATACCTGGGGTCGAGAGGATGATTGTATCAGGCAGATAGCCGCATTCATGCGCTCGCTACCCATTTGGACCAATAATAGCAGGGAGATAGAAGAGAAACGCCCATGATCTGCAGGATCCGGGAAATAACTGGTGGTGCAGATTGTACATTGCTGTTTGCATGCAGGTACACCCATTCTAAAATCCAAGCTGCAAGTTGTCAGATCTCAACGCCAACAGACGGTGAGGGGTTCTGTGCGATGTGTGAACAACTCGATACCTGCAAGAAGCCATTTGCAGTTCAGGGCTCCATTTAGATACCAGCGTCCTCCCATGCACCCCTGATGTGTCCTTGACGAACAATCTTCCGCACCTCTAGCGCCGCGATGCCGAAACGGCTGCTTGATTGGATGTGGGCTCGCCGCCCTGGCAGTCTGAAACGAGGCACTCAGGGGCCCAGGGGCGTGGAGTCGCTTAGAGACATCTCCAACTCTGATTGTGAGAGCGCTCCCTACGCTCCCTCCTTTTCGCACTCGTTGGAGAGATCTGACTGGAAGCCTCGCGCTCGAGGGGTCTTCCCGTCACAGATTCACAGTCCCCCATCGGATTGCAACTCTTGTAACACCCAGGTCGGTGCTTTCCTCGCATCCAACAACAAACCCACACCCGCGCTCGAACCCCAAACCCTCCTTTCAAGCTTGTTCTGCCTCCGGACCTCACAGCCAAACCCTTTCTTTCACACACTCCCTCGTGTTCCCGGATTTCAGAGAGAGGCTCCGTGAGCCAGCTCCTCGGGCGTTTCGCATTGTATCTACTTCTTGTCACTCTTTGGCCTGTGTGTCTTCCTTTCTGGCATCTTATTATTCTCGACCACTTCTGCAAGCCTCGCAACAACAGACACTCGTTCGAACAATCTCTTGGCTTGCAGCTCGTGGCAGACCGAGAGCTACTCGCCTCTTGATTCCCCGACTCCTTCGACGTGCATGCTAGAGCTTCGTCCTGAATTCTGATCTGGAGTTCCCATTCAACACAACACTCATGCAGAAGACCATCATCACCTGGTCGTGTTAACGGGTCTAGTCTGTGTGGAGGGGAATTCTTGGTGGACGCGTTGGAGGCCGACTTGAAAACCCCACCGACGTTCCCTTAAAAGTACACATTTTTTTTTGGATAGCAAAGAGTTTGGACAACAGTCGGGCGGTTACCCATACACATCGAAGAATCAACACTATGCCATCCTCCGACGGAAACTCCCCCACACCTTCTATGGCAGCTCATCCCTCTAGGCCGGTACCTTCGAGACTGCAGAATGTACGGGTCGGAATAAACCAGCTATTTACAGGACGATCAAGAGTTGGTTTGTCTAGAAGTCAATCTCCTGAAAGTCCCAAGACGCCGAGGTTGGCACTTGGCCTTCAGAATCTGCCCTCGACAAGGATCCACATTCCGTATCTCACTCGAACCTCTTCAACAAGCTCCGACAGGAGCACTCGACCTCCTACTGCTTTACCACGGTCCGCTCGAAATCCATTGTCTCCGTTCAGTTCCCGCCCAAGAACTTCTGGAGCTCGGCAGCAAGAACCTGAAGACTTTCCTGATACGGCCACTCCGCCCCCCGCTCGGCGTTCCTCTGGGCGAAGATTTGTCGGTGTCGATCCAGCAGAGTTGCATTTGGCGGAACTGGCACAAGTTGGAAGACGACGACGGAGACAAAAATCCAGAGCGAGGCATAGGCATGCGGAACGAAGATGTGGCCCAAAAATAAAGAACAGAAAGATTCGGCAAAAGATCCTTTCCTGCTTCGTCTCAGGAATTGTAAGTTGACCGTGCTCGGTTGTGCTCTTCAGATAGGATAAAACAGCTGACAATCCCTAGTTTCTCACTCTCGTGTTGACCGTCTACCTTGCATTGGCTCTTTCAAACCGGAACGAGAGTCAGGAATTTCACGTTCTCTTGATTCTCATCATTCTGGTGACCACCATCTTTTTCTGCCATGCCTTAATCCGACTCTGTATGATGATCATGCACCCACCATCTGACGATGATATGGAAAACCGAAATCTTCCATCGATGATTGGCCCTGGGGGCTATGCAAATCCTGCTATACCAATTCGAGTTGCACTAGCCCGTGATGAGGAAGCAGCTGGTATCGAGAGCGAGGCGACAAAATTCCCACCTCCGGCTTATGGACTCTGGAGAGAGTCTGTGGTATGTGCATTTCCACTGTGGTTGCGATCGAAAATACTAATATCGTACAGAGAGTGGATCCGAACCGTATCTTCTGGCAACGCAACGAGGAGGCTGCACTCGAGCGCCAGAATTCCATGAGCCGCTCTGAAGGACGTCCTTCAACTGCTCACAGACCACCGTCGTATATTTCAGAAGATGGTGTAGATTATGTTATAGAAGCGGCACCTCGATTGATTGCACCCACCACCGATGTTCCTGTACCACCCCACCCCTCGGAACGTGGACGAGTATGGCCAATGTCATAATTTTCCATTCATCCTTGTATCAGTACATATACCCGCGTACTTTGTGGCAGTTCTTAGCGAGTGTAGCGAATTAATGGGAAGGAAACATCTTTGAAAGATTGGAGTTTGGAGCTCGGAGTTTTGCACCACCAAAAATGGGTGTCATCATGTTAGGCCTCTGGTTGAAGCCACTGCATGGTTCCACGCTGAATTGAAAGATATTTGTGCTGAGCCTAAGAGCTTATGCTTGTATAAGAGAGCAATCGATGCGGAGATATCTCCATTGGACTCTGTTGAGAATTAGAGATAGCGCAAGATTATAAATACTTCCATTTACAGACTCGCTACAACTTGCTTTGCTTGTGCAAAAGCAATCTCCATGAAAAAGCCACAGGAACGTGTTCTCTCCATTCCATTGAGTATTCTCTGAACATCCCCTAAATTGATGACGGCTCGCAGATCTTGTCATTTAGAAGAAAAAGTGTGCCAGAACGTTTGTATTGGACCAGGCTGTAGAGGTCTCAATTGTCTGAGTGATCAGACATCTGTGTCCCCAAGGAGTCATAACACACCGTCTTATATGGTTGGCATTTCTGACAGCCAACCACAAGAGATCTTTTTTTCTTCAGCGGATTTGGAATTGTCGAATCGGGAGAAAGCAAAGAATTTTGCATGCAAACTGCGCCTAATGCTACCGCGATCGTACAGCACATACCGTCTTGCATGAGAAGAAGAAAAGTTGGGGCAGCAAAAGGAAGCATCGTAGCGTGAGGTTTCATAAAAGGTCCAGGCAAAGGAGTATTTACCTGCTGTCGGGTCGGTCGTTTGTCCCTGTCCTTGACCTCTTTGCCAGAGCTGCCTGCACACTGCAAACTTGCAAAGTCCACTGCCCCACGCCCTTGCCCCTTTCCTAAGCTGTTTAGAGATCGACTCAGCAAATCCGTTACTTCGGCCAGGGCTAGCCGACCCAACTCGCAAAAAGTCGTGGTTTGCGGGACTCCACTTAAGCTACGCTTCACGGCCCAGCAAGAGAGCACGATTCCCTTTCCGGTTAGCGTATAAACACTAGCCCCGATTTCCCAGAGTTTTCCGCCGCCGTGAAAGTTGCCTTCGAAGTCCGATCCTCACAAACAAAATTCACAGTTTTGTTGTCCATCTACTCGCGACGTTGTACACGGAGGGAAGACGGTTGACGGAAGAAGTTGCTGTTGTGAAGGAAGAAGGAAAGCTGCAGGATCTCACGCAGACCAGGAAGAATCTCAGTAAGTCCAACCAGAAGCATGCCGGTGCCGCTGCATGTCCCTCGGTGAATTTGTTGTATTCTCTTCGACCACTTCAGATAGTCGGGGGCACATCTGCTCTCGATCTCTTCGTCGCGGTATGACAACAACACCACCACCCGCCTCTCCTGCGACCACAACCCTCAGACCCAAGATTATCAGCTTCTCGACTGCATCTTCAAGTCACACAAGATCCATGCAGCATCCTGCAGCCTGACGAATGCTGGTCATGCAGAGCAATCTTGATAATCCTAGGCTTTAAATCCAACAACACCGCACCAGAGCGCAAGAAGAATGCCGGCCACGACAGTTGAGGAGTGGCTACAATTCGAACGAGCAGATGAGCCGCCGCACCGATGCAAGAAAATCGTCCGGGAATGGGCCACCGAGGACGGCGCATTTGTGACCTGTTGTGCTGACGATGGAACTCAGCAGACCCATCGACTAGTCGCCATGTCGTCGCTCTCTCGTCGTGCTTGCTACAAATGTGGTAACGTTGGCCACTATGCCGAAGTTTGCTCTTCCGCAGAGCGTCTTTGTTACAACTGTGAGTAGAGGTACACTCTAGATATGTCTTGGGTGGTTGACTGACTCTTTTTCTTAGGCAAGCAGCCTGGTAAGAACCAGCCTCGAACAACCCATTGCATCGATATATTCTGACAAGCGACATAGGACATGAGTCGAATGGATGCCCATTGCCAAGAACCACTGAGGCGAAGCAATGCTATCACTGCCAGGGCCTAGGTCACGTTCAAGCCGACTGCCCAACTCTGCGTCTCAGTGGAGCTGGAACCAGTGGTCGCTGCTACAACTGTGGTCAACCCGGACATTTGGCTGTATGTTATAACACTGGTATCACTTTCAATGTGTGCTGACACAACCTAGCGCTCTTGCCCAAGCCCAGCTGGCCCAGGTGGTATTCCAGGTGCTGGTCGTGGTGTTGGTGCCCCGCGTGGTGGATTTGGTGGCGGATTTGCTCCTCGTGGTGGATTTGCTGGTGGACCCCGTCCTGCTACTTGCTACAAGTGCGGAGGTCCCAACCACTTTGCCCGTGACTGCCAAGCCCAGGCCATGAAGTGCTATGCTTGTGGCAAGCTTGGTCATATCTCCAGGGATTGCGGTGCGCCAAACGGAGGACCTCTCAACGTTGCTGGCAAGACTTGCTATCAATGTGGTGAACCCGGTCATATGTGAGGATATCCTCCTGTAAAAACACGGCAAACGCTGTACTAACTTGCATAGTTCCCGTGACTGCCCTCAGAAGGCTACCAACGGTGACCTCTCTGGTGATGCTGTCGATCTTGGTGTTGCCCCAGTTGCATCTGTTGCTCCTGTCGCATAGGTCTCCTTGGGCTCGCCACTGTTTGATAGGCCTCGATGAACTATCGATCAATAAAGTGGAATTGATCATCGATTTCCTTACTTGTACTTGGAAATAAAGCAATGGATCCCATCTCCCGCTCGTTCTGCATACTCGGCATACGAACAAATTTCGCGACTTCCAGCATTCACCCGGATTGCTTTTTCGGCGCCTGGTCTTCACATGTTTTCTGACATGAACACCCAAAAGCTTTACACGATATTCATTTTCCTACCTTATGAAATGGCAACCCGGTAGATACCACCTAAACGACGTTGCACCCTTAATTCTGTGGTTCGTAGATAGAGGTGCTTTCAGTCCTGGGCTAGGACATGGCATGCTTGTATCAAACCACAAGGAGATGCATGGAGGCGATGGCATGGAGGTAATGAGAGAAGTGGACGGGCGGTGGAAAAAGGATAGACGATCAAGGAGAGTGGTTGAAAGACCGTCGATAGCAGCGTGAATACATACATCGATGCTGAGTCTCTCAAATTCATGAAGTATCTTGTGCACAGATTTCTCCCCCCCCCCCCCCCCTTACATACTCGTGACCCGATGTGATAAAGCTATTGCCCCCTGGTCAAGTTTTTTTATCAACAGCAGCAGTTTTACACTATATTGAATGCTGCCCAAACCATGCTTGGGAAGCTCAGTAAACAAAATGTCAGCTGCTAGCAGGGGGATGTTCCCACAAACCTGACACAGCGGCAGCTTGTATCAGTTTGATTCGCACAGAAAGAAGAAAAAAAGATTCATTGCCCATCTCCAATCCTTCAGCGTACCAGCAGTTTTCGTTCATTGAGGGTTGACTTCGCTCTATGTGTTGTCTTATTTCCAAGTCAGACGCAAGGGGTAGTTCCTCAGCCAGCTGAGCAAGGCTCCGCTGCACATCGAGCATTGTGTCCTGATACTCCTCAAGCATATAGATACGGTTCTCTAAGCCATTCCATGAGCAATTTTATGTTAAGCCCTAGCAAGTGCAGATTCCTCAAGTCGATCTACAGAGACGGGTCCTCCTTTGTAATAGTCGGGCTCATAAAGCTGGCGTCTGCAAGCTCAGTATCATATCCGCATGGCTGATCCAGATTCGCATGCTTGAAACATCGAATATTACACTGCATGACTTGATATCTCTAAAGTGCTGCTGTGCCTAGGTTGATATTGTGCGAGCGTGGCCAGCGAGTGGTTGCCGAGCGAGCCTTCTAGATTCGGAATGGCCACTTTCCTAGCTGGCCCATCACTTCCACTTACCATTAACTTCCATCCTTCTTCTCCATCATCAAACCACACTGACCAACTTCCACCATATTCTCATCTTCAATGCAACTTGAGATCGAAGGCTGGACATTCACTCAAGTTATTCTCACAGCTGTAGGACTTGGCATCCTCTCCGGGCCGATCTTCTGCGCTACCTCTGTTTACATTCTACCCGACACTAAAGAGCCCTGGGAATAGTGACTGATCCATCACTCTGCTATTTACTCTCTATCACAACATTAACACGACAGCACTTACCTCTCTCCGCAGAGTCTCTTACCTCCAACCCTAACATTTCTTTCTGATCTGTCCTTCTCGCGCATGTTGCTCTGCCCTCTCCTCAGCTGATGCAACCTGCGCATCGAAGCCTATTCATCATTAGCACTTCTCTTCTCACTGATCCTGCTTCGGGGCTTCTCTCAGAAATCGGCTGCATCTATCGATATGGCTGGGACTTCGATTTGTGGGGATGAGGAGGATGTGAGCTACACTCGATGGTGCTACTCATTTTGACTGACTTGGACAGAATATCATCATCGACATTGATGAACTGCAGGCTCATGGTAGTTTCTCCTGCTATCTTCTTGTAGGCTTGCAGGCTGATCTTTAATGTAGGTATCAACGCCGCTGATATCACCAAGCTCAAAAACAACAATATCTGCACCATTGCTGTAAGTGACTTAGGTCTGTTCACTTAAATGGCTGATAATCCCCTGTTACAGTCGTTGTGCGCTACTACAAGCAAACGGCTTCTGAGAATCAAAGGTCTTTCCGATACCAAGGTCGAGAAAATCAAGGAAGCTGCCAAGAAGCTCTCTGTAAGCTTCCCATTACTTTCAAGGCAGTGTCCAAATTCTGACACCTCACAGCCAACTACGACTGGCTTTATCACCGCCGCTGAACTCCGCGAGATTCGTAAGCGATGCATCAGAATCTCCACTGGCAGCAAGCAACTTGATGCCGCTTTGAATGGGTAGACTAGCTAGTAGTGATAACACAAGCTTGATCGCTAATACAATACAGTGGCTTTCAAACAATGAGCATTAACGAGGTCTACGGAGAGTTCAGTAAGTCGTCGAATTCTTCTTCTTAGATCCTTGCTAATTATCTATAGGATGTGGAAAAACCCAACTCGCACACACGATGTCTGTCATCGCCCAACTACCCAAGGCAAGAAGCACCATTGTCAGCCTTGCTGTATACTTACGAACATGCAGGATATGGGCGGAGCGGAAGGAAAGGTTGCATACATTGGTGAGTCTACGTCGTGGTTTGAAAGGAAACTTTTTGACCTAAATAGACACCGAGGGAACTTTTCGTCCCGAGAGAATCCAAGAGATTGCAGAACGCTTTGGTGGTAATCTTCCCCGAAGATGTGTGTGTAACTGTTGCTGAGTCCTCTAGTCGACCCCGATCAAGCCTGCGAGAACATCTCCTATGCTCGTGCCCAAAACAGCGAGGTAAGATACAATCTACACCTGCAATTAGGATCAAGCCAGATGCTAACAGTATATAGATGCAAACTGAATTGTTGGAAGGTCTTGCTGCCAATTTTGCCACCAATGAGTACCGCCTCCTCGTGATCGACAGTGTCATGTCTCTCTATCGTACCGATTATGTGGGTCGTGGTGAACTTTCTGAACGCCAACAAGTCCTTGGTACTTTCCTACGCAGAGCGACTCAAATGGCGGAAGAATTCAACCTCGTTGTTCTCATGGTAATCTTCTAGGTCTTCGTCGAAGATATACTTGCTGACCCCTGCATAGACCAATCAAGTCATGTCAGACCCTGGTGCCAGTGCTCTCTTTGCAGGAGTTGATGGCCGAAAGCCTGCCGGAGGACATATTCTTGCCCACGCTTCTACAACCAGACTTCTCCTCCGCAAGGGTCGTGGTGAGGAACGTGTTGCGAAGATTGTTGACTCGCCTGGTGAGTGGCCTCCTACAGTTTCCGAAAGACTCGCAGATACCGCCAATTCTCAACAGCTAGTGCGTATTGCTAACCTCCGAGCTATAGACTGCCCAGAGCGCGAAGCTACCTATATCATTACCACTGGCGGCATCAATGATCCCGACAAGGCTTAGTCCACCTCTTACTTGCAAGAATATGAGAAAGACTTGTTGACCCTCGACAAACCCATGGCGTATTTCATCTTGCTGTCTTCCATGTTCGGAAGGAAGAATTAATTGCATATCATTGTGCTTAGACTTGCTATTGGAAAAAGATATACCCCCCTAGAGCCCTGTTTGCATTAGCGTCATCTAGATTAGATTAGATCTCGGCTAGAATTTGCTCCAAGAAAAGAATCATTGCAGCCTCAACTCTACTCGTCCATGTCCTTGCCATGTGCACTTTGACTTCAAGCGGCCACAGCAGATAAAAAGACGGCAAGCTAAGATGCCGAAGATTGGAGAATACGCAATTCTCCCCATATCCATTCCTCTTACGCCAGCATACCCGAAGACCACCACCCATACACTCTACCTCAGACCCCACGCCCCGAAAATACCTACCGCGAACGACGAAAGAAGTTTATTTGTGGTGAATGTACCAATCGACTCTACGGTTGCGCATTTGCGCGCTGTGTTTGCAACCTTGGTTGGCGCGGGGAGAGTTGAAGATGTGACATTCGAGCATGAGCGAAAAACTATGGTGCCTAGCAGAGAGGTAGTCACAGTCGGGAAAGCGAGCAAGAAGAGAAAGAGGGGATCAAAAGGCGGAGAAGACAATGGAGGCGCAGAGCTGCCACAAATCTGGGACCGAGAACTGAGACGGAGTGGAAGCACAGCTGTTGTGGTGTTGGTCGACGCGAAGTCCGTGGAATTGGCTCTGAAAGCTGTGCGGAAGCTTCATAAATCTTCGAAGAAGGAGAAAGAGAAGGACCGCTCTTGGCCGGTGTGGGGGGAAGGACTTGAGGGGAAGAAGCCGAAGTTGGGGAGCGCGAGGTATTTGGCGCATCATAAGCTGAGGTATCCGGATGAGACGGTGCTGAAGATGAATGTGGATGCCTTTATGACGGAGTTCAATAGGAAGGAGGAGGAGAGGACGAAGAAGGAGAGGACGAAGAAGGAGAAGAGAATGAGGAATATGCCGGATGAGGATGGATTTGTGACTGTTACGAGAGGGGGAAGGACGGGTCCTGCGAGGAGCGAGGAGGCTGAGCAGAAGAAAAAGGAAATGGACGAAAAGGAGAGAAAGAAGAGGGAGGAGTTGCAGAGTGCTGGATTCTACAGGTTCCAGGTGCGGGAGCAGAGGAAAGCAGAGCAGGGAGAGTTGGTCAAGAAGTTTGAGGAGGATAGAAAGAGGGTTGGTGCTATGAAGGAGAAGAGAGGGCGCTTCAGACCAGAACGCTGAAGACAATGGTTTTTGATTGAATCGAATGCCTTTACGCGTGCACGGCTGAATTCCTATGGGCATCCTGGAAGGTACGTACCAACTTCTCTCTCCACGCTGTTCTGGCTCCTTTCATGATGACTCCGCGGGGCCATAAGAGCTTTCAGCCTCCCCCAGGTCAATCCCTGGCGGAGTAGAGAGCAGTGCCTACAAAAACCGCAATAACAAATCTTCTCAACTTGTCTGATCATTTCTCATGTTCGACTTTGTACTGATTCATTTGGATTGTCGGGGCTTATACTGACAACGAAGCAGCTAGTAAACCGTACCGTCATCAAGTACGACTACAATCAAAGCTCCTAGTCTCCAGCATACAAGGCTGTTCAGCAGAGAGCGCTGCAAGGAGTCCCACATGAAGTCCCAAATCCTTGCTAGGAGTACTTGTAGAGCTTGTGATTATATGCCTTAAGGTAGTAATACATGATATGCTCCTGCTATTTGATATTCCTGATTAAGTGTTGGGACTGCTAGCCATCGACCAATTCTAGCTGAGTAGAGATACTGGATTCGCAGTGGCTGTTTGGCGCCTAAGACGAGCTAGGGTATCTCCAAATTGATTTCAACAGACTGGTGAAGCCCGAAGGCATGAAATCTTGTTGAGTACCTGGTCTAGGATAATACTTCGAAGCTCATTGAATGCACCTTGGTAGCGCTTGAATTCACTGAGGAGGTACATAGAGTAGGTGATCTAAATCTGACAGCCTCGAGTTTGGGTATCGTATGGGTATTATTATCTAAGGGGTTGGTTATTATACAATGGCACTGCTAGCACCTCCTGCACCGCCTGCACTGCCAGAAGAGCCATAACTCGGAGCCGCACCCCCTTTCTCGTCCATGCTTGGGGCGTTGACATCAGTCACACCACTATACTCTCTTCTAGGCCCATCTGCTGGACTCATTTCATCTGCCATTGCATCCTCATAACTTGGAGGGGCGTCATCTAGGTCTGGGGCACCCGGAACACCAACTTGTGGTGGATATGCTGGATCATAAGTTTGTGGTGTTGGAACAGACGGTCTGACAGGGGCGCTGGGCCGCGAAGCCATAGCATCAAGAAGGGCTGTGGGTGGATGAATGCCAGAATAGATCTCGACCTGAAATCTCAATGGCAATGTGACGATTTGAGGCTATGTATCGTTAGCATGAGCTTTCTATCTGAAAGAGAAAATAAATTTCTTACCTGGATCTCGCCAGGAACCCCGAAGCCTAAACCGACTCGTACTTCAAGCTCGTATTTTCGTGTGAGATTGCAGGTATGGAAGGAGGGCGCCACTGTGTTCGGTAATGGTATTCGGTCCCATAAAGAGGCGTCCACAACAGTCTCTTTCCGAATCTCGTCAGCTGGGGATCCAAGCGGAATAGCCAATCCAGTCAAACTCATCAATACCCATGAAGTCGTCTCCGTTCTAACGACATCCTGAGCTCTGACCTCCGTGGATCCGGATAACTGGACTTGTAGAGACATCAGAAACACATGTTCGGTGCTATTGTTCAACTTCCTCGCGATAATACGCAATGGCAAGGGCTCATTGCACGTTAGGATAGCAGGACTAGGTAATCGAGCATCAATTTCTCCTTTAGGGGCCGTATCTGATAATTGTGCTGGTTTCTTCTTGAACATGCTAGACTTCTTTGCATATGACGCCAAACCCGCTTGGAAAGCATACGGTCTCCGTGCGTATACCTCGTTTGCAGTCTTCGGCGGCCTCGGAGGTTCGATGGGGAGAAATTTGAACCCAATAGCATTCCGTCTGTTTTCTTTGAAGAGAGAAGGCCGCTGAACGGTCACTTTGACGTAGTATCTGATCTCTGCTTCGCCAGGGAACCCTGTGAGAGACGGCGGTAACGTCCTCTTCACATGTCGGTATTGCAATTGTTGCAACCCCCCCAATCCAAAGCCTGCAAAGCCGCTGCCAGGACCCATCTGCTGCGAGTGCGGATCTGAGCAGCCATTGTTGAATGGGATCTTGAATCGAAACGGGTATTCGTGCTGTCCCGCGCGGAGAGTATATGCTCCTCCCAAGCCACCGCTTTGTCCGCTAGGAAAGACCTGATTGACCTTGTAGAGGATCTTGTGGTTCTCCATAGCTATCCCATTTCGCTGATTCTGGCGCCCATAGAGTTGCTGTTGATTTTGTGGCCCCGTTGGCCGCATCAGAACCGTTCTACTCTCCCCTTCCAGCTTGACAACTATGGCGGATACATTTTCGTCATTGATGAGCGATAGAATGATTCTACCGCTGATGAAGTCGAGATTCGTGTAGAAAGCATGGGGGTCATCCAATTGGATGCGAACCGACATCTTGGGCAGGAAGGTGGGAAGCTATCGATTCTGATCGCATGGAGATGATCACTAGACGCTGGATCGCTGGCCTTTGACCTTGTATAGCTTCTCAAACCGAAGATGCTCGGCGTGGTCGGATGCTCCTGCAGTGGCGGTTCACGACTCAGCCTCGTTGAAGGTTAGATGCCTAGATTGTCTACGCAAGCTTGGCTTAATTGGTGATACGAAAGCGAAAGAAAAGGGAGGGGAACGATCTCGCATGGTGAGAGTGATAGGGATGATAAGTCCATTGGAAGCAGACCCTTCAGAAGCTTCTCAAGTTTGAACCTGCCCTCTGCCTCACAAAGTGAGCTCTGAAGAAACGGCGTCATCGCTCGCTTGCTTGAGTGCCGACAAATCCCTGCAATCGACTTTATTTCAACCTACTCAAAATTCTCAACCGCAGGGCAACGGAGCAACTCTCTTCTGGGCGGTTGCTGTCGGGCTCTCACTGTATTCAATCGGAGTGGGATTTTAGTTCCGTTGCGAGTAAGAAGGTCTACAACTAGGAGCATTCGGAATTGTCCAACGTGCAATGAATAGTCTGTCATGTGCTTATCAAGTTGCTTCAAGGCTTGTCCGTGTCAAGATCACAAGCGCCGGGTAGGAGGATTCTTGAAATGTTTCTTGATGAATATATTCTAATGCACCTTAGAAGTGCGGAGGGTATCCTTTTCTGCCCCCAGCAATTTCTATGACTCCGGTTAACGCCGCTCATGCCTATTCATCCTTTTTTGTTACTTCCTTCTCCTAGCATCTGCTTTCCCCTTGTCTCTATGGGTAGAAAGACCATTGCAACGAAAGCTGCGAGTATCAAGGCACCGCTGACGAAGATGGGAGCATTGGGGCTTGCACCCGGTATATTCGCCGCAATGATGGGAGCGCACGAGCCACCAATCCGGTTCAAGAAGCTAGAAATCCCCGTACCGGTGCCTCTATTAGGGGCTGGAAATACCTCTGGTGTATAGGCGTAAAGTACGCCATACATGGCGTTTTGGAAGAAAGCTTCGATGGAAGAAAAAGCTAGTTGATATGACGCGCCCGAGGAGATAGTAAACAAGAAGAGGAAAATCCCCGAGAGCATGGTTGCGACAGCCATCGTTCCTTTGCGGCCAACGTAAGGGATGTCAACCGTATAGCACGCGATGATCGAGCCTGGAACTCCGACTACCGATGTGATCGCATAGTTGCGGTACGTCTCGTAGCTGCTGACCTGTTCACCCTAAGCGTTTCTGCCATTGCTAAGGTACTGGGGCAGGAAAGCGTTGAAGAGGGGGTACCCAATTCCAATTGTGAGCCAGCAGAACCAGAGAAGCACTGTCGCGATCCCGAGCTTCCTAGTGTGGAAAAGAGGACTAATTCGTTCTGCCGAAAACGATGAAAGCTTCCTCTTCACAATTTCCATGCTGGAGAGCTTCTGGTCCTGTATCTTTTCAGGATGGCCGCCGATTTCGTTGAGGATATCCTCTGTCAGCCAAGTTTTTGTCTTATTCTTGAATGCCATGCCATGAACGACTGCTACAGCTTCGGCCTGTCTGCCTCGGCTGAGCAGAAACTTTGGAGACTCGAAAAGGTGGAATAGAAGAAATCGAGCAAGGAACATGACGAACGTCATAGTTTCCATTGTATAGACGAAGTCTGGTTGACAGATCAATACTTTAAGATTGGAGAGCGGATAGAAGACTTACATCTCCATCCCTTATCGATGTCATAGTGGGATCCCAAAAATCCCCAACCAATCAAAGATGCACCAAGTTGACCAACTGGCCACCCTGGGTAAGGGGGGGGGGGGGGGGGTTAGCAATGTCTCAAATGGGGGTTGTTTCGGGAGAGAACATTGTCTTAGGAGAGAATCATAAGACAGGCCAAAATAGGAAATGGGTTCTCCCCCAACACGTACACACTGAGAGGAGAGTCAGGTGTCGACCAGAAGCGGTAGGAAGGAATTCCAAAAAGAGCGCTCCATCGACGGGAAGATTGCCCCCAACACCTGTCCCTAGGGCTGCGAATAGCCCACAAGTGCCAATCCCTACGGTTGAATCAGCATGCAAATATACTATGTTGTCAAGGAGACTTCGAAAGTTCAAGAGCAAAGCTTCTAGAATAAGGGAATATGCCGGCTCTCGTGAAGCCCTCGGTCTTTGAGCCCTCAGGCGAAACCGGTAAACTTGAGCAGAGTGGGGCTTACAAGTAGGAGCCGCTCCAACTGCTATCCCAAAGACACCTGCAATCGATAGTGTGAGGTTAAAAGCAAGTCTACGTCCCATGATGTCCGACCCCACTCCCCAGAACGCTGCACCGAGACACAGGCCAACAAATAGAGCACACGTGGTGTATCTGACTCGAGTTTCGGATATTCCAAATTCGGCTTGTAATGATGGCAGCGTAACGGCAATACCTTGTAGCCAGAGACTGCAGAACATCAGCTTCTCAATCTTCCAAAACTCTGAGAACCTTCAAGGAGAGTCACTTGTCTGCAAACCATCCAAATCCACATAAGATGAACAGTTCCCAATTGTAACTTCCCATCCCGATATCCTGAATCGCTTTGTTGATGACCTTGCTCTTCACTATACAGCTGTCAGCCACCAGGACACTTGGGGCTGGAAAACAACTTACAATCGTAGGCACTGTCATGTCCACTGGCAGCTACATCCTCCATAACTTCTGCACGAAGTCCTTCGATAGTGTACGGCTTATAATCGGCGCTGGTGATGCGCATCACGCCATCTTCTCCGCAGCTCTCACTCCCTTTCAAGGCTCCAGCTTCCTTTTTTTGTCCAGAATCATCTCCCGTACTGCCATTGCCTTCAGCGGAGCGACGACGTGCATATTCAACTTCTACCGATGAGTGGCGTTGTGCTTTCTCGAGAGGAACCAGGACGTTGTTATAGTCGCTGACCGAATCCTTGTAGAACAAACTATTTATCGCCAGGAAACCCATCTTCGAAGTCGATTTTTGCTGTGAACGTTGAGCACTGCTGTCGTCTCTGAATACTAAATCTGTTGGCCAAGTTTTGCTGCTATGATAATTCGAAGTTGCTATGGCTGATAGGCAATATGCTGAGGGTGGGAATCGTTCAACTGAATATACTCTGGAGAGACCGAAGCTCACTACAACCCTTTCGATCAAATCTCCCTGTCACGAAGTGATCACAATTGTCGTATGGTATGCGCTGATGTACTGGAAACAATTTCGATTGCGACGTGCTTGAGATACACAGCTCCAGGTCGTAGTTTCCTCTTTCGTCCAACAGCATAATTCCGTGCCAACCAAGCTAGCTCTTGCTTTGGGAAGGAATGCGAAGAAAATGGGATGATTGAGAGAAGATTAACTCAATCTTAGAAATTGACAGTATTTAAGCAATTTTCCTTGGGACTCGTCACTTGACGTTCCTCTGTCTAACTATACAACTACATTGCGTAGAGTTACTATGCTAAGGTGTTTCCGTCTGCGCTATTCCTATTTGCAAGTATCCGTTTCCTTCCGGTCGGTATCGCTTTAATGAAGAGACCAAGCAATCCCCTCGTGCAGAGAAAGCCAAGCACGCGATTGTGTAAATTTTCATGTTAGTGTGAAGCGTGACGTCCATCTTTGCTGATTCAAGCACTTCTTCTTGGCGAGCTTTGACCCCACAACCCGTAACCTAATGGGGAGATACCAACAAGCTCAAGGATTTTTCTGCTCTTGAGACGGACAAAGGAAAAGCAGGACTTACTGCCAATGCTCCAACTGAAAGCTAGGCACGTTACCTCATAGTTGAAGAAAGTTGGCAAGAATTCTGGATTCTGAGATATTGGGATAGTGGGGTTGTACATTCACAGGAAAAGAAATCTCTCATAGACTTTAATTCACTTCGCCTTACAGCTCTTGATATCCTCGACTAGGGGAAATAATGAAGTCGGAGAAGAGAGCAGGAAAGACAAGGAATAGTGTATATGTGAGAACTCAAGAGTTGATTTCAGACGTCTGTTTTGGTATTTCTCATTCCCCAGCTTGCGTATTCTACAAAGGTACTGCGATGTAAATCGCTTGAAAATTCATTGCTCCTCGTCACCATCGTTGGCCACATGCATCACATCCCATCGCTTCTTCCAAGAAGCCCAATCGATCTCGCCGACTCTTTGCCTCTCGGCTTCCTGCGAGCCTCAACCCAGAAATTATACGGAAATATAGGGTATGTAACATGGGAATTTGCTACCAGAAGGTTAAAAGGGAATGGATCGTGCAAACGTCTCCGTTGCCAGAAATGTATCAACACGAAAAAGTAATGCTGCACTGCACCCTCAGGCTGCTGCTTATGCCGTCCCAGGTTCATATGTCAACGCCTCCCCTAAACCATTCATGTCAAGGAATGCGCTGTCAGGCTTCTTGGCTTCGGATTTCGAAACACCGGATACTCCACTATCACCTTCTTGTGGATCTCGATCAAATATAATGCCTTGAATGTTCAACCCGTTCTTGTCACTTGCAGGCGTCTTCATCACCTCCTCGTCAACGTTCTCATCGAGGTTCATGAGCGCTGGTGGACGATGCCGCATGGCCCGAGCCTTCGCGAGAGAGATTGTCTTCTGTTGATATGTGGTAGTAATTGGTTTGGTGTCATCCCGGTCGATGGTAGCCTTCATGAGTGCAGCCATCCAAAGTCGTCCTTGCTTGATGTTGGGAACTGCAAAGTAATGTACAGTAGGTTTGGTAAATGTCACGGCCCTTGATAGACCAGCCCTCGGAGGTACGAGTTTGAAGATGAATATCGAGTCACCACTGCCCTTGCTCAGCGTGGACTCCGGCTGTGCAGTTGCCTCTGTCTCTGCAATTGTTACAGTATGGGTCCCCGATGGACTGGTGGGGCTGTTTGTAGCGCCAGTAAGTGTTGCGTGAAGCCCAGTCAGCCGATCAGTATCCGCAGGAAGCACCCGATGGAAGGAAATATCGATCAATCCTTTTTCTTCGGTATCGTTCTCGGAGTAGTAATACGAAAGACGGCGACCTTTCAGAATAAATAGACGTGGCTTCCAAGTTGTCATCAAGTTCGTACTCTTCTTCTTCATCCACCCGCTATAATCCGCACCAACCATCTGTTCTTGGGGCGTCTTCTTCTCGAGACCTCGAGTGTATGCACTTGTCTCCTTTTTAGACTTCTTCCGGCTGGCCCGTGCGCTGCCTGGAGTGGAAATTATTGTATTGGAGCTCTTGGCATCAGGTGACTCGAGGTCAAAACTTGGGCCGCCAGATGGAGTACTAGAACCAGTTCGTGATGGAGATTGGACTGGTGACTCCTTTACAACTGAAGAGTCGGTATCTGTTGGTGAAGTGACGCGAGCCCTTTCATGCCCAGTGACAGCATCTGATATTGCCCTCAGGCCGAAATGCTTGTTAGAGATCGGCTTGACGGGTAAGAGCCAGTCGGACCCTCGACCCTGTCGAGCCTCTGGCGATTTTGGCATGTTGGTGGTCTCGTAAGGGCTTCCTTCTAATTTCGTGACCGTGGGAGAAGGGATGTCTTTGGGGGGCGGCAGAGGTCGAGGGGGTGCATTGATGGAATTTTCTGATGGCGTTCGTCGGCGTCCATTGACGCTCATCCCATAATATTTTTGGGCAGCTGATGGAGGCGCAGAGTCTCGAATAGAGTCGACGCTGCCGAATCTGGAGTGTCTTGAATGTGCAGTCGCGGTGCGAAGTCTTTGTTCATCGGTATAGCTAGAATTACGCGAATGCGTGGTCGTGGCCGTGCTGCCTCGCTTTTTCAAAACATTCCTTTGCCGCCCCTCAAGCTCACCGCCCGAGAAATACCCCCGGTCAAGTGAATCAAATGTACCGGATTGAGTCGGTCCCTGAGACAAATGATCTGTCGAGCTTCGGGAAATAGCCTTGATTCCCGAAGACGACAGAGGACGACTTGGAATTGCTGATAAAGTTGGTGATGCAGCAGCCCCCATTGTCCAATTTCTGTCAAATGATGGCTGCTTTTTGTGGGTTGTGTCTGACATTCCAAGCCCATCCCCTGCTACTGCACCCATCAATGAAGCTGTACTGAATTCGTTTGCAGAACTCTGTCTGGAGTGATGCAGATCACGGATAGATGCAGCAGAAGGCCTTCTCTTTTCACCCACCGGTCTAGCAGCGTCGTGAAAAGCCCGAGGAGAGATGGGAGACACAGGGGATATGGGAGAGCTGTTCTGTTGAGGTTCAGCTCGGGGAATGTTTTGCTGTGAAAGACGAGTCTTCTGTCGTGATCCTGGCCGGTCCATCATGCTCGGAATCCTCGGTAGCATCGTTGATGAATTGATACTACGACTTCGATGCCGGCCCGTATCGTCGGAACCAACCTCGCTGCCATAAGTGGCGGTATTTCTTCTTGTTGAGGTTTCTCCTTTGACTTCATCTTGAAGACTCTTTATTTTTTGCCATGTCTTCAATCTTCGTCCAACAGATCCTAGATCAAACTCCTTCAGAAAGAGTGACGTTTGGTCCATGCCTAAGAGAACCTCACCCGAGATTTCTTGATCTCGAAATACCTCACAGTGCTTCGTTTCTACCCCTGCAGTGAAGAGATATTCAGCCACCTGGTCGGACGTCCATTTCTCAACTTCTTCTTGAGTATGCTGCCCTTCCTCTTCTTCGTCTGTTTCTTCCCCATTTATGTATGATAATCTTTGATCCAAATGGCTGCTATATTCGCTCCCAGAGTCATTGGCAAGACGCCGATCTGTTGCTGTAATGCTATGATGAGGCGAGTTCATGTCTGTGATATGTTCATCAATAACACTCAAAGTTTCATTCATGACGGGGCTATCTTGGCCATGACTGTGGGATTTCACAGCAGCTATGCTTTTCGATTGTATGGGTATCTCAATCGGGGTCGTTATCGAAGAGGTTGGAGTAGGGCCTTCAGGGTCTTGATCACTACTCGACGGGCCTAAGATGGAATTCATTTTGGAAGTATCAAGAGCTCCCGAGGCACTAACATGTCGGCTTGGCTGTGGGGTTGGATCTGATTCGATAGTTGGAGATGCTGATGAAAACTCAGCAGCAATTGGGGTCTCTTCGACGATGGATGCCACAGATGGCTGCACTGGCTTCTCTTTTGGCGGCTCGAACGAGGTGGGTTGGGGCCGCGGAAGCGTGGAAGATGTCGGTGGATAGGAAGGGGGCCCACGGGGTGCAATCCTCGTATATACTGCTGGAATTCAGTCTGCAGACTCAGGAAGAGAGTTCGTCAAGGTCTGACCTTCAGGGAATAGACCACTGTTTCCATTCGTCAGATGCCGTCCCAGGTACCAACCATCGCCAAAGTCATCGTCCCTTTCAATCAACTCGACACGGTCCCCTTTCGACAAGCTCAATTCATCTGAGCTCCGTGCTGAAAAGTCATCTGGATTTAACAAGTCAGCACCTTCCCCTTACTTAGAAAACAATGAAACGTTCCAGCCAGATGATGCGTTTCGTTCCTTACAGCTGCACTCAATCCCACACAAGGCAGTAACGAAACAGCCACTTACGGACTACAATCAGGATCTGCCCCGGCTCTGGCCGCCCGTTGGGCTCGATCGCCGGTCGGGATGCCATCTCTCCTCAATGCTGACTTCTCAGTCCACCGCGCACCAGGCGTTTTCACAGCAAAAACATTTGAGTCTAGGGATACGATTCGGTGATGTTGAAGTAATGATGAAATTGCCTGGCTGGGGGATTGCGATGTTTGGATGATCGATCTTGTGTTGAGGGGTCAAACTGAGGCTCCGCAGACGTTTTCGAGATTCGGAAGCCACGATAGTCGATGCATAAAAGACAGCGGGCAACTTTGCTGTCGCGAGCAAGGGTCGTGGAAACCACTCCTCACAAGCACACTCGGTGCATGTGGTCTGCTGCAGCCCCGAATTAATTGGCAGCCGGGCGCGCGCGACAAGTGCCAAGCCAGTGCCAGTGCCAGTGCCAGTGCCAGTGCCAGCGGCGGCGAGTGAAGTGTAGGTATGGTGAGTGAAGATGGGAGTTCGCGAAAGTCTGAGAGGAGAAGCTGGCTGGCTGGGGCGGGCTGGCAATCGTCGTCGTCGCGCCTGCCACCAAGTGCACCACTCGGCGAGGGCCATGCAGCACCAGCTTCCGCTAGGCCTAAACCCAAAGCGGCCAATCTCAGAATCTTAGCGTGGAAATCACGATGGCCATGATGCACTGCAAACATCGACCCCAAAAGCCAATGCCTGAGCCGGGCGACGCAACACAGAAATATCTCTAATAAGGCTCCTCGAGAAGGTGACGGCGCAGGCCTTCTATCGGCAAACATTCATATTCACGACTAACGCGACGAAAACCGTATTCTGTAAACCCCTCGTACTCTCATTCCGCACCCTCGTCGTAGCATGGACCTCGATCTTTGGTCGACGTGAGGCAGCGATATCTCCCTCCCACCACAGCTCTATCATTTGCGAGGCGCGACTTGTCAAGTCGTCAACCAGCACGTATCCGCTGCTCTGTTCTCGCAGGTCCCGAACCACGGCGACACCCCGTCGACCCGCACAGCCTTGTCTCACCTCTCGGCAGCTATCTCTATCTCGGTGGGTGGCCCACGTACAAGCCATTCCTCGTCCCCCAGCTGCTCCCCATACTGCTTCTCCAAAGTGTGGTTTGGACCTCATGAACTCGATGTGGGTGTCTGCTTTATTACTCACCTGAAGCAATGCGGCGACCTCCAGACAAGGATGGACAGCCGGCCCTGTCTGAGAGAGATGTCGATACGTCGAATGCCACGCTCAACACTCTCTTTGGAGCCCGGCAGAAGTCATGGATGGTGGGCGTTGGAACTCCCGTGCGTCCAACTCCACGGACAAATGTATCTAGAACTGCCTTGCCGCCTGTCGCAATGGCACAAAAGTGAGACCCTGAGGAGTTGAAGGTAGCGAAGAGGCACAGCTGACAGATTACTTAGGACAGCCGCGCCAGTTCTACCCTCTCCAACTCCAAGCGACGAGCCAAGTCCGATCATTTCGAATAATTCTATCAACGGGGCACGCAATGAGAGCCGCAGCACCATACGCAATGACGAAAACAGGCGTGCCTTTGCAACAAACAACAGCCCTGCGAGGAACCAATATACTTCTAGGAACGACGCTGACCTTCAAATTCGAACGGGTTCTGAAGGCTCGGAGACACAGCCCCGACCAAACTCATCCTCACGAGTGCAGACTCAGCTTGAACGGCCGACCGCAAACTCGACCCAAGCGGGTGAGTCGCATCTGTCCACGACGATGACTGAGCTCCCACCGCTCCCTGCCTCAGTACTCCTTCCATCGGACCCAGAAAATCTGACTCGTCCACAAGAAGTTCAGTGGCCGTCCTTGCAAGACCAGCCTACAAGCCACCAGCACGTTCAAAGCCCTGCTCAATTGAGCGTGCCTGCTACGGCAGTCTCTTCGTCGGTTGAGGATCAAGCGCATCAACGCCCAGGTTTGCAGGGACCGAGTGGGCAAAACAACCAGCACTGGCAAGGTACTCGAGGGCAACTCCCAAGTCCTACACAAACCAGCACTTCGTCTCCAAGGACAAACTCTGATCTACCGCTACCATCTACGATGATGACAAACCAGTATCAATCATATCCAAGCCCTGGGACGTTTCATGCGAGTCCTAAAAACAAGCGACAACGAACCCAAGTAGCAGTTATGCCGTCACTAAAACCTCGGGTGGCAATCATTGAAACCCATATTGAGTCAGTAGGAGGGCGCATGAATTTGAACGCAGGACTTGAGAAACCAAGGTTCCAATTACTTATAGAAGCCTGCAACAGTGAAGATGCATTCTATGTTGCCCTTCATCAAGTCTTTTGTGTTTGGGACTTTGACCAGAACGAAGTTGCTAGTATTCAAGGATTTCCCGACGGCAATATTCTTCGCCAGGCGTTTAAAATTCTTGGACAACTAATCCGAGATAATGAGCAACTAGCCCCCAACCACAAGAAGTGGTTTGCTGGTTTCCCCAGTACCTTAAGCCACTTAATGAACACATCGGAGCCATACCGACTTGTGATGGCCGAAGTTGGCATATTTCTACGGAAGCTTGCTGCGGAATGGATCCCTTTATCAATGGAGTGCACGAAAAGAGGATATCCGCCTCTTGTTGACGAGCTGGTGAACCGAATGGGTCTCCTGTCTCCTATCTTGCAGGGTGTAGTTTTCACAGCCACCCGTCGGACCATGGGCATAAGTGATGGGGAGACTGGGACGAAGGCAGAAGACCTTTTCAGACGAGACCAGCGGGATCATCAATCATTAGCCGCTCGATATAACTCAAATCGTCCTCCAACCGCAAAGGAGATTGACCAACGAAATACTCTTCTTGCGAACGAATACATCGCGCTCCACAACCAATTTCTGCAGCATCGCCGGGCTTCTGGTCAAAGCTATGGTACTCCATTAGGGCAAATTCCTACACCAACACCCGTCTTACCCAGTAATGCACATGTTATACAAGGTGCTCAGATGGCTGCTGCCGCTTCGCCTTGGCAACAACCTTCCCAACGCCAAGGTTCCTGGACTCAGAACATGGCTAGTCCTGATCCTGCCGGCAACTGGCAATTCAGCAACCAGCAAGCTCAAATGATAAGTAGAACCACGGTTGGCTCACCTAGTCCATCGCTAGTTGCCGGCCGACCACCAAGTGTGGGCGCTCATCGAGTTTATCCCAATACACCGAGCCCTACCCTTCTTCAGGGACTTTCTATGCAATCGCCTGTGCAACAAGGCTTTCCGACCCCTCCTGCGGTTAGGAGCAACAGTGGCCAAATGCAGGCTTCTCAAAGTGGACCATCATATACAGCACCCAATGGAACATTCTCGCAAAGCGGCGCTCAGCATGTTGACCCGTCGATGCAGCAACGAGGTCAGATGGCCATGCAACAGCAGCAGCAACAGCAACAACAACAGCATGTACCCGCACAATATCAAGGCCAGGGACAAGGTCAGCATAGCTTGGCTTCATATCAGCAAGCTTTCGTAACACAACAGGGTCAATGGCAACAGGGTGCTCTTCAGCAGCAACAACAACAGCAACAGGCATTGGCGCAGCAGCAGCAGCAACTCCAGCTAATCCAACAACAACAACAGCACGCGCTTAGTCAACAGGTTTTGAACATGAACAGAACTGCTCAACTTAGACAAAGCAGTAACGGGGCCATCGATTTACAGCAGCGAGCGCATGCCAGGCATACCAGTGTCAGCAGTGGTGGGCGTCGAACACCAGGCGCGAATCCTGTGCCAGGTCCCTCCCCCCGACCAAATCCAGCCTCTGTACCGGGTCCTCGAAGGCCACAACCCGTCTTCATCGATCAGATACAGAATGACATTCAGGTGTACAGCCAAACCCATGCGCTCCAAAGACCACTCGTACCTCCCCTAGGATATGTGCATCCTCAACAGGCTGTGAATCCAGAGATGACTGCCCTCCATCAAGCACATATTCGAAGTCCCTTGTTAATCCCCGTACATGCCCCACCTGCTACTATCACTAAAGAGGATCCTTCATTTCGATACTATCAAGCTGTGCGAAGCTTTGCACTGAATCCAAGCAAGGTACCCACAAATACACCTTTGTCGAGGTTTGAATTCCGAGTTTCAGAAGCCGATTTTCAACTTATTCCCAAAGACGGTCCTCCCAGCAGTAGTCAGTTGGCGACACGGCATTTCCGACGAGGAACACTCCAGTATCGCTTGCGCTGTGTTCAAATGAAGAAGTCCGAGGCGATATGCTCGACGCCGGACTGGATAGTTGCCGACACGGTCTGGCCTGAAAGTGCATGCCTGGATATCAACAAAAATCATTTGGAGATCAGGCGGAAAAATCATCATGGAAAAGATCTCCCGATTGACATTACAGCCTACGTACGAGCTGCTGGGCCTAATTCAGTCAACCAAATCAATTTATCAATCATCAGGGGTCGAACTAAGATGAAGGAGTTCTCTTACTTCTTTGCTGTTGAAACTGTCGAAATTCTCCAACACGGCCAGATTATTGACATGTGTCAACAACACCGAATTCCGGCGTACCAAACTTTAGATAAGATCAAGAAGAGTCTTGCATCTTCACAGAACGATGACGATGAGATCGCCATGGTATCCAACGATATATCTGTTGATCTTTCGGATCCCTTCACAGCTCGGATTTTCGAGACGCCAGTCCGTGGCAGTAGTTGTTTGCACCGTGAGTGCTTCGACCTCGAGACCTTCCTAATTACTCGAAATAGCAAGCCCAAGCGTCCTCAACAGCCATGCATGATTGACGTGTGGAAGTGTCCCCTTTGTGGCAAGGACGCTCGCCCATATAGCCTTCAGATTGATGATTTCCTTGCATCCGTGAGAACCAAGCTTGCCCAGGAGGAGAACTTGGATGTGAAAGCGATTTGGATAGACGCAGATGGAAATTGGCGTCCCAAAGAAGTACCAAGGTCGTCAGCAAAGCGATCTCATCCCGACGATAGTGACGACTCGAGCGACGACGAGGGCATGCGGAAGCAGAGGGCTGTATCAGCAGCAAATCAGACGAAGAGTGTTAAGAGGGTGGTAGAGGTCATCGATCTGGACGACGACTAGCCTGGCTCTAAAAATAATCTTTGTTTTTATCATCACTTATATGTTTGCCAGGGGTGGTCCTTGCACTGCAGCGTTTAGGGCGTTGGACTGGCTATTTGCATAAACCATACACGGCGTCTTTTGCTCAGGTCGGGCTTTATGGATGGAAATGGCGCCTCTATGGCTTGGAGTCTGGATCCATGGCTTGGCTAAGCATCTGGCGTTACTTTAGGGTCCCGCTATTCACGAGGAGCTGGTTCACAGGTCTACAAGGGATACGACGGGTCGCTGCAATACCCAAGATTTGCCCCTGAGCAAATGTGCACAAATGTATTGCTTAGCTATCTATAACTTCATCGCTTTATGATTTCACTTGTGTTTGCTGCAGCGTGATTCTGATGTGAGCTTTTTGCCTGATTTCTCGAATCGTTTCCTGACTGTGATTTTCCCCGAGATCAACTATAAGTGAAGGCAAAGTTCATTTGAGCCTTCATGGGTGGTCACATAGGCTGCTCACTGAATGCTGAATTTAGTCTGTACATCTCACCATATTGCGAAGATCGCCTGAGTGTCAACAGAAATAAATCTCAAAATGAGCCTTTTATTGTTCTCACACAAAAGCTAAATCAAACAAGTCAAAATGATGCTATCTATTCCCTCTTGCGCCGGCTGGTGCATCTGTCCGTCTTCGCTTCAGCAGATTCCCCAATGCATCACGTACCTCTGGATCTGATCTAATAGTGTTTTCGACCAACCAACCTTTAACTTTACTCTTCACATCCCTCAGCGCCTCATTGTCTCCCACAAAAGGACTCATCTCCATGCCCATCAATCTTATGGCTTCGACGTCGGCTGCCTTCGCCGTAGCTTCTAATCGGTCCAACTGTTGCTTCAAAGCAATCTCTGGGCTTGCGTTCGCAGGAATGGCAGATGGTGGTTGTAGGAGAGGCCCAATCTGAGAAAATGCGATGTAGAGCGTAACGCTCAGTTTTCTCGCCAGCTGGATAAGCTGGAAAGGTAGGTAGGGCGGGTGGTGTGTGAAGGTGGTGAAAATGGGGTTTATCAACCTCGTCGCTACTTGAGGGAAGTGTGGGCGTGAAATGGTATGAAGCTCGAAAACGCAGAGGACAATAAGTGTAAGCCAGCGCCAGTATTTGCCCCATTCGAGGTATCCAAGTAGACCCAGGATGTACATGAATATTGCTGCTACGCCGTAATATGGGAGAATAGACTGAAGGCCTTGGACTATGTAGTCGCGGACACTGGAGCAACGTTGCCATTCTAAGATCGTAGGCCCGAACCGCTCATATGCGAACCGTTTGGAGGGGTTGACAAGCGTGTCTTGTGCTTGCTTGAGGTGGACAAAGTAAGCCTCCGAGGAAGTTGAGGAAGAGGAGAGTTTATCGGGGTGGTAGATTGCTGCTAAGCGCCGAAAGCGAGACTTGATTTCCCTTTCTGTGGCAGTATGCGCAACTCCTAGGTCTTGGTAGAAATCGCTTGCCCTCCGAATATCCCAGTCTGCTTCGTAGATTGTGTAGAGAAGGTAGGCGGAGACAACGATGATGTGGATGCGTTGTCTGTGAAGGATGAAGCGCGGTGTACCAGGCTGAGGCTTGGGATCCCCGGCACGAATAGTGATGCCATAGTATATGTTTTGGACCCATCCTGTCACAAGCTGGTGAAGTGTCAGTAATTCTTCTCTTCGTTTGCCTCCAGTGGCTGGAGTTGGTGGCTCACATTTGGGAGAAACGTCCAACCCGCGAGGGAAAGGAGATTATTCGACATGGTGCGTATCCTAATCCAGTCCAAAGAGGTGCTCAAGGGATATCGTATGAGGGGCTAAAAAGTTGTTAAGGGAACGAAGAGCATTGCTGCACGGTGGGCACTTTGCTTAGTGAAGTCGCGAGGCTTCAAACTGTCCAGATCTTTGGGCGGCCATGACAAGGGTGGCTGTTCTAGCGGCCGCTAGCGTTTATCAGCCTTCTGAGGTGCGAAAAAAGTCAAACCTTAAATTTGTGCAAGAAACACCTCTCGAGAACTGCAGTACAGACATGTCAATTGAGAAGGCAGCGGAACCTCTAGCACCCAGAATGGGCTCCGAAAAGCACAGATCAAAGTCAGAAAAGAGGCATAAGTCCGCGCATGGCGAAAAAAAGAGAAAACGAGATCACGGAGAAGAGGCGCACAAGTCGAGATCGAAGAAACATAAGTCGGACAAGGCAGCGTCTCAAACCTCTTCTCTGGATATCACCGCACCAGCCTCGCCGTTTCACGCCCAAACAGTCTCGCTTTATCTGCCACTGGCGCCTGTCTCTCAGAAACACCCTCTCGAAGGGCTTTGCGCCGAACACATCTCTCCTCTCATCCTCACTTACTACCCGCCCCTCAATGGGGTTGTGCTCTCATACAGCAATCCACGATTAGCCGAAAAACCATTCAAGGACGACGGCGCCTCGGTGTTACTGCAGAATATTGACGAATATGCCGTCAGTTGGGCTTGGGTGACGGCCGAATTCCTACTCTTCAAGCCGGATAAAGGAGCGTTGCTAGAGGGCTACATAAATCTCCAGAACCAAGGCCATCTTGGAATAGTGTGTTGGAATCTGTTCAACGCCAGTATCGAGTCGAAGAGATTGCCCTCTGATTGGAAGTGGAAAGATGTGAGTGAAATGAAGAGCGGCAAAGACGCCAAACAGGGAGAAACATATGCAGAGGAGGGACCAGGATTCTGGATTGATGGCAAGGGAAATAAAATTGAGGGCATGGTTAAATTTAGGGTTAGGGAGATTGAGTCGAGTCATGATAGGGAAAGAGGCTTCTTAAGCATTGAAGGAACGATGCTAAACGAGGAAGAAGAAGAGAAATTGATTCAAATGGAGAGGGATGGAGCACAAAATGCGAGGGATACTGCTGGAAGGCGACTTGGTGGCTCGAGAGCCTTGGGAGCAACGAGTTTAGGTGTAATTGTGGAGCCGGAGATGATGGATGTCGATACCAACGCAACGAAGCATAAGCAGAAGACTTGAATGAGAACGAGTCATGAACCATTTCTGGAACGCGGCGAGGATACTTCACTTTTGGGTCCATCTAAAGCCATAAATAAGAGTTCAAAGGTGAATCCAAACATGTTACCTTTCCAATCGACCTTCACTCATAGAACTTCCTTCTTCAAGACCTCCAACTACTACCAACTCAACCCCGGAGCAAAGGTCCCCTTTTAGTGCATCATGGCGTACTGATTAAGCTTGCCGATGACAAGGCGGGAATCAACAGCGACGCGACCATGCGATCAGAGCAGGAGTATCTGCAAATAAAGCTTCGTAGATGGACCATCCCGTACGAGCTTCCCACCGGCGCCAAAATTGAAGATGCTACCAAGCCTGTGATCCTTCGCGACTCTTTCACCTAACTTGCTGATTCTGTTGAGGTCATTCCATACGGCAATGGCTTTGTCACTGGCCTTGTCCGAGCTTACAATCAAGGACTTCATTTTCGCTTGAGACCAGAAGACGTTTGGTTGTCGATACTATTTCAACTCAGGGTACGCAAAATGTGGTTTCTTTTTCCATCTTAGCGTACAGGAGACTTTGTCCTTCGAGTTCCTTGCGCTCGGCATGAATGGACCTCGAATTATGGAACGTATTGGCCCTATTTTGTTGAAGAATATTGAAACTTTTCCTAGGTCTATGTGTATCCTCATCCTAGCGCCATACCAGAACTGTCCTCTTCGGACGATCTCAGTATTGATCTCTCCATCGATCTAAATACTGATCTAGGAACAGTCGACTTGACATATCTGGAGGATAGATTATGTGGACTGTCTCACACATTCGTTAATGATGCCGATCTCAGAGACTGGCTTATACCGAGCTTTAGAACGACGAGTACTGCCGACTTAGCGGTCTTTTCTATTGTGATGATGGGAAACCTTCGGAAGTCTACGGAGCCTGACTATGATCTTCGCCCCGAGCTGGGCTACCATCGATCCATTTGCTAGGAGAGAAGTCGGACTGGGAAAATGTTTTGCGTCGAGTGGAGGAGCGAGTTCCTACGTTTCGCTCAGAGGCTATCGAATGGTGCAAACTTCTCACGCCGGTCATCAAAGGCATCATTTCTTCCATTGAATCTCCAAACCTACCGCAAACGAAGGAGCTCTGGAGTCTGTCCTGCCACTTCGACGGTGTTGACGTTGGAAACGATAAGGAAACACTAACAGGATGGATCACAGCTTTCTGTTTCTGGTCAAACTCGGGTCATTGCCTCCATCCGGAGTTCATCGATGAGAACACCCTCCACTACTCTCGCCGTAGGAACTTTATCAACGAGTTCAGTCATGGAGATGAACCGCAAATTTTCTGGAACGATGATAAGGATGACTGGTAGGTAGTTCCAGAGAGTTCTCTCTTAGTCTGAAATATTTCCCCTTGAATGGCCACTTTCATATCTTCTCAAAAGCGGACAATCTGTTCGAGCTGTTGCTAAGGGCCAATTCTCTCCAGGTACGCAACCAAAGTTACTGAACGCAAGCAGGTCTCCCTAGGAGACATGAAGTATCATCAAATCTTCCTCCAGAACATCCCAAACGGTACTGCCACATCCTTGGCCTATGTGAGAGACTCCTCCAACCGGAGGATCTATTCTGTCACCATAGTTGCGGGTCCTATGGGCGCGATCCCTACTCGGGTTGGCTATCTCCGCGATGAGACTGTTCTGCAACCATGGTCTGGTTGGTATATGCTGCAAGATAGTGTTCATGCTATGCCATCGCGACAGGAGCACACGACTACAGATGAGCAAGGTCATGAAGTCATCGTGCTGGACTAAGTGAAAGGAAATTTGCTGTCTGAGCACTGAGCAGCGAAGGAGGGGAAATGTCCATACGACACTAATATCCAATCGGGGACGACCCATTTTCGTTGGACATCGGATTCTGAGCATCTCAGTAAATCCGTAAAGGTGAAGGTCAGCTCTAGACCTGACCATTTGGCAAGTCATTCAAGTTTGAATGGTCAACCAACTGGTATTCTAAGCCTCTACCTTTCATAGACACATATAGGACAAAATGATACAGCACACAACTATTCCGTCATTTTCGTGATTTCTAAGCTCCTCAACCATCCTTTAAATTGCCCCCTGAATCTTAGCAAAGTGGGTCATCACGTGAGTATATTTTTCAGATTTGACATCCCTTCCCTTCCGAGCTTTTACATCTCACTGCATCACCAGCAAGAACTTACCTATTGCGTACATCAAAGTTTCAACCTGAGCAAATTCTTGGTGCCCTTTCCGATGGTGCGGCTCTCCACTCTCGATATGCCTTGACAGCTGTGTAATAATGACTTGCCACAGGTCCACGCAGACGCCTCTAATTTTGCCCTTAATGTCACTAAAGAGGAGGCATACAGGCAAGTATATGAGCAGGCCGAAGGCCTTTTTGAAGGTCAGAGAAACTGGGTGAGTCTCTAAAATTCCACTCAAGGTTTACAAATACTGACAGACGGAAGGTCTGGTAAGAGAAATGTGCTGTCACGTGATAGTACAATTCTAAAGAGGTGATATTTAGTAATCTAGCCAATACAGCCTCTCTTCTATGGCACGCATATAAGTCTCTCTCAGCTCCTTCATCAGAAGTGAACTGGGCTGGTAATTTGCTCCTTCTCTTCCTTTGGAATCCTTCCCAGCAATGTCAGCTGGCGACTTCCCCAACTTGCTCACCTCAGCAGGATTCTACGTCCTCGATCCTTCGACTCCGAAGCAGTTGATCCTTGGCCCCTTCCATGGCAAAGTAGCGTGTAAATGAAAAATTCTCTTTTGCTCCCTATCTTGAGCTCCCTTTTTTATTGGCCAGCTCCCGGCTCGCTCCCGGCTCTCTCTCCCTTGAAGAAATCTGATGCTAATTCGTTGATAGGTCAGACTATTAAGTTCGGGAAGGGTGTATGTGGTGCTGCGGCAGAAAAAATGGACACCCAGCTTGTTCCAAACGTGGAAGAGTTCCCGGGTCACATTGCCTGTGACGGCGATTCAAAAAGCGAGATTGTGGTGCCTATCTTGGTGGAGGGCAAGGTGGTGGCCATCATTGACATCGATTGCGCACAGCTTCAAGGGTTCGATGAGACTGACAGAAAAGAATTAGAGGAATTGGCTGGCCTGTTGGCAAGAGCGTGTGATTGGTAAAAGGAGGAAGAATTAAATGACTCAAGACCTAATAATCCACGCTCATAGCTTCTTTTCCTCTATGTTAGTGAGGTCGCCATTACAAAGCACTTTGAATAAGGAAGACTAGAAGACAGAGCCGATTTTGAAAGGAGTTCAGATGCGTGCGTGCATTACTTCATGAAAAGGCTTCTCGTTTAGGCAACAGCCGTCAACATAACTTCCGCAATCTGTACAATAAGTACCGTCGCTCAAGATGCCGCCAACACCATTCCTGCCATGAAATGTCATCCCTCGTAGGCATTCTTCCGATTTCGCCTTCCAGTATTCCACGCTCCCAATGCAGCAAAACAAAATAATTATCTCGGCTTCATAAAGCGGCCCTCCACGAACCGATGGTGAGATAATTGAACCCCCCCCCGACCAATTGTACACTTCACTAGCACTTCACCGTGCACTGCTTCCTTCCGGTAAGATCCTGCTCAAGCTCCTTAGCACTTCCTGCATAGGTAGATCTCTAGTTCCAATCTCTTCTTTCTCCTTCCGATCTCTATCTTCCAACCGGACTGCGCTCAGAGCCAGAATTTTGTCAGCAACCCTGCCCACGGTTTCCTGGTATTGCTCCAATTTATGCACTCCATCCGCAAATTGGTCCACCTTAAACTCCAAACTAGATTGCAATGTTCTCAATCGTTCGGCTGCTTGATTTCTTAGATCCAGCGCGGATGTCGAAGAGATCTCTGCAAGGATGGCTGCTTGCTCGGGATCAAGCAGTGAAGCCTCGATTTGTGAAGGGCTGAGTTCCCGAGTAGCATCAGGAAATAATGGGGGAAGTGAAAGTGGTGGTTTGGCCAGAGCCTTCCACTGGTCTCGTTCTTCTCGAAGTCTATAAATTTGGTCAGCATATTCTCGGCATACGCAGAGGGTTTCACTTACAGTTTGAGCCTGGCCTCTAGTCCAACAAGATTCTCTTCCAGTTCAATATTTCGAGGATTAGGCTTCTTGATGACCTTGGCTGGAGGAGCCGATTCCTCTCTATTGAACCAGTCCGAGAATTCGGATTTGTTCGCAAAGTCTTTCAGAAGTGATTCCTTAATCATCCGAGCTGTGGAAATTAGCTTGGTCCGTAGAAAGAATTAGAGACTCCTCACCTGCTAACTCGGCTCCATTGTCCTGGTTGCCATGTGATGGCTTCTCGCCCATGCATCGCTCACCAGTCCAGGTCAAAAGTTGCTTCATTCTCCGGGGCTCACTTAGCCCTTCTGCTTCAATATGCTTATAAAACTCTGATGTTTCAACTTCGCGATGTGGTATCGCGCTATGCCCATTCTCAATCAGAGAACTAGCTCTCCGTCCTCGAAGCCCCAGACTACTCCTCCGGGTGCCATTTCCTTTCTTTCTCAGCTCCTTATTGCGATTGATGATAGGCGTGTCACTGAAGGGTAACGAGATCACTGTCGACTGCTTGCTTTGATCTACACTTGACTTGTTCGTTTCGTCCACGCTCGACTCACCGACTATGTCTATCGTGTCGTAGTCGCCCGGCTCCATCCTCGAAGCATTGGCATTGCCGTCCCCATTTTGAGCATTTCCTGTCGACAAACGCGTAGTTTTTCTCTTTTTCGGCACAACAAGGGCATCACTGTCTGCTTTCGGGGTCGAGAAGCTCATCTTCCGCCCTCTCGCTTTCTTTGCTGTCGCCGTCGTCTCATCGTCGCGTTCTTTCGATTGTTCCTTGGGCTTTCTACCCCTCTTCGCGGTCGAGGGCGCCGGAGCAGGAGCTGGTACGGGTTCTGGCTCTGGTTTTGCTTGTGTGGTCTTGGTTCGTTTTGATCCTCTTGTAAAGACAAAATCGCCATCCTCTTCGTCGTAAGCTACAATAAGCGTCAGCATGGGAATTGCAATGCGCGCAAAACGTTCATAGTCTGGGTCTGGAATTCTCACCAGCCAGCCGCTTGCTTCGTCTCCGCGCCGTAGGTTGACTCATGCTCAGCGTTTCAAGGGGAACTCGAGTCCGTACGATGGTAGTCATTGATCTCGGTTTCGTGGGCGCATTGGCTTCTTTGCGGGCTGCGGGCGATGGATGAAATCTCGCGACGTCGTTCTCGTCGCGCGTTGCTCACGAATGCTTTCGCGTCAATTGATGCTATGGGTATCGAGGCAGGTAATGCGGAATGCTGGATGGTGAATCGCTGGGGCGTCGTCTTGAAATGTCTGGATTCGACGATTCGGGAAAGAAGCGGGTTTGTTTACACTGAGCGTTCGCGCTAATTCTCGATCACGTGACCCTCCTCACGATCGATTTTGGAGGAACTTTGAGATCTTATAGTAAGGTAGTTTGCCCTCTCTCATCCTGCATGTGAAACGCGCTCAGAATGATTTGAGATGACCAATTTTATCGCGTTCAGATTCTCCAGGGACTATGTCGAGGCCAGGTACCGGCCACGCCTCCGGGAATTGCCTCCACTCATGATTACCGCATCTTGCTGCTCCCAACTCTGTCATCTCAAGAACCCGAGCTGCTCCTTGCCTACCTTACAATCTTTAGAGCCTAAAATTTCACGTGATCGTCTTCCAACCTCGCGATGCCATGTCCCTGAATTATCAATTGAGGGTAACGCAGAGATCTCGGGGTGGTCTTATTTCATAAACCGATCTTCCACTGATAAGATTGAAACATTCTTACCACAATAATGTCCTTTGCGTCAAAAGGCTGATTGAAGTTTCTTCAATCACCATATCCCGTAACAGTGAGCATCGAATGCCATCTCAAACATGAGGTTATTGTAAAGTGCGTCTGGATCCTACAAGATGCCAAGTTGAGCTAAGTCCTCCAGGAAAACAATTACTCCTTGTCCATTGATCTTGCCCAAGGCAGAAGGAGTCCAGTTGCTGTTATATTGTACTTAATGATATCCTCTAATTATATTCTTGTCTATATTCCCAAACCCGTTAAAGCCGCTTACCTTTCGCGTACACTTTTGGTATTTCCGTTCCATCTTGGCTCACGGAGATAATCTCAACTGGTCTGCGAAAAGCAAAGACTTTGCCCATAAGGTCTGGCGAAAAACGGAGATGACCGTCATGAACAGCTTGAAAAGTCGTGAACAGATGGGCCTGAACTCGCGCTCGTTTTTTATAGTATCCTTCCTTCATTTTGTTCACAATCAAAGTGAGGTTGGCAGATATGTCGATGGCAGGTTCCATGTATCCCGGCGGGGGATTCTTGAGGTACGATAGATTTACGTTTTTCTAGTTAGTCACCGAATTTATATAGAGGACTGGGAATCTAGATCACCTGACTGCCATTGTAGGTAGGGGAGAACTGAATTGACCAGTTCAGCCGCACCTGCAGCGTCCAATGAAACCGGAGTAAGGCAGTCTTGTGCCAATTGGGCATCAACTGTTGCAATTGCTTCAATGCGATTTAGCCTGGAGCTACCGAAGGCTTTTCTTCTTTGGTATACTACAAAATACTATAGCAGTGGCAGCTTTTGAGCTGTTAACAATAGCACAAGGAATTCCCGTATACTTTCCGGCTCCATTGTCCCTCCTTGCATATGATGGCACTGTTTACTGTACTAGAAGTGTGAATTGAAAGTATCGCGTTTTCATTGCACAGGGACTGGGCGAATACTAAGAGGAAGATCTAAACAAATTGAAAACAAGACCACACAGCGGCGGAACTATTTATCCTTATGGTTTGCACCTCATCTCGATTTTGTTCTCTTCTGAGTGGGTCGTCAATAAGCCTCATCGCTTTACGAAAGACAAGCAACCCTTTGCCTACTTTGCTCCTTTGGCACTTTTTCTTGACAAAGTCTTCTCTGTTTGAAATGCTCAGACAGTGCATGGGGCTTCGCCAAGTCACTTTCAATTATATTGGCAACATAAATGGAAGCAATTTATCTCTTGGGTTAATGATGATGGTGAGCCAATGATAGCTAACCTTAGCTTCCGAGGGCGCGGGCAATGTTTCAGTCAAGCAGTGGGTGATTGGCAGTGCTGACAGGGATTGTGGGTGGCACAGAACCCGTGAAGTTGGTTCGGATACAGTTTGCATGTGTCAGCTTTAGCTATGATGCTGGATCTATCCGTATAGGCAGGTCTTCTGGTGATGTTTAGAAGTGCTCTTCGACCAATAGCGGTGGTGGGTATTTCATGAAGTAGCTGACAATCTAGAGGACTTTTGGTGCTAGGTAGGTTGACAACCCACTGAAAACACTGAAAAAGCAATTTGGTGGGGCTTTGCGGGGTGTGGGGTTCAACAGTTGGGGGTGTGGAGGGTGCAAAAAGGTCATGGAGCACGGCACTAATATCAAAATGATGCTCGTGAATTTCAGAAGACTTTTAATCATGGTATCGCTAGTAGAAAAAGGCCAAAAACGTATGAAACGACATACCTTGAAACTACACGTCGCAAAGCCTAAGGGTTCGAAACTACATACAAAATCAAAAAGAAAGACCAGGCTGCCACAAACATTGTCCAAGGTCCTGCAGATCTGCCGAAACATCCATTGGCACGATGGAAGAATCGTGCGTATTCCAACACTATTGGGCTCCCCAGTGTGTTCTCAACCAATCCCAAAAGGGTGTAGGTGCAACGTTGACAAGAGCGTTGAGGTTCGCGGTGTTGAAATCGTACCTGCGTTGCTCCGTAGCGATTAACTCTTGTATACGTCCGACCTTGGCATAGTCTTGGTAATAGGCAGCATGCTCAACATGTGCAGGTAAATCTCTCGCTTGTATGACTTCTGTGGCGAATAATGCCCCTGAGCAGAGTTAGCTAGCCAGCTCGGATCTCTGCCGACTTGGAGAAAACACACCTCCTTTGACAGACTCCGCCCATTGCAGAACTTCAGCAACTGTCCTTCGATCTCCCTGCATTCGAAACTCTGCTGGCCAGTTTTGCAGGTTTATTTCGAGAGCTGCAACGAGGAACTGTGCCACATCATAGACGGAAGTTAAGCACAGATTGATCGCGACTGGTTGGCCTCCACTCTGCCTTTCGACAATTTCCGCCGTGCTGGCTTCCACATCCATCAAGTAAGAGCCTTGGTAATAGACATTTGTGGAGGCACCGATGCCCAAAGACCCTAAGCCACCTCGAGCGAATCTCTCGTAGAAGACGCCACAAATGAATATCGTGGACGCCATACGGTGTCGAGGATGGTGAGACCAGTGCCGGAGCCGATCAAGAGTGGCTGCTCTGCCACGATCTAATGGATCATTGCGGGGACGGCGTCCTGGTGGTCCTTCAAACTCTGCTGGAACAAATCGACGGACGTCAGAATGGGCCGCAGCATCGATGAGGTTGATCTGGGGATTTCCCGAGACTGTTGATATAACAAGATTGATACCCCTGAGGGTATAGCGAAGTTCTTCTTGACTATCGTAGTTGACAACAGCGACCTGATAACCAAGGGTTTCCAGGTCAGGTTGGGGCTTGAGAATTCAGTTAGTACCCCTCCTGCGGTTGCTTTAATACCTCTATGGATTCGTACCTGTCTTGACAATATGATAAAAGGATGAACAGTTGCATTTAGGTAGTGAGCAAATATTCGGGCAAGCCCGCCAGAGCCAGCTATCGCTATTCGCATCATGTTTCCTTGTGGTTCGTTTGCCATTTGACGAGGCGGGTGCAGCCACAGGCTTGCTTTTATTCCTGAGCCCAACCCAAACACCCTCTATGCATGTTATTTGAGCGATAGGCAGAAGAGGCCGTTATGGTCTTAGGAACAAATTGGCTTCAAGTATGGCAAGGCAAATTAGTCACTGGGTGAGTCAAGAATTGTTCGCTCTTAACGTATGGCCGAACGTACGACGAAACCAAGGCCGAATCACGATATTCTTGAAGGCGAACCACTGGCGTCAAGGGGAGAACAAAGTTGCAGCATCGCAAAAGGATTTGACAGGATGATGTAAAAGGTAATGTGATAGAAGACCGCTAGGATGATTGTGGTGTGGCGAATCGTTTGCCGTCGACCCCTGACTGGGCTCAACATCACGGAAGCACTGAAGATGCCTCTTCTTCGTCTGAGCAGGCAATAACACGCGCCCCCAGAAGACATGACTGCCTTGAGGCTCTTGTCTAGTGTGTGCAATGAACCTGCGTGGGATGTGGCTCTCAATCCTCCGTGGCGCGTTTCCTCATTCAGGAACTCAGGAGCCGGTAGGAAGTACCAGAACAGAAATGCAACGGTCGTTGGATCCACAGGGCTGAAATTTCCACTATTTAGCTCGTCATGGATCAGAAAACCGAAGGAAAGAAGCCAACTCAAAGAAGAATTAGGTCTTGAGACTCTTCCGTCCGGCCCGTGCAAGGGGGCTGAAAAGCAGATTTTGCATTCTTGCAAATCAAATGCTTTCAGCCGTAACACCCCGTCATTCATAAGATACCTGTGAAGGAATCCCCTTGATTCGGTGACATGGTACAGCCCGGCCTGTTTCCTTCACCGAAGATGCACATCGCACCGAACCACACTCGCGGACCCCAATGTTGAGCGGAGAATTTTCTAGGCTGCACTAGCGTCATCCCCTTGAGACATCGAAGGGCGAGCATTGATTCGCATTTGCAGATGTAAGTAATACTTTAGTGGTCAAAGGGCACCAGAGTGTTTAGGGATATTTCTAGCTACGGAAAGGGCTTTCCTACTTAGGAGGTGGATGGCACGCACACACAGAAGGCCTGCACGCGGACCAAGCTCACCCGAGCACTGATATTATCCTTCTAAATGTAAACAGAACGGCAACGCTCAAATCAGATCCAAAGGATGGATAGCCAGACGCAAGGCTCTGACGACAGGAGAGCATGCACGACAGGCCCCGAGAGCGCGGGACACTGAGATTGCGCTTTGCAAGGCAGCCCAACCGTAGAAGCCCGCGCAGAAGACCCCAACCTGGGAGCCCTATAGGATGCTCCTCAAGATACTGCGTGGGTACGTCAGTCAGGCCGCTTTAGGGGGTTGGATCCCGTGAATCCTGGAGTTGGGGGCCAGTCCAGGCCTTGCTGGGATAAGGGGAAAGGGGACCGAGCCGAACGATTCTTCCGCTGCTGCTCAAAGTCTACTCGAATCCCTCGAGCAATACGAGCTGTCGTCTTGGAGTGGTCTATATTCGAGCGCGGGGGAGCGATTGGGTGCCGTCAAGCCCACAGACGAGGATAAGGGGCTTCTATAAGGCTGAACCAAACATGCAACTTTGCTGCAAGTGTTGCAGAACCTTAGCGCTGCATGTGCACCACACCAGACACCATGTCGCAGCCTAAATTGCAATGAACAGGAAGAGGCAGAGTCTTGGGAAGACCACTGCGGCTGAGAAACGTGGTCATCGACTTGATGAGGCTCAGTCATCCCAGAGCTGAAAAGATCGCGACCTTCCTTGTAAGGCCGTAGTGCTTAACCCGAAGGTCATGTGATCGATCGCTTAGGCTGTGTACTCATATATACGAGGTCCTTGAACCAAACTCCTCTTGATCTTCAGCCACTTGACAGGATGGCAGAATGGATGCAGCCTCCATCAGCATGCCCGCACTGCTTGCATCTTGTGGTGCATGGACTTCTCGAGCACATCTCGGAAGCCTGGCTAACCTGCTTGGATCTCCAGCGTTACGAATCGTAGCGTTGCACCACAATCGTCGCATCGGACGACGCCGTCAGCACTTGCTTTCTTCCACACACCGAGTAGCACTCTGCCGCGAATAGCCAAAGCTTGTCGGCCATCAAGATCTCCTCCAGAGACATCTGCGTCATCGTCGATTCAGATTTGACCTTCCGTCAGTCACGTTGGTCCCCGCTCTCCCGAGCAACCAGAGCGACAGAACGTGACATGCAGGCTATCGTCAGCGACCACGAGACTCCTGGCCGTCTCGAGGCATATCCTCTCGGTCCTAGACCCCACTACTCCTCCTATCTTGCCGACGACAGAGGTACGTCCTCGTTCTGCTGCCTTCGTCGAAGTCTTGACCAAGAACGGCGCCTTCTGAGTAGAAGCGAAAGGAGCAGAGCACAAGGAACTCGAGTCTTTTCCTCCTCTCCAGCCCGTACAGAAAGTTAGGCACCGAAACTCCAGAGAAGGCAAATCAAGAATGCGGGCAAGTGGTCAAACCACTCACCAATTGCTAAAGAGCCTGAAGAGTTCGTGGTCATCATCGGGCAATGACAGTGAAGAGTCATAAGGTATGTCTTTGATAGATGTGGACGCTGTGCTTTCGTTCGTGCTCGCTTTGACTACTTCGATTGCTTGTATTCCTGGTCATCTGTTCTCCTGCGTGATTATAATCGAGAGAATATTGGCATGTGTTGACTTGCCTCAGGGTAAAATCATCCGCCCTCCGAAGTTACGCCGTTTCATGCTAATGTCGTTCCTCGCCTTCCTTGGTGTAGAGGGCAGGATGACTGAAGTTTTACATGCAGATTCATCTCTAGTGGGAAGAATGCTAGTACAAGCTGCTCTCTCGAATTTGATTCAAGCCACTCCAGCAAAGTACGAGGGAGGGTGATACGGCACATTAAATCGCTATCTACCTGAAAATTATTTCTCTTTCCGGATACGGTAAGCATGCGATTCCGATTTATCTTAGCGGAAAATTGGTACAAATCTACCTTGAGTTTTTGCAAGGACCAGCGCTGATGTGAACGCATATTTCGATTGGGCTGATAGCAATTCTCTCCCTTTGATTCCAGACTCCATCCCGTTGATCATCCGCTTCGCCCCATGTGATGTTTGGACTCATAACTCTCCCCGAATTCCGGCGATGTTGATAGCTATGAGTAAGGCTTGGTGGGCCATATTTTGTGACCATTGGACGACAAAGGCTGCACGGTCGACAAAGCAGATTGAGCGACGAGGCCTTCGACTTCAACAGGCTGCAACAACCTCGACATGCCGGAGATTCAAAAGATGTTAAAACAGGATAACGTCGAACTTCGTTCTTTCGCATTCCAATACCTTATTATATAACCAATCAGCAGTGAGTCATTCACACACACTTTTACTTTTTTTCGGAAATTCAACTAACGCATTTCAAAGGTACTTCAATGGATAGACAGGGGGTCTATTAATGGGCACAGCCCAGCCGAAAGCGACCTTCATTGCCACAAGGCTGCAGGAACCTCTTCTGCAAGAAGCCAAATGCAGCAAGGCTTTAAATACCGCCAAATCGTCCATTCGCACTGCTTTAAACATAACCAAGTCATGTACAAGCTTTTGAAAACTCAAGTCGAATTGAAAGGAACCTCTTGCGGAATGCTTTAAATAACACCAAGCCAGTCACATACAAGCTTCTGCAATTCGTGTCATGTGTCCATTTGACTTCTCCGCATTTCTATGTATAACTTGACTACGGCCATTGTACACACGCTGCTATTCTTACACGTAAACTGAGGGGACCACTTTCATCGATGATTGAATGCTCCTTGAACGCCAGTCGCCCTATGCACTACCCTCATGCCTTCCCCAAGCCTAAAAACATATTTTCCCTAAACGCCAGCAATGCAAAAAGCCCGTATTCTCTCGTACTGTCGTATATGCACCCTCAATTTCCCATCTTCTATTACACCCCGAGCAAAAAGAACCCTAACCAGAAACTCCAAATGAACTCCCTACTACTGCACACTCAAAAAGAGCTCATCTCCTCTCCTCGTCGGCGTAAGTTTCGGCACCCAGCCAGGCGTATTCGGCAGCTCGGTCCTCTCAAACTGCTGTCCCGTCCTCGCTTCGTACTCCCCCTTTTCCTCTCCCCTGCCACTACCCAGAATCGGTTTCCAGTCGGCCTTCTTCGCTTCCTCGATATCTTCCTTCCCTAAAACCCTCCATTTCCCGTTCCGCTTCTTCTCGTCTTCGTTCTTCAAGATGAGAGCGGTGGCTTTCTGCTCTCCTCGCCGCTTTGCAAGCAGAGACGAGGAGGTTGAGATTTTAGATGCCGTGGAGTATTGGGACATTGTGGATGAGGAGCGTGTAAAGGTTATGGCTGGGGGAACTTGCAGTGGCCTAGGTGTCAGGGCTGAGTTTGACCGATTCAATCCCCAACCGCCTGTCGCATCTGTCAATGGCGGCTTTGGAGGTGGTGGTGGAATATTGTTTTGAAGCTGTGTCTGTAGCCGTGGGAGGTAATAGCTTTGGGGGACTTCCTTTTGGTATTCTGGTGGGTTTCGACCCTGTGAGCGAGCCGCTGCTTTTGGAGGGGGCGCCGGATAATCATATGTTCTGTCGTCATAGCCCTCCTGTGGCTGGCCGAATGCAGGTCCCAAAGGTTGCACTCGTTGTCGTTCCTGTAGCTGACTTTGAGCCTGAACTCGTTCTCGTTCTCTCTGAGCAGCGATCTCCGCTTGCCGCCACGGTTTCCCTGCCCCAGCTTGTGTGTTCAAGGCCTTGGTGAAGTCTGGCTGCGGAGGTGGCGGGACCATACGAATTGTAGCCGCGCTCAAGCGCCCAGGAATCTTAGGGTAAGTAACTGGACTTCGGCCACTGGCTGGCGATTCCAACACTGGCGATAGAGCTTCCGCCGTTTTAGGCTCTTGGTCGACAGGAGAGACGATAGACTCTTCAGTATCGAAGGATGTCAGTGAGCCAGCGGACACACGGTCGTAGGGTCCAGCTTGTTTGTATGACCTGCGAGCATGATTACTGCTACGTCGAGCTCCATCACTTGCTGGAAAGGATCCTCGTTGTGAGTATATCGAGGAGGCCGTTGTAATTGGTCTCCTATCTTGAGTTGGAAGACCGAGCTGCTGCTGCTGCTGCTGCTGCTCTTGCCGTTGTGATTGCGATTTTGATCGCTGCGGCGGTTGCTGCTGGTATTGCTGCTGGTATTGTTGTTGCTGGGGCTTTTGATAAGCGTCTGGTCTCCGTGGCTGAGAGAAGCTTCCAACTTTCGATCCGAGAGTGAGAGGCTTCACATAGGAGTTCGGTGACATGGCCAAATTTGAAACTTGACCTTGTGGGCTCAATCGATCTTTCTCTCCAGATGTATTTTGTGAAAGCAGTTGTATCTGTGGTTGCAAATCCGTAAGCCTGGTGGATATCCACCTTCCCGTAGAGTAGTCCCATATCTGTTCTTGACCTCCGGAATTAGACCTCCATACATTATCACGGGGGGCCACAGCTGTATCTGCACTCTCCTCATCTTCTTCGAACTGGGTTGCTGTGCTCTGTCTGCTGACAGCCGAGGGGTAGGTGACCGGTTGAGAAGATGCAAGGTCTCCGGCTTCTCGTTTTGCTTGGGATGGCGGCATTTGCAGTGTCAAATTTGGCTTTGCCGGAAGGAGTCTTGACTGTCGTTGCTGTCTCTGCTGGTTGATCTTTGTCTCCGGAGAAAGAGCAAGGCCAATCGTCTCATGCATGACACTTCTTCTGGAGAACATGTTGGGATTCGAAATTTCCAGCCTCGGAGGTACTTTTGGGGGGGTTCTGCCAGCCAATCCATTGAGCTTTCCTGGTCCTCCTCTTTCTGTGGGTCCTTTGAAGCCCACAAACTTATGTTCGCTGCTACCCGTTGACGGGTCCATTTGAAATGGCAGTAAGTTACTCTCACGAGCCTTTCGATACTGTCTCCTCCTCCAACATGCAAAGATAATTAGACATCCTACTGCAACCGTGCCTCCTCCAATGGAAGCCACGGTAATACCTATGATCTGCGGCCTAGACAGGGAAACAGTCGCTGAAGATGTAGGAGACATTGAGGACGCAATTGCCGAGAACGTGCTACTAGCGGGCGTGTTTTGGGTAGGAGTTCTTGTGGAAGAGGGAAATGCCGTATTCGAAGTACTTTTGATGCTCGTTGTGCTTGACCAGCTGAAAGTTTGCGTTGTGGTAGGAGCTGAGGCAACGAAAACAATGCTAGGCATTGAACTCTCCACGATCAAGGTCGCAGTTATCGTACCATGAGTATTCGAGAGAGCGTTTGCTTGCCCAACACACATGTTAAATGCAGAGAGAACGACAGACTCTGTGAACAGTAAGTATTTCTATGGAAGATAGAGCTGGGCGTTTGAAACGTACTTTGCGCATCATTTCCTTTACAGAAACCAATATTATCCTCTGAAATTATACATTGTACTGCTCCTTCCCCCACCGTATATCCCGTTGTGGTGTTGTGAGAACATAGACAATCTAGTGTCGGTGTCGTGCCGCAAGTGGCTGTATTGAAATTCGAATCTAAGAAGGATATAAAGCAAGTCTGAGCACATGACGGAATGAAGTTCGTAACTTCGGGCGTTAGAGTGAAAGACGCATTGGTGTAGGTCAAGATTGCGCAGATCAGGAGGATTAGGCTTGGCCAGCATAATGCCATCCTCGACGGAGCTGTTTGGTGATGATGTCAGCATGTCTCTTCAATAGAGCCTCTGCCCCTCTGCTATTCCAGTACCTGACCAGCTTATTTGAAGAGACTGCTGATGTTAGGGTGTTGCACAGCCTCTAAGCAGCACAGCATCCCAATATCTGGTCTCAAGTCTCAACCTGGAGGCCCTTTTCAAAGACTCGAGACGTTCTCAGTAGAGCAAATGAAGAGGGCTGACTGACCTTTCAGAACCAGAGATTACTGTCAGAGGCGGCCAGCGTCTCGAACATACTTGCAAAGTAATCAAATGCTAACACCTTCCCCTAACCATCCATTCTAATGCTACAAAACAGAGAGGTATTTCATGAACGCGTGACCGGCCAAATCAGAGACCAAATGCAAATGCGACGTAAGATCCCCAAGAACTCAGAAACATATGAAAAAGATAAGTAAGCAAGAGAAACTTTAGAGGAACAAGATGTGGAAATGAGGTGTTGCAGACCCCGCGCTTGCTTCGATACTTAGCTTCTTCATGGTTAGAGAGGTTGAAAGGTCAGGCTAAGACTCGCGCGCCGCACCGTAACGCCTGCGGTGAGATTGTGAAGGAGCTGGCTTGTTGCGAGGACCAATGACCGCAGGAGTAGAACAACGGCGACCTGCTGGGAAGCCGTATCGTCATGTTGGCCCGGAGAAGAGACGTTTCGGGCTCGTTTCCAGGGAATGTTCATGTATCTACGCGCTGTCCTGATGTCGGTGGGGTGTTTTGTGTATATTTTTGGAACGAGGGGAAGTGGTTTGGTTGGATGAGAGCCTTCGCGCATAGGAAACGCCAGCTTCGGCGGCTATTTAGTCACGTGCTTGTCACCAATCCAACAACATCGCAAAGACTTTCTGCTTAGGGGGTGATGCGGTGAGATATTGGTGGATGTTTTTGGGGATGCGTGCAGGAAAGCTTGTTGGTGGAGGAATTATAATAGATACTTGCTGCCATTCTTTGTCAAGATCGCTGCATCGCAAGTCAACCACCAAGGCACCAACACGTCTTGACAACCAGCTTGCATTAGTCGAGGAATTCTAGACTTTCGATACAACTACTTTGACTAGCAGGTGTGAATTGGAATGCGCCACCGAGAAAATTTTCGCAATCGACTTAGCCTGGGTTCAAGCTCTTATTGTGATACGCACTTGGTATCGAACTCGATCATTCCTCTTGATGTGACCGTACCAGGGCCTGGAGGAAGCTCTTAACACGGTCGAGAACAAGACTATGGCGTGTGAAAACTGCACTTGTAGCGCACTTGTGGCGCACGAGATTGGCATTTATCAGCCTCTATCCTGTCTGACAGAGCTTCACGTGTCCCCCGAACTGATCGCACGGTCTAAGTCTATGATCAGATCGGTATGTTCGTTATTTTAGGAGCAGGCTGTGAAAAGGGTGGAACATCTAGCTCAAATTCTGGGGAAGGGCTTACAAGCATCTTCATAATCACTCAGTAAGGAAGACTAGAAGCTGATCGGAAGCTCTGAAAATCTTTAGCGGTTGATAGACATGAGAAAACTTGAGTCAACTTTTCATTTGATGGTATCTAAGCCTCCAGCTTTATCCGTGCAATGCTCTGGTAGTGAAATCCCCTCCCACTCTCAAGCACATTTCTTCCCGAGGTATCTTTCCATAGCTGCGCATAATTTCTCAAACGACGCTGAAGCCGTTTCCTTTTCCGTCTATAAAAACAATGCAAACGCCCGCTTTTGTGAAGCTCATGGAAAGTCGCGAAAAGAAAGAAGCATTGCTGCCAAACCCCGCACCTATGACTGAAGGTTTGTTCCAGCACGGCTCGACTTGATGACATCCTTAACGATCGCTTCGGTCTTATCCCAATCATCTTGATCGAGCTTCACCAAATCGATGCCATAATGCTTAGCGATCTCGGAAAGTGCACTGAAACTCTTTCTGTCGAACACGAAGCTGATGCTAACCCCAACTCGTCCGAATCTGCCAGTGCGGCCAATGCGGTGAAGGTAGGTCTCTGGATCAGGCTCTGAATCACTTCGTCCTTTCATAGGAATGTCGTAGTTGATGACCATGGAAACTGACGAAACATCGATTCCACGGGCGAGAACGTTGGTGGTGATAAGAACCTTCGCCTTTCCTGTTCGGAAGTCCTCAACGATACTATCACGCTCAGCACCTTCGAAAGCGCTGTGTACAGCAACGACCTTGTGTCCATCTTGAGTAAGGCGTGCGGCAATCTGAGATGCAGTATCCTTCTTCTATAATTCGCTTAGTGGATGCTTGTTCCTCACTCGTGATCAGTTCTTACCTTGACAAAGATGATCGATGATCCAATTGTCATCAGGCCATAAAGTGATGCTAGGATATCGTATTTTCCCTCATCAGAGGGGCAATCCATATACATTTGCTTGATGCCTCCAACAGTGAGCTCATCACGCTTCAACTTGATCTCGTTTGCCGATGGGCTGAATTGTTGTGCATATCTCATGACACCGTCAGGAAATGTAGCTGAGAAGAGAAGGATCTGGTCAATTCTTGGAATCATCCTATGTTGAAGTCAGTGGAGCTTTTTCCATACAACCTGTAATACGAACTGTTTGACACGCAGACACTGGTCGCCCAGACCTTGTTGGTCCAACATATTGTCGGCTTCGTCTAGGCACATAACTTTCATGTTGGATACGTCGAATTGTCTTCTCTTGATGAGATCCATGACTGTACCGGGGGTACCAACAACAACCATGGCTTGAAGTCTGGCGTTTCGCTCTACCGCACCCGGGACAGCAGCCTGAATAGTCAGACCTTCAACAAATTGGCCAATGGTTCTGACAACGCCTTCGATTTGGCGGGCCAGTTCACGACTGGGAGCGAGGCAAAGAGCTTGTGGTTGATGCGGCCTGGTGTAGTCAAGACGGGAAAGAATGGTGATGACGAAAGCTGCAGTTTTGCCAGTTCCTGATTGTGATTGAGCAATCATGTTGGCGGGAGGGTTGGCAAGTAAGAGAGGGAGTGCCTTTTCTTGGATCTTCGAGGGCTTCTTGAAGTTCATGGAGTAGAGGCCCTGCAAAATGTCCTTGTTGCTACTCGCCGTTAGCTAGGAATAATTTGAAAGTGAAGCACAACCACTCACATTCCCAACTCCTCAAACGTACTGACGGAGAACAACGGACTGTTTACATCGCCTTGTATATCGCTCAGCTTGACCTCAACTTCATACTGGGCATCATGAAGACCGGATCCTGCTAGAGGGATAGTTGCGCCGTCTAGTTGCGCTTGTTCCACGGTGCCTCCGAGCTGCTTCGATTCAGTACCGACTGGAGACGCAACTTCATCCGCCCATGAGCTCGAGGGATTCGCTGCGCCAGGCGTGAAGGATGTGGTTGCTGCATCGAGCTTTGAAGCTGCTGGGCCAGTAATGCGATCCGCAAGGGAGCCACTCGTCTTGGGTGTTTCCGACATCTCGAGGTGATATTGTCGTGATATCAGGTGGTGGAAATCGAAGAATAGTGTGAGATGGAGTTCGAGTACCGCAGTGGCGCGCGAGGGTATGCTGCCCCCTGAAGGTGACTTCGAGACAAGGAGGCAAGAAGGTTTGTGGAATGAGGCGGCGAATACAATGGTCTCGAGTGATGAAGAATTATCGCCGTTAAAGGATCTGATGGAGTTCGGATGGAGGATTGGAGGTCACCGTAATATAGGTGGCCAGACCAGACAATATGAAGATGTTCACAATAGGAAAAAGTAGCTTCAAGATAGAGCTCCTATCAAGACAGCTCCAGGTGAATTTTGACGATGCGCGGGGTCCTTTGGTGCCAGAATCTCAAGGCTGTATTTGAGGCATCATTTCAGTAGGTGCGGCCCGACTATGCCGAGCCCGGGGGTCTCGAATGGAAGGCCATTAAATACATTCAGGCTTCATCGTACTTAGTGGGGGTGCTGCGCCTTCAAACAACCCGCAGCAGAACTCCAAAACCTCCAGCATCCGATTATGCCGCTTCATGATCTTGCATGCACTCCATGATTGTGACTGTTCTGGTGCATCGCTGTGGTGGTAATCATGGCAGATGTAGACATTGCTCCAAACTTTGGCCTGGAGCTGAAGGTTCGCGGCGCATGCACAATTCCCTCAAAATCAAATGGCTAACCCATAGACTTTTCTAGGATGCCTTCAAGCCAGTCAATGCTTGGGTGGCAGGCGGAATCACCTGGCTTGACGATATCCAGCAGTTTTACAGGGAGCGAAGTGTCATCGAGAAGGAGTACAGCGCAAAACTCGCGGCGCTGGCCAAGAAATACTATGAGAAGAAGGCAAAGAAGTCAAGTAGTCTGAGTGTAGGGGATACACCTGCTATGACCCCAGGATCATTAGAGAGGTATGAGTTGGCCTTGGAGTCTGGAAGAATACATTGCTGACGCGGCGCCCATTCAGCGCATCCCTCACCACATGGACTACACAACTCACAACCGTCGAGTCTCGAGCTGCGGAGCACGACCGATACGGGTCTGAGTTGATCACACACATTGCAGACCCTCTCAAAGTACTTGGGACTCGGTATGAGGATCTTCGTAAACGCCATGTCGAGTATGCGGATAAATTGGAGAAGGAGAGGGATTCGACCTATAGCGACTTACGCAAGATGAAGGGCAAATATGATGCTTCATGTCAAGAAGTCGAAAGCAAGCGGAAGAAGGCCGAATCCTCATTTGACTACTCGAAAACAAAGGCCCAGAATGCCTACCAACAACAGATTCTGGAGATGCACAATGTTAAGAACAGCTACCTAATTGCGATCAATGTCACGAACAAGCAGAAGGAGAAATACTACCATGAATATATCCCTGAGCTCTTAGACAGTCTGCAAGACTTGTCAGAATCGCGGACAACCAAATTGAATGGGATATGGTCGCTGGCGGCGCAGCTCGAGGCTGGCATGTTAAAGCGCAGCACCGATTTTATCAACCATCTCTCACAAGAAATACCTCGAAACCAGCCTTCCTTAGATTCCATGATGTTTGTGAGGCACAATGCAGGACCGTGGCAGGAGCCGGGAAACAAAATATTTGAACCCAGTCCTATATGGCACGATGACGACGCTATGGTGGTAGACGACACAGCAAAAGTCTTCTTGCGAAATGTCCTTGGAAAATCCAAAGCGCAACTTGGAGACTTAAGAAGGGAGGTCGACAAGAAGCGAAGGGAAGTGGAGGGCACAAAACGAGTGAAGCAACAAATCCGCGAGGGCAAGGACAAGAGAGATGAGGTGGAGGTGGTGAGAGCCATTTTTGCAATGCAAGAAGAGTTGCATCAAATCGACCACAAACGATTGACCGCGGAGGTTGAGACCTCAACAATCACAGCGGCTGTGGGCGACGTCACACTGGGAGCAAAGAGTCACAACTTCAAGTCTCAAACTTTTAAAATACCTACAAACTGTGATCTATGTGGTGACCGAATCTGGGGGCTTTCAGCTAAAGGCTTCGATTGCAGAGACTGCGGGTACACATGTCACAGCAAATGTGAGATGAAGGTCCCTGCAACATGCCCTGGAGAGCAGAATAAGGAGGAGAAGAAGAAGTTGAAAGCAGAGCGCCAAGAAGCTGCAAACTCGCTCAAGAGTCCGACTTCGACAGGACCTGCTGATAGTGTTGCTGAACTGCCTACCATGAGTCGTTCGAACACGATGAATTCGTTGAGCTCTGGTTACGCGGCCAGTGCCCATCGCTCAGTATCTGGCAGTGGGTTGAGGTCACCGGCTGAAGAGACACCTCCCGAGAGACCAACATCTCTCAAACCAGACCTCACTGGACCTAATACGCTGCGGAAGAACAGAGTCGTGGCACCTCCGCCTTCGGCTTATATCAGCGAGTTGCCCGGTAGCGCTCCCGTGAATGGGTCGGCTTCGGCATCGAGTGAACAGAAAGGCAAAATGCTGTATGCTTATGATGCAAACGGTGATGGCGAGGTGACGGTGGCCGAGGGCAGAGAGGTTACAATCCTCGAACCCGATGGTAAGCAGCATGATGGCGCTTGCTGCGAAAGTTACTAACATTTCGAGCAGATGGGGGATGGACCAAAATCAGAACAGCAGGCTTCAAAGAAGGTCTCGTGCCAACCGCCTATGTTGAGATTCTCGCATCAGCTCCACGGCCATCGTCCATCTATTCCAATTCCGGGTCTTCAATGGGTGGCAGCGTAACCACGAAGAAGCAAGGCCCCGCAGTGGCACCCAGACGAGGAGCAAAGAAGCTTAAATATGTAGAAGCACTCTACGAGTATACTGCACAGAGCGATGCAGAGCACAGTATGTATGAAGGGGAGAGATTCGTGTTGATTAAAGAAGACCCAGGTGATGGATGGGCAGAGGTCGAGAAAGGGGGAGTCACGAAAAGCGTGCCAGCGAATTACGTTCAAGCCGTATAGCGAATTCACACAGGAGGTTACGAGAGATGGAAAAGCGGCAGGATGCATGGAGAATCGGCGTTTTTGGATCTGTGTGGATTCGCATGCTTGAGGTCACAATCTTAGTTTGCAGCATAGGAGAGCGTTGAGGGAAGTGTGGTCTGAAGTCTTGCGTAGATTGCTGAAGGACGACAGGTATCTTCCCCAAGACTCCAAGCAGTGGTGGTAGCAGGCCTTGCCTGCACTCCAAAGTCTCGATTTGAAACTTGCAAGAAGGAACAAGACTTTTGCGTGCGTGTTTTATGCTTGGGTGTCCCAGCTGGTCCATCAGAGCTTCAACGTCAAACATCGCCTGGTGCAACTGCCAAGACCGATTTCCAAGACCCGCCACCGGAGTGGCAATTCCTGCAGTCTCGCAGCGCCATCGTATTTATTTCACCAATTCACCCCATCTCGATCTAAAAATAAAAGATCACTCACAATCTGTCTCTGCATGCTTCGCTCGCTCGAGCAGGAAACTGTAGATTAAGAAGATCTTTTATATCGCGATGACCTCACTGATCTCCCTGGTGGCCATGATTTGCAGGAACCGCACCCTGCTGAAACGTACCCTGAATGACAGGTGGGGGCCTCTCGGGTTCTGCCCCACAAGCCGTCGAGCGCCAAGAAATAAGCATAAGAGGTTACTCGCCGTGGATATCGCCGAAACGAGGCCAAATCTCGCTTGGTCGCACACCGCAGGGCACCAGGGGGGCTGTGTCGAAGATCTCGATGCCCACTGTCCATTGACTGGAATCGGGGTCTTGGTACTGAAGAGCTGTGGGTGTGATACGATGATACGGGACGATGATACGGGACACAGGGCATTGTGCAGAATTGTGCAGAATTGTGCAGAATTGTGCAGAATTGTGCAGAATCGTGCGCCTCTTTGATTTTGTGCGGAACGCTTGATTATTAGGCGTCAACCTGTGTTGAAAGAACTGCAGCGGTTGGTGAGGCTTACTTCATCGAACCTTTAAATGGAGCGCACCCTTGCTCGAAATAGAGTGGTGCACTGTGGTGCACTGTGGTGGCCGGCACTCGCGTGCGAAAAACCTGTGCGCCGGCTGCACTACCCTGCTTCGCCAAGACCCATCCCCTGAACATCAACCTCGCAGCGTTCCAGAAGTAGCTTAGTGGCCAGCCAGTCCAGCCCCGGCCCTGCTCTTGGCTTCCACTTTCGAAATGCCAATTCAGCCATGTGCTGGTCGACCACCCTCTCCCTTTCCTTCTTCTTCTTCTTCTCCTCCTCCTCCTCCTCTCCTCCGACCTCATCATCAACCTTATTTCATCTATATTATCGGGCCCAGTCACTCGTTGCAACTGCCCTTCTGCCCTCTTATACTGACTTATAATTCAAGCCTTCTTGGACCGGTCTCTCACTCACTTGAGACGGCTCAACAATCGTTTTAAATTTACCGCCACATTCTCAAAACTCCTCAACCCACTTCTCCACACCTAGCCAACTTATTTCATCCCATTTTATCATCTGAAGATGAAGACAGTCAATGCATTTGCTGCACTTGCTGCAGCTACATCCGTTTACGCTGCTCCCTCATCCACAGAGCAACTTCTACCTCGAGCCTCGACTCTCCCTGCAATTACTGTCAAGGGAAATGGTATGTTGTCGATACACGCGATGATCCATCAACCACTAACTAACACATTCCAGCCTTCTTCTCAGGAAGCAGCCGATTCTACATCCGTGGTGTTGATTATCAACCAGGAGGATCTTCGCAGCTCGTGGATCCCTTGGCTGATTCTACAACGTGCACGCGTGACATCGCCGAGTTCACGAAGCTGGGGCTGAACACCGTCCGTGTCTACACGGTCGACAACACAGCAAACCACGATGCGTGCATGGCAGCTCTGGCCGCTGCAGGCATGTACTTGGTGCTAGACGTCAACACACCTCTCTATTCCCTCAACAGAGCTACCCCAGCACCTTCCTACAACTCCGTCTACCTCCAGAACATCTTTGCCACCATCGATGCATTCGCAAACTACACGAACACCTTGGCTTTCTTCTCTGGCAACGAGGTTATCAACGATGATTCCACTACTTCCGCTGCACCATACGTCAAGGCTGTCACTCGTGATATGAGACAGTACATTGGAAGCCGTGGATACCGCCAAATCCCTGTCGGATACTCTGCCGCCGATGTTGACTCCAATCGTCTCGAGATGGCCGAGTACATGAACTGTGGTACCGATGATGAACGCAGTGACTTCTTTGCTTTCAACGACTACTCTTGGTGTGATCCTTCCTCTTTCCAGATTTCCGGCTGGGATCAGAAGGTCAAGAACTTCACCGGCTATGGCATTCCCATTTTGTAAGCCACTTGAACTCTCGCTGTGAAATCGTGAGCTAATTTTTTGCTAGCCTCTCCGAGTATGGTTGCAACACCAACACCCGTAAATTCGAGGAAGTTGCTGCGCTGTACAATACCGAGATGACCGGCGTCTATTCTGGAGGTCTCGTCTATGAGTACTCTGAGGAAGGCAGCAAATACGGCCTCGTCACCATCAACTCTGATGGAACCATCACCGAAGGTGCCGACTTCGCCGCTCTCAAGACCGCCCTGGCTGGCACCGCTGATCCCACGGGAGACGGAGGATACAACTCTACTGGAGGAGCATCCGGCTGTCCTCTCCATTCCGCCAACTGGAACGTCACTGGTGATTCTCTACCCGCCATCCCCTCTGCCGCTGCTGCGATGATGAAGACTGGTGCTGGAAAGGGTTTCGGTCTCACTGGCCTCGGATCTCAGAACGCCGGTGGAGCCTCCACCGGAACTGCTACCGCAGGCTCTGGATCAGTTACTGCTACCAGCACCTCGAAGAAGAGCGCCGCCGTCGGACGACAATCGCCATTCGACGCCACTCCCGTCTTGGTTGCAGGTGTCGCCATCGCTTTCTCTTTCTTAGGTGCTTGCCTGCTATAAGTGGATGGAGACGAGTGTACATAGGCGTGCCAAGGACTTTAATACGGAGCAGAGGGCTGAGACTGGATCTTGCATGGATAGGTATTGGATACAACTGGCAAGTGCCCGGTAAAAGGGCCGCCAAAGGAAGGATTTGCATTCTCGGTGTTCTCGTTTGTTTTTCTTCTTCTGGGTGTAATGACTCGGCGTTGCCTTGTATGTAACAAAGGCTCCGGCGCAGCACAGCGTGTGCTAGGCATGTCAAGATAGTTGGCTGAGAGTGTGACAATAGAAAGTTAAACTTCACTTCTGTTCTGCACGCTTCACTTCAAAACTCGTTGCTTGAGCTTATGCTTTTAGATTGATCCAAATACCTCCTCACTTGCTTCCAATTTTCAAAGCCGGGCAAGTCAAGCTGAAGTGTAAGGGAAACACGTCACTAGAAGCTTCTCAGTTAAAAATATGCCTCGCTGACGTTCAGGCAATCCTCTCCTAGCCCTCAGAAACGAGACTTCTCGCCGTAAAGCTGCTGAAGCGAAGCTTCTACAGCATCGTAAGTCTTCGGTAACGGTACGAAGACTATGCAATACGAACCGTGCCTCTTCGTGTTGCCATCAGCACCTTGTCTCAACAGTCTCATTCCCAACACAAGACGAGACAAGAGGGTTCTTGCTATCATGATAGAGCATCCAGGCTGAATATGCCATAATGGAATGCGAGGAAAGAGTCATAATGGTGCTAGGCGAGGATGAAGCGTCTGTCCATCTACTTGCTGACTTTTGGAGTTTGACAAGGAAGTGGAGAGAGCAACGCGGGTGTCGAGGGATGAAGTTAGGGACTGTAATTTCCAGTCTATCTCGTTTCTCGCACTCATCTCTTGAAGTTGTCGGAAGTCAAAAAAGGGTTTATTTCACTTCCAGAGTGCTTGCTCAGAGATTCTGCAACCAAGGCCTTGCATTGCTCGAGATTATACATGCAACTCAAATCATCTCCTTACCTTGCCAGAGAAAAGATGAACGTTTGATATCCCGAGTCGTCTGAAACCCTTCGTAAAAGCCAGCTAAGAAGGCAAAGTATCCCAGCTCGTTCAGCAGAAGCATTTTCGAAAGCGAAGATGTGGTCCCCACCAGTTCGTAAGCATGACGACCCTCGATGGCAGAGACCTTTGCTGCATAGGAGCTTGTTGCTTGTGGCTAGTGATTCGGAACTGTAGGATAGGGTAGGAAAGAAGATATTGACCGGGTAGAATGGAAGGTGAATGTGAGGATAATCCTCATAAGTAAAATCAAAGAATTTGACAGATGAGATATGCAATATAAGCATTTTTCCATCTCAAAATCTAATTAAGTTCCCTACTTTCAAGAGACTTCCACCGAGAAATAGAGACTTTTCGTCTAACTTTAATCTAGCGATATATACTCTCCTTTATTGTTTCTGGGAAATAGATTTCTTGACGCAGGATTTGAGTCTCATTTTGGAGAGCGGCGGTACTTTGCGTGTAGCTTTCGAATAACACTGATACGGGTTCGAACGAAGTTCATAGTTTTCAGGTCAAAGAAGAACAGAAAGGAGTTAGGCGTAGAGACGCTCGTAGTCTGTTTGAGAGGTTAAGATGCGTCTCTGCTCGTAGACTCAAACTGTTGTGATCCGTTTACGGACATTGAGAACGGGATAAGGTGAAGCGGAGCAGAAGCTTTGACAGTGTTCTTTGGGCGGTGGTAGAGGTTGATGTACAGAAAAGAGTTTCCGCACAAGACTAAAATGAGAAGAGGGCGCAGGCGTGTGGAGTGATTATGTAGTAATAGAGGCAAATCTATAAACTCCCGACTAAAGTTCATAATGTGAGGATGAGAAGTATAGCTCTTTGACGCCAACTTGGATGTCATGCTATTATTTCTAAATGAGTAACTATAAAATACAACGGTCATTTTGCAGCAGCAAATTATGACTCCCTGTTTAAAACACACAGACGTAACGTGTAGAGCTTAATGCAACAATGATATCCATGAAAAGAACTTTAGATATCATTTTCGACAGAAACTCCTTACATCTTCAACTCCCGTCGAGGTTCCAGTTGTAGAATCTTACTGAAGACTGACGAACGTGCGGCTGTGGAAGGGATTGGACGGAGGTAAAACTAGGGGTTGTTTGGATTGTACAGGGGTAGGCTTGGGGTGAGGTTTGAATCGAGAGGGGGTGGTGATGGGTTGGCGCTTGCCGAGGCGGAGATGGATCATGTGAAAGGGTGTGATTTGGACAGAGTGAAGATGGAGAAGATGTTGAGGCCATAGAAAATGGGTGAATAAGATAAGGATGGATGATATTCAAAAGTATTCGAAGGATCACTTGCGTGGGGAAAGTATTCGGGGTGCATCCATGATGCTCGCACACTATATTATATCTTCTATCATAGGGGATAAATATGCTAGTCCGAATGATGATCCGTGGATACATCTACAAGTCTCTTCAAGGCGAGGCTATCGATATTCGTGATATCGTCGTGATAGCGTGCATGCGTATGCTGCACTCCAAAAGGCACAATCCATTCTGTTGCCTGTGCTGCGGTGTCTCCGTGCCCCTGAATCCACACCGATGGGCCTGACCTCAAAGCAATTGCTTGCTTACATCTCTGAACGCCAATCTATTCCCGCTCCATTTTTGCCTTAACCCACTGATCAATGCTCCGCTGACTCCATACAGATTACACAACTCCATTACTCCGGTACGCTCTTGGGCTTCCGCCGTCTCATTCTTGGCACCGATCTGACCTTCGTCCTCCCTGCGGCGTTCACAGCCGCGACACACTCGGCGCTACCTCGCCATCTCATGACACCATACTTTCGGATTCCACTGGGCGTGCTTGCCCTTCGTAACGTCATCTCTTCTTCGATGCCCCAGTCCTCATCAGCAATCTCAGAGAAGCCCTCGTCCTCATCCGGGAAGTTTCTTGCCGGCAATTGGAACTCCGTCGTCTCAACAACCAGTTCTTCTCTGTCTGCTCTGCTTGGTGGCGGGCTTGACAGGTATGGTCTTGAGGTGGACTTGTGGAGAGTGCATTGGGAGTTAGTGACAATCATGTCCTCGACCAATGCATTGATATCTCGGATATGGCTGCTGGAAGCCTGGAGCTGAACGTTGATTTGACGTTGCAATCGACGACATGCAAGGGTTCCGCCTCGCGGGTGAGGAAGTGATGGGAGATGGGGTAAGGAATGTGTAGATGTTGACGAGGGAACAGTAATTATGCCTCGCGTTGCCGATACGTACGACATTTCGTATGATGTAAAATCGTCGTCCATGTCAAAGTCTGGGCTGGGTAATGACTCGTCCTGCCCGTGCCATATTGATTGTTGGGGTAATTCATCGTTCTCACGACGTAGCGATTGCTGGGAGAACTTGTGCGCGATACCCTCAACGGTATCTTGATGATAAGGACTCCATGGCGGCAGTGATGATTGTTCGGTGGCCGATACAGGCGATGGGAAGGATGTGTCGGTGGGCGAGGTGGAAATGATCTCTTCTTGTTGATCGATAGGTTGTGCCTGGGCGGCAAAGGTGAAGTGCTCGAACATGGTGATTGATATCTGATTCTGAGGCAGCCTCGAGCATCAATGGAGCATCATCGAGGCAATTCCAGAAGGACGAAAGAATTGGGGAATGGTGCGATTATGAGTCCATTCGCAGGCAAGGACGAAACGCCGTGGCTGAATCCAGAGCTGGGAGGCCACGATTGGGAGCAGCGTCGGGTTTCTACTAAGATGTCTCGAGTCGATGGGCTGCAGTTGGGGGCGTTCGCGCACGAGAAACCCAAGGGATGGTCGAGTCTGTTTGTTTGTTTGGCTTTGGATCTGTGTTTGTGCGGGAGGAGCTGCTATTATTGCGTTGCAAACGTGCAGCTGCAAGGAGAAGCCGATCGAGGGCGAGTCGAGTCGAGTGGTTGATGTGCGTTCGTTGGATGCAATCGATGATGGCGAGGAAGGAGCGAAACAGCCCGTCCTTCGACTGGCGGGAAGAGCACCCCAATATCCAGGATCGCGAGGCGACGGGCCACACTAGCTGCTAGCGCACGCCTCGACTGGCTGGCCTAGACTCGAAAAGGTAGGAAACCGAGGCCTGATTGGATGGCAAGCCACGGCACAGGGACGCCAGGAATCAGGCATTTTTCGGCCAGGATTGTTTCTTGTGTCACTGTGTCACTCTCGACTGCTTGGCCGAGCTATCGTCTGGAGACTACTGGTAGGCTGGGTGGCCTGTCCGCAGCGTTTGCTTGCTCGGAGAAAGCAGCAGTGGAAGCGAGCTTGTGCTTGTGCTTGTGCTGGTGATGGTGTTGCTGCTGCTGCGGAGCTGGGGCGATTTCATGCCAGATGGACCATGCATCCGAGCTGTTGACCAGGGGAGCCCTTGAGACGAAAACCGGCTGCCGTGGCAAGCGCTCCGATGCGATCTGTGCCAGCAGGCAGGTCTCAACTGCCATTGCCACCACTTCCACTGCCAGACTCTGTGCTGCTTGTGACACCGCCCATTATTTTTCTGTTAATCTGTCAATCTGTCTGTCAAGCTTTGCTTTTGCCTCCGTCGTGCCTGTACCGACCGGTTGGCTCTGGATTAGGAGTGCAATTTGGGGAAGCCGCGGCTAGTTCAGCCTGTTCACGACAATTAATCAAGAGCTTCACCAGTTCACAGCGATAAGCCGAAGCCAAGCAAGCCAAGCAAGCCTGACGCTCCCAAGCTCCCAAGCTCTGAAGCTCTGTTCCCAGGCTTCCTTCCCCCTTAACGCTCTGATGAGGGCTCGACCGATCTGTCAAACGGTAAAACCACTTTAGACCATTTTAGCAGGACCCGTCCAGCACCCACCGCACCCACCATCCCAACGGGCGACCCTCACAGGCTGTCCCCAAGCTCACCGGCGTTGTAAGTGCAAACTCAGTTTGCTGCCCCGACGCATCCCAAAGCGGGAATCTGGGAGGCCCGGGGTCCACCACCACCACGTTACTCCCACCAGGTCTCCGGATCCAGGCTTCCATCCAGTGACGGCCCGTCGTGAACAGCTACGGAATAGGTCCAGCTGGAGAACAAATCATGTCACCCTTTCATCAAAATTGGGAACGCCCGCCCGCGTCGCCATGATCGGAGCATCGACGATGGGCAGTTCGAGGGCACTCGGTGGCACTTGATGGCACTCAGGATTTGCTGCGTTTCCCTCTCCGCCAAAATGAGGGGGCCAGACTGCGGACATCGACTGGCTGTGTTTCGACACAGAGGCTGCACAGCCCAAGCCCACGCTCGCGGTGGACCGTGCAAGTGGACCCCTCATCCCTGGCTCGGTGGGCTCCACTCGCAGGCTAGGCTGCTTCCAATCACCGCGTGCTGGGGAACACGCTGCAGAAGCAAGGCGAGCCCCGTCCTGGCTCCAGCAGCGCTCCAAAGCAGTCAGCAGGATCCGGGAACTCGGCTGTGCCAATGAGCGGTGCTGGCCGATCAGCTGCCAAAACGCGGTCGTTGCGAGGAGCCATGGGTCTGAGCTGACCTTCTAGCGGCCTTCTAGAAGGATCAGCGCGATCAGCGGAAGCCCGGGGAATGTTTTGACGGGGCGGCAAGGCAAGGCAAGGCATGGCACGGCATGGCATGGCAGGCATGCTGACGATGACGGAGTGCCCGTCCCAAAATAAAGGGGCAAACGCAAGGAGGTGCTGTTATTCTCCATTAGGTACTGAGCATAGCTTGGCCATTTTGAAAAACTGTCAAAGTCGTTCATGATGCAACCCTCACCAAAATCCCATTCTGAGTGGGTAGGGATGATCCTATATCATTCGGCCTATTTTGCTGGTGTGGACGGAGGTTCCGCCGCTGTTTGGCCAGGTTGCTTGCTTCTGAAATGAGACCTCAATCAATGGAACTCTGGCGTAGGTCATGGGCGCGTCCCAGTCTGAGGGCCCCGGGAATTTGATTCGCGTCGTCCACATTCCATTCGTCGAGTCTATCTCGGAGACTTTCGCTCTCGGGACGTTGGGTGTGGCCGTGTGGGCTGCTGACAGCCTTGCGCGATAGGGACGTTTCAGCCCTGAGTCTGCTATCAACCGACACCTGCTTGATTCGTTACCGAGCAGCGAGGCCCCGTCGTGGTTGCTGTCTACATGTGACAGCTGGTGTCCTCTCTCCTTTCTGCACTTGTATCATTGGAAGGACGACGGTATCATGTGGGCGGCTGGGCTCTTGGCTGTCTTTAATCAGGGGCATCCCCACGACAGCGAGGTCTCCCTTTGAAGCTGTTTGGCTCCAGCCGTCGAAGCTATGTTCTCAGAACCCGGGGAAAGGACCGAAAGAAGTCTTTCGAAGCAACCTCCATCTTTATTCCTTGATTTGATCCCCAGTGCCGCGCAGCGTAGGGAAACTCTTATTTGCACTTCCTCGTTCGTCGACGCTTAGTTCCAAGACCACCTTGTACTGCAGGCGCTGAATCGACCAGTTGCAAACATAGCCCTCCTCGTACCATCAGCCGCACTGCACAACACCTGCTCATTTCTCGTAAATCTCGGGACACCTCCCACCCACTCCTATCCCATCAAGACCACCTTCCAGAACATTGCCTAGTCTGACAGAGCGCACAAGTTCTCCTATGACTTACAGATTTCTAGAGGCTTCCTGTCCACTACTATCACTGTCAGCTACCTTCCAGAACATTGCCTAGTCTTACTGAGGCAGCTCAGCTGCTTTAAAGAGATGAAGGCAAGGCTTTCTGGAACCAAGCAATGCGTTCTATCCCTCGTTCGCTGCTTTACCCGTCAAACGTTATTCGTCGAAGAAATATTCTAGAGTATTTCTAGAATATTTCCTAGTTTCGAAGATTAGTCGATGCTCAGCTCACTCATGTCGACTTATAATCTTTGAAACCATTTTCGAGTCAGTTCATTGAGACGAGAAAGACCGTTGACCCCTTTCAGCGAAGATCATCCCCCCTTTCCAACCACACACCGTCTCATTTCGAACATCCCATTTGTCCATGCACACATCTCGTCTCGAGCTCTGAATTCAAGGTAGTTCTCAGCTCAGCTCTAGTGTGTTCTTTTCTGAGTACTGACTCACTCAACGCAACCCAACAGGAGTTGCCTGTCAGCGGACTCCGATTCCCAAGAAACAGGATTTGAGTCCAATTCCTACAGGCTATTTGCTATGGATTATTTCTGTCCTCGAATCCGGGTTTGGGATGTCAGCTCGCTCAGCTGACAAGGCTGACATCGCATACTACCTTCACACTCACCGAGATCACGGTTTCGTTCTCGGTGAATCCTTCAATCTTTCCTCAATTTTTGTTCTGGAATAACCCGTTTTATTTGGTTCCGAAAGCCAGAGGAGCCTCCAATTAGCACTTTTAGTGCACAATAAGCCCACTCCCTAAGCAAGCCGGAGAAACCAGCTCCCGATAATTGATGTCAATACCATTCCAACCCTTTCCATCGCTTTCTCAACTCTGGTCCTGGAATCAACGGCTCCAAGGCTTGCAAGAACTAGACGATGGAGCTAAATAAATGGAGAAAGTTTTCGATTGCCGTCTCGAATTTCAGCGTCAAGACTGAGATCGAGACTACCAGTCCCGGACCAGAAACTCCTCAGTACTGGTAAGGCAGTGAATCAGCCCAGCGGCTTGGCCTTGAGACACATGACGCCTATTGACGGTTTGTTCCATGGAGATGGTGAGGTGATCGACGATGTGCTGCCAAGGATTGATTTAGTGGTTTGTGTAGTCGGAGGTGAGGCCCGACTATTTTAGTGTGAGATGTGAGGTTGAATTCGGTAGTGGGGGTCGGGAGGCAGGATTTAAATCTGAGGAGCACGAGGACGCAAGAGTCACGGTCTCAGTGCCAGAAGGGCAGTCGTTTGGAAATGGGAAAAGGGGGCCTCGGTTGCGAAGCGAGGTCGTACAAAGGGGAGCAAACAAATGGCCCATGCCTACTCAATAAAATTATCTTTTATTTCTTATTCCAACTTCATCATTAATATCTTCTTTGTTAATAATGCAGAAATCCCACCAAGTCACCTTCCGTTCTTGCACCTCAAACCGTGGTCTCAACGGCAATCGAAACCGAAGAAACTACCTGTCAGAAACTTCATGTCCACTTCGGGCCCTTGCATGAGCAGATCTAACTGCTTGCTCGAATGCTAACCTTGTTCGAGGAATTGAATTTCACCAATGGACCAAATAATCGAGTATCCCAGAACGGCTGGACGGGTAGGACCCCAGTATTGAATCCATGATTGTACAGTACACTTCTAGACGGGAACTGACAAACAAACAGCCACGCATTTGAAAGACCTCGGGCAGAGTTCAGACGGCAGTTTTAACCAATTCCTCAACTTGATAAACGGGAGATTCCTCCTTTTCGTCACTTCTCCGCATAAACAAGGTCAAGCATCCAACCTGCAACCTCACCATCATCAACTAGGAAGGAGACGACTCCGCAACACTGTATCACTCAACTCAACGCACTCTCGCGCGCGCGAGATCGACCAACTGCACATGTCTCGGGCACCCGCATCCCTCTCCTAACGTTCCTCCGTCGCCGTGACGTTTGAAACGAGGTGGTGGCTGTGCGCGAACGGCGAAGGATCGGGCTTGCATGCATATGTATGCTGGAGCGGGAGAGATGCGGGACGGCAGGTTTGCACGCATGTGTATTCCCACGCATGTGCCGAGGAACGAGAAGTGTAAAATGCATTCCAGCGTTCGTTTTTACGAGACTCCTTTTCCTTTTCACAATGCATACGAAGGGAAGGGACTGTGTTGGCAACCCCACGCGCCGTTACGCCACTCACTCACTAGTTCGCTTGCCCCTTTCTTTCCAACTTGGAGCAAACGATTGAAAGAAATCGCAAATGACAATAAGGTACAGTAAGAAACCCGAATTGATGAACCCTCACAAACGGACAACACCCCCCTAACCCTACTCGAACTATTAAACGCACTCTGCACCACCCCCTCCCCACCTCCTCCATCCTCTAAATGAAAAATCCTAACCTGATCACTCCACCGCGTACTCACGACCAGGCCACCAGGCCCGGCCCCATCCCTTTTACCCACGCATCGCTGCTCTCCGGCGTGTTCGTCCACCCGGCCATCGTCCTGCAAGTCTGGTGCGAGGAGATGGTGGCCGGGAAGCTGGATTGCGAGGCGTTGTAGGCGGTGAATTGGGAGAGGGCTGAGTGGGTTTTGGTGTAGAAGAGGAAGAGGTAGTCTGGGATGAAGACGTAGGAGAGGGCTAGGGAGGTTATTGGGGTTGCTGGGTTCGTTAGTTGGGTTTTGGGAAAGGGGGAGGGGAAGGGGGGAGAGGTAAGTGGTAGCCAGTTTCGGCGAAGTTCTCGATGGTGTAGAGGGTATTGGCTTGGGCGTCCATGTACACGACTTGGACGTAGCCTGGGGCGCTGAAGGTGACTGCTGCGAGGTTGCTGCCTTTTACTGCGGTGGATGAGAGCACAGTTTCTTGTTGTGTTCCGTTTATTAAGGTGAGCTCGGTTACGGAGTGGTTCGCGGTGTGGTAGAAGATTCGGAAGCCTTTGTTTGCTCTGAAGCCGAAGAAGACGGCTGCGGTGGAGGAGTCTGCTGCGACGGGGTGTTGGAGATTGTTGGAGATGACGGCGTTGGTTAAAAGCCGAGCAGCTGCTTGGTGTGGAGGCAGGGCAGGTCATGTTTGCTAGTACAATTTGGTTGCTTGAGGATGTAGAAGATGTTTGTGAAATGTTGTGCCATCGGGATTTTCGAAACTCGTTGCTGCTATAGGTACATTCTGGGTCGGTTCGTGGCTAAGAGAAATAACTTGTGCCGCAGAATAGTTGATTGTGTTGGTGAAGATGCAGTAGTGAATGGCACTAGAGGCGATATCTTGGTAGAAAAGTTGCATATTCCATTGCGTGACATTCTCGACGAAGAGCCCGGAGACCGCGAGACCTGGGCATGCCGCCGGACTCGGGCTTTGCTTTCTGGAAAGTCCCACCGCGAGTCCGATGGCGATTCTGGCGATGAAAACGAAGCCTGATAGGATCAGGAAGAAGAGGTATTTTCGTTTAGTGAGTTTCGTTTCCTGAGGCGGAGGAGGAAAAGAGTCCAGTAAGTATTCATCCAATAGTTCTACCTGGTAGATAACTTCTCCCGACCGGTTATCAAAAGAGTTCGCCTTGAATGTTCGACCATAGTTATCTGAAGCATTTTTCAGCTTAAGTATGTCTTCAGCTATGATCGGTAAAGGTGGCGCGTTGGTATTTTCCGAGCCCTCTGATGGCTTTCTCGGCATATGAATGTGGATGATATGCCGCGAACAGCGTAAAGCCGTCTTCATATCCCAGGGCTCATCTCTTACTTCAACCATATTTCGAACGATAGACAAAAAACCAAAGATTATTTAAAGAGGATCAGCGTGAGAAGTCCGGCTTCGTACTGTAGGGACAGAAAGAATTGGGAGAGCGAGAACGCTTTCGAACTTGAAGTGGTATACGAGATATGATATGAAAGGAATCAAGTCATTAAAAAGTTGAGTCCTCGGCTGAAACTTCAGATTCGGGTTGAATTGCATAAAATGCGGTTGCAGAAGAGACAACATATGATATCCGTCGAAGCCAAGGGCTTGGAGTCCGGAATGAGATATCACTCAACCTTAAATCGTGCAATGAACAGACATATCGCAGAAAAGGTCATCTAACTGATTGAAATTGGTACTGAAGCGCTGTTTTATCGTCGAGATTTAAGCTTTCGTCTGAAAATTGACTTTTTCTGTTGCAGACCGCCTCCAACCGTGATTCCTAGAGCTTCCAGGTTGGATGATGGGCTTTATGGAAAGGGTTCCTTGCCCACTTGAAGAGCATCATGTTCCACGCTCCATATCGGAATTCAGTTGTAATTCATTTGTTTGCCACTGACAGATGCTCTGGATGGTGATTTCATATTGTGATGTTATGCGCAAAAACTTCAGGCCTACTACCCGAAATTCGACAACATCTTACCGTCAGCTTTATTTTGCACACAACAGTACCGATTCTGTCAGAAAAAGTGGCATGGTCTTACTCATTCAAAGAACGACGATTATCAGTAAGCAACCTGAATCAGTATTCCCCGCCAGCAGTTCAACCCACCACTGTGAGGGGTCCATAACGAGCAGGGTTGCCAAGCTACTATGCTCATCAAACAAAGGGCGTGAAGTACGGGCGAGCCAATCAACTGCGGATTTAGAAACTAACAACTTCGAATTTCGTGGAGATACGGCGACTACGTGTGGTTACCTAGTCCTAAAACTGAGAGAGTATGGAACGGAAGGCTGCTGACGTGAGATGAAATGATTGCTGCAGGAGCGAAGAAAGATATACAAGTACCTTCGCACTCTTCGTGCTAATTCTGTGGATGAAATTTATTTTCAGCAAACAGTAAGTCAATATGGCTGGACTAAACTCGAGCGACGTCACCGAACTGCACCAAAAGTTCTCGGATCTAGTAATACTCACTCCAGGAACGCCTGAATATGAGGAGAACATGCTGAGGTGGAATATCGCTGCTGAACACAAAGCTGTAGGTCGTCCTTTCATTCCTTGAGCTTGGTTGATTTGGATTCTAGGGCGCAGTAATCTTTCCTCTCACTACGCAAGATGTCTCTAACATTCTGGGCTTTGCTCACGCCAAACATCTTGAGCTCGCAGTTTGTGGAGCGGGCCACAATCACCGTGGGAATTCTCTTGATCATGGGTTGATCATCGATCTTCGGAAAATGACCGGAGTTTCCGTTAACCCTCTCAGCAAAAGAGTCACTACGGATGGTGCTACTGTGTGGGGATCTGTCTACGAGGCCACCGAAAGGCACGGTCTTGCTGTGGTAGGAGGTCTGATTCCGTCTGTTGGTGTAGGCGGGTTTACCTTGAATGGGGGGATAGGCTGGTTGACGAGTGCCCATGGTGTGGCACTTGACAACTTGCTTGAGGCTGATGTTGTTCTGGCCGATGGCAGAGTATTGACGTGCTCTGAGATGGAGAATGAGGATCTCTTCTGGGCCATTAGAGGGGCTGGCTCTGCATTCGGTGTTGTGACGAGATTTGTCTTCCAGGCCCACGAAATAAACAGCAAGGTTTGGTCTGGGATGATGAGATTTGAGTCGGATTGCTTGAGCGGTGTCGTTGATATGGTCAACAAGATCGCATCCGAGGAGAATGACGGAACTGCATCGATAGCCTTTGGCATCTTTGCTCAAGGTGGTAAACTGGAGATCGGCGTGTTGGTGTTCTACAATGGTCCAGAAGATGAAGCGAAGAACTATTTTGCACCATTATTGGAGATGCCTCGGAAATTCGATGTGGCAGGAATGGTACCATTTTCTCAGGCGACTATGCCTCACGGATCAGCACCCGGTCGTCAATGGAGGAAGGTGACCGCTGGTGGCTGTCTCATCGTACCTTTAGATCACTCTTTCATTCAGAGTCTTAAGGACGACCTCGAGGACTTGATAACGAGGATCCCGGACAGCTGGGAGACAATAATTGCGTGTGAGATGCATAATCCTTTTGCTACAATGAAGAAAGGACAGACGTCAACCGCATTCCCCTTCCGTGGAAGACATGGCTCTGTTCAGCTCATGCCCACATGGACCTTAGAAGAGAACGACGAGGCTTGCTGGGCTTGGTGCAGGAAAATGGATGCAAAACTAGCGAAGGAGTTCGCAAGAAGGAAGAACGAGGAGGGCATCGATGAGACTACCAAGACGAGTAGCGGGACTTATATAAACTACGACGGTACGTTTGCCCATTGAAACTGAAGTCCACCAGTTCTGACATTGATAGGGCTACATAAGAGCCCGAGAACTCTATATGGCGTTAATTACGAAAGGCTTGTGGAGCTGAAGAAGAAATACGACCCAGGAAATGTTTTCAAGCTATTTGTAGATCTACTTTCTGAGGAATAGGTGGAAAGAAAAATCACTCTCAATAGAGAATTGGATTCTAGACTTAGAGAGCGCATCTTCCGAGATGAACCGAAGGCACTCAGCTTACCAATTGATCAAATAATGAGACTCGAGAGATCATGATGTATGATGTATTTTCGGGCTCAGCTTCAGACGCGCAAGCCGAAATATGGGTCGTCGTGCGGGGCGAGCCAATGAACAGCCACTAACTCGCACATCAAACAGAGGATCCTCAATTCATAAAAAGGGGCGGTTGGCGTTTCCCGGAAATTATGAGCACTTGCACATTTCGCAAAGTGAGACATTCTCCTTCTCTGTTTCAACCTTCCGTCCCAAGTCCTCCTCGACTTCGAAAAACACCCGCAATACCTGACAACCTCAAAAACGAACATTGAATGGGAAACGAACCTCTCGAAACGTCGAATCCAATTTCGATCTCACCAACGCAAGCCTGACCAACGAAACATCATTCTGATAGCTTCTGCCAAGTCCTGCGCCGCAGCCCCCATCAGCGTCGAAGAGGACGATCATATTCCCTATTGCCGGCGGCTTAAAGCTGCGGCGAGCCCCTGCCAAGATCTGTACGACCTCGATAAATAAATTGGCCATGCAACCTCACCTCGCTTTTCTCCTTCCACTTCTCGCGCTTCCCTCCATCACAACAGCGCAAGCCGTGGCGGCTGGTGGAGGAGCGGCTTCTGCAACATTGGCTGCAACACAGTCACCCACAGTAGGCACTTGGCCAAGCTTGTTTACTGTGGGCACTGAGACGAGCACAACGTACTTGGTCTTTACGCAGACTTTTGCCTCCACGGCTCTTGGAACTTGGGCTCTGGGCGCTACACCAGCAGCTGGCACAATTGGGCTGGGAACGATAGTAGGGACTGTGGGATCCGTCAAAGCTACAAAGAGAGCAATGCCTTCACCAGACCTGGGGAGCGCCTGAGGAGAGAAGAAATGCAACAACAAGTTCCGAATGGGAGCTATGGGTGATAGCGAAACGACTGAACAGGATGCACAGGTTTGAGATTCGGTCTTAGCAGTATTTCAGTGGAATTGCATATCTCTGCAACGTCAGCATCTTGAGCGAGCAGTAGATTCGAGGACGAGACGGCAACGCAGGTTGCAATGTCTCCTGCGTTTTTCAGCAGATGAGATGAGTTAGAGAGATACCATAGACTGGGCTGGTGTTTTGTGTTTTAGCGCTACATTGAAGGTGTTTGGAGTTGGAAATCCGTTGACCTGTACAAACAGGAGGGGTCAGAAATACAATGAAGTCATCAAAAGAGGACAATTCACATTCAAAGCTCGCGAATGGCATGAATAATATGGTACTTCCAGTGCTTTCTACTTCCCACGCTCACAAGAGATAGGCCCTATCATCAGAATAAATCCTTACGAACTACACGTTGACGACTCTGATGGTGACTTCTATCACGTGGCTTTCTCAGGGACCGGTACTCGTGACAAAGATGAGAGCTACACTGCTCAATTTTGAACTCCTGACACGGGATTTGGCGCTGTTTCTCATCATCTCCACCGTATGCGCCGTCAAGCTCTGAATCCTTTCTTCTCCAAGGCTTCCATCGTACGTCTTCAGCCAATCATAACCTCGCTGGTCGAGAAGTTATGCGCGAGGATCGACGAATGCAAAAATGCAGGACAGCCAATCAACATGCGATTGGCATATATGTGTTTTATGACAGATGTCATAACATCGTATTCCCTAAATCGATGCTGGAATCACCTCGATATTCCAGACTGGTCCCCGCTGTGGTGCAAAACTATCCGGGAGACAGCGGAGATGAGCAAGTGGTTAAAACAGTTTCCTTGGATATGGAAAATCATCGAAGGGCTTCCCGAGAATCTTGTTGGAGCTTTAAATCCAGGTTTGATCCTTGTACTTGATATGCAAAACGTAAGTCTATGCTTCTCGTGGCTCACCGCATGGCCTTACAATAACTCCAGAAAACCAAGAGGCAGATCTTGGATATCATGGAAAAGAACGAGCCGAACGAAGACGTCTCGGGAGATGGTCCCCCTCGAACCATATTTCATGAACTCCTCAACAGTGATCTGCCGCCAGAAGAGAAGTGTCTCAATAATCTGGCACAGGAGGGACAAAACATAATCGGAGCTGGCGCTGATACCACTTCGAACGTTTTGTCATGCACTACATTCCATGTTTTAAATAATCCGACCGTTCTGGCAAAGCTAAAGAAGGAGTTGGAAACTGCAATGCGAGATAAATTCGGGCAATGGGATCTTGCCGCTGCTGAACAGCTCCCGTATCTTGTAAGTACCAACATCTCCCTGATTGTTCTGACTGATCAGTAAAACACACGGGAGTTGTACTGGAAGGATTGAGGTAAGTAAAATCATGCTAGCTCCTTCAACAGGGCTCACGCGGTGTAGGCTTGCCTATGGAGTGTCAACTCATCTTGCTCGCATTGCACCCAATGAGATAATGAGGTTCCAAGAATGGGAGATCCCAGCGGGCGTAAGTCACCAAGCAATTTGTACTCGCCAGATATTGTACTTCAAAGCTGAAATGACTTTCCAGATTCCCGTTGCAATGTCAGCCGTGATTGCCCATCACAATGAGAATATCTTCCCAGATTCTCACTCCTTCATTCCTGAGCGCTGGTTGGACCAGCCTGATGGTGGTCGCTCTCTGGAGAGATATCTCTTGTCTTTCTCCAAGGGTTCGAGGCAGTGCATTGGCCTCAAGTATGTACTTCCCGTTGCTTGGGTCTTGTTAACTAATGACGGTGAAAGTCTCGCAAAGGCAGAACTGTTTCTGATGCTGGCAACGATCTTTCGTCGGTACGATATGGAGCTCTATGATACAATCTTCGAACGAGATGTAGAGTTGAAGCACGATATGTTTCTCCCACAGCCTAGTGATGAGAGTAGAGGCATGCGGGTTTTGTTCAAGTGAACTGTATTTTGATAGATACAAGGGTCATCATCATCATCATCATATCTGCAACCATGCTTGCAAGAAACTCAAGGATAAACATGGAGAAGGCGAGGAGAGTGTGCTTTAATTGCGGTTGTTCCTGGGCCCTAGAGTACGGCCAATATTTCGGTGTTGATATATTTTCAAGAAAATAGTGGTGAGTTGTTGGTTGATGAGACCATCAGAAGACAACAGGGAGCTCAGAAATGCCAACATCCTTCGTCGGCGGCGAGTACTTGACCTCCTCAAACGGAATAGCAAGCTTCAAGTTTGGCAACTTCTCCCAAAGGGTCGCTAAACTCACGATATCAGCGTCCGTTCTGAGAAGAGTTTCATGGCTACTTACCAAACACGATCTCCAACTCAGCGCGAGCCAGCCACTCAGCTACACATCTGTGCTCACCCCACCCGTAACCCAATGCTTCTTCCTTTCCTCTTATTCTCCTCATATCGAAGACGTCAGGATTTGGGAAAACATCCTCATCTCTATTTCCACTCTGCGTGGCAGCAATGATACCCTCTCCTTTCTTGATAGCTTGCCCGCCAATTACTACGTCTTCCTTCGCAACTCTCTTTGTGGCCAGAGCTGACGCGGTATGGTAACGGCATAATTCTTCAACGAACTTCGGCGACCATTTCACAGGGTCTTTCTTTAAGTCCTCAAGTTGATCTGGGTGTTGTAGTATCGTGACAACCCCGAGGTTTATCATGCTCACCATTGTTGCATTGCCTGCCACCAGAAGCAAGAAGGCAATCTGAACGACGTCATCTTTGTTCAAGTGGCCAGGCTTGAGCTGTTCATTGACCAAGAGACTGATGAGATCATCTTTGGGGGCAGACAGCCGCTTTTCGACAAGACCAGCCATGTATTTGAGGAGCGCATCGTTGGCGTTTGAAGCTTCCGTTGCAGTAGCTGAGCCATTGCTGCGAATAGCAGCGAAGTTGGTGAGGGTCGAAAGGTCAGAGAGAGGTACGCCCAGAATGCCGTAGATGGTCTGGATCTGTTTTAGCAGGCGTGTGGAACATAGGAGGAAGATATACATATGAAGGCACAGGTAGGGCAAATTTCTCGACGAAATCGACTGGCGTGGAACCTCCTTTCTTGATCATCTCATCCAAGAGCGAGTCAACTGTCTTCTGGATCTGTGGACGCGTGCTATCGATGTGTGCTTTGGTGAAGAGTGACTCGACCATGCTTCGCTGATGCATGTGAGCAGGTGGGTCCATGTCCACGAAAGTCGGCTTGTTCTTCGCAGCAAGCTTCCCACCTGCAGACAGCTCTGGGAAGCCGGGTCGAGTTCTTTCCTGTATAACACGTCAGATTAAAGTTCCAATTATTTCTTATCAAATACAAGTATACCTTTGAAAGACGATTATCGGTCAACACGCTGCAGATGTCTTTGTGCTTAACAATCAACCAAGCGAGACTTCCATCCCACAGCTCGACCTGCGAGACAGGATCGGTGGCTCGTAGACGAGCATACTCGAGAGGTGGAACAGCTGCTTCTGGACGAGCGAAGGGGAACTTGGGTGGTGCTGCTCGATAACTCAGTCCCGCCTTCCGGAATGATTGAACGAGTGGGAAGAAAGACTTACACCTCACTGAGGCAGGCATGATGGTTTAAAGTTAACTTAAATAAATCAAAATATTGAATTGATGTGGAGAGAAGGTATGGGATGAGGAGAAGTCAAAGTAGAGAGGATTCGCAATTGACTTTATAGACCGGCATGCCGGCATGAGGCATTGCACATGTGAAAGGGGAGGTCTGCGATGTACGGTGCAATGTGCTCTGCCCTCCATAATTGCAGGTTCCCATTGGCAATAGAATAACACCCCTGGCTTCTTGAATAAATATGCTGACCCGGAAAGTTCTCTTGAATTGGACGTCTCCGTGGAAAAGTAGAATGCTTACCTCGTGAACACACATCACGTGAAATACAACCCCAGAAATGTATTAAGGCAACTTCTAATTGGACTTCAAAGAAGAATTTGATGCCCCTTTGACAATTCGCAAGTTCTCATTGGATGTCTCGATCAAAATACATTTACTACTTTAAGGATATAACTTAGATATTTTAATAACTCTTCTCAGATATACGAATATGCGCTGACGGGGTTCCACTCAGCTGCAAGGCAACAGCTGGCCGACAAATCCCAGTTGAGGGGATCAGGAGATATTTTGCTGATAATAGTAAGATTTCTGGGGAACGGGAGTTGTAATGAGGCATTGTAATCATTAAGGTGCATGCGAAGAGCCGGGTTCGTGCTGCATGCAAGAACAATTACCGAATGGGGCTGTTTGGGTCTAGCAAGCGGCCGAAGATCCGGACACCCAGCAGGGGGAAGGCATGATCACTGTCTATGGATTTCTGAATGGTTCAGGATAAGAAATCCCTTCTGTAGGGTCACGCAAGATGGGAAAACTTGATCTTCGGCTTTTAAAGATGAAGCCCATATGGCAATGCCCTTGAGCAGACCAGAAAGACGGCGAAACTGTCGCGAGAGATCCTAAATTCCTCATCGATTTCGTACGGCAAGAACCCAAAAGGTATGGCATAGCATGAACCATGAACGTTATTTATGCCAGTAGCTAAGGACATGAACTCGTTTACTCCCCATGATATAATCGAGAAACCTTTCTCCTTCAAAGATCCATCTTGAGAAACGAAGCGGCATCCAATGAAAATTCGAGCCCGCTTCCCTATGGTGAGTGTGGAGAGAACCTCTTATACGGAATGCTTTCTTCCAAATGTGTGACTGCTTGTTTCCCGGGCCTCTCGTCATAATATAACTGCTTCTCGACCGCACGTGCGACATTATCGGCTAGCGACCTGTCCTCGAACACTGTTGTAACCATTAGTTAAGTGCAATACAGCAACTTCTGCGCCAAAATAGAGCAGAGAGAAGCAGACACTCACAAAATGAAAGTTCTTCCAGGGTTCTCCCATGTGTCTCGGGGTAGAAGAAATATACGCAAGCAGCTTCAACTGCAATCCACCCCACGTAAACGGCGAAGTATTTCCACGTGATGGCTTTGAGAGCGATTGGATTCACATATCTGTATGTCCAGTTAGTAACAGGCCTATACCATACAAATGCCTCGGGCCTGCTAAGGAAATGACTTACGTTGAGAAGAATCCAGCGACTCGTCCGAAGAATTGCTCGACGGAAATACCACGAGCTCTCTCCGCAAATGGGAAGAGTTCTACAAGGTAAGCTGCAAAGATATTAGTTTTTATACTTCAAGTGCTTGCTTGGAACAGGAACACTTACTGTAGGTGAGAGCGTTATTGCCTATGTTGTACATCGGAGAATGGGCGAAGATGAAGAACAGGGCTAAGATAGATGCGACCCGGCCACCGTGTCCGTGTGCTTTAGCTACCATGAACTGTTCAATAGACGTGGTCAGGCCAATATAGACCAAAAGCATGCCACCAAGACTAATGAGAAACATTCTCCGGCGTGGAAATCTTGTGACGACGAGTGAAGCGATCGTCCCGTTAAGCAAACCCCAGCAATTTTGGGAAACTATTCGCAGTCCAAGTCAGACAATACCGGGTGATGCGAGTCTTGGAAACGTACCATTGATCCTAGTCTTAGCAGACACACTAGTCCAACCCATCATATTCAGTATATCTGAGAGGTAGTAGCTGAGTAAGGTATTGCCGCTCCATTGCGTGAACAGGCCGATCATTGAAGCAATGTAAACACGTTTCCGCATGCCGGCAGTTCTCAACATATCCCACCAAGATTGTCTGGCATATTCCAGCTCGGTTTTGATGGTCGTCCTGATCTGGGCCATTTCCGCGCGGACGAAGAGGGAGTCTCTGTCACCCTCGGCATGATATTTCACCAAGATCTCAAATGCCTCATCATCTCGATCTTTGCTGATGAGGTATCTTGGACTCTCAGGTAGCAAGCTGTTATTCTTAGTTGGCGCTATGAATAGGGGTTCTAGAGCACTTACAAAACAAAAACAAGTTGGAAAAGCGATGGGAATATTTGAAGCACAGATGGAATTCGCCATGCCCAGTTGGTAGTCAATTCCGCTGTTCGTAGACCAACGGCTGATGCGACGATGGCTCCAATAAAGTAGGATGAATTGAACAATGAGGTCATGATGGCGCGCTCTTTTGGATACGCAAGCTCTCCAATCATAGCGGATCCAGAAACGATACAGAAGACAATACCAAAGCCTAAAATCATTCGAGCAACAATGTACATCGCCGCTACAATAAATCAGTAAGGCACTTCGAAAGGAAAAAAGGCAGGAGCAGTCACCATTCTGAGCAAAGCCCTGCAAAACTCCGCCACACATCATTGTGAGTGAGCCCGTAATAATAGACCAACGTCGTCCAAACCATTGATTGGCACTGGGAGCAAATGGCACAGCACAGATACCGCCCAAGCTATACGAAGCACCGATGATACCAAGAAGAGTAGGCTGGATTGCATACTCATTGGAGATTGGGTCTCGATACCCATTTCCAAAATCTATGATTGTCAGGCACGAGTACGAATGTTTCTTGAGTGCAAACCTACATTGCAAGAAAGAGGGAGCAAACTGTAGAGTATTGATCAGTTGAGAATCGAAGCCTGAGGTCATCTCTATTCCCATACATGCTGGGAAAACTAGGAGATAGAGGACTCTGAGATTTCTCTTCTTGTGCCAAGGTACATTGTCTCCGTCGACGATCCGGGTCAACACCGGGTCGCCGTGAGCGATTTCATGAGCATATATTGCCATATTTCATTTTCATCGACGCCGACGATGTCTGAGGCCTTTCGGAGACCGTATTGAGGATGTTCGCCTTACAGATGCAGCACGGCCATGACATGTATGTAGTCCTTGCGTCTTCCCAGAGTTGGATTCTGGGGTTCCTAATTCGTGTTCCTCCAGGGGTGTCATCCCCGCATACAATCAGCATATATCAGCCTGTATCCCACCGTGCCCACAACCAACACGTCAATGTAGAAACTTCTATTCCCGGGCAGCCGATTATATTAAAAGTTAGGATCGGTTGGAGGATGTTGGATCTGTGGCCGAAAGAATGTCGCTAGTGCAGGTCATTCTGCCCTCGTTTGCTCCACTTGCGAAGGGGAACAGACGTTGCAAGGGGGTATCCTGAATCTGCGGATCGCGTCCCAGGAAAGCAGAGGCACGAGACCGCAGGAGACTAGGGCAATATGACTGGGATACCGATATTTCTGGAAAAGTCGTGCAGCCAACTGCGCTCAACTTCGGGTAAGTTCCGAGGCAGCCCTTTCCAGCGAGGTTGCCACCCTCTAGGACGGGGAACTCTCCCAAGTCATGCAATTATAATACACAGAGACAGGCCACAAATCACCTTGGCAAGCCAACTTGACGCCAACTCCACGAACAAACAGTTTACGAGAACAATCCGGAGAAATAGGCGCATATCAGGGCCGCGTTCCGCAAGAGCTCCCGACACAGTGGTTTTGCACCTTGCTTTCCAACTGCAACATCCGAAGCCAACACTACCAACACTACGCTGAGGGGTAAATGTCACAAGCGTCCGTTTGGGGACACTCAGCTGGAGATGAGGATGTTCGCAAACATCTAGACTTCTCGTCGACAGAGCCAGGAGCCACTCACGTGGCGATATGGCCTTCCAACAGCATCGCCAACCAGACTGGAGACGAGGGGGTATGACATAGGAAAGACAACCTTCGATGCACACTCACTATTCGCTGGAGAAAGTGGTGCCCCTGCATGAGGCATGAAGAGGGACAACGATGTTAATTCTGGATCAACATTTCGTTGGCTCTCGCTCTCGCCGGCGATATGAAAAATAGAGGAGGGACGCTTGTCGACGGAAGGCCGAACGGAGTGATGGTTTATATTGAGGTTGTATTAGGATCCGATCCGAGGACGTAAGCCGAGGGAGACAGGCGAACTAGAGCTCCTTACCACGTGACAAGAAATCCCACCTCGCAATGGAAATGGAATCAATGCTAACTGTGCCGAGATTTTTGGAAATATTTCGACGGCTGTGCCTTCCATGGTTCCCTCAAGGTCTCGTGCGTTCAAGAAAAGGTAGGAAAGTCAGACGCCTCAGTATCTCTGTCCAACTTTCCAAGAGCCCAGCTCTATTGTCCCTATTTAGCCAAGGACAATGCTAATAGTATTGCTTGTAATGTCTACCACGAGATCACCAACCCAATGTGTTGGTGCTACCAACTAACCGACGGAAAACTATTAGGGGGAGCTCTGATGGGTGGATATTCCAGCGAATTCGGTGTTTTCAAGCTCATGCAAGCGAGTCACGTGATTACCCTACTGCGCCCCTCTTACCTAAGGTCCGCGCTGACAGATCTACGTCAGCTCTGGGCTGTGGTAGGTCAGTTCGGATGTGACTGCGCAAGACTGACCAGATTTGAAAAGCACAGCGCGAAAGGACGAGGGGTCGAAGTAAGCATTCTTTCCTGCGGGGTGAGTATCTCCCCGATTTTAAGCTTGAAGGACGACATGTATTGGCCTAAGATCCTCGGTATTCCCGAGCTAGAACGGTTACGATCATCCAAGCTCCCTCAAGTAGTGCCCTGCAGCTCATACTCAGCCACCTGTTTTGGAAATAATAATAAAGTGCCTAGCGGTACCTTCAACATGTTGTGCAAATCTCATTCTCTTCCCTCACATTCTCCATTGTCTCTTAATATCTACCTTCAATTCTCATCGAGAAGCTTCCTTCGCAATGGCAGAGGTAGCTAATAGCAAAGAAATTCCACAAGTCGAACAGAAGACCATCAATGGCAAGAAAAACAAGGCCAACGCACCAAAGAAGAGAGCAGATGCCAATGCAGCCAATGGCGCCGCAAAAGCCACCAAAGCTGTGATAGCCAAGCAAACATTCTCACAGAAGCTGGGGAGTGATCTTGCCGATGGCTTACTCAAAGACTCCAGGTCTCTGGAAGAATCGATGAATTTGGTTGACAGAGTGACCTTTGTCAAAGCATCAACAGCGAAGAACGACACCCCCACCACAACTATCGTCACGGCTACAGCAATACAAGAACAGGCAGAGATCGTCATCTCAGGAGAAATCTTGGATCCCGAAGTGGCGGTTGATGTTCTCCGCCCAAAGAACCCTCGAAATATCTTCGATCTGGATGACTTCGCTGCACTCTCAGCCCTCGAAGAATTGATCGGAAAGTACGGTCGGGTCTCTCACATGGGTATTCTCGATAAGTCATACACATTCTTCATTACAGAAGATCGAAAAGCAGCGCTGTATTACAAGGTCAAAGACAAGATCGCAATTGTTGGAGGAGATCCACTCTGCGATCCGAGTCTGTTCCCTCAGATACTCTCCGAGTTTGAAAAGTGGAGGAAGAAGCAAAGTCTAGGGATCGCCTTCCTAGCCGCTGGACAAACTTTTGTCGACTATGCGAGGAAAGAGAACTGGACAACGATGTGTTTCGCAACCGAACGAGTCCTGAACCCCATGACGAATCCGGTCTTGCAAGGGACTGCTGGAAAGTCAATTGTACGGACAACCAAGAATCTATTGGATTCAAAGAAGGAGGGGATCACACTCGAGGTCTACACACCCCGTCTTGGCAAGAACCCACGCTTGCAGCAACAACTCGTTGACGTCTATGAAGAATGGCGGGAGCACCGAAATGGATTGAAGGACCGGAATCAGGCATACATCACCGTCTATGACCCGTTCGCCCTGCCGGAGCTGATGACTTACATCTACACCAAAGACCGGACTGGCACACCCAATGGTTTCGCAGCTCTCCGAATTCTCGGTGCGAATAAAGGGTACCATCTCGACCCATATATCGCAACCCCTGGAGCACCGAAAGGAATCACAGATCTGCTTCTTTACGGAGCCATGGCTCTCTTGAATACCGCCAAGATTTCGTATCTAAGTCTAGGCTACGAGCCACTCGATGATCTGGGAGAAATAACGGGAATTCCGAATGTGGTTGCTAAGATGTCGAGGAAAGTACACAAACGGATTTTCCAAGGACTACACGTAGCTGGAAAGAAAGGATATCATGACAAGTTCCGACCTGATGAGACCCAACAATCGAATCTCTACCTAGTCTTTCCTCCTGGCATACCTAGTCTGCGACATATGACGGCGATTGTGCACGTGGCAAATATCAAGATCCACAAAGTCATATTCAAGAAGCCGCCAACAGCTGCTGTGGAAAATGAGAAGGAGAAGGAAGGAAATGAGTCTGTGAGCGACCAAGGGCAGAGTTCAGCAGCCACATCAACGGAGCGATTGTAATTCTTGGTTTTGCTTAGAGTTTGTTAAGCATGACATGGGTATGAATGATATAGATGGAAAGATCGGAGTTCAAGCTCGTTAATTCCACAAACATAATTATTCAAAAGCTCATTTCGAATATAGAGATAATCTTCTCTAGTGCAAGATTGCGGCGCGCAAAAAGACTCCTCAAAAGTATTATGCGCTTCTTCTCCTGTACAACAAGGCAATGCTTCCCAGGACTACTGGAATGCAAACTTTACCAACTTTACCTAGCAAGGCAAGCATTGATTGCGTCTTCGACTGCTCGACCGTGTCTAGCCATGCTTTGGTATCATTAACTCTGGTAAACGGGATATCAGGCTCCTCGACCTCCAAGAATTTGCACAACGGGCCCCATCCTTCCTTCACGTTGTACTCCAGGAATGGCTTATCCTCAGCAACTTTTCGAACCATTTCATTGCGGGTGTCGTACCACTCGCATCCCTCTAAATGAAAGTTCCCCATGGATGTGTAGGCATAGACATCGCCGCATGACCGGCCAGCGGTGGGGCCTCGGTAGGATGGTTTGTACTAGGCTCTGAAGGATCGTCTTTGGAGGGCCGAATACGATGTTTCCTGTCCACAGTGTATCCATTACGGACTTGTACTAAGCCTCCCAACTGTTACGGACCGTGAAGATTATCTTGGCATCTGGATATAATGCAATGAGCTCATCGATGAACAAAGCGCAAGGGTAGTCTGTTACTGCACTGCCTTGTAGCTATTAGCCTGTATGTATGGAAGCAAGAGCAGGTTACAACACACCATCAAATCGCCGAGCAAGGAGTCCCATTCCTCCTTTCCATATGGCTTGCCAACACCTTTAGATTTTGCATCAATTGCCTCGACCCACATTCCGACATCGGGAGTGTTTTCGCCAAACGGCACAACCATATGGTCAACGTCGCTCATTCCGAGCTGGAACAACGCTGCCCGCAGTGCTGCTGTCTATTGGCCACTCTCATTGTCAGATGGTGGCTCAAGACATACACGCCGCGCCAGTCCTCCCCAAGTCAAAGCAGAGCACTTTCATAGGAAACACCCTCTTCCTGTTCCGTTTGTCAATGTACGTCGTAGGCCTAATCAAGCCCATCGGAGAGAGATCTAAACTCTTCAGTTGTGATATCATTATGAATTTGTGATTGTTTTTGATGTGAATTGCAGCTTTAGCTTGCCTGAACCGATCTATCTAGGGTAGATGAGAAAGTAGGAGGGCGATAAATTAAGTATTTCTTGATCTTCGGCTGCGGAGACAGCTTACATTGCAAGGCCGTTCTTGAATCTCAACTTGGGCCATTTCCCCCAGGAGCCGCAAATGATCATCACCCTTGTGTAGTATTGGGCCGTTGTAAGGCTAAGAGCCTGCTGACCCCTGACTACTGAACCGAGTGAGAAAAATCGTCCCACGTGTTTTCTCCAAAGACAGATTATGAATTCCTCAAAGCAATAAAAAGAGCATAATAACAGGAATTGCCTGGTTCTAGGAACTAATAGTTGCACGCCTAGCCATACACTTAGGTTTACTAATTATTCACATCGGACTAGACTTTAAAATTACAAAGCGAATTTCGAATAGCCTCCTTTAACATAAAGCGTTTTCGATTCTTGAGGCCCAGAGTGAACTTCTCTTTGGAAGTAATAAAGATGGATATATGGTAAAAACAGCGAACCAAGCATCTAGTATAAAAGCACCAAGCTTGCAAGTCATCATAAGACTTAAATAACTACTTTGTCTTGAAACTCTTTTCCTTGGAGCAAACACTACTCCATTTCGGGAATGCAGTCTGCAACTAGGATTGAGAACCAATATAGTACTCGCCCCAGCGCATTTGTCAATTCGCTACTCGTGTGGCACCCAATGAGATCTTCGATAGGTATTTTTCTAAGTAAAGTCCTAACTGGCCCTCAAATGCTTGGTGATTAACAGTGCTAGACAAATAGGCTGGGGAGGGTGCTGGTACACTCTTCCACGCAGGACGTTGTTTGTTTTTGTGGACCCGGGAGAGGGTTGATTTGATTCGCAGGGAGAAGCCAAGCTCCCGCATCGGAATCGGCCGATGGCTCTCCTGGCCTGTCTCTCAGCGGACAAAAGAACCTCCCCCGACCATGAAGCAAGGCAACACCTCACCGAAGGATACAATCAATATGAAGACCATCTCCAGATGGTAGAATTTTACACCCGTCTCTCCAAAGATTGTGAGCAAAGAAAGTGAGAAGCAAATGTAGGTAGTCGTGAATAGGTTCGAGCTGGAGCTGGAGCTGTAGCTGCCTCCCGGAGATTTGCCCCTGCCCCAGGGATCTTCGAGCCCCGCATTTAGCTTCCATCTTGACCGTCACCGTCACCGCCGCCGGCAAGAGGCTATCGGAGAGCTCCATCAACGAGAGCTCCCACGACTGGTTGAGATAAGACGCGGCCGGCCGTGATATCAAGCCGTGGGGTCTTGTGCTCGAAGAAAGAGATTTCTTCTTCTTCTCCTCCTCCTCATCTTCCTCTTCTCACCCGCATCTCTCATGGATCAGTGAAAGCAATGCTAACGCATTTCTGACTTGTGTTAACTGAGGAAAGATCATTGCCACTGGTACAGGCGTTCTAGTTCATTCAGAGGTGAAGCCTCGAATAATCGCCCTTCGACTATCCTCCATAACCAGTCAATATGGCACCCATTGCAGTCTCCCCTGAACCTGAGCCCGCTGTTTCCCACAGTGCTACTCACAGTCTCTCTTCTGTCACGACCACCTACGATGATACTCTTCGGTTCTACCTCAATGGCACACGCGTTATGTTGGACGAAATCGACCCCGAAGTGACCCTTCTCGAATACCTACGTGGCATTGGTCTTACTGGGACGAAGCTTGGTTGTGCTGAAGGAGGCTGCGGAGCTTGCACAGTCGTTGTTTCTCAATACAATCCAACAACGAAGAAAATATACCATGCAAGCGTCAACGCATGCCTAGCACCGCTAGTCAGTGTAGATGGAAAACATGTCATCACAATTGAGGGCATTGGCAATGTCAAGAAGCCCCATCCCACACAGGAGAGAATTGCAAAGGGCAATGGCAGTCAGTGTGGATTCTGCACTCCTGGCATAGTGATGAGCTTGTATGCTCTCCTCAGGAACGACTCGAGTCCTTCTGAGCATGCCGTGGAAGAGGCATTCGACGGAAACCTTTGCAGATGCACAGGTTATCGACCAATTCTTGACGCTGCACAGACGTTCAGTGCAGAGAAGTCATGCGGCAAAGCTAAAGCCAACGGAGGAGGCGGATGCTGCATGGAGAATGGAGGTGGCTCTGGAGGTTGTTGTAAAGACAACGGATTTAAGGATGACCAGCCCATCAAACGCTTTACTCCACCGGGATTCATTGAATACAACCCTGATACGGAACTTATATTTCCACCTGCTCTCACCAAGCACGAGTTCAAGCCATTGGCGTTTGGAAACAAGAGAAAGAGATGGTATCGTCCGGTCACGATGGAACAGCTCTTGGAAATCAAGAGTGTTTACCCTTCAGCCAAAATCATCGGAGGGTCAACTGAGACACAGATTGAGATCAAGTTCAAGGCTATGCAGTACACTGCATCGGTCTTTGTAGGTGACATTCCAGAACTAAGACAGTTCTCATTCAAGGAAGATCATCTAGAGATTGGTGGAAACGTCATTCTTACCGATCTGGAGTCGATTGCTTTGAAGGCAGTTGAGCACTATGGCCCAGTCCGAGGGCAAGTGTTTGCTGCAATTCACAAGCAGCTCAGGTACTTCGCAGGTCGTCAGATCAGAAATGTTGGTACTCCTGCTGGTAATCTAGCAACGGCTTCTCCCATTTCAGATCTCAACCCAGTCTTTGTGGCCTCAAATGCCGTGTTGGTGGCCAAATCTCTCGACAAGGAGACCGAAATCCCAATGTCTCAATTTTTCAAGGGCTATCGAATGACAGCTCTTCCACCAGATGCAATCATCGCCAGTATTCGAATCCCCGTGGCCAGCGAGAAAGGCGAGTTCTTCCAGGCTTATAAACAGTCGAAGAGGAAAGATGATGATATTGCCATTGTCAATGCTGCCTTCAGCTTGTCCCTGGATGAGTCGAACACTGTGAAAAGCGCTACTCTTGTTTATGGTGGAATGGCCCCAACAACAGTTGCAGCTAAGACAGCCAGTGCTTACTTGCTGGGCAAAAATTTCGTAGATCCTACTACGCTAGAAGGGGTCATGAATGCCTTGGAGCAAGACTTTGATCTCAGATTCGGTGTACCTGGTGGCATGGCTACGTACAGAAAATCTCTTGCTCTTGGATTTTTCTACCGCTTCTACCATGAAGTGCTTTCGAAGCTGGAGGTCAAGGAAGTTGACGTTGATGCTGAAGTTGTTCCCGAGATCGAGAGAGTGATCTCCACTGGAAAAGAAGACAAAGATTCGACAATCGCCTACCAGCAGAACATCCTTGGAAAGGCCAATCCACATGTTGCTGCACTGAAGCAGACTTGTGGTGAAGCTCAGTATACTGATGATATCCCGGTGCAGAAGAATGAGTTATTCGGCTGCCTCGTTCTTTCATCGAAAGCACGCGCAAAGATTCTTTCTGTGGATTACTCACCGGCAATGGATCTCCCGGGAGTGGTGCGATGGGTCGATCATACAGATATGCCTTCACCAGAGGCTAATTGGTGGGGTGCTCCTGTCTGCGATGAAGTCTTCTTCGCAGTCGACGAGGTCTTCACAGCGGGACAACCAATCGGTATAATTCTGGCTGACAGTGCGCAACATGCTGCCGCAGGAGCAAGAGCAGTGAAAGTTGATTATGAGGAGCTGCCTGCAATTTTCACCATCGAGGAAGCAATTGAGAAGGAGAGTTTCTTCGAGCATTATAGATATATCAAGAAGGGAGACACCGAGGAAGCATTCAAGAATTCGGATCATGTCTTTACTGGCGTTGCCAGAATGGGTGGCCAGGAGCATTTCTATCTGGAGACCAACGCATGCGTAGCAGTTCCCAAACCTGAAGACGGCGAGATGGAGATCTATTCCAGTACCCAGAACCCAACTGAGACGTTAGTATGCCCACAGACCATTGTACCCGAGCTTGCTGACAATCAATAGCCAAACATATGTAGCTCAAGTCTGCGATGTTGCCGCCAACAAAGTAGTCTCCAAAGTCAAACGTCTTGGTGGCGGCTTTGGTGGCAAAGAAACTCGATCGATCCAATTGACTGGTATTGTGGCTCTCGCAGCAAAAAGAACTGGCCGACCAGTCCGTTGCATGCTAAATCGGGATGAAGATATGGTTACCTCTGGCCAAAGGCATCCATTTCTTGCACGCTGGAAAGTTGGAGTCAACAAGGACGGAAAGCTCCAGGCTCTCGATGCAGATGTTTTCTGCAATGCTGGTTGGTCTCAGGATCTGAGTGCTGCCGTTGTCGACAGATCTCTCTCGCACTCCGACGGATGTTACCTCATTCCGAACGTAAATGTTCGTGGGAGACTGTGCAAAACCAACACAATGTCGAACACAGCCTTCAGAGGCTTTGGAGGCCCTCAAGGGATGTTCATTGCAGAGTCGTACATGGAAGAGATTGCAGATCGTCTTGATATCCCTGTCGAGAAGCTGCGAGAGATCAATTTCTACAAACCTCTCGAGGAAACACACTTCAATCAGAGCCTCAAGGACTGGCATGTACCAATAATGTACCAGCAGGTCCAGGATGAAGTGCAATACGCCGAGCGACGAGAAGCCATCACAAAGTTCAACGCTACTCACAAGTGGAAGAAGCGAGGTCTTGCTCTTATACCCACTAAATTCGGTATCTCTTTCACAGCTCTCTTCCTCAACCAGGCCGGTGCTTTAGTCCACATCTATCACGATGGATCCGTCCTTGTCGCTCATGGTGGTACCGAAATGGGACAGGGCTTACATACTAAGATGACGATGATTGCTGCTGAAGCTTTGGGAGTTCCTCTCTCCGATGTCTACATCTCCGAGACTGCAACCAATACCGTGGCAAACACTTCTTCTACAGCCGCGTCTGCATCATCAGATCTCAATGGCTATGCCATTTTCAATGCCTGCGCCCAGATTAATGCTCGACTAGCTCCTTACAGGGAGAAGTTTGGCAAGGATACAACGATGAAGAAGCTTGCTAGCGCTGCATACTTCGACCGCGTGAATCTCTCAGCGAATGGATTCTACAAGACACCAGATATCGGATATACCTGGGGGTTGAACGAAGGCCAGATGTTCTTCTATTTCACTCAAGGCGTTTCAGCTGCTGAAGTCGAGGTCGATACCCTGACTGGAGACTGGACGTGCTTGAAAGCGGATATCAAGATGGATATCGGACGATCGATCAACCCTTCGATTGACTATGGCCAGATCGAAGGTGCTTTCGTACAAGGAATGGGTCTATTCACTACGGAAGAAAGCTTGTGGTTCCGTGGTGGGCCTATGAAAGGTCAGCTCGCAACTCGGGGACCTGGCGCTTACAAAATTCCTGGCTTCCGTGACATCCCACAAGAATTTAATGTCTCTATGCTCAAGGGCGTGCAATGGGAAAACCTCCAGACAATCCAGCGCAGCAGAGGTGTGGGTGAGCCGCCCCTGTTCATGGGCAGTGTCGTATTCTTCGCTATCCGCGATGCTTTGAAGGCAGCGAGGAAGCAGTATGGCGTTCAAGCTGAAGTTGGCGTTGATTCGAAAGATGATGGGTTGCTAAGATTCGAGAGTCCGGCAACCCCAGAAAGGATTAGGACCAGCTGTGTTGACCCTATTGTAGAGAGAGCTTTCGTCAAGCCCCAGGAAGGGGAGAAGAGCTTTTTCATTTCGATCTGATGAAGAAAATAAAATGAGAAATGGCCGGGCTTGACTTCAAAGATGGAATTGTATTTATTGGGTATAAAGAAATACCACAATCATTTGCTTTGCGTTTCGGACCCTCTTAGATTAAGCTTGGAACTGTACTCGATGGCAAGGTCAGGAACATTAGGCAACGAATTTACCCTGAATTCTACGCCTAATTATTGTTCTTTCACCCCCTCCATTTGATCTGGGCAAGGTCCAATGTAAGTAATCAGACTGAAAGGATGCTATATCACGTGCACTCACAATTGCAATGACTTCACCTGTCAAATGGAACGGATCATCAATGTCAAAAACTAAATTTCCCTCTAACAGTATGTCAGGGTCACCATTCCAAACAGGGTAATTAAGCCGCAGGGCCTCGAGTGTACATATCTCCTTCGATTCCCCTTGTCACAGCTCTCAGGGTTGTGTCTGATGCAGTTACATCATCAAGTACGATGACCTTTAGACTCAGCACTCCTGCATCTCTCCTCAGATTTCTTCACAAATCATCTCTACCAAGATCTATCATTTCTCTTTCTTGTTCTTCTCAATTGAAAACCATCCATCCACTTTATTCAAGAGCTCTCTGTACTTACCCGCCCAAAATGGCAGCAGTAGTCGACACCATCAAATCCACCATCGCCGAGAACTTCGGCGGTGCAAGGTCCTTCCCCCCCTCTGTCCCATTTTTTCATGCTGATTATATTAAGCCACTCCTTGGCAAACACAGAACACCAATTCGACCTCTCTGAAACTCCAGACCAGACCGGGAAAGTCGCCGTGGTCACTGGAGGTTCTGAAGGAATCGGATATGGCTGCACATACACGCTGCTCTCGCACAATATCAGCAAGCTGTTCATCTTGTCTCTATCCCAGGAAGTTGTTGATGGCGCAGTCAAGAATATTGAAGAGGAGATGGGACCCGAGGCCGCGAGGAAAGTTACGTGGTTAAAATGTGATGTTGGAGACTGTAAGTCTTCCTATTTTTGACCTTACCAATGTAGCGAATGTCCTTGGAGATTTGGAACAATAAATTAGAGGTAAATGCTAATCCAATAGTTGTACAGGGAAGGCTGTAACCCAGACCGCACAAGAGATCGCGAGCAAGACAGACAGGCTTGATATCTTGATTTTGAACGCTGCAAGAGGGATCATGACCTACCAACTCACCGACTACGGAGTTGATCGACACATGGCAGTAAACCACTTCGGACATGTTATTCTCACTTCCCACTTGCTACCCCTGATGAAGTCGACCGCCAAGAAAGGGAACACAGTCAGGATCGTAACGCTAGGGTCAAATGCGCACCAAGCCACGCCTTCAGACTGCAAGCTCGAGAGTTTGGACGAATTGAACACGGATCTGGGGCCGAATGGACAGTATGGCCGATCGAAGTTGGCGCAGATGCTGTACGCCAAGTATCTGAACAAGCATCTTACACAAGGCAAGGAACCTAAGATCCTAGCAAATACGGTGCATCCAGGATTTGTGGATACGAAGATGAGCCAGAAGGATATTCACGAACCGTATCCACTGGGTGGTTATGCTATGAGCGTGGGCATGAAGACGTTTAAGAAGGATCAGTGGCAGGGTTGCGTGAGTGCTATGTATGCGGCGACGAAGACTGAGAGGAGCGGCGAGTATATTTGCCCGCCTGCAATTCCAGAGAAGGGGAACGCGCTGTTTCAGGATGAGAAACTGGCGGAGAGTTTGATGGCGCTGACTAGGAAGGTTATTAAGGAGAAGATGTATGCGGAGAGCGTAGAGAAGGGGTGTTCTATGGAGTTCTACTAGACAGCTTCGGAACAGTGGGGATTTGAAACGATTTGAGAAGCAACAGTATTCCTGATTTTGGTGTGCTGGTAGCTTTTACTTATCTCCTTCCACGGGGTGATTTCATAACTCTGCCACCACTTCTGTGTCCACCGTTCCCGTGTCGTTTTTCTTCGCCCAAGCCCCTTCTTCCACTGGCGATCCCGCCTCTGCCTCCTCTCTGTCCGCCGCGACTGCCTCGATCACCACGGCCCCTACCACCCCTGAAGTTGTCACGAGAGTTTCCACCAATCTGCTTTTTCACAGCTTTTAGGTCTTCCTCATCGACATCCATCTCATCATCCTCATCTTTATCCCTCCTATTCGAAAACTTTAATCTTCCACCTCTACCCCTCTGTACTGCATCTCGGCCTTTGATAGCTTTTACATACGCACCCACCCCACCTTCATCGTCTCCCTTGTTGTCAGCCGGGGTATCAAGAACCATCACGTCATCGTCGCTATCACCGCCGAGTATCAATTTCCCATCCAAATCGAGCTTTGCTTTCGTTTTGCTAGGTGTGCGTTGCTTGAGTGGTTTCGTGGATGATATGTTGGCCAGTGCTCTACGATCCAAAAGATCAAGTGGTTCGTCTTCATCTTCCACGATATACGTCTTTCCTCCTTTCTTAGCTGATTTCTTGCTTTTGCCGAGGACTTCGTTGTCTGAGACATCAGAGCCATCTGATTCGTCGTCACTGCCATACACAGCTTCATCGTACTCGCTCTCGAAGCGGCCTTTTCTCTTTCCTGTTTCACCTTCTTCATCGCTCCCTTCGGCACCAGCCGCTTTTGCTGCATCCTTGTGTCTCTTGTTTCGCTCTTTCGTCTTCCGGATGTTGGCGATGAGCTTGCGGTCTTCTTCTGGACAATATTGGTTGATTGTATTGGCTCCAAACCGGCGAATCATGCGTTCGAGAATGTGCTTGACCTTCGCCTTGAAATGTGCCTTGTGCTCGTGACTCCACACCATCAGGTTTGGTATTAAGGTCTTGAGTCGTGGAAGCATGAGATCTGCTGGTAAGCTAATGACGCAAACTTTTACAAAGCCTAACACACTTCGCACAATTTCGCGGTTGTTGGAAGTGAGGAAGAGGTCGAGGGTTTCCACAAGCTCAGAGACGGTGTCTGGTTTTAGAGCTGCCCTGAATTGGTAGAGAATTCGTGTTAGTGCTGTAATACATGCAGACTGCATGTGTGGTGAGTCGCCGGCTAGCCCGGCGCTGACCATGGAGAAGTATTCTTCAAGACTCGCTTCAGCTGCTGGCGCATCCTTTGGCATGTGTGCTACCTTGTTGTTTTCAATCAGAACGCCTGGGGCAGCTGCAATCTTCTCGCCCATAAGAACGAGTAAGTCGAAAGCAGCCGTTCGGGCTCGCTCGTTGACTTCTTTGCATGAGATGACAACCTCGGATAGAATTCCAGGAATGAAGTGGAGAGAATCGTTAGGCAAAAAGGGAATGAGTGTTGATATCGCGGCAAGTCGATCTCGCTTTGCAGGGGCAGATACCTTCTCTGCACTCCCAAGAAGCAATTGTTGCAGCTCAGCACTCCGTTCTTCCAAAGCCTGTTTGCCAATAGTGGATTCCGCCAACCGGGGAATAAGCTTGTATGCTTTCTTCTGTAACTGCGGATCGTCGTCTTTGATGATAATTAGAGACGAGATGTTGAACAGAGTGCTGAAGCTCTGTCGCGGTAAATAGATGGAGATGGTAATAACGAGATCCATCAAAGTATGGCTCATAGGTGGCATCTTATCTATCGCATTCTGCTGCTTTTGCTTCTGTTTTTCTGCCTGCGTCTGAGCTCCTGCCTCGGACAGCGACGACTGAAGCATCGTCGTCACCCGTTCAAAAGTCTCCATGATCTCCTTAGAGGGAGCAATGCTCAAGTAGGCGTTAATACAGCGTAGGATGTATCCTCTGTACTGAGGCAATGTCTGGCTGTAAACGTTAAACAGAACAGCAAGCATATTGCTTGCGAAGCCTGCTAGATACTCGAGGTTCTTCTGAGCAGTAGCCTTCGAAACACGACTTTGGAGAACGAGATCTTCATCGCCTTCGATGTCAACAATGGCTTTGTTTGACTCGACTAATGTCTGAAGAGCTCTGCAGACATCAGATCGCAAGTCGACCTGCTTGTATAGTAGATTTGAAACCAGTTCTGCAAATCCTTGATCAAATGATTCAGTCAAATCTAAGGGCAGGTCGCAATAGCCAGGCAGAAGCGCCCAGATTTGTTGAACTAGAGTCTCGAAAAGTTTGATCTCCATAGTCTTCTCAGCTTCGCCATGGTCAAGGACTCTTTGGAACATAAGTTCGCTGAGGGGAACAAACTCATTCTTGAAATGTTGCAGCTTCGTGTTGCTAACATATTCACGTAGGATAGGCAGCATCCAGGCTCGTCCAGGATGTCCTGCTTTTGGTTTGGCGAGATTGAGAGGTAGGATCTTGAGCACACTCTCTGGTCCCATGGCTCGAACAGCTTTCCCAATAATCTCGTCTGCCTCTTTCCTGCCGGTAAAAGATTCGTTGCCACGCAATTCGCCAATTGTTCTCACAATATCCACCAATATGGGATCTGATTGCCACCGCAGGCTGTCGAACATTGCTCCCATAACGTTGAATGTTTCCATCCATGCAGCCTGGTATTTGACGCTCAAAAGATCCACAGCGGCCTTTGCAAGCTTTCCTAGAATTTTCTCGTCATATATTGAAGGCTCCAAGAGAACAGAGTCCGGTACACAATTGGCCATAAACGAGATCAAACATTCTGAGGCAGAGACACGAATGTTGTGCGACGAAGATGCAAGAAAGGCTGAGATCAAATTGAACAGCTCTGGAAGCTTTTGGAACGTCTCTTCGGGCTCGATTTGTGCAGAAACGTCGTAGCCTCTTGAAAGCACAGCAATCCACGGTGGGAGGAGCTGCGAATCATTTTGCGACGGACGTAGCTCCGAGATTACCTCTAACAGCCTAGGCAATTTCGACGAGGATTCCTCATTTGCCATTCCCTCGAATATGATCTCGAAAACCTCGAATGCAGCCATAGTCATATATTCGTTGCTAGATTTTGATATATTGAGAAGCACTTCGCACAATGCTTCAATTTTCTTGCTTGGCCAGCCTCCCGAAGCCGCAGCAACTGTTTTGACCAACTGCAATGCGTGTATCAATGCTGGTTCGTGCTCTGCTGTCTCTCCTTTCCGCTGTTTCTTCGCTTGATTCGATCGGATCGCAAGCTCACTCAAACTCTTCAACGCAGTCTCAGCACACATGTCTGCAGCAGGGTGATCAACGGCGGGACTCGGCGGTGGATTTCTCAAGACTTTGGTAATTGCTTCTTGTGCTCGCTTCCTGATCTTCGGCCTGTGATCAACCGCCAGATTTAAGAGACCAGCCATAGCTCTTCGGGGACCGATTTGTGTTTGTGAGAGCTCCCATGCTGCAGAATCTTGAGCAACCAGTAATGATTCGAGGCATCCTATCGAGGGCCTGAGTAGAGGGGCATCTGCTTCGGGGAATGTCAAGGCCGGAGCAATATTCGTGAGGATCTGGGAGAATTTCGAGCGTAGGAGGGGTTGCGGGGCATATGGAGTAACGACATCGAGTAGATAGACGACCGAAGTTGCTAGATCTTTATTGATGCCAGCGGCAGAGACAGATTGTCGAAGTAGGGCCAACAGTGCGGCGAAATATCCAGTTGGAGAGGCTTCTGTTTTCTGGTCCCGCAGTGTATCTTCGACCGCAGATAATACAATGTGTGTCTGGATGTCTCCATTAATATATGCAATTCAGTCTTGCTTCATGATGGAGAAAGTACCTGGTGCTGATTCTGTAGCTTGGGCGATCGGATCTTGTCGAGCTTCTCTTGAAGAGACATCTTGAACGAGTGATGGGGGCTCTTTGCGCCTGCTGTGAGTTTTGTCGAAAATGTTTCCCGCAAAAAAAGTTTCGCGATAATCGATAGCGACGGACCACTTGTGCAAGGCACCGCCGTAGTAACAAGGCTCGGCCCCAATGTCTGGAAAACGTGCTCGGAAAGGCGGGTTGCGTTTGGCATAGCTTCGGATCTTGCTCGTCAGAGTCGCCAATGGGACGAGCTATTCTGCATAATACGCATGCGGGACGAGAAGTACTGTATGTGGGGCCCGTGCTTATTGCCGGGGTCAAGCTGTCGGCGCTGGCCTCTCGTCTGTGTGTGTGGAGAGGTCGCTGGCGGGAGAACCAGCAGCAACAGGTAATTTGGAGAACCCTGACTTTCCGTTGCCTTCGACTTGCGACCATCAACATCTGGCCTCATCCTCTGTCCTTGCGAATATTACTTGACTGTAATCTTTGCCAAACTTCTAAATTGTCTTTGTCTTCGTCCCTCTTTTGACATTTGTCTATTCTCCGTCTTACTCATTGCGCTGCGCTTAGCCTTATCGCGGCTCCATCACATCTTACTCGAGGCAACACCTCCTGTTTACTCTTCGTCTCCAAACCTCACTATCCTACTCCAATTCATCAGCCGAAACACAGCAACATGCGCTTCTCTACCGCGACTCTTTTGGCGCTCCCGCTGCTTGCAGCTGCCACCCAAGAAGCTTCTCCTCTTGATCAAGCTAAGGCTCAGGCAGAGTACTGGTTTGGGAAGATCTCCTCATACATTCCAAACCCGAACAAACCTCACAGCCCCCAAGAACCCGCAGCCAAAGCAGGTGGCAGGACTCTCAATATCCTGACTCTCAACGACTGGGAGCAAACAATTCGATCAAGCGTCAAGCCTGCAAGCACAAAGCCTGAGGAGTGGTGGATCTTGATTACTGGCGGCAACAAGACCTGCTTTGGCCAATGTGGACAAATTGAAAAGGCATTCAATGAGACCGCTCTCTTGTGGTCGCATAACCCTACTGCTCCGCACCTAGGATACCTCAATTGCGAAGCCCAGCCAGTCCTCTGCAACGCCTGGAGTAGCGGTGCACCAACTCTCCAGATCTTCGAAGTTCTCCCTCCTCCTGCCAAGGTTGATGTTCGCACCAGAGGCTTGAATATCACAACTACAACAGTCAAGACGTTCACGGATCTTCATGCTTCGAAAGCATGGAAAGAGCAAGCTCCCTATGAGGGCTTATTCCATCCATTCGATGGTTTCTTTGCCCAGTATGGTCTTGCTGTGCCCCTCGGATATTTCTTCTGGGCATTTGCCATCATTCCTAGCTGGATGTTCATGATTGGCATTTCATTCCTCAGCAGAAGCATCATGTAAGTGACGAACTCTGTCATCGCCAAGGAATACATGCTCACAGCTAGTTTAGGGGCAGCAGAGGTCTAGGAACTCAACCCGCGAGACCAGCAGCCGGTGCAGCACCCGCTGGAGGAGCAGCTCGTGTAGGTGCCGCCGCGTGATGGTGTATATTATTGAAGACTAATCCACCCCACAGTAAATCGAGGGTGACATAAGGAAGGCTTTGCAAGGAGGGAAGTGTCGTCACAAAGGGCTGGGGCAAAAGGATGGATAACGAAACTCTTCATGGGTTTATGGCAGGGTGTTTGCGGGTTCAGCAAATTACATAGTGATCAATCATAATTCCATTGGGTATCAAAAAACGCCTAATAAGCCTTCCATGCCTGACTGTTTTCGCACATCATTTGTTTTCGCAAGACTTCTCGAGTCTTTCCAGACCTTCTAGGACTTGCTCCCTAAGTTGTCCGTTTTCGAATCGCCCATAACGGAGATCACTGAGTCCTCCAACTGTGTTTCGCATCTCTTCCAGCAACGTTTCTGCTTCCTCGTCAAGCCTCCTGATCTCGTCTTCCACATCCTCAACTGCGCTCTCCAACTCAGGCAGGATTGAGGTCAGCGTATGTGGTTTTGAAGTCGGGAGATTAGCACTCTGCCCGAATAACTGTTTCTACTTAGTATTGCATGCTGTGTCATCAACCTTGCTAGACTTACAGCAGTCTCAACGTCCACTTCATCGTCCTGCTCCTCCTTCTCAGCTTCTCTCCTAGCCCTTACAACTGCCCGTTTCTGTGCATTCCCTCTTTTGACTTCTGCAACAATATTCTTGGCGACAGCATCTGTCACTCGTGCTCGTTGATTCTGAAGATCTCGGTAGAGCGCTTTGACTTGCGGGGAGGATTGTTGTGATCTGGGGAAGAGCTGAGTGAAGGATTTCAAAGTTACGATTGCTGGAAGTGGGGCGGGCGGAAGAAGGAAGGCCGAGAGAAGCGTTGCCTCTGTTGGAGGCATCGTGATAGTTGTAAATTTGGGTGGTATTCAATTGAAAAAGTTCGTTGAGGAGATTTTGCTGTTCCCTCCAGATATAAGGTCAATACCAATATCTTATTGGGAAAGAGTGGCTAAAGATTGCCCTGCCCACTACCATACAAGGCATTCATAAATCGACAGCAGCCATTCGCATCAAAGGAGATCAAGTTTGGTGGTGAGACACTCTTGTTATTGAACAGCTGAACCCTGGAGGACGCGCTCTGGGCAAACGCGCTGCTACGCGGGCCGACCATTGTTCCGTAGTGGATTTGTCGACTTCCTCGCCATCGCGCTTTGACATCCTAGTTCCCACAACTTCAGGATACATCACGACGCGAACCCTGACATTGATTGGAAAAGCGTCGAGATGGCACCATCAAAAGCAGCTCAGGCTACGGCACCTTTTGCGAAGGACGAGAGAGTACTATGCTTCCATCATGAGATGCTGTATGAGGCGAAGATTCTGGATGTCAGACCTACAGAAGACAAGGAGTCGTGGCAGTATAAAATCCACTATAAGGGTTGGAAGAACACGGTATGTTCCGTGATTCTGTATATCTTAGAAGAAACATTACTAATTTGGAGTAGTGAGTTCAGACTTTTCCGATGAGATGATCGTTCCTTCCAAAGTTGGAAAGAACGGCTGCCAGTACTTCTTTTTCAAGCAAGGACTTTTGCCCTAAGCAATATCAAACACCATCTATTTCTCCAATAGCCTATTTGGCTGTCAAAGCAATGGCTCGTGCACTACGAGAGAGAGACAAGGACAAAATCCAGAACATGTCAACTAACCACGTGATGGCCGACAGATGGGACGACTGGGTTCCGCAAGACCGGGTTCGCAAGTTCACGCCAGAAAATAAAGAGTTGGCTGCACAGCTACACAACCAGATGAAGGCGCTGCAGCAGAGGAAACCCGTGGGCAAACAAAATATCAAAAGAGGTGCAAATGGCTCAGATTTCAGCTCCGCTAGAGATAGTGAGGAGCGTATGGGAAGTGTTGCTGCTACTGGCAGAGGAGGTCCAAGACGGAACAGGGATTATGATCTGGAGCATGTGAGTAGATTTGATTTCTTTTGCTTTAGTCAATGTCGTTTTGGGCCTTGTTGTCACAAGAAGAGGCGGATACATGCACTTGCAAGCTATTGAGTCTTCCCTTGGATCTGGAGCCATCACTGGACGACAAGGCTTGCCCCAACTGTCTACGATTCAGGGCGGCACCCTCTCTTAAATCTGGGACCGGTCTTGTTGTCAAAGAACAATAACACGTTCAAATGTGGGCAATGCGGACTGTTGTTCACTGATCATAAGCTCGAATCGCCGGAAGGTTCTGTTTTGTTAGAAATTTCTTCCGTCAATTTTTCGGTCACTTCATCTAGCGGCAGCTCCCCACAACTTCAACAGCCCCAGCAAAATTTTATTTCAAACACGTTGAGCAATCCAATGCAATAGCCCACGACACAGCCCACGTTCTGTCGCACATTTTGGGTACAATGGACCACGAATCAGTTCTGCAGACCACTTCGGGGACACCTCGTGACTCAGGGACCAGCAGCTCGCGTATTGGCGCTCCTGCCCCTCTGAAAAAGACGCCGACCAAGAGCCTAGGTCGCGTCGAAATCAACCTCTTGACTGGCATCCTCAAGATCCGCTTCAAACCTGGCAGCCAGATACTCAAGAAGCCACTGGTTCCACTGCCTACTTGCAGCTCCCCTGCTAGGTCGATTGACAGTCTACGTAACATGGAAAATCAGGTTCAAGGATTGAAGCAGCTTCGATTCACTGCAGGAGCCAAATCTTCCCTTGAGCCTCCAATGGATTCAAGCTCCGAACACAAGGTGAGTCCACCGCTCCTCTGATCGAGTAACAGGTATTGACCTCAAGATCTCTAGACTGAGAACAGCTGGAACTCATCCCGAATTGTCCGTCCTCTGGGTCGACGTCCACCTTCAGACGAGTCTGTTCCTACCTCCAACGACTCTCAAGTATCATCTGATTCACCTCTTGCCCCAACAGAGCGTGAAATAAAGTCCCGAACCTCCTCTAACAACTCTAAGTCGGCTTCCAAATCATCTCGAGGAACGTCTACCACCGCACGTGCATTGGACAGTCGCACTACCTCAGACGAGTCTGTCCCAAGTTCAAATGGTTCTCGAACTAGTCGCGCTACGAGAAGCAACCCAGTCCCAACCTGGAGCATCCCAGGTCACCCCGATTGGGACGTTATCAGAGTCCTCAAGTCTGACGAATGCTTGGCCCCTGATCCGCTTCTGACACTTCCGAAGCCCAACCATACCTACCTCACCAGCCAGGGCAAGCTCAAGAACCCAGAGAGATACGCGTGGGGCAGGGTTCCGGGCCGTCTTCATCCGAAGCTAGAAGCGCTCATCAAGAGTGGAAATTACAAGCCAATTCATGACACCTACTACCGGAATATGTCACATGATGTGGTGGTGCCAACGGCGGGGATTGCTCGCGATCAACCAGAGGCGCTTTCCCCTACAGTCAGAGAGTCCGACGACGACGATAATGACGACGATGATCATGACCACGACAAAATCGGCCTATTTCCTAGTATCGCTGCGTTTGTTAATTATGTGAGGACTAATGATACATTGCAGGAAGAACAATTCCACGCCAAACCTGCTGTCAAGCTCATCATACCCGACCACATCAAGGCAATTCTTGTCGACGACTGGGAGAACGTCACGAAGAACCTCCAACTTGTCCCACTTCCTGCCGCCAAACCCGTCAATCTTATTCTGAATGACTACTTGGAGTACGAGAAGCCACGAAGACAACCTGGCAGCGCACAAGCCGACATCCTGGACGAGGTTGTCGCGGGACTAAAGGAGTACTTTGAGAAGTGTCTCGGCAGAATTCTTCTGTACCGGTAAGATTTGTACCTAATACCTCACTATTGTGGCTGCTAATGGTTGAAGCTTTGAACGTCAACAATATATTGAGGTCCGGGAGGGTATTACCAAGGCAGGAAGTGATTTTGCAGGAAAGGGCCCAGGTGATATCTATGGCGCAGAGCATTTATGCCGTCTGCTCGGTACGCTTTTCGCCCTCTGCACGTCCGCTGCCATGCTAATTCCCACAGTCTCCCTTCCCGAGCTGATTGCTCAGACCAACATGGATCACCAGTCAGTTAACCGTCTTCGTGAAGAGCTCTCCAAATTGACCAACTGGCTCGGACGAAATGCGCTCAACTACTTCGTCAGCGAGTATGAGACTCCCGGCCAAGAATACGCCGAGAAGGCGAAGAATTTCTAGCTTGTTTCGTGTGATAGCATTGGGATGGAGAATGGCGTCAACTAATATTGCGGTGCAGGGTAAAGTGGTCTTTAAAGCGGAAGATTCATATCATCTGCCGGATCTCGTCTACCCTGCATGCTCTGAGCACATCACATTGCGGCTTGTGTTCTTTTTCTGTCGGAGTACCATTTCTTTGCAAAACTTCATCACAGGCGCATTTGGCGATGGAAGGAGCCTAGAATCAGCTATTGGCCGCTTCTTGCTCTACATACATCACTCTCATACATCCATTTGAGCGCTCATCATGGTGGCAGACCTTCTAGACATAGTAGGTATCGCTTGTATGAAATAAGATATTTCGCATTATTCTTGCTGTGCTTGTTTTGTGATTGTGTGATCGTTCACTATCTTGACCCTCTGTCCTTCAAGGAGAAACATATGTCTATTTACTCCATCCCGTCTCATCTCCCGCTATTCATCAAAAGCCCTCCACCCAGTATCTTAATCGTCCTCGGCCCTCAAGCCACTTCTCATTGACCATCCTCCAATACTGGAACGAGACGTTGTCTCTGTTATAGCAGATTTTATTTTTCACATCGTTATACCTAACCTGTGAGGGACTTTTGCCATCATCCAACATGAGGCAAGCGATAGCGAACACCCATTCGTGCAAGATCCACTCGTCTTCGTAGTGATCAATGCATGTTTCATAACTTCCATCGTCGTCTCTCCAAAGGTTGTCAGGGCGTAGGAAGCCGAGGATGAGTCCCTCGTCTCTTCCATGGACCCGTGGGCGAGGTGTGCGAGGGAAATCATCCCACCATGTCCAGACGAAGCTGTTGTCGTTCTCAGAGACAGAGCGGAGGGCGCGGCGGATGAGATTTTCGAGTTGCTGGCGGTTTCTGGGAGGCATGATTGTTTATGAGGTAGTCGAGCGTAGTTGTGTTGGATATGTTAGGAGCTCTGTATTTTGAAGGAATTTTGGTTATCAAGTACTTGAGTGTAGTTGTGTTTAATCTGCTAGGAGCTATAGACTTTGAAGGAAGAAAGGTCATGTTCTTATATTCATACAGAGCCCTCTCCTACCTGAGCCAGATCCTTCTGGCTTTGTGCCGCCTGTCTCGTCTATCCATTGTATCTTACGACTCGAGACCAAGTAAAACTGCAACGCCATTGTTTGTTCCACCTAATGTACAGCAAACCGATATCTTTGTAAAGGCTCGTTGGAGGCCGAGACATGCCTCTCAATCGATTTACAACCCATCACGGTCCGAATCGAGCCATCCATAGCTTGCTGGTAACTCCACGACTCGCCTGCCATGTATTTCCATTCCTTCCACCAATATCTTGCTTCATCCACGTCACCGTGGAACTGCGCTTTCCAAGTAGAATCCAGGATCCGGCCGCCGCTCTGCTTTGAGCTCCTCTTTGGTCAAAGCTCTATCGACTTCCTGAACCGCCACCAGCTCCTTGACTTTCATGATCTGACCTGCGACTTCGGGTGTGACTGGGTAGAATACTGTCTTCATTATTTGGCGGAGACCCAGTGCTTTCAAGACGCCTTGGGTCCGTTTGGGCAGGCCGATGCCTGATCGCATGAGGGTTATCCGAAAGTAAGACATTGTGCTGAAATTATTCAGTCAACAAGCAATTCTTCAATTGAGGTCTAGATAACATACCTTCGTCTGCAATGATTTGGCCCTTTGTGGAGAGTTGAGATGGAGTCTGTAGTTGCCAGGAAAACCATTCGCGACCTCGGCAAGTTCCGAAGTACACCCAACCACCACCAAACTCCAACGTCTCAACCTCACCTCAAATCACCAAACATGGCATGAAGAAACAACGAAGACATTGCACCGCTTGCTCCCAAAATGGCGATGGAAACCTCTTCTATCAAGCTCGCCGAGCTGCTCCGGCACCCCGATGATCTGGACAAAATCCCCGCCTTGAAGTCCGAATACATTCGCAAGAAGGGCACGGTTGATGCCCAGCTCCGGAGCGGGTTGAAGGAGCAATTGGAAATTACACAATCTGGCATGAATGGAATTACAGATGGGCAACGGACAGTCCAGCTCATCAAGGAGGAAATGATGAAAATTGACAAGCTGTGTGCTGAGGCACAGAACATGATTCGGGATTTCCCAAACATCAACCTAGTTTCTCAAACGCATCGGAATTTCAGCGCGGTCGAGACGATGAGGAAGAACTTAGATGGTTTTAATGATCGGTTGCAGCAGGTCGAGGTGTTGCTGAGACAGGATGATCAAGATCTGGAGAATATGCCGAATCTACTCACTGTGCACTACGAGTTGACACAGTTGAGGAATATACGAGACGATGCGATGGAGCAGATTGCAAGGGCGGATGACGCGGGAATGCATGCCACACTGGAAGACTATTTTGCGAGGCTGGACGAAACAATTGATTGGTTTGATGAGCATGTTGGCACCATTGCACTGAACCTGATCAATGTCCTGGTTAATGGGAATAACGGGTTGGTGGTGAGGCTGGCGGTCGTTCTTCACGAGGAAGAAAAGAGTGACAAGAGAGTCAAGGCGTTACAAGAGGCTTTGAAGGATCATAAGGAGATGGCAGTCCGGTTCCAGAGTATCACAGACGGAGCCAAGACCGTGAGGGGATATAAGGAGAAATTCCTCCAAGCAATTAAGATCAATGCGGAGCAACAAATCACGGAAACGAAACAGGCCTTTTTGGAGGATCCATCGAAGCTAGAGAAGAACCTAAAATGGTACTTCAACGATCTTAACGCCGTGAAGCAAGGGATGGTTCCCTTAATGCCAAAGAAGTGGAAGATTTTCCGGACTTACGGCAAGATCTACCACCAGTCGATGCACGACTTCCTCATTGGCATGATCGACGATCCGAATACTACCTCTGCTAACACGCTGGCTATTCTCAACTGGCCTGACAAGTACTACAAGAAGATGGCAAAGCTGGGCTTCAAGCAAGACGAGTTAGAACCTCCAATTCTGGATGGCCGGGAGAGTGAGTTGGTGCGGGAGTTCCGCCAACTTATCATCAGATTCCTCGATCAGTGGATTGATCGAATCTTCAAGACGGAGCAAAAAGATTTCGCAGAGCGAAACGTGGATGGCTCGAATCTTGATGCGGATGAATATGGCTACTTCAGAACGAAGAATTTGGTTGATTTATGGAGAATGCTGTCAGAGCAGGTCGATGCAGCTGGGAACTCCGAACGAATGGATGTCGTGGAAGGTGTTATAGACGCTATGGTTCTCAGACTGAAGACCAGACAACAGACCTGGCAGAAAATGCTCGACGATGAGGCGGCCAGATACTATGGCAATACTCCTGAGCTCGAAGGGTTCCAGGCTTTACAGGATTGGCTTGTAGCCACTGCAAATGATCAGATTGCTTGTATAGACGACAACGAGGAGGAGGGTCGATTTGCATACCTCACAAGTTTCCGCCAAAAGTTCGAGCCTTTAGTCTCGCCTGTGTATCTCGAACGAGTCGATGTGGAAATCTCAACACTTCGCGATGGTTATGTGGATCTCAGTACACATTGTATAGCAAAATTCGCACAGCTCATCTTTGCTGTGGATTTCAGGACAGTCATGCCGGACTTCTTCACGGCAAAGTGGTATGGCGCAACAGCGATGAAGCAGATGGTTGTCACATTCGAAGAATACGTTGGAGACTACAAGAACGTCCTTCACCACTCGCTACTTGATATCTTCATCGAAGAACTTGCCGACGAGCTCCTGATACGCTATTTATCGTCAGTCAAGAACAAAGGTGCCAAGTTCAAGCGCCAAGATCCTTTCAGAGACAAACTATTCAGCGACGTTTCAACGGCCTTTGAATTCTTCAACAATAACAACTACCTAAGTCCCGACGTCGCTGAAACCATTAAGCAGAAGTGGAAAGTCACGCAGAATTTCTTGGATCTAATTGAAGCTGAGAAAGCCGCTGTGCCAGACGTATTTGCCGCATTCAAGGCAGAGTTCTGGGACTTGCAATTAAGCTGGGTGGAAGCTGTGCTTCGGTCGCGAGACGACTTTGACAGGAGCACGCTGAATGCTGTCAAGGCCAAGGCGGCGTCGATCGATGTCACGCGAGGACTAGAGACAATAATGAGCAAGGTGAAATAGGTTGGGCTTTCAGGCTTGAGATATATGTGATGTGAGCGTGGATTTTAGCGGGCATTTCCTGGCGTCAATGGCTAGAAATCATGGGCAGATACTGGAAGTATTGTACAGTAGATCAGAAACTTGATCGTATACTAGCAAGGAAATGTGGATTAGCACACATCTGCGGTGAAACTTAAATATCATATCAGTCCCCAATTTCATTGCTGTGTCACGTGTGAGATTGAGTGACACGATTTGATTGGCGAACGCGATAACAAAGACGCGACATCGAGATCTTGTCGGGCACCCAACAGCACAACACAAAATGGTATGAAGCACACTACGTTTACTTTTGATGCAAGAATTCTGACATATTTAAGGCCCCCGAACCAGAGATTCTAAAACGAAAACGATCACGACCTTCAGATTGGTGGGCTGCTGCTCCAACTACCCCACAACAACCAGATGAGCCACCGGCGAAGAAGCGCGGAGGACCTTCCGGTGCGGACGCAGTTGTCAAGGGAATGAAGGATGCGCCTGCGGCAGGGAATCGTGGAAAGGCTACGAAGGGAAAGGAAGTGGCGAGGGATAGCGAAAATAGAGATGAGGATGAGTTACAGGAGAAGCCGGTGCGAAGGGGACGAAGTTCTGATGGTAGAGAGGAATTGCTGGGTGGAGACGGGAGCTCAAGAGTTGCTAAGAAAGCGGAAGTATTGAAGGGAAAGGGCGCACAGGAGGTCAATGAAGATCAATCGGCACCTAGGAAAGGGAGGAAAGCTGCCACCGCGCATGATAAGGAGCAAGTTGGGGACACCGCTGTCGAGAAACCGCTCGCAAAAAGGAGAGGAAGACCGTCAGCTGGAGCGCTTGAGGAGATTGCTGAAGCGGCAGGTTCTTCGAAGCAATCGAATCCGCAGAGGCGTAGGAGACCATGGAACACTGAGGCGGAGAAAAGGGCCGTTACTGGAATCGCAGTCCCAGCGCAGAATGCTGCGAATAAGCACAGTAGACTTCCAGCTGCGGAGCACGTAGTTGAGGCAGAGGTTGAAGAACCGGATGAGGATCCAATCGTACAACAGAAGCGCCCTCTACAGAGGAGCAGAGCAGATGTCAATGACCCCGTTGATGAATTGGTTGATAGCAATTTTGGGGAAGAAAAGAAGAAGAAAAGGCGCTCCGGTGTTGAGATACTTGAGGCGGAAGCTCTTGCCTTGACAACAACTGAGGACTACGCAAAAGGCAGACCACGACCTCCCACCACTAAAGTGCCTTCCACAGATGATCGGGAGCGAGGCAGGAAACGTACCCGACACTCGGATGTCCACAGTCAGGATGTTCGGCCAGCAGCTTCATCTATAGTCGAAAAGCGAGAAAAGGGCCGAGCGCGTACACGACTATCGGATGCAGAGCTTCAGGGAGCAACCATGGCTGGGCCGTCGAACACAACAAAAATTAGTCGCCACCGGGACCAGAGAGTCGGAGTCGAAGTTGCATCTTCAAGACTGCGTCATTCTGGGCCGAACAAGGACGCCAAATCTGTGGAGAAGCGGACAAAATCTACCAAAGGCTCTTCGGTGACTGAGCCATCTCAAACAACTAAGAAATGGACAAGGCCCTCGAATGGGGAGGCAGTAGAGAGGGTGATTCTAAAGCCTTCAGAAGCTCACAAGAAAGTCTCCAAGAACCAATCTCAAGAGGAAAACCAACCTCGCAAGCGGAAGGGTATAGAGAGTGAGTATTAGCATTCTCTTATCCGTCGATCTAAGTCTAACTGCTGCAGAACATCCAGAAAGCCCGCATGTGAAACGACGTCGAATAGAAAAGCCACTGCAGCAGGATCCAGTCACCCCTGAACCGGAAGATGCACCTGTATATCAGCATCTACAGGCAATTACTCGTAGAGTATCACGCCAAACTATCGAGGCGAAATGGGAACCTTTACCGTCTAGCTGCATTGAACGTATTTCCCAATTGTTACACGACCTTCAAAGACCGGTGGTTGTTCGCTACAATGATGAGCGCAAGAAAACTCAATCAAGCACAGCTCTACAAATGATCTCTCGTAGACTTATCAGCAAGATCTCGAAAGGGCTGCCTTTCCCGCAAGGAACACGCAACCACCGGGAGGATGACTTCGACTTTGAGAAGATCTTAGATCACAATAGAGCTTTGGAAGCACAAATCACCCCTGTACTCCATGCCAATGAGCTTTTAAAGACTCAGGTGAGCAAGGAGCTGGCATTGCTGGAGTCCGAAAGAGAAAGGCTTGCAATATTGGAGGCGAACGCAAGGACCACAGCAGCCTCGAGGAGTGAAGCTGCCCGGAGATTGCATGCGTTGCTTCAACCATCGCAGGGAACAACGGAGACTGAGGGAATGAAAGATGATGTGGGCTTGAGTGTTACTCAAGTTCCTCGCCCATTGGATCTTAGTGTAAGTCTCCTGAATTTCCACTTACACTTACGAGGCTAAACCTTTCCCAGATTCAAGGCGACGAACACTTACAAGCTCTTGTACAGGACCTACATGGTCACGTGGACAGCATTCAAGGCAACATCCGACAGGTGGAGGGTGTTTCTCAAGCCATTTCCAAGAGCAAAGCTGCTATTCAGGCCACGCTCTTTAACCACCTTGATAGTGTGCAGTATGACGAAGTCGTGTTGGGAAGTGAATGATGGGGGCAGGAGATCAAAACACACTGGACAGGTTACGGTACCTCAAGGATGCGCAGATCAGCGCTATGATTGCATGACATGTTGTACGACTTCATGATGAAGCATAGCTACCCAAATAAAGATACCCAAGTTTCGCCATCGCGTCACATGAGAATTCCCAAACCAGAGGTTGCTTGCACTGATAACATGCAGCATGTAAATTTGTACCTGTCGCAGTGGGGCTCCCGAAAGACCCTTGTGTGTTTTCTCGGCTTGGTGCTAGCCTTGATTTGCACCCCCGCCCTAGGATCTTCAAAGACGACAACCACTTGGCGACAAGAACTGCCAGTCGATTCCACAAGCTTATTTTGAAGCTGCGAAAGCTCTGGAGGATTGGTGCTCATTGATTGAATAGCCTCAATCGATATTCATAGCTGACACGACGACTTTCGAAGCTCCACTTCGAGAGCGCCTCCACACGCGACCTCAGCTCGTCTGGAAGACGACAGCGCGACGTCGCAACCCGATGGAAGCCCTCGAGCTCGAGGCGTAGACTCCAATGTCATGGAACAAAATGGGACAAGCAATGGGCAGGAGGCCAAGCCGCAGAAGTCCCCTCCCGCGTCTGGCGCAAGCAAAAGCCCCAAGAAGAGGCGCAAAGTAAATCATGGTACGTCCAGCGTATCAACGGCCTCGAGCAACCTCGAGGATATTCTCTGAAACATCTACTGACCTTGGAACGTGTTCCTGCAGCATGTGTGTATTGCCGCCGATCTGTAAGTCCTGCATTGGGTCTACATACATAGAAGTACTCGGTGTATGCGCCTATGCGCATATTGTTTGGCAGAAGCTAATTCGATCTGGTATCTGACCAGCATATGACATGCGATTTGGTACGACGTCCTTTTCAATAATGCAGCCTCTCGTGGTACACAAAGTACTCTGACTAACATCTTTCTGTCACACAGGAACGCCCATGTGCACGCTGTATAAAGCGCAACATCGGACACCTCTGCCATGATGAGCCCCGCGAACCGGAATCGGCCACGAAAAAGCCGAAGAGCCAGCATAGCAATTCTGCGGCGGAGGATGCTGGATCGCCGCCAGATCACTTGCAAGGCAATGTTGAGAGCGGCATAAACAATTCATTCGAGGAGCAATCGCAAGATACAGGTCTCGACTTGGGCACAATTGCAGCCTCACAAGGTGGACCATTACAGATTGTTCAGCCCTCGCCTGTATCAGGAATCCAGGCAAATGCTCTCAACAGCGCCAGCAATCAATGTAAGCTTGGTTCCTGCTCAATTCGTTGTAAATGAGTAATAAAGAAAACGTAGTCATCGGGTACTCGAACGACTGGCTTGGTTCTCAGAATCAATTCCACGATATGCATAACTACCATCCCTCATATATGTTCAATGCGCCGGAGGTTAACAACGAGTACAACCTTCTGAACGACTTTCTGAACAATAGTTTACTGGACGACGGTGCATTACTACCAGACGACACGTCCAACTTCTACGCAGATCAATCTGGCGTCATGCTACCTGGAGCAGGCAACAGCAATGCTGGTCCTTCGGGAACGCAGCAACAGGCAACTTTACAACCACCTGGAAATCCTCTAGGCAATTCCATTTCCAGGCCAGCGAGCGTCATACCCACTGATAAAGCACGCGAGTATTATCTTCAAGCTGCTGACCCGACTGGTAACGATGCGCCTGAAGAGAGAATGCAACGACTTCTTCGAGCAAAGTATGATGCGGGGATGCTGAAGCCCTTCAATTACGTAAAGGGCTACGCACGACTATCTGCTTATATGGATAGTCATTTGCATGCAGCCCAAAAGCAGAAGATTCTTCGACAATTGGATCGATTCAGGCCCAAGTTCCGAGAGAAGGTTCAGGAGTTGACAGACATCGAGCTCATATACGTGGAGATGTGGTTTGAGCGCAGTTTAATGGAGTACGATCGCGTATTTGCAAGCATGGCCATACCTGCATGTTGCTGGAGGAGAACCGGCGAGATCTTTAGAGGAAATAAAGAGATGGCGGAGCTTATACATGTCCCTATAGAGAAGTTGAGAGATGTCAGCGTTAGAGGATTAACCCCGCTAAACTATTGCTAATGATTGTAGGGCAAAATCGCATTGCATGAAATCCTCGCCGAGGAGTCATTGGTCAACTATTGGGAGAAGTTCGGTGCAATTGCTTTCGACCCTGCTCAAAAGGCACTTCTCACTTTCTGCTCCCTGAAGAATCCAGACGACCAATCAAAAGATCCGACGATCAAGTGCTGTTTTTCGTTTACGATCAGGCGAGATGATCACAAAATGTAGGTCATCCACATCCAACGCTTGTTCGGTAGCATCTTTGCTGATCAGCACAGTCCTTCTCTCATTGTTGGCAATTTCTTACCTCAAGACCCAGTGAAGCATTGAGGTCTTTCTACAACCTATTGCGTGTAGATTTTAGGGTGACAAGTACATAAAAATTACTGGCTGGCTGGCGTTATTTTGGACTTGGGAACCTTAGTCCATTGCAGGTAGCATCGACCCGAACTTTGGAATACAGCTTGCGTAGGCGTGCCATTTTCTCCTGTAAATCGAATGAAAAATCCGTTACACCCAATTTCCGAGAAGTTCTCTTGCATTGTAAAGTTGATCTCCTTTTCATCGCTCGCTTGTTCTCGCCAATTTTCGGCGTAAAGGAACAACGACTCCCGACTCGTGGGTCAACCACCCTCTTCCAATGACAACAATATGGCGCCTGCACAATCAGCGCGTCCGGAGAAAGACAAGCGCATAAAGACTATTCTTTGCAAGTCCTTCTCCCTTTTCAGCGCGCTTTGCTAACTCGTCATGATATACAGCGTTCGCGACAGACCTCCAAGCCCAGCTAACTGCAGCCACCATAGCAAGAACACCGGAGACACTCCTCACGGAAATCGAAAATCAGATATCCAACTTTCCCAATAAGTTCGGTGCGATCGCTGCTTCGAAGAGCGAAGAGGTTGATCAAGTTGGTACAACAATCTGGAATCTCTGCACCCGGCTTCGGCGCGACGTCGAGTCCGACAATCCAAAAGATGTTCCCATCATCCTGCTTCTTGTGCGAGTATTCTCCTTCTTGCTGCTGGATGGAGCCTACGAGTGTGGAAAGAATCCTCCTGGCAATCTTGCGAGACTGATAAAGATTGGAATTAAGGCTGGGAAGAGCTGCATAGGTTTGTGCTACTCTTGACGATAAATCTGTCTGCTTTCTCTACTGATGATGTTTTAGAAAGGAAAGAAGGCGACTTAGCTCTCAAGGTCCTCGAAAAAGTCGGGGGTTACATCAAACCAGATCCGGGAGTAACGCCAGGCGACAAGGAGGCCTGTGAGCGGCTGACACCAGAGTACTATGTGCTCAGGACGGCTTTGGTGAGCATAATCCGTTCATTAACGAACTCGACTAACGCTCGTGTAGGCATGGCATCGTGATCAGCTCGACATGGCAGATCACATGTACAAATTATCGATATCAACTATCCAAGGTTTCGATTACAATGTTGCAGAGAGCTTGGCAGACGTTTTGTACGAGATGGGCAAAGATCTTCTACATAAGCAACAATATCAATTGGCCGTCAAATGGCTAGACAGGTCGTATGAAGTTCTGAATGGTCAAGAGTTGGACAGGCTTAGCATTGATGCCAGCGAGCTTCGAACATCAATCATGCAGACATTGATCAAAGCTCTGTTATATCTGAAGAATCCGGAGGCACTCGAGAGAGCTCGTAGCCTTATCAATCTTCTCGAGAGTGTGCTTGGAGATAAACTGATCGTCTTGCTATTAAAGCTGGAAATTCTGTCCGCGTCCTCGTCTGAAGTTTTCGACAGCAGTCAATACAGCGATCTGCTACACAGAATGACTCGATCGATACCTATGTCAGAAGTCAACTTCAAATTGTTCATGTTTCACGTACGAAAGTTGAACGATAAAAGTCCAAGTTTAGCATGCAAAGCCCTCGACGAGCTTTTGAATCTGCGAATCCTAAGAGAAGAACGGGAGGAGTTCATCGAGAAAGTTCTGATTACTCGAATTTGGATCACAGTCAGCCAAAGGGAAACCGTCGAGGCAATAGAGGCACTTCAAGAGCTGTTTGCCCTCATCGTCAGCAACAGCAAAAGGGCTATCAGCTCAGCGGCCACGCATGGGGCTCATACAGTTAGTGGATCTTTTCCTAGTTTGAACTTGGGGTGCTAATTATGATAGATATTGTGGAAGCGAATCGAATCGAGCTACGCTGCAGGACAATTCCAAATGGCTGAAAAGTGGTGCCAACTGGCAACTCATCAGATATTTGTGAATTCGGGGGAGCACAATTTAGCTCGCATCTCGAGGTCAAGAACATCCAAACTTATGACACGAAAATAGACTGACATGTAAATTAGGAAACTTCTTCTTTGTGCCATGGCAAGAAAGGACATGGGCAGCGCAAGGGAGATATTCTCTTCGATGTCGGACTCTGCCAAGAACGAGCCTATGAGTCAATTTCTCATGCACAAGATTGCCGTCCGATGTGGGGAAAATGAACTCGCAGCCGAAAGTCTTCAAAGAATCAGTTCTGCGACCACAAAAGACCCCACGCTCTTATATGCCAGTTGTTTGGACGCCCAGCAATCCGGAAACAAGCTTCAAACTATAGCCGCTCTCCAACTTGTCCTCGAGAAATATGGCTACACTGCTCCTTCCGCGATACATCTGCCTTCTCTACTCCGCACAACAATACAGCTGATAGTTTCATTACAGACGGAACCGCAGAACTTAGCAGCCTTGGGAGACCTGGAACAGACTGTGGAAAAGATGTGCAAAGCATTCGAAGGAGGTAATTGATTTTATGACTCTGCTAACACATATTCTGACGGGTTGCATAGCTGTGTCCTCGATGCGCAAAGTTACTGGTCCAGATAGTGTCTGGGAGGTTCGCGAGCTCGACTGGTTCTCCAAGAACTCATACAATCTCGTCATCAAGAATCTTTCTACTTGGACTCCACGCCACTCTTTACGAATGTTGACGTGTTGCATCGCCTTTATCGATCACTACCCGAAGGATATCAGCGATCAAATATCAGAGGATCTTTGCCTGCGCAAAATGTTTTGCGAGTTCTCAGCAGTGACTGCCCTCCTCGCCTTGGCTCGTGGCGAGGACAATATCGAGACCCAGCTGCAAGACTATCTCAACCTCCGGAAGCATGTAGACAGTTTCGATGCTTTATTACAAGAAAAGGCAGGTAAGCTAGGGGAAGACGCCGAAGAAGATCTCCTCCGAAAGCTTTCGATTCTGATTGTCTTTGACTTCGAGGCTGCTTGTCACTTGAAAGCTTGGGATGATCTTCATGAAATTATTATCAAGTCAGATTGCTGCAAGAGCTCAAGAGTATACGAGTTGATGGCAGATTGTATCTTGTGCTCCCAAGCTCCAACCCAAGGTTCGTTCGTCAGTGATATTCTCTATCCCTGGCAAGTATTGACTCTTTGGCAGTCTTAGTTTCGATTCTGAAGAAAATTATTAATGCGGCCTGGGGCCTTGACACAATGGACATTCCAAAGCTTGCCAAATACATGCGTTGTCTCTTCCAAGTCGCCATGTTAGATAATATGGAGGTCGCCGAGCAACTCCTTGATAAGGCCCACGAACAAGCAGAGGAGGCCGCAGAGGTCTGAAACTATTGTCCGTCATTACGAAAGCCATGCTGATGATGAAGCAGACCGATCAACCATATCCAAATGAAGAACTCGAATGGATTGCCACTCGCTCTTTCAACTATGCAGTTGATCTATACTGCGCAGGCGACGAAGATGGATGCAAGAACTGGGCAGCGAAGGCTTTGAACATTGCGCATTATTGTTCAGATGATGGAGCTCTTGAGAGGCAATTGCAGAATAAGTTGGTGGTTCTGAAGCTTGATACTTGAGTTGTTTACTGAGTGCTGCTGCTTGTAATAGCTAAACATTTGCCAGGAAAGGTTGGGGAGATGTTGGCATCGTTATGTTGGCTTACGAGATGTTTCCGTGGATGATTGTAACACGTCTAATTGTATTTGAGCTATTGCTATCAATAAATACAACATCTTTCCTGGCTCATACCCCTAAAGGGACGTGATTAACATGCTACAGAGGCCAGTTTGATGTTTGATAGTGGGTGGTGGGAAAAACTGAGCCAGGCAGTGAGATCCTTGACTCTATCTGATAGAGTTGAATCACTGGCGTGCTATTCCTACCAGTGTGTAAGCCTTATGTCATCTGTTAAGCTTATGATCCTACGCCATACTCAGTGAGATTTGCGAGATCCTCGTCTTCCCCTATTCACTGTTTACTTTCCCTTAAGCGAGCGAGCTTGTCAACAGATCTACCAAAAAATAAAAAGAGCGCCACGGTATTCAGAAGAGAAAAACTATGGTATTGATTATGTGAAGACAGGGTTTCAACAATGAAGTTCCATATTGTAAGGCAAGGAAACGTTGGAGATAGTCGAGTGAGCGGATTACAAAGAAAAGAAAAAAGTGTATTGAAATGCATTGCCCGGCAGGAAAGACTGCACACAAACGGATGGCATCCTATGAGTTGACAATGAGATAGCCCATGACAGCAGTAAGAGCCACTGAGATATTTTAAGCATCATTAAAAAATGTAATATTGAAGACAAAACGCGCCAATACGATTCTTGGAGTGATGGAAGGAATGCAGGTAGCTCGAGGGACCTCGGCCCCATGTCACCTGACAAGCTCACATTTCTGTAAATATCGCACTTCACAATTGGAGATCTTGCCAGTCTTCTAGCCGTTGAGTTGACAGAGAAGCAACATTTCTTCTGATTATTTGACTCCGAAATCTTGAGTGTTATGCTCATGTCCATGGTGAAGGGTTCAAAAAATCCAGGATAGGCGGCCGCACACGTGAGCTGCAAACTCATGCACAAAAAAAGATAAAATTGGAGAGAACGTCAAAATTTGACATGTAGAGCATCACAAAATGGTCGAGAAAAATTGCAAAAGAAATACCGCGTCCGGTACCCAGAAACTGATCCGCGTAGGGCTCATTGGCTGTTCGTTTCTGTGGCAGAGCATACCTTCGTCTGTTAGTCCCGCAAGTCAATCGTTATTGCGGCTGACTTAACAGTCCGTGGCCTCTTTGTTGGAACCAATTTCTCCAAATTCAATTCATATAGCTTGGTCCAAGTGGTGTGTTCACTAGTTGGGATAGAGCTAAGCGTACCAGTGTTCGTGGGTTCAGTGACGTGTGTACGGAAACCGTGAGGGAAGGAGCAACGCAGACTATGATGCACAAGTTCTGAATCTTCGAGATGTTCGTTATATAAGGTGCTGCACACCGAGAATGGGTGAAACCGTGCAAGTGAGAGGGAAGGCTCACACCCATGTCATTGGAGAGTACGAGCAAGGCTGGTGGTCTCACTGGATTCAGTGCCTTCTGGGATGGATTTGAGCTCCTACCTTATTTAATTGTAAAAAATTATCCTCTGTCTATTTCTCTGCCCCCTGTTTTACAAATTAATCTCACATCTCGATTTCCCAAAGACCCTGACAGCAAAGATTGCTCATGACAACAGAAATAGCCATTGTCCGTCGGACCGAAAGTTCCGTGGCAGCCGTGATAAACAAGTGACACTTTCAAATCACATCTTAGAAAAGCCTATCAGACCCGGATTTGTTGAATACGTTGATGTCGTTCCCCGTCATCTCTACTTGGCGTAAAAATTGCAAGTGTGATTATAATAATAATAGGGCTTTAAATAGCAGTTCTTCAAGTGCACCTGGCCTCACTAAATCACCTTGAGAAACAGAACGTCTTTCCTCCTTGCAGAGATAGTTTGATGCACCCGAGAGCTGATATGCGGCGTTTTGGTTGAGCAGTCTAAGCTAGCAGTGCCATAGACAGGCTCCTTCCCAAAATGACGGAGCAGAAACCAGCTCGTTGTATTCACTCCTCTCACCCTATTTAAGAACTCATAACTATCATTCAGAACAAAGCCAAAAGCTACAACCGGTACCCAGAAGACAGCCAAAGGCATGTCTGTTTCCTACCCAACTTGTTTTTACTTTTTCGCAAAGACCTGCTTCATCCGTCGAGTCCGCTCGAATGCAGGGCCTTGGACGAAGCAACATTCCAAAGGCATGGGACTAATGCGTAAGAACCAGCAAATTCGGGACAGTGACAACAGATTGTTACTTGACAACAAGAGGAGGAAATTATGCTTCTATAAAGCTTATGTGTGTTCGGGAGACGAAGTTGAAGCTGAATTTCGAAGCACGTCCTGTTCTTGGCAACGAAAGAGGGTGACTACGGAATGAGCTGCTGCGATCAGCAGTCCATCGGTTAGGAAATCGGCTTCACCAAAACGATGTCTCTGGCTCGGAGATAGAAGCCACCTTCTTATACCTTTACACCCCACATAGTAGACTTTCTTGCCTATATGATCATCGCGGCCAGGAAGGGACGTGGAGTGGCCACAACAGAATCTTGCAGTTGTGCAAATCTTATTTACAATGCACACAGTGCAGGCCAATCCCCAAGCTTGGACAAGAATACATATCAGCAGGAACGCGGGCAAGTGCCCTCCTCAATCCTTCCTGAACCTTTTTTATCACCGCCATCCCTATATCATCCTCGGATCGTCATCCTTGAGAGATCATCTTATCTGTGGAGCATCTAGCAAGAAGCTCCTGAAGGGATGTTCTCACACTTCGTGCTCGTCTTGCCACCAGTGACCTTATTTCCACTCCAGGTCCATCCGGAACAGGCGCCCTTGCCACAAAGGATGTACACGTTGGTTGCTGAGCTGGCAACGGAACCGGTTACGCCAGAAACGGTCAAGTCGGTGATTGGGACGCCAGTTGTGGGTGTACTGCCATCGAGTTAGTATGAGTTTTATTGATTTGCGTAGGGAGAAAGAGGGGCCTGAATTGCCAGGTTTTGCAGACGAGTCTGTATGCCAGCTAGCTCAAAGCTCTCAGGCTCGGAGACCCCAATTAAAGAAGCAGCAGTTCAGAGTGGAAGGAAGCCTTACCCAGTTGGAGAGCCGTTCTAAATAGTCTCGCCTTAGTAATAATCCTCCACAGTTGGATTTAGATGTGTTCGACTCACCTCATAATCTTGCTCAATAACGATGCCGTACTTAGTGATACCAGAGAGCGTGATATCCTTGTATGTGACGCCAGAGACAGAACCAGTAGCACCTGAGACTGTCTTGATGCGGACGCCATTCTGGGAGTCCTTGATGGTAGATCCGCTGATAGTAACAGTCTTGACAACGTTGTCAGAGCGGCCACCAACGCTACCGATTGAGAGGCCTATGGAAATATTAGTTTTCAAAATTTTTAGAGGTAGCAGGAAACGCACCGTGGCCACCCGAGCAAGTTCCACCCGTGAAACTTATCGAGGTTCCCGAATTAATTGCTAGGCAATCATCTTGGTTGATACTGTCTAGTTGTCAGATTGGAGCTCACAGCTTGGTATGCAACTTACATGTTTGCTCCGGTAATGATGACACCAGTTGAGCTTCCCACATCAAAAGCATCGGTGTTATGTCCGAGAGAGGCACCAGCAGAGTTGTCCATGGTGAGATCGGTGACGGTCAAATCGGTGGCAGAGTTGATGCTCATGAGCTGAACAGGAGAGTTCTTGAAGTTAAGGCCGGTGATCGAAGAACTCTTCAGGCTGTGGGCATAGAAGAATTTGGGCTTGGTCTTGCCACCTGTACCCAGGACCTCCATGTTAGAATATTTATTGTGCGAATTTTGGGGCATAGGATTCGGGAGTAAGAAGGAATGCGTTCTAAGTGTGTGCGATGCGAGAGCAGCGCACCCAGAAGACTTTCACTAAGAAGAGAATGGGATTACCGTTTGAACCCTCTCCGTCCCACCATTTTGCTCCATTACCATCGATGACATGCCCGGAAGCTCCAGTGACGGTGATGGACGTTCCAGAGACTGAGATGAGAGGACCAGACCACTCCTCGTAGCCGAACGATGTAGTACCTTCGAAAACAACCTGAGAGTGTTAGAAGGCGCTACCTGCTGAGAAAATGCGGCTTACGTGAGTGCCAGATTTCAGTCCAGTCAAGTCAAGTGTGGTTCCGGAAGGAACAACAACGTTGGAAAGAACGATGGTAGCGCAAGAAGTCTTGGACTTGCTGGCGGCAGCGGCACCAGATGAGCCAGAGAAAGTGCAAGATGCTCTGAGAGGTTAATGAGTCAGTATTCCCTTCCAGTACGAAGCAAACGAAAATTCGAGGACATATTCTAAGTTTCTCGAGTCCTGAATATCCTAGGAGAACGAGATTGAAAGAATGGAACCAACCTTTTCGCAAGATCAGGAGCAGCAGTGGGAGCGGGCGCGGGCGCAGCAGCAGGCGCACAAGCAACTATAGAGGCCGTAGCCCAAAGGCCGAACAAGGCCGACAGTTGAACCATAATGAAGGTTGAACAATATACAAATACCGAAAGAATGTAAGGTATATGAGAAAAAGCGAGTGTACTATAGAACCGAAGAGCGAATGTGGGAAGAAGATGTTCTTGCCTTTTCAGAAAAGCAGCTTGAGGCGTTCTTATATCTTGCCTTAGAAGATAAGCAACTTTAAGCAACGCTATGTCTTCAGGGGTATGAGTACCCGTAGATTTTCCGCCAAGACGGACACCGTCAGTCCTCGAATCTGCATCTCGAGTCCAGCCTCACAGATGCCAAGGCTGAGAGATGAGGATTTAATCTATATCTGATAATCAGGTTCTAGAAGTGACATGCTGCTCGTCATGGCAGACCTCATGTTGGCACTTGCTTTCTAGTGGCATGATATAAACCTTTTACCGGCACTGCTTGCCCTGACTTCGTGGCGGGAGGGCCGGGGAATCGAACAGAAAGGAACGTGTTCTAGAAGAAAGTTGCTCAGATAGAGTGTTGCTGGCCAAATGCGGTGGCAGTTCCCAGGAGAGTGTGATTAAGGATCACCCCGCCCAGCTCGGGGATTGTGATGGTGGAGTCCATGGTCCCACTTGAAAGATGCCGATTCGATGGGCATGCTATAAGCCTCACAAAGGTCATCATCTGATGTCCCCACTAGCGGATCTCCTCATCTTATCTGCTGGGAAGAAGATAGTTCATCGGGAGAACCCGAGCGCTGGTCCTTGAGTTGAAAGACAGCGAACTTTGCGAACAACTCATGAGGACAGGGACCAGTGTTTCAAAGCTTAAATCACCTGTCGAGTCGAAACAAAGCAAGAAGGAATGTTCCGTAGAGCCCGATAGGCTCCAATTTTAAGCATAAGCCAACGCTGAATATTGCAGCTGTCATGGAAGAAATTCTTCCGTGAATGAGAGATTGTTCTTCCGAAGCCTTGGCGGCGAGGAAAAGGCTGCAGTATCCAAAAAAAAATCCGGGGAAGTTTGTGTTGTACGGCGTTTTCTGGGTCGTGTTCCCGTCTTGGAAGATGCGGGGGTGACTTGATTGATTGAATGATCATTGATGGTTGTAGCTCTTGCGAGATATGATGTTGTTTCTGGCCGAGCTGGCTCCGCTCCTCGGTTCGGTATCTTGAATTTCAGGGGTGATCCACGTGATCTGTGTCTCCACCCTCTTGAGTGCTCGTAATTGTTTCAATAAGCGGGAAATGGGTGCACCAAGCAAGGAGGGCTTATCTTATTAGCTGCGTTCGAAAAAACCCCTTCACTAGGCCCACTTGGAAGGGCGACTAGAGCTTCATGGAGCTTCTGCTTTCCAATAATTTTAACAACAATCTGGTATATCTTACAATTTTACAAGTACAATCTAAACCACCATGCAATGCACGTCGCTTTTTAACCCAATGTCTAATGCAGATCCTTCCGTTTCACTGACTTAGTACTTCATGCAAAAGCTTCCCCAACACCCCACGAACTCTTTCCGGTTTCTCTCCAACACAAGTAAATACGACGGCGGTGCTCATTGCAAAGGCTAGCGTCTCCTTCCACTGATCTTCCATCAAATATCTTCTTGGAAGCAGAGTAGCCAAAGCCCGAGGTGCAACGAAAAGGCCAAAATCTTTCCTTCGTCCTGCGTTCTCGATCAAGATGCTCCATCCGCATAATGTACATCCGGCGCCAACACACAGTCCAGAGTCAATTTTTTGACGGACTGGTGTCGATGTTCCTAATACGCGAGGGCCGATACGAGTCCGTGTCAGACAAATACCATAATAAAACAATGCTATGAAGGTTCCCAAGAATGCTGAAGAACGAGCTGAAGATTTCACCGCGTTCGTGATGGCCCTTTTCGAGGGGTTTCGTAGTGTGAGGAGAAGGTTGAGAGGAAGGTAAGTTGAGAAGGCCCAAAGGAAAGAACGTCCCAGTCTCGACACCGCATGGTACTCGCAACTCTTGCCCGTGCCCATGTGGACCATCTCACACGGATACGGTATGCTTTTCACTGGATCTCCATACTCCAGAGGCCAATGATAGGACCTACACATGCCTTCGAGCAGGTGAGCCTGGCCAGTCTCGACACCGTCTTCAAGTAATTAGCATGGGATTATCTTTGAGAGAGAGAGAGAGAAATGGGAGCGAGCCGGGAGCTGAAACTTGGGGCTAGCAAATAAAAAGGGGAGTTTAAGATAGGAAACAAAGGAATTTGTTGATTACATTTGATTTCCCCAAATCGGCATCTTCGCAACGCGATCAGGAGCCGTTGATCAACAGCTGCGGCTGACTTGATCCATTTGTTGTATGAGCGCGGCAAACGATCCGGCGTGTATATCCAAGCCCACATGATCAAAGCACAAGAAGTTGAGAAGATCCAAGGATCAGCTAAAGTCGATATAATAAGATCGAGCTTTCAAGCGGTTAGTCAAATTTATAATAAACAGTCGGACACTCTTACCTTGCTCCATTTCCCAGAACCTACCCGTTTTACCTTGCGCTGAGACCACAGCTCTCCGATCATCACATCAAGGGCTCTGGTAACAGCGAAAAGAGACAGGTCCATGGTCCTGCCTGCCCAACGTAGAGGTCTTTCGACCCGGCCGGTGGGAGTATCTTGAGCGACATAGTCGACAAATGCGTCACTGTCTTTGGATTGGAGAAGCTTTAAACTGAACCATGCCGCAATAAAAGTCGAAAGCCATCTTGCAAGCCTGTGAGAATGTTAGCAAATATGGCAAAGTCCCTGACCCTCGAAAGCCCCTGCTCCAGGAAGACGGCGTTACTGGACCATTGGCCCGAAGAGCGACAAGGAAAATATGTAACGGAAGGCCATGGGCTCTTCCCCTGGCCGAATTTGACCGAGTCTTGGTAACCGAGAGTCGGCTTGACTGCCGGACGGATGATGGGGATCTGGCAAAGCCTACCTCAGCTGAGCAACCCTTGAAAGCTTCGCCGCAAAAGTAGCAAAAAATCTCCGGAATGGCAACTAGCTATGGCATTAGACGACTTGTGCAGAGTGGGGAGTATGTGGTCACGTGCCTGGAGTAGAGTTGAACCTCCGACAAGTGCAGCACAAAATGTAGGAAATCTTTGGAACTCCAAACCGCCTTTCAATATTCGAAACAAGGAAAGGTGAAAGGGGTCCTCGGGCTGCTCGCCGGCCTTCTTGCGCCTTCGACTTAGGTGGGTTAAGAGCAGAGTTAAAAGCCTCGGCCCAGTCGAAGAGGCGTATCCCAAGATGTAGGCGCGGAAAACCGGCCTCAATGCAGGAGGCACGACTTGCTCAATTGAAGTCGTTCGCGAGCTGCGAGGGGAGAGTTTCTGCATGGCCATGGGTAGAGGAGATGCCTCCTCTTGGAAAGATCAGCGAACCTGCACCTTTAACACGCAACCCTGTGGCGGTCAGATGACGAAGAACTCCTTGTTTGAACAGGGCTGATCTCGCACTCTCAGATGCAGCGCTGTAGGGGAAGATGCGGGTCATGTCGGTTTGAAGAAAACGTCACAGACTTACATACATGGGGGGTGGGTTGTGGCCGAGGAAATCGCAAGCGGCCTAGAAGGGAAGTCTACCCCGGAATTTGATACATGCGAAGACCTGGAGAAGGGAGTGCAAGTGCACCAGCCTGGGAAATCGAAATTGAGCGTTTTGACGTGGCGCGGTACAGCATGAATGTTCTGATCGTAAATACGCAAAAGAGGCGCAATGGGAAAGGGGTGCTAGGATCAATTGCGGTTTGGGAAGGAGGGCATCGAGGATCTATCTCAGATCTCAGTCCCGGATCCTCGAGGGTCGAGCAGGGGGCCCCAAGCAACAACAGCAGACGTTGGCAGCCTTGGCGGTTGATGCCGTCGAAGAAGGCCCGTCTGCGGCTTCCTTCACAGCGGGGTCGGGTCGAATAGCTAAAATGATAGCTGGGGAGAACTATGCAGAGCGAGCAAAGGAATGCTTGGTGGTGCGGTGAAGAATTGGCGGAAGGGAGAGTACGTAGGTGGTCTGCGTGGCTGCAAAAGGGGGGAGAAGAGGCCCCAGAGGCGTTGCTGGCGCGGGAAAGTGGGTTTGGCCGAGGTTGTCTGCCAGAACAGGGCACAACAGGGCTGGGGAAAGAGGAGTCGCCCAAAACATACAGCACAACAGTCTGAAGAGAAGGATTCGGGATTGTTGCAGGCCAAATAAGGGAAAACTGAGTCGCTCACGGGTCTTTATATTGCTCTTCACCTATCAGCGCGCGTGTCGGCCACAGGGATAGCCTCGGGGACGTTGAGGCCTCTGTTTCGCTCACTTCTAGCGCGGCCAGCCCTGGCCAAGGCTTCTGGCCGGCTCCTCTTCTGCAACGGCTTGAGCTGAGCTGGACGAGTCTGACGATTTGCATGTGAACGGACACCAACCTCACAGGCCGACCAGCAAGCATTATTAGCAGTAGCAGAAGGCTCCCAGCCCTGGCCCATACGAGACTATCATATGCTGTATGCATCTGACAAAAACTTGTGGAGATCCCGCAGCTCTGGATTTTATCTCTGAGAATTGTTGGGAACTGTTGAAGTCACGACCAAAAGTCTCTGAATCGCGCCGAAAAACGCCAATCCAGTCAGCCGACTGCCTACGATATCGATCGAGGACCCGCGCCTCGATACTGCATCTCCACTCGCCAAAGTTCGAGCTCCAAGAAGCTCTCAACCTCACCTGCAGCGGCTTGCCCTGGCCTCTCGCAGAATCTCCCGTCGAACCTAGACGTCTCTGGCCTAGGATTATTGCACCCGCCGTCCTGCCAGTTTCGGACCCAAGTGCCGCCGGATAGCAAAGGCTTATTTATGAGGGGACGAGATACGAGCTCGCTGTTGACCGTTTGTAACGACGACACAATTACGGTGGTGGGGTCATTGAACTTTCTCGCAACTCGGCGTTACGGCACTCATGCTCGCGGTTCAGCGTCCCAGTATGGGTTCATCGAAACCACCGAACCTCGAAATGCCTTTTGGCTGTTGGTCTCCGATTTTACAAGCTCTGCAAGACATCCGCTGACACTTTCGCAGATTCCTTCGACACGTCTAGCTCCAACTTCCCCTTCCCTTCACCTACCGCGCCTGCTCCAGGTCCCTCTATACTCGATGACAACGAATCCAAATTTTTAGATAGCTTCTTCGATGGTGTGAGCTCCGATCAGTTTAACTATGACTTTTTCAATAACCCCCCAGATGGCTCAGAGCTTGGCCTTGGATGGGAGGAACTGCCACCGACGTTTATGGGAACAACATCTTCGTTTGGACAGCAACCTCAACCTGGTAATCATGGGTTCTCGGACATGAACTTTAGTGGGTTGAACCCGCAGATGCACGCCGGACCGTCAATACCTCCCTCCACATCCGCCGATGTTCTGGCAGCAGCTACGCTATTACAAAACGGACCGCATGGCCGATCAATGAGTTTGCAAGATGGAATGTTTCGAGAGGATATCTCAAGACCAATAAACGGGCAGGTTAGGCATCAGTCAATAGCTCAACAGACGCCTCGATCACAAGCCGACTTTCAGCAACGTTTACCTAGTGACGATTTCATGCGGGATACTTTTTACACAGAGATGATGTTTGGAGGTCAGAGTAGTTCGTCGATGCGCCATCGAGGCGTTAGTCAAAAGGCCGACATCCGCTGGGGATCTGACGCAGGGTTTGCAAATGCTCAAGGCTTCGTCCCTCCCGCAAGCCAAGAAAATGTGGCGGCTTCGGAACGATCACATATCAAGGCTGTCGAAGAAGCATTTTCACTTGGAGCTTCCCATATCCCGAGCAGTGCCGACACCTCCCGGCCACCGAGTCCAATTGGCGGCCCAATATCTCACCAAAGAACCAGGTCCATTGGGCAAAAGGTGGAGCAAGAGGATATGGATTCAAGACCACGGAAACGAAGGAAGAGCAAATATCAAGAAGAGGCGGATGATGATGACGACGAGTCACCCGTTTCACCGACATTCAAGACAGGGGTCAAGAAGCGGAAGTCTAAGAAAGCATCAGAGGAATCGCCTGCACCGGAATCGGAACAAGCAAGTAAACGACGCAAGTCTGCCGCTGCTGCCGCTGCTAAAGCAGTACGAGAAAACCTCACGGAAGAGCAGAAGCGGGAAAATCACATCAAGAGTGAGCAGAAGCGTAGGACTCTCATCCGAGAAGGCTTCGAGGATTTGGGAGAATTGGTACCAGGATTAAAAGGTGGCGGTTTCAGCAAAAGTGCTGTTCTCATCATGGCTGCAGACTGGCTGGAGGAATTGATACACGGGAACGAGATTTTACAGCAACGGCTCGATCAATTGGAAGGTCGGTGAGGCTGGGCAAGGGGCTAAAATAGGTTTACGGCGAAAATGGCATGTATGGAGTATTAAGGGTTTACCACGGGGAGGCTCGGTGTCGATTATAATTGGAAGGCATGGTGGTTTATGATACACAAGAATCTCTGTATGGGGTTCCTCGGCATGAGGACAATGGTTTCGGTTCGGGTGAGCTCGGGGTGGCTCTATGCGATCCGCGGCTACGTACTGTAATGACAGACATACTTCCGAGAACTTCAAGGTTCTTCACAAATCTGTCTACAACTTGCTGCTGGATGTGGTTTTTCGGTTCACCCCTAGAGCAGTCGATTACACCTCGGCTCCCCTCTTCTGCACCTTGCGAGCCGAACCAGGATCCGCCTTCAAGAAGGGTATGTTGGAAATGGCTAACCAATCGCAAGATTCTCCTGAACAGAGTTTCCTCTTTATTTATAATTGCTCTCATCTGAGTTTTCTAGGCACCAGTGGCCACTTTTCCATTCTCTCGGCCAACATAGGGCTCTTCTCATCCCTTCTGCGCTACCTCAAACTACAACCTCTCCTCCAAGCCAGCAATCCTCTCCCTCAAGCTACGCCCCCAAAAATACCTCGCCCAATCTCCATCCCCCTTAGAGTTTTGACTGCTTTTCCATTCGCTCACATCCCCAACACCTCCAGCAAGAACTTCAGATACTCAACCTGCTGCCTCAAACTCAGACCCAGTTCCGAGTTTAACGTTTGTTCTCACGGAACCCTCGGCAAAGCAATCTTCTCCAACTCCGCCAGACTCTCCTCACTCCCACAGACCTCCGGCAAGCGCTGCTTCATTCATGCCGAAGTGACCATCTTCTACCAGCCGTACCTCCGGCACCTTCCACAGCAACCCCCCTTCTCCTCTCCCCGCCTCCGCATTCCCACAGAAACAGAAACAGAAATGCCCGGAGTGTACCTCCGCCCGCCAATCCTCTCACACTCACTCGAAATCTCCCAATCAGCCTCCCCTCTCTCCACAGCCTCATCTGCACCACCTCCACGAACGCCAAGACCGCACTCTCCTCCGGCTAGCACTTCGCCACAGACGTGAACATTTCCAGCTTGGGGAAGTAAGTGCGTAAGGATCGAGGGTAGGAAGGGTTCGTGCGAGACGTGGAGGTGTCGGTGGTGCTGGGCTAGTTGTTTGACTTGTTTTGAAGGGCTGGGGAGAGTGAGTGGTACGAGAGGGATGTTGTTACTGCCTCAGTTGAGGTAGAGGGTGGTGGTTGGGAAGTTTTGATTTGGGTTTCTGGGTCTGGGGATTGGGCAGGGGAGGCCAAAGTTGGATACTTGGGGGCTGGACTTGGGGCCTAGTGAGGTTTCTTTGAAGAATTAAGAGTGATTGAAGTTCTGAGGGGAAGTTTGGGGTTTGTCTCCTCGTCTCTCAAGGAGCTGTGCTGCCCTTCCTCTTCGGACATAAGACATTGTCCAAGTGGCTGATTCTTAGAGCTTCAGAGCAAGCAACGTTGAAGGTAGACAATCCTCGGGCCTGGAAGCATATACTCCCAGATCTGGAGTCTGATCAAACTTGGGAGAGCCCCTACGTAATCAGCTCGGATGTCATTTTATTCTCTGATGAGAAAATGGGGAAATTGAATTTCTTTAAGGAGAGTTGTGTTCTAGTAGAGATTACTTGCAAGTTTTTATCAAAACGATAACTTTCATGTTTACCGCAACCTTGGTCTACTCTTTTGGCCCCCGGGGAAGTAATGTTTTCTGGATTGAAGGATTCAGGGGTCACTTGCTGCCTGGAGCAGGTCCGAGATGCTTCTCTCTCAAGAATTGGATGAGACTTTACAGTCAATTCTTTAGCTTTATCAGTTTTGGGAAGGTCACTAGGTAAGGTATAGAAACGACTGTATCGAGGTGAGTAATCAACCTAAATATCGGGATCAGACAATCGGATGTGAGACTCGGTCTACTTTTCCTCTGAAGCAGCTGGTGTATCATACCCGTCCTCTGCTTTGTCCCTCGGACGCTCTTTGGTGGCTAGGGGGCATATAAGTATGGTAAGAAATCTATCTACGACTCTAAGCAGAGTGAACTCCCAGATCTTTTACAGCTCAACAGGTAGCTGAGCAAATTAGTGAACCATGCACTCATATCAAAGGTGTCATCGGTGATGGCCCAGAATTCGGAAGCCATAAGGAGGCTGAAGATAGTTTGTGCCCGGAATGACTGATTGAAATATTGGGATTCGAGATTACACAGAAATGAAAGGCAAGAACCATCGTCTTTCGGATAAGAGAGATTCGTGGGACAATAAGAACAATATTCCGGGCAAATCGAAACGGAAAGATATCTTAGTCCGATCACTTTGTCCGAATGTGGAAAACATTGTAGGACTCAGAAACAGGTTTTAGGACGTGCTTCTACAACATAAATTCATGGGGAAACATAATAATACTCCTCATGATCGTTCCAAAAGTTCTAGGACATTGGAGTCAGAAATGCAGTGAATCTTCTGTTTTGAGCTGATATATTGGAATCGAATATCCCATTCCGGGTGGAACTTTGAGATTAACTGATTGTCCCAATTCTACATGAACAAATGAAATTTGAATAACTTAGATATGATTCACAGTTCGTGTTTGAATACTTCTACGTTCATTGATGAATTCATAACTCAAGACTGTGGAATCGCTCGTGAGCTGCCATGGCAAAAGCTGGCATCGTAGCGCCACACTCATAGCACATCCCTCGGTTCTCATCTTCATCCTCGTCCTCATCCCACTCAGCTGGCTCTTCGGTACTAGTTTGTGTAGGAATTATGTCTTCCGAGCCTGTCATGATGCTGTCCGAGACGTCATTTCCAGCACTTGGATCAGTCAGGAGAGCGCCATGGGACTTGGTTGTGACCTCAGGAATAGGATCAGGAGGCATATCTCTATCTGGAATGTTCCACTCCTTCAACGTTTCTTCTTGTTTCTTGAACATTCGTCCAATGTCTCGGCCTCCCCCCTTGCCATCTTCACTTGCCGTCTCAACCATATTCGTGACACCAATATTTACCAAGCTCAAGTTCCAGCCAGATGGGTATGGATGTAGCTTTCGAAACATCGGGATCAAGGTCTCTTGGACAAGTTTCTCGACTGTGGCATCAACGCCATCCTTAAGGTTGAACACGAAATTTGGTAGGGGACCTCTCCTTGAAATGCGGTTAAAGCTCCTAGTCCTCGTGCCATCAGAATTCAGAGGCGGGCGTGGTCTTGTAGAAAGTATAATTGTCTTCGGATGAGCGATCCAGCGTTTGGTAGTAGCATCATCCTCATCATCCTCAAGGAGGTCCACGTGCAGTCTCTTTATCAAGCTGGTAGCTAGCATTCGAAGCTCTTTGCGAGCCTGCGGCATCGTGTCTAACCGAATATAGGAATCCTCAATACTGATTTGCGTCGGAACTTTCTTTGCTTGTTGGACATCGGTAGGATCGACCCCATTGATTAGTCCCCATGACTTACCTCCAATGCCACGTTCAGCCCCAGGCCCTCCAAGAATTTTGTCAAGCAGCTCCGGGCCCATCCCAGGAAACAATCGGACATCACGGACGGTTACTGACTCTTTTGTGCCTCCATAAATTAGGCCCTCGTCAAATTCCGCAGGTCTTGCAAGAACAAGATTCTGAATTTTGTGTGACATTTTGAAGCCAATGCCGGGTACTTTGCCAATATCATGACTGTCCATGAACGTTGTTACATTACTTTCTACTCCGCCATTATCGGGAACGACATAGGGAGGAAGAAGAGTGGTCTGCCCTTTGGGCTTATTCAGATTGCCAACTAGCTTACTGAGTAACTTGTTGGTGGAGATGCCTACTGTTGACGTGTAGCCTTTCTGCTCCTCTAAGCTCCATCTCAAATGCTGTGCTAAATGGGAGCCGAGAATGAGGCGTGTCATCAGGGATTCGTGATCGTCGGTCGGGATTTTTGTGTCAGACATGGGTGGCTGAGTTTGAGGAATGTTCGGGAAGCCATGCCCTGCAATAACGGTTGAATCAAATGCAAACCCAACGGTCGGGTCATTCTTTTGGAGCTGGAAGAAAGAATTTGTCAAGTCGTTCGGGTTGAGCAAGGCCTGGTTGAAATCAACTATGTCTGTCACATCCATGAACACTTCATCGAAGCCCAGCCGTTCTACCTTCCCACTCCAAGTAAAAGCCTCCAAAAATTTGTACAGCTCCTTGGATGCATCTCGAAACCTGTTGAGATCCTCGCCGAGGACAATGACCACGTCGGGGACTATCTGCCGAGCCTCGTGGATCAGCTGAAGCTTGCGTAGACCGCGCCTTCGGGCTTCGTAGTTGCAAGTGACAATGATCTGCTTCTAGGGCTGACTTTAGAAGATGTCGGAGGATGATTAAAGATAAAGGTGGTGGTTACCTGCTGCACAGCCTTTGAAGGAGTCAGCACAGCTTCAAATGGGGAAGCTTTTGTCGACTTACGAGAGGGACGGACTTCAGCGCAGGATTTTCAGCCTCGAAGACGCTCGCATAGAAACAGTCATAGTCCTGAATCGTATTAGACTTTGGCGTCGTAAGGCATCGGGCTGCGGCAACTGACAAAGTGAATAATGATTCTGTGGTGTCCCTTGGAAGGTTTGGGGGCGGTCATATTGATGGGCGGAGGCGGAGAAGGCATGCGCAAGCTGTTGACGAAGTCATTCTCGCCGCCAGGAAGCTGGAAACACACAATGTTGCAAAGAACGAATGAATCGTGAGGTGAGAGATGAGCTGAGGTGAAGATGCAACTTCGATGTCATGAGTCGTGAGTCGCGAGTCGCGAAAATAGTCTTTTCGGGTAGGTAGCCGACTCGGCGGGGTCTAAAAAAAGGCATCTGGTGCATGGCTTCGGCTGCCTACTCTACCGTGGGGAAGAACTAAGGTTAACGCTAGAGCGCTGGAGAAGGCAGAGCCGGTCGCAATGTGCATTCTCAAGGCCTTACCACACATGCTCACCCCTCACCCATCCCGCTTCGTCTCACACTGAGCATCCATCCCATCTCCAGTGAGTGCCATGGCTTCCTCTCATCGAGGCATGAGGGCCAGGACCGACGATTCGGACGGATTGTCACTCCCGTACCAACCACTCTCTCATCCTTGTGCCCTTCCCGCGGCTCTGGGTGTGATTGAGTTTGCTTCCAAGCTGCCTGCCTGGCACCCCCTGCTCTCCACGTTTACCGTTTTGTCCCAAGGATCGATGTCTCTCATCAGTCATCACGCCTCTCCTCCTATTCCAATACAGTACTGCGCTCGTCACGTTTTTGTCCCAAGGATCAATATTTCTCATCACATCTGTCCTGCTATTTCAATACCGCTTTCGTCACCGTGTGCTCCTCGCGGATCAGCACGCCACATCATATCATCTTTCTTCTTGATCTCATGGCGGTCTGTCCCACGGCAGCGGCCCACCATTTCTATTGCTGGGAATCTGGGCCTCTGGGCCTCTGGGCCTCTGGGCCTCTGGGACTGGGACGCGCTCTCCCGCCCGCTCGCTCTCGCATCCCCCGCTCTGCTGCTCTCTTCTAGTCCTGCGGGCGTCAAGAATAGTCGCTGACCCCGTCCTTGCCGCACTTCTGCATGGATCGAGGCCCTGCCGCGCGCAGCCTCGAAATAGGATTGCCCAGTGGGACGCACCTAAATCTGGCTGTGGCTGACAGACGCTGAGGGGGGCCTGCGCTGCGCCAATCAGCATTGCGCGTTACAGGTGTGATGGCCGTGCGTGTGCCCGCATAAGGCCCCCTCCTCAGCGCTTCAACAGCCCCCAGTCACCAACAGATCTGCCAGACCTGGGCCCCAGCTATCGTTGCACCCTTTTGTTTTGTCCACAGCTTCTAGAAATACCCGTCACACCGCGCCTAAAGTGTTGCCGTCGCTTGCATTGTCGCATTGTCACCTCATCACCTGCATTAGACCAATTTTTGGCGACTTCCCCACCACGGCCATAAGGCGACCTGGGGCCCGAGATCACAGGCTTCACTTATACATAATAAGCCGTCGATCGCTTCGTTGTACCTCCTCTCTATCTTTAGACTTATATCGGTCTTTCGCTGCGGCTTAAGTATCTCAATCTCGCGATTGCTATCTCTTCTTCCAGACCCAAGGTCTGGTGAGAGGAACACTTCCACTTCCCACAGACACCACGACTTGAGACGAACCGCTAGCCGGGTCTTCGGTGCTTGGCTTTCTATCATGCTAGCTTCTGTTCAGACGTATCCGCCCATCACGATGTCGTTGGATTCTTCCCCACGATCTTCTTCTCCGTCCAAGAGGCCGCGGCTTTCTCTTCAAATAAAGACACCAGGCGCGCCTCTGACCCTCGGGAAGTCAACGACTGCGTTGAAAGGAGACATTGACCCCACATCACCCACTGCTTTTAATACACTCTCAAATGCGTATGCCGCTGCCATCGAGAATGCTTCGCCACGAACCGCAAAGCCCAAACCGTTAGATCCAAAATCGAAGCCAACCTCACTACGGCTTGAGACCTCAAACTTCGGCGGCGATAAAGGATATATCCGCCCTTCTCAACGTACACAAACACCTGGTCCCTTTTCAATAACATATCCTGATACTCCCTTGTCAGCATTCCCAAACGAAACTCCTGCCACAGCTCTGCCAGCAGCCGACGTCAAACTTTCCGCAACCGCATCCGCAACTGGGTCCGCAACTGGATCCGCAAGCGCAAGCGCATTAACGACCGCATTCGCATTTACGCCTCCACAATCTGCAGGCTCTGACCATCCAACTCTGCCAAGAATCTTCACATTCGCAGCACCTTCTCCCAACAAAACAGCATCGGGTACACCTCGAACCCCTCGACGGCGGATGACATTGGGCAACTCTTCTCTGGCTGCCCCTTACACACACCCGCGGTCTTTACACAGCATCCTCCGCAATTCCCCCCTTCCCCCGCGCAGTACCGTCACACCCCAGACCCCGACTCGAGCCTCGATGCGACTAGCAGCCAAGGCTAACAAGAAAGTTGGATACAACGACCCGTTGGAGCAAACAATTACAACAAACAGATATGTCAAATCGCATATTGACCTCCTCGCCGAAGACTCGCCATATTCCGCAGGGGAGCAGGACGCAAATCCCAACGAGGCGGATCCGCAGAAATCTCAGACTCTGGAATTTGCAATGACATATGCTGGCGATGAGACGCGAGATGGAGGCCAAACACCCGGACCTTTCGAAGAAATGAGACGCAGAATGGCAGAGAGCGGGTTGGATACTCCCGCATCACGGAAACGCAAGAGGAGAGAAAAGAAGAGGAAGTGGGAATGGACCATCAACACTACCGAAACAGATGTGGAAGACGGAGGAATGACGCCACTGACTGCGGTGCGGAAGACACCAATAACTGCAGTGCGGCGAGGTGCGTCGGTATCTGAGGGATCAGAGGCGGAAATGTCAGAGGTCGAAGCACGATTCGTGCCGTATGAAGCTGAAGACACAGAGATGTCAGAAGCTGATGAAGGTTCTGTACAATCTGTACAATCAGAACCTGCGAGGCCACCTACCTCGCTGTAACATTATAAACACTAGTTTGGTATAATGGATCGGTGAATCTGTTTCGGAAGTTATCTATTGGCATCGAACCATAATAAAAAAAGAATATGGAAAGTTTGCCGCATCACTCTTTTCGGTGTCGAGATTGAGAAATTGAGATTGCTGTTTCTCGCGTGATTCCCAGGCTGCACCGCCAAGCCTCAGCATTTGTTTCTGCCTGCCAATAAGATGAATCACAGTAATCACTGGTGCAGGTGACCTTCGGAACCCAGAATATTTGTGTACAAGTGTTTCACATTTCCTGCAAGGCTTGCAGCCTTCTTTACGGCGCGTCTTCCAGCCTGGTACGCCCCCAACGCGAAGGAGCAAAGACATGTAAATTTGAGAAAATCTCACAGAGTACAAGACACCAGTGCTTCCCAGCCTCACCGTTCCCCTTTCAACATGTGATATTTTGAACTGGTATTGCTGAAGATGGCAACGGACATCGAGAATCAGCTCGACAATGAGGATCTCGGGCCCGTCGAGGCGAATGAGCCCCTGCTCCCCAAGCCCCCCCGCGACCGCTCTTCCAATAAGAGCTCGCGACGTTCTCGGAACAGAAGATCACTGGAAGTCATCGAGCTGGACGACATTCCTCCAATCATCAAAAGCGCAAATGGGAATATCTTCTGGGCAGATGAGCAATGTACCAGGCGAGTTGGACTCACGTCCACGGAAGCTCGTTTGTTCTTGAAGCTGCTCCAGACGGATGAGCCCGAGAACTACAATTATCAGGACTACAAGGAGATGTTTGATGATTTTGGGGCTGAACAGGCGAGGTTGAAGGAGTTAGTTAAGGGGTTGCCGTGGTATAAACTTGATACCTATCGGCAACGAGGGATCTGGAAAGCCAGAATCGAGTGGCTGGAGAGAATGAAGGAGCCGAGACTTTGGTTGCTGTATTTGATGGCGAGACGGAGGAGGATTTTGCAGCAGGCTTCGGTCAGAGTCCTCGCTCGTCTGACAGAAAAGAGACGCTGGAAGTTGGAGAATGGAGGGCACTATGAAAGGGGACGACAGCCGCCTGCTCCAAAGCCGATGTCCAGAGAACACGAGGAAATTCCAGCCTTGGCTCAGATTATGTTGAGTGAGGCAACTCAGACCTCGACGCCGAAGGAGACATCTCCACTTCCTCCTCCGTCAAGAGCGAATCAGCTGTCGAGTGAGGCTACACAAACTTCGACATCGAAGGAGACATCGCCACTTCCTCCATCACGAGGGAGGAACCAAGCTGTGCCTAAAGACCCTGCACCGAGTTCAGAACATCGTTTGAGTCAGTTCACGTCAAGACTACGGGACAGTCTCAGTGCCTCGCGGCACCGACACAGTCCCCGCTCATCTCAAGGCCAATGTCCCATCTTCGAGAAGCCATTCGAGGCTACGAGAGAAGATATCAAGCGTCAAGTGGAAAGTATCATGCCGAAAACAAAGCCCTATATTGTGGTCGGCTGGTTTCATCGGTCAGCTGGTGATCCCAAGGAGCGGATCCTACAGTTCGAGCGGCCCGAGCAACTCTTTCGAGCTATGAGGAAGGGCGAGTATCAGGTAAGGGGGTACAGGGAATATATCTCTTTGAAGAGCTTGAGAGGTTTTGGGCTGTACAAAGTTAGTTCTCCCTCCTTTCCAGTAGATGATGGAAATTAACGCAGACAGTGTGATATCTCTCGCGGAGCACATATCCCGCTCATCCTCAACTCATCCCAGGAAGGAGTTCTCGCCCAGCTGTTCTTTGCGTACAAAGCTTCGTACAGACATGCAGATGACGACGTGACTCGTGCGTGGTATGGCTGGGTTGCTAAGAATCTTAACGATGGCAAAGAGAACCCCTTAGAGGGACGTTATTCGTTACAGTTGCTTTATGACTGGTCGAGCTATCGATTGAGTACTGTGGTTGCTATCCCAGTGATTTTGAGCTTGGCGATTGGGACGTGGTACATGATGGGACAAGGAGATGTGGTGACAGCTTGGACACTGGCATTGTATATTGTTACTACGGCAGCAGGTGAGTTCTCTAGTCGAAATTAGTGGTGAGTTATGCTGACAACACGAAGCGCTTATCGCATTAATGGCGATTATTGGGAGTTTGAAAGACATTTAGGATAGCTGAGATACCGTTCTGCGAGCATTGAGCATTGAGCATGGTTCTGGAGACCATGAGTTGGAGCATAGGGTATTTCCAACAGCGGGCTTACTTCTGCTCCGAGATAGCGATGGTAGAGAGGCCGAATAGTCTTAATTGTAATTTTGGGATACATGTAACTTTTTATGCATCAAGTTGTCTGGAGTTGCACTTGGTATGAAAAAAACGCTGGGCAGCGCCTTCTTTCGTCATTTTACTTCAGAAACATATTGGATAAGGCAGAGAAGCGTCTTTCAGCTTTGAGCATGATGCTGCGATCTGTTGGCCCGTGCAAATGGTATCAACTCATGGGTTGGCTGTGACGGCAACTTTTCATCTGAACTTGTCGCCTCCCCTGTCCGATTCTCAATGTACCAGGAAAGTTGGTAGAATGAGGTGATGCGCAACAAACATCATGGCAGTTTAAGAGGGTGAGTAGATGTGGCGGTGCTCTTTGAAAGTGAATCAAGGACTTGAGGACGAGAATTGTGAAGGCGGTGCAGAGACAGCAGATAGACGGCCAATAGGACTGGATATGCAATTGAGTGTCGAGCAATTTAAGAAGAGCAGTAAGCCAGATGAGCTATGGAGGTGAGCCAGGAACCAAGTGAGAAAGTGAATTGCAAATGAAGCTTGAGGGTGAGCTGAAGAAAGCAATGGCAATACAACAGTAGAAAGCTGCGGCTCTGAAGCAAAAGAGAGGCAGATATACTCATCTCATGATATTTTGAAGTGTTCCTGGCGTTTCGAGGAACTAGGGGGCATTACTTGAAAGTAAGTGGTCACCGCTATTCGAAATAGGAAGCGACGCAGAACCGTTCTACACCAACTCATGACGTTTAAGTTTTCCCTTCCTACCACGACACATTTTCTCATTTCCCCAGCGAACTCCGGATGAATGAAGGGGTGTGCAGCAGAACGTCGCCTCCCTTGCCACACCTAGACTTCATAGCCTTTCGACTCTGGGGCAGACGAAATTATGCAATGTAACTTGCTGGGCAGAGATGAAGGCTAATACGAGGAAATGTAGTGATGATAATATGAAACTGCATTTAACGATTTGAATAAGAGTATATTCACATGTACCTAGTACTTCCCACTTTCCTTCACTAAACCAGCATCCTCATTCTCTTTCTTGCTCTTCTAGCTCCATTCAGGCGCCTCGTCGATGCCTTGGTCTTCCTCCTTGTCTCCCTCCTCCTTCGTATGGTGCACTGTTGTGGGCTTATGTTCTGCTGGCGAATAGATGGTGTACAAAATCTAGCAATAGAATGTCAGACAATCCTTGACTACTCAATCGAATAAGTAACTCACCAGAGGTGTTGGTCCCGTGTTAATGAATTGATGTTGTGTTCCCGCTGGTACCACCATTAGGTCGCCAGCTCCCACATCCTGATCTTTCCCATTGATTGTCGCCTTCCCTTGGCCACTCGTGAAAGTCAACGCCTGATCCACGGTATGAACCTCATCTCCAATATCGCCTCCAACGGGAATTGTCATCAAGACAACCTGAGAATAAAGCCCTGTGAATAAAACCTTTCGAAATTCGCCTGACGTGCTGGGCAAAGAGGTTGTCATCTTCGGGAAATACACCATCTCATGTTTGGGTATCCCCGAATTCGGCTTGAAGTCTGCCATTGTGCGTATTGAAATCTGGTATCGTGAGATAACCGGTGCTTTGGTAACTGTTCGGAGGGTACTGCGTTGGCAACGAGTACGAATAATTGTCCGAGTCAACATTTCCTGAGCGTAGCTGTAGCTTTATAAATGACAAGGGCTTACGCAACATATAAGCAGAAAGAGGTGGCATTCGGAATGGCAGAAATCTAGACCACTGGGCCGATTTCCCTTTGTTTGTGATGTCATGACACCATGAGGTCCCCTGAAAGAGGAGTAATCGGGGATAGCTCGTCATCAGATATGCATAGGCAAAAAGACAAATCAACAAATGAGAAAACCCCCGAGGCCACGTTTCGTCAATCGCGGCGAATTCGACCATTTTTCTGGGCTGCAAATTCAATCCTTTCGCTAGGATGTGAGCTGGAAATTTCCCACGGGTTATTTTGAAGAAAGGATGAAGTTCGGGAGCTCGGAGAGACCCCAGCATGCACCAGATGGGCCGGATTAAAGTTTCCCCGTCCTAGACCACTTCTGGAAATCATTCGAGATCCTTCAAAGATCCTCCACAATCGCCGAACAAAATGAACTCCTTTCCACGGTTATTATCAGGCTTGGCTCACAAAGATGCAGCTTGGGTGTGCTCATCATGTGCGAAATCAACGCGGCAAAGGTCCTCCACACCATTTTTCAAGCCTTCGATGAGACGGCATATCTCCGAGTCCTCGAAACCTAGACAGAATGCAGTCCCAACCATGGAGCAATTGCGCGCTCCTTTCCAAAAGAAAAACAGCACGACTATGTACTATACAATAAGCATAATCCTTGGAACAGTAGCATTCTCATACGGCTCTGTACCAATGTACAAAATGGTACGCCACTCTTCTCACCCCACCATGACACAAAGCTAACAGCTTCAGATCTGCCAAACCACGGGCTTTGGAGGACAACCCATTAAAGCTCCCGGACATGGTGGAGCCGAAGGAGATCCTTCCGTGCGTCTTCAACCTGTCACCTCCGCAAAACGAATCCGTATAACCTTCAATGGATCCGTCTCCGACGTCTTGCCTTGGAAGTTCGTGCCGCAGCAACGCGAAGTACGAGTCCTACCTGGCGAGACAGCATTGGCATTTTACACAGCTACGAACATGTCTGATCAGGATATCATCGGGGTGGCGACATATAGTGTGACACCTGGCCAGGTTGCGCCATACTTCAGCAAGATACAGTGTTTTTGTTTTGAGGAACAGAGGTTGAATGCTGGGGAGACTGTGGATATGCCGGTATTCTTCTATATTGATCCGGATTTTGTAAATGATCCGAATATGAGAGGTATTGAACAGGTTACCTTGAGTTATACATTTTTCAGTGAGTAGAAAAGGGATTGCTTTTAAGGATGTGGCTGACTTAATATAGAAGCGAGATATGATAAGAATGGGCATCTTACCCCTGTACCGGTGGGCAAGTAATTGTACGATATTGTGGATTCAGCATATAGAATGAGCATTGGGCGGCGTTATATTGGCATGGCTCAAGAGGGCCGAGGCGATGAATATCATTCTTCTCATCACACTTCGTCGGACGTGCCGTGATTACGATTTGGAAGTCAGCCTTGCGGCACCTTATTTCCCACTGCATCTAGTATTTCGTACAGTCATCACTGCATGTCGAGGCAAGTGGGCTTTACACCACTTACGCTTCGCTTCGCTGGGGGAACATAAGTAGTACTCACGCATCAGCCATGCGGGGCACTTCAGTATCCACAATACATGAGAAGAATAGTAGGAACAGAAAAGCAAAACAGTTCATTACTCCCCCTCAAACTAGTCTTGGGACAAGAGGTTGACTTGGAGAGCACTACCTTGAATGTCATTGTACCAGAATCTTTGGACCATTCAAGCGATATGCAGCAGACCCCCTTCTTATACATATTCACTCTATAATTTCTTGGCAAAGCTTAAACTATGGATTCACTCTTTAGCCTATGGTTGGGGGCCCGGATCTGCTGCCACCTCAATGTTCCCACAGAGTTGAGTCCAATTGAGATTCCCCTTTCGAAGTTTCGAACACCCTTGAAATTCTAGAACATGCAAGTCCGTGGTTGAAGCAAAGATTGATAGACCTGTGATAAAACTGGCTAGAATCCGAATACAGCCTCCGCCGAGATCTCAGGAAGCCCTCGTCTATGCAGGATCTCAAAGCATGCACTCAAGTCTCCGTCTCGACGTCTGGCTGTCGTCCACTCAAGCTAGCCTTGTTCATTGTCCTTCGAATTGCAAACTTTGCTTCGTCCTTCGCAAAAGCAAGATTCCTCATGGGCTTCCATTGCATTAAACCTCTCTGTTTCCGGTGGAGACCTTTCTTGTTATCCTTATAATTATTGATCTGATTGATTGGATTCTTCGATTGGGAGGATCCATTTGGTACAGAGCCATTTTCGCCGTTCTGGTTTTCCATCTCTTTATCAGCAAATTCATCATGGTTGTCAGCATCGTGTAAACCAAGATCACTCTCACCAGAGTCAGACGAATCTTCATACTCATATTGGTTCCTATCTTGGTCTACCTTTATATCTTCGTTGAGAATGCCCTCTTGATTCCTAATGTTTGCCTTGCCAGATTGTCTGGTCTTGCGGGAGCCACGAGTGTCAGCATACTGGGCGGGATCTTGTCGCGATCGGGTCAGCATGTAATTTCTCTGGATCGCAAGAGCATATGCTTACCTTTTCCAAATGCGCCACTCCAATCTGTTCTGTCCTTGGCCATCCACTTTTTCTTCTCTGCCTCGTCGGCTTGCAAAAGTACGTCTCGTCCTTGAGTCAATGATTGGTCATGTAGTTCTTGAACAGCTGGAGGCATTTCCTTGGTAACACTAGTTTCTCGAACACCTTCTGAGTGGCAAGCTTCCCAAGTCTCTTGGGTTTCCCTTGAATCGTTGTCCGTAACGAAATGGCTGTGGTCCTCGTCCATTCCGGCTTTGAATCGTCCCCTGAACTGTAAGCGGTCGACTTCCTCAATCTTGATATCGGGAATGTCCCTAAAGTTCTCCTCGGTAATATAGTTCTGTGTTAATCTCATTCCCTTATCTGTCTTCCAGATTGGAATATTGATGTTTTCGTCCTTATTATCCTCGAGTTGGTGCGGCCATACAACAGCGAAAGCATCGGCTTTGCGCTTGTCCGCTACGTGAAACTCAAAGATAACTGGTGAACGATATCTATAGCGGACAGGAAGTCTGACATTATGCTTGCCGTCCTTCTTGGCAATATCCCAGTATATTCCGTCGCCTTCTTCTGTCTTCTGGCATTGCGTTCTCGAGATTTTTCCGGTGCTTCCACCAGTCCTCAAATTGAGCTTGCTATTAGTGCTGTAACCAGTAGCAAGGATCTTGTCGGATGTAAACTCGAACGTTCCAACATCCCAGCCCAGCTGTTGAGGCGGAAGCCGTGTTTCAACACTGCGGAATAGGAGGGAGATGCGAATGCGGCCAAAACCTATACCACCATCGAGGGGATACCAGCGAGTAACTTGGGAGCTTGTTTGAAGAACATCGGAAAGCTTTAATAGGACGACACCGAGGATTGGGTCATGCTGTCTCATACTTTGATCACGCACGGTAACTGTGACGATACCAGAACGCCAATCTCGCATGAATCTCTCGGTTCCTGCATTGTAGATAGGTTTACTGCTGACAACTTTTGTTCGAGTACGGTAGACCTAGAATTTTGTTAGCACCAGATGTCTTGCCCCATGAACTTCTGGATCAAAGGCCGCATGCTCACCAGTTCGTCGTTGAAGAGAATTGTGCAGTAGCCGCTAGGAAGCTTCTTATGTTCTTCTTCTTTGTTCTCTCCACTGGGTTGAGCAGGCTCAAACTCCCTCCCTTTCCGATCACCATCACTGCCTTTGTTGTTCGTATATTCAAGATTGACGACTTGATGAACGATGATGCTACATATACCACTCGGCCATAAGGGGTCTGGTGGTGTATGAACAACAGCATCTTCAGTGGCATTATCCAACTGGCCCTTGTCATCTTGAAGCTCTTTTTTGTCCTTCAGTTGATCGGGAAGGTTGACATCCTTTCCATGAGTCTTGAGCGCTGGTCGGAATTGTGGCTTGCCGAAGTATCCAACCTCCCAGTGAAGCTCACCAGGCATATCACTACCTTCATCAATGCCACGAAGTTTGGAGACTTGAGGATACATTTTGCCGGGATGCTGAATCATCTTTTGCATTGACAGTTCGACTTTTCCAACCACATCATCAGAACTCGCTCTATCCGAATCCCAGAGCTCCATGGAAAGTTGTTCGTCAGCTTTGATCAGGTCTGGAGTGATGAGAAGAGCGCACGTCTCCTCCCATACAGGATTGAGGTCATCCTGAATGACTCGAGTGCAATACATGGGCTTCCCATATTTCGAGAAACTGATAGTGATGTATGGATCACTACCTCCACCTTGACTGCCACGACGATCTTGCTTGCTGAGTCCAGTCGCTCTATGAATTCTGATCCATAGAATGCCCAAAGCCTCGACATCCTTCTGAATATCATCACCCACGAGCAATTTGCCCATATCAAGCGTCATTGACTTGGGGGCAACGTATTCGTTTGCAGCAGTGGCGATAGCATAGTTGACAAAGTTAGAAATCAGGGGAAGATTCAAGATATTTACTCCGGTCTCCAGCATCGGGATACATGCCGCTTGTACTTTTGGAAGTCCCATAAGTGTGAACGTGAGAGCTTTCAAGAATGGTGCTTCAGGAGACATCTGCAGGCGCAGTCGGACTGTCCCCACAAGGCCTCGCAATCCCACAAAAATTGGAAGAGGCACTCCAAACAACCCCTTAATACCAAGATAAAACACCAGCTGCATATGTATGTTCTTTGCTCTGTCGGAAGTCCCCTTTCCAGTAGGTGCAGCATGGTAAGCAAATGAGCATTCGATATTATAGTAGTCACCTCCTTCATCAGCCGCTAATTCTTGAGGATCTTTGACCTTCTCATTGTGTTTGTGTATGTCATCTTTCAGTTCTTCAACATGTCCGTCGGGGAGAGCTCGTAGACTCAGTATTCGACAGGGATTGTTGCCTTGGTTGATCTCCGCAACTCGAACATTCTCAATCACGCTGGGGACTGAAGCTTGCATGACATCCTCCAGAGTATCTGCAACGCCAGAGAACATATCAGGATCAATAAGCCCCCACATAATTCCAAGGAAAGTATTCATCCATTCCACTGATTCGGGAATGAGGTTGGCGGTTGCCTGTTCACATTGTAACATCAGTGTCTGCGGCTTCCTCATGGAAATTCTCGTACCAATTTGCCACGATCCTTCTCGCTCTGCCATTCATGCTCTCGACCTTTCAATACAACTTGTTTCATCCACAAATATATTCCAGAAGCCACACACATTCCCAGAGATATCAGACCATAAAGTGCTCCTCCGAACAGCTTCCCAAGGACAATGATAGCAACCAGAACTCCTCCAGATAGCACCGTAGTCTTCTGTTCCAGTGATTCATACATGGGCTCGTAGCTTACTGACGGCGTAGGGTGGAAGAGGATATTCGTCTTCTCTCCATGAATTGGCACATCAGATGTACTGCCCGGTTCGACTGGATCTGGAGGTGCGGTGATGTCTTGATTGACTCTGTACTCTTCCCTCGATTGATTTGCTTCGGTTTTTGCAGTCGTCTCTTTGTCCACATTCGCGTTCGGTACCGAGAGCTTGAACAAGTCAGCATCGTACTGACAATAAAGGGTAAGCTCCTCGTACCTTGGGATCCTCCACTGCTCTCATGAAATCCTTGTTGACATCCTCAATTTCTACCTCCTTTCCCGTCGTAGGATCCGTGACCGTCTTTCTCGTCCCTTTGATGCCAACCAACTTGCCTTGCTTGTTGTCCTGGACATCACTTGTGGCACTCGTACCTGCGTTGATCTTTGCATCCCGAGCTTTCTTGTCCACATCCAGACTTTCGACAAATCTCTGGATATTGGGGATGGGATTGGCTCCAGAGTAGTGGCCTCCGGGGCCCTTCTTGTGGTCATTTGACATCTCGAAGAAAGTACACAATGTTCAAAGGTAATGGGATGGAGGGGCTCGAAGCTGGAAGGGCTTGATCGCTCCTGCAAATGCAAGCAGCGGATCTACTTCAGTTCTGATTGAACAGAAATGCTTGAATCGGCAAAGAAAAGCCAGACGTGGCAAGTCATCTGCAAGAGGTATATTTTTGAACGAAAATTATATTTGTAGGAAACATAGCTACTCAGCTTTTCCATGCTTCATGATGGCCAAGCCGTGCATGATGTAATAGCACAGGGAGCCGAGCCGTGTGGGTGGCCCGGTGGCTAATGAGTGCGTGGCTGACCCCCTTCGCAATGCTGAATAGATGGATCGGCAAATCATGTGAAAATACTTCTGAAACTTCTGAAGCATTTAGTGAAAGGTTTCCTAAGTTTCAAAATGTGTTGAAAGGATGCAGAGGGAGGAAACAGAGCTTAGCCCCTATTTGGGATCTTCGGCATGGAAGCGAGCCCCATCCCTGCACATGAGGGGTCCCGAATAGTGGGGTGATATCGTGAAAACCCACGGGAGTAACTTTTCTTCCCCAATATAGTTTTTAAGCCATTCCATTAAGAATGTGTAAGGAAGAAGCCTGCAAATTTGTCTCTAGTTACAAACTTCCAGAAACGTCGACTCTGACAGGAGATCTTCCTTGTCTACACTATAGCATTGCTGCACATCAAGGTGGGTCAATGCGATGCCTGGACATCTTCAACTTAATACTAAGTGCATCCCCTCAGTATCTTTTGTTCTCAAGGATGGCTTCCGCAACACAATTTATCAACTGCCGGCAGTGTGTGAGCGGTTCTCTTATCTCTGCACCTCTCACGATCGATTCCAAAGGCTTCATAATTCCCAATTTCCCACTTTCGGAAAATACCCAGATCATCGATCTCGAGAATGCTATCATTTCGCCCGGATTTCTCGAACTGCAAATAAATGGAGCCCTTGGGTTTCACTTTGCACACTACAGTGATCCAGCCTCATATCAAGCAGGTGTGAACAAACTAGCCAAGTACCTTCCTAAGACGGGAGTCACGGGTTTCTATCCTACCGTCCCAACAGTCTCCTCTTCGGTGTTCAAACAGGTTCTCCCGTTCCTCAAGCCAACAGAAAACCCCGGTTCAGCTTCAGTGCTAGGAGCACATGTCGAAGGACCATTTCTCGCTCCCTCGAAGAAAGGAGCTCATGATGCAGCCAACATGCATATTCCCGCTTCTTCAACACTTGAAAATATTTACGGCGAAAAGAATCTGAGAGAAAGCATCAAAGTGCTCACGATGGCTCCGGAACTACCTGGAGCATTAGACCATATTGCACAGTTGACAAAGCAGTATGAGGTCAGGGTTTCGATGGGTCATAGCGCTGCTGATTATAAGCAAGGTAATGATGGGATGAAGGCCGGTGCAAATCTGATCACCCATACGTTCAATGCTATGAATCCCCTGCATCATCGGGAACCGGGGCTAGCTGGTATGAGAATTCAATTCTTCTCCAATCTTAATTCCACTTGCTGAACGTCTGAATTTAGGTCTGATATCTGATCCATCACCTCCATACTTTTCCCTGATAGCAGACGCCATTCATCTTCATCCAAGGATTGTTGGCATTGCGTATAGATCATCGCCATCTCACTGTATATTAATCACAGACAGCATTGAACTTTCTGGTCTTCCTGACGGAACGTATCCAGGACATGCCCAAATCCCTTTCAATCAGTTCAAGGAAGGGAACAAAGTGACCATCGAAAACACGAACACATTAATTGGGACCTGCATTGGCCTGGATGAGTGTATAAGGAATCTGATGGCATGGGCAGAAATCCCGATTCAGGAAGCTGTGAGGTGTGTGACGGAGAACGTGGCAGATGCCATGGGTTTGAAGGACAGAGGAAGGTTGGAGGTGGGAAAGAGAGGCGATTTTGTGGTACTCGGTGTAGACGGAGTGGTAAAAGAGACTTGGATCTTGGGGAAGAAGGGAACTTCTGGAGATTGAGACGAGAAAGAAGAAATATGACTTTCATGTGGAGATTCGAAGTTATCATTCAGAAAAGGCTACACGTTACCTGATATTCCAATTCCTGCTTTATTGATTTTAGGTTGAAGTGAATGTTGGGTTGGACAACTTTTGTTACGAATATTCCAAAGCTATTAAAACGCCCTCAAGGATCCATTGGGTTGTTCAGCTGGACGTAGGATGTCGAACATGATTACAGAATTTTCTGTATAGGGAGGAGCAAACAGTCGCAGATGATTGAAATGTCACGAGGAAGGCACGGCTGATGTGGTGGCTCGCCAAGTGGCCAATGGCACACCCTTGCCTCTCTGGCTGTGACCTCCAGATTCCTGACCCTCGAGTCCTTCGCTCTTTCCCTACCTACTTCTATCCTTACAAACCTTCGCACTCAAGTACAAAGAGCTTGTGAAGTCATCATATGCTGACCAGGTGTTCGCACACCATCCGTCAAGGCCGGAACAGGAACATAGCAAACAATGAGGCAATGAGTAGCCTAGTAGGCAACTGCATGCACATGTGGTGAAGCGACCATCACTTGAAGAACTTGTTCAGCATCGCTCTTTCCTGTTCAGTTAGTCGGATGTTGGTCTGATATTCGTCTGATGTTATTCGATTCACACTTGCAGTTGCGTTCGCTACCCCACACTATTCCATATAATGAAGTGTCATCTCCCAAAGTTTGGGTCCTAACTTTTTTGACACGACACCACAACAACCTTTCAAATGTGATAGCACTTCAATACCACAAACATCGTTAAGAACAATTATGGCTGTGCCTACATTACTGGCACAGTCAAAAGACACTGCCATGAGAGCCGCCGGCGACGCAGCCTCAATCTACACTCCTGACGAAAGCTGCAAGCGGTTCTTCGCGACCTATGACACTTCTCCAGCCCCTGGCGACGCATGGAGACAGTTCACCAAAACCGTTCCTTTTCTCGGAGTACCACCGGAAATCCACCTCAAAATCTTTACCTTCCTTAATCCAATCGATGCAGTGTGTCTCAGTCTAGTCAAGTATGTTTCTTTGCTGTCCCATGACTCACTCCTTTGCTGACTCATGCCAGCAAATATATCTACACCATATCACCACCGATCGACCCCTACTCTCATCCACTGACCATCGGGGAACCGAGCTCCGACTTCCCGGTCGAGCAGATCCAAGGCTGCAAGCACTGTGTCCCGGTTCGCTTCTTTCCCCACCACTGCGAACTCCACTATCATCTCCGGGGATTCATACCTAAGGAGTTGAACTTCTGTGGAGCTCTATGCCAGAAGTACACACGGTGTGAACAGGCCGGTTACAGTGACAGTCATGAGTATTGTGGGACTTGTGGGGTCAGCTACTGGAGACGTTACGAGAGAGGAAGGCGCCATTTGGAGGTGCGAAGGCCTGGCCAGAAGCAGTTGAGACTATGCAAGTGGTACAACAATCCAAAGTTTTAACGGATGAACGTCAAAGAATGTTGAAGTTACGAAGACACGGGCTTGATAATTGGGCATTGGGACCTTATGGTGTCAACTTCTGCGTGGTTCACGATGCATCCAATTTCCATTACGCGGTGTACCTAGCTCTGGATATCATGGGTGTTGAGGGAGTCTGAAATTCGGATGGAGTTGTGGAAGCTGTATTATTATTTGCTGCAAATGCGATGGATTGAAGGGATGGAACTCATGGAGTACAATCCAAGTTTGCATTGGATTGACGTTGGTTTAGAGACGGCGTCTTTATTTGCTATGGAAATATGCCTGAATTTGAAAACCAGTGGATTGGTCTGGATCTTTAACGACCTGTACTGTTAGGGTAGTAGAGAGATTAAAATGCATGATCTTTCAAAATCTTCAATCTCACTCACTGCTCAATAAAAGCTTCGTTCTAAACAGAGAAGAACCATGAAGATGGTCACACTGTGGCGTGGTTCATTGAGATCAGAAGCTAATACCACAAGCCAATATGAGGTGGGAAAGTATCCCAAAGACCTCCAGATCCGCGCCTTTGACAAGTACTGCACCGGGATGTTTTTGTCGATGCAGCGCCCAACTCCTATGATCGGGAAAGAGGCTGAAGAATGATACTTAGCCGAATGAAGTTGTATAATCCACCCTCATGGACTCTTACAATATCCATTTCTCAGCAACTTACACGCTTTGAGAGAAAGGAACATCGATCTGAAGTGATGTAGTCCTCTGTTGTCAAGTTCAACCTTGCTCTCACTCCTGACCAACTGTCATTCCAGACGATATAGATGAGTGCGACTGAACTTACGAAGCCCATGACGTGTCAACAAAAGCTTCCAAGCCGGCAGAGACCAAAAAAGGGTGCTGATCTCTCTTGTAAGCTGGACTCATAGTCTTAACTGCCAACTTATTGCTTACTGATTCCCCCTGTGCGTTCGCAGACTCTCCCTGTGCGTGCACAGATTCCTCTAATTCGTCCGTAATTGGTACCAACATGCGACGACCTGTTTTCGCATCTCTCACGATCCTTGCGGGAACACCCGTGATCATCTCTTCTTGATGGCAAGGAAGAAGAAAAATGGGAAGAAGGGTTCAGTATTTATAGTAACAAAATCTCCTCAAATCACTTCCTTCGGCTTGACTACGGAATCCAAAATCTTAAAATCAACAGCAATCGATCAATAGCCTGGTAGTGATACCTAACGTGTGCAAGCATGTAACTCTTACCATTGTATTGCTGTGATTAACCTGGGCTTGACATGGAATCGTCTTCAAGCCCCGTCCTAGAGAAATATTGCAATTAACTCAGGAAGTACCACGTAGGGATTACAGCCCTAAGAACATTTTATATAGGCTGACTTTCTGGGCCGACTGCTTCGGTACCCAATGAGAGGGTTTGTTACCAAGTTCTAACTTGCTGTCATATCCACTTTAGCTGTCTTATAAGTGATCAGCTTACACTTATTTGAGCGGATCTTAAAACGATCAAACTACGTGCTGCTGGACTTACAGTATGTCTTAGAACTTCCGGGGATAAAGTCTCTAGCTGGGGCAAGGTATATGAAGTACCGCTTGGAAGTATCTATGCATCATTGGTAGCATTGTGTACGCCAGTACTTGGAGTTTTGCAAGGCCTATGCTGTGATGCCAATATATGCCCGCGCTGGTCTATAACTCCGGGGAGGCGAAAATCAACTCCCCTTAAAAGGTTGACAGCTAATCTTACCTATCTAACAGATGTCCCGTTTCTGAGGGCTTTAATTGACCTCTTCTATCGTGGTCTTCATTACTACTGCAAACGAAATGTTTTCGTCAAGCAGGCAACTACTGGCTGAAACAAATGAGTACGGGCGGTTCTCGGGTCCGTGCGACGAAATTCATACCTGTCGAGACTGGAAACTAGGCACTTAGTGCTCTTTTGAAAAGATAAACGTTTAGGAGGGTGATATCCGAGCGTGAAATATTGTGTTCCACAAAGGATGACCTAATAAAGGAAATTCTGTTTGAAGGCACCTCTGATTCTATGTTCTATATCCGAGCAGCCCTGCTCGTGAAATTCCTGCCCGCTGATATAATAAAAAACATAGATACTCCTCATAGCCGTTGACGATACAAATACATTGGGTATACTAATGGGACTTGTTCTTTCTGACCTCTATTTTCAACGAAAGGCGTGACGGAATATCACTTCGATAGCGCAACATACTCACGACTTGAAGGCCCCATCATGCTTAGAGGAACACCCGAGTGCTGCGACTCCTGATCAGAATTCATCGATGAGTCATTGACATTCTTCTTGACCCTGAAGGAAAAGTTTGCCGAGGCGAACGCTCCCTGGAAACAGACTGCAGGGTGAAGCAGCGTCAAGCAGCTCGTAGCAATGACAATCATGAATCCCTCAAAGATCATGAAGACTGCCTCGTCCGACTTGAAGAGATTAGAGTCGAATCCACCTGAAAGTTCGACGATACGATATGAACTTCGAATAAAGATTGTGATAGTTGCAGTCATGAGCCCAAATAAGAACACCTTAAACAGGCGCGAGTTGGTGATATCGAGGTATCTGGCGTTCCAATTTCCTCTCGACTTTCGAACACGGAGGAAGAAGTCAGTGCAGGCAATGGCGAAGAGGGCGAGTGACACGTCTTGGAAAATTAGACCAGCCAACATAAGATTTTTGCCAAGGTTGCTGGAGCTCTCAGTGTTGGCCGTCGACGCAATGGCACCTCCCAAGGCTTGTAAAACGAGACAGATGAAGTCGCATGTGCAGAAGACAATTGTGTATGTCCGAGGCCGAAAGCGAGAGAGTGTTTCACCGTAAACGACGACGATACGGGAGAGACACAGGTAGATCTGGTAAAAAGTATTAGCAATAAGCATTGGACCGAGAATTAGTAGCTTACCGATGCAGAAAGAAGTGCCGGAGCAATTGTAAGGGCGACCAGGTACATGAGAAAGTCGTTGTTGTTGAAGGGATCGTTGTGGAGCATGATTCGAGCAACATACCCAAACACCTCCAGCGCTAGACCAAGGACCATAGCAGTCATATAGCCCCAGGTCTTGTATTTGATTCCAAGGAAGAGTTGTGCGGCAATGTAGAGTGCAAAAATGGCTGTGTAGATGGCATTTCCAGGGAGAGACGGTATGTACAGAAAGCTTGCCAAAGACAAATCGCATGTTTTGACAGTGCACAACTCTGGATCCAGAATGAGAGTCAGGTTGCCATACCATTTACCCCGCCCATCTGTGCCTGTCAAGTTCGAGTGCGACATTGTGAGTTGTCGAGGGAAGGGAGTGATTAAGCGAATGTACGGTGTTAGGAGGGACAATAGTTTCGGAAAGAAATAAGAAACCTTGAAATCTTAGTACTCTTTTTGGGGGAAGAACAAGTTTACACTGACATTGGGAAAAGATACACGATACAAAGGGAATCGCACTCAAACTTATATACTGGCATCTGAGGCAGTGCTAATATTGACGGGCTATTCCAGCACTGCGTGTTGATGTCGGAGGTCGGACGTCGGTTAGCCTCAGGAGGGACCCTCGTGAGCGGACGTATCTGATTGGCCCGTTCGTACGTCCTTTCATGACCAAATCATGCACGAATGGTGAGCCGCCCATTCAAACCTCCCGCGCCCGGCTCACTAGAAATACAGAGAGCCCTTGCTCTCACAGCCTACTTGCAATGGCTTTTGATGACGAAGATGGATCAACTTGCCGACTTAGCTTGCAGTCAACTTGGTAATTATGCAGTGGACTAGAAGAGCACCGCATGCGTGGAAGGGGGATTCTTCTTCAAGACATCTGTGCATCGTTCTCGAGCAACACGGAATCAAATTTCAAGCGGCTTGGCTTGAAATGATACGAGATCAAGCCCCACAGGTCCCAATGGAGGCCCAAACTTGAGGAATAGGCAGCAGACTTAGGGAGTGTGGAGTATCATTCGTCACTTGACAAGGCTGGACCTGAAAAAGCCTGCTGCGTTGTAAACGCGCCCCGGCTGTGCCTCTTCTTATGAGACACTGGCTTGACGCTCGTAGGCAAGTAGAGGCACGGTATCGAGGACCTCCAGATGCGGGGTGCCAGAAGATATTCGATACCATGATCCAGAAGCTGTGAAGTTGCAAGAGAGGATGACAAAGAATGAAAAGGGATTTGTGGTCTACATGCCTGGAATGTTTCGAGAAGTCATCGCGGGAAGGCCCGTGCGTCGGCTCTTTCCCAAAAACGCCTACATCGCCTCGTGGAAGATTCAGCCTTCCGCAACAATTCTAGTCGCAACGTCTGCAACATCAATTTGTGCAACTGGAGGTTTTTGGTTGATAATAAAACACAGTTCGAGTGCTAAGCCTCCGAAAAATAGTGAAAATGGCAGACACTACACCCGACACACCCGCCATACCCTCCTCACCAAGCGTCCCCGCCAGCTCACCACCCTCCAGCGCTGCAGAACAAGCCCGTATCCGCAAAGAGCGGCGAGAAGCCAAGATCAGAGCAGGAGGCTCCGCAAGATTGAATAGAATTACTGGATTAGGAGGGGGCATCCAGAAGGGTATGCAACTGCGTTTGCCTTGTTTTCTCTATTGCTTCTTGCTAACAAACGACCACAGAGCCTCCACAGCAACCCACAGCCCACGCAGACCCAGATGAAGTGGACATCTCCCAACACTACTACGAGCCACAGACCGCACCCCGTCCTCAAAATGCTGCCGCACAACCAGCAATTTCAGATGATCAGCTCCGGCAAATGATGCTTGGCTTTGACCCATCGGCTGCTCCTCCTCTCGGTGGCCCTCGAACCCCAAATGCAAATCCCTTTGCCGGTTTCCCAGGTATGGAAGGAATGGGAATGCCCGGCATGGAAGGAGCACCAGGAGAAGACCCAATGATGAAGATGCTGCAACAAATAATGGGAGGTTCAATACCTGAAGGGGGACTAGGTGGCATGCCAGCTTTTCCCGGTATGCCAGGCCAAGCTACCGCAAGTGCTGATCCTTCAGCATACCTATGGCGTATTGTCCATGCATTATTTGCCCTCAGTTTAGGGCTCTACATTGCCTTCACCACACCATTCACTGGTACACGCCTCGAGCGGGAGACCTCAGCATTAGGATATACTCCAGGCTCAGATGTGCTCACACCCTCTTCAGTCCATTTCTTCTACCTTTTTGCCACCGCTGAAGTTATTTTGCAAAGCTCACGCTTCTATCTTGAGAAAGGGAAGGGAGAGCAGAGTGGCTGGGTGGGCATGGTGATGGGCTTCTTGCCAGAGCCTTGGAAGGGGTATTTGGCGTGGATCATGAGATACTCCAGGATCTGGACTACCGTCAGCGGAGATGTTATGGTTCTGGTGTTTGTGTTGGGAGTTTGTGCTTGGTTGAGAGGAGGTGTTTAGTATGCGCCGGCACTCAAATAGAAAGTCGAAAATCAATATGATATCAAAATTGTCATCTTTATTGTACCAAAAATGCTTGGAACACTGAGGCGCTATGCAACAAAACGTTCCCCCCCCCACTGGTATTCAATACTAAAGATGGGATGAACTACTAAGTGATGGGACGAAATATCGAAATATCAAGTAATGAGATGAAAGACTGAATTATGAGACATAATAAAAGCGGTTGGACGATATTTAGTGGTGAGATGAATTATCAAGTCATGAACGGCTTCACCGCTTATAATCCGGCCCAACAAACGTATCCGCAACCTCATACATAACAGGAGTCATCGACGAAATCTCCATCGCCTGTATCCCATACGGCCTCAACTCTTCGATACTCCTGAGCGACTCTCCAGCCTCCTTGCTGCTCCACTGGCTATAAACTACTACTTTCGTCCCATCATGGCTGCGATGAAGAGCTGAAGAAATGAAGCCAGGAACGGACTTTCCAGGTCCTGCCATGAGAGAGGACATGATGTCGACGAGTTTCTGTTGGTTGGCTGGGTCGTGGAGAGTAAAGACGTTGATGAAGGTGTACTTGTCAGTTTTGGAGATGGTTACTGTAGACATATTTCCTGATGATTTGTGAGAGTGATAGAAACTAGTCAGAAAGGAATTGTTTAAGAAGTAAATTACTTGAAAGAGTGCAACATTGCCACCTTGGCGTCTGACAGGAGGGGTTGCTTACAGCCACAAGCAGACTAGTACAGAAATCTCCGTTTCGAGAAGGGACGAGGCCTCTCCCGCCAGCACGCAATTGGTCAATGACCGGCTTGCAGCAGACTTGGCGTCCAAAGTCCGAGCCTCAGCCACTAAATCGAGGCTCTTGCCGCCCATTTACAGGGGAGGGGGCCTCTGGCGGCATAGCTACAAGCTGGGGTGCGTGAAGATTGGGGGCGGAAGATGGAGCTTCGATCGAGGCCTTGCCGTCGCATACTCTTTTTCTCCCCTCGTCCTCTTCCTCCTGTTCATGCATCTTTACCTCCTGTATACACGTGCGCTCCAGTCGATGCGATCATGCGCAAACGGAAACAATGCCGCCATACCCCCGCGACAACTCGAATGACCAACCCAGGAGCTATACCCAGGTGATTCGCTCTCTGCAGAAGGGACAGCGCGCGCAAACCTTCGATCCAGGGACGAGACCGAAGACGACGACGGAGGGGAATGCGATCCGCGCGCGCTTTCAGGGGATTGTGAAGAGTGTGCCAGTGGTCAAGAAGAATACTTATAGGCACGAGCCGATCGATTATGATAATGAGATTCGGATTCTGAAGATTTTTGCTGGGAGTGGAGATGACCCGCTGAAGTGTATGTTGTTTCCAAGTCGGTTTCATCCGGAGTTGGTGAATGGGGGTGAGAAGGCGCAAGAGGGAGAAAGAACCGATAGATATTGGGCGTTGAGTTATTGGTGGGGTGATGTTAATGAGATTGCTGGTAACAAGATTACCATATACCATGAGTGAGGTTCACTTCCCTTGAGACATGGGATGGAACTAACCTGTCTAGTACGGGAGGACGAGGTCAACGTCAGACCATGACTGAGTTGAATCTATCGGGAACGTTTTATGTACGAAACAACCTCAAAGCCGCGCTGCTCCGATTTCGCCACCCGCACGACGATGTTAATGTTTGGGTTGATGCTCTGTGCATAGACCAGGAAAACACTGTGGAGAAGAAAGCACAGGTTTCGCGGATGCACGAAGTTTATACCCAGGCGGAGAATGTATGTGTCTGGCTTGGTGAAGGAAAAGAGTCGACTCCCGAGACCTTCTCGTTCTTAAGAGAGATCTTGGACTTGCACAATTTTGATAATCTGATAGCGGACCCGGAAGCGACAGCCAGGAAGTGGGCCTTGATAGTGGATTTAATGTCTAATCGGTGGTTTAGTAGGAGGTGGGTGATTCAGGAGCTCGCTCTGGCTAGGAAAGCTTCTGTGCGCTGGGGAGATGAAGAATTAGAGTGGAGCAATTTTGCTGATGCTATTGCTCTGTTCATGACGAAGTATGAGGAGATTAAGAGGACGAGTCTTGACCCCAAAGGGTTTCACGATGCCATCGACGCCAGAGCTCTGGGTGCGAACACCATTGTTCATGCTACCACGAATCTATTCCGGAAAAGTCGGGAGGGAAGGGTTCAGCAGCGTTTATTGCCATTGGAAATTCTGGTTTCGAGTTTGCTGTTAGCCTTTGAGGCATCGGAACCCCGAGACACAATATTCGCTGTCCTCACTTTGGCGAATGACTCCATTTTTGCTGTAGAGCATACGGATTCTATCCTGGAAGACCCACGTATCTCGCCAGACTACGACAAGAGTCTCTTAGATGTATACGCGGACTTCATGAACTACTGTGTGGAGAAATCTCAATCGTTGGATATCATGTGCAGATACTGGGCACCACTACCTAAGCCCCTGACCCCGGAACAAGCATTGAAGCTGGGCAGTTCAGGTCGAGATAAGGAAGAAAAAATGTCAACTTGGATTCCGTTCATCTCTCGTTCGGCTTTTGGGGAACCCCATGGCGTTCTCGGGGGAAGAGTTAACGGAGATAGCTTCGTTGGTGGGCCAGAAAGAAAGGGACAACAGACTTACAATGCATCGAACAACCTTCGAGCCTGGGCCAAATTTGGAACCTATGAGGTAGAGCCTTCGAGAGATCCAGCGCGACGATCGACGTTTCCTACCAATTTCATGCGACAAGGGAGCTTCTCCTCGACTTCGACTAAACGTCCCGAGTTAGGCAAGATCCAAGAGCACGACAACCAGCCGCACCATTCGAGGAGCGATGGTGCTATGAAAGACCTCGCGAGGAGCTCTTCTTTTCCAACACCACCGAAGTACGACGGCACACTCAGCGTGCGGGGATTCTGTTTAGATCATGTCCACGAAGTTTCTGGGAGAGTGATGGGCAAAGGTATTATACCCGCCGAAGCGCTCAATATGGGCGGATGGCCGCATCCACCTGTGGACCAAGATGTTCCAGACCAGCTCTGGCGAACGCTTGTCGCTGATCGGGGACCCAATGGAACAAGCGCTCCTGGCTGGTATCGCAGAACTTGTCTGGAGTGTCTGCAGCATACAGATCGAGTTGGAGACCTCGATATCGAGGGACTGAAGAAGAGCGTCCAGCCCAAGACGCCGAGCACGATGATCACGTTCCTCGAACGCGCACAGCAGATTGTCTGGGGCCGACGTTTTTTCAAGACAAGAGGCAACAAAACGAAGCACAAGGAACCGTTATTCTGTTTAGGATCACCTGATGTAAGAGAAGGAGATATGGTCTGTATTATATTTGGCTGCAGTGTCCCTGTGGTGTTGAGGAAGGTTTCAGCAGGTGGTGGGGGCTCACATTACGAGTTCATTGGCGAGTGTTATGTTCATGGGATGATGGATGGCGAGGCTTTGGAGGGACGGCAGCCCATGTATCCGTATGGTGGAAAGAAGTCTTGGGTAACGACGTTCAAGTTGAAATAGTTTTGGCGAAGATACCAAATGATAGTTGTCATCTTACAGCTCGTCGCCGATAAGTCAGCAAATTTGCTAAAGTAGCCACCCTCCTATGTGCAGCTCGAGCCTGTCGCTGAAGTTTAGGTACACCTGAACTTTGACCGTATCCGTATTCGAGACCTGATTGTCTGCCTTGGCTTATTCTCGCAGCATATTTAGACCTCACTTCGTGACTCTACTCATCCTGAGGCCACTGCGCCTTGGAATCCTCCTGCTCGCTGTCGGGGTGGCTGAGCTCCCGTGACTTGTTCCGCAAGCTCAAAGTACTCGCAATGTAGAACGGTCCTCACAACGGCTTGCTGAGAATCAGAATTAGAATCCTCAATGTTGAACTGGCTCGCTGAGTGATCCCTTGAGCTCGGCTTTGTGGACTTCCCGCACTCTGAAAGTGGAAATATTCTTGGATTTGGCAGCTCAGCCACTTTATCAAACATCTGCTGACACTTGTAAACGGGGATACGACGAAAGCTCATCCGCGCGCAGAGGTTAGGTTATGTTCGAGTTCATGGGAAAGGTGGCTTGGATGCTGTTGCGAGGAAAAAGAAGACCAGGAGCTCGCTCGTATGGGGTTCTCTAGCAAGCTGGTATAGCTAAATTGCCCAGTTGAGCTGAAATTTTACCTAGAGGGGAAATCAAGAAGAAGTTTTTGGGAAGTACATTGTCCTGGTATGGCGTGTGCCTATGTTGATCGCAATATTTTTCTGCTTGCTTGGTGCTAGTGGTCGGGTAGGAGGAGGATATCGGGGGAATAGTCGACGACCTTTCGAAATGGCTTGTAAATAACTCGTTAAGGTCAAGCAGTCTTGCTGGTATACACAGCCCTGATCAGAGAGTTGTGACTTGAATTGTGAATTTCGGAAGAAAATTCGCTGTGGCTAGGCCACAGAAGTCGAAAGTGCTTGGTGTAGCCTTGAAAATTTCGAAGTCTCCCACGCAGCATCTATACAATCCACGTATACATATTACGAATGATGCCAAAGTTCACCAACAAACAATGATTGAATGAAGAATAAAGAAGAGCTTAAACACGTAGTACCATACTTTGTTGGGAAATGGAGGTTGTCTTGGAGCTGATCCTAGGCATAGTAGAAGGCTGTCTTCATCACCAGAGTTGTGCATGCTTCACTGGGCAACCCGCAGCCTCATGCTGTACTATAGCCTGTTCGGGAGGAGCGCAACGCCGTCACTTCGCAGCTGTTGTGGGTTATGTATGAGAACGTCGTTCATGCAGCCCCAATCAACTGTTCCTGTGTCGAGGCTGTGCTCCCAGGCGACCGCTCGGCAGCCGAAGTCGAACCGGCGGCAGACACGCACCACAGCCCTATCCTGTTGGGGGCCATCTCCTTTTGACCATTAACTAAGCTGACACCGTTCATCAAAAACGGATCTGAGTCTGCCCGGAAGCACTCCGCCACCAGCATTCTGGAACCGCGCTCTGGGATCTTGAGCCTGATGAGGTCTGGAGATCCCATCTGGGCTTGGCTATGAAGCCCCCTGAGCCGTCAACGTTCCGCGGAAATGTTCTCTGTGCTTGCGATCAACTGTGACCAGAAACCCATCTTCCTTGCTGCGCTGAGGAAAGTCGGCGGCATACGACGGGATTGTGCGGGTTTGCCTCAGAGGGGCATTGCTGCACCACGCAATAGAAGACACACAGGGACAACCCTATGACAACCTCTTCGCAAGCTCCGTCAGGCTGCTGATTCGGAGCCCTCTGATTTGCCTGAAACCGATAGTTGAGCGGATGCGCGTGCGCCATGAGTGTGGCTGCAAGCGCTGCAGGGATTTTGCGCCCGCCCTGGCAAGCCAAAAGCTGCGCCCCGCTCCAGCCCGCAATTTCATGTTCCCAATCCTCGGATAACACGAGGCTTCAGGTCACGTCGCCAACTCTCCGGACTCATCGTGTGCTTTCGTCCGTCTGAATCACTATCTCTTCGATCGCAAGATATGAGCCGAGGCGCTCTTTGACAATACCGGGGGAGTGTGCTGTTTGCTTAGGGGTCCATATATTGGGGGGTCTTCACCATTTCAGCAGGATCACAACCTGATTAAAAAGAGCATCTTTCGGAAACCATCATGGATTCGATAGCAGTTGCAAGCTCGGACGCAGCCATCTTCGATCCGAAGGAAAAGCAGAAGGCCATATACTTGTATTATGACTCTCAGTACAGTGATGAGGCGCTGGACATCTATTCAGAAGAGTGGCAAGAGCGTATTTTGTACTGGCACCAGAAGGCGATTGATAGTGCAGCGACAACTCTGAGCTCGGAGAAGAACCTCGAGAACCTGGACTTCGGAGGATTCTTCTTGGCCCATCCTATCGCGGCATTCTCTCTTTGGCAGCTTCTCCAGTCATGTTACGAGCTCGATGTCGCTGTCTGTGGGAACAGCAAGGCGGATCTGAACGAGATTGAGTCCTGGCAGAAGATGAACCCGTTCAAGTATCTTCGGGACTGTAGCGTCCAGGACAAGTGGCGTGCATCTCTGGAGCTCTTTAAGGCGCAGATCAAGGCCAAGAGCGAGGATATGGATGTCCAGGAGGAGAGCTGGGAGTTGAGAATGCATGATATCCTCATCGGAGTAGAGAAGTTTGAAACGGCGTTCGAATCTCTGCAGGAGAACTTCAAGGCGAATCTGGCCGGAAAGAGGTTTGCAGACTGGATGATTGCCAGAATCGACGAGGATATCGGAAAACGGTTCTCAATGATCCATCGATTGCTGGAGTTCAAAGAGAGTGAACTCGGAGACGCAAATTTTGCAGAGGACACCGATGAACCGGGCCCTTGTGAGTGGAGCCAACGTTACCCCCTCCACGCAAATGCTAACCTTACCCAGTGGACCCTGCACAAGCAGACATTCATGTTGCATTTGAAGCTCCGAAACCTAAAAAGAGGTGGTCTTTCAGAAAGAATCAAGATAAACCACGGAGGCCATCTGGTAAGTAGAATCATTAGCCAGGGTGCCTTCAGTTTCTAACTATTTTCAGCCTCCGAACCAAAATCACCGCGGCCAGCCAGAACAATGTCAATACCCAAAGCTCTAAATTTGAAGAGTGGTATCAGTGCTCTAAAAGAGAAGTTTCAGAAACCTAAAAACACGAAATCACGCAAAGCTCGATGACATTTGCTACCCACGGACCCGGCCCTTTTAAATCTATTTTCCTTTCTGAACTTGTATAATTTTGAAGGACTTAGAGAATTTTGCTTGGACATTTATTTTGTTCGATTATACCTTCATTCTTCATATTTTCACCATAAGTTATGAATGATGAATGGAACGGCCTTTGTACTTGTAGTTTACGGGATATGGTACGGCGTTTGGTGTTTTACCAGCTTCTGAAGCTGAGATTTGGATTATGACACAATATTCGGAAGCTTAGATAGTGGAAGAATATTTGCCTCCTTGTTTTTGTCTTGTCTGCTCCTTCTTGATGATCACTCAGCATTCTTAAGATGTTGCTTCCGAGGTCTCAGATGTGAGGCTGAGCTCAGCCTTGGATTTTCTTTGTTCTCATAAGGCTGGACTGCAGCAGACTGGCAAACCACTTGTTTCTTTGAGGTTTTGCATTTCTGGATTCATGATTCTTTGATCTAAGGAGGAGATCCTTTCTTTGTTTTGAGCTCCTTGCGGTTTTGCTTCGCGATGGCCAATTCCAACCCATAGTCATGATATCCGCCTCTCTGATCTTCTGTTTTCTACTCCTCTCTTCATTCGCCGTTGTTCATCCAACCCAGCCATGTCAACAGGGGAGCCATACAGTCTTAGAAGCAAAGGGGACATTCCGCCTCCCAAAGGGCCGAACGAAGAGAGGAGCAAGGTAGCTGCACCGAAGTGGAGAGATCCAAACAATATGATATGGTCCCAGTATGTCATCCAACCTGGAAATCGGCGATGTGCGAGAATGTTCTACCCTCCACCGTTCTGGTCTACCGCTTGTTATCAACACCGAGACAGAGTAGATAGATTGTGGAAATGAACGGGTACTCACGGAAAAACCTAGAAGCAAAACAATTCGGGCACACGGGAGCCTTGGAGGCCTTAATGTAGAGCAAGTTTCTCTGCCAAACGGCTCAAGAATGAAGGCAAGGACTTTGGGAGACCCTGGGTGGGCTGTGGGGCGTGGTGGTCTTTTGTGGAGGCTGTGCCCAGGAGAAGTAGAGAACAGATAAGATACTGCAAAGGAAACAAGATACTGCCAACAAGGCTCTTCCTACTTCAGTAATTCGGTGAAGATGCTTCATTCTAATGGACATCACGTGTTTAGCCTTGACTTCCCGTCCCCGCCTCCTCTCATTATTGCTTTACGCCCTCCCTCGCCCGACAAACGCCCAGTAGCATAGCAGTAGGATCTAACATTACTTTTTCTGGCGACCTACAGCTCTTACACACAAGCCAACTTTCACCGCTTGTTGGATACACGTGATTGACCCCGCTAACAAAAATGACGGCCGTTTGCTTTCCGATCATCGGCTCGCAGCACTCGCTTCCCCTCGATCTGCAGGTGAAATAATATCCATGCAACACGCCTCTCTGCTTTTCTTTTCCTCCCCACATTTGCGGTAGAGTCATAGGCAAAACCCGACTCTGTCACTTTCTTACCAAACCCGCCATCTCCATTGAATACAAATACGACCATATCTCCCCCACCCCGCTCAATTGCTCTCACCTCCAACTTGTTTTTCTTCAATCCCACCTCGCCTTAGCCCCCCACACCCACCAACATGTGCCCCTCGTGTGAACCTGAGCCTGCTGCCAATGGCAACGGCCATACCAATGGAGCTTCAAACGGCACCAATGGCTCTTCGAATGGCACCAACGGTGAGAACCTCAACTTTCGTCGGCGAGATCAATGACTAATTTTTCACTTTGCAGGCCACCCAGGCTTCACCGCCGTCCAGACCAAGTCCAACCCCCATGTTCACCGAGCGAACCCATACCAACCCGTCGGCGACTTCCTGAGCAATGTTTCGAACTTCAAGATCATCGAAAGCACTCTGCGAGAGGGCGAACAGTTTGCCAATGCCTTCTTCGACACCGAGAAGAAGATTGAGATTGCCAAGGCGCTGGATGATTTTGGAGTTGACTATGTGAGTCACAAATTGAATCACATACTCATGACTTCTGCTGATGTTCTCGGCATAGATTGAATTAACTTCACCTGCTGCGTCTGAGCAATCAAGAGCTGATTGCGAGGCAATTTGCAAGCTGGGCTTGAAGGCTAAGGTTGGTGATGCTGGATCACGCCCACTTTCGCGCATTGGCTAAATTGATCAGATTCTTACACACATCCGATGCCATATGGACGATGCCCGAATTGCGGTGCAGACTGGTGTTGATGGAGTGTGAGTTTTGAGCTTCGGCATCGTGATTGCTTTTGCTAATTGCCTCAGTGACGTCGTCATCGGCACCTCATCTTACTTGATGGAGCACTCCCACGGCAAGGACATGACCTACATCACAAACACTGCGATTGAAGTCATCAACTATGTCAAGGCACACAATATCGAAATCCGATTTTCATCCGAAGATTCCTTCCGTTCGAACTTGGTGGATCTCCTCTCAATCTACTCGACTGTTGACAAGATCGGTGTTAACCGAGTCGGTATTGCGGATACTGTTGGCTGTGCAACCCCAAGACAAGTTTACGACTTGATCCGAACTCTCCGCGGTGTTGTGAGCTGTGATATTGAGACACATTTCCACAATGATACTGGTTGTGCAATTGCAAACGCCTACTGTGCTCTGGAGGCTGGTGCAACTCACATTGATACCTCAGTCCTGGGTATTGGTGAGCGAAATGGCATCACACCTTTAGGTGGTCTCATGGCACGCATGATTGTTGCGGACAGAGACTACGTTATGAGCAAGTACAAGCTGCACAAGCTCAAGGACATTGAGGAACTTGTTGCTCAAGCTGTGGAAGTCAACATCCCCTTGTACGTATCTAGCACTCCTTCGGCCCACCCCCCCCCTTTGACTTTTACTGATTAAACTCCGATTATAGCAATAATTATATCACCGGCTTCTGTATGTGTTGGGGAAGAACCCATTTCCTATTCTGGCCTGTCTTATGATTCTCTCCTAAGACAATGTCCCCTCCCCAGTTGAGACATTGCTAACTCTCACGTTAACTAGGTGCCTTTACGCATAAAGCCGGAATACATGCAAAGGCTATTCTCAACAACCCATCAACATACGAAATCATCAACCCTGCTGATTTCGGTATGACAAGATATGTCCACTTTGCGTCCCGTCTGACCGGATGGAACGCGATCAAGTCAAGAGCAGCACAACTGAACATCGAAATGACCGATGAGCAGTACAAGGAATGCACCGCCAAGATCAAGGCACTAGCCGGTCAGAATATTCTCAGTTCTTTGACATCCCCAATGCTATTGTACCCACGTTTTCTCGAACATTGAATTCTGACGTCATATAGATATCCGACCTATTGCTGTTGATGATGCTGATTCCATCATTCGTGCTTTCCACCGAAGTATGAAGTTGGGCAAGGAAGTTGACCTTCTGCCAAACATGACAGCCGAGGAGAAGGCACTTTTGGCACAGAAGGAGAAGGAGATTAATATACCCGAAAAGCGAGCACTTGACGCCGCTGCTGAAATCCCACTTGCCAAGAAGGCGAGAAATGGTGTTACTGCATAGATTTTCATGCCTTGGTCTTCTGAAAATTTCTTGCATTTGGGCGGTGGCATCTCAGGGGTTAGTTTTTCCGCAGGTGATTTGGCTATTCAAAAGTCTAAAAGGGGAGATGATGAGATAAATAGCTGCTGCTGATTTGTTTTATGCGGGCTTCATATCTTGCATTTCCTTGATATTCGATGTTGTTGCGATCGGGGATGGCGTCTTTAATTTGCGGAGAGAGCGATAAATGGCTTGTACAAATGATAATACACGGCTTAAAGCTCAGCAAAGTCAGCAGGGAGGACAATAAAAGAAATCAATTAAGCACGCTTCACTTGCCATGAAATGCCTGGTGATAATTCGATTCGAACTGATGACTTTTTGAACGATGTAAAAACCTAATCGTTCTGGTCATTCATCTGTGGTTCAGCGTTTTATTGCACATTGAACTTAATGTTCTAAATGTTCTGGTACAATGAAATTTCATTTAGTATTGAAGAAGTAGTGAAATATGACTTTGGTACTGTACCCTCGGGCAGACTGACAGACCCCACTTTTGTTACAATCGGGAAAGTACACCTCGGACCTTCATTTTCATCGGAATTACATTTATCTTCTACCTTACGTCCAGTTCTGATGAAATTCAACATCAACCTCTCTCTTTAAAAGAACCCTGTCGTCATGTACCCCCAAGCTTCTCGTTTCTTGTTTCGGTCACGGCTGAGCACAATCTCAACATCAACTTCGATGCTTGTCTCATCCAGCTGCTCGAGACATAAATTGTTCTCTACTACCTCAAGGAGAGATATTAGGACTACTGAGATGTCAGAAGGGCAATTGGGTGCTGTAAAAATTGATAGAGATAGATTGTGGAGGGATCTTCACCGAACCTGCGAGTGGGGAAAAGGGGAGAGATGGGGAGAGTAAGTGCTCATTTTTCTTCGATTTCGACATTCTCTGTTACCTCTGAGTAATGCACTTTCCAGCCTATTATTTTTCTCATGCATTGGTTGCCAGATGCTGAACAATCTCAGAGGACCTACAGATATCGGAATGTCACGTTTGACGTTAAGTGATGCTGATAAGCAAGCGCGAGACTGGTTTGTGGAAATGACGAAGTCACTTGGGTGTGATGTGAAAGTAGATGCCATGGGCGAGTTTTTGTCAGATTCAAGATCTACCGGCAAGAGCTGAGAGTATGTCAGGTAATATATTTGCAGTTAGGCCGGGAAAGAACGGAGGTCCACCAACGTATGCTGGGTCTCATATGGACACACAAGTGAGTTGTTCAAAGTTTCTTGAGCAAAAATTAACAAGACACAGCCGACTGGAGGAAGATATGATGGAATACTTGGCGTCCACGCGGGTATCGAAGCTCTTAAAACCATGAATGATCTGAACATTGAAACAGAATACGATACCGGAGTAATAAATTGGACAAACGAAGAAGGGGCTCGATTTCCGATCTCAATGGTCTCGTCCGGTGTCTGGGCAGGTGCCTATACCCTAGAAAAAGCCCACAATCTTGTGGAAGTCGGAGGTGGCAAGGCCACGCAGAAGTCCGAGCTAGAAAGAATAGGTTATCTGGGCACTCTTGAAGCAAGCTACAAGGCGAATCCAATAGGAGCGCATTTTGAACTTCACATTGAGCAGGGGCCAATTCTTGAGAGCTCTGGTGGGAAGATTGGTGCTGTGGAGGGTGCTCAAGCTTTCAAATGGTTCATTATCACAGTGAAGGGTAGGGACTGTCATACTGGAACGACGGATTTTCAAAATCGTTCAGATGCTATGCTGACAGCCGCCAAGCTCATTCTGCATAGTCACAACAAGGCGACGGAATTTGGATGTCTAGCATCAACGGGTATCTTGACATTAAGACCTGGATCGACGAATACTGTTCCAGGATGGGTCCAGTTTTCATTAGACATTAGGTCGAAAGAAGATTTTGTAGTCTCGAAACTTGAGGAAGCTTTGAAGAGAGATTTTGAACTGATTGCGAGTGGAGAAGAGGTTGGCAATATCAATGCCCAAGGAACCAAGGGAAGAGGCTGTACCGTGGAGTGGCAATTCGATACCGACTCTCCAGCTACCAAATTCCACGAGGACTGCATCAAATGCGTTGAAGATAGTGCTAGGGATATGCTAGGGACGAATGCAGGATCACAAGTCCAGAGAATGACTTCGGGAGCTGGGCATGACAGGTAAGGCAACTCGCAAGGCGGCAGCCGAAACGCCTGCTGATATTCTACAGCGTGTATACATCCAGACATGCTCCGACCTCGATGTAAGTGTGCACTCAAGAAACGCGAACAGAAATGCTGATAGATCCCAGGATCTTCGTACCATGTAGAGAAGGAATCTCCCACAACCCAGCGGAGTACTGTTCTCCTGAAGATTGTGGCAATGGGGCACAGACTTTGCTTGGGGCAATTCTGCGATATGATCGGCTGAGAGCAGAAAAGGAGCATAGTTGAACGAACACCGCCCATATGTATGATATGTGTGAGCCAGAGAGAACTGTATCTGAAGTGAACCCCTCTATCAATTCGCCGTATCGACTTATGATACACACAATGCTCGCAAAACTGCCCCATCTCCCATCGTCCAATCCTTTCACAACACAACCTTAAACCATCTACTGATCCAGTCTTGTGGGGAATGTTCCATTGCCTGCATACTAGTCAGTCGGGGCAAAATAGTGGTTCGATGGAGGAGCTACGGACTGCGCTGATCATCCCATCTCTCACACCAGGCACTTGGGCACAAGGATCGATAAGCCAAAAAGAACTATAGCATCCATCAGAACATCTCCGCACAACCCCTTCCAGCTTCACATACTTGACGGCAAGGTGCGAAGTCCTCGCCCTTGGCTAGGATGCACTTATGGTAATCGACATAGTTTTGCCAGCAATGCTTGGTCTGGTTCTGGTTCGGGAAGCGGGCGTCGAAGCCTATAGTTCGCAGGTTAATTGTATTCAGTCCAGGTCGGAGAGATGGTAGCTACCAGCTGGAGCAAAAGTTAGCAATCAGGCCATTTTCTTCCGGAGAGCGGGACTGCGGGAGCTTGGAGCTTACCAGTAACGAACTTGAAGGGCTTGGTCTCGCGGTCTCCGTCCGACATGGTTGCGATTGAGTTTCGAGGGATTGAGTGGAGAGGAGCTGGTGTCTTGTTGGAGGTCAATTGGGAGGAAGAGTAGTGAAGTCGTCGTTCTCTTGAGGTTCCGCTCGGCTAGCCCGCGAGGACTAGCGCGGAACGCAGGTCCGTTCAAACTCAGACCACCAAGCTCCCTTCAACTCCAAGAAGAAACTATTGCACCTCGGATTCGACCGGCAAAACAATCACGATGCAGCCAAGTATCGCCCTCAGAATGTTCCAGCCGACGAAGCGGATGATGGCTGTGCCGGTATGTGGCCGAACCCTTCAATTGACTGCCTCGAGACTGACTGTACTTGCTTTTGCAGAAGGAGGAGCAAAGTGGTACGTTATAAGATCCCGTTCGAAAAGGCAGAAGCTTGCACTGGAGGACCCTGGTTGTTCAATTGGCATCAGGAGCGGGTTGAGGATAGACACAGGCTGATGCAACGACTCCACAGCTCACACTATCTCGCAACGACTACGAACTCTCAAGAGGATTCCCCCGGAGTTGATTCCCCTCGGTATTTCGACCCACCTCCTTGTACTTGACATGGTATTGACAAATTGCAGGAATCGTCGTGGGAATTGCTGTCGGATTCGCAGGCTACTCAATGGCCCGCAAACTGGTTGTTGATAAGCAGATTCGTTTATCTCGTCAGAACAGGAAGGACTAGGGAGAGCAGCAACGATGAGGGGACTGGAGATCTATGCGAGTCGCGAACTTAGCTTGTTGGGCACATGGAGATTGACCAAGAGCTGCATTGGGGAGGATGTACAAAGTAAACCGCGTCTTGTTGTTTGTTATCAATACACAGCTTCTTGACCAAGCTTCCTTACCGCTAAACCTGCGTTATTGGAAAGGAGACTAGAAGCAAAATTCCATAAAACGCCTTTCGGTTTCCCTATTCCGCTAAACGCCACCGATGCATATCCTGTCCGTGAAAATCAAATGACCAGACCATTTCATGCTGGCTTAGGTCCAGCAACGTCTAAGCCTTCTAGGCCTTGCATGGGATCATCTGGTCTATTTGCACCTGCTTGTGCTCTCTCTGCTGCTAATTTATCCTCCTCGCTCACAGCATTCTCTGCAAGCCAGCCCTCCTAGGATAGAAGTGTCAATAGCTGTATAGCTAAGAAGAACAATACCAAAGAAGATTTAGGCTTACCTGCTCCCACAACGCAGTCTTACTTCCGAGACCTTCGTTGACATTCTTTGGAGGTTTTGCAGCGGAGACTTTGATCACTCTACCAAAGAGTTCTGACTGATCCATGTTGTCGATGGCATCTTTCGTGTCTTCGGGATCTTCAAACTCCACATAGCCAAAGCCTCGATGAAGCTCGGTAGAATTTGGCCCTTCGGGTTTACTGCAAGTCGTTAGCATGTGTTTTGATGATTCTGAGCTCTCAAAACGTACGGTATGGAGACGTCTGCAATTTCGCCAAAAGGTAAAAACGCAGCCTCAAGATTTGCAGCAGTGATCATCGGCGCCAGACCACCGACGTACACAGTAGCTTTCCATCTTGCTTGGTCCGACATTTTGAGGTCCAGAAATGTGTTTACTGCCTGGGGACCAGTTGATTCCACAATTTATGATTTTCGCGTAGCCTCGTCACGTGCATGGAGAGTCCGTGAGGCGTGGGGAATTGAAGTCTAAATCTGTCCCGACTTGGAACGCAGCTAAGCTCCTCCTACTCTTGAACCCCCTGGACGCCGCATTCTCTTTTCTAGTTGCGTGTCCTTTGCCTTCAGTATTTACTTGCTCAATCTGCCTTTTTCTTGCGGTAGAACAGGCGTCAGCATTCGTTCAGCGAGCATTGGATTTCAGAACAACACATCAACAAGATGGTGCGGTTACGGGAAATCCCAAGGACGGCAGCGTTTGCCTGGTCGCCTGGAGCAGAAGTTCCTTTGGTGGTGACTGGAACAAGAGCTGGAGCGGTTGATGCAGACTTCTCTGACGAGACAAAGTTGGAGCTCTGGGACCTGAGTCTGGACAACCTTGAGCAAGGTGTTGAGCTCCAGCCCATTGCAAGCTTGAGCACAGATTCAAGGTATACATCTTTCAAACCTCAAATTTTATGAGCACTGGCTAATTTATTATTTGCCCAGGTTCCACGATATTGCATGGGGTCCTGCCTCCACCGATCATCCCAGGGGCATAATTGCTGGAGCTTTAGAGAATGGCTCTTTGGACTTGTGGGACGCGGAGAAGCTCATAAAAGGGGCAGATGATGCATTTATGTCACGAACAACGAAACACTCAGGCGCGATTAAGTCCCTTCAGTTCAATCCAATCAAGCCACATATTCTGGCTACGGCTGGCGCAAAGGGGGAACTTTTCATTTATGATCTCAATGATATTTCGACTCCTTTCAGACTGGGCACAGCTGCCGCACGATCTGACGACCTCGAATGCATCGCATGGAACAGGAAGGTTTCTCACATCTTGGCGACAGGAGGAAGTGGTGGATTTGTGACTGTTTGGGATCTGAAAACCAAGAAGGCATCCTTGACCCTGAACAACAATCGAAAGGCGGTGGGAGCGATTGCATGGGATCCTAGTAATGCTACGAAACTTTTGACTGCAACGCCTGATGATTCAGCGCCAGTTATTCTCCTGTGGGATCTACGAAACTCGAACGCGCCGGAAAAGACACTGCAAGGACATGATCAAGGCATATTGTCACTTTCATGGTGTGAACAAGATAGCGACCTCCTATTATCTTGCGGGAAGGATAACAGGACGCTTCTCTGGAACCCGCAGACTGGAGAACGCCTCGGGGAATTTCCGGAAGTGACAAACTGGACCTTCCAGACCCGGTTCAACCCTCATAACCCTGCACTCTCTGCAACTGCTTCCTTCGATGGGAAGATCTCCATACAAACTTTGCAAAATACAAATCCTGCTGCGACTCAGACCCCAGTACAGGGACCTGTGGATGGTGAGGATTTCTTTACCAAAGCTCAAACCCAACCACAAGGAGCATCATTCTCGTTGAAGAAGGCGCCAAAATGGCTCGAGCGACCTGCAGGAGCTTCGTTTGGATTCGGCGGGAAGCTGGTGAGCTTCGGGTTGCTACCAGTAGCAGCAGGACAACCTAGATCATCGAAGATCCAAATCTCACACTTCTCGGTCGATAATGATGTAGGATCAGCTACGGAGTCTTTTGAGAAAGCTCTCGTTGCTGGAGACATCAGCAGTATATGTCAAACCCACATCTCACAGGCGAAGACTGAAGAGGAGAAGGCTGATTGGCAAGTCATTGAGACACTCATTGCGGACAACCCCCGAAAACGTGTCACGGAGTATCTCGGATTTACAGACGAGGTTGATGAAGCTACCAATGGCGTTGCGGGCCTTGGTCTGGACGAATCAAAGGCTGAAACTACCACAGAGGGGGGAAATGGAAAGGCGGCCAAGAACAGCCGACTGTCTACCCTATTCGCAGATGGCACTGACGGAGAAGACTTTTTGTCTAATATCACAGCAACTAAAGGGGCCAAGACTGACAATCCATTCCATCTATTTTCAGAGACGGACTCTGCCTCCGAGAAACAGATCACGAAAGCACTGATGCTTGGTCAGTTCGAAAAGGCTATGAACATTTGCCTCAAAGAAGACCGAATTGCTGATGCTCTTATTATTGCCAACTGTGGGGGCAAGGAACTTCTCGAGAAAGCCCAATCTGCCTACTTGTCACGGAAAACCGAGGGTCCCAATTACTTGCGGCTCTTGACCTCCGTGATTGGGAAAAACCTTTGGGATGTTGTATACAATGCCGACCTTTCGAATTGGAAAGAGGCAATGTCGACCTTGTGCACTTACGCTGACCCCAACGAGTTCCCAGATCTGTGTGAGGCTTTGGGTGACAGAATCATAGAAACTGGTTCTTTAAAGGACGCATCTTTCTGCTACTTAGTCGGCTCAAAGCTCGAGAAAGTCATCACAATCTGGATCACAGAGTTGGAAGCTGCGGAACAGGCAGGCATCGAGGATCTCTCGGGAGATTCAACATTCTCGGTCCATGCTCGATCATTGCAAAACTTTATTGAAAAAGTCACAGTCTTCCGGGATGTAACGAAGTTCCAGGATAATGAAAAAACCTTGACTTCCGACTGGAAACTCGCTCCCCTGTACGACCGATACACAGAATACGCCGATATCGTTGCCGCCCATGGCCACTTGTCCATTGCTGAGAGATACCTTGATCTCTTGCCTACTCAGTACCCTGCTGCTGAGGTTGCAAGAAACCGAGTGAAGCTTGCTTCCAGAAAAGCGGCTCCAGCACCCAAAGCCGCCCAACAAGCAACAGCTAGGACTTCTTCTCGCGCACAACCATCTGTTGGTTACCAACCGTTAGGTACACCAGCTGCCAACCCTAAACGACCAAGTTCCAATACCTACGCGCCACCGGCATCTACAACCGGTGCAAACACTTATGCACCGCCGGCCACCACACCTGCCACAAATCCTTACGCACCCCCAACCATATCATATGCCCCACAACAAGCACAAGGATATCAGCCACCACAGCAGCAAACGAGTTTTGGCGGTGGGTATGGATCAGGCTATGGTGCTCCTACTGGAGGCTATGGAGCACCTCCTCCATCTTTCGGAGCACCGCCTCCTCGAAACACAACCCCATCTGCGCCTCCGCCACGTGCAAAGGATGTTGGGCAATGGAACGATACTCCGATGGTGACCCAGCCCAAGATTGCCCGCAGAAGTACTCCTTCCGCGGCACCAATTACGTCTCCTTTCCCAAATCAGCAAAATCTTTCCATGCCCCCACCAATGCCACCATATGGTCAAAGAGCAACACCCACACCACCACCGCCACCGCCAAAGGGTCCTGCACCACCACGCGTGACTTCACCCTTGGCTGGCGGACCACCGCATTCTTTCCAACAGACGGGTCGACCATCATCTTCGGCCGCAAACCAGTACTCACCTACTGTTGGATCTCCAGCGCAGTCTTATGGTCAACTTGCACAACCACCAACGATTCCTCGAGGCCAATCACCGTATAACGCACCCCCTTCGGGCCCTCCACCTTCGAACAGATACGCTCCCGCCCCAGCAGCGCAACAACACTCTCAACCACCCGGACCGCAATCCTCATTTGCTCCTCCTCAAGGTTTAAACCGACCTCCACCAACAAATGCGTATGCTCCGGCCAGTAATTCACCCCAAACCTCATACGCACCGATCCAGTCTCCATATGAGGCTAGTCAACCTCCACCCAACCAATTTCAGAATCAAGGGCCGCCACCAGCTTCTCAGGGGCCACCTCAAGGATCTCGACCACCGACTGGGCCACCACCCAGAGCCGCAGCAGTTGCTCCTCCCAAAGCTAAGCATCCTGCAGGGGATAGGTCTCACATACCAGCATCTGCGCAAAGAATGGTAGACATTTTCAGTAATGATATGCAACGAGTTGCTTCCAAGGCTCCGGCATCCTTCGCTCAACAAGTGAAGGACACTCAGAAGCGTTTGAACATCCTTTTTGACCATTTGAACAACGAGGAGCTCGTGAAGCCAGATACTATTGAGAGGCTCAATGAGCTAGCGGAAGCTCTGCAATCTAAGAACTACGACGTTGCAGCCAGGCTACAAGTTGATATACAACGCGAGAAGACTGACGAGTGCGGAAACTGGATGGTAAGATACAACACCATACGTTAAGCTATGCATGCTAATTTGTTCTTAGGTGGGTGTAAAAAGATTAGTGAGCATGAGCAAGGTTACTCCTTAGACAGAGAGAACAGTGCAAGTTCCAGTGGAGGGGAAATTAGAACGTGACAAGGAATCGTGATGAAACGCATATGTAAAAACAATGAAAACGTTCATTAGCAACTGATGCTCCCTAACTTTTTCTTGGCAACTGTCTTCCTGGATATGGCCTTCACTTATGATCTTCATTTTGGAGTCTGCTGCACAATGCGAGCGGTGCTCACCTGGCTTGCATTATTTACAGACAAAAACAAACGAAGAGTGAAACCATTTGCAATCCCCTAGTACCCAATTCTCACATTATCTATAGGCGAGCTGTTTTGACCTTGTGGAAAAATTGGGGAACCAGTGACATGAGAGGCAAGGATGAACAAGAATCGTGGCCGGGAGGAGCCTATGAAGGCTACCGCCTGGAAGAAGCTACCTTGCAAATTTGGATGGCTTTAACTATGAGGAGCAACGCATATCACATAGACTTTTGGAACGCGGGCATGAGGATCTTCTGTAGATATGGAGGAACTGCTGAAGGGCAGGATATTGACCTTGATCGACTGCTAGGTTGCCGATAATAATTCGTGCTTCATATCCCTCACTCAACACTCAATACCGGGGAGAACAGAACCATAGAGAGCATGGTGCAGTCAATTCAATAAATGTTTTCTCAAACCTACACATCGCTAGCCATTCCAAGCAGAATTAATGCCACGTCCCCCAAACGCCACGCTCGCTGAAAACAATAACTGATAAAGTAAGCAGAACGAATTTTCAGGCTTTCGCCTTTCGCTTGCCCCTCGTCTTGGCTGGTGCCGTTGCTTTGGCTTTGCTCTTTCCTTTCGCGGGTGCTTGGGGTGGTGTTGGCTCTTTGACAATCTCTTCCTCCACCTCATCCTCCTCCATTTCCTCCACATCTTTGCCCTTCTCCTCGACCTCATCCTCGTCGTCGCTGCTCAGGAACTCATCGTCGTCATCGAAACCAAAGAAAGTCTGGACCTTGGGTTTGGTTTCTGGTTCCGATGGAGGCGTTGTATCCTTAGAGCTGGTGCCTACCATGACCTCATCATCACTTCCAGAATTGCCAGATCCCGAGCCGCTGCCGTGAGAAGTTCCAAGTAAATTGTCTTTGTAATTGCCAGACTTCATAGCGGCGAGAACAGCCTCACGAGTTCTCTCATTGGCCTCCTCCTTATCCTCAACCCATTTTCCATCGACCTTGCCCTTGTTGCCAGATCTAATCTCTTCTTCTCTCCTCTCTGCAAGTTCAACAACCTGTTCCCATCGCTTCCGTCGTTCCTCTTTTTCTTTCTTTGCCATTTCTGGCTTGATTGCCAAATACTCAGCCAGAGCCTTCGCCTCGTTTACTGTTCGTAACCGACGTCCATCCAAGTTTCGACTTGATCCGTTGTCTTCGCCTTGATTCCGTTTTCGCTTTGAGGACATGCGCCCACCTGCTGCTCGAAGTTGAGAGCCAAATCCACCTTTACCACCGCACATTGGCAGCGCCAGTCGAAGGGACAGGAAGTCATCCTGGGGGCTGGAAAGTAACTCAGAGATGGGAGTAGATGATGTACGTGATAACTGCTTGTTTGAGATGGTCGTAAGAATCAGGCGGCTGTTGTGTGCTGGGAGGCGTTCATAGATGCGATCCTGGAGTTGGGATACTGGCGTATCGGCGGACAGAGGTAAGGAGAGAGTGGCCGGGAGATTCAATCCCGGGAAGGATGTCAAAAGAACGTTCACTGTTGGTGAAGCCATGCTGAGCATTGCAAATCTGTTGCGCTGTTGGTTGTGCTACGAGGTTAACGGGGTTTGGGTGTTGCACAAAAATCGAAGTGGCAATGGGTGGCTTGGGATATAAGTGCGCTAACTTGAAAATGCCTAGCGCCTCAGCCACATAGGTGATCCCTGCACTCACGTGCTCACACAAAGGTGGAATTCGTCAAAATTCTAACATTGATTTTCGCGAACTTCCATCTCCCATCCACGGCCAGTACAATTCAAAGTACTCACGACCAACCGCCAAGATGTAAGGAAACAGGATGTGGGGAATGAGAGCAATTGCTAACCGCCCCCAGGCTTATTCCCAAGGCAGACCGAAAGAAGATCCACGAGTACCTCTTCCGTGAGGGTGTGCTCGTTGCAAAGAAGGACTACAACCTCCCAAAGCACAACGACATCGACACCAAGAACCTCTACGTCGTCAAGGCCTGCCAATCCCTCACTTCCCGCGGCTATGTCAAGACTCAATTCTCATGGCAATACTACTACTACACTCTCACTCCTGAGGGTCTCGACTACCTCCGCGAATGGCTCCATCTTCCCGCTGAGATTGTCCCTGCTACGCACATCAAGCAACAACGATCCCACGCTCCTCCTCGTGGTATGATGGGTGGTGAGGGTGAGCGCGAGCGCAAGCCTTTCGGTGGACGGGGTGGCCGTGGTGGTGACAGAGATAGAGGTGACCGTGAGGGAGGTTACCGCAGACGTGATGCTGGCGGCGAGGGCAAGGATGGTGCACCATCTGGAGAGTTCGCCCCTCAATTGTGAGTTCTATCTGATTTATATGCTATGAACTTTACTAACATCTTCATCAGCCGTGGTGGGTTTGGACGTGGTCGTGGAGCTCCTCCTCCAGCCTCTTAGTTCGGCATTTTGTTCTGCTTGCTCGTGCATCCGACAGAAATACCTTACATGTTCTTGAATGGTTGGGCTGAACAGTAGCGCGTTCAGTCGAGTGATAGCAATCGCCGGGGGTGCATAGGTCGAAGGTGGAAGTTGACACTTCAAAACTGTCAGGTAGCATATTGAGCTTCTTCCATGAGTTTTCCAGCCTTGCTGTGAAAATCCCAGGTCGGCCCAACTGGCTCTCGCATGTGAATCGCCTGGTGATAGAGATTTGTGAAAGAACCGAATGACACTTGATTGGCCGTGATGAGAATTTCTCCAGAATACCACGGATTGCCAGCCAAGCGTTGCTCGCTGTAACTCCCGCCTGAAGACCAGCCACATTCGCCGTGCTCCAATCGTGCAAACAGAAGACTCCACAGAAGTGCATGCCAATCCAGCGCCAAACACCACTACCATGCATGCCATCTCCCCAGATCTAGTCAGAATCCTTCAGAGGGAAAGAAATCCCAACAAGAAAACCATGAATCTCGAACAGAAGACCAGGTAGTGTATCTAGGCAAGAATCATAGATTGAATCTCATGACTTTCTCTCTCCCTCGGCTGACCCGCCGCCTCCAACGAGTCTCCGTGTCTGCAACGCCGTCGGTGCAGATCGGTAACTTTGGCGGGGTCCCCTGCATGGTTGACTGAAGCCGGATGCAGAGTTCTTCCCCGGAAACGCTTCAAAAGAAATGCGGTGTGCGCTGTAAAGTTGAACGAGGAACCAATTGAATACTATCTCGATTGAGACACAGCTGTAGCGGACAATTTCCAAACTGTAGAGCTGCTCTATCTGGCTGTTGTGGTGCTGGTAGTGGGGTTGGTGACGCCACGGTACGGCGGGGTGATCGCCCACAAGCAAGGAAGATAAGCTGGCGCTGGTGGGAGCCAGTCCAAGCTCTTGCCTTTCCCACACTGCGAGCTTGTTGAAAAGAGGGGTCTTTCTTCCTTCTTCCCAAGTTGATTTTCCTTTCATCATTTTCTTTAATTGAACCTCCAGACTCCAGATTGAATCAAGAACCAACATACACACTTCACCACCAAGAAATCAGCCAAAATGCCTGAGCTTCCTAAAGAGATGCAAGCCCTCAGGTAGATACCCCGCTGCTTTCAAGCTCAGTGGTCGTTGAGAAAGCAAAATGCAGAGACAGATGCTTACTTTGCACAACAGGTACTCCAAGCCTGAAGTGTTCAGCGTTGTCACCGTCCCGCTTCCCAAGCTTCGAGAGAATGACGTCTTGATCAAGGTGAAGTAAGTTCTGAATCCACTGTTGTTAAGATTTAGTTCGTGGTGGCTGATTTCCGTCACTCAGGGCGTGTGGTGTGTGCGGGACCGATTTGCACATTCATGAAGGAGAATTCATCGCGAAGGTACGCAGGCGCTCATATATATACTCCTCGAGCAAAGCCCCTCCACTCTCATTGCCAGCTCCAATTGGTTGCTTGGACGATGATCTCAGCTACCTTGATGGGTGCTTGTCGCCCGTCAGGCTCAATGAGTATTTCGGAACCCATGCTAATTTCCCCTAGTTCCCGCTCATTCCTGGTACGTAGCTTTTTCGGATCTTCGATTGCACGGTATTGCCAATTCTCTCTCTCGAAAATGAATCCCACGAGAATCGAATTTCGACAAAATCTAAGTGCGGTCAAACTTCCATGAAAGAAGTTTTCGAGCCCAGTAACCAAGAACATGGGTCTGAGGCAGTGCTGTAGTCTATTCGCAACTTGCGAGGGATAGAGTCGGATCATTATGGCCATTCTGCATCCAAGCCAGTGTTGGAAGTCGGTGTCATCAGAGAGTAACTTAGTCCTCAGTCTTTATCAAGTGATTGTGATTGTGGAACAGAGGGCCACTCGGCCCTGACCTACTACCACGCCCCTTTCAAAATGCTAACAAAATCTAGGACATGAGACCGTGGGCGTTGTTGTAAGTGTTACCTGTCGTACGGTCCCTTGTACGGGAAGCTTTACTAACTATGAAGTCAGGCCGCCATTGGACCAAAGGTCAAAGGATTCAAAGTCGGTGAGCGTGTTGTTGCAGAGTTAGTTGCCTCCAAGGCGAAAGTAGGTGCACAGCTGATGCTTTTCTAGCAACTCCGAGCTTTGCGAGGAATGCTTCTACTGCCGACGTGGAGAGCTCCTGCTCTGCGAGAACTTCAATGCTCACGGTGTAACCATGGGTGAGTCTCCACACAAAGTTTCATAGGCAAGATCTGACATCGTCTAGACGGTGGCTTTGCCGAGTACTGTGCCTATCCTGCTGCCAAGGTCTTCAAGATCCACAACCTCTCGGATGTTGACGCTACGCTGGTTCGTTCTCCGATAAGCAAGAAGTTGAAAGTGTACTCACGTAACTTAGCTCGAGCCAGCGTCTTGTGCCGCACACGGTCTTGACAAAATCTCCCCCAAGATGGGTTCATCAGTCCTGATGTTCGGAGCTGGACCAACTGGATTAGTGTGAGTTTCAGTGAATGGTCCTACCCAGACTTTAAACTGAAGCCAAATAGTCTTGCCCAGATGCTTAGACAGAATGGTGGCTGCAAGGTCGTCGTCGCTGCTCCTCAAGGTATCAAGATGGACCTGGCCCGAAAGCTTGGTGCTGGAGACGTGAGTTTCTGAAAGAAAAATAAATTCTTGATAGAAGTCCTGACGGTAACAGGAATACATCGAACTCTCCCGTTCGAACCCAGAAGTTCAATTCCAGAAGATCAAGGATGACCACCCATACGGCTTTGAGTATGCTCCCATGAGCACAGAGTTGATTACATGAAGCTGATAACAACCTAGCATCGTCGTTGAAGCCACCGGATCTCCCAAGATTCTTGAGGATGCCATCAACTACGTTCGACGAGGTGGTAAATTGGTTGTGTATGGGTAAGTAACCTCTGCGGAAGACCCTCTGTCGACCCATTTCTTCTGACGAATGGATGTTGATACTAACTTTTGTATCTAATAGTGTCTATTCTGCCGCTGCTCGTGTATCCTGGCCGCCCAGCAAGATCTTTGGCGACGAGATCACAATCCTTGGATCTTTCTCTGAGACCTACATGTTCCGTAAGTCTTCACGGTCCGGTGCTGGATTTTTACGGATATCACTAACATTCGTCAGCTGCCGCCATCGACTATCTCGACTCTGGCAAGGTAAAAGTCGCAGGAATCGTCAACAAGACTTTCAAGCTGGACCAATGGGCTGAGTGCTTGGAGTCCATGAAGAACAAGAGCGCTATCAAGGCCGCCATTGTCTTCGACGACTAAGCTTCGCATTTAGTAGACTCGGTCGTCACCTTGTCCTCATTATCAGAATCAAATGCATGCAAAGATAGAGTATCTCTTACAATGTAGGTAGTATGAACTACGAAAAATACACCACTGTTCTCAATAATGACTTAAGGAGTTGGGTATCTCAGAGAGGAATAATCTACGCCTCGACCTTCCTTAATTTTTCTGACTTCTTCGCCCCTTTCATTGATTTCCTGGGCCTGCCTTGCAGCTTTCCTTTGTTTGGTTTACCAGCAATATTCAACCAAGCATTCATTGGGCGTCTTGATGCAATGAACCGTCCTTCGGGACTGAACACTTCGACTGCAGGCCAGCTTGGATCGATTTCCTCGACCTCATCTCTAGGTTCCGATTCCCCCTCCTCAATTTCATCCTTCCTTTCATCACGTCTCGTCTCGACGTCAGCCATCTCGCCCGGTTTCTTCCGCACTTGAGCTACAAGCTCGACCCATCCGCAACCTTCGATCAATATATCTGTTGCCAGCACGCGATACGGCAATCTCTCTGGCCTAATATTGACTGCTTCCCGTGCAGTGATAGGTCCAGTACGCTCTCGTGTTACGTCCCACTTCAGATGGAAGGTCCCTGCTGAGGCTATCTTCTCGGCCGTCTCTGGCAAAGAAATAGTCTCCACGCTCGATTCCCTGGTATGCATTTGCGTGCCAATAGCTTTCTCAGTGCTTGTAAGGTGAGAATAGATTGGCACGAAAGCGTAGGCCATTACTATGACGTCTGGAGTCGTTGGAGTGATTCGAATGAAACCACCTAGGAGAATTGACTGTCCTGGCTTGATGACCTGTTGTTTTGGCACTACTCGCGTTTTCATGACAAGATAGGGACGGAATTGTGGTTTGACGTAGTGTTCTAGGTCACCTCGAGAAAGCCCAGGAAGATCTATCAATTCTCCTTTCCCGTTGCCGAAAGAGAGGCGAATTGGTGATGCAGTTGTGCCTGGAAGAGAGGACACCAAAGGCATGGCGGGATAGTCAGTCTCAGGTGGAGCGGGAGGAAGCAGTGATGAAGTATCGAGGGAATCCGATAGCTCCTGCTCTTCTTCGTTGGCTTGAGAAATTGTTGATGTTTCTGTTTCTCTAAATTCGTTGGTGGCCTCTATCTGCTCCGTGACACCCGAATTGGTCTCGATCGGAGTCCAGCTAGTCCTTTGATCGCCCTCGGGTCTGGTCTCCAGGTTTATGGTAATCGGCATCGAAGTCTTCTTGTTAAGCATTTCGACTTTCACGCCTCTCCCTTTCGGAAATATGTCGTGGAAAAGCCTGCTCTTACCAACGTTGACTTTTCCTACCATCCATCCACCACCACCTCTGTCCCAAATCTCCTCTTTCAACTCTTTTGTCCACCAAGCCTGCCTTGCACTGACACATCTAATATTTCCTAGACGTACATCCTTCCCGGTCCTTCCTAGGGCATCTCGTAGAACTGATCGAAGATACGGCATCATAGAGTCCACTTGCGTCTTCAACGGAGCCAGTAAATCAGATCGCGTGATAATGAAGCTGACTTCAGTCTTCTTCCCATGATAGAATCTTCCCGTCTTTGACCGCCGATTTAGCGACCTTTGCGGCGTGAGATGGAGCAGTTTGTGCAATCCCGGAACCAGAGACATGGGGAAGTCAGCAGCATCGATGACATGGTATACATGGTTATATTTAAATGGGGACTCGAAGATGGTATCTTGTATAGATTGAATGGAAGGGTGATGAATGGATGCACCAGTTTCATGATGTTTTAGTTTGTGGCATCGATCACAAACAGGTACGGCAGTATCTTTAACTATAAAACAATCAGTAAGATCTTCTGGCCACGAAAGCGGATTTCTTGCCTGGTATTGAAGTGTTTCCTACGCTTATGCCCTTTCCTACGGAGGCTGCATTTTCAAGAGCTACTTTGACTATCTCATCCTCAGCGGACTTTCTCGAAGAAGACCCTCCTTCTAGGTATTTTCGTATGGACTTCCTCGTAGGCGTGAAGAATCCAGGGGCGTTATGGTCTGCTGTCTGCGATAGAGAACCACACCCCGGGCATTGCTGAGGTAATTTTTCTAGTAGGGGTGCGAGAACCTTTGGTGAAGCAGCCACCGAAGTCGAAGTTATTGAAGTGATATGCCTCCGCTGTGAGCTTTGAAATCGATGTTGCCGAGGTCGTCGAGGTCCCTGGGACTTGGATGCTGGAACTCGTCGGATTTGGGGACATAAGAAGACTGGCAGATCAACCACCGGCATCCCAACCTGCCTCACTGCTCTTCGAACAAGTCTTATGCTTCCAGACATGTTTTCCCTGTATACAGGAACATTCTGAAGCTGTCACAAGATCATCCCAGACCTCCTGAACTTTTTTGACAGGGGTTCGCTTAGCGCGAAAGCTTAAAATAATTGTGCATCTCCAGACAACGACAACTCCAGAGGCCTGACGATTTCCCCATTCCCAAGATCACAATCAAGATGGTGGCGGTAGTAAGGCGTATGCGAAAGCTGAGAGCAGTAAGAAGCCTGGTGTCCAAAATCTGATAATCATTCATCTGCTGACAATTGATCCACAGAAGGTAGAACACTCCATGATACCATCCACGATGAGAGCCTCAATTGACCGATCACATAGTTGCTCGCCATAAGATTAGGGCCTGGGGCAGCAGTATTACCACCAGAGGTGACGAGGATTCATATGGACTTTGCGACCGATATTCATGACGGGCACTACGGACCAAGGTATAACCTGATTACAGCTGCTGCAAGACGAGTACTGAACTCCTTCTAGAGCATTTTGGCGGAACTGTCTCCCCAGATTAAAATATCATAACCCCGCTGTGCCCATGACAGTGAATCGAACAATCAATCAGACTGGACCCGCGCTCATGACCGTACACTTCACGTCCCCCGAAGCCGCCGCGACCATCAAGACTGAGATCTCTTCCACAGTCGACAAGCAAACATCTACCGGGCCTGTGCCAGAGTCCAAAGCTGGTCCCCCAACAGAAAGGACGGAAGTGATAAATATGAAGCATAGGCACGACTCTGAGATTCTGGAGCAGCTGTTGAAGCTTACGAAGGCGAAGGTGGTGAGGCCCACGGCAGAGGAGCAAAGGGAGATGCAGGAGATGGAGGAGCAAAACGCGAGGAGTGAAAGAGACGCGGCTATGATGGCTGAAGTTAATGCAAAGAGGAAGAGGGAAGAAGAGATTCTCGAGCAGGCGAGAGGCGAAGTAGAGGCGATGCAAGAATGATAGATATTGACGGGATGAAAAGGTATATATGCATGGCAAGGGCGTTGATCTGTACAAAAATAATTTTGAGAGACTGTACAGAATGTACATTCTAGTAGGAGCCGCCTACCCACAATTCAGTGAGGGAATACGTACGAGCTGATGCCGTATCATCAACTCTTATGTAACATGACTGCCTTGGTCTCGTGGCAATGTAGAATGCTATGCACTAAGCAACGCCGTCCAAGTCACCCCGTGCCAATAATCCCAATTCCCTTCCTAGCCATGTTCGAACGCCACAAGAAGAACATCACTTCAATCCAAATCCTTCACTCTCATTCACAGCTCTCCAAAGCCTATCTACTAGCTTCTCCCTCGAACTGTATTTCCATAAAGCCAGCACGTTGAAGCACGTCCTCGCCAATGGGAATCTCATGCAGTCCTCACCCATACAGGAGATCTTGATGACCAGATTCGTAGCACCCATGGCTGGGATTCGATCACTGCCAGTAATGAAGCTGAGCAGCTTCCTTTGATCTTTAGGGCTTGCAGTCTGAAAGGACTCCCAAAACCACACCACCACGGGCTCAGCCTCAGGAGCCGGGACCTTCCAATTTTCGTAAGCAGAGACTGCACGCAGAGAGGCGATGTCCAGTGGTTCATCCGAACCTCGAATAAGGAGTTCAATCTCTTCTGGCCTGAATAGAGAGAGGGCGTTGCCTCCGCAAACCGTGAAAAAGCCTCTTTTGAAGGGCTCAAACTGGCGTGCCACTGCTGAATCCAACAGATACCGAACGTATAAATCAACGAATTCTCGTCTGTTCGTGTTTGTCACTGGTCGTTTCTCGCCATCTGCACAAAGTGGAACCTGACTTGTCTGGCCATACCGCTCGATGTCTGCTACAAAGTCCCGGCAAAAAGTCGTTTCTACATCTCCGTCATAGTCGAGTAATTGTCGCAACCCATTCGCCAATGCTGGTCGATATTCGGCAAGATCTTCCAAAGAATATGTCATTGCCGGTTTGGCGTGGGATGCTGCCCCAGGCGCCGCTGGAGGGCCAGCAGCGAGGAGCTTTCGAAAAGCAAACGGCGGAAGGGCGACGTCAAGGATTGTCGAATTGTATATGGCAAGGCCAAGGACAACGCCAACGAGGAAGAATTGATCAGTGGTTTCGAAACTATTGGGGTTGAAGTAGCAGAAATGAGAGTCGTCATCGTAAGTAAACATGCCTGCGGCCTGTTAGTCATGCGAATCCTGGCGCAGGGGATCATCATACCATGTTCTGGATTGAAGACATCTCTGACAAGTAAGAGGAACCATTCTTTCCGCAAGCCGCCAGCATCTATGCCTTCCTCTCCCTTGAACTCGATGCGCAAACCTTTCTTGATCTCTTCGCTGCCAGTCCCCACAACTTCGCTGACCCCTTTAAGACTATCCTCCACGAGGCACTCTCGGCGTATTTTCAAAACTAAATATTGATTGACGGTTTTCCGAGTCATGATACTATCAAAGAATGCCTCTCTTGCCTTGACTTCCATCTGTCGACGTGCATCGTGCTCCATGATCTGGATCTTGGCCCATATGCTGAGGAAGAAGGGATACTGACAAAAGGAGAATTTGCCCCTTTTCGACTCCCATGCTTCGAAATCAGCAATGAGGTCTGTGTAGTCGAGTAGAGTATTGTAGAAATCGCTTGTTGGCACAATCTGCCCATGGTTGTGTGCTCTTTCACGAGCAGCTAATCCTGCACTATGCACACCTTCCAGCAAAGCAAGAGGTCGTATCTCTCCTCGTCTCGTCATTCCGCTATTATTTGCAGAGAAGAAGAGAGCCATTACTCTGGCTGCAGCTTTGATTTGCCAGTCATCGTTATAGACGACAGACTTCGGCTTTCCCTCGTTCCTTTTAGAGGGTTGGCTGGAGACGCCTAAAGCAGCATGCAAAGCCGCTGAGCTGTTTCGGCCTGGCCCACCAATGCTAGGTATCAATCCAGCCGTAGGATCTTGATCAACTTCCCGTTTCTTGCCATGTTGTCTCGTAAGCCTATACGTAACAAAGCTTCCGATCAAATCTATAGCTCTCTGAAACTGAGCATCTGAGTATCTTGCAAACCAAGAGACCAAATGATGGTGACATTCATTCGAAACATTTGATAGAAGGCCCAGAATTCTCTTAATAATCCCCGAATGTTGGCCAGAACTTCCTTTCCCTGCATTGGACATTCCCTTTTCAGGGGGTTGCATGCTCCTTTTGGAAGCCTCAAGACTACCTGAAATGTATGGACTAATTCTGTCTCGTGATCTGGATCTGGATCTGCTCGGCTCCTCTGCCTTTGATGTCGAATGCATAGGGTATAGCAAAGGATTCGCAAGCATAATAAGTAGGAACCGGACATCATTAGGCTCGCTCAAAAGACGCCCAGGCCGCTTGAGAAGGCTCTCCGTTGCTTTCAGCAAGACGCGTTGAACGTGGGATTGTGCTTCCAGAATTTCATATTCGATTTCTTCTAGGACTTCGTCGGACGGTCTTTGAAGCTCAGATTTCGTGAGCTCGTCTAACCTTGTTTGCCAATATCTTCCCCCATCGAGGACAAGGTTATACCAGTCACTCATATCAGACCAGTCAATTCGAGGAGACTTAAGAGTGACCAATTCAAGGCTATTCGGGGCACGCTGCGTTCGTGCACGTTCGGGACTCCGCGTCTCTGCTCGCTCACCTGTCCACCAGGAACCGTTTTCGGCGAAGTCTCCAAGTAAGAGCGTCTTGGCGTCCATTTCTGACAATTGGGTTTCGTTCCTGGGATATCTTTCACCAGGAGGTAGGGCTGTTGGCTGCTTGGTGCCCTCACTTGCTGCCCTTGTGGCCATGTGTGGCCGTGCCGTACTGAACGAGCTGTTCACACATTCAAAAGATCCGAATGATGCTATTATATAATCTTCCAGTGGCTTGAACAGAGTTTTGGCGGTATTCGCATGTCTTAGTCGCGCGTATGCTTCCTTCGTCCTCTCCAAGAAGTGCCTCTCCTCGAAACGATTTGCATGTCCATCAGTGGAACCATTTTGATCAAGGTCTCGATCTCGTCGTTGCATATGAGCCTCAAAACCACCTCCTGGCGAGGATCGGGAATAGGGAGCAGAACTTGCCTGGCTGAAAGCAGGCTGTACGTTTTCTCTGAATTCGGAATATTCATCTGTCTCGACCATAGGCCGTCTGGGCAAATATATTGGACGAACTTGCCTTGGAATTGGTTGATCACGAGGCTCTTGAGTGATTGGGATATCATAACCCTGGCCATTTTCCCGATCGTTTCGGACTGGCGACCGACTCGGGGAAGGAACGGGGCTCGAACTTGATCTTTCATCATGTCTCAGTCGTTCCCGAAGATATGTAATAATACACTGGTCAATAATTTGCCTGGTCTTCTCAAGAGATAGTGGAGGAACTGGTCCTTAGGTTAGCATGAGCCCACTATCAATTCAATTTATTTGAACATACTTTTGGGAGGAATATGCTGGCCAAGGTTTATGGCGGCTTTCGCTGCAATGGGGGCTCTGTGGCCATCTCCACGCCTCGCCTCCAACAAAATGGGCTTAAGGTCATTGATCGTCAAGCAGACAGTACATCTGAAAACTTTTAATTCTTTTGGCCAACGAACCATAGAATCGCAGGTCATGCATTTTCCGGTCATCAAGTCCTTGTCTGAAAACTTTTGCTTTGAAGCTTGATGTTGTGCAACATCTCGTCGGGCTTGAGGGGACGTTGCATCGTCGTCCGTAGAGTCGAACCCTCCCACGGGTGTCTCGCCGTGTCTCTTCTTCTTAACGGAGAAAAGTGAAGGGAATGGATGGCTCATCGAGCGTCCATGACTCGTTGTTCGCGTAGGGATCGAGGATCTCGATGCGCCATGGTTGCTGTGCGGTGGTGGAGGTAGAGTCGGAATTCCATACGCATTCTCCAGTATGTCCGTCTCAGTGACTATCGACCTTGATCGTGCTGGAGATGCAGCATTGGTATCGATGGGATTCGGACCTGGCTCATTGCGTGAGCTTGGAGAAAGCAGCCGGCTTGACCAAGGAGGCATTGCACAGCTCTCGATCGTGAACAGCTCGAGGCGAGGGGGGCATATGGTGTAGTCGTCTCATTGAACCTGCCAGAGAAGCGGTGCCTTCACTGAACAGTTTTCGAGAGCGTCCTCCTGCTTGCGACAATTGCTTGGCTCAGAAAGTCGCGTTCGGTCCAAGGCTCCTTCCTGTCCAGCTCCACATTAGCTGTGGCTCAAGCTTGCGGAAACTCGCTGGAGGGGCTTAAGTACTTCGGCCCATAATCAATCTCAATAGTCTGCTCAGATGGGAAATTGGACAGCAGAAGCCTTTGCTCTGAGTATGCGAGATGTATTTTTGGTTGGCGCATAATGGACTCAGACCGAAGTCTTCCCCCAGTTTCATTAAGCGGCTAGTCAAGAGGGTGATATTCAGACGATACGAGGTGCCAAGAAATTTATAATCAGGCCGAGGGGGAAAGTATGAAGTTCAACTATCCCTGCAGTTGGAGCTAATTGATCATTGGGTCACAGTGGGAGATTTGTTCACAGGTCCTTAATGCTTTTCCATTCATAAACGTGTGATATAGCAAACCCCTCGAATGCATTTGCAAAAGCACTGAACCAGGGCCATAAACCGCACCACCACTGCAAAGCGAGGCAGCACAACCCACACGAAACTCCCGCTAACACATCTATCTGTATCTTTGGAGGTTGAGAGTGTTGTGTCTCTTCCAGGTCTTTCGTCGGCCAGCAGTTGTCTTGTTGTATCCGTGACCCTTGCCCAAACCACGAGACTTCTTGCCAGTAGCAGTGAGACCCCGGGATTCGCGATGCTTATGAACGGGGTTGACGATCCAGCTGATGCGAGGATCACGACGGATGGCCTTGTGTTGAGGGTCGACGAGGATAACCTCGAAATACTTGTAGGTGGAGTCCTGGTTGATCCAGTACGAGTTGAGAACACGCAAGTTGGCGCAGCGACGTCCGACACGCTCCTCGGCAGTCGACTTGAGAGATCGTTGGTACTTGAGTTGGTTCACACCCTGGTTGGTAGGCTTGCCTGTATTGGATGTATCAGCAAGAATTTCAATAGCCAGGTCGAGACCGTAATTTCATACCATAAGTAGCACCCTTTGGTACTGGCCGCTTGCGACCTCCACGGCGGACACGGACACGGTAGATGACATAGCCCTGCTTGGCCTTGTAACCTAGACGGCGTGCCTTATCCGGACGAGATGGGCGGGAAGCACGGTGGACGACGTTCAATTGTCGGAGCTATATTATGCACTCTCAGCTAATGTTCAACGAGTGTATAGCAAGGAGCATCTAAAAGATGTCCACAGTCCACGTCCGCAATATTCCAATCGAGATTCGAAGTATTGGTTCGGTTTCGAGTTCGAGAAAGGGTCGAATTATCTTACCTCCCAGCATCGGACACGGAGAAGGAAGCGCAGGACATCGGATTGCTTCTTCTTGTGAAGCTCTTCTACATACTTCAAAGCTCCCATCTATTCCTGGAGCGTTAGCAATCATCTTTGAGCAGAGAGACTTGAATATCTGAGGTGTAGGGGTCTCGAAGGGAAACAGAGCCGGATCGAGAGCAACATCAGTCCTCCAACTTTGGCAGACTCTGCCACAGAAGAACCAGTCTATGTGATTCAATCGACTGACCTTGATTGAGGTGACGGATGCTGGCGGTTTGGCGTCGTTGTCGTTGGTTGATAGAAGTTCGAGAGTTCGCGATATTTTCAGAAAATCAAAGGTGTGGGCGATGCTAGTGCGAAAAATAAGCGACGTGCCTCATTTGTAAGGCACCAAAAGTCTTTCTCCTCCCGTCCATCGCACTCTGTAGAGACGACTCAGAGGATATGAATTTGAAAATTTTGATATCGTGATTTCGAGATTCCATTACTCAGAGGGCTCCTGTATATCTTGCCCTAGGCCCTGCTTTTGTCATTGTTCTTACAATGTTCAGTACATTAAGTTCTCTACTGAGCTTCGTTGTCCCACAGCCTGCAGGAGCTGAAACAATCCGCATCCCATTGTTCTTACGATCTACGGTACATCGAGGTCAATGGGTCTCTATTCGGGTTGGATGTATCACAGGAGCTGGAACAATCCGCATCTTATTGTTCTTTCAATCTCTAGAACATCAAGTTCACGTGATCTCTACTGAGCTTGGATGTCCCACAGTATCTGGGAGAATCCTGTCAATCAGCATCTCAATGTTCTTGCAACCTTCAGTACATCAAATTTCATTTGATCTCTACTGAGCCTAAATGTACCACAGGAACGGGGACAATCTGCGTCTCAATGTCCTCCCTTCGTTTGGATCATTCAAACGCAAGGATTTCCGAGGCCAACACTCAAGATCTCACTACTCCCCAAAACATCTGGAGCTAATCTGGAGAATTTGAATGTTCCAAAGACCGAAGAACATTTTGTTGTGCTCCTCGGTGTTCTGGGCATTCCCGATTTTCTTCGAAGCGGATTTTCGTTTTGAGATAATGAGAATACGCTTCGACCGATCTGAGGTCTGAAAGAATACCTTCAGCTCACAATTTTATATGAAAGGCACAGGGTTTGAACCTGACAAAGCTCGTGCATTAAAACATCTTGATACAATACGTCAGCTGGTTTGCTTTAGGAGAGATTGCTGTATCTACACTTCTGTTTTACAGCCCATTCAGTCTCCACATATCATGTCCAGTCATCTCCCCGGGTCGGTCATTTATTCAGAAGAGTCATCACGCCCAGATGCAACGTATGCGGTGATTTGAAGAGGGTTGACCAGACACTTTCGTTGAAGCTGTCCCAAATATTTGGATCGGCAAGGGACGGGTGCCCTACTTGCTCCATCCTTCAAGAAAGTTATATCTATGCTAGAGATGTTTTACATGAGGTGGACTCGCATTAAGACGCTCAAGTGAGCTTCCAAATTCCCGTCGTAGATGCAGGGTTTCCAATGATTGTTGGAATCTCGGACACTGATGGAGGGTATTCATTCACCGAGGTTTACACTGTGTCAGGTTCGGCAACAGCACTATCAAAGCTTATTTAGATCGAGAAGCACAAAAGAAGCCATTCTAGCTCTCAAAAGCTGGATAGAGACCTGTCTCACTTCTCATCCTGCGTGCACAGCAGCGCAGAGAACACTTCCCACGCGAGTCCTCGACGTATCAAGCAACGATCCCTCGTTTTATGTATCTCTTGAGGAGAATGAGCCTTACGCAGCTTTAAGTCACTGTTGGGGGAAATCGCCATTAATTCAAACCCATCAAAACACTCTCCATGATCGAATTTGCGGCATCCCTTGGAACTCTCTTTCAAGGACATTCCAAGATGCAATCGCCACAACTCGGGAGCTGGAGCTTCGGTATATCTGGATTGACTCACTTTGCATTGTTCAAGATGATCCGGAAGATTGGGGGCGAGAGTCTGAGAGGATGGCCTCGACCTATGAAGGCGCCCAAGTCGTCTTGGCTGCAAGTGATGCAAAGGACGGGCATGGTGGTTTTCTAGGACTTCGCTCAAATGAAAATCCTAGTCCAGGGTCAATTTTTCAGGGCATCAAAGACGACGGAAACCCATATTCGATCAGGATACGCAAGGGGGATTACCATAGATGGTACGGCGATGCGTTGCCTCCGCGTAGTAGGGTGCAAGCCGACCCATCCCCACTATCTACTCGTGGCTGGGCATTTCAGGAAACACTTCTTGCAACCCACTATGTGCAATTTCGGTCCCAAAAATTGATCTGGGAGTGTAAATCTGCTCTCTGGTGTGACTGCGGGGCGGTCAGTCGACCGTCTCAATAGCGCGAGACTGTCTCTAAGAAAGCTTTCTATAAATCACTGAGTTCTTCGGGTCAATTTGAGCTGTTCTCATTATGGAGCAGGATTGTCAATGCCTATGCGGTCAAGGCATTGGCCAATGGGAGCGATGTTCTTCCAGCATTGTCAGGTCTGGCCAAACGGTTCCAAAAATCGAATGGAGGAAGTTACTTAACGGGGCTATGGGAAGCCGACTTGCCTCTCTGCCTCCTCTGGGAAGCCCATGCAGCAAAAGCTTCTCCTTACCGAGCCCCATCTTGGTCTTGGGCATCTATGGACACTTCTATCCCTGGAGCGTCTCTGCTCACCGAGTCTACTTTTGACGGTAAAACGAGTGTCCCCACAACAGTGCTAGCAACTGTAGAATCAGTGTCGTGTATATCAGACTCTACTGATCCCACTGGACACATTGCCGCTGGATACCTCACCATTACAGGAAAGGTTCTCGACATCGTTGCACTTAATCCAGCTGATAATCATGAGGAAACTAATATCGATGGGCGTTATGACTGGAATGCTAGGAGCTTTGTGCAAAAACGACCAACTGATAGTTCGAGGTGGGCACCTCGCGGTGCTAATCTGTCATTTCATGCCGATACTCTTCTCTCCCGTCCAGGAGAGCTTCACTGCCTTCTAATCGGCGAGATTCCTACGAGCCAAGCTCCTCGTGCCCTGGTCCTGCGGAAGCTACCTTCGAATGGCAAGGAGGTACTCTACGAGCGAGTTGGCTTGATTGACAGAATAATATTCGGGTTAAGTGTGAGGAGCTCTAACTGGATGCCTCTCTTTGAGCACGCTCCAATAAAGACAATCACAATAGTGTAATATGGCATTCTCGTGGTTGAGCAGCAATCTTTATCGATATCATACCGTAGGCGGGACATTCGATAGCACGGATGGCCAAAATTTCATTGTTCTATAACTTTGAGGACATTGCAGAGGTTGGGGTGTTTTGATTGCTTTGGACCTGCGACTTTGAACCCTGCTTTCTTGGGCAACTTCGAGATGTGTCCAGTGGAATGTGTCTTCAAGCTTTGAGATGAAACTGGACATGTAACATGTTGCTCAATGTAACACTGTATAGAAAAGCAAGTTTGATTGGCATCCATAGTATATGGCAAGTAATTCCTCCCTTTACCAGCAAAATAATGGATTCGTTATAAAGTAGCAATTCCAATGCAAACCATCATGTCATATTAGCAAAAGCTCCCCATATTCAGACCATAACCTCCATCGAATTGATTTTGTCGACCTTCTTGTAGGCTTTCTCCTGCTTCCGAGCCATCCTACCCCATCCAACGCCAGGAATCTCATGCTTGTAGACCGCCTTAACGTAGAGGATGACGTCTTCTTCAATCTCCGGCTCTTCTGCTCCCTCCGCCAAAGCATCGTACTTTTGCAGGCCAGCATCGCGACCAGCTGTAAGTACCCTCTCTGCTGTATCGTGCTCCTGGTCCCAATCACTGATCATAAATCCGCTTAGCTCGATCTTGACTGTGTTCTCGTTGGCTTTCTCGAATCCTCCAATGAGGTTGAAAGCGTTAGCAGTAATCTGCTTGCTCCGATCGTAGCGAGCAGCAAAGGAGGTCTCGGTGGCTGGAGTTCTGCCTTTGTGGACTTCACCAGATGGAGGTGCCGTGGGACGGGAAGAAGCGTATGCGTTGGTGAAGCATTCCAGAAAGTCATTCTCGAATTTGGTGCTATAGATGTTAGCTTGGGGTCAGGACAGAGTCGGTGTACCTACGACGCAGCGCTAAGGGTATCGCGACGTTTTTTCAGAGCTTGCTCCTCATTGTTGATTCCATTCATGAACTTGTCCATGAACTCATTAGCCGCCTTTGCAGCCTTGCGCTTCTTCTTGCTTTCCAACTCCATGATCGCTAAGAATTGCCTAAGCGTTGACCGCGTCAGCCATTGACGTAGTATCTCATGCACATGAAAGGGGATATTGGAATACTGACTGGCTTTCCAAACGTCCTACGTCTTCCTCGTACTCATCAGCTTTGGTCACGCGCTTAACAGGTTCGGATTTTCGCGACTTCGGTGCCGATTTTTTGACGTATTTGGGTGCAACAGGCGCCTCATCGACGAAGAGCTGGTCGCCAGATTCATCCTCTCTCTGGCTCGAGCCTGAGTCTTGCCTCCTGTCTGTAGACGTCTTGCGTTGCTTGCTTTTGCCAGTCGGCAGTGCGCCTGGAATGGTCAGACTGAGAATACTTGGGCTGGTTTTGGAGAAAAGAAGGAAGTGATGATCGAGAAATCTGATGAAGACTTACTTTCGGACTTGCGCTTGGTCGTTGTTCGTGCCATGGTATCATCTGTTTTCGGTGGCGTTCTGAAATCGGGTGTTGATGTTGACATTAGCAGGAAAGGTTCGAGTCAAGATAGGGTTGGTTTACGCTTCGCTAGCGAAGGCTAATTTGCTCCCCTATTCGACCAGCAACGAAACTACTCTCAGCCATTCATGAGGGCAATATAAGGGGGGGTTTGTCCAGGCAATTGGTGCAATATTGCATAAGGAAGCTTTGGAATTTGGTTCCGTCACAAACAATTCGGACGATGTAGAACAGTTCTGATGTACGAATAAGTATCTTCATTTCTGCTCCTGCTAGATACTGCCCCGTTGACAAAGTTGTAAGATGCGGGAAAAGCCATTTTGAGTATCGATCGGAATTCCATTATCCTTTCAAATTACCCAAGTCTCCTATTTTAAAGATCCAGCCGGGACACCTTTCCGAATTTGTTTCAAATCTGTCTAAGCTCGCTGTCTCCCATATTGTGCTATTTTTCATGAGGTTCGTAAATGAAAGTGATAAAACGCCCTTGTCTTGATGCGCTAGACTTCCTCCTGCAGAATAAGAGAAAATAAATCAAATTGCAAAGGAAATAGAGCGGGCCACCCAGGTCGATCTGCCTGGCCATGAGCATTTCAGCCCGTCTAAAATGCTGCATGAGATTGAGATCGTCCGCTGGCCACAACAAAGCGTGAGCTATCCTCTTTAGTAGTAGCTAGCGGCCTCTGGATAGTGACCGCTCTCGGACACCATCTGGAAATATGCTGCCAAGCAAATGGTATGAAGGTAGCGCTTTTTCCTGATGTCGGTATGTGAATAGAATATGCAAATCGAAATATAACAAAGAAGCGAATGTATGATAACCCAGAATCAATGGTCCTTGTTGCAAGGTCAATGAAAGCCTGGAATAGCAATCGAGGGCCAAGCAAATCTGACTCAAGCGAATATTGTGTTCATATCTTGTGGTGGCCTAGGTCAAACGGATGCCATGTCCCGATGGTCGTATCGAAGAGACTGGGTGAAGAATATAATACACCACGAATCGCAGGATTTCTTGAAGCGGACGACAGTCTGCGCTGATATTCCTGCAAGTTCGGGTTGCCGATTTTTTTTTTTAAAATGACGAACTAGCGAGTATTCATGGACAAGCTTTGAAAGCTGCTAATCCAATTCTCATTCGGCTGAAGACCATTGGAATTTCTCCCAAACTCGTTCACATCGTGGGCCGGCGCATTGCCGTGAGGAGATGGGAAGCGAGCGGGAAGACCTTGGTACTCTGTCGGTGCTGGAAATCCACCGAAGGGGTCCATGGGAACGAAGCCGGTTGGAGATACAGCAACGTTTCGGGGAGCAGCGGCGAATGGTGAGTATCCATACGTGTATCCTGTAGGTTGGAAAGCGGTCGGGGGCATTGCAGCTCTGTCCAAGGAAGAGGTAAACGGCTGAGCGAAAACACCTTGATAGCCGCGTCCTGCTTGGGGAAGGCCGTACGAGGCTTGCTCTGCTGGCTGCGGTCGTCTCTCGCTTTGAGATGCACGGCTAACACCAACAGCACCCGGTCCAATGCCGCTTGGGGCCTGGAGGCCAAGAGATGGGCTGGCAAAAGAGGCAGGATTTATAGCTGACATCCAAATCCTGGTCTTATACACCTTGAAAAGGTCGGTAACGAGAGAGTTGAAGTTGATGTAAGCATCGGCGAAGTAGTAGAATGTAAGTTTCTTCCAGTCCCTGAATTCGATTAGTACCTTATGGAATCTTCGCCTGAAGATGTGACTTACATTTGGAACTCGGCATCAAGAATCTCCATATGGAGACCGTGTTCCTTGACTTTCTGCATGCATACCCTCTTTGCCTTTGCCTCATTGCCTTCTTTGTCTCTCAGTGCTTGAATCTCGTGATTCTGGGCCAAGCGTTTGATGATCTTTGGCTTGATCTCACCAGGGTTAGGCTCTTGCATGCCGTGCTGGCTTGGGGGGCCCATTCCGCCGACAGCACTCCCTTGAAGGCCGTTGGATGCAGCCATCAAACCAGCGCCAGTACCATCAGAATTGCCTGCTGCGCCTTGAGAGTACATCATCAACCACTTGTAATGCTCCTCGGCATAATGCTCCTTCATCTCTTTCGCTGACGCCCAGTCGACATTGTCCCGAGCAACAGTCCCCAGGTCCGTTCCGCGATCTGCCTCGACAATAACAAGATCTCCCGGCTTGACAGAAAGACCGGTTCCTTCTTGGACATAGAATACGTCTGCTCGAGAGCATTTGAAGAGCACGATGTATAAGAGTTGGTTATGGCGAGGTTGTGCGAGGCCACCACCGTACATACTACGATGGGGGGATGCAGCACGTCCTCCGCCGTATTGGGCGTATGGATAAGGGGACGGCTGGAAGTTTGTGCTGCCGTATGAATCGACGTTGCGAGGAAGAGTGGCAATGCCTCCGAAGTAATTTGCCGCTAGAGGTTGTTCATGTGAATAAGTTGCTAGTAAAGCCTGACTCAAGGCTATCTCAAGGGAAGAAACCAGCTTCTGCCTCTGAAGAGAAGATGGACGGGAATTATTAAAGTTGATATACTCACCATGCTCGTTAACAGAATAGCCTCCCGCTTCTTGATATCTGTTCTGGTAATCCTTTGGCGACATGTTCTCCTGTAAGCTGTTTTCGTAGGCTGATAACGCTTCGCCAGCGGAGCTCACTGAGCCTTGCCGAGTCGGAACATCGGCGAAGGAATGGCGTCTACTCTGCGGAATGTCGGCCAGTCCACCAAAGCCAAGGGACGTTACCCAGTGGCCTTTCTTCACGTTTTCCAACTTGCGGTTTTCCAAAGTGGCGTAAGATGGAAGACGTTGTTGACCACCCGCACCATACTCACTCATTCTGCGTGCCAACAAGCCTTTAGATGTAATTTCTTGCAATTCATTAATCTCATCGAGTTCATCAATTGCGTAGTCCGACTCCTCCGGCAGCGGTTCTTGCATAGAATATGCGCCACCAAGACTGTAGGCGTTGCTCGTGGAAGATCGAGGTCGGATGCGTGAATTTTGATACTGCTGTTGACGCAGAAGGGCATTCTCACGGGCAAGGATCTCGATGGTCTTGGCTTCATTGGATTGAAGAGCCACACCATGATTAGAACCATTTGTGCTTTCATCGTCGTCGTCATCCACTTCCTTGAGTTTGCTTAAGCCTCCCTCATTTGACATCTCGCTCAGCATGCTTGGTCTCGATGGACGATGTTGCAGGCCAGAGTGTTGTAGTGGTCGTCCACGGCCAGAGAAAACAGGACCTCCAGCTGCAGAGGCCGCAGAGGCCGCAGAGGCAGGCGAATCGGGATCCAACTGTCCGACAGAATATGATTGGGACCGGTAAGTCTTTGGTGTTGGGTGAAGCGGAATAGCAAAAGGGATTGTAGAATTTGATGGTTGATCTCTAGGAGTATTCACATCCCCAAAATAACCATTGCCCGAGCCGGGGGGATGAATAGAAGTTGGCGAAGGGAGAACTTCTGTAAGTCTTGACGGGGGTTCTTTCCGGGCTTCGTTGTTCCAAATGCCACTGCCCCAGGGGAAGGCAGTCGGGCCAGAATGTCCACGACCGACACCTGCTGCACCTTGAGGATGTGTACCCCATGTTCCAGACTCTGCAGAAGGTGTGCTGGGATGAGATGTTGTCGGTGACATTGAGCTGGAAGCAAATGATCCTTTGCGCGGTTGAGCACTTGATTGGGTTGTGTCATTCAACCAGGAAGCTCTTCTCGTCGGCTTTTGGGGTTGAACAGCTGCTTGGTGGTGGTCTTGACGGTCACCTTCGTCATCCGAGCTAGCCAGAGCCTCTGAGTCCGGGGTCGATCGTCGACCGTTGAATTTATCCAGTAAGATGGATGGATTGCTCGAGGTCATGCTGGAGGTAGTTGACTGTGGAACCTTGGCACCAGCGCCAAGCTTTGCTGAATTGGTACTCATTATGCTGGTGGTGAGGTGAGAAGTGAGTTTGTATGATAGTAAGAGTGTGATATGAACTTGGAGAAGTGAAGGTGAAGTCTGCCAAGAAGGAAATTAGCACCTGAAGGCAATAGCCAAATATGACCGTTGGACATAGGAGAATTCAAATGGGGCAGAACAAATACCAGAAAGATAGAATCAGTAAAGGAGGTCGGCTAATCGCCGGTAGGGAATGCGATGCTGGAGTGAATGAGCTTTGAGCAAGATATGGAAGGGAAAAAGGGGGCACTAGTAAGCGAAGCACCGAGCTTGCCTGGCAGAACCTACCGGACGAAACGAAGTAGCAAGCCTGCTTGGGGATAGACGATTTATCCCTCAGCCTGTCCAAAGTACCTGTCCTAGTCCGAAAAGCGTTCTGAGAGAGGCAGGGCCAGAGGACAATGAAGTGACCTGTGAATGGAACTTCTGGGTCTGTTAGCACAACTCTCCCAAAAATGTGAGATCATTCAAGTGATGGAATTCTGTGCAATTCAGATCGACAAGATTGTGCGACAAAGAAATTGGCATTCTGAAGAGGATATGTGGAGTTCAAACGCACGAAAGTCCAAAAGTGAAGCGTTGTGAATGACCAAACTAGATCATTAGCCGCAACTAGTTGGCTCAACTCTGAGGAGGTAAAGGTGAGAGCGTCTCAAGATGCTTCCAGAAGTAATTTGAAATGTGCGCAGGATGATTGGGTGGAAGGAATTCAGCAGAAGAGTATACTGTTGAGGGGGAAGATCCGACGAAAAAGAACTTGAAGGGGGTGGCGGTGACAGTCCAACGAGAGTGAATTGATGTGGAAGCACAGTGAATAGAGGGATGATCCGACGAAACTGAAGTTGATGCAGAAATGAAATGTGAGAAGGTAAGCACCGGATGGAGGGGGGATTGGGAAGAATTCGATGTCCTGATGACCCGACGAAACGGAATTTAATGCAGACAAGGAAATGTGAGAACGTGACGACCGGACGAAGAGGAATTGAGGAAATTTTGTTGTCAACGTCCTGAAGACCCGACGAGAGGGTGAAGTGGATGTGTAGAGAGTGTTGTGAAGGCGTTCTGAATGCGGTGACGAATGTTGGACAGAGGGAACAAGGAATGAAGAGGGCTGTTGTAATGCATTTAGAGAAACCAACATACCTAGAGGTGAAAGCAATACCTGAGAATTCCCAACAGTCCGAGTCGCATGGATAAAGGGAGATTTATTCGAGGTTCGAAGTAAGTTTCCACTTCCTCCCTCCACTCGACAGAGACGTAGAAGTGTAGTGGAATTGACGCGGAGTTCGAGGGCAATTTTCTTGATAGTTGTGGAAAGGCAAGCTCTACCGAAGGAGGAGGAAACTGTGGTGATGATGGTCACAGGAATGGGGTGCGAAAGCACAAGATGGTGGGTGAGGTTGAGAAGTTGAGGAGTTGCGAAGAGGAAGGCGGTTGGTGATGGAGGTCGAGGTTAAGGTAGTGTGATGACAGATTCGATGCTGTGGCAGCTTGCAATTACGTGTATGTGTATTTTTGATCGTCTAGTCGGAGAGAAACAAGTTAGCCAACTCCCTTTCTTGCGCAATGAGTCCACACTTTGAAGTGCCGTAGTTTAATGCGACCCTCATAGGAACTGGCATCAAGGAACGAGTCGCAACACGCAAACACTGGTAAGAGGTGACTTGCGTCTTGAAGGCTACAAGCACCACCTCCACCCTATTCTTTGCGCAAGAAGTGAAATGGAAGGTTACGACGTCTCCTTACGAGCACCGACCCAAGCAGATCGAATGTTACGGCGTCTAGCTGCCCAGCTCTGGAAGGATAAACATTAAGTCTATTTTTTGAGCCACTTGAAAGGAACACCACTAGTACGCAGGAAAAACTGCTAGTTGGGAGACCAAACGGAGTGAACACGGCAGAAACATGAATGTGGTCGAGAGCATCCATGAATATGCAAGCCCAAAACCAGAAGTAGACATGTAGACAAGACTCACCACCGTGTTATTAGTATGTCTGAGAAAAAAAGAACCGCAAACCGAATTGTACGTCGTATCTAGAGAAGAAAAGTCCAGGTGTTAGCTTCAGGTACAAGTATACATGTATTTCCAAACAGGTTGGTGGGCTCAAGGAACGTTTCAAGGACCAACCTCAAATAACCGCGGTAGCCGTATGAAATCGTGAAGTCTTCTAATCTGTCTGCCGTTGTCGCTCTTTTTCAATTTATGTTGTGCCGCCCTCAAATAACCATCTATTGTTCGCCGAGAGATTTACCAGATTGTGGGAAGGAAAGGAGAACCGTACAGCCTTCTGCGCGCATGCGGGAGGGTCGTTGAGTGGAGGAGGCTTGGTTCGCCCAGACTAAGCGTAGCCCATTGTCGAGACGAGGAGGAAAGACGATGGCCTTGCTCTCGAGAGCTGCCGTCGGAATCGCAGGAGGCTTTGGAGTGGTGAGAATCGAACTGGACTCGTGAGGGCGCAGGCAAGGCGGCGCATGCGGGGAACAAACTGTGGACTCGGTGGCTTTCTCTCGATCGAACAGCGCGGATGGAACCGAGAATGCTGGCGGCGTCGCGTGGGACGAGAAGCTGGTCTGGCAAGTACTCTAGAAGTGAGAAGGAAAACAACGCTTCTCAGGCGAGACGTCGTCGTTGTGAGGTTGGGGACGAGCAAGAGGAAAGCGTAGAGTACTGGAAGATCCCCGACTTTACGCTAAGGCAAGCCACAGTTTTTCCCATGCCACACCGAGATCAACGTAACGAGGACACCCCCTCAATTGATGAACCCTGCCACTTTTCCCACTGATTCTGTGCATGAAGCCATCACACAATGACACGGAGTGCAAGTGTTGGAGAAGCTACAAAGCTCTAAATCGACATCGCCAAAACAACTAGACGGTCTACACTACACAGTGCCCCTCTCCCGGGGACAGCCTCTGGGCCCCCGAAGCCCGTTAGCTTTTCTCTGGCAAAGTGCCTCCTTTACAACATCTCCAATAAGGCCATGGGTCACACGCCCATTTTAATCTGAGCGAGAAGGCGAGGGAGGCGAGAAGTTGGTCGTACGAATAGCGTTGAGCTTTCTGCGCTACTGCTTCAACGGCGTTCTCGCCCCGGAGAATGAAACCCCAGAAGTCCCTGAAGGAAACAACCTGTGGACCTGGGGTGTGGCACGCCGTCGCTCAGATGTCTTTCCACGCCACGTCTCGCCACTCGTCTGCTCTCCTCTCCTCTTCTCTCCGGCCTGCATCTGAGGAGTCGAGTCCGTTCGATACCCGACTGCTCGATGCATGTGTCAAAGCGATTCCTCCATGGCTGCACCTGTTCCCCAGATTCTCGCTAACTCTTCGACATATTGGTTTTCTCGCACCTGGACCTCTGCATTGCGGGGTAGCTGCTGCACCATCCCTAGGGTGTAAGAAAAGTAAGCAGCGCGTTCTGTGGTTGTACGGATCAGCGACCGTACAACGGGCACCACTCTGCCAGTAATTCCTTGCCGTGGTTCGCAAATAGTTGATCATTCTCATATTGCGCGTTTCTAGGATAGTTCCGGCACAGATCATCCTGCAAACCCCTTGCTTATGCAGGAAGGACGCCTGAGAGTGAGTGAGTAGCTCGAGCTTTTGATTCGCTGGCGCTTCATTCTCCCGTACCCCCATCGACGATTGTGGAGTAGCCTGCCTCGAGCCTGCAGAGCGAATCACGCACACAGATGGAGTTTCCCGCCCAAATGGCTTTCCCAGAACACCTCCTGAAGGAGGGGTAGGCAAGACTCCTGGCAATGCAAGAGACTTCATCTGGTTATTCTTAATGCTGTGAAACGAGAAGCTGGTCCGAGTCCCCCATAGTGAATGAGATATTCGAACCGTGGCGTCCATCTGAGGTCCCTGCACTGCGGGGCAGAAACGAAGATTCTGGCAAGTCTGGCCGAATGACAAGCTGGTGATACTCCCCACGATTTCCAATCATGTTTCTCAATGTTTTCTGAAGGGTAGTGGCACATCTATGTTCAATATCTAATTATCCAAGCGACACTCGAACATCTCGTCCTAGTTTTTCTCAGCGTTCCGAGGAAGTTGGGAATCAAATAACCTGTCCGAACTGGCTCTGGGCATGCAGGTGCAAGAGTAGAGAGTGACCAGTCGCGCCCCGGAGAATATACACAATAAGTTTGGAATACCCAGGTCAGGGCTATGACAGAAAGGGGAACCGTTATATCGTTCAAATTTGGTGTATTTTGTGCAGGCTGCTTAAAAGTTCATCATCTCGGTATCAAGGGAACCCTACGACGCATCGCGATTCTTGTCGAAGTGTTCCTGGACACCCCTGACTCGGTCTTGTGAGAAGATAGCCATAAATCATGTTGCTTGTTGCTTCAAGGACTCATTAGAGCATTTGAATGTCTTGCCGCCATGAATGCCCGAAGCTTCGTCCATGCAATCGTAGACACTACTTAGCGTCGCAACAAGTGAGCTTCATTACAGCTGAAAGAATCACAATCCAGCCGACGTGAACGTGTAGACACCAGACCTAAGGATGCGTAGGTGAACTGATGACAGTTTACCTTCGCTCTGTGAAGTCTATACACACCACAATGAGACACTTAGCCTGGCACACGTCCACGTGCATCTGGCGAAACTATACAAATGAAACTTACCCTTTCTTGTCGACAGTCTGGCATATGCAAGATCTCCATTCAGACAGGTCGAAACATAAGGTTGAGTTAATCATTTATTTCTTCATCTGGCGAAAGGTTTCCTCAGCCGGGGACAGTGTCAAGGGACCCTTTTCCCACGGTGGAAGGAGCAGCGTCAGGACCTTTTTGCTTTCTGAGCTTTTCTTCGAACTTGGCAAATTCCACGGCGGCAATCTCCTCTTCTTGATCAAGTACCTGTGTAACACCTTTTACTTCCTCAATCTGATACCGTTAGCAAAAGTTTTTCAAGAGGAATTCGCCGTATACTCACATAATGCATCAGCATGCCCTCGATACCATTCTTAAGCGTAACGGTACTTGAATCGCACGTCCTGCAGGCGCCCCTTAATTTCAACATCACCATTCCATCCTCAAACCCGCGAAACTCAATATCTCCGCCGTCTTCCTGAATAGCGGGTCGTATCCGTGTCTCTAGCAATTCCTTAATCATACCAACGACTTCACTGTCATTCTCGTTATAACTTAGACTGTCTTCCTCCGCACCATCCTGACCACTCTCTCCAGGCTTGCTCTCCGTAACATTCACAATCTGCGCCCCAGATGTAACAGCCTCTGTGATCAAACTGAAGATCTCCGGCTTCACATGCGCCCAGTTCGCATCCCCAGCTTTGGTAACTGTGATGAAATCCGCTCCGTAAAACACAGATGTGACTCCATCAATATTCATCAGCTGTGCGGCCAGTGGTGATGGATGCGGTGGTGCAAGAGTTGACCTTGGGTTCATATATTCGATGAATGGAGACGAGAGTCCGGGTGGTAGGATAGGATGGTTTGGCAGGAACTTGAGAGCGTCTGGATTCGGCGTATTCTCTGTCTGGATGAAGATGCTCCGACTGCCACTAACAGAAGGCGGCTTCACCATAATAGAAGGCTGGTGTAAAGGGTGCAAAGTTGGTCGGGTATGTGCATTCGAAGCTGCCATAGCTGGAAGCCGGGTGCTTTGATGCACGCATCTCGCAGCGTTACGATGGGCAGGTATTGACGGTTTGGATGGCCGTGTTTTGGTGAGGAATGGCAAAGCTGCCCTTGAGAGCTTCCTAGTTGCCATGATCTGAATTGGCCCAGTAGGTGTTATGTTGGAGTTGTTTGGCTTTGGAGATGGAGAAGGCGAATTTGAAGGAAGGACCCTTTGTAATCAGTTGCAGGGGTCCACCAGGTCTAAAAATTTGGCGTCATGGCACGGCAAGGCTCCACATGTTTTGATAACACCAATTCTCAAATATTTCTTTCCAACATGTCGATTTCCAAAACTTCAAAAGATGAAGATTCGCAAAAAGACGTAGAACCTGCGATGGATCTGCCAGATACGAAGACAGGTCCAGATCCCGCTGACAGCTCCACGGACGCAACGACTGGCGAAGACGTTCCCAATCAGCAAGAGGAGAGCTCATTGGCCGAAGCTGACGTCCCTAATAACAAGTTGTGCGGCGTCTGCAACAAGAAGGAATGGAAGTACAAGTGCACTCGATGTTATCTTCCATCGTAAGTCCTCATTTGGGTCCAAGTGTCTCAGGCTGATGTGATGAAGCTGCTCTTTAGTATGCTCGACGGTTCACAAAGCTACACATCCTGCTCTTGAAGCCAAGCCAGCAGAAACCATACCAGAATCGAAACCTCAAAGCTGTGCAGCTAATCCGAGACCCGGTACCGTCGCTGCTGCAGGATTCAAGGGGCCTTTTGCAGCCCTAGACCATTCGAAAGAGCTTCGGCTCCTATTTAAAGTCTACCCAAAGCTTCCCGCGCTTCTCAATGAAATCAATGCAGCTACACTCCGGCCATTAGAAGAGGTTGACGATCTGCCACAGAACGGATATGTGAAGGGGAAGAAGGAGCAGCCGTGGACGTTCGATCGTGGGCTTGAGAAGGGTAGAGAGGCCCTAAACCGAGCTCGAGATAGAGATGAAGGCGTTAGGGAATATTCGAAATTGATTTTGCAGATATTATCCGGGGATGCCGGCATCTCTGCTGCAGAAATGGTAGAGAAAGAGTTAAGGGAGGAAAATTCGAAGATCATAGAAACCTTGTTACAAGGGGAATTATGATGTTTCGATTCGGGAAACCTTACACTGAAGCAGAGATCTGTTGGGACACCCGCGTTCAAGACGCGAAGACAGCTACGATATTTTCGGTGAGAAGCCTTATCTATTGTTCATGTTCGTGGCTGACTCCAGACCAGAGCCATAAGGTATGTGATTATCCTTCATATGGAGGCTATCGTGCTAGGATTCACGCACAGCATGGTTCGGAGTTGGATTCATTATGCATTGGGAATGGTTCAAGATACCCCGGCGCCATTGAAACGCCATAGTCGTTAAAAGCAGCCATTAACGATCATATCAACTCGGATGGCGTTTGAAGCGAGCAAGAAAACTCCCCCTTATGCCTTTATTACCGTCTGGCGGTGATCCGTGGTCACCTAAGCCAGCTCCAGCTTCATCTCGATCTTGCTTACTCTTCTCCCTCTTGCCCAGCATCCACTGCAACTGATTAGCAACATTTTTATTTGGAGTGGGGGGTTCAAGAGCTCAAACAGCTCCAAACTAGTGAGAAGGGAAGCTGGAGATGGGGACAAAGAAATAGGTTGATTACGGTCGATTCCATCTTCCGCAAGAAAGGGCTTGTCCGGAAATGATCTTTCTTCTTCGTGATCTCAGTCTCGTCATCCCGTTCAGCCCAGTCATGTCTATCTTTTGCAATCTGTGCAATGGGTGCTGGCTTTGGTTTCGATTTTGGTGGAGGGGATGGGGATTGAGCGTCAATCTTCTCCCATACGTCTCCTGTGCTCAACGGCCGTGAATTGTTTCGCTTATGCCCCGAAGTTAGGTGGGCAAATTCGGACTGGAACGTTCGTTGTGGTGGTTTATATATTTTTCTCTCCATATCTGCTTCCGCAGCCTCCTCCAGCTCGTGGGACCACTGAAATTGATTCCGGTTTAACAATATTTGCCTCTCCAATAATGCTTGATCCATAGCTTGTGTTTTCTGGAGATTCGTGGTCGGATATTCAGGGCGAGGGTCGTCGAGGCTGAGCTTCTCCAGATGAGACCTAACACCCACAGACGCCAATTTGTGCGACTGCCGCCTGATATCAGGGGTCGTCGTCCTTTCGAAAGCTGCAGCGGCCACGGCCGGAACATGGTGATACACGACATCGCCTTGCGAGAGAGCAGCTTTCGCAGCCCTTGCTTCTCGTCTCCGCTCCGCCTTGATCTTTTGCTCGGCTAGGTGAGCATTGAGCCTACGACTTAAGTCCTCGGGATCAAATGGCTCTCCTTGCTTGACCCGCTGCCTCCGCCCATCTTTCTTTGGATCGCGAAGTGGGTGTGTCATTGAACGCGCGGGTTTTAACTATGCAGGAGTGAGAACGAAACGTCAAAGGGGGATGGTCTTTTTCAACTAACAGCAGGCCGCTCGGCAGGAGGAAGCGTGGTCGCAGTTGCCATGACTGGCAAGATCAGGTGCGACTCGAGACAGTTCACCGAACCTCGAAGGTATGCAAACGGCGAGAGTTGTGTGGCACCGCGCAGCATTGCACAGAGGCGAGGTACCAGTATTTAATAAACTAACGGAGCAAACCACCCCCAGCATCTGCTTTGGGCTAACCGGTGCCGGAATATGTCTCAATTTGGCAAAGACCGCCAGCGCTTTGAAGAATGTTCCTCCATGCCGGGCGAACAATAATACTACTCTACATACACCGTTGCGCTTTGCAGCCTCGGCGGGCTGCTGATCACAATTCAATATTTCACATGATTGGCTGCTGCGCCGGCATGGACATGTCTGAAGCTCTGCGGACTGGGGAAGCTGGAGAAACCCTGCATGGAAATGCGTTTTGCGTCGCACGCGATCAGTTGACCTTTTCTTACTGGCCAGCCACTCCAAGTTCAGTCAAGGACGGGGCCGTTGCCGCGGTCTGTTTCCATCTTCAGGCACACTTTCCGGACGCAGGTCTGAGTTCTAGACTTCCAGTTCCAGCGCGTCAGTTGCTATCACTTCGCGCCATTATCAAAAGCAACACTACCGTCTGAGTCCCGGTGTTTTGTATCCTGCTGTGGGCGTACGAATCGCCAATGGGGATTTGTTGGTTGAATTTTTTGCAATCTCGAATCTAGACCGCCTCCAGCGAACGGGAACCCATAGGTTCTGAAACTCATCTTAGAAACGAGAGGTCCGTCAGTGGCTGGATTTATTTTGGAAATCCACGGCAGACCGCTGATATATTTATCTCGGAAACGCCACGTAGATTGGTCAAGCTATTCTGAATCTCCCAGGCATCCAGGTACTGTACTTCGGGCAGATACATATCCTAATTCTTCTGAAACATGCCCGTACGTCACTCACTATCCATCTCCAAATGAGATTGTTGAGTGAACTGTCGCCTTCACCCGGGAACTAGCTTGGATTTTTCAGCTGCCTCTGAAATATATTTCAGGCAAAAGAGACAACGAAAGCCATGAAATTATGTTTCGGGCTTGTCCTTCACGAGAGGCTCTAGTTCTTTCCGTTCAACATGGGCGAATCAGCTACCGAGACCGTTCTTGGGCTACCACCTTACGCAGTCCAGCTCTCGTCTGTATTCCCCGACTCGCCGCCGTTAAGGTGAACAATTTCAAATGTATAGTACGCCCGGCTAGCTGGGTCTTGTCAAGCTGACGTTGTACCTGCTTCTCTAGAGCTTTTATTCGTAGGGACCGACGTCATCAAGCAGATTAGACTCGACATCTTTTGGAGAAAAACACTCTTATCAGAGCCTGCTGCAGGTCATCGGGTTCCCGCAGGCTGATCCCTAGCAGCCCGGTCTTACTCCTTGGTCTTCAATCATATCAAAAAATAGTCGAGCCTTGCAAGGCTTATCAGAAGAAAGTAGCCTCGCCGATACGAAACGGACTATGATAAGCTCAAAGGTGCACTCCATGGAAGTTTAGCTACTCAACCTTGTCACCTTGTGTGCCCATTTGGATGCATCGGGCCACTTTTCCAGCATGTCCAAACGAGTGGACGCAGTCATTGGACCATTGAAAATGGGAGGTATCCAACCAACAGACATTTTCTCAGACCTTGATTGGGAACGGAGACTTCAGACCCGTTGAAGGCTTGACCGACTCTGTCCTTAAACGCCTCGTTCGAGGAGGGGTTCCGAATGCCTGGGATCTGATAAGATCTGAGCGACGGTGGTGCAGGGTAGCTAGCTAGCAAACCCACCGGACTCAGTTCACTCCCATGGGCCATCATGGAAGGGAATGTCGATCTCGCTTCCGAACTAGGACATAAATGAATTTGGTCGTGTTATTTAAGTGCGCCGTGAGCCCGGGTTATTGCTCGTTGTGTACGGTACTTCCTTCGCTGGAGCTTTGCAAATGCTCCTTCCTGAATGGAAGACTACGCTAGTATCGACACGATTGGCTAGCAGTGGAAGAAGGAATGATAGAGCTTCCTTAGAGCTTCGTTTTGGTCAGCCCAGCAGGTGGTCGCAAGGCGTAGGTAGCAGAAATATGTTTGAAACGGTGAGTATTGAAGATAGTGTTAAGGGACAAGTCCCCGATAGCTTGTTGGAAGCTCTCGACAAGATATCACCGCACGTGAAATTTGGCTGGTTTATGGGGTACACGGAATAATTGCTTTTGAAGAAGCTCGAAGAGCTCCGTCACTCTGAAAGCTTGCAATAGGAGTGTTACAGTATTTCCAGCAGCAGCGATGCATGAAGTTGCCCAAGGGAGCCGTGCGAGCCAATTGGATTTTCACGTGGATCCTCTCACAGCGGAGACAACGTCAATATTCCCGAAAGAAAAAGGCCACCAGTCTCCACCAGCAAGGATCGCTCTCACTGCTCGTGCCCCGCCTCAATCCCAAGCATGAGCGAGGTCGAAGTGAAGTGTGTCCTTCGATCCGTGCACCAGCTTGCCTGCTCTCAGCTATCTGCCTATCGAATCTGCGGCTCCCGCACTGTCCCATTCTCTTTCTGACAACTCCAGAACCTTCGCGATCTCACAGCATGATCGATATAGCTGCGGGCTACCGAATATCTCGCAGGCCTCGGGTGCTGGACCACCGTCCGAACAGTGTGCTCTAAACCGAATCATGGCTTCTCACGATGTCCTGCCACAGCGCAACAAATCGAAACGCGGCCGTCCCTCGAACCCCGCCAGAGACTCAAACCACACCGCGAATGCCTCCCCAACTTCCTCGAGCTCGACCCCGCGCGCTGCTCGACCAAGTCTTGCTTCGCGCACCAGCTCCGCCCCTCTTTTACCAGCGATAAAAGTCAAAACTCCAAATCTCTTATCTGAGGGCGAGGCCAATGTGGATCTGTACAGCATAAGAGACTCTGTGACATCAATCAAAGACGACCCCTTCTTCAGGAACTACCAAAGCCCGAGCTCGGTATCACTGGCGCGAGAATTGAGGTCTGCAACTTATTCTGAACGCATGCGTGATGGAAAATCACCCCATGAACCTCTCCCTCCGTCCCCCAATAAACCCGCAGTTGGCAATTCGGTCAATCTGCCAGTAAGTCTCCTTCCATTGAGTCTCCAAGCCACAAACTAAGAGACTATGTACAGCCTCAATCGAGAAGCGGGATGTCGGATATAAATATTGCAGTTATTGGAAGTGCTGGTGTTGGAAAGAGCACTTTGATACAGCGGGCCCTGGGCTTAAGGACTTCTCCAACATCCATAGCTTCGAGTCAGCGGATGTCGGTCGATAATGTCGTATATACGGTGAGCCTCATCGAGCTCGATCTTGAGTCCTTCGATATTGTACCCGACCGCCGGATCCAATGGCCCAAGCAGATAAATGGTAACATTGTTCCTCGCATGGATGGTGCTTTGTTGCTGTACGACGTCATGAATAGCGAGAGTATCCAAGAACTTCCCCAAACTCTAAGTGAGTGTTTCAGAGGATCGCATTGAGGGTACCTGCTGATTCTTTAGATGGTTTAACGGCTTCTCTGTTGCCCACGATCCTGGTATCTTGCAAGTGCGACAATCCAGAGAACACACGCCAGGTCAGCGTGGAAAACATGGAGGATGCCTGCTCCTCATGTGTTGAGGCTGTGAAAACGGCTTCCAATGTTCCCGAGAGTGCAAGATTGTGTCTATCGTCCATGTTGAAAGCCATCATGGCGAGTCGCAATGGTCAGTCTCACCCAGATTCCGTGAAACTTTACTGGTCTTCTTGATTTCTACCTCTTATTTCATCCTCCATCTACCCACAGGGCCACACCGAGAAGTGTTCGGGGGTCCGGGGTTATACCAATCGTTCCAAGGAATTCGGGGGGGTTTTTTTTATCTTTCCTATCATATAGCTAATAGTACAACAGCGGCTATTTCTGCTGCCGAGATCACAGGGGCGCGCCGCCGAGCCACGTCCTCCGCGAACCTAGAAACCCCGCCGGATCCTTCACGACCCCTCAGCCAACACTCCAAGCATAGTCGTGCCAGCTCGGAGTATTCGCTCTTGCGAGGATTCCCCTCGCCGCCGCCCGTTTCGCCGCGAGGAGGACAGTCGCGGCCAAATGGGCGCACTAACCTGCAGCACCAGTTTAACCTGTCCCTTCCCGACCCACACGAGGCCCCACCCCTGTCGTCGCATCCTATGTTTCGCCATGACAGCTTCCAAACCTCGTCCGACTCTAGTAACAGTACCAGTGCTAGTACTAAGCTGGCACCTGGAGCAACTTCACGATCGCCATTGCCGTCTCCCTTGACCGGAAGGGCGGTAGACAATTCGTTTCTGGACATGGAGGAGTCGGACGGGGACAGCTACCGCTATTCGGACGACATCCCTATCCTTGAGCGCAACGATGATAGTTTCTTTGATAAGCCTGCGAAAGTCGCTGGCGTGACCTTGGATGAGCTCGTAGATCGTCTGCTCGGCCAGAACATGTCTCGGGCCGACAACAATTTCTCAGACATCTTCCTATGTTTGTATAGGAAGTTCGCCGCGCCAGGGGAGTTGTTTGGGGCCATCGAAGCACGTTTGGTTCGTATTGCAGAGGATAAAAATACGCATTATCTCACGCGAACTGCCACTCAGCTTCGCATCATTACTGTGGTTGCCAAATGGGTCACAACATATCCTGGAGACTTTGCCAGCCCTTCGACGAGTGCTAAGCTCGACACTTTCATAAGCGGGCTGGCTGGTGAGCCTGTTTTTGCTGCTGCTGCGCAAGAGATGCGGACTCAACTACAATCCCGTGTGATTGAGGACGACGACACAGGATGGGCTCGCACAGATGCAGACGTGGCAGTTGAGACTGGGAACACCATCGAGTCCGCCCCTGCGTCCCCGGTACGACGCAGGACGGATGCCAGAGATCTGATAGAGGAAGAAAGCGGTGGCATGCACATGGATGAGGAGGACGAGGAAATGGAGCGGAAAGAATCCAGAGTTGAATCGAATATCTCTGGACGTGCAGACTCCCCGCATGAATCCATCGCACCTTCTTTCCATACCGTCGAGGATTATGAAAGAGAAGCAGCTACCATGGTGCCGAAAGGAAATTTACCTCTCACAAAGTTTCGATATCATATCTTTATGGATACCTCAGATGATGATTTTGCCGACGAGATGACCAGAATCGATTGGGTTATGTTCTCTTCCATCCGGCTTCGAGACTTCGTCCGTCATGTCAGTCTTTCACTGGAACAAAAGGAAAAGTGTAAGAGTTTGGCCAATGTCAATCGAATGATCAATCACTTCAACCATGTCGCCAAATGGGTTGCTAATATGATCTTAATGCGGGATAAAGCCAAGCACAGAGCTCAAATGTTGGAGAAGTTCATGACTATTGCTCTAAAGCTTCGGCAACTAAACAACTACAATGGTCTGGCGGCCGTTTTGGCGGGCATTAATGGAAGTGCAATCCATCGGCTTGCTCAGACCAGAGCTTTGGTTCCGGCTGAAGTTCAGAAGCGCTTTGCACGGCTGGTGATATTGATGGGTACTCAAAAGAGTCATTTTGCGTACCGTCTTGCATGGGAAAACTCTTCGTTGCCCCGCATACCCTTCATTCCGCTGCACCGCCGAGATCTCGTGTCAGCAGAAGAAGGCAGTCGAACCTTTGTTGGTGCAAAGGGAGAGCGAATCAACTGGAAGAAGTTTGAAGTCCTGTCAGAAGTCATCTTGCCAATTATGAAGAGCCAAGTAGTCCCATACCCGAATCTCGCAAAGCACGATATTGCTCGAGAACTCATTCTAGATTGTAGAATGCCTGTGGATGATGAGGTAGGCCCTTCTTGTAACCCCCTTCCCTAACTCGTTCTAAACTTCGTGTAGGATATATATCAACGCAGTCTTCAACTTGAAAGTTCGTCTGGAAGTGTAGAGTTTGCTAAAAAGAAGTTTCCTTGGTTTCAAAAGGAAAAGTAATTTGTTGATCAAATGGGCATATTCTAAGCGAAGCGTGTTTGGTGTAGGCTGGATTTTTACGGGGGATGTTTTATCATGGTATGGCGTTGGGGTGTTGTTTGGTTTTTGCGCATACCCGGTAGTGGTGTTAGACGATATGGACTTCATATGCCAAATGTCTTCTGAACGAGACACCGAGCTCTGGGCTTTCTCTTTAATATTCCAGGTGGATATGCATTAGACTCGAGATGAATGATCTGGACGTCAGCAGTGTCCCAAGGGTTCTACCTTAACTTCACAAGAGTTTCTCGGTATCGACTGCTGTCTATCAAGACAGTCATGCCGCTTGTTAGCAAGTTCCGCGCTCCCATAATGACAAAGGACATTTGCTTGGCAGTAACCGCAGGGACAAGTTTGGGCAGTGGCAAAATAAGCTTAATCCCATCCTGGAGTAGGCGAGCGCCTTAGTATGAAAGTAACCTCCTAGTAGTCACCAAGAATCTTGGATGCCGATCGCCTAACCCCACGACACTGCCAATTCGAACTGCCAGCATTACTCTATGTACACTGCCACGACACTCGCTCTCCCATACCTTGGCCTTTTGGCAGCATGACTGTAGGTATCGAATCGACATCCTGCTTGGCAAGCGCCACTTCCTCTCACGCACTCTGATCACAGATGCAAAGGGATCCTACTATGAGAAGTGCCTTTCGACACTGTGCTTGCCGGTGTTTCTTGCTCGCCAAGTGCTGCGATGACTCCAGAACTGCTTCTTGTTCAATATTTATCTCTGGTTCCGTGCTTAGCCTTCCTCATACTCCACCTCGAGTGACGATTTAGGGTTCTTCCAAGCCTCAGCATGATGAGGAATCATCTTTACTCTCTTTCTAGGAGGAGGAGGAAATATTATCTGTATGAGGTCTGCCTTAAGTCCTTCATACTATCATCCTTCATCACCACAATCTTCATTCCAATCTCATACTTCCCATCACAATCATCTGAATGTACAGAACACTTTCGACCAAGCCACCACAGCCATGAAGTTCACAACCATCATCTCGACCGCCGCCATCCTATCTTCCGCTCTCACCATCCCCGCCGAAGTCACCTACGGCCCACCCCTCGGCGGCTGGGAAAGCATAAACTACCCAGCCGGCACAGGCAAAATCTCCCCTACTACCCAGCACCACCCGTAAGGCGGGAAAACGTCAAGCACCCCCCAGGAACAGGTGCCAGCCCTTCTTTCGCATCTCCGTTTGTTTTCACGAGCACCTACAACGCCGTTGCCCTTAGCTCTGAGGTCCGCAATGGGACGACTCCTGCCCCGGGGCCGAAAGACGCTGTTGAATTCTTCAATTTTGGGATAAATTCTAACACGGATACTATTTGTTACGTATGGCCTACTCTTCCCTGACCATCGAAATATTATTGACGCCGAATTTAGAATATCACACTGCTTAACGTAGCAGGGACTTACCAGTCACCTGCCAAGACTGCAACGCACATCCACGAAGCAGCACATGGTGCTTCCGGGCCCCCTCGTCTCTCATTTCCCAATTCTGTTGGTGATGATAAAAGAAGAGTCAGTGTGGGCTGCTGAATGGGTCCGTTTACCACTGGAATGAATGGACCGAATGGGTTGGATACCGCGAGTGGACTTATGGTGAAAGGAATTGAGGAGACTCCCGCGGGTTTCTTTGCTGATTCTCATACGAGTCTTTTTTCGTTGGGTGTTGTGAGGGGACAGATTGCTTGAGTTGGGCTGAGAGAGGCTTCAGTCTCAAGGGGTTGGATGATTAGACGAAGGAGAAAGAGGAGAAATGGCTAGGTAGCATTTGCTTCTATATTTTGTTTACTTCTAAATTTTCAGTTTTGTTAGGTCACTACAATTCTGTTCGGGCAGTCATTACTTTCATTTACAGATATATCCTTAGCTTAAAGTTCTGCAAGTGATCAATATTGCTTATATCATTCCCCTTTCCGCGCCAAGCTGAGCGCAACATTCGCAGGCTTCTTATCCCAAGCCCAAAAGATATTCTGCGATGTCCAGTCTAATGGTTTCGTCCCTTCCGGGACTTCTATATCAAAGTTCCACAGCAATCTAGCCAAAATAACTCTCAATTCCACCCAAGCCAGTTGCTGTCCAAGACACCCGTGCGGACCCATGCTGAACGGATGATACGCCTCTTGGCGGTCCTTCAAGTACGGAGATAGCTCATCTCGTGGCAGCCAGCGTTCTGGGATGAACTCTTCCGGAGATGTGAAATTGGCTTCGGATCTGAACATTGCGTAGCACGGGATGCCGACAGTAATTCCTTCTGGGAGGTGATGTCCAGCAATGACAACCCCGCCTTTCGGGACATTTCGATGCATGTTGTCCGGCAACGGAGGACAAAGTCTCATTCCCTCTTGTAGAGCTGCGGTCAGGTATGCGAGGGGCTTGGTGGATTGGGCTGTGATCTTTTCTTCTGACTCGAAAGCGGAGCGTATTTCGCGAACCAAGATCTGCATCTCCTTGGGATGAGTGATCAAATTGTTGATTGTGCCAGCCAATGCCGCGGTCAAAGTTTCTGATCCGGCGACGATTATTGCCATGGAATTGGCGATCATCTCTGCTTCCGACATGCTGTTCTCTGGTGATGTTTTGTTGTGGGAGAGAATGTACGACATCATATCTGGTCGATTTGTCTTCCTCTGTAGACGGATTTTGACGTTCTTCTCGGATGTAGAGAGGACTAATTGCAAGCCAACCAAGGCTGATTTCGGCGTGATATAAGATACAAAGGTTGCCAGCAGTGGGTAATAGTTGAGAGCTGCTGCGACGAGAAGAGCTTGGAATTGTAGAATCACTGTGATCCAAGGATGATAGCCCTGTTTCTCCAGGCAGTTGAAGGACTCACCCCACCCAAGATCACTGATAACATCGAAAGTAGTGAAGTTAAGCCATCGGACGACATCAACGGTTGGCCGCTCGTCTCTGTTCTCTTCAACGGTTTGACGCAGCTTCTCGATTAGGAGATCAACGTATTGATTTATTATTGGCTCTTGCAGCCTGATTGCTTTGTCCGAGAATGCAGCCCCAATAGCTTTTCGAAATCGGGCGTGGTCAGCCACGCCAGCTGAAATGAGATTATATGCTTCAACGCCTGGCGGTCGATTTCCCCACTGCGGAGGCCGAAGAAATTCCTTATTCATGTATATGTCTCTCCAAGCTGCTGGTTCAATGAAGGAAAGCTCGCCTGGGCTGATTCGGACGATACTACCGTACTTGTCATGGAGCTCTTTGACCCTATATGGGAGACGTCCTTGGAGCATCTTCTGGAGGAATGGGAACTGGAAGGCTGCCCATAATGGAGGACCCGGAAAGCGCGATAATGGATGGAAATATAGATTATAGATAACTATGCTGATAATGTACTAGATTCATGTCAGCCTAATTTCCAAATCCTTATTGAAGTTGGACTCACTGATAGAAATGCTGTGGCGACGGCGGCGACGCTAATACCGACGGTCAAAGTAAACATTGTTAATCTTTCGATTATACGAAAAGTAAAAGGAGAAGCAAGAGAGTCTGTTGGAAGGGGGGGAAGAACCTTTATCTGCTTGGCTTAGGTGAGAAAAAAGAACGACTTGGTGGGATAGACTCCGGATCTGATTACCAGATTACCATCCTTCTGACGAATTCCCTGATCATGTCGGCTGGCTGGCTCATACTCGCTGAATCAGAATTCCGGTACGACATCAGACTAGGTACATACAAACACAGCAGCAGATGCTGACGCCTCTGTAATGCAAGGGCGGCCGCTAATGCGCGAGCGGAAGTTGCTGAAGCGGGAAGGAGACCAGGGGCTCGCTAAAACCTCGCTAAGAAGGTCTCCCTGGAATCCCGCTTTCTCTGGAGGGCTCACCTCCAACCCTCCAGCTCAATCCTTGTGATGCAGCGATTTGGCGAAACATTCTCCAAAATCCGCCGATCTTCGACGGAATCTATTCCTACCTTGAGCCACGGGACATTCTAGTATTGCAAAGGACGACGAAACAGCTTTCAACACAATTCGACTCTCTCTTTCGCACGCAATGGAACATCACTACCAGTCTGCGGCGATTCGTCGCAAATCCAGTGGAGTTTCGATCACAGATGACAAGCTGCAATTCTTCGATAGGGTTTTCTGGAATAATTCAGATCTAGATGTTTGCGTTCCGCGTGAACCCAAAAATAGAAGATCGTTCAAGGTATCTCGCCTCCACCGGGTACGCTTTGGACCAAACGCAAAAACCGGGTATAGAGGACGGATTCAACACATGGTATCACACCAAGCTCAACATTGTTAGGGTAGAATACGTATTGCTTTCACTCTCTTGAGTTGCCTGTCTAAAAAATGGTTTAGGTGGAGACGTACAGAGAAATAAACTCTGCTGGAGCGCCTCTGAAAGTTCAGATTATTACGACTAGAGACGCGCCGATAGAGACAATCTTGAACGGCTTCTACACCACTTCACTCATTAATATCATCTCTTGGAACAAACCTTATTCGATATTCCCGGATACGATGATCAATGAAAGGAAAAGATACCAACTAAGATCCCTCGACGAATATTTCGGGTCTCTGCTTGCAAAGGACAGCCGACGCGATTGGACAGCTTTGGAAATGGCTTGGGAGGAAGACCGCAGGAAATTGAGATCGATTGAAACCCCGTGTCGACGAATTGGAGACTCCCTCTCCTGGAAATTGAGCCTGGACCCTACTGGTGTGATTACAGGGATTCCTGAAATTATGTTGGACTACTCCTGCTTCGAGATCCTTAAAAACGACGAACGATATGAGGATGAGGAGGAACAGATACAGAACCCGCACGATCTGATTCGAGCTAAGGCATTTATATCCTGCATACTCAAATATGAGTTTACATTCTCTCGTGCGCGCAGTTATTAGAAGTACGCATTCCAGAGCCGTGGCCAGGAAGGGATTGAAGAGGATTTTGGGCATGGCTTGGCCCCAGGTTGGAGAATCTGATTTATATCGAGCATCAGAAGCTTGAAATTGATGGGAGACCTTTTCCAATCGCTTGGGATCAAGGAAAAGGACGTGGATATTGGAAACATGCTCGGGAAATTGCAAAGAATCCTCTAAAGGAATGGAGATTCTAGGATGATGATATTGCTAGATGGTATGACGCATACCAAAACCAAACCAAGGAAGTAGAGGTAATGGGGCTCATGAAGCTGTAATAGTTGCATGTTATGTCGGAAATGTATTAATGGGTCTCACGGGAGGGGCGGAGGTTCTGGGATGGGCAGGTTGTCAGAAGGCATGAAATTTACATTGACGAGGAGCTGAAGAAGGGATTGAGCTCGTGTAGCTGTAGTAAGTTGACGTTTCGCATTCTTTTGCCGGGATATGAACTTTATGAAATATACAAATGCAGCCCAATTTATGATTAAATAGGTGCACGATGGTGACAAAGCCATGAGCAACCTCTGAAATATAGCTAACTAGTATCACTTGCCTTTTTTGTGTTCTTTATTATTCGAAAATCCCATTTCTGGAATTCTCAACACTGCTTAGTACAGTTTCCACGCGCAAGAGCTGATTGAAGCGGATAGAATCGCATGAGACTGAAGCGCAGGGGTGGCGCTGTATCTTTGACTATGAGCTTCATGCTTGAAACTGTGACGGCAATCTTGCATTTAACAGAAAACAAGAGTCTATACTATTGCTCCAGAAGATCGTCAACGTAAGAACCAAAGTCGCCAACATCTTTCGCAACAAGAACTTGACGGAATCAGCTTCTAGATATCCGATGACGAATCTCACTTACACGATGGATAGTTCTTCCTGCCCATCCCTTCTCAGACGGTTGGATCAAAGTTTGGAGGTGAGGTATGCCGTCGCCGAATAAGGGCTTGCCAATCGTCTGAGATGTGACAGTAGCAAAGGAAGTCGTGCCTGGTCTCTATCATATTCTATATATCTACCGATATCAAATACAGCGGGCTGGAGAGCGGGAGTAAGGGAATTAAAGCTAGCGGATAGAACGTACACCGGAAAGTACTACGTACATGTAGACGATTTTTCTTCACATGGCGTTACTCTCATTTCTGCAGGTTCTTGCACGTTGTGGGATTCTTCGCCGGGCTCAGTGGCAGCAGTGAATAGACTGGGGATCTTGATCTCCTCTGTTACCTCTAATGCCACCTTCTTGGCTCTCTTCTTAGTTCGTTTCGCAGCAGATGTTATAGCACAACCTTTGCCTCAACAGCCGCGCTTGTTCTCTCGTGTCTCCTGCGCAGGAAACTAGATATTGCATAAGCAAACAGAAGCTGATAATTCCATAGAATACTCGCCTTGTTCGTTAAGGTGGTGATTTCTTGAGTGACATAAGCGTTCATATGCTTATTCACAGTGAGATTTGATAGAGGCGCTGGTTGTGCATAGTCAGCATCTCTAGAACGTTATTGAGACAACTCTCGTGATTACTGTAAAGACATACTAAGACCTACGTCTTTCTTAGGTCTCTATATTGCAGCATAGCTCCTGTTCCGAGAGCTCGCTGAGTTGTGTTCAGGGGACGATCTTTCTTCCTCTTGAAGTCCATCTCGATATGTGTCTGTATGCCTAGCTCAATTCTGTGTTTCCTGTCCCTCGCCTTCCTCCATAGATGAGCGCAAAACTGATAGTGGGTTGAGGACTGGCGAGAGGTTGATGCGCAATGTTTTGCCAACCACTCTAGTACTTGCCTATGAATGCTCAGTTCATGATGTCGAGTCATGCTTCAAAGTGACCCGTGGCTGGCACAAATTTTCAGGTGGGTCTTATGTACTCAAATAAGCGATTTTGACTCTAACCAAGAAAAGACGTGGTAGCTGAAGCTCAAACCCTCACTACGTATAACGCAGGCACATTGCTATATTGGAAACGGTATAGTGATGGGGAGTCAGCTTGTTCTTGGCTAGAGGATGTAGTGAGCGCAAGCTCACGAACCTCTTTTGTCACTTAAACCAATTAATTTTGCTTTTGTATTTTTTCCGCTCTCTAGCCTTGTGTTTGCAAATTTTTGAATTTGTTGATTACCGCAAGCGAGGCGAAGCGGGATGAAGGTTCAAAATGCTAAAACTCAAGCCGCTCCAAGGAGACGGACAAAGCACAACCAGACCACTGAAAATTAGTAATCACGCATCACGGTTCCATTAGACTCTGTGACGAGGAACCACTGCAGGTACCCGAAGGCTGTGCAATCTCCTCCGTTACTCTTGAGAGGTCGCTGACTGTCATTACGGTCGGTGAGGCAGACCGTTCTTCTACGTTCCACAAATACAAGATCTACCTTACCAGAAATTCGGTGTTCTCTCGGTGTCCTACTTCTCTCATTTAGTTGCCATCACGATAATACGATAGTCAATGGCACCTTTGTCTTAGTTTCACAAACTTACCCAGGCCGCTGCGAAATCCTTCTAGAAGGCCAAAATGTCGATTTCGACTTTGAAGAGTTTTCAACTTGAAATGCTTCCATAACTTCCTGTGTTTAGTCTCAAAGAGGATATCTTATCAGCCATGTGAAGCTAAGTAATACCACACCTTGTGAGGGAAACTAAAGGCCATCGGCTGTTGTTGACTTCAGGGGCTGCTTACTAATACATTTACTGTAAGCGAGGGGATTGCCCCACTATTTAAAGGCATCCCCTAGTCTCGGCTTGCCTCTGGGCTCCATTCTTGTCAACAAACAGCAGCACTTTGCCATCAACAATACCGGTAGAGAAGACCTCTTGAAACTATCACCATCCAAGATCCCAATATCTTGCTAGTTTGCTGTTTCTTGACTCATTGTCCAAGGTATGGAGCCAACAGAGCTCGGACAACTGGGAGATCCCCGCGATGCGGTGTTAGACCAAATGGAGCCTCTTGAAGAGAAGCCACTTCTCGGTGTCCTTGCATTATACCCCATCTTCGATACACTATGTTCGCATCTCGATATCAGTGGCCTTATTACTTTAAGAAAGATCTCGAAGAAACTGGGCACTCATCTGTCTACTCACATGAAAGAGCGGTGGAATATCAACCGCCGGCTCGGCCGCTTTGTACGCGACCCGTGCAAATTCCGGTCAGCAATAGCACATCACGATGCGCTCGTATCCGGCAGCTTTGCTATCCAGTTCTTCGATGATGTACTCTTCAACGGATCAGACCTCGATGCCTATATTCAAGACGGAGAAGGAGCGTCGGCTTTTGGTCACTACCTACGCCGAGGCGAGGGATATGCACTGGAAAAAGAGGAGATAGAGCATGCTTACAGTTTAGATGAAATTGTCAAAGTCCGTAACCTCTTAAATGCTCTTCAGACCGTTTGATATCTAACTTGCTCATAGACAGAAACCTACAAACGATGGAAGGGACATGGAGAAATGACCAAAATCCAGATTGTATCAACCCGCTCAACCCCAGTCCAGGCCATCTTACATGGGTTCTATACCACAGCTGTCGTCAATTTCCTGTCATGGAACAAAGCGTACTCTATCTTCCCTGATATCACTTTCCTCCACCCCCGCACGACTTATCCGTTGAAGAGGATAGACAGATCCTATCCACCTTTACTTGCGAAATACGAAATCCGCGGCTGGACAATGTCGGACCCTATCCCCGAGGAATCGTTGTATTCAATCTGTGTTAACACTTCGAGGCACGTCAGAGATTACAAGACCAGGAAAATAGCGCTAAACACCACAGGAGTGGGGCCACCCAGAGTTCCAGATTTCGTGCTTGAGAGCTCATGCTTTCAGCTACGTTCCAGTCAAGAGAACTACCGGTATCTAAGCTACAAAGTCGATGCTTGGCCCTACGAATCATGAGTGTTAAAGTACAAGTACGTGACGTCTGATAGAAGGGGAGACTTATGGGATAGACTCTTGAAGACCAAACTTGACGACTTGACTCGAGAGGAGCTCCAAAAGCTGAGCGAGGAAGGGAAGCCGGCATTCATGCTGCGGCCGAATCCCCCGGATAGTAACTTCCACATTTTCAACTCAACATTCGAGAAGCCTCCCACATGGACTTTTTACGATGATTTGGTGCCCCATTGGCGTGAAGAATGGGTGGAACACAGGCGGCGTGTAAAGCTGGCGAAGGATTTGGCGGTGGAGAAGGAGCTTCCTTCGCTTGTGCAGCTTGCCTAGATATTACGCATGCTCGAGGTCGACAGAACTTTCGGCTGGGAAACTTGGACATGGACTAATAGCTTTGTTGCATTAGTTAAGTCGAGATAGATTTGCGTGTTTTTATATCACAAAAGTCATGTGAACGCAGTTTTTCCTCTAATCCATGGTCTGTAAGGCTGCTTTCGTGTCTTCCGAAACAATGTCAAAAAGGTGGAATTGGTCCTACTAATATCAAATTGTTATTATAATTAAGTATTTTTCCTGAATCGAGGCCCGAGAACGTGGGCTGAGTGCCGCGAAAACACATATCCCAGAACCACTCAAATTCCCTGCTATAATCATTCCGTCGGTCGAGGATCAAGGCGTTGAGGAAGAAGCGTTGGCTCAATTTCCCCCACTTCTGACTTTCGAAAGGAAATTAATATATGAGATTTGTGGGATTGTATTACTTGAGTTGTTGTTTTCTTCAATGCCCTCTTGGAAGCATAAACGAAAGATATGTAGGTGGCATAGCAACTCACGTATGTTGAGTGTGATTTATTCCTATGAACAATGATAATCGCTTCGGCGATGAAATCAGGTCTAATCCACGCACCAAGCACCTCGCAATAAAGTCATGTCCGCCGGGACCCCATCCAGCCCAGTCGAGCTCCATCCGTTCCTCTCCCTAGTGGAACGAGCCAATTTCAACGCCGGGAGGAAAAGGAAGAACAAACGCTGCCCGCCGGGCCCGAGACACCTACCACAATGCATGCATGCTGAGTTGAGAAGAGAAAACGCCTCTCGAGAGATATTCCCATCTGTACCTATCAAGGAAAATGATGCAGTGGCGCCGGAATTCGCCTGGTGAAGATCTCATTGACCGATCTTTGGTCGAGCGAAGTCGTCAATATTCACGAAAGCACCTGGCCCGCCCCCCTCTCGGAGGTCTTCCAGTAGGATAGTCGTCTGTTGATATAATTGTTCAAGAGCGGCGGATGAAGATTTCCCCAGAGACACTGTGCTATGTCAGATCTGCTTAAAGGGGAGTACATGACTGTACTTACACAATATAGCAGAATTGAGCTCCTCAGCCACTGCCACCCGACCGCTAGGGTCAAGCAGATGAGAAACCTCCTTGGCATTAAGGGGATCCTCATACGCAATCAGGGCAAATGCGTCCTTAAGAGCCATGCTAACTTCCCTCCGTGGATCGTTCTGAAATTCTGCTTGAAGATCCTGTCCATAAGCTAGAGTCGCTGACAGTAGTCTCTGATATTCCATCTGGTTGCCGGATGGTTCTTCCGTGTCCATTCTGTCCCAGTTGTTCTGGTTTGGATGATCATCCACGTCCATCTCCTGGTTGATAATATCATCGTACCAGTCCCCGCTGTGACCATTGCTCTTCTTTGTGCCGTTTGTAGAGGTAGAATTGTGAAGTTCTGCTCCTTGGCGAATCATCTCGATGAACTTTCTACACCGTAATCGGAAGTAGACGTGCTCGTTATCCTTGAGCACGTTTGGATAGTACGCATTCGTATACTTCAAGGCCCTTTCCACATCTCCGTCAAGAACAGCCGCTCGTATTCCTAGGGAGTGGTTAGTGTAAGACATGGTATTGTAGAGAAGTACTAACGTTGGCGATGACCAGCATCCTCGTCTTCCTTAACCTCAAATCCATTTACTGCTGCATTTGGATCCAAACTCAAAGCTTTCTTCTCAGCATGGACTTCCTCGGAGAAAGCTTTAGCTGTCTCAACGTAGCCGTCATGTGTTAGGAATTGAAGAACCAGCGATTGAATGAGTTCGGTCTCGTTCAAGGGTGGAGCAAGCTTTGCTGTGCTCGTTGCCTCGATTTCTTGTCTTATATGTTTCTTTTCTGACTGTTCTCGGATATTAGTCCACATATTTGCAAAAAGCGCCGTCCGAACACTAATTGTGGGGGACACGCATCGAATAATGGCCGACGTTCTTCTATCTCCGTTGTACGAGGACATTGCGGGACTTCCAGCAATGCTCTCTACTGGCTCTAGCTGCCTTCCTTGGATAGCGAGATTGTACGGGATTGGTTGGATCATTCCAAGAGCCCTCCTTGTGGCACGCATCACTTGATTTCTCGAGCCGACGGTGACAGCGATGGTGGACTCTCCGTCTGCATTGTACGGGACAGATATGGGACCTTGAATCGTATTGTCCGAGGCAGACCTGGGGCTTAGAACCTCCTCGCTCTCAAAGTCAAACGCCATTTCCCATAGTATCTCGCTCTGTATCGTCCGAAAAAGGTCCAAAGTGCCTTCGTCTGATATATGGAGTTGGAGAATCCGAGACAATCGTTCATTGTTCAGCCTCTCCCCGAGCAATGACCTCCATTCCTGACGTCTTTCTGGCGCTGCTAAGTTGAAAAGGCGATGTCTTTGAGCCAAGCGGTATAATGTAGTAGAGATTATCTGCTCTGCGGGGAGGATACCGACAAAATCCGTGTTGTCAGATCTCCACTCGCGCCTCAATGCTTGCCGAATTTCCCCTAGTGAACGCTCACGGGAATGTGATGGGTTGTCTTGAAGTGTCAATGTTCCATTGCTGCCAGGATGATCATCATCTGCCAATGGTTCATTGACCAGTGTAACGGCATCGCTCTCGGCGAACGAGTCTTCGGAAGAGTGACCATTTGCTGCAGGAGGTCCAGGATCCATTGTGGGTGTAGAGGATGTTGGATATTGAAAAGTACCGATGGCAGCCAAATCGCCAATGAAGGCAGCAGAGCCAGATAAAGTGATATGGGGATAAGCAGAATGAGAACTAATGAAAAGTGTTGTTACTTGCCGACATCATGCCATCTATATCAAAGATGAACGGACTTTGCCCAAAGTTGACTCTCACATGCTCGCCTGCCTTTTTCATGCCCACCGAAGGATAAAGTTTGCCCTTGATCTCGCGGAAGGCAGTACCTTGGTTGTGTTAGTAACGACGAATTTCGACGAAAGGGGTTTTCTGTGAACGGTAAGAAAGAACGAACCTAAATGATCACCGTTTTTCGTAAAGAAAGCAGAACCCGTTCTAAAATTTACGCCACATCCTATGACATCGCCGGCTGTGAATGGAGGCCCGTAGTGTTTCCCCGAGTTTTGACAGCAAAACGAATGCCCATCGTCTCCATGATAAGCCCACGATTCTGGTTCCCATCCAGGCAACCTCGATAATGGTACGCTCTTGCTTGAGAAACCAATTCCGATAGAACTCCTGCAAAATTTATTAGAACCCGGGATGGAAAATCGTTGGGGATTTCCCTACTCTTCTCTCTTCCTGGAGATTATGGTCACTTCAAAATAATAGATCCCACACTGCGGAGGCATTGGGTGGTCTGCCCTGATGGCGTAAGCTTCGTGATCTCGATCTCGTTCTGGCTTTGGCCCCGTAAACTTGACCTCCTGCCCGTCCGAGAGAACTTCCAGCGCCGCATGCTTGTCTTGATTATTCCATTTCGAGGGCAAGGGCGCGAGAGCTTCGTCTTCAACTGGTGGGGCTTTCTCGATCAAGTCATAAGTCATGCCTCGATGTGAAGGGGCCATCTTCGCGTGTAGATTTATACTGCTTGCGCTTGTTGAGAGCGAACCAGGTTGAGAAGACTGTGCCGAGTGTCCCTCCTTGTGTGCTGACAACTTCGCCTTGTGTGCTTCTTCTAGTTTTTGGACGTATTTTGACCCCTTCAGATATGAAGGCACAAAAAACTGATCCGTATGTCCACCCCCAAAGCCTCCGTAACCATGTCCATTCATCAGTAGCCCAAATGCACTCGAAAAACTTGGCAATTGTCCGCCACGCCCCCAAGATCCTGAACGCCCATGACCGCCTCCATTTGTAGTGAAATCCATATCATAACCCCGATTCTCGTACCGTGAGTGCCCGCCGAAGTTTGAATAGGTGGAATCGTAGCTGAAGTCGGGGTGTTGACTGAGGAGGTGGGAGAAGGCGCCCGACCTCGCAGGCTGCTGAAATGGCTGAGAGGCTCCAGAAGCTGCACCAGAGACGACAGAGGCATACGAGGATCTTCGTGGCATAAATCCGGGAGCCCCAGTCGGCATGCTCGAATCTGGAACCCCCGGTGAGCCCGAAGGATACGAGTTCGTCATGTCTCTTGAGATGGTAGGATTCGAGTCGCTCGAAGTTGCGTTGAGACGGTCGGAGAGTGGTGGAAGAAGTCCCGTAGAGCTGGCCTGATAACCTCTCGATCTCGTAGTTGTGAATAGAACCCCTTCCTTAGATCAAGCGTTCCGTGAATCGAATGAGTCTAAGGTGGGGAGGTTTCGTGGAAGATGGTTGTTCATGGCCAGCAGATATTGTGAATATGGAAGGGAATAGATTTCTCGCCACTACCACATCTGGAAGTCTGTGTGCGAGCTCATTCTGTTAGTTGTACTTGGTTGTGAATCCTGTTCCTCTACATTAGTGTTATCATCAAGACGACGAAAGATGCAATACCGTAGAGCTACAAGCGCGCGCTAGACCTAATAAAGCTACGTGGGGAAGTCCAGCGACTTGACTTGCTATCACGAGACAGGTTTACAACACCTTTCAACAAGTAAAGAAGACTGCTGACCAAAGCTTTCTCCCCTGTAAGCAAATGATACCCTTATTGAGAGTTTTGAGGCCTTGTTGGGCTGTCAGAATTGTAAGACAGTTACATTACGCTTTGATGTGTGCTGTAATCAGATGCCCATGCTTGCTGATCAGCCGGGCATTGGATCACCTAATAGTAGACGTGGGAACATCCTATTTGGAGCAAGGTTGGTCTCTATGAGGCTGGATCCCAAGAGCTCTACGTGTCTCGAGGTGGGCATATAGGACGACCCTAAGATGTGTCTTACCTGCTCAAACTCGACATTATCTGGATTTGGGAATATCCTTGCTTTGCTAGTCTGGTTCTGCAACCTCCCAGGTTTTCTACCAATTAGACCTTGCATTATAACGGCAGCTCGAGGAGGAAATCTGAAGTAGAAACGATCAATTTCACTTTCGCGGGCTCGGAACATTCAGTGCCGTTCGCATATTGTTTCATTAAGCCACTACTTCTTTCACGTTTGGGTATTCGTAACATTTAACGGTGGTGACCACATCGAATTTCTCGGTATATCAGAACAAGATCCGATATGGAGCCCGTTCTCTTGGATTATGTTCTGTTGATATCCCAAGTACTGTAAGATTTGACTACTGTTGGAAGCTCGAGGTAAAGGGCCGGGAAGCACTACGGCGCTTATGGGCTCCATTTCAATACATTCCTCTCTCCGCCTTTGGAGTCTTTCTCTTCACCTGAATTCTGTGATCCAAGAGTAGGTTGAAAAGCAGGCGCAAGCCCAAGAAAACTCTTTTTTATTCTTGTGCACTCGTACAGCTAATGCCGTCTATGATACAATGCCACAATGTCCCAATGCATTGCCTTTTAACGCCATACCAATCCGTTAGCATTCCCGCCAATGCTGTAGAGTTCACAGTCAAACGCCACTTTCCCCCGCTGAAAACGACCGAATAATATAGCAGATCAAGAATATATCTAATTCCTGACGTGAACACTTGGTTCCCATGATCTACTACCGACGAGTAGCTGAGAATAGCGAACCAGTGGTGACCGCATTATGTTTTGATACAGAGAACCAGGTACGGCGACCCGGTAAGAAACGGTAGAAGCGTTCGTGGTTCATGCGGAAGCAGCAACAACGGGAGCAGTTGGTGCAGACGAGGGTGGAAGGGTAGATGGCGCTGGTGAGGAGGCATTGTTGCTTGCACTGCTGCCCAGTTCGATATCGGCACCACCAGTACTCTTTTCGCTTTTCTCACTGGCCATCTGACTGTTGTCCTTGTTCTCCTTGCTGCTGTCACCCGATGCAGAATCACCCGAGGTACCTTCGGCTCTGATTTTCGGTGGTGCCGTCCAGCGTGGAATCTCCCAGACTACCCCAGTGAAACTCTTGAGCGTGAAGCTGCCCTTCTGCCACTTACGACAGGGCTTGCCGGACCGGTCAAGGGCACGAAGACCCGCATTGATTGCGCCTGCATTTGCCTTGGGACCAAGTTTGTGTGCTGCTGTAGCATTCGCAGCTCGTGGTGCGGTACTCGAGTGATCGATTGAGCCGTCCTCCCTATCAGGGCAATGAATTAGCAAATGAACAACCATGTGAGGTTTCGGTAGTGACGCTCTGCGAAGATCGGTGCAGCTAGGACTGACAACCAGGGAAGGCTATCGCGCGACGATGGAGGTAAGGCCAGTCAAAGGAGATATACTTACAATCTTGCCTTCTTTTTTGGGCCTGGCTTGCCTCTTGGTTTGGGAAGCCCATCGGGTCCTAATGCAGGACCAGCACTTCTCTTCACACCCTTCTTCTTCACCCCTTCGGTCGGTGGTGGCATCGATGAGGGAACTGGTGTACCGGTGCCAGTGCCAGTGCCCGTGGCAGCAGGCGTGTTGGCGTTCGACTCGGAGGGGATGTCACCATTAGAGCTCGATGCGACAGGAGGTGGATTCGATATTGTTGATGACGAGTCCTTTGATGGAGACTCCTCTTTGACTAGTGTGACAGGTTCGAACATTTGCAGAGCCTTGGGAGGCAGTTTGAATGTGAAGATCAAGCTGGGCTTCGACGATTTTCGCCGGCCGGCAGAGGCCATCGCGGGTTTGCTCGATGAAGACATCGTGGTGTTGATGGTTGAAATGTGGTTCGAGATGGAGGAGGGTGGAGGAAGAATTGCGTCAGGATTGATCTGTCGGTCGCAGCTAAGGAGTCTGGGAGAAGGCTTCCTTCATAATCACACGGCTTATGTTTAGCTTTCTCGACCCGTATTCACAAAACTGCTGGCGAAGGCCGATAATTTATCTCGATGGGCGGCGGTGTGGTTCTGATGGAGAGATCATCTTGGAAGAAGACTGGGGGCGCCGCCCTTTTAATAAGTGCTGCGCGTCTCTGCCACCATCGTCCGGGACGCTTTTGCGCGCTTTGTGTAAACCCTTCGGTGAAGGAGGGTTTACTCAAAGCGCGCAAACGTGACTTCTTTGTCCGGAACTTCGCGAGCTAACCAATCGCAGCTGCCCCAGCCAAAATCTTGCGAGAAGCTGGATTATTTTTCTTCTACAAGTTCTATTTCTTTGCGATGCTCTGTTCGTGTGTTCGTGAGGCCCCGTTGCCCTGCTCCGCGAATTTCTCGCGGTGTGTGGCCCCTGCATGACCTTGAAATCGCCGTCGGTTCGACAATCTATCGACCAGCTCGCTCAGCTTCTCAAACTGTTACGCCATCGGAAGCCCCCTTCAAAAACGAACTAAGCCCTCACACGGTTCTGCGAGCTTCTTTGTGGCCAAGTGGCCTGTCATCAAGACTTGGGCCTAAGAAACTGAGAGCTGGGCCTAATACTTCTGCGCCAATGAAATCGAGATGCCTGCGATCGTTGGTGGTGTTGACCTGTGGTTGCTGTCGTTGGTGAAGACAGAGCTGCACGTGACATCCATGCAAACTGCGGCAACGGTGCAACACTTTCCAGCATACTCACATTATTTTCTTCTACGATTCATGTTTAAAGTATTCCGTCATTACGCTTGTTGATCGAGGACTTTGAGCTTCTACAACCAAGGTTGATCATGTGACCTTAGCCAGCAGGCGAATCAACCACCCATCGATTCAATAAGCACCACATTCATTCCAGGCCATCTCTTCAGTTACTACCAATAGAGCTATAACACTGCAGGTTTACTCTCGGAAGTCTACTTTCAAGGCCTGATGCTTTCAGTGTATGTGTCATCCTTTGTGACAGTGTTATGTAGTTTGAGAGACTGAGACATCCAAGTCAACGAGTCCTTAGATATTTGTGAGTGAATCTCTGACTAAAGGCTTATTGCACATCGCTCCATTTTCTCCAAAGCTCTGGTACAGCGAGTTCCCCTGAAGCCAAATGTGAATGTTCAGTTGTCACGTTGCACGTATCCAATGTTCCAAACCTGCTGGTATATAGCACAGTGCATTACTTAACCCCCAATTTAAAGCCAGTCTCTGATATTAACACAATACCCACTTGATCTTCATTTGATTGCAAGATGTTGCCTTTGCAGAAGGATGTAGGCTGGCCCCCGGAGCGCATGATATGGATGGAAGGTCGACAGAGGAATTGAGACAAAGGTATCACTTCTCGTAGCTTGCTCTAGATACAACCAGAACCTTACTCAGGTTCTAAAAAGTCAATTGTATACAAGAACCCATTCAAACTCCATAAAATGCAGCCTTTCTTTTACCTACTCTTCAAGAGCATTTATCTGCTTCTTGATGAATTCGAATGCCGAAAAGAAGATCGAGTTCACGACACATGATCGTCCCATTGAAACTCCCAAGCCGCGGTACATTCTTTTGTTGAAGAACTGGATCTTCGGCGCCTTCTCGACCTTTTCGCCTTTGCAATGCGTAAGACAATTCCTCTGATAGATCGATTTCGCGGAGTCGATCGGATAGATTAAAGCCCAACTCGCCACACCACAGAGCCCACCAGCAACGACTACGGCGAATGGGTTTGTGGGCGACTTATCGCGACGGTACGTGGTAAGAATCTGCTTGCTACTCTCATAAGTCATGAAATAAATCGCAGTGCCCAAAGTATCTCGCACTATTTTGGGTCAGCACACTGCCGTTAAGACATTGCTCACTTAACTTACGCAGATGTAGATTGAAGCCAGAATATAGCCCCATGAACCCACGGTGCTTCACAATGTTCTTCGCCGTCTTGAATGTGCCCTTGTTCTGATAGCTTGAAGCAACGGCAACAGTTCTGCCCGTGGCTGGCTCGGAAACGCTGGAGCGATTTCGGTCTGCCATAAGAACCGATACTTGAGCGCTGAGCTTAGTCAATTCGAACGGACCTTTGTTTATTAGCTATGTTGCATCGATTTTTAGGCAAACTTGGACTCACATGCTACCAATGTGATAAAGGATCCGGCTGTGGCACCTGCAGCTCCAAAGCATGCAACCGTAGAGAAGGTCGGATACGTTCCAGGAGTATTGACGTGGACAAGAGGGTCTACACCGAAATTGCGCTTGAACCAGGCAGCATAGGTGTACTTGGATCTTTGGTATACAGAAAATGAAATCGTTCGGACCAGAGTGACGCTTGCCATTGGGGCCGTAACTCCCCGAAAGAAACCCCGCCACTTCTCTGTCTTGTAGGTATGCCGAATGCAGTCTGCGAAGCTGTCATATTTGTATGTCTGCATTCGAGTCTTAACAGAGTCCAATGGAAACTGGGTCGAGTCAGCAATTAATTAACCGATGATGGGCAATGGGGTGTCTTACGGCTGCAAAGGTGGATAGGATGGAGCTCAGAGACGCAGCAACTTCCGTCCGATACCTTTTGACCCATCTTCTCTGCTGGTACGGACTTGTTTCCGGAATGTTGGGTCGATGGTCTTGTTGGAACCCATCTCGCTGACCCCTCACGGGCATCATGGCAGCACAGTGGCTCACGGCGAGCGTTGTGAGACAAGAGTCTCCTCAACGTGCTCGCGATGGAGACAGGTCGGGATAGTCCATGAAGTCTTCTGTCGATTGCAGAATCCGACGGAAGAAATGGACTGCAATATTGCAATCGCAAAGGGAGGTGACTGTGGAAAGCTGGGCGGAGGCTGCGGGGTCAAGATACTGATCTAAATGGTACGAAGACATGTACCTTTGTGGTGGTGAGTGCTGTGTGGTTGAGGGCGATCGGCTTGTGATTTGCCCAGTGCAGTGGAATGAAGTCATACCCTCTGAATGGACAGCTCTGCAGGCCTCGCGCAGGCTTCGCTTCAGACGCCCCTGCACGCTCCGTTACTGCAGCCGGATTATGCCACCCTGCCACCCTCGCCCACACACCCTGAGCAGTGAGGACAAACAGGATGACAGGCATCTCGCGGCACGTACTGCGTAAAAGCGCTGTATCGTCGACGGCTTGCAGGAGTGTCGCAGGCCGCCCGAGTCCCCGAATATTTCCCCGCAAACTGAGAGCTGAGTGGCAGGCCAAAATGTCCTCAAAGATGCCGCTGTCCTGTTTTGCCTCCAATCAGACCCACGTCAGATCTGTAGTTGCTGGGCCAATAGTCGTCTGGGTTTGGAGAAGCTTATCTTTGGCTGTCCTGAAGGCTGAGATCTGCACCTGCAGAGCAGATACCAAATAACGCCATGCTTTTTACCCATATTGAGCCATGACGATCATCTAAACGTACCAGCTCTGCGTGGTATGGTAGTGTATAAGGTATGGTGGCGTACACGCAGAGACGGGGGAGGAGGGACGGGGTTTGGACAAGAATAGACTCTTATCAATCTGAGATGCATTATGATTCTCTTTTCATTCCATAATTTTAGTGAAGAGTTCTCCATGGTGGAATCCTCAAAAATGGGCTGTACCTAGTTAGGACGAAGTCTCCCGTCCTGTTCGGTTTCCTATCATGAAGCCCTTTCAATATGATGTCCCCAGTCTCCATGGAACAATCATCTCTTAGCTTAGGCTCGCTAAGATTTTCATCTAACCAAATTCTCCAGTCTCTCGCTATGATTTTGATATGAGGTTCTCCGCTCAATCATAGCCGCTTCCAGGAGAATCCTTCCTAAGCAGCCAATTCTTGAGGTTGGTCAAGGTAGAGCCATAGTCCAAGGGTTAAGCTCACGTCCACATTCCCATCCCAACTCATAGAATCGCCGGTGGCTTGCCGAGAGGACTTGGGTCATTGTCGAAGGATAATGGGAACAATGAACCATGCAATGAATTGTGGAGGGACAAGAAGCCAGACCCCTTCTTCATCGCAGGCAAAGCCCCATACTATCATTGAGCATAGCTAGCGTCATTTGGTAATGAAGCTTTGCAGTTCCCTGGATTTGTCTCTGGATAGTAGTCGGCCTCCTCTCTCTACTACCACAAAGTTAGCACGTGGTTTGGTAGCCCCTTTCCGAAGCACATACTTCACGAAAATATATTTCTTCTGCTCCCAATATGCCGTATGCAGCAGGTTTCTAACAATACGATGCTCGAGTCCTGCCTCTTTGGCCGCAAATCCAAGAAATTCGACAGTTCTGTCTATCTTTTCCTGATTAAAGGAAGAAGGGTGCTCCGTCCGAAAGGCTCGTCTTAACTGATCCCGTGCAACATATCGGGCGGGCTTCGAAAATTGAACAGCGCGGAGAAGGCCCCTATAGAGGTGTCGGTATGCATGAGTGACTTCTTGCGGGCTTGGGGTTGACATTGCTTCAGACTACACCTGGAAGATCAGAGAGAGCAAGCTGGAGGGTCGGAGAATAATATCCTGAAAAGCACGTGCAGGAGCTGCAGATGCAGCAGATCTGCGCTAAAAGCCTTAGCGGCTACAGGGGGCTTAGGCGTCATCGGCTTTGCCTCCGCGACTTCACCCTCGGGCTTGAGTGAGATGGAAGATCAACTTACCATCAAACACACACTGACGACCGACCCATGCTGTTACTCCCAAGACTAATGTTCACCAAATGAGCTCTCTCGTCTCCGACTTTCTTATAAACCCAGTTCTACGCCAAGCCCGCCGATTCTCTCGTACCAATCACGCTGGTGACCAAGTCGATCACCTTACGAACCAACGATCAGCCGAACCTCAACATGAAGATGCGGTTGCGGATATAGTCGAGCGTCTAGAAGGGCTGAATGAGTCCGAAGATGGAAGTACTGGTGGCACGGAAAGCCTCTCCGGCGCTCATCTCACATCATCTCCAATCGAGGACAATGGAGGACTCGAAGCAGAACTCCAAGCTTTAGAGGCTAGCAGGACCTCGAATAGATCGGTAACCATTAGCTCTGCACACGTTGTACCGTTTAGAGTGGCATCTCTGCGGTCTGAGCCTGGCCAAGTGGACGACGATGTTTCGGACAATCCGTCGTTTGGTGTTCCTGGACGGTTCCGGACGAGCTCGCCCGCAAGCGATGCAAGTGTTGCAAGGACAAGTCTTGCTGAAGAATCCTCTCGACGCTCGACTCTGGATGGGGGCCAGCCCGGACCCAGCAATCACCACAGGACTAGTTCGTTGCCAGAAGATGATGGAATGGGAGCTTTAAGACAGCAAATCGTCTTAATACAATCGATGGACATTCCAGCTGAGCAGAAAGCGCGATTGATGCACCGTCTATTGACTCGAGGTTACTCTCAAGCTCAAGAAATGTTTCATGCAAAACACCAACCATCTGCACCCTCTCCTGCTAGTATGATAAGCCAGGAAAGACCCAGTACCCCAGCGTCCTTAAGCTCATTCATCTGGCAAATAAACGGTGCACCAGATGCGGTAGCGCCAGAACAACAACATACGTTCCAACTCTCTCCTGATGATCTCAGACCTACATATGCTCCCCCTAAACTACCGGAAACGGACGAAGACGGAGACATTAATCTAGAAGAGCAGCCTGCGGTTCTTGGATGCCGCCATTATACAAGAAATGTCAAACTCCAATGTTCAGCTTGCGATCGATGGTATACGTGTCGATTGTGCCATGATGAGGCAGAAGACCATATTTTGAATCGAAAGGCTACCAAAAATATGCTCTGTATGGTTTGTGGATGTGCACAACGAGCCGGTGAGTTCTGCGTAGGTTGTGGCGAAAGAACAGCCTGGTATTATTGTGACGTTTGCAAACTCTGGGACAACGATTCCGCTAAGAACATTTATCATTGCCATGATTGTGGTATATGCAGGAAAGGCCGGGGTCTTGGCAAGGATTTCTTCCATTGCAAGGTGTGTAATTATCCATTGGCTCTATAACTATCTAACTCGATTTAGACCTGTGGTACTTGTATGTCCATGGCAGTGGAGCACTCCCACAAATGTATCGAGCGAGTTTCGGACTGCGATTGTCCCATCTGCGGCGAGTACATGTTCGATTCCCCATCACGCGTGGTCTTCATGCTGTGCGGCCATAGCATACACAAGGCATGTTGGGATGAGCATATGAAGTCATCATACAAATGCCCAATCTGCAGCAAGAGTATGATCAATATGGAGACCCAATTCAGGAATTTAGACCGGGCTATCCAGAATCAGCCGATGCCTCCTCAATTTCAAGACACTAAGGCCATGGTATCTTGCAACGATTGCTATGCGAAAAGCGCGGTCAAGTACCATTGGCTGGGCCTCAAATGTGCCATCTGCGATTCGTACAACACCGCCCAACTTTCAATATTGACTGATCCAGAGGTAGAAGTGTCCCCGATTGAAAGCAGGGAGATTGAAAATGCTTCGCCCCCAGCTCCCGCAAACGATGAAGGGTCATTACCTATCACTACTGCCCCTGGGCTTGGGCCTGTACGGCAGAGAAGACATTCTTCGCACGTACAGGTGCCGTCAGCATCCCTTGGGGTTTCTGATCGGTTCTCAGTCCCTCAACGCATCGCGCGATCTGTATCACCCGTGCGAGGTCTGGGATTTCTAGAAGATGCCGTGGTCAGTCATGCTATGGAGACAGACGATTCGGCAGAGGAGGATGATCTTGACTTTTGGGGCCGAGACGAGCGCAGGAGCTTTACTTCAGCTGACATTATGGATGATGAGATGGAAGAGGAAGAAGATTCAGACGACGACTCTGCTATGGATGAATGTGATGAGGAAGATGGTGACGAGGAAGAAGACCAGTTCGCGCTGTTCGGACACCGTTGATCTATGATTGTGGTTTGGGAAGATGGAAGGGGCATTGTTCGTGGCGTTCTTGTACAACGGCTTGTGAAATTTTGGGGGGTGGATACCTGGGCATGACATTCTATGGGGAGTCTTGGGGCAACGGAGGCGGTTCATCGCTAAATGTAAATCTTGACAATTTGATTGCATTCGTGGTCATCATCTTGGCTCACTTCCTGTAGTTTGGCCCTATTCTCCCTGTGACCCTGTGCCATTGTCCCGGCGAACTCCTAGACATTTGATACTCACCGAGCCCTGATTCTTTAATTCTGCCCTTTGTTCTCAAAGCTCCGCCAAAGCTTAAGAACTATCGTAAACTCGAATACCCCGATAAAGTTGATCGAAATATATCGGCAGGTACGGAGCCTATTCCATAGGTGCCTGCAAGCCCATTTCTCTATCAAAGGATGCTCCTACGCAACCCAAGCTCTCGTCTAGTTCGAGATTCATCAAATAAACATCCGTACATTCTCCCAAGTCTCATCATTGACTTCTAGACTCGTGTACTTTGATAGTCTCGTCGCCCTCCCTCTTCAACTCCCTTACAACTGACTGTGGAGACATGAGCTGGAGTTTCCTAATAACACATGGATAGACAAACCGCAAGCGCCTCTGGGTTGACGCCGTTCTCAATCAGCGATATGCAGATAGACAAGGTTTGTCGATCGAGGTCTGCGTTCTGTATCCTTAATCAGCTTGGGAATCTGCCGCGTCTTCTGCAGTACAAACAAGCAGGGTCGAGATCTCGTGGAAGACATCGATAACTTGGCGTGCTTGCGCCTGGGTGGCTTGCTTGTCTTGTTTGCTCTCTCCGTCGGGCATTTTGTAGTGAGGTAGAAGTGGTTGTGGTTGATGGTGTTGAAGACCTGAAGTGGTTCAGACAAGGCTGAATGATCGACGCGATTTCTCGCGTTGCCGACTGCCGAATTCGGAACGTTCAACACCATGCCCCGCATCACGCCCTGCAGTTGACGAAATGGGATGACGAGATAAGATTAACCTTCCCAGATTACAGATCTCGAGTCATAATTTTCATAAATAAAACCGCTCTTCATAAATCAGATTTCTACTACCCATTCTTAACAACATTGCCATCTTCTGTCTCGTTGTTCCGCCTCTATTAAGTACACTGATCATCTGAGAGACACCTCACCATGTCCACCCAGTCTGATCCCGTACTCACTGGAAGCTGCCGATGTGGCCATGTTACCTACACCAGCACACTGCCTCCTGAAGAATTTACCAATTGTTACTGCCAAACCTGCCGCAAGCTTTCGGGTGCACCATTCCTCACATTCGGACGCTTTCCAACCTCAGCAGTCACATGGACATCAGGAGAGAAATCTCTAACCAAAAGGACGTATTCGGATATTGCAGAGCGAACTCATTGTGCTAGTTGTGGAAGTCCGATGTCCATGCAGTACAAATTCCAACTAGGACTTATTCATCTTACTGCCGGTACGATTGATGAGGACAGCGTGAAGACGTCGCTGCCGAAGGTGACCGATTATGTATTCGTCGAGGAAGTGGAGAAGACTGGGTGGTATGAGGTGCCCAATGATAAGGTCACCAAATATTCAAAGTTTCCACCGAGGTTCCAGAAGAAAATAGATGATTGGAAGAAAGCGTTGTTGACGCCGGGATCGGGCTTGGGATAGTGGGCATTGTTCTTATTATTGAATGTCCTAGATTCTTGTGGTATAATTTTGTTCAGATGTGTCCAAGATGCTGATTCTGCGAATGTTGAAGCACACTCACTAGTAAAGATGGAAGAGGCGGGTTGGAACCTAAATACTCAATAACTGAAGTTGCATATACAAGCTCCACAGTACTTCATGAACTTCAAGGTATCTCTTACTAAGTACATGTTTCCTTCTTCCAACCTCCTTCCAGGCACAATGTCTGGTTTCATGCCTTGAACGCTTCGACAAAAAGCTCTCTCATGCCCTTCAACAAAACGCGCAAGTCTCTGCACTCATTGATCTTCTCGAGGACCCGCTCGACCTGTTCCTTCTCCAATTTCGGCTTGCAGTACGGAACTTCATACTCCCTCTTCGTCGCGTCAAGCTCAAACCACGCCTCTCGCGTCCAGTCCCTATCGTCGAGATGCGTGAAAACAAATTTGAGATGATCATTCATTCCCGCTCCTTCGATCCTCAATCCCAGAGTTGACGTCCAAAAGTCCAGTTCGGGAATGTTGAATCTTGACTGCGCGTCGAGATGCTGAGCGTGAGCCCGTTGACTGGCCAAACGCGCGTCGATCTGCTTCTGGGTGTCCTCAATTTGTTGTTTGAGATTGTCCTTCGTCGCAAGATGTGTGTCCCGCTGTGCACTCAGGTTCGCAATGGCCGCCTTCATCTCATTCGTCTCCGCGGCCTCCTTCGCCAGCGTTTGCTGATGGGTAGATGATTTCTGGGAAAGAATCTCGATATCTCTCTTCTTCATTCGTTGGTCCTCTGTGTTTGATGTCAATAACAAATCTTTGATATAAATCTGGCGCGCATACCCTTCAGCTCAGTAACGTTCATTCGAAACTGATTCCTCTCCTCCAATACTCGTTTACGCCCCTGCTCTATGAAGGTATCGAATTTCACTGTGAACTTTGCCATTCTATCGCGCAGCTCGTCGAAGCCAAAATTGATACTCGGGAGCGAGTCCGCCATTGAAGGCGCGTCGGCCGATGAGAGGGGTGGGCGCATGGTACTCGTTGAAAGTGAAGGTTCGAAGGCGGTCGACATGATGGCTTGTTTGGAGAGACTAGCAGTACGGTGAGTTTTTCAAGGGATTTGTGGTTGTTGAGGTAGACATCGTGATGTGACTAGGATATGGCTCTATTGTCTTTTTTCGATACTTCGTTGCCGCGGAAACCGCTAGTGGACCGATAAGCTTTCTGATACGAAATTTCCAAACCGAGTCTTGGACAACGACTCTACACCTCACTTAGGAATGGACATCTAGGACACCCTGAACTCGATCTCGACACTGATAGTGTGACCCAGGCAGAAATTATCGAAATGATCGTTTTAGCCTCTTCCGCTTCCCGACGTCGACCAAAGCCCAATGACTGATCATCGTGTAACTGACCTCTCTTACGGTCATCTGGGAAAAGCTTCTTACGATATCGAAGAGAGCCAATGGACGTTTTCAAACACAAAGATTGAGGGTGAGCTGTCTGTGGAATTATACGTCAACGTTGCTGATCATTTCATAGATCAGCGCATCCAACCACTTCTGCCTTTGACGCAACGAGTTCCCCCTTCATTCCAGGATGCGCCGAAGAAAGAGGGTGTACCTTCTCAAGTCGCTAAATCGCAGTTGAAGCGGCTCTCGAAGGTTCGACCTGAAACGTTTCCTGCAAATCCGATCACATCTGTCCTAGCGAAAGCTCGCGATACCAGTCAAGCCGAGCTCTCACGTTCTGGATCGCTTCTGGCTGTTGGACGCGCGGTGGACGTTGATCGAAGATCCAGATCCCGAAGACCACGGATATTATGCATGCCATGTGGAGGAGCAGGGCACATTCTTCAATTGATTAAACCCAATACAGAGAAACGTGGCTGGGGGAAACATAGCGCAGCCAAACTTTCTCTTCTCGAATTGGGGTCATCCGAGCGGGGCTATTGGGCTGGAACAGGAGGTTCCATACGCCAGATTGAGAGTGCTGACGATGAAAACGAATCTGGGACTTGGCTTGCCGTTCGGCAAGATACTGTCGTCACCATATTTCGACCTTTGTATGGCAAACTTCACAATTCTGCTGCAACCCCCGCCAGACTTCGCCCTACGACCTCGTCTTCTAGACTCAACCCGAACCCTATCGCTACACTAACCAACGAGAGTAAGACATCCGAGAATTTCATTGATGTGTCGTTCAATCCTTGGTATACCCGCCAATTTGCGACAGTAGATGCGCGCGGTCACTGGTCTATTTGGGACCTTGAACGGCAGAATGGCAAAGATTCTCCGGAGCATCTGGTTTCAGGGAAAAAAGGAGATTTCTATGAGGACCATGATCCAGATCCTGCATCGAAAGCCGTTTCGAACGATCATGCCGATGGTTGGTATCGAATATTGTGGGCATGCAACGTTAATACACTTGCTGTCTGCAACAGGCGCCATATTGCTGTCATAAATATAAAGTCAGCTCCTGTGAGAGTTTCGAGCGCGGAAATCTTGACCGGAACTGGCACAGAATGGATGCTTGATGCGAAGCGAAGCCCTGAGCATTTCAATCACTTGTTTATTTTGACAACCTCTCGGATCTTCTGGCTCGAAATTGTTCCACCTGGAGAACATGGAGGAGATGTAAATACTTCTGCTAGTATCAAAGTAATACTCTCATTCCGGCACTTTAGAGACACAAATGACGAAACTCTTCGACTCACTCTTGTCAATGACGAGTTAGGTATGGCTGCCATCGAAACAAGTAGACTCAGCTAACAAATATTTGAGTTACTGCATTCGTCTCCTCGGCAACGGGTCTTCTTGTAAACTACTACTGTTTCGGAGTCAACACAAATGCTCCCGGATTAGGCACCTCCTTTCAAGGTTCCTTCACGCTCGCAGCGGACATGAACGAGCTTGATAACCGTCACATGTCATTAACAACGCTGAGCGTTGTGCCAGCGCCCCTAACATCAACTTCAACCACGAGTTCTGCAGCACCAGAACTTCAGTATCTTGAAGAAGACGTCAGATTCTTCCAATTATGGGCGCTAAACGCAGACCTGGCCTTGAATGTTACCCTATTGGCGGCTCTCAAGTCGACTTTAGAAGAAGTATCGCAGCCTAAACTCAATATCACGGCTCCAAAAATCAACCTCACACACTCTTTGCGTTCGCAGGGACCTCGCCTTGTGAAAGATGCCTTCATCGTGGCCGATGGTCTGAATGATGAGCGTTCTCTAGATCATCAACAAGGTTTCCTAGACCATCGGGTGCGTTCAATGACTGGCCAAGATCGAGATGACTTGCGTTTTAGACTTAATTGGAAAGGAATCTTCCAATATGTCTTCGATCGAAGCCACGTCCGCACGGGAGACATCGACAATGAAGCCGCTGAAACTCCAGAAGACGGATTGGAGAGATTGAAGGAGTGTCTGTATGGCGCATACTCTCATGTACAGGAAGGGATGAGGGAGCAGATACTTAAAAGTAGTACTCTGTATGTCGATTCTTTCACTATTTGCCTCATCGAATACTAATCATCTTATATAGACACGAGATCTCTGGGGTTTCGGGTTATTCGGGAGATCTCGAACAAGCAACTTCGGCTCTCCGCGAATTCTTAGATAATTTGCGCCAATTTGAGATTACAGAGGGTTCCACTCCATTCAGATTTGCCTTATCAGATCTTACGGCATGCCCCGCAATCCGATTCCCTTCAGATCCAACATTCAATCATCCTGACCCTAAGATCATCTACAACCAACTAATTGACAATTGGATGGCCAGTCTTCCAGAAGACGTGCCTGGAAAATTACGATACCCAAAGTTCAATGTTATACGTCAGACTGCGGTTGAGCTTTTCCTAAGTTCCTTTGCAGTCTCTCTTCAGAACAAGACAGTTGATCCCAACATCCCAACAATCCCAAATGACGAAAATGATCCTCTTTTGCCTGAACTAGAAACAGAATACGGCACAACAAGAGAAAGTTCGCCAGCGCATTTTCCCTCACAGATTGCTTCATTGCCTGATCGTCGACCAGATTTCAACTTGCCTACGCCGGCGCAAACGCCGTCTTTGTATTCTCATGCCACATCGGCATCTGAGCTGAAGGAAGATCCAGCAGTCTCACGCTTGCGGCAATATGCAGTTTCTATAAAACCCAAACTGGATTCCGGAAAATCGCTCATACTCTCACAATGGCCCTCGACTCCTGGCAGCAACCCGGCCGACTACTCATGGGAAGCGAAGCGAAAAGCTGCCGACGACGAGCAGAGTGGGGCAGAAAGAGAAAACCAGAATAGTAAGGAAGAAGCTCGCCGTCGCAGAAGGACTGAGAAATTTTTGAACCAAGAGAGCATTATGGCAGCTGGATCTTCCACCCAACCAATGGTTATCATTCCGTCTGGAAGCCAGCCTATGGTTGTTCACAACGGTTTCAGTTCACAGACCGTGGAAGATATCCCAATGACCCAACCAGACAGAGGGGCATTTGGCAGTCTTTCAGTGCAGAAAAGCAAGAAGAAACCGAAGAAGTCTAGGACCGCAGGTTTTAGATGATTAGCTAGATAGACTATTTGAAGATAATAGAGAACTCGATATACACTACATTGAGCAAGAAAGCGGCACAAAGTTTCTGATTCTCAAGCCAAGTTCGATCAATTTAGACTCCTTCGATGAATCATCCTTTATAACCGGTACCAATCCCCCACCCCGCATGTAACCAGGTGACGCCCTTCGGGAGACGATATAATGTTCCTTTTTTTCATCGAGATATCTGGGAGGTCTAAGAGCCGAAAATATTTCCAATGTGCAACTCGAACTGGTCAATGAAACACCAGCACTACATTTTCGGTAGTACACCGTAAGTTGAATCACAGCTTATTGGAATATTTTGTGATACCATCACCATCGACTCAATCATATGAAGGATGACTTAATACCTCAAATTCAACTATGAATGAATCGTTCTTATCATAAAAAGTAAGAATTGTTGACTTGAAGCATGAGATGGCGATCATGTGAAGGTTTGCCCCTCGTTACCCCGCCACCTGCTCAACGTCTCTTCTCCAACTTTTTATATTGGCCATACCAAGTTCCACAACACATCAACTCACACAAAATGTCTGGCCACTGCCACGAAGATCACGACCACTCGGGTCATGGCCACGATCACGCCGGACATGACCACTCGGACGACATTACGCCCGCCTTGCAATACTCCCTGTACCAACACATCAGTTTCGACGACATTACCACCCGCAACGAGTCTGAACCCTACTCTGGAAAGGCAATCATCAAAAAGACATGGGTAGAGCGACTGGAAGCTGAACCGGAGCTTGAGAGCGATGCTGACGAGCAATTATTAATCCATATTCCGTGCGTTTGCATTCTGGATCCGCGAGATTTGGACAAAGCTGACCGCAGCCCACAACAGCTTCACAGGCCAAGTCAAGCTGCATTCAATACTGGTTCGCACCTCCAACTCTTCTTCAGCCCCGCAAACCCTCAAAGTATTCATAAATCGCGATGACATCGACTTCTCCACGGCCACTGATCTCGTTCCCATCCAAGAATTCAGCCTCTCTCAGACGTCAGAGATCCAAGATATCCCAGTGAAGCGAGCTCTCTTTGGCAAGGTGCAGAGCCTGACGTTGTTTGTGGAGGATAATTATGGAGACGATGTCACTAGGATTAGTTATTTGGGGTTCAAAGGAGATTGGATGAAGCTGGGCCAGGCACCGACGAACATTTTGTATGAGGCTGCTGCAAATCCGGCGGATCATGTGTTGAAGGGCACGAATGTGAATCAGATGGGCAGCAGTCTTGGAGGTGGCCGTTAGATTGAAGTGAGAAGTTTCTAAATTTTTTAATCAATGATCGAGGGGAACTGAAAGCATGCAGTCTGGTGGAGAGGCGCCAGGTATTATTCACATGGGCAAGTAAGTGCATTCCTGGATTAGCAAATGGCCAGCTCTGACGACTTGCTAGAAAGGGATTCGGCAATTGGGTGGGAAAACTGGTTTTGCATGGAGCTGAAGGATACCAATTATACATTAGCTTGAGGACACTGTCAATAGCTTCACATTACGTGAGTAGCAGCAATGGGAATGCAATTGCAGATTCAAGCCCTAGAAGATTCTACATAAAGTCATCCTCCAGATCCTCTCCACGATCTTGATTGTTCACATCTTCTGGATCTTGTTCCTGGAACAGCTCATCATAAGCGTGGTCTTTCTGCCATTTCTTTTCCTTCCGCTCCTGAGCGATTCGAGCTTCTTCTTTCTTCTGCAGAAATGTTAGCACTGAAGCCACGCCCCAAGCCTAAATCAAACGTTCGACGCTTGCTTACCCGCTCTAATTTTGCAAACTGGTCTTTCTTTCTCAACGCCTTCAACTTCTCCTCTCTTTCCATTGCCAGATCCGGGAACTTCTCGACTTTGGTCTTGTTGAGACGATTGACTATGGGGTTCTCTCGCTGGGCAACAAGAATCTTCTTCACCTAAACCAGAAGGTCAGGTGGGTGCTCTGAACGGAAAGTAAACATGTTTTACCTTTCGTGGATCCTTGAAGCCGACTTGACCGACCGCCATCGAGCCATCCTTCTTGAGATTTGACCATGGAGTGTAAATGACAGTGATGTTGTCCTTCTTGTTACCTGGATCAAGATAAGTATCACGTGCTTGCGGTGGAATATTTCAACGGACCTTCAATCGAATTGGCCTTCGTAAGCTGGGCACAATCAATCACCAGATCTTCAGGAATGTTCTCCCAGGAATCTCCTTCATTCATCCGCAGGTAGATATGGGCGCTTGACAGCTTGTCCACATGAAACCAAACATCCTCCTCAAGGCCGTATTTGATGAGATCCTCATCTGGTTTCGGTCAGTCGAATTCTGCGACCCTTATCTCATAGACTTACTCTCCACCTTGTCCTTTCCCACGTAGATGAACGCCTCCGGCGATACCACGTTAGAAGTGAAATAGTAAACCATCGCGATTTTTGCGAACAGTGCTCATGCCCCTCTCAATGACACAAGCCATGCAGTTTTGGTAAGTGATTATCGGTTCCCTACCGATGTGATTCACTTTACAGGGCTGTATCTTCTCATATCTCGATGTGTTGCTTCAAGTCGCATCGAGGTTGTGCGGCAGAGAGAGTTTGATATTGAGCGCGGACTAGGGCTTTGCCGGCCGCCGTAGCGAAAGAATAATCACCTCGAGCTCTCGCCGGCATCAACACATATCAACGCCCACGCAAAATGGCGCCTAAGCTGCTAACAAGCTGGGCACAATTGCCACCAGTTTTCCTCCTCCCCGATGCCTTCCTCCCATTAGTCGCCAAGCGCGGAGTCAAATACGGATGGACAACCGCGCCAGCTCGCGGAAAACCAGCGCGGTTCAACCAGAAGACCGCAGGGTTGCCAGTCCTCGAACAATCGCCAGCTGCAGCACTCGCACGGAAGGATTTTACATTGCCACTGAGGACGGGAGCTTTGGGAATCAAGAAAGGGATGACTGCACTGTACGATCCGGACACGGGGGTGAGAACGCCCTGCACGGTTGTCCAGTTCGATAGGGTGCAGGTGGTGTCACATAAGACGAGAGAGAAGAACGGATACTTCGCTGTCCAGGTTGGATGTGGATGGAGGCAGCCTCAGAATGTTGGAAGGCCCTTGTTGGGACATTTTGCTGGGCATGGTGTGAGTCCAAAGCAATTTGTTACGGAGTTCAGGGTCAAGAATACGAGTGGATTATTAAAGGTTGGAGAAACAATTGGGCCGGATTGGTTCATGGAAGGACAGTTTGTGGATGCTAGGTCGGACTGCAAAGGAAAGGGATGGGCTGGTGGTATGAAGAGGTGGGGTTTTAAGGGTCAACCGGCCTCCCACGGTAACTCGAAGAATCATCGTACTATGGGTTCCTCTGGTGCCTCGCAGGGAGGTGGTTCGAGAGTCTTGCCTGGAAAGAAGATGCCTGGGAGAATGGGTGGAAACCAAGTCACCATCCAGAACGTAAAGGTGTTGAAAGTGGACGCAGAGAAGGGACTTCTGGTGCTGAATGGGTGTATTGCTGGACCAAACGGTTGTGTCGTCAAGATTCAGGATGCTATCAAGAAGCCATGGCCAGCAATTCCAGCAGCGGTAGAGGAGGTGAAGGAGGCTTTGGCAGCAACTGCATAGAGAAACTGTACACTAATATTTGTACATTATTTGTGGCAAATAGAGGCAGGCGTTTTATAGAGCAGAAAATCCATCTTACGCCATTCCAATGCTTTCTTTTCATCCCATGTGTGACGCCGTAATTATCTCATCTCGTCTGGAACTTTACAACCCGCTCAGCCAGATAGGTTGGGAGCATAAGAACCTCTTCCCACCACCTTGGGTTCTTCAAGGTCCGCCTCAATCGTCTGGAACGGATCACTACCATCAAGGAGATCAATTTTCGTACCGTCCTTTGTCTCAAGGCTCCATTCCGTAGTCTCAAACATGCCCATCCTCGTAGCCCTAAAGCTCTTAAACCTCATCGTCCCACTATTCTTCTTTCCTTTGACCTCGAACTGAATATCAATCCTGCCATGCAACTGGTTCATCTCACCCCAAATCCAAGGCATCTTATGTGCAAAGTAGATCTCATCTCCCAAATAGTCGCGGGCTTTGGGAGAGGTGCGGAGTGCGTACATGGTGGAGGATACCACACTCGACGAAGACTTTTGGTAGTTGAAGATGGCGAGCGTGGAGGAGATTAGGACCGCGAGGAAAATGGGGACGGTGCGCACCCAGCGCATGCCATTCTGTGGGATATCTATCAGGCTATTAGACAGCAATTCAAGCACCTGGACGAATATGTAAAGTACCTGGGAGCTCTCGATCCGGCCTCCTGGACATCAAAGGACCGTCTCCCGCTTTGGGCGCGGAAACCAGAGACCTCCTTTGCACAGGATTTCTCCTGGCTACGTTCCTGGCACCAGGGAGTACCCGCGATCTTAATAGTCGTTGAAGCATCTTGACGCAATTGACGTTGACGTGGGGTCGAGAATTAAGAGCTCGAGAAATCTATCGACGGTGGTCCGACATGTTTGCTCAGTTTGATCCTGGCGAGGCTGCAACTTTCTTGATTGTCCCAAAGACCAACGAACATCCAACATCAACAACACAAAATGGAGCAAACAACCGCTAGACTACGGAAAACGTTTCACTATCCTACAGATAATGACTCAGAGGATTCCTTGCCGGAAGCTTTAGATGAAGAAGGTATATTACATTCCAACACCCTTATTCCCAACCCTCAGCCTTTCGGCACTCGCATCACTTTGCTAACTCGAGCTTCATAGAGCAAGAAAACTTGATACGAACCCTTGAGCAAGAGAATACAAGAAGAAACAAGCAGTTTGCAACGGTACTCCTTGCTCTACCGCTGTTGAGCATTTTGCCTTACATCCCAGCCCTCTTCAACGGCCGCACAACTCTCCTTTCAATACTCAGCATCACCTCGCTCCTCTCAACCGCATACCTGCTCTATGTCTTGCCTCCAGGCCAAACCGCTATCTCGTACCTAGATGCCCTGAATTCCCCACCCTCTAAAGACAAGCTAGCCAGACGGCAGTTCTCCCAGAACCTAGGTCTTGATGAGGGGCCAATAAAGCAGTACCTGCCTTATTTGAATTTGGGGTTAGGTGGCGTATTGGTGCTGTTGGGGATGGTGGTGAGTAGGAAGATCGAATTGTGGTGGGGGTTTGGTTGGTTACCTGCTGGTGTTTATGCGGTGGTGTTGTTGGCGAAGTGGATGATGGGAAGTGTGGATCCGGAAGGGGAGTTGGGAGGTTTGAGGTATGGATTCAAGGGAGCGTGAGTATAGATTCACCGAGCGTAGTCTGGTAATTTGAAGACAAATTAACTGAAAGCAAGTGCAGATGAGTGCCACCCATGAGAATATGTCAAGTCTGATTTAGAGTCTCAATTGCATTATTTCATTCTCAAATATCCAGCTTCACTTCATTTATTCATGTCTACATTACATGTCAATGCTCTCGTTGAATCGTAGGACTCCATTTGCTTTCAGGACTCCGTCAATCCCTTCTGGTAGTCTCGGGAAGGGATCGCCCAGAATCCCCCTATCCAAATTTGGCTCCGCAGATCTGTCCGTGACGAGTACAAGGCCCTGTGCTTTAATTGCTTCTATCAGTGCCGGTATCATATCCTAGACATTGTTAGAACTCTTTTCCTGCCAAGTTCAAGTAGAAGCCTTACCAAAAGCCGTGAACAACATATCAAACCCATAAAGTTGTTGTTCTGGGCGATCCTGACTGCCTCCTTGATCGATGTTGTTCTCCGTCCACTGCTCTGGATTGACAAGTGGCTGTCTATTTCGCCCTCGCGGCCTAAGTCGTTGCACAAGAAGACTGGGAAGTTCGGTTGTTTCCAATTCATGGCCGTGCAAACAGTAGGATTGTAGGAGCTAAAGACAATAGATCTCATAGTATCTGGGGAGCGCTCTCTTAATGCTCTCGCATGGTCGAAGACAACGCCTAGGATGGCATCACCAAACACGTTGATATTTACCGTTGGTCCAAGACGCAGAGTCTTCTCTTCTTCTGATGATGGATACAGAATTTGAAGATTGACATGCATGCCTTTTGGTAGAAGGTCAAGTGCATCTTGCAGGGAGACGGCAGAATTTGAGAGGATCCGGTGGATGTCAGCAATCTTTTCCAAAGGCTGCTTTGGCATGTCTTCGAGGTCGCTCGCCTTGCTGGCATGACGGGAGCCAGCACTGATGAACTGAGCATATGTCAGACGGCTGACAGGAAACTCAATATCCATATAATCCATTGTCCACCTGGGCCAAAGTACGGGCACGCCATCACAGGTGTGTTGGACATAGAGCTGCACATAATCTCCTGACAAACTTGAGCCAGTGATGAATGCGCTCGGTCTATGATCAAACTGGCTGGTCGCCTTCCAATATGTTTCGAAATCGGTGATCTCCAGAGGCTTCCCCTGGAATGGTTTGATCACTTGAAAATTGAAGGTAATTTGTCCAATTGCTCTGAGTCTCGGATCAAAGAGAGGTAAACAGCAGCGCCCTGAGCTGCTCAGCAAAGCTCGAAATGTGCTTGGTAATGCGACTGTCTTCGCAATGACCTTGGCACCATATGTAGGAAAGACATCGAAATCGATGGCAAAAGAATCTAGATTATCAATCTGAAAGGAAACAAGGCGGGTATCTTCCTGGAAGGGGAGCAAAATGTTCTTGGGTATTAAATCGGAAAGTTTCGAAGATATGGTAAGGCGAGCCGCAGGGTATTTGCTGTCGTGGAAAAAGACCATCGGTTGGTCACCGCCCTCATCGAAGCTGATTTGCACGAAAGTTTTCGTGTCGAGGAAATTGTGGCCGTATCGTCGTAAGGGTATAATCGGAGGTGGTAGCTCCAACTCTGGTATCGTGTCGGCATCGAGACTCATGGGAATTGGAGCACTGCTAGACATAGCGCCAAGATGTCCAGCATGAATGGGCTGCCGCAGCCCTGCGGTCATGGGAATCGAGGACAAAAGTCTCATACACTCTAAATGACCTTCCCATGCAGCATAATACATGGCAGAGAGTTCCTTCTCATCCAAGATGTCCATCTTGACACCAACCTTCAACAAAGTCTGCATGCAAGGAACATTTCCTTCACTTGCAGCATGGAAGAGTGGGGTCCAAGAATAAAGCTTGTCAATTTGGTCCAGATCTGCGCCGTAGTCTTTCAGCAGAAGAAGCAACTGAGGAGTTTGTCCAGAACGAGCGACAAGGTGTTGTGGAAACAGGCCTTCAGCGTCAGGTAGTATATTTGCTCCATGCTTCAAGAGCAATTCGACAATTGCTACAGAGCCATGCTCGCACGCCAAGTTCAGGGGCACATGGTCCGCGTCAGAGATGGGGTCGATACGGGCAGAGCGCGCGAGAAGTCTTTCAGCACATTCTAAATGTCCGTGTATGATGGCATGTATCAAAGGTGTGAAGTTGTCGTGATCTATCAAATCTATGGTGGACTGATCCGCTGAGGTGAAGGTTAGTCTGCTGCAAGAGGAGCAATAGGGGAAAGCTACCATTAAGCAAGGCCTCCATCATGTCAAGACGGCCATGCATACAAGCATAGTGGAGCGGAACTCGCCCATAAACATCAGTTCGATTAACAGCAACGCCCTTCGCAAGCCCGACACGTAGGACAAATGAGTTTCCGTAAATCGTGGCTTGGTGAAGGCAGTTTCGCTCGTTGATGTCGTCTTCCGACTGCACATCGACAAGCCCTGTGTCTAACAGTAGCTGCAGTGACTGCTCTGGTCCTTCGTTGATTGCTGCAAGGAATGTTCTCGTGATCCGCTCCAGCAGTGCGATATCTCGGGAGCCATTTGGATCTGCAGCAGTCTTCAGGCGCAAGAGGAGATCTTTGAGAGGTTCAAGGTTGCCCGAGATGACAGTTTCGAGGAGTAAGGTGTCGGCATCACCCTCATCAGTACCCAGCAGATGCTGGCTACTCACGATGTGATCTGGATTCCTATCGAAGCTGATGTGGTCGCCTTCCGACCAAGCGCCAAGTTCTTGCAAACTGGTAGTTGCCTGGTCCGACAACTCGCTGATGACTGTTGCATTGAAGAATGGTTGTACTTCGACGGCCCGGGATAGGTAGAGCTCCTTGGTCTTCGACTTTGATGTTTTGTCCCATTTCTTCAGGATTTTCGAGAATGCTGTACCGTTAATCTCGACGAACTGCTGGAGTTTATTTAGATCGTTGCCGAATTGCTGGAAGCCTTCTTCAAGTGTTGTGAACTTTGCAGAGCGTCTAGAAGTGTTACCACTCCGAGACTGAAGAACCTTCTTTTTGTCTAGCAGAGTCTTGAGGCGGATCTTGAGCTGTAAAGTGTTAAGTGTTAGGGGGTGGACTACAGGGAGATTAAAAGGGGGCTGGAGCTGCCACAAACCTCGGCTTCCTTCTGGAGGTAAAACGCATTGACTTTCTCTAGCTCTCGTTCCTGTTGACTCTTCAGCATGATGGGGGAGGCATCTCACTGTATTGTTGACTTACTAGTTGAAAGAAGAACGTGGCCTTGTTTGCTTGTAAGGCAGCTTGAGAGTCAACGATGCCTGCCGGGCGGTGAGCATCATTCTGAGCGAGCAGCGTGGGTGTCGCTGAGAGCTTCTTGATGAGCTGCCACCAAAGTATTAGCGCACATGGCACATCTCTTGGTCAATATAGGCCTAAGAGGTGACACAAAAACATTGCTTTTTTCTACAGCCCTGAGTTCTGATCAACACACCTTCTTGAGAGCCTTATAGTTGACAAAGCTCGCTGCATACTCGGGAACCTCGAGCTGCCGTTTCTGAATCTGCTTGCCAAACTTCCTAAGCCGTACCAGAATGATCAGCTTCCGAGAAGGGACCGGACGTACCGACCGCGTGCAGTACTTTATGCACTGGACGGGAGCGAGAAGGGAAAACGTACATAATGCGGTGTTAGCACCCGCAGAGCCCTGACGGGCTTTGAACGAGTGAGGAGACTTGAGAGGAACAGCGAGTATTTCAAGGTTGATACGGAGCACGGTCACAGGCAGAAACTCATGGCCGCTCGTTTGGCTGGGTGATAAGCTGCCCGAGAGGTGAGAGCCCGGGGGAGGATATGACGTCGAATTCGACAGCAGAGCTGCAGAGCCTTTGAAGGCGAGAGAGAGTGCAGGTAGGTTTGCCCGTACAGTGGACAGATGCAGCGTGCACGTGCGTAGCAGAGGGGAGGTGTGTGGTGTGAGGCCGTCGACACAACAGCCAGCAGTCCAGGACTCGGGGTTCACTTGACGATTTGCAGTATTTATTGGCCGCAAGAGCTATGAAACCGGCGCGGGACGGCCTAAGAAATGGAGTAAAAAGATAGTATCGTGAAGTATTGCGAAGTATTCGAAGGTGGGACAAGGCTTGTGGAGAGGCTCGTGGTCGAGTAACAGAGGACGCCAAGTCAGACGTCGGCCAAAGAGGGCTAGCGAGGGGCAACACCACAAAGCTGCAGACCAGATAGGCCTCGTACTGATACTGATACTGGTTCTGATACTCCCTCCACTCTTAATCTGATTCCCGAGCCATACGTTGAAGAACCTCTCAATAATGAATTATTCGTCGTTCATAAAATCACAGTTTCTAAGGACTTTGTAAAACATCAGGGGGGCCAGGCTGAGCTCGGCAGTTGTTCCTTTTTTTCGTTTAGTCTTAGCCAATCAATCTTTCACGTGTCGCATAAATTCGTGGCGAGGCTACTTTTGGCTTTAGGTGTGGCTGTGCACTCGCGCCCGCGCCCGCGCCTGCAAGGCTGACAGCGTACAAACGAACCAAGAATGCTTTACAAATTACCTGAGATAGTCGCTGTTGCACCTCGGCCCTAGAGCAACACGGATTATAGTTCAAGCCATAAAGATTCTGTCAAAACCATGTGGATATCATTGGACTTCTCATCAATAACATGATTGCTAAACGGACAATTCACGTAGGCCTTCCATACCAGTCCCTGCCATCTTCAGGACTTTCCAGTCAACTTATCATCTGCAATCTTATCCTTGTTACCCACCGTCTCTGCTGGCTCAGGTCTCCGTGCTGGCTCGCCGATGTTGTCGGCCATAGCTTCAGCAGCAGCCTTCTTAAGTCTTTCGGCATCATCCGTCTTGATCTCCTTTCCACCTACACGGTCCTTTGTTTCCTTCTCGTCCTCACTGTCTCCAAGACTGAAAGGATCATTGTCAGTATCACCAATAGGACTTGGATCAACTGTTGACAATGGTTGCCATTTACTCTGCTTTCCCGATGGCGGAGCATTTTCTTTCGCCGGGGTGACCTTTGGAGAGTTACCATAAAGGTCAATCTCCTCTGGAGGACCACCTTGGAAAGATACCTTGCGACCATCTGAAGATCTTGGTGCAGCAGGGGTTGGTTTGAAGAGGTCGGGATTCGCAAGAGGTCGGGTTGAGCGACGAGCGGGTGCTAGTAGCGGGTTAGATCTATAATGTCCCACAGCGATGGGACAAACTTACTACCGTCAGGATTCAATTGAATGCCCGCAAAGTCGTCGCTGAGAACTTGAGGATCAGCATCATAGCGACCATAATCGCCACTCTGTCTTCCATCACCACTTCTGCGACCGCGATATTGGTTGCTTGAGCCGCCAGCATTATAACCCTGTGGTGGTCCATCTTCGTCCTCGCCATCAATCTTCTTTCTTAGATTCGTAATCCAACCGTTAACTTTGCTTTGCGTCTCAAGGAAGCCCTTCTTCAGATTTTCTTTGATGATCGGAAGATCGTCATCGAAAAAGGTGCGGTTGTCTTCATCTACCTCATTCGGTCTAAGACCTTGTCTGGGAGGTTGGCCACCAGTTGCCCTGTTGGTACCACGTGGACGATCCTCTCCATAGCCACCATAATGTTCCGCAAGTTGTCGAGCATATTGCTCATCGGCTTCGAGTTGTGAGAGCGGGGTAGATCCCACTCGTTGAGTTGTTGGCCGAGGAGGCTGAGGTGGCGGGGTAGGCTCTCTGACAGCATCAGGATCGGACATTCCTGGTGGTAAAAGTCAGTCAAGATTGTATAGCTTCGCCATATGAGGATGTACCAAGTAGAGCATTGAAAGCTGGCTCAACACGGCCGCCGCTTGCTCTCAAGACAGCTTTGACAACAGCTGCATCGATGGTCGGGAATGCTTCCTTCAAAGTGTTTTCGGCTTGCTGCTGTGGGCTGAGAGGACGAGGAGGCTTCGGCGGAGCTTCATCTTCAACTGTTGCATGCTTTGCTGCCGTTGGCGCATCACTGCCCAGAACACCTGACTCTTGAACATCATCGTCGTCCATCTCAAGCGGTCTTGCGGTCGTTGGGGATTCGGCGCCTGTGCCTGTTGGACTTTTCATCTAGGGGATGATTTGTTAGCAGGCTTTTCCCTAAGCATGCAAGACGCAAATAGTGCATGAACTGTAATGTCCCGGAGGGCACAGAGAGCGTATCAGCTTACTGGGCTATCCGTGGGTTTCGCTGCAGACATGATGTTGTCGTTTCGAATCAGGCAACTTGTTGATCAATGAATGGACGATGCTGCAGAATGTACTGTGTTGTTTCTGCAGAATGCCAGCGTCTTTTTCCTTTCCTGATGCCTAAAGGACTCGCTGTATTGTACGTGTTTGAGCTTGTTCATTCGCGAGCACTGACGACGACAATGCGCCACACTGACCTAGGTGTGGTGGGTGTGGCGGTGCATCTTTCGCCGAGCCGCTCTAATTGGATAAACTTCGTTCGGGTTGGACACTTTAGAGTCTTCGGTCTCGGGGCATCAAAACTAGAGGGATTCTCTAAGAAGTTCAAGTGAGTAGGCTTTAAAAGTAACATAACGGGAAAGAGCGTTCGGAGCGGCTGTCCTCGAGATTTCCAGCCCGACTTGGAAATAGTATGATCGAATTTTGTTCCTCATGGAAGCACCTCTTTTGCTCGAGTTATTACGGAGCAGAAGTTTTACTATTTATGAACCTCCAAAGTATCTTACAAGCAACCTTTCTCTATGTTGAACAAGATTTGCTCTCCTCCGCAATGCTCGGCAAAGCTTCTTTTCCTTCCAACCTAAATCATCATCCAGCAGCAATTGTGTATAGGCAAACACGCTTGCGTCGAACAATGCCGGTTTATCACTGCCAAAGAACCAGGAGTCTTCCCCGAGTAGGATAGATAGTGCCTCGAAGGCCTTGTCCGCTTCGCTGTACAGGTCGTCTGTATCGATAATCGAAGTGTTTTTCAGTAGCTCTGCTTCTGCTGCTGAACGAAGTTGGTGTGAAATTGAAGCTCTAACAAGAGGGTTTGAAGAGGTAGGCAAGACATAGAGCGGATAAGCCACGGCAGAGAAATTCAGGGGCTCGAGGTATAAAGTATATAGCTGGAAAGGTGTCAGTCAGACGACCTCATCAAAGAATCAAATGGGATGCGTACCCAGGCATTTCGTATTCGATGGTCGAGCAGAGATTGGTATGCCTCATACCTCATACTAGAAGACTCCTCGACTTTGCCTCCATGCTCTATTGCATATTTGACAAATTTGTTCGATGTAATTGGGACGAGGGAGTCTTGGGAAGAATTTGGCCCGTAGATTGCTGGAAGCAGAAATGGCAATGAACCAGTTGGAGAGGAATGGTTATTCGAGGAGATGAGGCGGTGGTCCACACCCGCAATATTCAAGAAGGTCTGGTACTGTTAGTCTGGCTCCAAATTGGAGTTGTTGCCATGCCCACCTGCCATTTCAGACAACTAGGGTTGAACGATGGTCTCCCCGCCGCTGCATCTTGATCCTTGCTAAACACATAAAGACTCGGTATCCTCGCAGACTTCGGGGCACGTAACGGAAGTTGATTCGGGGGGTAGGTCACGACGGGAACGAGGTCGAATAGCTGCTTCACCGGAGCCGGAATGGAGAAGAAGTCTCGGACTTTGCTCGTTGATCGCGAGAAAGACGACTGCTCTTCAGCTACCTTTTCTGTGCTTTCCTGTGGCGGCATTGAGATGTGTTCGTTGCAGCTTCTCTTGATCAATTGAAACGCGGCTTCATAGCGCGTATCGCCGAAAATATGTAAGGGGTCAAGCCACACCTACGCCTGCGCTGCCTCCTCCGAGATTTTTCCGCTTCCGTCCACTCATGGAAATCCATATTCTACGCTCCTTCATGCACGAGTCTACATAAGTTGTGCAGCGCACTGAATGTATAGAAACACGAACTCTTCTTGCGCGTAGCGCTGGGAACAATCTTATCTACGGTACTCTAGTTTGCCGCAAGAATCGTCGCTGAGTCCGGTCGATCCAGGCTCTTTCTGGCATAGTCAACCTGGGGCAATCGTGTGGAGAAGGACGCTTGACGCTTGGGCTTTGATTGCAGGGTGGGGTTACTGTGCATCCCGGTGGTGGGTGGCAGCGATTCGTGAGCAGGCCGTCATAGGCCGATGATCAGTACTCCTGCGTCTGCCCTTCAGCCCAGCTGTCCATTCCTTGTGACACCTTGATCTCACTGCTTCTGCCTGCTTCATCAGAAAACAGCACCAACAGCACCAACAGCAGTTGCAGCACTTTCCCCTACAGTCATAAATCGACCGATATCCGGCCGTTATCATTGAGAGAACCTGGACGACTGGAGACGTCAAACTTTTATCCGGCGGCTAGATCAAGATCCCCCATTTTCCTGCCGTCTCACCGAGGTAACTTCCGTAGCCTTTACTTACGTGGAGTAACCTCATCGCACCACTTGGTTCACTTCCACTTTACTTCTCCAGAACCTCCTCGCTGGCCTCGGCACCATCGGAATCCGACGAAGACTCTTTTGTCTCGCCCTCTCTCGTACTTATCAGCGCAAGGCTCGCACGCACAAGACCAACAGCTCGACCTCCTCCTCGACTTCACTAAGATCTGTTTTGAGCCAGCAGCAATGGAGGCGCCACTATCATCACCGTCTCTAAATGGGCCCTCAAAAAACCAGCCTTCATACTTCAGCTCTTCAACTTCCTCGTCGGCACAGTCTAGTGGGCCTACCTCGGCGCCTCAGTCGACACAACAGCAGCCACCCCTACAGCCTCCTCCACAACGACAACTGCCAACCGACTCAGCATCTCCTTTCCTTCGAGACTTCAACTTGGTTGCAGAGGCTGCGAAACGGGCGCAGATGGCGTGCCTAATGAGGGACCTGGAGGCAGTGGGGATTTAATTCGGGAAAATTCTTCCAGGCTGGCGGCGTGGCGAGAGAGATTTGGACTTCCGAGATACTTTCGAGCAATAGTGGCAGAAGCATCAAGACTGAAGCGGGCTACAGCAGTGAGGTCTATGAAAGACGATGAATGAACGGGACGAGCATGCGAACGCGAATGAGTGTTTGAGTTGCAGGGAACAATATCCTGTTGAAGATTGGGAATCAATTAGAGGGAAGGCAAAGGGCTGGGAGGATATTGTCGTTTGTGTGCTGCAAAGCATTTGTAGGCGCCTTTGAGGGTTTTTGAATTCGGGCGTTTCAGAGATATCACATCAGCGCCACTTCTTTCTTGACATGATGCCAGTTGGCAATGGGATATAAACATGGTTTGGTCCAGCAACAGGAACTAGAGCCTAGATCACCTTAATTCCAAACTTGTAAATCTTCTTCTTTATCATGAACAGGAATGTTGCTCAAATCATACATTTATCTGGAAGTCACACGTAATCGGTTCTGGCAGTGGAGGTGACATAGTAGAGCATTTCAACTCGACGCTCATCTGATCAACCGGGTCAGTTGGAGACTGGGCAAGCAAATTAGATAAATCAAAATGCTCAAGAAGACTCGACGACAGGGAGGAGTCACTCGTAAACAGCAAGTGGCCGCCTTCCTAAACTTACGTGATCAGGTGACTGAATTCAAGGGCGCGCTAGCTTGAATCATAAATGCCTCGACCTCGACATCCAGCGTCTAGCAACAACATCTGTCTCAAGGACAACCTTTCTTTATCGCCACCACGCAGAGCCTGCCGGTGTAGCATCTAGGAACTTGTTATCGTGCTAGCCAGCGCCTGTACGAGTACTAATCTTCTCTGCGAACAGAAACTTACGATCATGGTAAGCTGAAAGACCTTCGAGATGGGCAAGAAGAAGAAATTGCTAGCTGCAAAGGCCAAGGCCACCAATGCGGCACCGCATTCAAAGGCAGCTCGACGTGCAGCAAACGCTGCATTGAAGGAGGAGCGTCGCGCCCATAAGTTGGCGCTTCGCAAGAAAGAGAAGAATGGATACACGGCGGATATGTGGGCGCAGCCAGCCCCGTCACATCTTGTCGCCAAGTTAGATGTTCCCAGAGTCAAGTCTAAATACCAGTCATACTTCGAATTCGCCGCGAATCCAGAGAAGAAGGACAAGAAGCTCGAGTTCAAGGCAAGCCTCTTTTCCGGTCCTTGAACTCAATCTCAGCTAATATCATCACAGGTCACGAATGACGCAGACCCACCTCCAGGCTTTGTGTTTGTACCCATCGGTGACCCGATATTGACGAACGCGTGTAAGGAGCTTTCGAGAGAGAAAGATGCTATGATCTTCATTGTTTCGGTGCGCCAATCACCCATGTTTGATGCCATCAACTAAGTTTATGTTTAGACCCAAAAAGAGGAGAAATCAAAGATATCCGAACATATACATCGAACTGGATACCATTTCCGCGAAGTCATCGTCGACGAAGCTCGAGAAATTGTGGGGGAAACAGTAGTAGTTTCGCAACCCCGTCGATATGGCCTCAATGAAATCGAACCGATTCCAGAATCCCAGGATGAGATCAATAAGCAAGCAGATGCGGCAATCAGAGATCTCTTCCCACGTATACCAAACACAGATCGAACGATGATCATAGAACATGCGTTCAAAAAGGTAAGGTCAAAACAAGCACCTTTTTTATGTTCAATAATCTCGTACTCATTCCACTTAGGGTGCTATGTTTCATGGTGAGCCGACGGTCGGATTGCAGACCAATATTCCCCTGTCTCGTCGAGTACAGCTTGCTGTTCTTGCTCACATTAGACACACTCATACAAGATATGATAAACTGCTTAGGGAAACGAGCTGGATGAATGCTAGGAAGGCAGTCGAACCGGTATGCTTAGATGTTCTCGTCAAATGGCGAGGTGACGAAGAAACTGGCCGAGACCAGATGGATGAAATTATTCGGGAGGTCGTGATCATTACGGACTCTGAGGAAGAGGACGATAGTTCCGACGACGAAGACAGCTCAGAAGAAGAAGGTGAAGTCACCTCTGTTAGCTCTACAGAGCCTCAGATATCGCATCTTCAGCAGCGTTTACCTGCGCCGATGGAACGAAACAGACCATTGATCACATCGACTCCAGGCGTCACAGAAGATGAAGACGTAGATGACCCCATCTCGTCACGTACCCGGGCAAGGCCGCAAAAAGACAAGAAAGCACAACGTGGTTTCAAGAGATATCAAGCAGCCTGGGAGGACGCTGTGCACAGGCGTCAAGATTCATCTCACCCGGTCGCCCGTGCTTATAGTAACACGCCGATTGATGGCACAATGACCAGGAGGCCACGCCCGGTAGTGGCGTCGCCACAACATTGCTTTCAAAGGTCCATGCAAGAATCAAACGCCACTCGCCCCTCAAATTTACCGTATGACTTTGGCAGGGACGATCATGTAAGATACAATGTGGATCCAATGAGCACCGCGCGGCCAGTAAGTGATAATTTTTGGGCTATTTCTTTGCTACCACCTGCAGAACTAATCAGTGTAGGCCTCTTACTACTCACGCCACAGTCCAGTGCCTAAGTCGTCAACACAGAGGAATGAGGAAATCGTAAGACCCCAACCTGACCGTTATATGTACCACCAAGATGTTCCGCCACACCTTAGCTCTCCTTCCCACCCAAGAATGGACCAAGGACCATCACAAGTAGTGAGGGGCTCTTCAGCATCGCAAGTTCTTCAAGATCTGCTCGTCCCTTCAATTGAACCAGTTTCAAGCGACGTTGCATTGCCGCACCTGAACGAACCATCAGGTGTTCAGACCAGGTTCGATTACTCTCAGGATTCCCATCCCCGACGAGTAATTGAGCAAGGTGTGCATTCACCTGTACCACGACCTGGACCTATCATCGATGATGGTAGTCTTCAGTTCAAGCGTCGTCGCCTGATTCATGAAGATGATGCTGGTCATTTCAGACCTTTGCCATCGCGTGATTTCAGTCTCCATTCCACCCATGATTCTCATTTGATATCGAGCTCGTCTGCCCACTCAGGAGAATACCTTATCCGACATCCAAGGGTATTGTCTCAGCCTACTCAAGGTTTGTCCAGGGATCAACCTATATTTATAGACCCTGATACAGCAGAGCGACTACCGATATATGATGCACCGGAATCTGGGTACTTCCAAACGCATCCAGGGTATCTAAGGAGGATAGATGACAAACCTAGTCAAGCAACAAGTATGGGCCAAAATTCCCACTCCATGAGGGACAACATGAGTGATGGTGCTTATCCCGGAAGACCGACTTATGTTGGAGACCGGGGTGAGCCGTGGGGTATGGTTGAACGTGACAGGCGTCCTCCTCCAGTCGAGTCAGAATACAGCCGGGGAAGTCATGTTCTGAGGCCTCGCTCGCCAGAATTTTCTGTGTCTTCTCGTACATTATCTCATTCCTACGGTCCTAGTTCTGTAAGAGATGGTTTCACTGTTCTTGCTGAGAGGGCACCTCAGAGCTTTGTCGATCTTCGGAACAGACAAGAGCATGAAGTTCATTCATCTAGAGATGGTTTCACAGTAATCGCCGAGCGAGCGCCCCAAATTCTTGAGGATCATTCAGCTAGGTCTTTTGCAACTATTCCTTCAGTCAGAGCAAGGTCTCCAGTGCAATATGTTGAGAGGCCAGTGTAAGTGTTTCTATTCGTTCCTTTCACCATGAATAGCCTGCTGATACAAAATTCACCCTTAGTTATTACAACAACGAATTACGCCAGCCTGGCTATTACGAGGAAAGTCGACCACTTCAACGAGAACCTCTGGACAGATTTGAGAACCAATTACGGGAGCGGCCGATGCCACCGGGAGGGACGCCCACACTCGCGAGGAACATGGATCCACGACGCCAGGTGATTGTGCTTGATTAGCGAAGTTGGAGTTTTAGCGCTATTGAAGTGTAAATATGGAGAGGAGGTTTGTTTTGGAGGTTGCATCAGGAAGGCGCAAACAGTATGCATCCAATGGAGTTGGCATTTCTGGGCGTTTAGTGGATTATGCCGATAACGTGGACACAGAGTGTGCTCTGTGTCTTACCGAGCATCAGCATGGATTGGAGTTAGTCCTAATGTACCGTATACCTCAGATGGTATGAAAGCGCTATGGCTTTACAAATTCAATGCCAACCATTGTCAAACATTGCTCAACTTTTAAGAATGGAAACCGTGGATTTGCCAAAAATGGATGGGAATTTCTGAAGAAGGGATCCATAGATGTAGAAAGAGAGCTTCGAACCTTTCCCTGATCAGGTATTTGAATTAGCAATTCAGATATCATTGATATCCTGTCGTTCTGGACAACTTTCGGCTGCTCCCAAGGCGAGGAGTCAACGGCTCATCTTCCCTTACAGCATCTTTAATCTTACAAGGATCACAATATGAATGGACTGTCGGTTCAATAGCATGAAGTGACCACTCATGTGTACGTAGTGCAAAATACCCATGCTGCCACTTATAGAAGAAGCGTTGACTGCAGAATTGTGAATATTGTAATTCATTTCTGGCAGATTTCATTTAGTCGTACACAAGTCTAGGGTATTAATCTCTGTTCGAAATTCTCAAATGCTCGTTTCTCGTAACGCCTCGCAATGCTCCCAACAACTACTAAGCCAGCATGGCTTGCCGCTGCTCTTCTCTTTGCTGTTCCCGGATTTTCGCTCTCACTTTTGTTGGCAGTTCTGTTGTTGGAACTTCTGGCAAAGGTACACCAGTGACTTCGGCTTCCAGAGCATCAAGCTCGTCCTCTACTTCGTCTTCTTCCTGATTCGATATCTGGCCACCCAACATCTCACTTACCTCCTGCAGAAGTATTAGCCAATAAAATGGGTGTATCAGGCCCGCTACTCACCTGCTGATACGCAATCGCATCAGCTGTCTCTCCCATCAACTTCTCCACATGTTCCAGACCACCCATTTCCTTGTGAATCTCATTCAGCACATTGGTGCCTTGCTGTAACCCGAAAACGACATCTTTCTGCACCAGGGCAAACTCCACACTGCTCGTCAACTTCTCCAGCTGTTCCAGTTGCGCATCCGTCTTCGCCAGCAAAGACTCTTGGTATTTCTTCCTCCGCAAAGCTAACAGTGCTCGCGGTTTATCCCCCTTTGCTAGCATCTCCTTCGCTATTTCCTTCTCTCTATCCGTAAGCACTGTAATGCGCCGTTGATACTGATGTAACTTGTCACGTTGATTCTTCATATCCAGGATAGCCCTAGCTTTGATCAGCCAATTTTCTTGTTCCTTGAATGAAGTCACTTACTTATCCTGGGCTGAGATCTTGTGAGAGCTCGGAGAGTTTCCCATTGTCGTCGCTGGGCTCCGTCCACGAGTCTGGAATGGAGCATGTTTGTCGCAAGCCTGGAAACTGAGGACGGGCGGTCGCCATCCGCGTCATTTGGGGCTTGCTCGCGTGCCAGGGGGGGGGGCGATAGCCGATAAGGCGGCAAGTCCCGGTGCATGGGAATTTTTCCAGATTCTCGACAACACAACTTCTTCTTCTGTGTGAAAATCTAGGTAAAGTACTGTGTAGGGAGATCTGTATCCGGAGATGATGGTATCTCGAGGCCCAAGACCAACACTGACTCAGGGTCTAGACAGAGAGGTAAACTATTGACAGACAACCCGTGTCGGGTGGAGATTGGGTAGGAATTGGTGCTGATCCTTTTCAGATCTATCAAGTAGTGCGCAAGCTGGCCGATGAGCAAGCCCAGCTTGAGAATGGTGGGAAACGCCTGACGGTCTCGAGTGTCTACGATAGCATAAAGCATTCGAATTCGAGCTTGAAGCGCAGAAGCAAGAAACTGCTTGAGGATTCCATTGACCGAGTATTACTTGTTCTGAGAGAAGAGCAAGATGACAGCGAATCTCTGGATGGGGATTTTGAGGGCTTGGAGGATCCCGTTCCGCAATTAAAGGTTGGATATTGATTCTCCGAGATCTGAATCTGGTGCTAAAAGAAATCAACTAGGAACATAATATCATGAATAAGAGTATCACTCGCATGTGGGCAAAATCAACACCTGCGTCTGCAAACATGACTCCGAGAGAAGGCACTCCTCCCAATGGTGCCATGACACCGACGCTGCCTATCCAGGCTCTGCAGACAGGAGGCGCAGAATCTCCGGCAAAAGCAGAAAGACAAGCAAATGGGGAACCCAAGCTGAAGCGTCGAAAGGCTGACTCGAGGAAAGAGGTGGATCGAACGCCACCTACGGACATTTCATTAGAGAATCTTGGAGGAGTGGACGATGTTATTGAGGAATTGAATGAACTGGTGGCTATGCCTATGTTGTATCCCGATACATACATACGAACTGGAATACAACCTCCTCGTGGAGTGCTGTTACATGGACCTCCAGGGTGCGGGAAAACAATGATAGCCAATGCCTTCGCCGCAGAAATAGGGGTCTCGTTTATACCCCTGTCAGCCCCGTCGTTGGTTGCTGGCATGTCAGGAGAATCAGAGAAGAAGATCCGGGATATCTTTGAAGAGGCGAAACGAATGGCACCATGTCTAGTCTTCATTGATGAAATCGATGTCATTATGGGCAAGCGGGAGAGTGCTCAGAGGGAGATGGAAAAACGGATAGTGGCTCAGATGCTCACGTGCATGGATGAGATGGCCTTGGAAAAGACAGGAGGGAAGCCAGTCATCATTATCGCAGCTACAAATCGACCGGACAGTCTGGATCCAGCTCTACGAAGAGCAGGACGGTTTAACAAGGAAATTAATTTAGGTGTTCCGAACGAGGCAGCTCGTGAGAAGATTCTACGAGCACTTACCCAGAAATTGACACTACCTGAGGATTTCGGCTATCGAAGCCTGGCAAAGCTTACCCCAGGTTTTGTAGGGGCTGATCTGAACGATGTTGTTTCCGTAGCGGGTACGGAAGCAATGAAAAGAATGATGGCAGTTCTAAAACAACGAACTGCCACAGCGATGGATCTCGACACCGCTCCCTCGGACGCTATACTTCCGCCTTCGCTCCTAATCTTACGGTCCCTGGTTGCTCACGCTGGCGAGTCCTCACCCGACGGCGACTTCTCCATCACCTACCAAGATTTCCTGACCGCAATACCTAAGGTCCAGCCATCAGCCAAGCGCGAAGGTTTTGCAACAATCCCAGACACAACATGGTTACACATTGGCGCGCTCCACGAAGTCCGAGAGCAACTCGAGATGGCGATCGTCGAGCCCATCAAACGCCCAGAATCATTTGCTCGAGTCGGTATCACAGCTCCAACAGGAGTTCTCCTCTGGGGACCGCCAGGCTGTGGTAAAACTCTGCTTGCAAAAGCGGTTGCAAATGAGTCAAAAGCGAACTTCATCTCGATCAAAGGGCCGGAGCTGCTTAACAAGTATGTTGGAGAGTCAGAACGAGCTGTGCGTCAAGTTTTTGAGCGTGCTCGCTCTTCTGTACCTTGTATCTTGTTCTTCGATGAGCTGGATGCTCTCGTCCCGAAACGAGAGGACTCTCTCTCCGAAGCGAGTAGCAAGGTTGTGAATACTTTGCTTACGGAACTGGATGGGTTGAGCAATAGGGCTGGCATATATGTCATTGCTGCGACGAATCGACCGGATATGATCGATCCCGCTATGCTACGTCCTGGTCGATTGGGGACATCCGTCTTTGTTGACCTACCGACTCCTGATGAGAGAGTGGAGATTCTCAAAGCTTTGTATAAGAAGGCTCTTCCTGCGGCTGCGCAGAGTGAAGTAGATGGATTAGAGAGTGTGGCGAGAGATGTTAGATGCACCGGATACAGTGGTGCGGATCTGGGGAATCTACATCAAGCTGCGGCTGTGGCGGCATTAAAGAGAGAGATGGCAAATGGTCCTGGAAGTGAGGAGCTAAGGATTCAGAGAGGAGATTGGGAGGTGGCGTTGGGGAAAGTGAGGGCTAGCGTCAAGGATGCTGGGAAGTATAGGAGGTTGAAGGAAAGGGGGATGTGATTGAAAGTGGTGCACTGTGGGTTACGCAATCCGTGGTGACACTGAGTTTGTAAAGTTGGGTATAAACGGGCTTGTCAATCACTAAGTCGGTCGAAGTCTTGGGACTAGGAGGATCTTCACACTACACGAGTCATAGAGAACTGAAGATTCGAGTACATGACACTTTGAAAGAAGGCAAAAATCTCTGAATGGATACCGGCTTTCCGGAAGAAGGAAATTGGTATTATTGACTGCGTCACAACATTATCGTAATCCCCACCACCAGGAGCCGTTGGACGTGGAGGAGAGAGAATCTGGAATTTGGTCGAACGCACAACCCAATGCTGTCTAACCTAAGAGTACAAGCCTGTCTAATCTATGAATACAATCCCATCTCTTTCTACTTCGTCTCTTCGCGGAGGAAACTGGAAAATTGTTAGCTTCGTATTTTTGAGCATTTCAGAGCTTGCGAATACGTACGTAATCAGGTCGTTCCGGTCCTTATCCTTCTTCAATCCACCGAACGCCATCTTCGTGCCAGGAATGTACTTCTTGGGGTTCTCAAGGTATTCGAACTACAAGTCTTGTTAGTATTTCGCCACCACTGTTCTGCAGATTTAAAGAGTAAACATACCAGAGTGTCCTCCTTCCATTCAATGCCCTTTGCCTTGTTGGCATCGGTGTACGAGAAACCAGGGACGGAACCAGTGTGACGGCCGAACAACCCGTGCAAGTTGGGACCGATCTTGTTTCCTTCACCTTCGCCGAGGGTGTGGCATTGAGCACATCGTGTCTTGAAAAGGTTGGCACCCTTCTTTGCGTCGCCTGTGTTGTGAAGTCTGTCAGCAAAATATTCTCGCTCGTTTGTTTGCAGGTGGAAACACAATCTCGGCGCAAGCTGGCGGCAACAACGGGAAATCGAGAAGGAAATGCCGGGCTTTGGGGATGGAGTCTCTGTGTGTACAAAATGTTATGGCCCAAATATCTCGCCATTGTAGGCAGGATTGGTCGTATCGTGCCAGCGGATGTTTCGGGGGTGGCGTGTATGCGACGAGAGTGCCCCTGGCGTCGACGACGATGAAAGAGCTGGAAATGATCGCAAAGAACATCCAGCCATTTTTCAGCGTGCCCTTCACCCACAGCCAAACTTTCAATGGCTCCGAAGCAAGTCGTACGACTCAATGGCATTCCTCTCCCAGTGACGTGATGCATTCTGCCAACTTCCGACAAAAGGGAAAAAGTACGTACCGTCCTTGAAAGGCATATTGTCTAATTAGAAGGATCTGTTGAGATCGAAAAGGTGATATGTGCAAACGAGCGTTTGTGGGCTTATGAGGAGGAGTGTGAGTTTGAATGAGCCTTTTATGTTTCTGGAAGAGAGAAATTTCTTGAGGATCGGGAAAATGACAGCTTAGGTGATAGCCTACCAGGGTTAGGACGCATGGAAGGCAGCACGGCCACAACGGAGCGGTCCTCAGGACCAATGAGAGCTTGAACATTGGAAAGCCGGGCTGTAGTCAGCCACATGGACGGCAAATTACGGAACGAAAGCTTTGCTGGTGGAGGTCGCCGTACAAGCCTTTTCAAGGTCTGGTCTGAGAGGTGGAACAACACATTAGAGCTCTCGATCTTAGAGCTTCACTTCACGACATGCCTCCCACGACCTCAATTCCTCGGTTCCTGCTCCCGCAGAGGGGTGCAATATGGCGGACACGTCTCCCGAATCCTTCGTCAACATCCCTCGCTATCCGCAATGCCTCGAACAAGAAAAAGACCTCGAGCTCGAAATCCAAACCTCTCGTTCTTGAGAAGCCGTCCAAATTCACACCTCCATCCCACCCAGCTCGGCTTCGCAAAGATGCCCCGAGATATCCAGGTCCCCAGTTATCCGATGAGGAAGTAGCGAGGCAGAAGACGAAGAAGTATCCGAATATGATGCCTCCAGAAGGGAGTTTCATGCATTGGTTTATGAATAACAAAACAATTCACATGTGGATTACTCTGGTACAGATCAATCCATTGGATTTATAGCCTGTGGTGGTTTCTAATTGAATTTCAGGGCACACTCTTCACGTTGGCAGGAACTGTTTGGATCACAAACTTCAAGCGCAATTCTCCTTTTGCAGATATGCTGCCTTCATGGACACAGATATTCATCCACCCAATAGCATGCACGCGCACATTTCTGGAAGTCCTGAAACTGGAATCGGAGCGGAGTACTGCGGAAACGATGGAAAGGAGAAAGCGAAAAGTGGAGGATGTGCAGAAGCGAGCTGCATATAGAAAGGCTCATGGTCTAGAGACGGAAGATTTTGGAGGATGGACTGCAAAGAATGATGAGCAGTTGTTGGGTCCAGGACTGCCAATGGGTGATGTTGAAGGAGAGCAGCAGACTGAGCAAGTGAGACCTAAGAAGCCTCTAAAGAAGTGGCTTGGGATTTGGTAGCAGGCATGATATATGAGCTGCTTGACTTCAATGTCATGGGTATCTTAATTTGATGAGCCTATACAACTAGCCCAACTCTACCGCCTCTAAGCCATCAAGTACCTCTTCCGCAACGCCTCCTTGTTCCAGAACCTTGTGTATCATGGCTGCAATCAACTTCCTCTTAGCTCCACCTCTAGGGGGCTGCCAAACACCTTCTTCATCTAAGGTTTCTCTTTGAGTTGATGTCTGCTCTGCAGTAGCAGCCGTCCCTCCCGTGGCTGTATTCAAGGCATTTGGTACTCCTGGAGGTGTTAACCTTGAGGGAGGATCAATAGTCCTGACAGCCAATAATCTCAAATCTCTCGCCTTCCCAGAATCAACATCCATCTCAGCTCCTCCCACGCCTTGAGATCTTTCTCCGACTGAGACAGCCAGTACCACTTCCGCAACGGCAAGCTCTTCTTTGCAGGGATCGAAGATGATGCTGTCTTTCACTGCCATGACTAGAAGTGTGACCGGTGGACGAGCAATGATAGTTTCCATAGTCCGTGGATAGAGAAAGACAGAAGCCTCCCAATCATCGTCGAAAAGTGGATCCTCATCTTGCTCTGACTTTAGTTTTGGTAACCTGGTAGAAAGTAGTGCAAGATGTGTTGTCAGAGATAGCAGTGGTAGGGGATATGATAGCGGTTGCGAGAGCAACAAAATCTAAATCACATTAGCTTGTAACATTAGATGTTGTGCAGGCTGAATACTCACATCCAAATACAGCTTCCAATGAAACCTCCTATTAATCCACAACCGCCTCGTAAACTCCCCGTCAGCAAGCAAAGCCTCGCTGAGCATAGCCGCCAAGAAAACTGGCATCGAATCATCATCCCTAAATCCAGGAATCTCAACGCTCATCTCAACCCACTCATTCAATCCCTTCTTCTGATATGCCTCTTTCTCGCTTCTTCTCGTATCTTCGTCTTCCTCGTCATCGTCATCTTCAGCGATATTCTGGTCCTCTGATGCCTGGTAGCTTGGTCGAGATTTTTCCACCTCCGCTTTGATTCCCACGATCGCCTCCGTCCCATCTGCGAAACAGATACGTGCGCTACCATTCGTACCAGGTAAGATGTCCGTTTCTGCGATCAAGGGCCGAAATTGACTAGGTGTGCGTCCATCAGGGCGAATTGGCGGGGTGAGCGAGAGGGAAGTATGGAGATATGAGAGCTCTGCGGGGCTCAGCAGAACTTGCTGGGTGGCTGATGGAGCCATATTGACATCTGCACGCCTTTGCTCGCCCAGGAATCATGTAGATTTCAGACTTTTGGAGATTGCATCAAGCTTTGTTGCTCTTCAAGGATGCTCATGTACAGGTATGCATTTTCTCCCTAGCTGCAAGGCTACGGCGACGCTAGTGCAAGGCTGATCAGCCGACGACACTTATCTCTTGCACAGCATCCCATGCGATCAACTTCTCATAAAATTTACTTTTCCTCCATCCGATTGCAATCGGAGTACTAGAATCTTCGAAGGGTTCTTCCAAATCCATGATTTGAAATCATCTGGGACACTTCGGAGGAATAATTGCCCTACTCATCTTGTATGTCTCCGAGCGGTCAAATACGGTATGTGAGCTAGACAAAGCTTGAAAATACGATTGATACGAAACTCGATCGAAATCTAAATAGCGGACAAGATGCTGCGAATGCCACAGATCATCTTTAGGAATAAATTCCTGCTTCCTTCTCTCCCTCCTCCTGGGACGTTCAAGGACAAGAAAGTCTTGATCACAGGAGCATCAGGTGGTCTTGGTCTAGCAGCTGCAGTGCATTATGTCAATTTGGGTGCTTCTCTAGTACGTATACTCGGCAAAGATTCATTGAATGCTTCTCTTTAGTTTGAATTTCCTCATGTGCCAGTGTTCCTGGACATGCTTCAATGAACAAGTCTTCCTCCTTATCTCGGCAAGCTCTGAATACCCACTATCACAATTATTTTAAAATTCTTCGGCATCTGGAGAGACAAGTCTCATTTCTTAGCTTTCAGCACCCCCACTAATATCGGCTAGGTAATAATCACAGCCCGTGATGCTGCAAAAGGAGAGACAGCTAAAGCCTCTATCGAAGCCCAAACCGGCACCGTTAGGAAAGGAATAGTCAAAGTCATGCTCCTAGACATGAGCACTCTCGCCTCCACGAAATCTTTCGCTGATCAACTCAAGTCTGAAATCAAAGACATCGATATTGTCCTACTAAATGCTGGAGCATTGAATACTACTTTCCACCTCGGCGCAGAGGGCTATGAACAGACAATCCAAGTCACAGTTCTCAGCACTGCATTACTCGCGCTACTTTTACTACCATGGATGAAAGAAGCTGGAAAAGGAAGAGCTCATCTAGCATTCGTGACCAGCGGCAGACACAGGATCGTCGCCATAGATACCTGGCCGGAAGAGAATGTTCTCCAATGGCTGAGCAAAGAAGAGAATTGGCCAAGTAGCATGTACGCTACTGCCAAGTTGCTCGAGCAATACGTCGCGAACGAAATTGCAAAGTTGGCTCTTAACGCTTATGGCGTGCCTGAAGTGATTGTGAACCCCTTGTGTCCAGGTCAGTAACCCTTCCTTGATGAGCGACCGTGCTAAAAATTTAGGTATGGTGAAATCCGAGCTCGGGCGAGCATATAGGACGAATTATCTGCTCTCGCTTGCTGTGGATCTCTTCTCGAACTTGGCGATGAAGACGACAGAAGGTGGTGCTAGGACGCTTGTCCTTGCGACTATGACTACGCCCGAAGAGAACGGAAAATATTATACGAACTATCAGTCTGATGACGATTACAAGTTGTGAGTCAACATGCTCTCTCATCATGAGTTGCTATTCGATTCTTGTGCATGGGAAGTGCCTGAGCTCGTTCACGATTCGCGGCGGTTGAAGCGCGAGCTAACTCTCGGATAGGGCAGTTCAACACAACATACTCGGGCCGAAAGGGCAGAAGATGCAGGCCGAAGTCTGGAAAGAAGTCCTGGCAATCCTGGAGGAGAAATTCCCTGAAGTGAAGGAGATTGTTCATCCAGCAACGAAGTGAAATTGTTTGCTGTGTGTTTTATCCTGCACCTTTCTGAGGCGGTTTTAGCGACTTAAGGTTAGGAATTTGAAGAGACCAGCTCGCTGAATCGCTTACAAAGTATCGAAAGAGGTAGGCGGTCAAGCAAGCGGAGTGTTTTTGCCGTTTTGTTGCACATCGCAGTTTCTTTCAACACCATCGCTTGTTGCATCTGGATATTCAAGTTTTAAGCGAGATCCTTCACGCGACGAGAAATTTGCACATCCAATGTGGAGATTTCGGTAATCATGGGGGACATAGCTTAAAGTTAGAGCGCGCAGTACATGTTAATCATCTTATGATTCTAGCGTCTCACCCCAGAGGATCAGCTTTTATGTGGTATGTAGGCATAGGTGTTTAGTTTTCAAATCAGTGTGATTATTGGGTTCGACTCCAGTTGTCTCCAATTATTTTCAAGATATGCGTTTCTTCGTTCTGGGATAGGGTATGGCAACGGGAGTTGTGGAGGGACAAGTAGACAAAGCGAGCTGTACCTTTTCCCGAGCGGAAAAGAGGTGAGAGAACCTGATGAGGACCACCTATCACCTTATATTTTCCCCTCCCCAATACTCCACGCTCTCTGCGAGTGAATCATTGATGTAGCTCAAATAGTCACGTGTTTCTGTTGCACTACGTACTCTGAGGTTGAACGAGTGGAAAAGCTGTGGGCAATGAAGGACCAAGACAACTTTCCACCTGAATTTGAGCTAGTATCTTCTGAACCTTGATGATCCGGCTTTCTTACCTGGTATGAAAGCTGTTTCAATGGTATCTCGAGTGGTTGAAAATAACGTAATATTGTCGTGTTTGGCTTGCTCGTTGATCAATACGTTTTGCACTCGTCGTCGGTTCGGTTTGCTGTTGATGTTGATAATGAAGTACACTTCGCTCCGATTCCACGGCACGGCATCATCAAATTTCGAAGTACACCAATGAGATATTATACACAAGAGCCATGAGTTAAAGAGTCCAGAGTATCATTGAACTTTAATCATTGGTGTACCGACTAGAAGGAGAGGGCGAGGAGCGAATTCGAGGATAGGAGGTTGAGACATAACTGTGGGATTTTCTGGTCAAACAAAGGTCCAAATGTCAAAGAGTTAATTAAAACCAATATCAAGAGGTGGGAAGAGGTGGCGTTCCGTGAAAGGGTGAAGTTGAGCAGATAATTAGGGAAAAGAGGTTGAGACGAACTCAACGCCCGAACCGTCAATTCGTCAACCACCGCCTCGAATTCCTCCCCCCATTATAATTCTTTCGCCAGGTCATGGTATTCAATTAAACTCGCGTATCATGGTGATAAGTAGGCACAGAGGGTCGTAGAGAATGCAGCATACTTGGTGTGGATTCATTAGACAATAGGTCATAATTCTTCTCTTCGGTTTGGTTCGATGTTCAACTCGATCTTCAGTCAGTTCGTTCGTTCGGTCCTCAACGCATTCTGAGACCAATTTTGAGTCTGATGTGCAACAAAACACGTGATATATGGTAGGAGGTCTCTAAGGTAGTGAACATAGAATTTTTGCACCGTGGAGAAAGATTCAGCTGTTTCTTGACCGGAATCTCAGCACCTCCCCAACCTCTGGCACACTTGAGGTAAAGAAGATATTCTAAAACTAGAAAATTTGTCTTTCTATATTAACAAACTTCAAATTTCCAAACCTCTCTTAAGCTCATCAAAGAACGGATCAAAGCTAAATTTCCTCCCTAGAAACCTCTCTAGAATCTCAGCCTCCTTTACGCCAGACCCTCTTTCCAGAACTTCCCTCCTATATTTCATCCCTGCCTCCTCATCTAACGGATCTTTCTCGAAATAAGACGCATACATATCCGCAGCATAGACCAGCGACAAAGAATAAGAAAAGAAAGCCGCATCATACGTTCTGAAGATGTGTCCAAAGCCAGCTTGTCCAAACCCCAAATTATCAGCCTCATCACGGAAGCTGAAAGGGAGGACATCGCGCTTCGTAGCATTCCAGAGAGATGTGGTGTCCATCTCAAGTGCGGCCTCGTGGGTGGCTGGAGTGTGAATCTCTAGGTCGAATATCGCGCGTTGGATCATCACCAGTACGTTGGTGGCTTTGTTGAGGTTCTTGGCTCTTGCGATGTCGTTTGCTAGTATGAGCGGCAGCATACCCTCTGCTATTTCCGAAGAACTCCCTTCAGTCTCTTGAGATAGTTGGGAATGTTGTTTTCCGAGACGGGTCAATACTGAGGGCTCCCAGATCCAATTCTCTAATAATATACTAGGTATCTCAACGAAGTCCCGGGATGGGACGAGTGCGTACTTCGCTTTGGAGACGAGGTTGTGGATGCCGTGGCCTAGCTCGTGGAATAGATCTTGCACCTCTAAGTGTTGGAGTAGGCTTGGCTGGGACGGGGTAGGTGGCGTAAAGCTGCAGACTAACACTGAGACTGGGTAATGTTGGGTTCCGTTTGCTTCGAAGAATCCCTTTGAAGATTGTCAATTTGTGGGCTGTTAACAGAGAAGGAGAAGGAGAAGGGACAGGAAGGCAATTTGCTCACCCTACTAATTGAGAGATGATAATTTCCTCGACGCTTCCCTTGTCGGCGAAAAGGATCTATGTATAAATAACCAAGAAAGCCGCCACCAACGCTTTCACTGTCCCACACAGAATACACAGTAACAGTTTCATCCCAGACGCTTGCTTGTATGTGCTCAAAATGCATGCAAAATATCTTCTCAAATAGATCAAGCATTGCTGTAATGGTATGCTTGACTTCAAAGTATTCCGCTACTCTCGAACTGTCGTATGAGAAGTGGGCCTTCCTTTGCTTGTTAGCATAATAAGGCAAGTCCCACTTATGGAACTGTAAAAGATCTTCTGGCACATCGAGTTGATTATCGCTGTCTTTTGTCTTGAACTGAAGCAGCTTCCCGATCTCCGCCTCGCCAATTGGTCTTAGCTTCTTTCTCAATCTGGAAAGTTTTCGAATTAGCTCTAGTTTCATAACGGTTCAGAGTGCCAACATCCAAGTGGACTTACTCAGACAAGCATTCCCTTACCTCTTCTACACTCCTTGCCATTTTATCTTCCATCTTCAAAGAAGCATGATTCTCAAATCCCAAAAACTTTGCAATCTCATCTCTCAACACCACAATCTTCTCTAATCTCGCAACATTCTCAGGAAACCGACGCTCTTCGGCAACATATATTCTCCGCCTAGTCTCTTCGCTCGATGCATACCGCCACACTTCCCTAACATGCTCTTCTTTCCTAAACGCAACCCAAAAGTCACCTTCTTCAGCTCGCTTCATAACCTCTAAAACATCGTTGGAGACTCCCTCCAGCTCGTTCCGTGAAAATGATACACCATCAACATCATCGCCCTCGATGAAAGTCTTTTGAGCCGCAGCCCTTAGCTCATTCAATTCCCTCCATGCATCTGCTAATCTCTCCCGTTGCGTACCATCAGCACACCCGGCTCCAGAACGCACATACTCGCCATGCATCCTCGAAAGCAGGTGTCTATCCTGCTCATCAAGATCTTCGTCACCTCCTTGCCGAGAATACACGGCAGCCACCAGCTCGGCTATGTCGGCCCTCATCAAGCTGGCTGCTTCAGCGGCAGAGGCTTTTTTGGTTGCTTCACGCGAGGCATCCCGTATCTCGGCATCGCGTGATACGGCGACGAGAAGACTTTTGAGTATAGTGAGGCGGCGAGCTGCTAGATTGGTGGAGTCGATGAGGGGTAGAATGAGGTTGATGAATGTAGCCGTTGAAGGGGTGAGGGTCCTTACTAAGTGGTCTCGTAGAGCGATGGAGTTGGAGATAATGAGTTCGGTCTCGGCTGCAATAGAGGCGGGCGTTATGCCTGAGAAGGTTGGTGGTGGCTCAGGAAGAGTGTGAGTACCATTTGATGACATGGTGGCGTAACCCTAATTCAAGTGTGGAGAAAGGTAGGTGGACTTTGTTTTGGAAAAACAGCTTGAAATTTGACCAAAGATTCAAGGAACTTCTTCTGTTCTTGAACTACGATGAAAAGTAAACAATGAAAGCTAACCTCGGTGGGCGTGATCAGTCCATCACCTACCTATCTAGTGCAATGAATGTTTGCTCGAGGTGGTTCATTGTGGTGGGGCAATTGCGCCTAGTACGACACCTACAACGCTGCACAGGCACTGCACATCGCAGGGATTTAGCGACTGACACCTTATCTTCAGGGGTCAGGGCCAGGATACTTTCCTCCAGCACTACTGTATGCATGTGGCCCACCCTTCGGAGTGCGTATTTCCATGCAAGAACAGCACACTGAAGGCACCCTGCTTCAAGCGTTCATCCAGAAAGGTAATTCCTCAATTTCTTTACTAAGGGTCTCTATGGGCTTATCACAGGGACGATCTCTCTTTTCAACCTTGATAATATGGAATTGCGAAGCGCTTCGAAACTTAACAGTATGGAGCGACTAGAACAAATCCCCTTCCTTGCGCAAGTCGATACTTCTGAAAAAGAGCCTCAGCATTCATCACTATCATTAAGTCGCTCCCCTTTCTGGAAAAGATATTACCGATATCTTTGGAGGGCCATTATCTTCGTTCTTCCCAGCTTTCTCGTTCGAGGCTCTAGCGACCTCCGCAAAGACCAGGCTAGAAATTTTCCAACTGTCTATCTCGATGGTCTCCGTGGGCTCTTCTCATTCCTTGTATACGTGCGACACTTTCTGCTCCCCTGGGAGAGAAGCCTGGATACGGGTTACGCACAGCAAGGAAGCGGTAGCGACTCCAACAGACACCTGGTGAAGCTCCCCTTTATACGACTTGTCTACTCTGGGCCTACGATCCTGATATTCTTCCTGGTCTCAGGATTTGTGCTTGCCTATAAGCCCCTAAAGCTGATAAGAAAAGGAGACTACAATGCACTCATCAGGGCAATGGTGTCTTCTGTCTTCCGGCGAGCACTTCGACTCTTCTTGCCTCCCGTCACGAGTACGTTTTGGGTTGCTATCGCAGTTTACTTTGGTCTGTACAAGACAAGGTATGAAATGATGCCTGGTGTGATGCCTCGGCACCCAGAACGGTTCGACTCGATACTACTTCAATTGAAGGATTGGGGACGATTTGTTCTTGCTGATCTTACTCACCCTTGGAGCTGGAAATCACCCAAGTCCGAGTATGACACGCATTTGTGGACCATTCCAATACAGTTCCGTTCGTCTATGATTGTCTTCCTCATTCTTATTGGACTTGCGAGAACGAGTTCTCGATCTCGGATGATCTTGATCTTGACCTTGTGGTTGTATTCCATTCAGCAGGGGAGGTGGGAGCTTGTTTCTTTCTTGGCTGGTATCTTCCTAGCAGAAAGAAGCATCGAGAAACTTGAAGGTGGTCGAGATAGTATGCTCCCCACGCATACACCCGGAGTATCCCCAACTTCACGGATGCTTGCTGGGTTCTGCAAGAAGCTCTTTTGGAGAGTACTGTTCATGCTTGGGTTTTATGTGTGCTCATTTCCTCGACAGAAGGAGGCTGGGCCGTTGACGCCTGGATTTGTCTGGATGTCGACTCTTACGACCAGTTACAGAATGTGGTGCTCATTTGGGACAACAATGATCGTATGGGCGATGATCAGCGACAGTTTACTACAAGGCTTTTTCAAGTCGAGTGTACTGCGATATATGGCCAAAATTTCGTTCTCGTTATATCTGGTCCACGGTCCAGTTTTGCATCTTTTTGGCTATTCCTTCGTCCCGACCTTCATGAGTCTCATAGGAGGTAATGAGAATGGACGGTATCAGCTTGGAGTACTTCTTGCGTTCATTGCCTTAACCCCAGTCATGTTATGGATTGCGGATGTTTTTTGGCGTCTTGTTGACCAACCATGCGCCACGTTTATATTACGCTTTGAAAACTTTTGTTTCGCGAAAGACGTATAGCATAGAATGAAACAAGTCATATATTAAACTTCTCAATAAATGACAGACTAACTAGTAGCTATAGCATAGTAAATCTGACTGCGTGCTCATCAAATCCCGGACGAGGATATCATCTGCAAAGCCTCCCATCTCCACTATATCTTCCAATGAAGCTTCAACTTGGGTCATGTTCTTGAATATTCTCATGTTGTTTTTTGGTCCTTCATATTGATTTATACGAGCTTCGAGGTCTTGTTGCTGCCACAGCCACCAAAGTCGATCAACCTGAGTATGATGTAAATAGAAAACTGGGTCTGGAGCATAAATAGTGTTAACTCTCGACACTTTTCTCAGAGACGAAGCTCATACCATTGGGTGCTGTCATCCGGTAGAAATCACCTCTAACGAATTGAGGAATGACATTATGTGTCTGGATCTCCACCTCGTCAAGCAGCTTGCCGTAACTCGATTGACCCAGAAGTCTTTGGAGTGCTGCAGGAGATACCCTGCTCTGCAGCTGCTCAGCTTTCTCTCCCGTCAGAAACCCCCGACTCAGACAATGTGGACTGTGCCGAAGATTGAAGCCGTGGCCGTTCGAATCTGATTGCCAAGTCCGAGTAGTGTTGGCAAATGGCCCATCGACAACACAATTTCCCCGAGGCATCTGAGGCTCCAAATTTGGATCGCCATTTCCCCCGAACCCTGTGTCACTATTCCAAATCGGTGAGGCTGTGAAGTTTGAGGCATCCAATGTCCAATCCCAATACCTTTGTGAAATACAAGTCAGCTGTGACCAAACATTGACACGTCTAGACGTACACGAGGGTGCCTGAAAACCTGCACTCTTCTGCTAGCGCTTTTTCGAAAGTATGAGTAAAATATCGATGCCATGGTAAGAAGGAGGCGGCGTAGTGAGTCATGGGTCCTACTGTGGCATGCAAAGACGCAAAATCATCGTAGCGGGTGCTTCCAGTCGTGGAAATAGACGGTTTGCGCATGAGACAGAGAACGCCATCGATATATTGCTGCTGTTCCGACGGCTCAAGGGCTCGCCATTCTTTGCGTCTCCTAGGAGCAGTACAGGTCGTCAACGTGGAAGTCTCCACAGGCCATATTTTCCACGTAATGACAAACCCAGAGACTACCAGAAGGATGGTCAACAGCGAGATATAAAATCTGTTTCCTCTGATTTGCTGTTTAGTTCTTAGGATATTAGCAAGATGAAGTTGCACTTGTAAGTATTGTTCTTACCTTTCAGTCAAATATAAAATGTTCTTAGGGTCGCTGCTTTCCTCAAGACTGAGTCGTGCGAGTGGCTGGTACCCCCCGTGTCTATTTCTATCAGTCAAAGCTTTCAACATTGTGTTGTTGGAGCACCACGCGCAGCAGGATGAGTAGCGCAACAGAGTCGAACATAGAACTGCGAGGTAAGATAGTACTCGGATTGAACCTTGTTTGCTGGGTCAAGGGCGACTGGAATCAAGAGATTGACTTTCGCTCGGTGACGACTCGGATGCCCTTGAACGCTAAGCACTTCTCGTCGTTCTATAAATCAGATTAGGCCCTATACTAGATTACTTAAAGGGGCACTCACTACCTAGGGGGGTATATAAAATATTAATAAAATCAGAGAGTTAAGGGAATTAGTATAAGTTAAAAGCGGGTTTAGTACTTAATTTGGTATAGTCTTCTCTTTATTATTTAATAAACATTCAATTAGCTTTATCCTCTTTAATTCTAGCTAATTAGAGTCTTTAATTCTTACTTAGTAACCCGTAGTCTCCTAGGAGACCGTGGGGCGATATATGATCTACGTGATAGTGTCTAATCTAATGCGTCCGGCCTCTTTACCTAATTTCATGATCATTTAAAGGTATCAACCACCGAAATACATCCTAGCAGCATCCTGGCGTATAAGAGGAGACTTGAAAATGCCCATATATGTGGGGTTCGTGTGGACGGATGTGCCAGGAGCTTGCTATTCGTCACAGCATTAAGTGCGTCGAGGATTGAAGATAAGGCTCACGAGAAAACCTCCGCGCGGCAAGCGGCTCCAATCTGGCAGGTGGGAAGGAGTATGTTGCCCAATCTGGAGGACATTGCAGAACACCACTTCTTCTCTGCGGGACCTCAGCCGCCCCCTGCCAAGGCTCGGTTAAAATGTGATAGGAATCTGCCCGCTGAAGAAGCCTCTGCAGATTCTGAACCACAGCTGTCACATAATCAAAATGTCGAGGAAAGGGTTTGAAGAAGAGTTCCTACTACCCAATAATCCTGAGATTTCTATTGATGATTGTCAAGATGAGTTTCCGCAAACCAAAGAGCTGGGTTATTCGCCCACTACGAAAGAAAGTCTCTCTCACCGGCTATGGAAACCTGTGGCCTTACGTACCTCTCTGATTCTGTTCTACTCTTTACTTTTTGCTTGGGGCTGGGAGAGATTGCAGAGGAATTACGACACCCAACATAACGTCGTCTTTTGTAAGTGATCATGGATCTCATCTGGAGAAAAAATGGGATAAAAATCGGCTCATTATCGGCATAGCTCCATATGAAGGGCAATATGAAGCCCAAGTGTTCCAGCATAAGCACTCTGTCTACGTCGGTGAGCCCAGTACAGACTTAGATGCTGCCTGGCACAAGCTTCTTCGAAGTGAGTTCCCATCGAAGGCAAAATTGGTCTCTCTATTCTGAAATCGAAATCAGACTCGAATATCAGGGTTACAGAATTGGAAATGAGCCAAATTCCTGGTCGGAAAGAAGAAGCAATTCCCTTGCCAGACGGTGGCTACTTTGCTTCGCCAAACGTGTATCACAACTTGCATTGTGTGGTACGTCTCAGCGCATGAGTTTTCTAAACATTAATACTGACCTTGCGGACAGAAACGTTTGCATCATTACATGTACAGGGACCATTACTATTTCAACGTTACTCAGCATGAGATCGAGGCTCTCGAGTATCATAATCGTGAGTTCACCTTCATTGCACAATCGCACCAATATCGTCTAATTGGACTTACAGATCACTGTTTGGATATGATACGCCAAAGCCTCATGTGTCAAGGTGATATGCAGCTGCTGACGATGAAGTGGAGGACAGCTGGACGGATACCGACAGCCAACTTCACCATGCCGCATAAGTGTGTTAATTGGGACAATTTAGAAACGTGGGCAGCAGATCGTAGAATAAAACGTCTCTATGAGCCTGGATATTTGATCCATCCAACATTTGGGCCGGCCTATCCAGATGGCCACGGCGATCCCATTGGCGAGTTTCTCGCAGATGAAGGATGAAAGGCAGAATCACTAGAAGCATGTTGTCTGGATCATTATTTGAATTAAAATACTGGAAACAATAGATTTTGAGCGCAAAAACAATATTATTGCACTTCATAGCTCATAAATGCTCCATGTCTCACTTCAAAAGATCCAGTCTCCTCAATGCTAGGCCTGCACGAGAGATGTGCTGGTACAGGGAGGGCTGATTGAAACTAAATTACACATCCTTATCTACAGACCTTGCAATTTGCTAGTTTTGCAGACAATGCCCACTATTGCAAAGCTGCGGCAAGAATGATGTGATCTAGGGTTGAAGCGTAAGTCATCTTGGCTGGCTTTGCAGCTCACCCTGTATCACAACCGGATATTTGTACATTTTGGGATAGTGAAAAACGTCCACTATCGAAAGAGGAAAGTCGATAATGGAACGGAGGTGAAGGCTCGTACATGCTCATGCAATGTACCTTGCCTTTATGCAGGAAGGATTTTAATCACCTGTGATCGAAAGCGCTGGTTTTGGCGCTTCTTCTGGCCCGGTGGGGACTTCAAAACAGTAGCGACTTATATCATACCTGACGAAAGACAATGCATCCTAGAGACTGAAATTCCTCGCAAGGCGTATGTCCCAGAACTCACATCGTTTCAACTTCAGAGCCCAAACGTCAAATTATCATACCACGAACTCGAAAATTCAAGCAACATGCGTCTTCCGAGCCTGGTAGCTGTCGCTGTTCTCTTCTTCGCAGCTACTTCCCTAACGGCTCCCACTCCAGGGCCTGGCTCAGATATTGCCAGACGTGGGTGGTCCTTAGACCTTTGAATAGCTCTGGAGAAACTCACAGTCGTGTAGGTGAGGCTGAAAGCCATGCTGTTATTGAAGCCAATAGCGTTAAGACAAAGCGTACGCAACACTCCTCTTTTCAACCTTCCATTGGTACTAAGCCCATGCTAGGCGATGATGATGAAGGCTATGGTGATGCTGCTCGGATTGTAGAGCGTATGTTTCACCCCTGGCGCTTTCTATAAAAGAACATTTACTGACTTTCCAACAGGCGATGATGATGAAGGCTATGGTGATGCTGCTCGGATTGTAGAGCGTGCGTTATACCCCAAAGTCTCTACCACGAAGAGTCTTGAGTCTATTATACTGACTTTCCAGCAGGCTCTTAGTGATTCTGGTAAGAAACAAGATCGTGTTTGGGGCCTGACTTGCTGATTTCTCAACAGGAGACAATGAATGGCAACCAAGTCTTCGACAGAACACACTCTTTTGAGCAGATTTTGAGGATGGATGACATGTGACTTTTGGAAAAGAGAAGGTCTGAAAGCATTTTCATTGGAACACAAAGCTGAATCAGATGGAGAGCAGTAGAGGAAAACTGTTAGTGTGGGCTATTAATGATGAATTCTCTGTTCATTCAATACATCAGAGGCAATGGAAATTTCATACGTGAATGTGCTCATGGGTACATTTATACTTATTATGACTAAAGACTGGCTCGCACTCGATGATCTTTCTCTCTGCTTAAACCGCAGTCAGGACTCTGCAGTGCTCAAGATATCTTCAAGCAAGTCGCCCATCGCTAAAAGATGAAACAACAATGACCTAGAGAAAACTTGCAAATGACCAAAGGGGGAGCTTAATGCTGATGGAGCCATCCGCAGCTTTTCCGGATCAATTTGAATTCATCCATTCTGCAAGACTATATGGTGTAAAGGCCTAAAATGAGTGAGTATTCAACAATACGTGGACGCTGCATGCATGAGACCAGAAGGAGTATTTCATGACGGTGACATCAGATGCAAGCGTCATGACTGATATCTGAGCCGCTGCCCTGCAGATACATGAATGAGCCTCGGTATTTCTACCTTCCATTTCAAGAGATGATCCTCCGTGGCGATTCTGCAGCGCGGAAAGCATTTCCTACGAATGGAAGAGTGTCGGTATTGATCTCGGACGCTTACCAGATGCTGTTGCATACTGCTCCTTAGCATCCCGAACAGAGCTCCAAGCAGCAAGCAAAGGCCCCCAGTCTTTCCGATACTGGACCGCTCCCCATGGTTGTGGTGACATTCCTTCTGCTGTTGCTAGTCTTCTCCAATGCTCGTGTGTCTGATGTCGCTGTACTTCCGCCGCAATGGTATCGAAAGACAAACAAAAATATTTCCTAATCGACGATGATTCGAAGAATGGAGAAGCAGATCTATATCTCCCGCACTCAGAACAAGTCATTGAGGTTATTCGGAGTCGATGGCTGCAACACTTGTCCATCGCACTGCCGTGGCTATTATCATGCGTCTTAGCCATCACTCTCGTGCTGGTCATATATCAAAAAGAAACGTTTCCACTTGGATCTTACGAGACTGGCTTTCACACAGACGCCAGTATGTTTTTGCTCGAGTCTTTCCCACAGCATTGACTGATAGTTTGAAGTTCTTCCAAATAACATCCCGCTTGAAATCCGCCGTTTCACAGGAACTCCTCACTTCCACCAAAACGGGAGTGGATGGTTCGATCCCATAGACACATCGGCACCTTGGCCTTACAACATGCAGCTTTTTGGAACACCAAGTCCTGAAGTCGATGATAATTGGGGGAAGTTGACAGGAGGACGATACATTTCTCTCTCCGAAGATGAGGCAAAGAACACTTGGGGTGCAAGATATCATGAATACGTAGATGAGAATTTGGGTGGATATTCTGCGGGGTAAGTCACTTGATGCTCAATTTGGAACGGAACAGGACTCAAAAACTGAACATGGTGCTCAGGCTGGAAATGTTCCATAGTTTGCATTGTCTTGTGAGTTTAGATCAGTCGACAGAAGACTTTGTACAAATGACTTACCGAGTCCGTCTAACAGAATTCTCTGCGGAAAGCGACCCATCCAGAATATTATCCTCCTGCTTCTTCGGGGCATATAGGTAAGTCTCCAATCATTTCTATGTATATGTGAGTCATGCGCTTTGTGGTCAATCCCTAATAGCCAGTCATCCACAGAACACTGCCTCAACAGTATATCTCAGACGATAATGTGTTACGGCAGCACAACATTGATACCCACAAAGTTTTTCGAAGGTCTGCACCATAACTATATTGATGCCGATCAGACGCATACCTGTCGTTCTTTCACTTTCTTGCGTGACTGGACAATATCACGTCACTCGGGCAATGCTCTTCATGTCTCAAGAGATCAGTCAGTAATAGGTCAGAGGAAGCATCAGCTTGCGGTGGAATACGGGAGTTCGCGGAACTTGAAACATGACCATGGTGGAGCGGTTGCTTGATATCAATTTCCAAGACACCGCTCCGGTAGAGTTCGGCCAGCCTGCTGCTGTAGAGAAATAATATAAAAGAATACTATCTCACTGCTTCTGTTCTTGCACAAATATGAACATTGTCGGGCAAGTGGTCAAGCATCTATAAGACGTCGAGTGCTGTGGCTTTTGTCTAACGATCTCAAATCCGCAACCTTGATTACTATCAACTAAGAACTCGATGCTTGTCTTCCCAACTTCGAAAGTGGATTTCCTCTCATTTTCTCTCAGCTTCTCATAATGCCTTCGAATTCTTACCTTCGAGTGGTCTAGAAAATTGTAAAGAAAGCATCGCTGTACGATAAGCCCATTTTTAGCGATAGCGACAAATCCATTGAGCACACAAACCAGTGCACAAGCAATTCTGGCCCCGTACGTGATGATAAGTATATTTTGGCCGTAGAAAAGGTATGTCGAGTCATGAAGACAATTGTCTGTAGGCTGGCGCGGGCGGGACGGTTTGGGGGGGGGGGGGGGGGGCAAGGGCTGATATACAGCACTGATATTAGTGTAATTGGTAACCTTGGGCAATCTTGACTTCTGTTAGAATACTGCCACTGATAAAACCTCAGCTTGGCTTTTAGTCCAATGTATACGAATTTTCCGGAGCTGAGCATGCTTAGAGCGATGTTTTGGAAAATGCTTTCCAGCCCCGTGATGACAATAGAACTGTTAGGACGTGTGTAATTGAGCGAATTCGCCAGTAACATGTCTTGGAGGCTAATAGTACCAACCAGTGTATAAATGCTGCCAGTGTTGTTTGTGACAGAGCCGACAAGAATTTTGTTGTAAGCTCACATCATAGAAAGATACCTTGGATTCCGGCTCCCCTGGTTGCCGCGGCTGTAATCTAAGACATAATCTGGCATTGCAGTATCTTCGTGGAAGTCTAATGAGTTCACTGCGACAGACTGCTGTTGCTCTGTGTAACTGCAGCTCACGTGTAGATCAAGTTACGCAAAGTATAGCTTACAAGCACGGGGTCCGTAACAGTTGATGAAGCATTTTCCATCGCCACCACCACCTGTGCTGTAGCCAGATAGACATACAGTACAGCAGTAGCATTATAAGATTAATCTACTGGTTTTGTTGTTATCTAGCCATCACTCGAACCAGGGTTTGAGAAGCTGTGATTGCTGGTAGTTTGTCTTGGGAGATTTCAGAGTGTAGAACCCAGGTATCGTATAAAAAGAACGGCCGGGGATCTACTAAACCCCTCTGGCCCAAAGGTATCATGGCGATTGCGACATTCAAGGTCGCACGGAAGGCAACTATGTCCTCTTAAGATGCACTCGTGCAAGACACAGTAGGTCTAAGAAATTCGATGTCATAACTTGAAGAAGGAATATACGGGAGGAATGCAAACCACGGCCTGCTGACTTGAAGCTGAGAGGGTGATTCCAAAAGCCATTCCTCGTTGCTTGGTCCCGAGTTTATTATAACATTGTCCGCCTGCCCCTTCTCCAAATTGCGAGAGCTGCCAGGCCAAAAGTTCTGTTGCCGTGGTTGAGTTAAGACCTGTGAAAAGAGGAGCGTGGGCTGGAATGTTATTGTACCCGGTGTCAGAACTGCTGCCAAGGGAAGGCCCCTGTGAGAAGTCAGGATAATCCTCTGGTGTGGGTTGGACGCGGCAGAAAGAGCATAATTGTGAGAAAGCGCATGTAGTAGGAGAAACATAGCCATACCACGTCACCAAGGCAGATATATTCAACCGAGGATTTCGTGGGCATAGTGATGAATTGCAAAACAATAAAACATTGCTCAAAACAGAGCGAGTGATTTGATCTCATCAATTGAGTTGGCCTTGTGCCTGACACTCAACTAAAATTGCTGCACATAGGTGGTATCTGTGGCTACAGCAAGGAACAGTCTTGCCACAAAGGACAGCCCTGTTCCGGAATTATAAAGTATCTCTATATCTTGGCATCTTGTGCGATCCTTTCATTGTAGTTAGAGTAGAACAAATAATGTCAGATCGCAGAACCGACACCGAGCGATTAAGATTCCTGCGCATGTGGTTTCACGGTCGAAAAAAATTCAGCTAGTCTGGTTTCTGTCTGCTCACCCTTCATTTGTTCCACAACTGCGAAGGTTAGCTGAAGCATCACAGTTTTGCACTTTTGCACTTTTGCACTTTTGTGCTTTTGTGCTGCGGATATGCAACATGGAAAGGGGCTCACGCGACCACGTGATTGCCTCCCCTTTCCCCGCCAGTTCTGCCGGAGAGGCTACTCGATTTATCAGGACAACCGGGAGACAAGGATATTGTGTTGCGGGGAGTTTCTAAGGTGCAGAGCACAAATTAATACAGAACCCCGCGAGACAAATCCATTTCTCTCTCTGTTTCTTCTATCGGAACCTTGCTAGAGTGTTTTGTTCCCCAACGATGACTTTAGATTCTCTATAAAATGCGCCATTGCTACCTTTCACTTGAATTCGCTTTTGAAGTACAATGTTTAAATATTTCCCCGCTTTCCTAGCATTCGTCCTGGTAATAGAAACCTTCGTTTATTCATATTCTGATCCTGGGTTATGCACTGGTGCTTGCTGGGCTCATGATCCAACTGTCATTCAACGGGCCAGCGACGGAAAATACTTCAAATTCAACACCGGTACCGGAATCGAATTTGCGACCTCCAACTCCCTTGCCGGAACATGGACACTGCAGGGATTTGTATTGCCAAATGGGAGTTCGATTGACAATGCGGGCAGCCAGGACCCTTGGGCCCCCGATGTGCATCTTGTTGGAGATGAGTACTTCTTGTACTATGCTGTAAGTACTTTTGGGAGTCAAGTTAGTGCTATTGGACTTGCGACCAGCTCGACTATGGCACCTGGGACTTGGATTGACAAGGGAGGTGTCGGTATTGCTTCAAAGAAGGGGCAGGCTTACAATGCAAGTAGGCAAATCAAGATCCCGAGTTTCAAAAGATTGTTCGTGCTAAACTTTATCTAGTTGATCCCAACCTGGTCGCCGTCGGCACTGACTACTATCTTAACTTCGGTTCTTTTTGGGGTGACATATACCAAACCAAACTCAACTCGGCAGCAACAAAAGCTGGTGGCAGTGCAGCATACAACATCGAATACGACTCTGCTGGTACTCGGCCCTGCGAAGGCAGCTACGTGTTCTTCTATAACGACTATTACTACCTTCTCTGGTCCCACGGTATTTGCTGTGGCTATGACAAGTAAGCCGCCAACATGTTTAAAAGGCTGGTAAGATGCGCACTGATTATGGTAGAACTCTCCCGGCGGCAGGTGCCGAATACAGAATCATGATGTGTCGCTCTAAAGCAGCGACTGGGGAATTCGTAGACAAGAGTGGCATGGCATGCACTTCAGGCGGAGGGAGCATCTTGCTTGAGAGCCACGGCACCACCTATGGGCCAGGTGGACAGTAAGATTTTCCTCCTTTCTTCTCAGTGTGCTAAACTAAAACCAGCGCAGAGGAGTGTTCACAGATTCCAGCAAGGGACTGGTTCTCTACTACCACTACGCAAACCAAACAGTTGGACTGGGAGACGGAGAGTACTTGTTTGGATGGAATGTTCTGAAGTGGACCACTGATGGGTGGCCAGAAGTGTGAACGAATCGCAAACGACTCTTGTTTCGAGAGAAACAAAATCAAGAATTACTTTTTAGTTTGAAAATGGTTGGGATTCTTGATCGCCAGTCTTCTTGTAGATCTGAAGGGGGGCCCAAAGGGAGGCCTGGAAGGAAGCCATAGCTGAACTTTCAGCAAGACATCAGAGAGAGACCATCAGAGTGATTCACGACAACACATCGCGTGAATAGGCTTCGCGTGCAGTTCGCGATGTGTTATAGGCTGTTAAGAAAAAAAAGGCTGGGAATACCTGCACAGTGACGAACCTAGCCGTAGTTATGGCCAATCAAAATTAGCGGTGCTCCTTCTGTTCCTGACTGACCAAACGAACAGCGGCCCCACTTTTCTCAGCTGTGCCTAGCACTTCCCTGTTCGCCTTGTGATCAGTTCCCAACCACCACCACCAGTTCACGTCACAACTCACCTCGGACCGCGACACAAGACTTCAACTATAATCCCGTCCTTTGCTTTTGCGTCGCAATTATGCTCCTCGCACGACGCGCCACAGGAGTTACAGGAATTACAGACACAGAAAACATAAGACGAGCCAGCGTTTGACAAGGCCAGCCATGGCCGCCGAGGTCGAGGACCTCGAGGCTTTGATAGGCCGCATTCCTGCCTGCTGTTCCACCACGACGCCAGATCTTCGGTGCTGCTGTGGTCGCACAGATTGCGCTTACCTCAAGCACAACTGTGTGGCTCTGGACGATCTCGAAAAAGAAGTACGGACGGCAGCTCAGCTTGGTCAGGTATGCATTCCTCACCCCCTCCACTTTTCCGGTTCCGGAGATTACACGCCTCGAAAAGACTTTTCCCAGTCTTGGTCGTGTTGTGATTTTCAGATTTGGCTTGCAATGTTCTGGAGTCATGGAGGATATTGAAGGCCTCAGAGAGCAAAGGACTGACGTTTGCGTTGCAGGCGTTACTTGTTAGACATGAGCAGTACATGCACGATGCTGAAAAGGATCGCATGGAGATGGGCGCCAAGATCGAGAAACTCGAGTCGGATAAGAAGGCCTTGGAAGAGTCAAACGCGAAGAATATTGAGGAGAATCGAGGATTGCTGAACCAGTTGGAGGGGCTTAATACCACAGTTATCGAGTCAGAAACACACATCAAATCGCTCGAGGCAACGCTCCAGTCGACGCGCCAGGAACTGAGGAAACTGGAGGGACTCGCGTCGCGAACCCATGACTTGGAAATGCAGTTGGCAGCTTTGGAGCAAGAGCAAGAGTTTTTGCAGAGGACGGTTATCACGACTCAAGAAGAGGAACGCTCGGCAATACAAAGATGGAAGAAGGCCGAACGAAGACTGGGTGAACTCCACGACCAACTAGAAAGGATAGAGCGTGAAGCAAGAGATGAGAGAGAACGACATGTTGAGGTTCTTGGCCGAATGGAGAGGCAGCGCGCTGTTGAAAGAGAACTGGATACTGCTGCTGGACGACTCAAGGGCGCAGCTGCGGCAACAACTGGGAACGGCAGAAATGGCAGCAATGTCGTGTCGCACTTCGTCAAGGATATTCTCCAGGATAACGCGAATCTGCAAATGGGAATTGTCGAGCTGCGGGAGATGCTTATGAACTCGAATGAGGAGGTGCAGCTACTGAGAGAACAGCTCCTACTGCATCAACCTGTCGCGGACGATAAGGGTGATGGCAGTGGCCCTCCAACATTGAGAGCAGAATTAGCTCCCAAGGAGCCCGAGCCGCAGGTCATATCACAGGCTCTTCATATCCACCACCACTATCATGCCCCGAAGAAAGAGGACATCCGTCGACCGAAAAAGAAACGGAATCCTCTCAACACAGCTCTGTTTACTCCGCCCAAGATGATGCAGCCTCCAAAGACAACCAGGGGCCAAGATACAGCGAATGCGATCTTGTCTCAGACAGCAGTCACCGTCCCAGCGCCCATCACACCGACGAATCGATGGTCAATTCAGTCTGCTCAAATGTCGGACTTTGCTCCTTCGTCGGTACCGAGTTCGCCGCAGTCTATGTACAGACACAGCGGGCTCTTCGATAGAGGATTCGATATTGATTCATCGAGACCTACTTCTCCCAGCTCCAGCGTTGATCCGATGTCACCACAATTCCCACCTCGTCATCGAAAACGTGATTCAGAGGTGTCAGCACGCAGCTTCGTACCTCCGAGCAATTTCCAATCTAATATCATTCACGAAGAGGAAGATGGCGATGTCGAAGAACTCCCAGATCTGCAAGTCACCGATGCCACAACCCCATCCGACGTGTCTCACCATACGGAAGAACTCACTCATGAGGAAGAACCACATTGGACCACCTCATTCCAGCCCACACTTCGACGAAGCACATCTCATGAGTCTATCCTCTCGATCTCGGGCATCGACATACATACACTCAAGTCAAGGCCCTCTCAGCTTACTATCACGGGAGGAAATCCCATGCTGCGTCCATACAGCAGACTCGGATCGCCATCAACGACAATATCGATGGACACCTTAACAAGCTCCTCCATGGTCACCGCGCGGCCCACGCTTTCTCGCCATGGACAAGACAGCACCACCTATCTGCGGTCCAGCATCGCTAACCACAGCGACAACCGCTCCATCGCCTCCTCCAATTCGAATGAAGGAATCGGCGGCAAACTAGGTGGGTGGGTGTTTGGACGCTGGGGCATCAGTCCTGCGAAATCGCACGCGGATCTCAGAGGTGCATCGAGGACCGCAGTATCTCAGCAGAGAGCCGTGAGTGGACCAGCCGTTGACGGGAATATTCAAGGATTTATGGCTCGTCCGCCGGGGATAAACCAAAAAGGTCCAATTCCAGGATTTATTAAAAAGACAGCCAGGACACCGAGTCAAGTGAAACCTGAGGTAGTTGATCGCGACGCATTGCAAGAAGTTTTGAATGAAGGAGGAGGAGTAAGTTGAGCGTATCTGGGGCTCGAAATTGGTTCATTGTTCCACAGAATTTTCGGACATCGAAAGTATCAAGCATTGCGGGGCATGGAAGAGGTCATGAATATACGGCCATTGATAGTCACACGATCATTAAAGATTTCCTTGTGTATAACAGGCAGAAGGGGAAAGCATTGTTCCAATTTGCATGGTCCATTGAGGCGTTTGGGGCAGGCATCGGATACCCCTGTTGTTGGAGATAGATAGACAGTGCTCTTGCAGATCGTAAGATAATATAATTCGTGAAATATAGTTCCTTCGGAACGGAAATACGGTGTTCCTTGAACGCTGGATTATCAAGTGATGCATGCTTTTTATTCTGATCTCTCTCTGCTTTACGCCCCCTCGAGCATTCTGGACTAGCGTGACAAGTATCAATTGGTCTATGTGCATTACAGCTCCATGTTCGTGACAGTCATGGCCATGCATAAGGTACTTGTTTTCACACCGGTCGGAACGCGCAGCCTCGCATGTTTCCAACATTCAACTTTTCCCGATGCACCTGCAGGCACCTAGCGGCACCGGCATCTCGGATCGACTGTGATTTGTATGGCCCTTAAGCGAACGCTCTTCCTATCAGTAATGCCCGACGGGCACTGGCACTGGCATCGGCATCGGGTCTGACCCGCCGGCCATGAAAGGAAAGCGTCTACGGCAAGTCAACCGTAAAGGGTAATCCGAGGCCAACTTCGTTCCTCCATTCTCAATGGTGGTGTTGCAAACGCAGATGAAAGTCTCCTCTGATACGTACGATGTTGCCCTGCAAGTCTTGTCATGAGATTGTGGAAGTTCTCGTGGTGAATGACTATCGACCAGTGGTCTATTTATCTGTCTGAAAGGGGCTTCTACAGTAGTCTCTATCACACTTGTGAATGGACTCTGCCAGAAACTTGCCGCTTTGAAGTCGGAGCATCTCGTTGGATGCAGATTTGCATGCCTTGATTCGGATCGCGACAGCAGTAGCTTGCTGGGCCGATACCATAAAGGAGACCGCGTCCCCAAATCAAGCAACATCAGGAACGGACTTTCTGATCCACTACTTGTCACCTGCTCCCAAAACGCTTCAGAACAACGAACGAGCTGTCTCTCGATCATGAAACTCACAGAAGAACTCCCTCCGTCCTATGCCCAAGAAGACGATGAGTCGGCAGACGACACTGAGACGCAGCCTAGTGATCCAGGTAAGGAGAATATCAATTGATTTTTTTATGCTGCTCACTGCTTCTAGGCTACGGCAAATAGCTTCGCCTCGAACCTTTATATTTTGTTGCACAAATGGCACGAAGTCTTGCTTTTTTTCACCCACTTGACTGCCCTACAGTGCTGACCATCAGAAGGCCTTGGTAGCAGCCCGAAAGGACCTCGAAACGTACCCGATTTCCTGTTTCTGCGATTGAATAGCAATGGGACGGGAATTGAGCTGCACATAGGAGGTGTACGCTCTTCACGTAGCAGTAGATGCCGCTACAGCCAGGCCAAATTTAATTTTGCCAATCCTTTCCTGAATTGATCTGCTGTGCAACCTTTAAACCCCAACTTTTAAGCCATGCATGAAAGCAGGAATAGGCATTAGCCCTCCTGCGTTGGGCCTACTCCTTGCCGCTTTGCAACCTTACCAGTTCTACTAGAAACGTGTGGGGTTGTTCTTAGGGAGACGAGCGGTGAGTAAGAGCAGCGGTCCGAGGTTATGAAGTGGCGTTCTTTCCCGCGCGAGTCCGCGGGAGTCTGTGCGAAGATGGTTGTGCGTCAGCACATGCTCACTCACTTTCAGTCTATATTGTAAACGACAACGCATATCATGACCTAAACGAAATATAAGTCGAATGTTGTTCGTCTATTCAAAGGCCTAATTTCCCTTATGATTTGTTCCCACATGACAAATATTTTCTCGATTTCTGTTGTTTAGTAAGGTAACAACCTATACTTAGTCTTTCTGCGACGATCTGGTAGTAAACTGACAAATTAGGGAATGTGAATATGACAAAACTTACCAGTAATAAAAAGCAGAATGACCTTGGTGGGGCTTCTCTTACCAGGTCGACGAACTTTGCCAGTCTCAACATGCCCCCATTCACATCAGACAACGACAGCTCTAAAGTAAACAATAATTCTTATGAGACAGAGAAGTCGACAGCCACCCGCCGCATAGCTTCGAATATGGCAGCAGCGTTTGTTTCCCAAGCGAAAAGTTCTGAATAGAGTTGATAAGCTACCAGAAAACTCGAAACCACGCCACACTGTCGACAATGTCCCTTTCCCAGCTGTATGCATACATTCCATGGCATCGATTCATCATATCCTCTTCTTAAACATCTGAACGATTTTCATCCGATCGGAATTGACCCCAATGGAACATCTTTTTGCCCGGTTAGGACTTGCGAATATGCTGTCTTGGGTTTCACAGGCCTTGAGACGTGTATGCAACACCTTTCTTTGCACCATGGTAAGGGATATCCGCTATTTCCAGATTCAACATCAAAGTACTAATTTCACATCGTCCCAGATCCCTCAAGGCCTTTCGCAGACTACTCAACGGAACGGGGCATCGCGGTTGTAGAGAAACCCGTGTGAGTTTATTTCTTGGTATAATAGAGATGAAAGATCTGATACTAGGTGGCAAACAGATCAGAAGAGGTTAAGGGTCTGTGCAAAGAATGCTGTGCGAAGAAACAGAGCCCCCTGCCCCGCGAGTCTGCTGCAGGGGACTACATCCACGACAACGCAGCCAATATTGAAAGTCCTGGCCATGTGACGGACTCAGATGAGAGTTGCCCAGAATCAGAAATTTACAAAGCAGCCTCATTTGCGGACATTATGAATTCTATTGCGGCAGACTTACTCAGCGTATTGGGCCACGACATGGCATTGCTAGCCCGTCTCCTGCCTCAAATTCATGCCTCCTTGCAAGCTCAAGTATACTATGAGAATACAAGTTACGCTGGCAGCGACTACAACACTGGAATGGATAGCATGGGCGATTGTGGAAATCTTGCGTCTTCGAAGACTCGGAAGAGCTCCACCTCTAGCTCTCTCGGCAAGCGTGGTCGAGATGAGAGAGAGCCGGACGACGATGGAGACAATGGCGGTGACGGACTCCCCAAAAAACTCAGAGGCAGGCCCGAGCCGACTGAAACCAGAGGGCCTCGTTATGCTTGCCCATTCCACAAAAGATATCCACATTTCTACTCGCCCGTTAGAGGAACCAGGTATCGCTCTTGCTCTGGGCCAGGGAAAACTGAAGTCAGGCGGCTCAAGTACGTGTGATTAAGCAATCTGCTTAATTTATCTCGCGTTTACTGATTTCTGGTAATGTCAGAGAACACCTTCAAACGACTCACAGACGTTCTTTTTATGGAACGAGCAACAATCTCTCCGACGAACCTTCGGGTCATAATCGAGAACCAACCGCGCTCCAACAGCAGTCAGACTTCTCAGTGGACACAATTGACGATTCCCAATGGGTTCAGATAGTGGAAATTCTACGAGTAAATCGGAAGAATGATAAAAGCGACGTAAAAAAATGGTTCGAGATGTGGAAGGTTCTGTTCCCAAATGATGACGAGCCTAGCCATCCATGTAAGGCCAGTTTCGGTCTCTTCTCTGCTGCTTAAAGCTAATAAACCAATCTAGTCCATGATGATGCTTCCACAATGATACCACAGTCAAGTCACGATATCGAATCGACGGTGGGACTAGTGCAGAACCTCTTAGTCGAAGCCGCTGAGGAAATTGGCTACACCTTGGACAATGGCACTGCATATCTCACTTTGAATGTGATGCGAAGAGCTTTGGAAGTGGAAAGGGTTACTGCTCGTCATGCTCCAGGGCTTTCTCTGAACATTGGAACCTCTGTCAGTCCGTTCTTTGAGGCATACACAATGCCAGGGGTCCAATCAACACAGTTAGAAGCTTCTTCGTCGTTGCCGTCGCACATCGATCCAGCCGTCCTCGGCGTCGTATCTTCATCCGGGCAACAACGGGCTTGGCAGCCTCATATATCATTCGATAACGAGTATAACGCAACTCTCAATCCGGCTTTTTCAATGGGCCCCGGGTCTGGTTTCACTCCATGGCAAGCCAATACAGGAGGTCAGGCTGAGCTGCCACAACGCATCCAGCACGAACATAGAGGATTCCAAAATTCCTTCCTCAGCACCTCATACGGACCACAGCCTAACGAAGAAACTTCGTATAATGTCCCTATTCCGGCCTCCTCAACGGGTCCATCCAGGAACCTTTCTGCCGCACAAGCCATACAATGGGGTCACAACCAACCCCTTCATCGTGACGGCGCTAGTGCTAGCCCAAGCACCTTAAACGCTCAACATACGCAAACCCAATACACAGCTGCCTCTGACAGCTTCGAAAGCGGAGAACTACCCGAACTCAATTATCAACTAGATTCTGTTTGTGATCTGCTAGAATTGGAACTTGGCGCCACGTCCAACGAGCAATATCAGTAAGGCAGGCCTTGCGAACATGAGGAGACCCTCGGCTAAAGCTACCTAGTGGAGAGCTGTGAGAAATTGATGGCGGTTAGCTTTCCTTTAGTCCTCATCTCACGCCCTCATCGCCGAGTCTCACTCTGTATGTATTGGTTTCAGTAAAGGGGTTCTGGACTATTTACGCTGCAGCTCATCGTTCTGCTGCGGCGGGTGACAGCTCACTAGGTGTGCCTACCGCCAACGAAATGGGAACTCTAGCTACTGTGACGTGGCTAGCATTCTGGCACACTTCATTGGACATGCACAACTTTGGGAGGAGTATCATTACCACCTTTCATTTCTCTACACTACATACCGTAAGAAAATATGATCTAAAAGACTTGCTCGACCTTATAGTTTAGAAGCTATCTCCCCAAATGTAAATCGTTGAAGATGTTTCTGCATTTCCGGAGAAATGACCATTAGAACGGCGAGGAAGTTATAAAGGGAGGCCGGCAATTGGTTATAAGAAAGATCTATCCTAGCATTCTTTTAACCTCTTTCCAACCTCAAATGCTCTCTGGCTAAAACATTCGTGGTCTGCCTTGTCACTTTCAGCTGGCTCCTTCCCGGGTCCTTCCCAGGTCGTCCAGAACGAAACAAACACACGCGCCAAGGTTTCCCAGGCGGATTTGTGCATCATGTACAATATATGCGGCCAGGCCACTTACAGGGTAGTGGTGGGGCCCGACTCACGCGGTGCTGCATGCGAGACACTGCATTGCTGCTAACGTGCAGCCCTCCGGCCAACTCCCTCATCAGACGCCCGTCGACCGGAGGTACACACTCGATTGGCCCAACTAATACGAGCTCTGGCAATGTTCGCCCTGCCATTCCTTTACATTGAGGCTTCACTTCCAAACGGGGCTTGATATTTTTCTATCATGGCTGTCTCTGACACCAAGATTTTGAAGTCACATCCTGATGAGGTGCCACACGGGGGCCCAACGTATTACTGCAGCTTACTCTCTTGGGACTTTGGCAACTTAAAATTTACAATGAAGTTAAGCAACAGGGGCAAAAATCCACACCATTTTCTCGCCGTGTCTCTACAAGCCTGTGGCCATGAACTTATTAATAGAAGCCACTTCCCCAACAATGGCTCATTCTCTCTCTCCACGTTCTCAGTAGGTCTCACCAATTCAATTCATAATCCAAGACAATTAAGATATAAATCAACCTCGATACATTACCTCTCAAGCTCAACATGAAACCGCAGCAGAAAGGAGTTCTCTCTTGATTGTCCATAAGGAGGATACTCCTGAGGAGTATGCTAAGACTCAGCCAAGCGATCCAAGTAAGCTATCCTCGACTCCCTCCATGAACATTACTAATGCTCCAGGCTATGGTAAATAGCCCAGCGCAGGAGTTCTGAGATGGAGGGAGAGCACAAACTGAAGCCTGTAGGTTTGCTCTGTTAAATCTTAAGGGTTGATGAATAACATACTTGAAAAAAAGATGAGGAATTCGAGTTCACAGGATGGGTGGATAGATATCAAAAAATATAACTTTGAGTTGATAATTGAACTCTTCGCTTGCTTGGTGAATGCGGCAATAAATGGATTCAAGGCACGATAGCTGGCAAAACACGGGCAATACGGATTTTATGTTTCTAGCTTCTGTTCATGAATAGAAATGTGTATGTTTGCTTGCCCCGAAGACTCTCGGACTTGAGCAGGCTTCGTTACCCTGAGTCGTATGCAAATCAAATACAGCGCCCGCAGTAGACTCAGCCGTCATTCTAATATCATTTCAAAAACCCCACCCCACCTTACTCAGATCTTCACTGCCTCACGCTACGGTCGCACGAGCCAACTCCACGTTCTTCGTGGGGGGCCGCAGCAAAAGCAAAAGGGGCGGCTCCACCTCCCCCAAAGCCCAAGCCTTCAAGGTTGAGTGGGGCTCCTGCGAAAAGTCAACAGCACTTTATGATTATGAGGCGAAGCCGAAGGGGAACCCGAGTTTCACGACACGTGATGCTGCGGAAAGACCAAAGAAGTTGATAAATCACTGAGAATGCGAGCTAAACTTCGGCCAAGGAGAAGGAAGGACCGTTCTCAGGGGTTGAACACGTGATCACCCCACCAGAGACAAGTTGGGGGAGGGGGTTTCGTCAGCAACTACAAGATATACATACCTCCTTATGAACATTCCCAAAAATTGGAAATTTCTAGACTAACGAGGTCGGAGATTCTCAAGAGGATATTATGGTTTTCCTAAACCTTGGCTGCCTCACGTGCAAGAAACGTTGAGTGAAGGTAAAGAGAGAGCAAGGCTCAAGTCGTCTCACATGGCTGACTGCAACAAGTGTGATTCGTCCAGGCTAATATGCAGCCGTTGCCACACTGCAAGTCGAAGTTGCTGCTAGGAAACCACTGAAGAGAATAGCTTGCCGTTCAGGAGCGAGAATTCCTTCGATCAAGGCACGCCCTGACAACCAAGAAACCATCCCTCGTATCAGTCACGAAACACCCTCACAGCAGCATCGGCTCCTCTCTCTTCCTCCTTGACTGTCTCCATTGAAATACAAGCTTTAAATTACTTCGAGAAAACTTAAAGATCACACAAGTAGGTTTTATCTATGATTCCCAAGGCGAAGATGGCTTAAAATTGATAGAGACGCAACCAAGTGATCCTGGCAAGGTCCCCCGATTCTTGAGTCGTTGCTACCTTGCTGCTATATCTAACACGTGATAGGTTACGGCCAGTAGCTCTGATCATCGCTCTCGACATAGCTGTGGGAATGGTTGCAGCTGTAAGACTCCACCATAATATCCTATCTTGCTTGCTGTTGCTAACATTATGAAGAGCTAGTTTATTGCTCCTAAATCTAGGTCGAGATATCTGTGTTACTCTCGACGAGCGCCTTACCGAGGAATATATCAGTTTATCAATTCGTCAAACAGATGTCTTCGTAGCGGAAATGCTTTCAGAATTTATTTGTTCCATGTCAACGTGAGATTGTTCTTTTGCTTGGACTTGGCAGACCATCATCGCCCATCGTGCATTCAGAGTTGGAGCTATGTTGAAGGCTTGAGCTTTCGGTCAAGGAAAATTTTCTTGGAACGGTGTATGTACTGGCGCCAGAGGCTTGACGAGGTTAGCAACAAGGGCAGAAGACATTTGTTTATTAGCTTAGTTATTTACATCTTCGCGAGATGATTTCCCTGTCATGTATGATGAAATCTACTTCCTCGTGTTGGTCCGTGTTGTATTTTATCTACAGGACAATCTACCAAGGCCGTGCCAAGAAGCGCTCAGTCTGATGAGGCTATCCGAGATGGGTGGCTATGGTGATTCTGCACGACCAGATGACTGAAATCCCTCTACTGATACAAGTTATCCCTTTGGATAGTTCTCCTTGATGCAACCCATTTACCGCTCTCCATGCTTTTTGGTCAGCGTGCATGGGTTGTGAACGGTATGTTGCTCCTGGTTGTGTCGGCGATTCGGCATACGTCTTCCAACTAGAGCGTGAATTCATCCGGCCATTGTTCCAATCCTTCTATTATATACAACTCAATATTTTTACACACTTCATAAGAAGATACAAGGATACGATATTAGATATTTTAACCTATAACTTGACGTGGAAGAAGGATATAAGGCGAAGTGAGGTAATATAAAGGAGCTAGCAGAGGCTCATTCTATCGTCAAGTTCAAGACGATAGGGGCGAGACGCCCACCTGGACGACTCGGCGCACCAGGCAGTAAGCTCGCCATCTACGGAAGGCAAGCCTTCTCCCAAGGCCCCAGCGTTTATTATTGAATCGGCTGGGGAACAGGCACCTTGCATCGAACATAAAATACCTACCTACCTAAGATACTAAGAGACCGTGTCACGTGCGGTATATGACTTGCGCCCCTTCATCTCGCATGCGAAAAAGTGAGGCGAACTGAGGACTCACGACAACTCAATCTTTCGCGACATCCAGCAAAGACTCGCTGCAGCCCCTGATTAGCTTAAGAACCAACCCTGTAGAAAATTGACAGAGAGGGTCTAGAACCAATCCATATGGGTGTCAGAGAAATCACAACTCAAATGTTCCGAGACACTTCCCGCTCGAGTCCTCGGAAGATATGGATTCGAGAATTTGATCACACAAAGTCCGTTTGCACTTTGCGCGCAACTGTACAGGTAGCTACCACATCAAGGTTGGGTCCAACTGAATTGACTCCCTTCACTGGCAGAAATCTTTCAGGTGACCAACTTATCTCAGGAGAACTTCACGTTGATTCCCCGTCCTGGTCGACTCCGGACTCGAAGCCCGTGATCAGATGCATTCTTCATCTTGTCATAAGAAGATTGCTTGATGGTCGGTCGAGTGGCGCTTCTCTCCAGGCAGAAAAAGAAAACACGGGTGCTTGTGTTACAACGCGATCACCCCCGCCGTTTAAGACACAAAGTCTTCGATACCAACACACGCTCCAATTGCGGCCGTCCCGCCATTCCATTAGTGGAACGGGAAACGTCCACTCAAGCCACTACGAATCATTTAGAACAAAGACCAGCGCCGTCTGAGTTGGGCCTTCAACAAATCCCTGAAACATGCCGCTGAGTAGCGCCCAGAACAACTAAGGTTACAGTGCAGTTCCAAAGTCACCTTTCGTGATGCTGCAACCTTTGACTTGTCAACAGACTTGATTGGATTCTTCAAGCCCACACCCCAAAGCCCGAACCAGTCAGACCCGATGCTGGAGTAGCATGGATATGGGTATCAATCAATTCTTGATCAACTTGCACACCGAACAGGTCTTTGGTCACCGATGCGTTGCATCCTGTGTCTCCGGGATTCATTCAGTCTGCCAGTTCACAGGCTTTGGGCAAGATCCCGTCTCCGACTCTCCTGGGTAACTGCGTCCACATATTACTGACCGTCATAGTGCGTAGCTTTGAATCAGACACAATAAATAGATCCATCTTTTCCCGGACTTCCTGTTGAGTATCATCTCTCCAAGCGTGAGAACGCCATACTGCTTCAACTTCAAGCACTACAAGCAACGAAAGACTAGAGCACCCTACTTTACCCACATAACATGGACTACGCGGCAGGGCACACTCCTTTCTTTCATGCCCAGGGAGAGGAAAATTCAGATGGAGGAGCTCAACCTCAACCAAGGGATTCCAGTAAGTAGTCCTCTAAGTCAGACAAGAGCAGATCTGAACGCGTTAGGCTATGGCGGATAGTCCCATACGAAGTACTCCATTCTCTAGAGGGTATCAATAGATGCTTGTAAGTGATGCTCAATCAATTTTCAAGAACCATCGTCTGACCTGATGGGAAGCAAGACGAGGATCTTCTGTTCGGGGTACTTAGAGATAGAGGATCGCCGAATAAAAATACCTGGCCAAGGTTACAGAAGCTCTCCTGTCCAAGTTTTTGAATGCCTCGCTCAATTTTATCGAAGGCACGAGGGGATGCAAAGACAATGCTCTCATCCCTGGTTCTCCATTGCGTTTGGTTGCTTTTTCGAAACGGTACAGATAATCTAGAACCTTATATTCGCTCATACAGGACATGTGACTAGATTAGCATGCGATTCGAAAGTTTTTCGTGATTCGCGTAATGTATCTGCATTCTACCTTACACAAACCGGGCGTAGAAAGCCTCAATACCACCCCTTGAGTTAACTAAGCACTAGAGTTAAGCGAAGGCAGAATGGCGCCTGCAAGCCTCTCTTTGTCCGAGACTTCTCCCACACCTTTTCTTCTATTCGATATGCTATGACGCTAATATCACTAATGTTTAGGTACGAGTTCGTGCTCACATATTGCCGAAGCCTTTTCCCACACCTTTCCTTCCAATGGACATGCCAACGGATATACTTTATACTTCTCTAAACTTAGGATTCGGCATATTAAAAATTCTAAGGACCACTCTTAAGAGTACGTACTGCGTAACGCGGCTAGCAGAATCAAAGAAGTGCTATCTTGCGAATAGAATGTCTTCCGAAGTAAGCATACGACGGTATAACAGCGTGCATATAGCACACGTGTATCCAAGAACGGACATGGAACGATTTATTGATTCTTGAGGCGGCACAGCTCCACTACTCTTGTTAGACGTTGCTGCTATAGCGTTGGAAATCACAAAATGGATGAGCATCCCATGATAAGGTAGTTAAAATAAAGCACCAACGATGTCTACCCAGGAGCCAACACTTGGGGAGGGGTCACTTAAGTGGGCGGCATGGCAGCTCTTCAGCCCATCGCCCCACCAGACCATCACTCTATAGATGTAAAGCTCAGGCCGAAGATGACCTATAATGCGAAGTAACGGGGGCATAATTAAATGGCTCACAAGAATCGTGTCTCTAAACGAAATATGGGTTGGAAGATTTAATGGAACTGCAGACTTCGGGCACGTGATTGCTTGGCAAAGAGTGGTGGGGGCCGGCACACCCCTTCATAAGAGCAACCTCCAACCCCTTTCCGTAGTCAAGCCGGCTGTGCCGGAAGCCACATGAAACAAAAGTATGGTCTTCCCAAGCCTTGGCTGTCTCACTTGCAAGAGTCGCCATGTAAAGGTGAGCCGAATAACGGCTGGAGCATGCTTTGGTGGCTGACCTAAACCCAAGTGTGATTCGACCCGACCTATCTGTGCCCGATGCAACACAGCAAGCCGAAGCTGTTGCTGGGAGTCCAATGAAGATACTAGCTTGCCGTTCAGGAGCGAGAATGCCTTTGCTCAGGGCAAGCCTCGCCGTCCACGGGGCCGTCTTGCAAACAGGTCTCAACGACTCGCCCCGGCCTGTACAAATCAGCTGTCACCATCCCTGTCTGTCCCAATAGAGATGCAAGCTTTCAATTACTTCGAGAAAACCTTCACTTTCTGGCCCACAGATATGCCTGACTTTGGTCATGATTATATGACTTACTCTCTCCGTCACTGGGGCCGTGCCGGCCCAGGGTCAAGTCTTCAATTTGCGGTATCAGCTTTTTCGCATGCAGTATTCTGGAGACGTACGGGAGTGTCCAAAGCTCTCGAAGATGCAGACAGATTTTATGCTCGATGTATTGGTCAAACGCAGAAAGAGATGCGGGAATTATCGAATGAGAGGATCGACCATCTTGTTGTTGCTACTTTGTTGATGACCAACTACGAAGTATGCCGGCCCCCTTTCCATAGCAGAAATTCCGGCTAGGCTGACAGCTTGACAGAATTTTATGTATGGAGCCAAGAGGAAGTGTGTCCAGAATCCGCGCTCCTCTATATCAGACGAGGTCGGCTCTCGATTCTGGAAGAACGTTTGCCATTGGATTGGCGCTGTGGGCCTCTTAAAAGTACGCCAACAAGAAGGCTATCGAGAGAATCTACCCCTTTATCGTGCTGTTAGGCGGCCAATTGTAAGTCGCACTCCAGGTATCTTAGTCTTTCATCCTTTTTACCAAAGCCTTCTAGATTCGAGGCTGTATTCTCCGAGGTGATATAGTCCAGGAATGGCTTCGAGATGGAGCGCAATATGGCGAGGAAGGACCGGTATTGAAACTTGACCCTCTGTTTATTCAGACTGCCGCTCTCCGATCGAAGTCCCTGAAACTCTTTCGTCAAAAGAATGTCAGCCGCTTTCTACAAACGAACAAAACATATATTGTGGCAGAGGCCCAAAACCTCAACGATGCCCTGGCATGTTGGGTCCAAGATCTTCCCGGAGAATGGCAATTTTCAACACATTGTGTCGAAGCGTTTTCAGAAACACCGAGTATAGATTTTTTGTACAATGATACTGTTTATTCTTACACGACACACGGACATGCAGCTGTTTGGATACGTTTCCTAGCTGTTCGACTTATTGTTAGCAGTATCCTCCTGAAGTTGCTTTCTGCTCTTCCCCAAGAACCAACAATCAGGGAACAAGTCGAATGCATCCAGCAGCATATCAATCTGTTGGCGACCGAAATGTGCTGCAGTATTCCCTTCTTCTTCACCTCGAACGCCTTATATCACAAGTTCGAATCATCAACGTTCAATATCACCGACAAAATGGCCTCACCCGAGATCTTACCAAAACTTGCAACACTTTTATCTTGGCCATTGTCTGTAGCTGTCAGCACAACCGCTGTTCCGGCGAAGCAGAAAGAGTGGTTGAAGCATAAGCTGAAGATCGCTGCGAGCGTTCAAGGAGATGCTGTAGTTCAATCTATCGCCGAGTCAGAAGAGTTCAAATTCTAGGTTGCCATGGAAAGTTGTTGCACCACTTAATTGCGCCCAGTCTGCGGTAGATGGACGTTGAGCTCGCCGATCGGAATGCTGCTTTCATGAGTTACTTCCTCGAAAGCACAATATTATAGCACAGATTCGCAAATCCCAAGTAATGATCGCTCTGAGCTCAGCTCCTGGTGTGTTCTCTTCTATATCACTATCTTTTCCCAGCTGATGAATTATGTTAGAGCATCTCAGGCAAGATAATCAGCATAACCACCCTCTCCGTGGCCTTTACCAAGTCCTCTCCTGTTGCCTCTTTCGCCGGACCTAAGCCATGCGCAATGGTTACCTGTCGCAGCCCAAAGTACCATACACGAGCATATTGCTGCCATCGTCTTAGCAATTATAGAGGCTTGTAATGAATCCGTTAGCTTTGGGCTGCAATTTCGTGGCTATGCGGGAGCAATTCGGATGACATGATGAAGTTACGAGAAGGGTGAATCGAAAGATGAGCCAAAAAAAATTTGTTTGCTTTACCCAAACTCAACTCTGACTGAAGGAAACTTGTTGGTACTTACATCACAGCTACTTGAATGTGCTTCGTCACAGCCATAGAATACATCTATGGCTTTTCCTCGGGTCTAGTAGCCCCTACTTCACTATGACCCCTAATAAATTCCCATCCCTACACCTTCTCCTGGTGTGCACCCGCTACGGAGACTTAGCAGTGGAAAGGGTTATACATACCGCCCAGACGCCCTGGTCTTCAACTGTTGTGGAGGATCAACACGAGGTGCGCTGAGCCACGGTTTGAATCTCCTGAGTGAAACGAGAGGGACAAGAGACAAGTTTTAGACTTAAGTCTTAGACTTGCCGATGCCATCAGTGACTCCCAGGATACCGTGCTTAGAGTGTGTAGGGCAGTCTCGAGCGTAATGGACCTGACCATCTACCACTCCGGAGGTGTTGGCTGGGAGTTGTTAGCAAATGTGTGCTTGGATGTGAATTACGGAACTTAGCCACTCGGCCACAGAGTTGAGAAGAGTAAAGGTGGTCGCGTTTCGCTTGTTTGAAAGTATATAGGAGCGTTTGGCGAGATGGTAAAGTGAAGCGGAGCCGACCTTCAGATCGTGACCGATGCGCCTGTGACCTCTCTTGAAGATGAATAGGCATACAAACCTCTTGAACTAAAACGAAAAACAGATGACACGCAATTAGGGGAAGCTGTGGGTTGTCTTTGGGTGTCATCAACCTGTCCTTCTAACCCCAAAGTGTGTTATCAAGGTTGAATTCTGGATGAGATATTCTTCCCTATCACTTCTCAATTTTCGCACCACCAGCGACTCTGCACGCCATCCTCAGCCCTATCTTCCTAATTCTCTGACATATTTTACTTCTCGTCAAATCTGAAATCAAGTTTTCCCAGAAGGCTGCACCTTATTCGAAATCTTGTCTCCTTCTTTGGTGTGACGATCTCTGCAAACCTTGCCAATATTTCCTTCCACTCCTTTCATACAGGTCTACGAGGACTATAACGATTTGATGCCTCATTGTTCTCTTGACATTTCTCATGATAAGGCTACTCACTTACCACTCATTGAAAGTGAGAGCCGCGCTAGAAACAACAGAATACCTGCCTCTTTCCAACTTCCTCTAAACTTTCAAATATCCTCACCATCTACCTCACCTTCCACTCCGTCCCTATAAACCTCGGCGGCACCCACTCCCTACCCATCAACCCCCTTCTCCTCAAAACCTCCAGAAAACATCTAGCAGCCTCCCTAACATACCACCTAAAACAAACATTTTCCACCGGCGCAGCCATCCCAAGCCTGCCAGTCGGATCAACCAACACAGGCATCTCATAACTCAACCTCTGGTCCTGCGGTATACTCACACGGTCAAACACATATAGCGTTTGCAGGCTCAAATCTCGCAGTAGCGTCCAGTTTGGTGTTTTATGAGCAGTAGATACCAGTGAGGGCTGAAAAACATCAGTTATCTGCGCAACGCTTACCAGCATCGTGAAGGACGGCTTCAAAGTGCCGAGATGTCGGATCTCGTGGTTTTCAGAGCGAGATAGGAAGGCTGGGATATCGAGCTGGTCGAGGGAGGCGATAAAGAGGATGTCTTTGCTTGGGCGGATGTAGATTGGCTTCAAGGGTTTGGGCTCAGGTTTTTTGGTAATTGTTTGGTGGGGGTTGGGTGTTAGAGTAGATGTGGGGAGGTAAACAGCCTTTACGTCTGGGAGGTAGCGGAGAGGCCCGCAGACTGAGAGGATGGTAGATGCGGGGCTGATGGCTTTGAAATATCTAGAAGGCGAGAGCTCTGCTTCGATTATTGGTGGCAGGGCGTCAAGTGCTGTGTTCCAGATTTGCATTTGGATCTCTCTTGGAAGACGGGGGAAGAGTTGGAATATTGTAAGCCCGGAGGTGAGGGCTATGCTGTTGCCTAATGGAGCCATGGGACGAAGTGCTGGGATGTCTGGCTTTCTTTTATCAACTTACTTCTTCTTCCAGGAGTTGGTGATGGTCTATAGTTTGAGCTTGGAAACGAGAAAAATTCTATTGAGGTCGAGGACAGTGTTAGGCAGAATTCAACGCTAGCACATGATCCCTGCCTCACCTTGGGAATTATTTGATGCCAAACACTGCAAAGTTCCAAAACCACCGCTTTATGTGATCGAAAGTAGCGTCGTTCGTAGGAGAAAGGTGCTATGCATACCAGTTTGACGTTCACATAAGATCCGAAGAAATTTTAGAAAGGCCGTTTCTTCGAAGTGTTCACATTGAAATAAGCGAGGAAGCCCCTGAAAACTGGACAAGTCGAAGGCTGGATCAACAATATCATGAACGTCCAACATAATATCTGATCCATGGGAATTGTGTAACTTGAAAGCCTGCGTAAGTTTTAGGAATTGAAAGTGAAAACGTCCTGAGAATGAAGTGTATAGATCAAAAACTAAAGCTAGCTGTCCCAAAGACTCCGTCCTTTATTCGTCATTCGCCATCAGTATTCGAATTCTCTACGGTGCCTCTCCCAACTCGTACATTCGGTTATCAAGTTCTCTCCTCTCGGTCTTCTCTCCTCCGCACCTCTCTTCGCAGCACGATCAGCCCTCACATTCCCTCGAATACCCGCGTGACCGGGAACGTGGCGTAGTTGGAGCTCGACATTGAGTTCACTCAACTTCTCTGCCGCAATGACACCTGGCCCAACTAGTTCTACTCCACGTGGAACCTTCTTTAACCTGTCTAGATTCTTTCTCCATTTTAGAAAGTGCCTCAAAGCAGACTCACAGTCGGAGTAAATGCAAACACTGCTTGGCCTCTTCCCCACATCCAGATCACAACAACGCTCCCAGGCAACCTCAATTGCCTTTGAAATGGCGTAGATTTCAAGCATATAGGACTTTTCAACTCTAGGTATTACTTTTCCTCGAACGCCCCGAGCCCGCTCCATCCACGTCTCTGCCGAAGTGGCATAGACGACGCCGATACCACAGCCGCCGTTCAGGAGATGGGAAGCATCAGTCCAGTAGACGTGTCGGTTCTTTGCAAAACCAAAGTTGGTCTCGCTTGCAGCGATAGCAAAAGCCATATCCCTGGTATCCAGGATGACGTCGCCCATGAAGATTTTGCTTTTAAGGCGTTGACGGATCTTGCGTGCCGTCTCTTGGTGCGCTTGTTGCTGATCGAGAGGAGTAGGATATTTTCTTGTTTTGCCGGTTTCAATGGCTTTCGTTGCTTCGCAAAGACCGCAGCCCTCGCAGCTTGGTAGCTTCTGCTTTTGGAGAGCTTCTTGCTGTTGTTGATGTGTCCGTCGAGCCTTTCGAGCAATTCGGGACGGGCGAACCATGATGTTGGTAGGTGTAGGTGAAGAGAACGGTGTTCACATGTACTTAGGCGGGATTTGTGAATGATGCGAAACAGAAAAAGTTCCACGTCTCATTTTTCATGAGATTGAGGGAAACCGGAAAAGTTTCTGCCCAGTCCAGAAGGGAATTTCATGGCAACGGAGGTGGAAGACTACCCCAAGAACGGGGACTAGTTTCGGCCCGGACCACAAGTCACTGACCCTTTGCCGCTTCCAAGAACAGCAGCTGCGAGGGAGCTAGCTCTATACAATTCAGAGCGTCCTTTAGAGTTTTATGATTGATATCATCTCTAGCTTAACTAAACCTGACGCTCATATCGTATGCTTGTTTTTGCGAAATTGAGAATGATCAGACATGGACTCGGTCAAACAGATCTCGATCTGGGAAATCAGAAGGAAAAGTTGACGGAGATCGCAACAAAGTACGGGGTATTGGTCGCAGCGAATGATACATGATCCTCTTAAACTTGAGGAGTTTTGGCCTTCCCGACATCAGCCTTGCTAAATCTTTCATAACCGATGAAGAGAATGATGACTGCGGCGGCTTCAACGAGAGGCTTCGGATTTTCAGATGGGAGTCCAAAGCAAACGAAAAGAAAACCACTGGCTTGTGGCTCCTTTCCAAACTCCCAGAACAACGACGAGAATTCGTCTCCAAGAGCTCAGCCTTGGGGACACGCGACATGTCTTTGAACATCGGGCTGAAGGAGATGAGCCACATGGCGTGACCCACCAATTAGGTTATGGGAATTCTTAGCGCTCTGTTTGACATTGAAACCATGATTCAGAAAAATGTTCACGCAACCTTGCTTTTTTTTCCCGGAAACAATTCAGGAGGCTGGGGTTACAACTGAGATGACGGTTAAGATCTGCAACATAACTGACAGGCAGTCTTTGTTTCCGATTGATCGGAAGATTTATAAACGGATCCTCAAACGTCAGGTGTTTGAGATGGCTAGCGGTCACGTGCCATTGACCCACCTCGCCGCCTCCTGGAGATCTCTCCAGATTGGCTGGATTATGCGCTGAAGCTTTCACCAGAAACATCGACGTCGATCTACTCTCTTCTCTTCGGATGAAGTCAGAAACACCAAGAACGTGAGCTCTTGGGCCTATATGACAGGCTTGGCAGAAATACAGTACGAGTAGAAGAGACGATCTTTGCGCCTCGATGCTGCAGCCAACTGCCATCGGCAGATGACGTTACAATTTCACGAGGGACTTAAAAATAGACGCAAGGGTGCTGTGCATGCAGGGGAAGAATCTCGCATCCTCGCCGCTGGATTGAACTTGGTAGGATGAGCGAATTGCTTCAATCAACCTGACCTGCTTCCTGATACCCGCGCAAATTCAGTAGTATAGAATTTTAATATGATCACTTGCGCAGATGACCAAATTTTGCACACGAGCTTGCTGTGAACAGAACGTCTGGGAGAGATTGAGAGTGGGCTTACCCCTGAAGCTAACAGAGCCTTTCACCACCCGCAGCCGCATGCTGATCATGATACGAAGAACCGCTCCTTTGTACCTCTGCCATTGTTTTCGACGTGCGAGACTGCGACCTGGGAATTTTCAGTCATCAGCATCTCTGCTCTGCAACTTCAGCATCTTTCGACCGTTGAAGTCGTGAAAAGTCCGAAACGTCGTACGGTCGAGGGTACCTCGCTGCGCTTTCTGCAAGCCTCACAGGTACGGGAGCGAGGGCTGACAAGGGGGCCGCCTGTCAAATTCAAGGTTCGAGTTCTTGGCGTTCGTCCCTATCCAGCGCCTCCAACTCGCCTCCTCTATCGCCAACATCCGGAGTCTTCCTTGATCAACGACTATTCAACCTCACTTCGTCCTTCGACACGCCTCCCACGCTCGTTTTCTTCTTTCAGCTCGCACTCGCACTCGACTTGACGTCTCGTTCGATAGTTTTGCTCTTGCTTCTTGCTTCGTTTCTGGCTCGAAAGGATCGAACTCACCCCCCCCCTTCGCAGCCCGCCAAACCACACATTCCGAACTTCTCTGGACGCACGATCAGCGCAGGACCCTCGCAGACTCAGAGACAAGCTTCTTGAAGCTTATATTTATTGTATCGAACCGCTTCGCCCACTTCTTTCCTCGCGATCCCACCCACCACACTTCGACGCGAACGACCTAGCAGATGATAGGCACGTTTTGGATATCGTGACCTTTACTTTCCCCCCATATCTTCATAATGGCTTCGAACGACTCATTACGGCCTCAACGGCCGCCGTACATAACTGTTAACTCGGGAAGTGGTGGAAACATACTCGAGAGCATGCGATCAGACAGTTCACATTCTTCAATACCAGATACGCCAGGAACGCCAGGCTACTCCAGACAGTTATTACCTTCAGATAGATCGGTCTCTGGTGGATCATCGCGGCGGATAGCTGGTCCTTCGCTATACAGTTCACCGAGTGTAGCAGCGTCTACAGAGATGTTACTCCCACCTACGAGAACACGGGTTGCGCGACCATACCAAGATGTGCCCGATAGCTACTCACGCTCTACCTCAGCGATGTCGTCACGGCGATCAAGTTTTAGCTCAGATGCAGGTAGTCTAAATAGTCGAGGACCGTTTGCTTCTCCGTTCGACGATTCGAGAGCTCCCTCGAGAGCAGGGAGTGACGACGACAACGTAAACACACAAACGGTGTCCGAGAAGTACAATATTATGCCATCTGATGGTTTGCTGCTCTTTCCAGAAGATGTAGAGAAGGACGATTATTTACACAACCCGGATCCGAATGACAAAGACCGAGAAAAGTGTGACGTATTTTCCAAGAGAGGGATGATGAATATTGGAGGTCTGGCGTTTATTACAATTGGAGTGCTGATTTTATTCGTTGGATACCCAGCCTTGTATGGCTCCTTTCATGGCTGTTGATGCTTGAAACTAACGGCGAATAGAACATTCGCGCGAAAACTAACCCCACCAACAACTGCTACCTGTGCAACCAACCCTGATTGTTTATCGGACAAGATGGGTCTGCTTAAAAACCAAAGGGTTGGATTGATAGATCCTGATACACCACAATCCGCCTATACCAAGACAGACAATGATGGAAACACTCTAAAATTGGTGGTAAGTTTACAATGGCTAGGTGATCTGGCACGTGCTGACTTGGTAGTTCTCTGACGAGTTCAACACGGATGGACGCACGTTTTACGAGGGTGACGACCCGTATTTCCAGGCAGTGGATCTTTGGTATGGTGTCACGGTAGATCTTGAATGGTATGACCCAGATGCTGTAACAACCGCCAACGGAACACTCAATCTCAGATTCGACGCCTTCCAAAATCATAACCTCAATTACCGATCCGGAATGGTGCAGTCGTGGAATAAGATGTGCTTCAAAGGAGGTCGACTGGAAGCAAGTGTTTCACTACCCGGAAGTGGAGACGTAGAAGGCTTTTGGCCAGGTTTTTGGGCAATGGGCAACCTTGGAAGGCCTGGATATGCGGCCACAACGGACGGCCTATGGCCCTACAGCTATCACGATGAGTGTGATGCTGGAATTACCGCAAATCAGAGCTCTACCGACGGAATCAGCTGGCTCCCCGGAATGAGGTACCCAGCCTGTACCTGCAGTGGTCAAGAACATCCCTCGCCGGGAATCTCACGTTCGGCACCGGAAATTGATGGTATAGAAGCCAGTGTTGCCTTTATGGGTCCTGGTACAACCGAAGGAGCCACTGGTGTGGCATCTCAGTCCTTCCAGATCGCCCCATTCGATATCTGGTACACCCCCGATTACAATTACATGGAGGTCTACGACAATGCGGTAACATCAATGAACAACTATAAGGGTGGGCCATATCAGCAAGCCATATCAGCCTTGTCTTGGCTGAACAATGAGTGGTACGATGGGAATGCATATCAAACTTATGGTTTCGAATACACTCCAGGTGGTTCAGGTGATGTGAGCTGGTTCGTTGGAGATGATTATACTTGGAAGATCGACCACCGAGCACTTCGACCAAACGGGAATATCGGCCAGCGAGTGATGCCAGAAGAACCAATGTCTGTTATTATGAATTTCGGCATGTCAACCAGTTTCGCAACCATATTCATGCCGAATATTGCCAAGCAGCTGCCGGCTACCATGAGATTCGACTACATCCGAATCTACCAAGATCCAGACAATGTGATGATTACTTGTGATCCTCCTGGATATCCAACAACTTCCTTTATCCAAGATCACCCTGAGCCTTGTAAGTCCCTTTTCGAACTAAACAAAAGTCACGCCACTAATTCTGAACAGATGCAAACCCCAACATCACAAGCTGGAGCGACACGGCCTACGAATGGCCTAAAAACAGTCTTGTCGACGGCTGCTCAACATGATCCTCCACCATTTCATAAGTCGATACACCCTGTACATACGAATCTCACATTCTCATCAACCACGATCGAGAAGTGGTATGACCTCATACACCACACATAAATCACATCACATCACGCGGAAAAGACCATAGAACGGCGGACACACCTCACATCATCACAGCCCTTCTAATCACATTAGATTTCATCAAGTCATTGCACGGAGTCGGCGTTCACACACACACACATACATTCTTCATCAGCATCTGAGAGGCTGTTTCCACAAGCGATTATACCATACACTAAATACCATTGCTGCTTCATTTTCCTTTGTTTTTTTTGTCAACGCTACACTGGTTACAGAGCGTTGGGTAATGGGCTGATAAATATCTGGATTGGATTGTACTGGGTTGGAATAGAAGGTTGGAAAGAGCTCTAGATGAGTTTCATTGTGGATTGCGAATTCGGTTTTGGCGATAGAATACGAGGGAAGACGGCCTTTTATGATAATTGATAGATGGCTTGGAACGAGATTCCGGATAGAGAGAAGAAAGCCGCAAGGATGGCGCCTCTCGGTGCCGATTGAGGTAAAGATACTAGTAATAAAGAGTATCAAGATAAATCAGTTCAACTTCGAGTGTTTTGATGCTTGAGCGTGAGTGAGGCTCCGTTCCTTGTCCTCTCTCCAAAGCTCGAAACTTCTTGCGATTCGAGTATCGAGAAGCGAGTTCCATCACTAAACGAAGAACCTTTGAAGTATGGACTTCATAAGCTAGAACTCCGTGTCGCCTTCTCCGATGGAGTTATCCACCCTTTAGCTACCAAACGTAAAAATCTCGTGAGAATATTACCCCTATCCCACCGATAAATTTAAGCGAGGATTTATAAAGGGGTTGTTTTCAAAGTCACATGTCCCTTTTCGTCCAATCCAAGCGGACCTAAGCACTTGACCTCTGTATTGAAGCATAGCCGGGCTATAGAAAGCTTTTTCTCTCTCAGCTCTGGGCGTAACTCTAAACTCAAGCCGAGTCCATCAGCTTCTGGTTTAGGATTGGGTGATGATAAGAACGGGATACATTCTTATTGTCGATGTGTTCTTAGACGGTAAATGCATTCATCTTGGCTTTAAGACCAGTATCTCGGTCGGTGTTATGCTTCCATGCACTTTGAGGTAAGCAGGGTTTTGGTGTTCTAGCTAGGCAGCCCCTATGTTCGAGACTGTCCGAGTGCGTCTGTGAGTACATCCTTCAGAGGGCCGCTTGTTGTGGTTTGAATAACCTCAAGTTCCAGCCTCGCACAGCCACCAACGGCGATGCACGAGGCTTGCATTGCGAAATCTGGTGTGCGTTGTTGGTTCGCTTAATAGCATCTCTATCGAGGTCGATCACATTGGGAATCTCAAAATGGAGACGGATATGTTACACAGATGTTTGTATTTGTCTTTCCCACAGTGTGGAAGATGGGTATTCCTCAGATACCTTGGACAAAGTTATTGAGACTTTACAAGAAACGCTATAAGGAAATTGTTAGACTATTACAAGAAGTTGTACTCTTTCAAGGATTGAGAGGGTGTATTACCTTCGCTCGAGGGACGCGAGGTAATGTGTAGCTCAGGATATCATGATCTGCTCAGTACGAAGTACAGTGCGCAGTTAATGGCAGAGTGTGCTTCGAAACGCTATACCACCTAAGAACCTAAGAGGTGTCCAGTTTTGAGAGCCAGTTGATCACCATCATAGCCTCAACCAGTGCCACGCCCTCCCCAAAGTGCTCTCCATCTGGTGTCGACGCTTGCATTGTCAGATTGTAAAAGCTTAGTACATCGAAGTGGTTCGCCTCGACTACCCTAAATACCTGCTCCTGATACTGCCAAACCCCTGTATTTCTTTCCTTTGGCAAACCAGCCGCTTTTTCAGTACCTAATGCCGGTGGGCCAAGGAATAACATGGGGATGTTGCGTTCAGCTCCGGCAGCAAGAGCATGCCATTCCTCTACTGCTCGGGTTGTGGTTGGGACGTCGTAATTGGAGCTGCGGCTGAAGGAGAAAACTAGAGGACTTGGTTGCCATGGATTCGGTTTCGAGTAAGTGAGATCTTTGAAGAGAGCCTGTGATGTGGTGGATGCTGGTGTGCTCTCGACACGGATGTAAGCATGGGGAATTCCTAGCATCATGCTTGTGAGCACTGCTCTGAGGATGTGCAAAAATGATGACTTACGCGAACAGAAATATGGACTTCCTTTTTGATTACCACCGTTCTTCTTGACTTCTTCCCAATTCTTCACACCATACCCCGTACATTCAGCGTTGAGGAATTGTTCGTCACATTTGCAATTCCTTCGATCCTGATCGGACATAATCCACTGCTGTAGCCCACCGAATGACAGATCCTCTCGAAGCAATACGTTGAACGCAGTGTAGACTGACTGTACCAGCTCATCTCCAATGAATGTGATGGCATTGAAGCGCTCGAGTATCATGCATATCTCCGGTGTGGAGAACCATCTGTATGTGCAACCTACTCGTGTTAGTCTGCACCTGACATTTTGTATCTACCAAAGATTGATGGCAAATTGCGTTCTCTCACTTACCCTTGCCAACGTAAGGCTCGTCCCAACCGTGTCTTCCCCCACTACTAAGAGCTTCCAAGAGGGCCGCTCTGTTCTTACAGAACGGGGAGACTTTGGGCTTCGTGGGCCATGGCGCTAGATAGATCTCCGATTGAATTATTCCGCAGTCGTGACTTCCTGCAAAATGCTTGATTGCACTAATTCTTGTCAGCTAAAGCTCTGCCAACCCCATAAACGCTGTAACCTTGATCTACCATCCCAGAGGTAAAAATAAAACTTACTCTTCTCCAGCCTCAACAATCATATATTGTTGACGAGGAGATGAAGCGCTATTGGAAGCTCCGAAGAAGTGAAGTATCGGTACCCAGAGTAGTACGTAAGCTAGTGGGACGAAAACGAGTATTGCCACGACAGCACGAAAGATGGGTCCACGAGAGGTGACAACAATTTTGTCGAGTTTCATGGATATCCATGAGGTCGAGACTCTTGGTGCGAGCGCCATGTTGCTGATGTTGTCTACAAAGAAATTGGAGACTGGAAAGAGGAGATGAGTGATTGACGAGGGTTTCCATTTTAAAGGAAGAACGCTCTCGTGCCTGCCTACCTCAGCAGTACCACAATACTTCAAGACTCGTTGTCACTCAATCGCTCCTTCTCCATCAAACCAACGCCAGTCCAAACATACCACATTGTTCGATACTTCTGGTGAGACTTCTCTAGCAGCCAGCAGCGAGCAGCGGCAGCGGTAATAGGTATGAAGCGTCAAGTTGGACCACAAAACGTACCCGGAGGGCAAGCAAAATCATATCGAAGACTGTTAATAACTCAAGAATGATATTTGAGAACAACCAGGAAACTTCATGAAACCTCGAGTCACGTGTTTTGCCACGTACTTTACTCCCCCGTGAGCTGACCACAAATAGATGGCGGAGAGAGCGAGGCACTCAGCCTTCAGCTCGCAGCTTCGTCCCAAAGGGCAACAAGACAACCTCGAAAGGGGCTCGTCATATGACTCCCGAGATTCTCCGTCCCAGCGCGCAAGAGCCGAAAATACCCACCACCGCTGTCCCGAGGTAAAAGAAGCCAGACAGACCACAGTGCTGAGAACATCGACTCAGATGCTCCTGAAATCTCAGCCCAGGGCATGTGCATGACCATTGATGGACGAACGGAATGTTTGTGAGCAGATCAAGGTCGCGTGAATAGAAGGTTGAAAGGTTGAAAGGGAGAAGAAAGAAAAGCTAGCCTTGGCGAAGAAAACCCACCGCTTCTCGCCGCCCAATCGAGCAAGAGTGCGGGGAGACAGGGGGGCATGAGCCGATATCCTTGAAGCCGAACGGTGGGCGACTGTGACTCTGCTCTGCTCGTGTGCTTCACGTTCTCTCCGTCTCTTGCTCCTGGATATTGTCTATTTTTCAATTGCACTGCGCCTCTTACTCAATTGCTCGCCCAGCCTCATTGTCGTTCCCCTTACAGTGTTTTTGCTTATTCTGGTAGCCTCGGCATCCCGCGATCGAATTAACTCGATAAAGCTCTGCGTCATATCCAAGAGTCAGACGCCCGGTCAACATCAGCTCATGGCAGGCGAGAATTCTCAACATCGACGGATCTACAACTGTTCTTCATAGGCCTGAGGGCCAACAGTAACATTCAGGATGTCGTGGAAGAAGACGGATATGCTGATGGACACCATCCGTCATTATTCAGGTTTCCCAGCAACTGGCGTGAGCTTGCGGCAGATGGTCCAATTCGGGGAGAGGCCCTCGACAGGTAACTATGATTCCGATCCCAAAGGAGAGGTCTTTCAGAGTTATCCTTGCTAACATGGGATTGCCATCAGGTACTCTGTTTCGTGCGTCGCAATTCCTCTCCGAAGAACTGCCCATACGGCTTGCACACCGCGTACAAGAGCTTGGAGACCTTCCCGATGGATTGAACGAGATGCCTTCGATTAAGAAAGTCCAGGACTGGTACGCCCAGTCATTTGAAGTAATACACACCTCTTTCTAGCTCAAATACACAGACACGACTGCTGACATGTGATGCAGGAGATCACGACCCTCCCACGGCCACAACTCTCGAAGGATGTACGAGATCGGCTCATGAAGCCCGCCAAGCAGTCCGGCAGATCATCGAAAATCCTCGCGGAAGCTACAAAGAATCCAAGCGTGGCGAACGGGCAATATACATCTTCGCCTTGGCAGAATGGCAATGGTAATGGAAATGGAAATGGGAACCAAGAAAAGAAAGGTTCAGCAAGACGATATTTTGCAACTGTGGAAGATACGGAGGATTGGCCTCCAGAGCTGCATGACTACAACCAACGATTTGCTTCAACGTTGAACCACATTAAACGGAGACACGACAGTGTGGTGACAACAGTGGCACAAGGCATTCTGGAATACAAACGAAAGCGGCAACGCATGCAGATCGATAACAACATACAATCATTCCTCGACCGATTTTATATGTCACGTATTGGAATTCGAATGCTCATTGGACAACACATTGCTCTGACAGACCAGAGTCACCATAAAGACCCATCATATGTGGGAATCATATGCACAAAGACAAATGTCCGAGATCTAGCTCAAGAAGCAATTGAGAACGCCCGTTTTGTGTGCGAGGACCATTATGGCTTATTCGATGCACCCAAAGTTCAGTTGGTCTGCCCTCCAAACCTGAATTTCATGTATGTCCCTGGACATTTATCACACATGCTATTCGAGACTTTGAAGAATTCCTTACGAGCGGTGGTCGAAACGCATGGTCAGGACAAGGAAGATTTCCCAGTGACCAAAGTCGTTGTAGCAGAAGGGAAGGAAGACATCACCATAAAGATCTCAGACGAAGGTGGTGGGATTCCTCGAAGTGCAATACCTCTGGTATGGACGTACATGTATACGACTGTAGACACGACGCCGAGCTTGGATCCAGATTTCGATAAGAGCGATTTCAAAGCTCCAATGGCTGGATTCGGGTATGGATTACCCATATCGAGATTATACGCACGATATTTCGGAGGAGACTTAAAGCTGATAAGTATGGAGGGGTAAGTCTCTTCCGATCGTTTCAACATTAGATGAAAGCTAACAGTGTCTGTTCTTCAGATACGGTACAGACGTCTACCTCCACCTCAACAGACTGTCTAGCTCCTCGGAGCCTCTGCAATAACAACCAGCAGTCATGAGGGGCTCGGGGTATTCTGGTCCCGGGTCACAAGGATTGACGATGGGGTGGCGAAAGCAGATGAATCTCAAGCTGCGGCATTCTCGCGAGGTCACGGAGCGGAAGCAGGTCGGTGACGCCGAGAGCATGGTTAACGAGGGCTCGAGCGCTTCTGGGCACCATGGCTTCTTCAAGGGCGAGGGCGGTGAAGTGTAAATGAAGCTTTGGATGAGGGATAGTGCCTTTTGTACATATTGTGGAGACGGAGTTTGAGATGTGGAGGCATGGTGAAAGAAATGGGAAACATGGAGTGATATTATGGCAAATTGAAGTCTTATTCAAGACTTGATAAATCGAATTTTCAAACAGGCTTGCAATTGAACTTCTCGCATTGATTTATATACTAATATGCCATAATAATTTGAGAAAGCCCCCGAACGCCGAGGGCTCAATGCTATGTAAGAGACGCCGATCTGCCTAACTCTAAGGAAAGTAATATGTATAGCAAAGACAGCTAAGCCTTGTACAATGTATCTAAGAATCCACTCGCCAGCTCAACCACCACGCTCTTGTTTGGCAGACTGCCAGCAACACCATACAGGGCCGCACTATCACCCACACTCTTCCCTTTCGCCCCCTTGCCCTCCACGATCCGCACCCTCTCTTTCTCCTTCTCGCCCTCAATCACCGCCTCGAGATCGCCCACGAGCTTCTCCCACACCTTAACAATAGGCAGCGTGACCGCTACATGAATAGCAGGCGGGCTCTGCAGCGAATTCAGATGCCATCCCTTGGCAGTCATGGCATCAGCAATATCGTAGATATCAAGCGTCTTCGAGCTGAACGCCACGACAGACACTAACGGATGACCAAGGACTTCCAAGTCGTTGTTCAACCCGGGATTCTCCTCGATGGCGGAAATAATCTTCTTCGTTGCGCCGACGATCGAGGAGCAGGCTTCGATGTAGCCTGCTTCGCCTACGGTCATCAGGGAGGCCCAGCATCCAGCGATTAGAGCACCGGGGCGGGATCCAGCGATGGAGGGGGAGGCGTACACGCCGCCGGACCAATCGGGCGAGATGAAGTATTGGTAGCTTCGCAACGACGTGTCGCGGTACAGAACGGTAGAGTTTCCTTTGGGCGCAAAGCCGTACTTGTGCGTATCACAGCTGATGCTAGTCACGCCTTTGAGTCTGAAGTCGAACAGCTCCGTTTCAAATCCAGCCTTTTCCAGGAACGGGACGAGGAAGGAGCCTAGACAGCAGTCGACGTGTAGAGGGATTCTGCGTTTCACGGCAAGCTTGGAGAGAGCGGTGATGTCGTCAATTATTCCGTGGGGGAAATTGGGTGCTGAGCCGACGAGGAGAACGGTGTTACTGTTAATGAGGCGGGACACACTTCGGATGTCAACTTGGTAGTTGGGTGCTGGGCAGGCGACGAGGTGAACTTTGATGCCGAAGTAGGACCCGGCTTTGCGGAAGGCTGTGTGACCAGTTTCTGGGAGGATCCTGCCTATAGTTAGTACATAAAGATTCTAGAAAGGCGTGCAACATACATCTCTGGTTCGGTTACACCTCTCTCAGCATAAGCCTTCTGTCTTGCACTTAAGCATGCCATTAAAATCGACTCTGTCCCTCCACTCGTAGTAACTCCGGCTGCTCCAGATGGAGCATTGAATAATGCCAAAACCATTGAAACAATCTCCGCCTCCATCTTCCGTACCCCGGGGAATACATCAGGATGGATTGGATTCGCCACCGTGAACTTGCCAAACGCTTCCGTCTGAATCTTTATCAAAGCGTCTCCACCATGATAGACAGCGCCAGAAACAAAGCCATCTTCCCATCTGGTATGATCCATCTCGGCCAAGGTCGCCAGCTCCTTCAAGACCGTCTCCTCCGACCATCCCTCCTTCGGCAAGTTCAAATATCGCACAATTCCTGGTCCGGAAGGAACAAGCTTTGCCTGCACCTTTGCAATAGCTTCAGAGACCTGCTTCTGAACTTGCGATCGCACACCCGGTGCTCGCAGAAAGAGGCCATAGAGGTTGCGTCGGATGGCAATATACGCATCTGCGAACGTCCCAAACACACCTCGGCCCTTGAGCTTCAGTAATCCCTTCCGACTCCATCGCAGCAGGAAAAGGAAGAACACAATGTTGCGGAATCTAGTTAAAGCAATCAGTATACGCTCTGCTATGGTGATAATATGATGACGACCAGGGTCTGCTGCAACAAGGGGAAGCTCACAAGTCGATGTTTAGAGACAACAATTGGCTGCTGGAGCCACCTTTCTTGACAGTGAAGCTGTTGCGCAAGCTCACGGGCATCCTCGATGTTCCGGGCATCGTGGGCGGTTGCTCGAAGATGCGTTGACTTGATGGGAGAAGCTTGTTCAAATGTTTCTGGACGGACCAAGAAAGTGGGATGCAAGATGCACTCGACAGGGATTGGACCGAGGTTTCGTCACATGGAAGCTACCGGTGTCCCAAACAGGAGACTCTTTACAAGATTCTTCTTTGCCTCCGGGGCAGAATACGGACTTGGATACCATGCGGACGGGAATCTTGGGGCCTTGCAGAGACGGAGTCGGTTGAACCCTTTCCGTTAATTTTCATTGGATGAAAGGTGGAGAAGGCGGAGAAAGGAGAGTTACACGAATGCGGTGGACGGCATTTCTTCAGCCTTGCCTTAGAGAATCGGCAAGAAGCAGATGTCAAGTCGTCGATCCGCTGCTTGACTTCCATTACTACTTCTAACTTGACTAGTAAAGTAAGCTGTGATGCTTCCGCCATCCAACAGACCATCCACTCGATCCTCGGCGAAGCAGACTCGTCCACTCCTCATAATCAAACAGTCCTCTCGACTGTGTGGGTAATGTAATGTTGTACAAGGAGAGCAAAGATTGCTCCATCCAATTCCCTCAAACGCCATGTCTATAGGATACAATTCCTCATGCAGATGCTATTGCAAAATAACAGGCACTGATTGAGATATCTTCAACCTGCCTCGTACTCCGAAACGCCGCCGTTCTTTCTATCTTTCTCGTTTGCTCGTCGTAGATCGTCAGGGTCCCGAGTACCCTGGTAGCATAAATTTGGACTCAGGTGAGGGGAGAATAAGTTGTCATCGTCCACGGAAAACAGTCTTCCACTGTCTCGAGAAAGGTTCTGCCTCTGCAGCACAATCTCGCCCGCCTTTATCACACCCCGCAAATCGAATCACGAGGTCTCCATCCTTGTAAGTTCCATCGCCAGCAGCGTCTGCTTTGCTGTAGGCATTCATGATGCGCTGAGGTATGAGCGCGAGCTTTGATAGTATTGTCGGATGCCATTGGACGATGTGCTCCTGATTACTGTTAATACTCTGACAAAGCGCAAATATGGAGAGAACTCACCAAAGCATGGGTATCTGCCTTCTGGAAGTTGTAGGATCGGTATAATGGGTCGAACCAGGTATCCAAGAAGAATTTACTCCATTCTCCTCTGCGGATGATGAAACTCCCTTGCGCTAACCCATCCTTGTCCTGAGTAAGAACGAAATCGACTTGGTTCCCTTTCAGATGTCCGAATGTCTTGATGACACTGTCGGGCGGTACAATCGATTGATCTCTGATCATTAAAGCTTCTAATCGCTTCGGATTCATTATGTGTCCCTCCACTGTCAAGTCGGGGTTCATAATCAACGAATTCTGGTCGAGGTACCACATATAGGTGCTGTGGGGGAATTTGGTGAGGGCATGTCGGATGGCAGGGACTCGAGCCCAAGAATTTGGAGATCCATTTAATTCGTAGTCTTTCGCGGAAGGGAAAAACGTTGTGTATCCTGTCCTCGATCAGCATTCCGCGCCCTCAAACGCGCCCTCACCCACTTACCATGCTTCCTCGCATACTCTATCCTATTATCCTTGATGTTGTTTATATATTCCTTGCTATAGTTGTCCGAGTCGACCACCGTCACTATCACCACTGGCGGCGTCCCTGACGGAATTCCTTCTGAACCACCCATGATCTGCGAGAGTATGAATATCACCGCTACAACAGCACACGCGCAGAGCGCGATCGCCTGTACCCGACTTCTGCGCAACATGGGGAACCGTGTCGATCGAGTCGCATATGGAGGGGGGTTCGAGGATTTCCTCGTGGGCATCGCAAGATGCATGGCTGCGTCTTTGAATAAGCTTGCTTGCCTTCCGGCGCACCGAATTTTGTCGTCAGGAACTTTCAAGGAATACGAGTCCCGTTCTGTCTTGGTTGTTTCCCAAATCTGCGGTCGCGATGGGACGACCGGGGAGAAAGCTGACGTTTCCTCTCGTATCCAGGCCGCTGAGACAGTGGTGTACGGATACGGTGTCCCCTCTTTTTACTTGTAGACGAGTATTTTGGGTTTCGAACCTAACCGTAGGTCAATGGAATTCGAAGCCCGCGACTGCTGTGAAGAGAATGAATGCGCGCTAGCAGTGGAACCTTTAAGATTGAGGATGTCGAAATTATTCTGAGGGACGAAGTTGGACTCATTTCTGAATAGGCAAGGCGCCCGATATGTTCGGCCAATGATATCGCGGCATTTCAATTGAGGCTTGATAACGAGGGGCTGCTTCTGGCGGAAGGGCCAACAAGGCAATTGCGTGCTGTCCGCAAATTGGGAGTATACCTACTGTACGTGAAGAAGGCTTCTGGGTTGTTCAGAGGCTGAAATAATTACACGTGCAGCCTTATGCGCCTCCTTACTATATTGGAATAACTCCGTTAGCCATTCTAATTCGAGACTAGCTCGCATTCAAGAGCTGATGTCAACAGGTTAACGTCATGGGATGAGAAATTGGGAGACTGGTATTTTAAAGGGCAGGTAATGTGGAATTATTTCTTATTGCTTGCTACCAATTCTCAGTGTATTTTATATAGTTTCAGGATGAGTTCTTCGGTTATCCAACTGGAATGCCAGTGTAAGGAAGCAGCCATGATCAAGATCCTCGCGACTTCTTCGTCTTCTTCGACCTACTTTCTGAAAACATTTTTAGGCACACAGTGAAATGGAAGTTGCTGACTCAAACAGGCAACAATTATCCATGGGGAAAGAAAGGAAGTAGTTCCCTAGCTGCTAAGTATGCGGCCGCAACGCCTGGCGGACACTTTAAGCTGGATGAGTCGAAAGAATATGCTGAAGTGAGTTGTTCTCATCTGATCATCTTGGACCAATAATTGAAGAAAAACAAAATTTGTGGCTCACCCCATTGACAGCAATGGATGGGAACATATCCAACAACCCCTTCCCTGGTTCTTGCATCAGGAGAAGACCTCCAGAAGCACATCAACGCCAACAAGGGAAAGTTAATTGGGAAACCTATTCTCAATAAGTTCGGAGTAGACCTACCATTTCTTCCAAAGGTAATTCCTCATTAATAAGTCAACAGCCAGAATACTAAGTAGCGCCTCAGATTCTCTCAATTGCAAAAGCTCTACCCCTCCAAATCCATCCTGACAAGGAGCTTGCCGCAAAGCTGCATAAGGGGGACCCCGAGAAATTCGGAGACGCCAACCATAAACCCGAGATTGCAGTCGCTCTCGGCAAATTTGAGGTCTTCGTTGGATGGAAGGCCCTTCCCGAGATTCAGCAGCTGTTTACAAATATCCCAATTCTCAAATCGCATCTCACTACCAGTTCTCAGACACACTTCAATGGAGAGGCGCTGAAACAGGTCGTTGGAAAGATCCTATCCGCATCCGATGATGAGATTGTGGAGGTGTATGATACGTTGAAGAATACTCCAACCAAAGACTTTGGAAAGCAGACATATATTCCAGAATTGCTGCCTCGTCTGGCTGAGCAATATGATACATCGGACCCTGGAAATCTTGTAGCATTGCTTACAATGAACTATATGGTTCTGCAGAAAGGAGATGCTATTTACGTTCCAGCAGAGTAAGTCGGTCCCAAAATTGAACAGCTTTTCTAAGTGTTAGAGGCTCACAACTTCCATAGCGGGATTCACGCTTACTTGAGCGGCGATATTGTCGAGTGTATGGCTCGTTCAGACAATGTTTTAAATACCGGATTCTGTCCGCGAGCAGACCGAGACTCAATCGAGCTCTTCACGGCAGCTTTAACATTCAGCCCCAAAAATGCAGATGAAGCACTTCTCAAGCCGAAGGACTCGGACAAAGGCCTGAAAGGTCACACGCAAGTGCTGGCCCCTCCAATGGGCGAATTCGATATGTTGGTCACAAATCTGAAAGGAAAGGAGACAGAGACTATCAAGGCTCTTCGAGGACCCGCTATTTTGATTGTGACTGGAGGAAAGGGAACTTTGAAGGCTGAGGGTAAGGAACATGAGGTGAAAGAGGGTTATGTTTTCTTCATTGGGTATGACACTGAGATTGAACTTGTGGCAGAGTCTTGCCTAGAGACACACATCGCCTTTGCAGAAGCGTAAAATGATGGATATATAGTAGAACATAAGAATGTCACTAATAGATTCGGGAAGGATGTATCAACTCAGCTGCCTCTGGTCCTCATAGAAGCATACTGCCGAAGCAGGAGATCATCACCAACGATCCTAAGTGAAAAGTGGCATACGGCAGAGTGTTGACAAGGCCCGCGGTCACCCATAAAAAAACGAGGACAAGACGCCCAAGTTTCGAGGCTCCAGCTAGGCTGTAAATATTTGCACACAGACTAGTTGACACGCCACTGAGGCAGGATTTCGTGGCAACTTAAGAGTGTGCAGAAGGGAAACAAGCCTATCACAAAGTGAAGCAAGATGTGATAATTGTTGGAGCATGTTCGTTGTGACTAATAGTACACAGGTCAGGACATTCTAAGCCCATTGCTGAATGCAGAACGGACAACGCTATTCTGTTTTCTGGGCTTCAGCCCTTGCAAAAGCCTGATCACTTGTATCGCCTGCAGCTGGTGGAGGACCAGCCGCAGCTGGACTCGCTGCAGCCTCCTCGAGGGTCTCTTCAAAATCGTCGTCGTCGCCTTGGACATCTGCAACCCGTTCACCGGCCTTCTCGAGAGTCCTCGCAGTCCAAGCTCTGACCCATGTCCAAACAGCCTGCTCTGTTAGTGGGATGCCTCTCGGGTGAGTCTGTCTCACTTACAGCTAAGAACGTGATAATTCCAATAATCACCACCGTCCAGGAAATATCTTCTAAACGATCTCTCCCTCCTCCCCTTCTACGCTGGCCTCCCAGAAGTCCTCCGTTTCGAATATTGAACCACTGCCACGGGCCCAATACAAAGAAAACTTTAACAAAGCCGAGCATGCCAAGAGAAGCAAGTCCTTTGACGAAATGTTCCAGCCATGACCCCTCCTCGTCTTCGAACTGGATTGCAGACTTTCCACCACTCGGTAACGAGGTGATCGTGTCAATTGGATCTAGGTAAAGATTGATGATTGGATCCGCAATAAATCCAAAGACAAAGACTGTGAGAAACATGATGGCCACGGTAATTATTATCTGCGTAAACGTGCTAGAAATGTAACGACTCCATCTCATCCTTTCGAGCCGGTACCGAAATTTGCAGGTTGGACATTCCCAGTAATACCTGTTTCCCATACTTGGATCGGAATGCCTCCACAGTTGTAAACATCCTTCATGCACATATTGCTGCGATCCTCTGCATTTGCAAGGCCGTATCAAGCGGCCGGACGACGGGTCTGAGGAGACATATTTGACGCTGGGAGTTGGGTTTAATATTGACGGAAGCCCTCCAGCTGCAGGCTCATAAGTGGGCAGAACCTCTTCTAAGCATATCCTGCACTGCCGTGGTGGATAGTGTCTCTGGGGTCGAGGAGCGGCATCTGCTTCATCTGCGTCATCATGCTGTTCTCCATGTTCTTGCGGATATTCGACTGGCGCTTCATCTGCAATTTGCGGATCAATATGTTCTTCTCCCAAGTCATTCTCGTCGGATGGCCAATGCCAAGTCGCGCGTTGAAATGCAGACATTGTAAGAAAGTAGCTTGAAGCTTAGAAGTTGAGAAACATGGGCATCATCGAGGCAGCTCCGCTATAAGCTTTGCTGCTTCAAAGAAGCCATCACCTTTGTAGCATTAGCACGGAGGACGTCGAGAACGTGGGACAACGTGTCTCGGTCGTGAGATGTGGCTTTAGAAAGACAAAGAAGCTCCGCGGTTCGGTCCAAAAGACCGAACCCAGCCCAGTGGAGGGAATTTGGATATGGGTGCCTCAGTGCAATCACAGGCACCAATCTCGCGACGCGGCCGTGATGCCTGGTAGGGGAGCTCTAAACTTCAACACCGCATCGACAACAGCTCAATCTCTCATCCTCCTTCATATCCGCGAAATCCTTCAGCCTCCATTCGAATATCTCTCTCTTTGGGAGCATTCCGGAGTAGTTTTCAAGATCGACGGAAACAATGGCGGACAGATACTCCTTCTCCTTGACGACCTTCTCCCCTAGGTAAGCTTGTACCTCACCAGACCCCCCAAGGATTCTTCAATAGCGCGCTTTCAGCAGTTAAGAGTACGAATGCTAACTCCTTTCAGTGGGAAGTTGGTTCAGATAGGTTCGTTATTCAGATCTACGGCCTAGAGCTGTGCTTGCCAGCCTCACCGTCTTCTTGCTGCTCATGGATTCTAACTTCCTCTGTTCAGAATATGCCTTAAATGCTGTCAATCAAGGTGTTACTGCACTAGGGATCAAGGGTATGCTATGGTTCAGCTTTAAAAATTTGTCAGGTTCCAGTATTGACCTGTTTCCTAGCTACGAACGGCATCGTCCTCGCCACAGAAAAGAAATCCTCGTCCCCTCTGATCGATCCTCCGTCTCTCTCAAAAGTCAGCCTCATCACCCCAAATATCGGCATGGTATACTCCGGCATGGGTCCAGATTACAGAGTACTGGTCGACAAAGCACGCAAAGTATCACACACTGGCTACAAGCGAATCTATAACGAGTACCCGCCTACAAGAATATTAGTGCAGGATGTCGCTAGAGTTATGCAAGAAGCTACGCAGTCCGGTGGTGTACGGCCGTACGGAGTCAGTTTGTTGATTGCTGGGTGGGATGAGGGTATTGAACCTGAGACCGACGGTGCTGCGACTACGGATGTACACCCAGATGAGAAGAAGGCGTCAGGAAAGACTGGTGGCATTTTGAAAGGCGGACCCATGTTGTATCAGGTTGATCCCAGCGGCAGTTATTTCCCATGGAAGGCAACGGCGATTGGCAAGAGTGCTACTTCAGCGAAGACCTTCTTGGAGAAGAGATACACCGAAGGCTTGGAGCTGGAGGACGCAGTACACATTGCCTTGTTGACATTGAAGGAGACAATCGAGGGTGAGATGAATGGTGAGACGGTAGAAATCGGTGAGTTGCCTGCTCAGAGTTCATACGACTTGAGCTAACAAAATTAGGCATTGTTGGCCCACCTGCTCATCACTTACTTGGCGTTGAGGGAGTTGAGGGTGCACAAGGACCAAGATTCAGAAAGTTGAGCCCTCAAGAGATCGAAGATTACCTGACGAATCTATGATTTTCTCTCTTCCACAATGCATCTGGTAATTTGGACGTTGTGCAACCGAACCTGGCACAGTGTATTATAGAATGGCATAAGACGACAAAACGGAATAAATGAGATACCAAATCAGAGTGGGATCTTTGTCATTGTGTAATATTCTTTACTAGCAGGAAAGAATTCTTGTAGCCAACATGAATGCTGACAATCTGTCTCCCTTCCAGAGGCAAGGTTACCTCCCTCCACTTAGACAACTCGTTTACATCCAAACCAAGTTGACCATTCTTATTAGCACCAACCACATAAAGCCTCCGTTCCATTGTAAGAGCAAGTATATGATCAGCTCCAACTGCAATATCAAGAACGTCCTGGCCATCCAAATCAACAGGCTCGGGCGTTCCGCTCAATTGATCGAGGAGTGTTGGCTGTCCCGCTCGTCCTCCCCAGACATACAAATCATTGCCAGATGTTAAGGCGGCTGTCACGTAGCCCCCCGAGGATATCTTTCTGATTGGGCCTGTGGGCAGATCTAGGAGATCCTCAATTATACATGGCAATTGTGCTGGGCTATTACTGAGAGTTAGTAACTTGTGCTTACCTCTAAAACACTGGTGTTCTTACCATTCTTCTGAAATCTCACGTCCAAGGCAGGACTCATATCGTCCGTCGCCCCATGTCCAGACTTTCCCGCTATTAGAGAGAGCGGTGAAAGTGGTCTGATTTGCAGCTAGTTGCTCAAAGTACTCGAAGTCTCCAAGATGTTGACCGTCGTTGTTCATGAACGATGTGAGAGAAGGGTATTCTTTGATTGAATTCCCGCTTACCTCTACAAAATCTATTAGTATGTTGTAAGTTACAGAGGTGCAGTCACTAACCCGCCAACTTTTCGTTACCTGCGATGGCTACGCTGGAAAGCCCATCTTTTCTGGTGACACATAGTTGAAGAAGATCGTCGAGATTCCCGGCCTCTTCGATTTCTGAAGACGTCCTAACTAAGACCAATTCAGCTTATTGTGATATCCAAGGTGAGAAATATTATGAGAGGAGAGTTGGCTCGTGTGTCCTGAATCATATCATGAAAATCAGAAGAGCGATAAAAAGGGACCCTGTGAAAAAGGGGGGCCATTCACGTGACTGAAAATATCAAAAGCAAGGTATTGGGATGACTACACTTCAAGAGCTCTGTAAAACCAAGTAATATCTGGAAAAGGAGAGCAATGGCCTGTGACTTACCCAAGGTAGCTGATAAACTAGTCCGAAGGATCTCAATATGCTGGCTTTGGAGGACGCACTTGAAAGTCCTTATATCGGGAGATCCTATCGAGGCTTTGCTTTGAAAATCAAGCTGGCCCCAGGCATTGAAGCCACTTACCCACAGCTCCATGGCTTATGAAACAGTTGGGGCCCTGAGTTGTATGAGGAGCTCCCAGAATCCCATTCAATGTTGCTCCATTTGCTCAGCCTCGATGTGGTTAATTCTGCTGCGCCCCACAGTTTAGCTCCAGCCCGCGAAGCGAGCTTCTGCTTACATGAACCTTTTGACATGAAATAAATATATCGATTCTTCCACAAGTTTATCTATTTCCTCGGATCGAATATCCTCAGGTAATGATCCCTATCTCTAAATATCGTCATTCAGGATTGCTGACGACTCCTCTCCAACGCGCAGACCCCCCGCGCTTGAAAGAACCGGGTCCAAAAGTGCTGCCTACGGTCAGAGAATCAGGCTGCCACCTGTACCTGCAGGGACCGAGACTTAGGGGCACCCATCCCCATCTTTTTCTCACGGGTAGCTTTGTGTTCTTGTGTCTTTTGTTGCGATTTCTTCGTGGTTATATCCATTGAGGTGGGGAGAGCGGTCGGTGGACCTTCGACATCCTCGGCGCAAGTCACGCGAGCGCTTTCCAATCCAGGTGACAACTTTATATTCTATATTCCGTGGAAAATCTAGTCTTCTGAGAGCTCTAGGCGTCGACTCGAGTTTCTCCTTCTATTTTCTTGGATATATAGAGTGTCTCTAGTTTCTCGAGAGCAAACGATTTGGACCAACCCCACTCCCGTACGAACTGGGCCAACCATCAAACCTCGGTCACCGAAGCAGCCTTTGGACGTGGACATATGGCTACAATCTTCAAATTTGGGACTGGACCTTAAGAACGCCATCATGAATCTCGCTCTGCCCATTCGGTCTTCAAGCAGTCGGCGGAACGAAGATAGCAGGAACCACTTTACAAACTACACACCCACTTCTTCAACGGAAGCCATTGCAGGACCGATTCGAGAGCCGGCCCCTTTGAATGATCGATTGATTGTTGGGCTTGATTTTGGTACTACTTACTCTGGGTAAGTCTTGCAGTCTAATGTTCCACCACTTTGGGCGAGATGGGTCTATGCCAGAGACTGTGGGATGGGAGACAAAATGCAGCAGAAGGTCTTACAAATTCTGCCCATCTTTGTTCGCACATGCATCTCAAAGTTGAGATGAAAGTCACAGGATGGAGCTTAAGAACTTGGCCCATGTGATCATCGCAAACCTCTCCGAAGCAGCAAGAGCCTCTTGGAATACCACCAATCGCACTGAACTAACCCGCGCTCGAATAGTGTCGCAGCAGTCTATACTTCAACTCCAGACGATGTCGAGATCATTAAAACTTGGCCTGGCGGAAATGGAATCACATCCGATAAAGTACCCACGGAAATAGCATACGACTATCCCTCACACATACCAGAAGGCGGTGACCCAACAATTAAATGGGGTTTCCAATTTAGACCCGAAGAATCTCGACTTCGATGTATCAAATTATTCCTCGATCGATCACAGAAGTTGCCATTCTACGTTAGTCCATTAGAGACTGCAGCCCAGCTAAAGAAATTCAACAAAAATGTCGTAGATGCCGTCAGCGATTACCTGACACAAGTGTACGATCATACCATGGAGACTCTTACGAGACGATATGGCGAATCATTCATGGCCTCAACAAAAGTGGAGTTTGTTCTCACTTGTCCAGCCGTCTGGTCAGATGCTGCAAAGAACACGACTCTGCAGGCAGCAGAACGGGCAGGCATGGGAGCAAAATCCGAAATTCAGATGATTAGTGAGCCTGAAGCAGCTGCTGTGTACACTCTCAAGGCAATACAGCCTAATCATTTGAGCGCTGGCGATAACTTTGTTGTTTGTGACGCTGGCGGCGGGACTGTTGACTTGATCGCTTACAAGATCATCTCCCTAAAGCCCTTGCGAGTTGAGGAATCTGCTGTAGGGACAGGTGGGCTCTGTGGCAGCGCCTTCTTGAACTACCGCTTCGAGGAACATGTGCGGAACCGGATCGGCAAAGAGCGATTCGACGAGATGAAGCTTAAGAAAGGCAAGTGCTGGCAGATGGGTCTGAGGTACTGGGAAGAATTTGTGAAGCGCAATTTCAACGAAGAAGAACACGCAGAAGTCAATGTGCCATTTCCAGGTCTACCAGATGACGAAGAAGCTGGCCTGGACTGCGGTTTCCTGGTCATGACTGCTCCTCAAATCAAGGAGATCTTTGAGCCTGTCGTCAAAGAAGTATGCGATCTCGTCCAAGGCCAAGTCGATGGTATACGGCAGAAAGGTGGGATTGTGTCTGGTATTGTGCTTGTGGGTGGCTTTGGGCAGAGCAACTATCTCTATACGCGATTGAAGTCTCACTTCAACACAGCAGCTCCACCTCCATACAGCGAAAGACCAACACACGCACAAGCCACTGCAATCATTGAGAATGGTTCTGTTGAAGTCATGCAGCCTGTCAATGCATGGACGGCAGTCGTTCGCGGAGCTGTACTGAGGGGCCTTGAGGGAAGCATGGTCATTTCTCGCAAAGCAAGAATGCACTATGGGACCTCATATGCCACAGTATACGATGAAGATAAACACCAAGTGAGCGAGCGGTATTGGAGCCCTCTTTGGGAACGCTGGATGGTATCCGACCGCATGCAGTGGCATATCACAAGTGAGTCTTAGACCTCGTCGAGATTATGGCAGTACTAACACCCCCCAAAGAGGGAGAGGCTCTCAGTGCAGCAACCCCTATTAGCTTCCACTACACCCGAAACTTCAGGTAAGATGTAGCACAATCTTTATCGTGTTATCGACTCCAGCTAACTCATGCCAGGCCTGGACAATCACTTGTTGTATCCGACGACCTAATAGCATCCGACGCAGACGGCGAGCCACCTTCATCCTACACACGCGATCTCATAAACGTGTGCACCCTGACCACAGATCTCGGCGCCGTCCCAAAGAGTCTTTTTACAAGACTGACAACAACCCGAGGTGTGGAATTTGACAATCTAGACTTTACTCTGGAGATGGTCGTCGAGAGTGCTGGCCTGGCGTTCGAGTTGAAGGTTGACGGATTTAGATATGGGAGAGTGGAGGCAGAGTTCCATTGAGTTGCGGCTGATTGAGAGTCTCTAGATGCCATCAGCTTGACTGCTGTCAAAGTGCATGGCGGATGAAATGATGAGTAATGGACGATGTGACGATATATATACTCGTTGAAGATTTCGTTGGCAGCAATTTTATTTCCATGGAGGTAGAATCACAAAGCAACTGAAAGACGACAGCTCCAAGAGAGGTCTGGTGATGAGGGCTGCCTGCAAGTGTTCGGCATCGATAGAACGGGAAGAAAAGGAGATCAGCTCCGTCTCGAAGCTCTCCCTGACCGCTGGTCTGGGTTCTAGGATCTAGCCTCCCCTCACCGTCCAAAACTATCTACGCATGACTGACTCATCGTTTAATTCCCTTTTCACATGATAAAATGTAGCTTTTTTCAACTGCCGTCAGAGTGCCGAAGAAAATAAGGTTATATGGAACTCGGCTTGGGCATCAGTGAGGCCTGCAAGGCTACAGGGTCAGGTATCAACAAGGCGGGTACTAACAGCAGCTAGATAATTGTACCAGCCTCGACCGATCAATTTGATGCGGGTTGATTTCCATAGAAACCTTCTTCTTGGATTCGATGAGGGCGTTATTCTGACCCAGGGGCAAGATTCCTCCACCGCCACTAGATCAAACGAGGCTGTGCAGCGACCCACGAATCAGTCACAGACTAAGCCTCGTGACGCAAGCCCTGAGCAAAAAAATTGTACCAGTACTAGTTTTGTTTGGTCCAAGCAGTCTGCGGAGATCAGCTGCGACCCCTGAACTTTTTCTGAAAGTGCAGGTCCGCGGGATTTGAGTGGAGGTCGTCTTGCGGGGCAACTCTAACCAAAGCTGACTCTTTGGTGGTTAGCAAGGGGAGAGATTTTGGTTGGTCATGCGGGATTTTAGTTCAGGTACTCGGAGTTCCTCCCACTGCAATATATATAGTTAAGGACCCGTTTCTGCCCGTTTTATGGTTACATCATGGTACTTTAGGTATAAGTGTCCTGAGGAAGAAAGCTACGGCCCAATCAGGCAACCTTCTCCCCTTAACGAGATGAACGTCGGCTCAAATTCATTTAAAGATACACAACAGTGTACCAACCTCCCGGTTTACAGGGTCCCGAAGTTTCACCACTACTTTGAATCCCATCACGGGAAATAAATGCTTGCCGACTTTTGGGTTCTGCTTGCCCATCCCCATCAAGACTTTCCTTCAAGTTCACCTTCACTTGGACACCCAACATCTTGGTAAGCATGTCGAGCGGAGAACGGATGAATATTACTAACTAATGAGTCACAGGAAAGTTATCAATCTATTTTCCTACATTCCGAATTCAATATAAATACGACAAGGCTGGCTCCTTCTCGACAGGTAATCTCGGACACAGCATATCGAAACATGATCGGGGCTTCGCAATAACACTTCGAAGGAGAATCGAACAAACAATACCCAACGCCAGAGGAATTCCCGATGCACCCATCCATCTAAAGTCCCTCTTGTACGGAGTGTCGGGTGTTCCGGGTCAGCGTGAGGCAGCCTCTCGGGTCCGGTGTCAGCCCACGGCAACGCCGCTGCTAGAACCCGCAAATCATGCCAGGTACCAATTGCTATGCATAAAACAACCTCAACTCGAATCAAATACAGCCGAAAATATGTCCAACGAAATAAAATGAAGCCGAAAAGTCCCGCCGGATTTGACCGCCACTTGTGGCGCCACAGCCACACCCGAATTGCCACCAAAACATTGTTTTATATGGTATCCCTGTGCCGTCTGAGGAAATATGGTTTCGGTCGAAGATGCAAAAACTTTTTTGGTCCTACGAAGGCTGGGCGAGTGACTGATGAGACGCAACCGAGACAAGGCGGGCTAGCCTCGAGACGAAATTTGTTGTTTCAAACTGGCCGAGGTGCTTGTGGATATTTAATTACGAGTATGCCTTTTGCCCTCCTTGCCTTTACTCTTAGAGGACATATATCGCCGCCTGTGTCGATCTTCCTTCTCCAGATCATACGGCTCCTCAATGGATTTGCCCTTCTTTCTCCTCATCTCTGCAGTTTTATGCCCAAAATCGACAAGACCATCACAATCATGCCTCTCAGTATGCCTCGTGGCCCATTTATAGTCATCACCACTGATGATTCGTTTCTGCCGCATATATTCGATGACGAAAAAGTCAGGGCCCGAGTGCTCAAAGCGTTCGAGCCGTCGATAGTGATCGGCAATATGGCGCATCCGCTCTCTCCAATTTGCAACACGGTCGTTGGGGTTTTCGAAAATCTGAGGGCAGAAGATGCAGATAGTCTTGGGAGGAGGACGATGATCGAAGAAGTGGGTGATAGTGTGGGAGATATAGGCATCGATTTGAGTGGGATGAAAGCTTAACTCGCAACCGACAAACTCAAACGGGCAGCAGAACTCGTACCCATAGTCGATCGGATTCATCGCTGCTATTGGTACGGAGTCGGTGGAAGGAACGCTCGAAGGAGCAGTTGATGTGGTCTGGGAGGAAGCGTCGCTCCGGTCGTCGCTTTCGTCTACAGAAGAGGGGCAGCGATACTTCTGCTCTGTGGAGATGGGAATTCGGATGGGCAAGATGCCCTGACGTGCAACGTTATAGCCAGGAGGCATGTACTCGTCTCGATCAATCGTGCGCCAAGGATCGTTACCAGACATGGTCCGCAGCATAGATTCCGAGCTGGTCTTCGCCTTTGCGTCACACTCGATGGAAGGACTCCAAACCGTCGAAAGCACTGGCGATCCCGCACCAAGAAGATGTCAGGAACGAAATGCCGCTCAAGAGCTTCGAAGGAGGCCAGCTCTCCTCGGAGGCGGTCCTGGTGTTGTGGGTTGGTGAACTTTGTCCCGATAAGGATGATCCCGAGATCTGGGCTTCTCGCTTCTGGCTAATTTTGTGGGGTAACGGGCAACGAAACTCGAGCCTACAAACCAACTGCGTGGGTGATGGTCAAACTCAAAGAAGACTCAGAGGAGTGGTTCGGGGACGAGGATTTGTGAGCAGCAGTGGCTTCCGAGAGAATATATGGCTTTCACGGGGGGGAAGCATTCATGAGCGCCAGAAACGCAGAGAGAGCAGGGAGGCCTGCCACATCACGTCCCCTAAAGCCAGTGATTCGGCAGTCATCTCCAGAAGACTCAGATGACCACCCCCTTCAAGCCAATTCGACGATTGAACCAAAAGTATTCGATAGTCCATCCCGGTCTCTCTGTTTCGGGTTTCACAAGGGATATCCCATCCTTCAGGGGCAGAGCATACCAGATCCAGCACGATGCCATTTCTACAACCTTCCGTAAGCCCAGGTCAAACAGCGACTTGCTCTGCTCGAATACATTGGCTCCTAGGACTTGTACTCGATGATGCTGCCAAATACGTGGTCGTGCCATTGAGCAGACAGTTCATGCATGTTCCCGCAAGCTGCGACGACAATAAGGAAAATCCATGCGAGCACAAAGCCAGAAGCTCAGGAATTCCGAGGTCTGCCAGAGCAAACAATACATTGTTCTGATGTGTTTTTACACCGCTCTTCCGGAGACTTTCTTACTGGATAATGTCCTAAACGCGACGTTTGCTTCACACAACCCTGTGCATTGTGAGTCGCATATTGTGTATCTTGGCACTAGTCTGCCATGTTGCTCAAAATAGTTAAAGGTTCAAGCCTCCATCAGACCACTCTGTGGCATGGGATTCGATCTTCAGCAGTGCAGCAGCTGCAGTCCTCCCAAGTGCCAACCTTCATCAATTACTTCCTCCAGGAGCAGAACTCACTGGGAAGTCCATATCATCTCATTCCGCGGAATCTTGCGTTTGACAGAGCAGGTATAGCTGCGGGCATCATGTCGAGGACGCGGCCACCAAATGCGTGAAGGTCTTGCAGACCGCAGACTCAGGCCTATATCAAGGTCACATTTTGCAGACGTTCCTAGGCTTCCAAAGGAAATCCCAACAGATCCAGCATCCAATACATCGTCATTGCAGATCGGCTTTGCTTGTGCATGGGACAGATGACCTGCATGCCTGCCTCTGAGGGGTCCAACGCAGCGGTGGGCTCCGATTGCGCAACGAATCATGCGCCAGCGGGCAGCTTCTGCGCGAGCAGAGCCTCCAAGCGGGTAAACCCGTGAAAAGAGCCGTGAATACGACCGCCCACTTTCAGATTGCTCAGACCGCTTCTCCTCTGGAGACGAGGATGAGTGTCACTACAGGAAAAGTTCATGGAAGGAAGACCGAATGCGCGTCCATGGGAGCACAGGCAGTGCGCCTTTCTATTGTGAAGCTAGTCCGTGCAAAGTCTAACGGATTGCAGAACTGCCTTTACATGAGAGCTTCTCGTCGTATCCAAAAGCTGGATACTTAAGCCTCGGTAGTGGAAGGCCTACCATGTCATTGGCCGAGCAGTTCGTTGGCTTGACTCTCGATTCTCAATCTGGTGCACAAAGAACTCGTATCTTTGCAACCACATTTCGCAGGTGAGTCCTCTCCCCATTCTCATCCCCCAACTTCAGTATTCCAGGGAACGTTATACAGCGAATCTCTCTTTCGCTCAACGTGTCCTCGTCCTCGCCACCAATATCTTCCATGGTATCTGGATCGAACATTGTCCTTTGGAAGCCTTCTATGGAGGGCATGATTATACTGAAAACTGCTTTCTGTACTCTCAACAACCGGGACAGCTCAATGGCGCTGGTAATAAGAGTCCGAAGAGGTTGGTCTCGAGCCTCAGTGTGGCATATATCACCGATGGCGTCCAGAATACTGTTTACTTGATTGACCACGGTTTCCACCACCACGTCCGTTTCTGCTTTTAGTTTCTGAGGGGCCTCTTTCCGGAGAATTGCCAATGTTATAGACCTCCATTGGTTCATGCTCTCTAAAGAACCTTGCATTATATAAGCGAGATTCCGATGATCAAAGGCAAAATGGCTTACCAAAAGTGCCAAGATACTTTTCTGCCTTTGCTAGGTCGTCTGCGTGTTCGGCTGGAAGACCAATAAAATATGGTTCAAATATATGCTCTAGAAGAAGTCTCGATACTATTGATTGGATGAGGTGTACTTTTGATGATGCGGCTAGAGATTCATAGGTTGGTACTAGGCGAAGGAGAAGTTCCTGGGTTTCTTCGTTTGCTTTGCCAGTGTCTGCATATGTTTAGCATCCAATTGGACAAAACTCGTGCGCGCACAGAACCTGGGGAGTAATTTGGAACCGCAAATTGCAGTAAGCCACAAAGAAAGGTAAGTTGGAGGAACTCTCCGCCAAATTTCAAGATTTGAGAGAAAGGAAAGAGAAGCTGTGCCAAGCTTGGCCGGAGAATATAGTAACTATACGAACATAAGTAAATAAGGAAAACATACCAATCTTAACCCTCCTAAAGTTAGTAATAACCCAATTCTGCAGCCCATTGCCCAATCGCTGCATCCGCTCCCCAAAAGCTTCATCCGTAACCTGCTCATCCATTTTCGAGCTCGTACTAACAAAGCTCTTCAATCCCCTCACCTGTCCCTGTAGGCTTTTAATCATCTCCTCCTTGACCCTCAGCTCGCCCATCGCCTCATTATACGCCTCCCTAAACGCATCCCGATCTAGCATCAGGCTCGAGATCCGCGTCTTGATATCTCGGTCCCTGCTCTCCTTCACCTGTTCCAACCCACTAACCTCTTGCCTCAGCAACCTCAACTCCGTATCCGTTTTCAGGAACGTCTGGTTCAGACTCGAGTGCTTCTGCTGCCAGAAAATTGCCGTCTCGCTCTCGTTCGTGAGTTTGTGCGAAAGCTGTGTCAGCTCGCGCTCGAACTCGTCTTCCATGGTCGCCAGCTCTTTTTCCAGCGCAGCAATCTTCTTGTCTTTGTCCTTGGCTGCGATGTCCGGCTCCGAGGTGTCGGAGGCGTTGCCATCGGGCGTGGATTTCGTAGAGGCATTTTCGTCTGGGTGGTCGGTTTTGGAACGTCCTTGCAGGCGTGCGGGAGGCGGGGTTGCGATCGGGGATTTGCCTTGGCCGCGGAGGGGGCGGGGCTTCTTTTCGTGCCCGCTCATTGTGGGTGTAGAGAGGGAAGGGAATTTGGGGAGAGCGGTGGTATTGAAGTCATTGGTGAGGCTGAGTGGAAGACGAGATGTTGGAAAAGTACCTCGTTTGCAGGGGTTGTTTGGGGTTGCCTAATAAACAGTGGGGCCGCTGTGTGGGAGGGCGCGGGGCAAGGCTGAAACTTGTTCCTGAGCGAGGCTGATCCCTTCTATTTATATCTTTACATTAGTACCGAAATCGGCCCTTGAACTTTTTGTTTTTGCTTCTAGATAACGGAGTACAGATATGGTAGCACTTCTTCTGGATATTGTGGCTGGGTCAATATTTATATTCTAAGAAATGGAAAGTTTGGCTGTCATAGATCATACCTGGGGGAATCTCGCGGTGATAAAAAGTTCAATTTTGTCAAGTACTGAATATATATACGTAGATATTTTGAGTATGCTCTTCCAAATTTCAATCCATGTCCCATTTTCAGGCCAAGGGCGACAAGAATCTTGGAAAATTTGTATTTGAAAAGCCAAGAATTGTGAGAGCTCACCAGCTTTCAAATGTACAACTCATTGAACGAACACTTGAACTGGAAGTAGCCGGCATGTACTAGTAAGTTGGAGATGTTAAATGCTGCTGTTATCGTCAGCATGGCAAGCCACTTGGCACTAGGCGGCCAGAAGAACCTCTCCTCAACCTCTCTAGCTCATAGAAAGATACAGTCCCTCTGGACAGCCTGAAAGCTTACTTTAGATCAGACAGATTTTCGAAACAGCTGCTCGACTGTCTATCTTGTACATCCTTTTTTGACGGCTCAATTTTGTGGAGAAGTTCGAAGAGCAGCTTTCAGATCGCAGTCGTTTGTAGGCTGGCCCGCACCAAGACCTGCCACTTAGCAAGAACGTATGAAAGGAGTGAATAAATTAATATCCTACCGGCAATGTTGATTAAATCCGATTCCGTAAACTAGAGTTTTGTCGCTGGCACGGTTCCTTAGATATCCATCCACCTACATATCAAAAGAACTTGAGTTGCAATTTTTCCAGTCTGACTCAGGTTCCTGACAGAATTATCGATGAGGTGAACAAAATCACACATCAATCCTCTCAGGTTTCGCTAGCACCACCAAAATTATGTATAGGAAGACTTGGGAGATGCCGCTTCGCCTGGAGCCAGTACATATGAGAAAATGCTGCGGCGAGTTCCGAGACCAGCGAATTCGCTGTCAGCAGCACTTCTGCAATGTGGTCCTCACCGACGACCGAAAATTAAAGATACATAATTTGAGAGGGTTGTAAACATACCTAAGTCACAGCCTGCTGGTTTTTGATGCCGTATCAAGCGTCTTATTGCTTGCAAGATCTGTTTTTTGGCGAGCGAGATTGGCTTAAACGCCTAGAATAGCTTCGAAGACGCATCTTCGAACGCCAAACGCGGATTTCGCCAAGACTGTGAAATGGTTGGTGAACTCACAGAACACTCGCCCAGTCTCGATTCGAAAGACATGGTGAGTCGAGTCTCAAATCAAAATGTGATCGTATCTTCTCGAATCAGATCAAAGCCAGTCAGAATCCCCTTATTCAGCCAAATTCAGCAATCAGCATAAAGCCCCACTCCCACGGCCCATCCTATTCGAGTAATCTGACCAGCATCGTGACTTGTTTTTCGACGCCAGACGCCTCACACGCGCTCGAGGCGAGTCGGCCATGTGATGGAACACAGGTCTCCAGATGCCGCTACAACCACACCCCCTCCACTCCTAACAGAAGGGGGTAGCTCCGGTTTCTTCAATCATAGAACTGGTCCTCGTTGCTGGTGAGAACGACCGTAAGAATGTTCGAAGTCGACATTCGAACCTCTTTCCGGTAGAAGCTTCCATACTTGTGTGTCGTAACAGGGATGGTGAACAAAAAGAGGAGTCCAGGGATCTTCGTCACCAACCTCCTCGTTGACTGGTTGCTCTTGACAAGGGATATTCTGATCAATCGGCTCGACCTTCCTCCAATGGCCTTCGGTGAGTAATTCCATTGTTCCAATAGGCGACTGTGATCAGAAAACAGGATTCATGAGTGATCCCACCGTTGCTGATGTTCAGTACCTAGGGTCTCCAGGAGTCTCAATGCGGTGTATCTTTTGCTGAAGATGTGAAGAGGAGGAGGATCCTTCGTTGGAGCAGAACAGAGTCTGGAGCGTTCGGAGCACCCTTCGCAGCAATATATGAGAGGTTTTTGGCATAATGAGCCGGGGCAGTGGTTGGCTGGATGCAGTCTGACGTAGCCGGACGCCACGTGCGTCATACTGCAATCTGTGCTCAAGCCGGGGGAGATTGCATTTGAAGGCGTCAACTCGGGAGGAGGTTCAGGAGCTTCCTTCCGCGCAGTCGAGGAGTTTGGAGGAGCCCATCCCTTTGTCTTCGCCGAGACCAGCTGCGGCTGCGGCTGATCGGGCTGAGCTATGAAAGCAAATATGTGATATCTTCATTTGTGCCGTCTTGTCTGTCGAGGTCTGGACCGTGAAATATCGCTGCCCTGTGCCCCTCCTCCCCCTCCCGCTGTGAGCAACAATGGAGTATAAAGGTAGGGGCGTATTGGCAAGCAATCGTGAACATTCGACCCTCAGATCGTCTGATATCTGCGATTCACCACCTGCAGCCGCACAAACTTTGCAACGTTTAGAGCAGAGCGAGCCAGTGACATCTTCGGCATCTCCTCATTCTTTCAGCCAGAATACCGAGCCGTCAGGTTGTGGTCTGTTCCGCAGCCGAGTTGGTCCAAATCTGTTAGGGCGCTAAACTGCACCACACACCCAGGACGCTCTCATCAAAGCTGCCCCTCACTCGCAATCTGGCAGACTGGCACAACTGTGCACGTCCCGAAGCCGGCGCTTTTCCTCCGCGCCAAAACTTATCCCACAAGTACCTGGATTCATTACAGCTTTCGAAACGCTTTGAATCACCAGATCGTTGCAACATGCCCGATAGCACACGCCGCGAGGCCGAGGACCGGGTAAGAGACGTCATGTCATGATAGTGCGCCAGATAGCTGATGCCAGCTCACAGAGTGAAGAGGGCTCTGTCTCCCTGCCGGACCTGGGAGATAGCATCGATGCCGTGACCTTTGAGCAGATCCTGGAGATGGACGATGAAGAAGATGATCGCGAGTTCTCTCGGTCCATCGTCTTTGGTTTCTTTGAGCAGGCTGAGCAGACTTTCAAGAAGATGGATGATGCGCTGTAAGTTGTCGCGAAAAAAGCGATACCCCGCAACAACTGAAGATGGCACTGATTAGACATTTTTCTTGCAGGAAGGAAAAAGATCTCGCTCAACTCTCGTCGCTTGGTCACTTCCTGAAAGGCTCATCCGCTACGCTCGGCCTGACCAAGGTCAAGGACAGCTGCGAAAAGATCCAGCACTACGGGCAGATGAAGGATGAAGAGGGCACGGCCGACGAACCTGACGAGGCAAAGTGCTTGGAGAGAATCAAGGCGACGCTGGTGGCCGTGAAGGAGGAGTATGCCGAGGTGGAAAAGGTGCTGAAGAAGTTCTACGGAAGTTGAGTGGACGATCGTGGTATTGTGCACGTTCTCGTGCTGGAAGGACAATGGCGCAGGCAACAGATAAGCTATTGGATTTCTGGCAGCGACATTGGGGCTCGCGCTCCTCTTATGGCACTGCTCTCTATGATCCTGGCATCTGGATTGCATCTCTTTTCTCGCGGCATGGCATATGGTGTTTTCTTTTCTTGTGGATTCAAGTGGGCCCGAGGTTACTACGGTACTTGGGAGAAGGATGAGTGATGATTCTCTATATCTGCAGAGCGTCGAAAATGGCAGTTGCCTCGAATGATTTCTCGAATCAATAGAATTGGCGTGTCAACCAGTTCAGCCTCCATGAATTCCAGTTACTTTCTCCCTTCAAGTATCAGTTTATTGCCCCCACCTTCGGAGAATTAGAAAGTTTATTTGTGACATCTGCAAGTTTTGATTTGTTTACTTCCGTTGATAGTCGGAGTTGTCCTCGCTCTAAAGAGGCACCATTTTTTGAGACCACGCACTATTAAGAGAAGAGAGATGTCACAGTCTGACTATTATACCAGGAAAGCAGTTTTTACTGGGCCTAGACTAAAAAAGATCAAGCTCTTGGAAATTTCTTGTATCCGACGCCTTTCACAAATGTCTGCTGCCAAGGGCCTTGCACTTTGCCCTCAGCAAGCTCAAGATAGAATTTCCCATGCGCCTCTCCATCAATATCCCTATACACCGCAGCTCCATCCGCCGTCCGCTCATCACCATAATAGAATCTATAACCATCAACGTCCTCGTTCTCTGAATCTCGGAAGCTGGTACTTACTTGAATCCTTTATCTTTGTAAGCAGCAGCGGCGGACTGGATGATGTGCGCTGTTGCCGACTTCCCAACACCGAGGTCAAGAAGTGGTGCAAGGGGAATCTCATTTGTTATGTTTCCAGTGTAGATGAACGTCTTTGATGCGGACTCGGGGAGCTGTTCAAAAGCTAGCACCGCTTGTTGAGCCGCGACGAAGGCCGAGGTAGTGTTGATGTTAAAGTCTCGCGTGAAGTCTGTCAAGGGGAGAGAAAGTGGATTTTTTGGGTCGTTCGGGGTTACTGCACCAGCTTCATTCAAAGTTTCAGTAGATACCCAAAAAGCAATTTGATTGCAAGTAACTCACCATTGTAAACGACAACACTGGGGGGTGCACCCAGTAAGGTCTTGACCTTCGAGAAGACATTGATGACTGAGGTTGGGTCTGTGAGGTCGCTTTGGATGTTGACTTGATCAGCAGTGTTTTCTGCTTCCTTTGCTCTTCTGGCTGTGAGAGCAACTTTGTAGCCTTTGGAGGCAAATGATTTGGCTACGTGCTGCCCAACATTGGCACCAGCGCCAAGAATCAGGATAACTGGGGAGGCGGCAGGCATTGTTTTGAATGTTCGAGGTAATGAAGGTCAATTAATATTTTTGTAAAGGCCCTCCTGTTATACAATTTATACTCGTTGATTTCCATGAGCGGTAAGAAAACGACGGTGTGGTTCTGTAATTTCTAAGAGGATGACGTTCTTCGGAGCGGATTGACTGCTTAAACAACATATGATCAGATGACAAATCATCGGACTTAAGCTTCAATGAGCAGTATTTTTAGCTTCACGTGGCCAATAAGGTTAAATTGCGGGCCAATCATAATATCTTTCCGAGAAAGATCGCGGAGCTCGTTGCTGATATGCAATCATCAAGGCATCTCAACTTCACCCTCCACAACATATTCCTCCTCACCGGCCCCGTTCTTCTGCGCCCCCATCTTACAAATAGCCAGTTTCGTCAACTCTACATTTGACATCCACTCAAAATCTTCGTAATCTTCCAAGATCTCCCTTGCGTCAAGAGTCAATTTCGCCTTGCTTTTCCTGTGACCTCCTTTGCCTCTAGCTCCAGGAACATAGACCGTGTTGACTATTGTGGCATGGAGCTTTAATGGACGATTCTCCTCCAAAATAAACCCAGCTTCTGTGAATAGATCTTTCAGCTTTTGGCAGAAAGGGTAGAGTCGATCATCACCTGTTGGTGACGAGTAGAGAATTGAGGTCTTGGATGGAGTGTGCATGCTCTCAAGCCCTCTTAATGTAACTTTCAAAGGCTCTACATCTTTTGTGTCGAATGCTATAGCCTTGTCCTTTGATTGAGGCTGGCCAGTGGGATCTTCTGCTACATCTGAAATTTTGAGGGGCTTTGGACTCGCACCTGAAAGAAGTTCTTTCAAATTGAGCGATCTCAAGTGTTTCAACGAGTTGTCTATTCGTTCTTGAGATAGCAAGCTCATCACTCCCAACGTGAGATGCAATGTACCCAAAGGTCTGATAGCTTTCTCGGGGATGCCATTTGGAAGCTCCGGTGTAGAAATTCCCGTGACCTTGTCCCGAAAGGTAGCGAGAGAGTTTTGAAGCTGGGGGGGAGATGTTGAAGTGATGAGCGGGAGACAACTAACAAGCTCGGTATCAGCATATCTTGGATGGAATTATCGAGAGGGAAATTGTAAACGTCTCGAGACTCGTGAGCCATTCAAGCCTTCAGAGAAAGCCTGGAAAGAGGAACAAAGCTGAGATCACTATGCTTACAGAAAGTGAGTGAGACGTGGAGGGCTGGGTCTTGGAGGCATGGAGAGATAGAATTCAAGCCAAAGAACCCAATGAGAGGAGATCAACGAGCTCTCGAAGAATGGCTTCAATCTGCGTTTTGGTGTCAAGGACCCAAGGTTGAGGTTGAGGTATCGTTGGTCTCAAAACGGAAAGGCGCCTCGCTTGAGACGCCACTTCTCCGACAAGGCTGAGCCCTTGGCCCCTGCCTTTAACACCCTGACGCTTCCTGAATCAGGATGTTCGAGAGAGATTCGCTCTCCGTTGTACTGGCTGTCGCTGTGAAATTCATTTGCTCTCACTAGCACATGATATCGTATGCAAACCTCGGGCATTCCAAACGTCCTTCAAACACCTCAGGCTGAGGCTCCTCCCTCTGTTCGCGCTTTGGTCACTCATTTTCAGAGAGCTCTTCACCAGAATGGACGACACAGACGACTCAACCTCGGATTCATCTGAGATAGTCCTCCAACCTTTTGATGGGGACGAGCTCCCTCCCTTGCCAGAAGAGATTGTGGAGGATCTGACAAACGACAAGATCAATGACTTCTCGGGCGAAGGTTCTCGTGCTTCTCTTATATTGGATGATGGCACGCCTTCAATCAAGCCAAGACCTTATCAGCTCGAAATGGTTCAAGAAAGTTTGAGCAAGAACATCATCATTGCTATGGATACAGGCAGTGGCAAAACTCACTGCGCGGTGATGAGAATGCAGTACGAACTGGAGCGTGTGCTTCCTGGCCAGGTCAGCAACGCAATCAAGATGGAGAAGCATGCTAATTATGTGTGTTAGCTACTATGGTTTCTTGCGCCCACCGTGTCGCTTAGCTCGCAGCAGTATGAATACATTGAATCGCAGATCAGCGCGGTGCAAATCAAGTTCCTCTCCGGCGCTGATGGTGTCGATCGGTGGACCGAGCAAAGCATTTGGGACGGTGTATTGAAAAACGTCAGGGTCGTAGTCTCCACTTACCAAATCTTACTGGATGCTCTCACTCATGCGTTTGTGAAGATGGAGACACTGGCCTTGATTGTCTTCGACGAAGGTACGTTTCAAGTATGTTCTGCCCCTGTGATCTGCGAGCTAACCCCTCCAAGCACATAATTGCATTGGAAATCAAGCCGGTGCGAAGCTGATGCAGAACTTTTACCATACACGGAAAGCAAAAGGCCTCTCGGTATGAATCTTCAAAGCCAAATTCATCGTCCTCTGGCTCGTTGAGCGGCAGCCATTTACTTATTGTTATTCCTCAGATCCCGCATATCCTCGGTCTTACGGCTTCGCCGGTAATGAAATCTGATCCTTTGTCCGTAATCAAGATTGAGGAAACGCTCGATGCGCTCTGTCGGACTCCAAAGAAACACCGGGCGGAATTGAGGCTTCAGGTCAGGCTTCCGGTACTGTCACAGGTATTCTATGAGCATCTTGCTTCCGAAAGCTCGCTCGGTAGTTATACAAGGACCATTGACAGTTTAGGCCGAGCATTCCAAGACCTGAAACTATCAGAAGATCCGTATGTCATCAGCTTGATACAGGAGAACACAGATAGAAGTCGAAAACAGCTTGAAAAGATACGATTAAACCACAAAACATGGTGCCGCGACCAGATGAAAAGTTTCCTCACAACTACGCTTAAGATTTGCAGCGAGCTTGGGGCTTGGGCGGCTGATTACTACGCTTCTCAAGTCATAGCCAAAGTATCGAAGTTAGCAGGGGAATCTGGAGCATCAGTGGGAATTTGGGACGTAAGCCTCAACGTCTCAGACTATTAGCTCCTCTGGGGATCAAACAGCAACATCTCAAGGAACATTTGACTGGCAATTGTTGGCAATACCTGGGGCATTTCACTCCTAAAAACCGCGAAGAACTATGCTAACTCTGATTTCTTGGGATAGGTCACTACAGCAGAAAAGCAATACCTAAAAAACGCATTACGCAGCGTTGAAATATCTGTCTCCACTGTTTACGAGAAGCCAGCGAGCATTCCACTTGTGACGGATAAGGTAAGGAAACTCATTGAAATCCTGGTTCGAATGTCGAGCTCGGCCACATTCTCGGGCATTGTTTTTGTTCAAGAACGAGCGTTGGCAGCAGTACTGGCTCATCTGCTTTCTGTTCACCCCGACACACGCGATCTATTTCGCATTGGGACGATTGTTGGAACATCTGCCCACAACCATCGTGCTCGGAATAAGAATATCGGAGAGCTCATTGATGTAGACCTACAAACAAATGCCTTATCATTTTTCAAATCCGGACAGCTCAACCTCATCGTTGCCACATCTGTGCTTGAAGAAGGAATCGATGTACCTTCATGCAATGTCGTCATTTGTTTCCAGAGGCCAGCCAACTTGAAATCGTTTGTGCAAAGGCGTGGGCGTGCTCGACACAAAGATTCTGAGCTGGTCCTCCTCCTTGAGTCAACTGAAAAGGCAACCGAATGGCATAAGCTTGAATCGGCTATGAGAACAATCTACGAGGACGAGATGCGGATTTTGGAAGAAGTCCTGCTTCGAGAAGACGCTGAAGAAAGGATCGATCGTAGCTTTGAGGTTCCGAACACTGGAGCTCTACTGGATTTCGATAATGCTGTCGCCCACCTGTACCACTTCTGTTCCACTCTGCCTTCAAAAGAGTATGTGGACTTGCGTCCAGAGTTCATCTGTTCTGAACAAGGTGGGCTTGTGGAAGCTACAGTCATGCTACCACTCTCTGTAGATCAGCAAGTTCGAACGATGAAGAGCAAACAATTATGGAGGAGTGAGAGGAACGCGATAAAAGATGCTGCATTCGAAGCCTACGTAAGTCTCGAATGACTAGCCCCCATCCTTTGTCTTTTCAATCTCAGGGCATGTAGTAATGAACACTCCATCGAGTATGCTAAGGCCTGATTCTTGAGGAATAGGTGGCGCTTCACCACGCGGGCCTCGTCAACGACAACCTCCTTCCCCTGCTTAGACACGATTCGGTTGCGAATGAGTTAACTTCATCGGCAGTAGAGGAGCAAGCGTCAATCTTGAGCGCTCGTGAACAATTAAATCCATGGTGTGATATTGCCAGAGCGTGGGAGAAATTGGGAGGCAATGAGGTACAGGAAGCTATAATCACCGTTGGGGATTGGGACATTCGTGGCTACCTCCCAATTCCAATACCCGACATTCCACCTTTCAAACTCTACTGGGACGCATCAACAGTGTTCATGGCGACGACGAGAAGAGAGCCTTGCTCAAACGCGAATAATGCGGAGATCATATCAAAGGCTTGCAGTGATACCTTAGCCATACTTCACTCGGCGTTCGGATCAAGGTTCGCCATCCAAAAAGAGAAACAAGTTGTCCTGCCCTTCATACTAAATCTCGATATTTCCTGGATGGATCAGGCTGGTAATCCTGTGACAAACGACATCAAGTTCAAGCATGAGCCTGGCTTGATCAGAGATAAGTCAAATCGCATGGTTCGCTACCTATATTGTGGGTACCTATACAATAAACCTGCATTGGAAAATGTACAGAATCCATACGAACTTTTCGAAAAGACACCAGATGGACCGCACCTTTCTCTCAAAAAGCTCCCCCGGCGCTTCGACTTTCTTCACAAAGTTGTACCTGAGAATGGCCTTTTATCAAGCAAGTCATATTCGACGGTCTTGCCCCTGGAAAAATGTACGGAAGACAGTATGCCTTTCAAGCTCGTCCAGTTCGGCTTGTTTGTCCCGGCTATTATGCACCATTTCTCGATAAGCCTTATTGCCCAAGCTTTATCAGAAACACTACTCAGAGAAATCCGCATATCAGATCTCAGCCTGGTTGCCACAGCTATTTGCGCTTCCAGTGCCAACGAAGCATCCAATTACCAAAGGTTGGAATTCCTGGGCGACTCCATACTTAAGACTTGCGTAAGTCTTCCGAGACAGCCCCTTCTCTCTGTAACTATCTCGTCACTCCCGAGATATTGTCCCTAACCGTCGTGATACATTATGCCTTGAGCAATTGCTGACCTTTTCATTACCCACCTGCAGACATCGGTTCAATTGATGGGAGAATTCCCTCTCTGGCACGAGGGCTACCTCTCAGCTAAGAAAGATCGTATTATATCGAACTCCAGACTGTCAAGGGCCGCCATCGAAGCTGGTCTAGACTCCTTCATAATCACCAAACAGTTCTCGGGCCACAAATGGCGGCCAATTTACATCGAGGATCTGCTTGATCTACCTCTCGATACGAAGAGAGATATATCTTCCAAGGTTCTAGCTGACGTTGTAGAAGCCCTGATAGGTGCAGCAATGGTGGATGGTGGTATTCCCAAGGCTCTGAGGTGCTTGCAGGTATTTATTCCCGAGCAAGAATGGAGACCGTTGGAGATACGTCGAACATATTTATTTGATCGCGTCCCCAATGTCGACTTACCAGCAACTTTGCAGCCTCTTGAGGATCTCATCGGATACACATTCAAGAAGAAGGCCCTTCTTGTAGAAGCCATGACACATGCATCCTATAAGAGCGGCTCTCAGTCTCTAGAACGACTGGAATTTTTAGGCGATGCTGTTCTAGATTATGTCATCATAAATGTAATGTTTCGAGAGGCTGAGCTTTCTCATATCGAAATGCACCATCTACGAACATCGCTCGTCAACTCTGACTATCTAGCTTTCATATGCATGGAATGGAGCATCGATCAAGAAACCATCGATCTTGAACTGGATACATCTGGTCTGCCAAAATTCAAGAAAAGCGCCAGAAAAGATTCGCTGTGGCGTTTTCTTCGCCATGGAAGTCCGCGGTTGGGCGCCGTCCAGCAAGATACTTCTGCCCGTTATGCAGACTTAAGAGATTCCATTGTTGACGCTTTCGAGAATGGATCTCACTATCCTTGGGCTCTCCTAGCGCGCCTAAAAGCTCAGAAGTTCTTCTCGGATATGGTCGAGTCTCTCCTTGGCACTATATGGATCGATTCCGGATCTTTCGAGACCTGCACGGCAGTTGTTGAATGTATGGGCATCCTCCCATACTTCAGAAGGATCTTGAAGGATAAGGTGGAAACCCTGCATCCTAAAGAGGAGTTGGGAATGCTCGCAGACAGCGAGACTGTTAAATATGTTATTTCTTCAAAGATTGGAGGGATAGATGCGAGCAGGGAGTATTTGTGCACTGTGTTTGTTGGTGATACCCGGGTTATTGAAGTCGATAGTGGTGTCAGCCCGGAGGAAGTCAAGACGAAAGCAGCAGAAATGGCTGTCAAGAGCATGAAGGCGAGGAAGAGCGACTTTGGGATGAATATGGATAAGGTGGATGAAGAGACAGCCGTGGACATCGAGATGAGGGATTAGTGGTTGGGAGAAATGGATCATGGGATGAATCTGCTTTCATTCGACTCTCAAAATTGGACGGACTGGTGGTTCACCAAAGAGCAGCACTTAAAGGATATTCCAAATCAGCGCGGGAGATTGAAACCGTCTTTTAGATCAACATCTTTCGTCGAATTGTCAACCTGTCATACATTAAAAGTGAGCCTTAGCTCACATCCAAGAGGTTCTTTAACGAGTATCAGGGACTTCTGACCTCTCCCAAGACGAGACGATGGTTAACCCATAGCCAAGGACAATACTAGGACTTGGTGCCAGTTTTGTCTCCACGTTAACGCATCGGTCCAGCTTCGAGTCCACCGTCGTCATCGTCGCCTAGCCTGGGGCGGGTGCTACCGATTGGCGCAGACCCACGAATCAGCTATCCAGACGCATGTGTGGCTGAGCAAGCAGGCTGACATTGGGTTTCCAGGGTGCAGCTCGCAGCACGCCTGAGCACTGACGTTGCTGTTGCGGTGCACCCTCGACCGGATCGATTCAAGACTGGTTGATGCAGGAACGCCCGAGTGACTATGGAGACTGGAGACTGGAGACTGGGAAGCTTCGAGCTTGTACAGTAGCGAACACGTCCTCGCCTCGGGATCGTCTGAGAAGATCAATCTCCCCTCTTGTTTAGTCATGGGTCATGAGTTCGCAGCCAAACGGACGGATAAAATCAGATTGCGAGGGAAGGTGGGGATGACAGGGAGGAGCGGCATGGGCCCGCCCGACTTCCATGGATAGAGATGGATTTCCTTTTTTAAGGTTACTGATGCCGAGTATCTTCTTGATCTTCAACACACCATTAACTCTCGAAAATCCTCTTCGTCCTCCTCCTATCTTGCCTACAAACGAATCTTCGTCATTGAGTGTCTGCCGCAACGAGATCTATCCCAAGCTCAAACCTGCGAATTCCAACACCAACAAGCCCATGAAGTGACCACACAGCCTCACTGCCCACATGGCGACTCGAGAGCCTGATTACTTTGAAGTCATTCCCGAGTACGCCAATCGTGATTCCTCCGAGCCTCGAGCCCACCCCTCCATACGCAGGGCATCGCCTACCCAAAAGCGCTCCTCACCACCACCTATCAACGACAGAATGGCTTCTGCTGCAGATCGGGATGAGCTGAGAGCCTATCCTAGGGTTACTCCAGAGCTCATAGCAGAAATAACAGAGCGAGTGAAGAAAGAGGGTACGCATCTCATCATATGTTGCACGGCTGCGAGCCTTACTAACTCGCGCCATAATAGTGGTCGAACAGTTGTCGAAGCAAACAGGCAGTGAAGTGTCGAATAAGTCTAGTTCAAGTTCATCTCCTCCTCCAACACATACTCCGCCGTCTCCAACACAATATTCGAAGCCCGCGTATGCCCCGCCTCCGCCTATGATGGCATCACCCCCAAGTAGTCCGCTGGACAGGCCAAGCGTACGATTTTCCGATCGCCGTCCTGGCGTAGCAAGAACATACTCGACTGCGGAGCTGTCTACGATTGATCAGAAATGGGGAAGGCTCTTTGATAGTGAAGGAACCCCGACAAAAAGACTCGGTGAATTCTTGCGGGGTCTTGCCAACCATATAATCGATGACTTTCCACCAAGGAAGAGCATCGTTGTTACACCTACCAAAATGGCAGCATAGTATGCATATTCTTGATTTCGTGTTCCCATCTTTGGAGATCTTCCGATTCTTGCTTTTCTGATAAACAATGCTGACTCGAGATTGTCTAGTTACGCTAGCCATGCTCTGGAAAAAGAACCTCACCCCCTTCTCTGTACGTATTGATAGGCCTCATCTTGAAATGCTTCTAGAATCGGCTGACATTGATAATAGCGATTTTCCGAGCAAATTCGAACGAAGAACACATACAGCGCTTATATCAGGGTTTGGGCTGTGAGCATCACTTAGTCCAGGAAGACTCACACTCTGAAGCAATAAGTATGTCGCCCCACCGCATATCTTTGAAAGTAAAGCACTAACAGCAACTTAGTCCCGTCGCTCACTCCAGTAGGCTTCGCACACTGGATGACTTTATTCATCTTAGCGCATCCGGAGGAGGAGTGGAAAAGGCTGGAAAAAGTTGTGATGGCTATGCCAATAAATGCAGATGGGGATTTGGTGGATGGGAAACCCGAACGACTCCCAAAGCAAATAGTAAGTTACAAACCCATAGGCCTACCTTCGAACTTCACATCCCCCGTAAGGCATCGCTGACTTTGTTATCTTCTTACAGTCACGACACCTCCTGCCTGAGAAGGCAGATGCAAACTCTCAAAAGCTGTTAGAAGATGCTATTCTGCAATTTCTGGCTGATTTCGGATCTACCAATCGACGGAGGGGATCACTCACTGCTCCATCTCTCAGCCGTCGGTCTTCGACACAGGCACGGCAGCGTCCAGTCGAGATCCACCAAGCACGAACCTCTCCAACAAGCTCAAAGGCTCCATCTATTGAACGTGATCGGAAGCCATATGCTGGTGGTCCTTCAAATTCGGAGGGGTCAAGCAATGAGGATGGTATCAAGCTAGAGAGAGATCGCCAACCATACGCTGCTCAACCTGGGAGCGGAAGGGTTTACGTGGAAAAGAACACCCTCAACCTTCCAACCCGATCCGGGCGTGCAAATTCTACCAGCAGCCGTACGAGCGCAAGAGAAATATCAGATGCCGGCAGTCGCGTGAGTGCAAGAGAGCAGTCCGAGGTTGTTGAGCCTCGTGAGCCCCGGCACCAGCGTACGCAAAGCACAACGAGTCAGACCGGCCCTGGACGTCCTGCAGGTCGAAGGACTAGCAGTCCTCCGATAAGGAACTTCCGCCACTCTATCCCAGACGATATCCAAGGCGGAAGCAAGTATGGAGCAGGTCCTTCCTCGTCGACATCCAGCTTCACCCCAGGGTCCTACGGTTCAAATACCTCATTTCCACCACCGCCTCCAGGACCACCACCCATTGACATCCGAACCGGTGGTGAGCGAAGTGACCGGAGATACCGAGACGACCGACAGTACAACCGCAGAGGCACAGACCCTGAGGAAGTGCGCTTCACAGGCGAATTCAATAGCCCCAAAGAAGCAGAGAAGTGGGATCGGTACCAAGAAGCGGTCGGCGAATCGGGCGATCGCTACAATAACATTCCCTACGAACGTCGCTCTGTGCCCATCGACCCCAGAGAAATGAGAGGTGCCGAAGACTTCTATCGAGAGAAGCCGCGTCCTGAGTTCGACGCTTATGGCAGGAGAATCTGAGTTTCATGATGAATTGAGCAATTGGTAACGAGGAGACGGCAATTATGGACAATCTTTTGATACGAGCGAGGAATGATACCAACCTACACGCGAGCGTTTGCGATGAATACAGATACCTTTTGTTCTTTGTGGTCTTTGGGTTGTACTTCAAGCAGTGATGGGAGGAGTTCAGCGAGCCGCGCATGTATTGAGATACCGAATGTACCTGTCGATTTGGGAGATTGGGATGGCGTTCTTCTCTTATGTATTCTGCTTTGGGTTGCTTTCTCGTTCATACTTAAGCACTTGCGTTATTGGAAGAAATCCAGACTGGGTCAAAGGAGTATCCTCCGTCGAATCTTGAAGGGAGCGGACAATCCCATTTTCTAAAGTATCAAGCAATGTTCGTCAAATTAAGATATCGACATTTCGTTCTTTGATCACCCCTTAAGTTGCCGTGCATGGAAGACCAACACCCCTAAGAACTTTACCAGCCTCGTCACACAATTGCATGCAGCATATATGTTTGAGTTATTGTCAGCAAAACCGATGCGAAGTTTTCTCATTGCTTATAAGAATCTCTCCGGCTTAAGAATCACTACAACAATACCATGCAGAGATGTGTTATGCGCCAAGTCTTGTATGGGTGACTTTCAAACTGATCGTGGGAAGTAGTCTCACTTGCCACTGGACTTTGCTTTCTCAAATTCGTTTTATTCGTAACTATTGTACAAAGCTCTGGGCGCAACACATGTAGGCAAAGGCATCAGCAAAATCAGAAAAACCTTCGGGTTCATATGTATCTCGTACTTTGAGTTGCTTGCGTAGAGAGGAAAAGCGATTGGCGTAGTTGAGGTCCGGCAGCTTTCGATGGTAATCTACCTCGGCCAGTCTTGCACAGGTCATGAGGGAAAATTGGGCTTACCCAAAGGGACTCTCTTCGGTCCAGTTCTCAGAGGCATCAGACAGACTCAAAACGCATAGACAGCAGTGTTGTTCAGCTCAGATGGTGTAAGGCCTATTGACTTTGTCAGAATCGACTTTTGGGCAGGTGGGTGAGAATTTTACCTGGCTGATCATAGTCTTCGTCGCCATCGAAGAAGACGCTTTTGCAAATCCCACGTACCAAAACTCCACCAATGTACCAATACCAACCATACGCCAAGACTCCTATCTTGATCTCCAAAGCAAAATGCAATTACGAAGTTCCTCCTCTAATGAACCATCCAACTCCCACGCCGATGATAATAAGGAGAAAAGCAACGATGAGAATCTGTGTTGTTGTAGCCGCCATAGCTTCCTAGACTAAAAGTTAACTTACGATACACAAAATGTAAGAGTAGATACTATAAATAAAGTGAGAACTAACATTTTCTGCAATACGAGCTTCCTCAATTGCATCCGTAAGATCACGAGCATAATCATGGACCCCGAAATTAACCATATCTCTCACTATCGAACGGTATGATAGTGTATAAACCTCGGACCAATTCCAGTCTACTGTCTTCCTAATCTCGTCGTACTCGGTCAAATTACAGCCCTGTTGCTTGAGCCAAGCTTGTACACACCGTCGAACTTCTGTGCGACTTGCTCCCTATTTTGGAAATGCAATGGGACTGGCGCTCAGATGGTCTTGTGCCTTGCCTTCTATATTTGATTACTTTTTAGAGCGTTGCAAGGATAACAGGAGATCAGAAGTTTGCGGTTGTGAAAGGTGTTAGAGAACTTGGAGGAAATGTTCGAGGAAAAAGCTGTAAATAAATAAAACTCTCACCTTCCTAGACTCACGCGAAAGCCACGCGCTTGCTCTGTTCGGGGGGCAGGTACCACCACCTCATGTTCCTCTTCATGTGATGTTTAAAGCTTTGTTACTTTCAAAATTCGTCTCCACTCCTTGCCTAACTCTACTGAAGATCTTTTGAATTAGTGCCGCGTTCTCCCTAAACCCGTCTCCGTAGAGAGCAATCAGAACTGATGATACTTTGCACATCACCTCACCAAAGCTTTGGCCGAAGTTCACTGCAGAAGAACTAACAAGGGCAAGTCTAGTAGAACCAAAGTCTGCAGCCAAACTTAGTGATTAAATAGTCAGTTGCAGCACCTTTAAGACTGCAGCTTCCTGATTGTCCCTTAAATACATGGAGGTATCATCTAACAGATTGCTTCTAAGGATTATTTTATAACCTAGGAGCTATGACTTTCTGCGATACTCTTCAATATGCTTAATATCTAAAATGAAGACATACCGGGTGGGGATGTGGAATACAGACTAGCTTATAGCTGTACTTCCGTCGAGTTTTATAACGATTGCTTGCGAGTCATAGTTTCTGACTAGTGGAATGCATTGTGAACATCACTTGGCATGGAGTGAAACTTGTTCTCGAATTCATTGTATTGTAGCTACTGTGCAAGGGTATCAACTGCAGAATGCAGGAAGAAAAGCAAACCAGGCGCAGGCCGAATCCACTAGGGCCAGGCCCTGGAATTCGTCTGCATTTGTAACTACTGAGCAAGTATCAACTGCAGAATGCAGGGAGAAAAGCAAACCAGACACCAGGTCGCATCTCATCCTCCGAGTCGCTTGCATAGCCACGGCGAGGCGGAACAGCTACTGGCGTAGTCGTCTTTGGCTCAACAGTCTTAGCAGGCTTTGCCCACTTGCTGCTTCTTGCTACGTGGATGTTAGTTGACGAGCATATGTAATGGTTTGGGGCGAACTAACGTGGCGCAACCGTAGCATTTGAAGCTTGTGAAGCTGTCTCAGAAGAGGTGCGTTGTTTGACATGAGCGTGTCCTTGGTGGTCGTATGCAGTATACGTGTTGCCGGCGGGGACCCTCGATGGTAATCTATTTCTGTTAGTCTTGTGAATGAGCAGCAGGAATGCGAGGACTTGCCCAAAGGGGATGTTCTCTGTCTGGTTCTCAGAGGCACCAGACAGGCTCAAAGCACCAAAGCCTTGGTAGGGAACTTCAGAGAAATTGGTACGGACACCAGCGGAGACTTCGGATGCTGCAGTGCCTGTTTGTCTTGTCAGCTTGGTTCTCGGATGGAAACTGGGGTTCTTACCTGCGTAGCTATAGCTATCGTAATCGTCATCACTTCAACATATTAGCATAAGATTTCTTTAATGGGGAGAGAGCCAGGAGCGAGCCCAGGGCTGGAACTCGGGACTAGTCAATGAAATTGGGAGCTCAAGGTGAAGAGATATGTTAGTGACTACCTATAGGCTCCGGCCTCGGGATCAGAAAGGGCACCTCCGTCATCCTCATTGCTAGTCGTCGTGGCAAACGTCTATTCAAGTTAGCCGCGAAAACCTTAGATGTCGTATCTTCACTTGCGTCTTGTTCATCTGGCGCAATATCGGTGGAGATAGCTGGAGCTGTCGTTACACCTGATATACGATTAGTGGTGGGTGTGCTAAGAGAGGGAAAATGGGGCTACCAGGTTCTTGAGCCTCTTTCCATCTATACGAGGGTCAGCGAGTGTATATGCGAAGAGGTATGTTGAAGACACAACAGATAGATAGTGGTTACTTGGGATGGAAGATGGGGTCTGCAAAGAGATATGAACGTACGCAGTGCATGCTTGGCACCATTGACTACCGCCATTGCTGCGAGCTTGTTTGGAGAAGCCGTCAAGAGCTCGAACAAGACCGCAAGGTCCTTGGCACTTCAACTCAGTGCTCTGACCTCCGTTACAGAGCATACAGCGAAGATGTGCCGTGACTCCATTAATTTCAGATTGGCCGGAGGCAATCTTGTAGGTGTAGGTACCAAGTTGCTTCTTGGAGAACAAAGCATTGTGCTTCCACTTCTGGCACACGAAGCAGCGGTAACGATCAAGGAGAGGGACACCGTTCTTTCTGCAAAGGTGAATCAGTACTGGCTCACTTCCAGGATGGACATTGAACATACTGTTTCGAAGTGAAGTTCATCTTTGCGGTGGTTATTCTGTCACTCATCAATTAGCATGCTTGACTTGAAGGAAGGTGGAGATGGATAAAGGTGTCGGTAGATTGGTGAAGGTGGAGACGGATGAAGATGTGGGCAGATCGGTGGAGGTGGAGCATGGAGAAGGCTTTCCCAAGCTGAAGCCGCGAAGATGCGGTTCCAGTTGAGAAAGGGGGAGTGTGTAACGATGAAGAGGTTGGAGGAATGTGATGAACGTCTGGGCATTGGGAGGTCTGGGTTGGGGATGTACATACGTTGATGAAAGATGGTGGTGGTTGAAGGAGGAAAAGTTTGGAAGTTGCGGGGGAAGAGGTATATGTAGGCAAGCCTCGCTAAGCGAAAGCTGTTTGTCTGGGATGCAAACACCAATAGGTCGCTCTAAAGGTGACCCCCTTTCCATTTGTTGACTTCTTCGCTGTGCTGCTGCTGCTGCCCACGCGTCTTTCAATGCACAACCTCCCAGCCTCATTTCTACCTCTTGAAAGCATCGTTACATACGCTTGGAATGTGCTTTCTGGCCATGGAAGCTATGGTTGGCACACTCGTGAGTTTACCACACCTCTCGATATCATCCGCTGACATGTCATAGTATTTCTTGGCTTTTATTCGTCGAATCACAGCTTTGCGGCAAACAGAGGAAGTGCTCTTTCTCATACCTCAGGTAGAAGTTTGGCAACATCAAGAGATAGAGGGTCCAGCTGGAGATTGACAAATTCGAACGTCCAAGGGCGTTTGGAACAAAGCAGGCTTCTCAGGCTGCAGAAGAACGAAACCACAAATACATTGGTCGACAGTAGAAGCGCTTGAAGCGCACGACTTGCTTAGGAACACTTAAGACGTGGTGCCAACTTCCCGTTCTCATCTAAGCAGTCTGGCAAGTAGTATTACTGCCTTCTGGATCTCTTCGAAGTCGGCTGCTTGGCCAATACCAATCAGACTTCGAAGTACAAGCACCATATCTTCCTCAAGAAGTGCTTGAAGAAATACTGTTACGTGCTACTGCTGCCCCCTTGTTCCTCGTTCTTAAGTTCATCTGGCATTAGAAGTACTCGACAGCTCAACTTTAAGGAAGTACAAGCCACGATCGGTTGAAAGATACCAAAAAACGCTGACAAAACGAATAGTATTGAATCAGTTTGCTTGGCCTTCGTTCCAATATTGGTGCCATGTTTCCGAGCGCTAAATCTCCACTGTCTGGGCGTTCTGGGGTTGTGGACGTTCTCAAGCCAAGTCTTCAAGTACAATTGCAGAATATCATTCCCGACTTCGACTCTCCACTGGAGGCAGTGTAAGGGTAGCGCACAGTTCCCTTGCTGATGCGCTTCAGTTTTGTCTCATTTCATCTCAATGGTTCCATAGACCTTTCATGGACTTCGAAAAACTTTCGAGGAGTGATAAGGTCGCCTGACTTTATGGGCGACTCAAATGGCACAGCCCCAGGTACAGAAATAAAGACGCAATTGACATGATCAACGTTAATCTACTCAAGATCTATGGACACTTTCATTTATTAACTTCAACATTGTTGCACAACGGCCAAGTCGTCGAAGGACGTCGAGACGACGTTACACGGCTACACGTGACCCCCCGCCAGCCATCCGCTTTTCCCCTTTTTAGAGGTGTCTCAGAGATCCAAGCCCATTGCGTCGGAATCTGGAACCTCTAAAACGTCCGATGACCGCGTTTCAAAAGCGGAAGGTTGGAATCCTTGCAAGAGCATCCATGCATTATGCATATCTGCCCAGTAGTGTGGCCAACTCTGCCCTGCCTGGCACAGCCACAAGCAGGTCTCGATGGGGATGGGAGACAAGTACCGGACTGGATGGTTTCTTGTTTCCAAAAGAAGCGTTGTGATGTGCGATTACACCTGTCTTCAACCAATGGAGCGTGTTAGTTCAGATCACAGCTTCAATCTCACCGACCCTCGAAACTTGACTACTGGACAGGCTTACAAGGAAGAGGCTAGAGCCGGGGACCGTCCCGAAAAGCTACACCCAAGAGAGCGTTGCATTTAAGTGGCTTTCAGGGCCTAGCAAATCAGTGGAGACTAGTTTTGCTCGTCCAGGAACAGACAGGCTAAGAGCCCCCCCCCTTGTCCCACCAAGAAAAGGGGCTCGGGTTCGCCCGCCCGTTGGTAGGTCCTGAAGAGGGTTCCAGGAGACGGGGAAAAACGTGATAGCGGGAGAAGAGAGATTGGGCAGCAGTCAAGGCATACTTTTGTCTGGGACAGCTTTGAAATTGCTGCTCTGCTGCTTGGGCGCACCAGATAAATAGGGGGTTGAATATGGGGGGAGTGCCGCACCAGCTCGCAGAACCCTCGCAAATAATGTGCACGCATGCACATTGCTTCTGTAAATCACGGTTGCCCGAGGACAAAGCGTGTAAACTACTGTAACTATCGAAAGGCCTGAGATGTTGAAACAAGCAGAATAGGAGGATCGAAGTCAGTAGCAGGCAGCATTGAAAGTCAGATCGAAAGTCCACGCGTAGAAATACTGGAGATTGTTCTATTTTGGTGCGGTACAATTGGTGGCCAGGCGGAGTCGCGGTAGAAGGATCTCATACTGCATCCCTGGGCGAGTCCTCGCGGCAGCGGTGTCGTGGCACTCGTCTCGTTAGCGTGCCCATCCATCACTTCAGCAGCACTCCATACCCATCAACCACGGTCCACGACCAATTCAAATAGTCAATAATCAACCTCGCACGCCGTCGTCCTCACGTCTTCATCCCCAACTTATGCCGCCTCTGCTAATTGAGCCTTCTGCCGTCCGTGCTTGAAGAAGTGGCTCTTTCTGGCACATATCACCCGACCGCAATCTCGCCAGATTGGACCAGCAGCGGCGACGACTTGTTATTCATGCGCCATCCCAACCGACACCTCAGTCACTCAGTCGCTCACTCACTACGACCACTTCCGAAGCAGCATCTATCCTTCCTTCGACAGGGCCACCGTGACCCCTATCGACTCCGCTGATCGTCCCTGAGGCTCCACGTTCTCCTGTGTCCGCCAACTTTCGTTCCCGGTCGCGCCTGCTCTCCTTCGCTCACTCAGAACGTGTTGCACTTGCTCAATTTACGAACTTTTTTGTCACACTCATTTATGGCAATCACTTCATAGCCACGGCCATCATAGGTATGCTCGGTTCATTCTGCGTCGTGATACGGCCATCGAAGATATCGCGAAACATTGCTGACATTGCTACCCAAGCAGCATCGCCGTTGATACAGCACCACAACACCATCAACCTGGCATGAAATAGCTGGAGGACCATCCTTTCTACCGCAACTATGACCGTAGCATACGATCTCACCCATCGGGGGTCGAACACACCACAGACCACACCAGGCACCGCGTTGGAAGATCGATTTGAAGTCCTGAAGGACATTGGAGATGGCAGCTTCGGAAGCGTGGTTCTGGCGCGAGTACGTGCTGCTGGGTCTAATGTGGCACGACGAGGAACTGTCGTATGTATACCTGAGATCACGCAGGATCGTGTGAGCTGACTGGCTGTGTTAGATCGCGATCAAGACGATGAAGAAGCAATTCGAGTCCTTCGCTCCGTGTCTCGAACTCCGAGAGGTCGTCTTTCTGAGAACTCTTCCACCACACCAACACCTTGTGCCGGCGTTGGACATCTTCCTCGACCCTTTCAGCAAGAAGCTTCACATCTGCATGGAATACATGGACGGGAATTTATATCAACTAATGAAGGCCCGGGACCACAAGTGCTTAGATGTTGCTAGTGTCAAAAGTATCTTGTTCCAGATAATGCAGGGTTTGGAACACATTCACGCTCACCACTTCTTCCATCGCGACATCAAGCCCGAGAATATCCTCGTGTCAACATCAGCACAACAAGATTCAGGGACCTCTTTTCGACGATACTCCGCGATGGTCACTCCTCCCTCGACTCCACCCGCGTACACGGTTAAGATTGCCGATTTTGGACTTGCCCGGGAGACTCATTCGAAACTCGCCTATACGACTTACGTCTCGACTCGATGGTATCGCGCGCCCGAAGTTTTACTTCGTGCGGGAGAGTACTCGGCACCAGTTGACATCTGGGCAATTGGTGCGATGGCTGTCGAGATCGCGACATTAAAACCATTGTTTCCAGGAGGGAATGAGGTTGACCAGGTCTGGAGAGTCTGCGAGATTATGGGCAGCCCAGGCAATTGGTATAACAAGGCTGGTGCTCGAGTCGGAGGTGGAGATTGGAGGGAAGGCACTCGCCTCGCTGGCAAACTTGGGTTTTCTTTCCCAAAGATGGCGCCTCATTCTATGGATACCATCCTTCAACCTCCTCAATGGCCAGCTTCACTCTCCAACTTCGTCACGTGGTGTTTAATGTGGGATCCAAAGAGCAGACCAACATCTACACAAGCTCTGGCCCACGATTTCTTTACTGATGCGGTGGATCCTCTTCGCCCCAAATCCTCCGCATCAAAGATGCTCGGCAGGAAGCATTCGGATCTAAGTTACCGTGGCTCCAAAGACTTGACAGAAACCGCTACAACATCGTCTTCGAAGTCGTCGTGGTTTAGAAAATCGTTGATCGGCCGGTCTGAGAGCTCGACTAGTGTTGCACAGTCAGCTGGAAAAGAGAATGTTGCTCCACGACCCTCGCCAGTGCATGCCGCCACCGACATTCCAGTCACAAAGACCCGACCTTCAGCTACCAAAAGATCAACATGGAATAACGGGCCATCCAACGGGGCTCCAATGCCGATTTTACCAACAATCAAGCCCATCTCCCCCTTGTCCGACGCTGTCACAGCACAAGCAAGCAGCCGTACACCATCTTACAGCAATTCGTACTCAAATGTTAGTCAGCAAGCATCGAATGCAGACGACAAAGTTGCAAAGAAAATCGGCAGGCAATTATCAGTGGCATCAACGAACAATCACTATGCCGATATACATCGGCAGCAAGCGGAGATGGCCTTAAATGGAAACACGGGTCTTGCTTCGCCGCCCAATGGGCAAAAGGAGAGCTTCTTCTCACACTTGAGAAAACGTGCGAGACGGTTCTCAGGGCGTCAATCTCAAACACCAATCTCACCCAAGTCAATGGACATTGAAGCTCAAGCAGGATGTGGACCGTGGGCTAGCAATCGCTCGTCAATGGTGGTTGACAGCAATCAACTCCCAAGTCCTGTTCAGAAGGTGGATACATATGAGGCTCTAGACAAGGCATTGCGAAATGTGCAGCAGAATCTGGACTCATCCCAGGCAGGCAATGCTCCCCCTCCACCAAATCACCTCATCAGTCCGAGCAGTGTCCTTAAACGACACCATTCTCTGCCCCAGCAACAACCACGATCAGTGGACAATCTACGAGGCGTGGGTCCAATATCAAGTCGGACGCGACGTTCTCAAGTCCCTGGCGGCACGCGTCAATATGAAACTCCTGATGAGGAAGATGAGTTGCTTGACGAGGTTCTATCCAGTACCCACAGAGCTATGAAGCGGTTAGATCGAAATTCAGGCCAGAGCGACGGCCGACAAGCTTTGAGACAATCGACCAGCAATCTGGCGCTATCAAATCCCTACCCTACTCCCTCTCCTTCGGCCAGTGGAAATGCAGTACTCTTTGGGCAAGGCATTACGCATGTGACTCCCTCGAAGGCTCCAGTCAGGGACAAACAATCATCGACGCCACCATATGATTATGAGGAGAATGAGTGGGCCGCCGACGCTGCTGCAAGTCTCTTTGCAGCTTCGAGCCGCTTTTAGACGATAGAAGATCGTCAGTCTGTACATCAAAAGGAGGAAAAGTTCTTTTTGTTATATCTACATTTGCATGGTGTTGAGGATTTTAGGCGGCATGGCCGCCCACACATTCATACGTTCCTTTGTAACGTGGGCTCATCTTGTGTTTTCATTATCGAGGGCTAGCGTGTACATTTCGGCGTCCAGTTGTTGACGCCTCATTTTCATTGTTATACTTCATACCTGAAGAGGGAGCCGCCATAGACGCGATTCTCATTGTTTCTTGTCTTCGAAATACCCCCCTATAGACGCACAAATTGCACAAATTTAAGTTTGGAAGAGAGAGAGAGAGAGGCGAGCGAGACTGCTTCACAGCTGAAAATCTCCTTTGTCAATTTTCGAGGATGGCTGGGCTATCGTTTGTTGGCGGGAGGACATATGGGTTCCCGTCACATCCCGTTTTGAGGAAGTCGTTTTTTTGTCTGTACAGCTCAAATATGTCCCAGCGTGACTGGATCTATAGGAAGGGTTCTCTACTATGGACGTCCTTGGTGGATCTGGATTTATGGGAAGTAAGAGAAGTGACTGTTCTTTTATGGATCGGTTTGATGCGATTGATTGAAATTTTCTGGGCTGGTGGCCACTGATGCGGCCTGCTGCGCTGGGTATCGTGTCTTGGAATGGAGGATGTAGTTAGACGAGTGAGAGGATCCAGATCAATCAATCAATCAATCAATCAATCAATCAATCAATCAATCAATTAATGGCATGACGCCGTGTTTCCCATTCACAAATCGCGTTCGACGCTATGGAAGGGAAGCCTTGCTGTAGTTCGTGACGTGGACGAATGGGGCGTATAGTGTGGATTAGTGAGGCGGACGCCCGGTCATGGTGGGACCTTGTTGGTCAGCCCAATTGTGGATTTCGTGACCAATGCAAGAAGACTGTTTCTGCAGCAAGACTGCATTGGGCTGACTATCAGGTCTGGGGGAAGCCCGGGAATCCGAGCGTTTGCGGTGGGCAGTCTCTCTGGAGAAGCAAAATGTTTCTCTTCACTACTTATGCGGTGTTTCGAGTAGCGGTCTGAACAGCAAGCGCTCAATTCGTTCTGCTTATTCCTACTTGTGGGTCTATTCGATGACCGAAAGTTCCGTGGAACAATCTGATTTGTGCTCTTTCATGTTCACCGCAAAGATCGGAATACCTTACGTTTTTCGTTGGCACGGTTGGGTTGCGGTCAGCCTTAGAGGAATTGAGAAGCAACGCTCATTCAGCTTAGTAGCAGTTCTGTGACTCCTTCAATGAGTCGAAGAACAAGACCGTTTGCGATGCGAGATGAGAAAGTATCTTGCTGAAGTGGGATCCGTGGTGTACCAAGCCTTGCGACTGAACCTAAGCAGTACAATGGAAGGCTCATATCACGTGCCGTTCACGTGATCGCTCATCAGGTCCTGAGGTTGGATGACCATCAGGAATGAGTCACACTCGAATTGATCGGCGTTCTTGTCATGATTCGATCGTTTCGTTCTCAAATCATAATTGCTCTCGTTGTGCCAAAGACCTGTTTTGAATCCCTGTGGCTTCTACGTCAGCGCAAGTGTCAGACCCCCAATTAAAAGGGGGCAGCACAGCCACATCAAAACAAGTTAATAACAACTCTCCATCATACCACTACGATTTCTATCGTTCAAATCCAAAGAATTTTACAGAAAAAAAAGTTCAATAAAAAACTCAAGAACTGCTTCAAAATGTCGAGCAAATCAGGAGCAACAGGAGCCGTTACTTGGGTTACTTCTACTGCTGGGTAGCTCTTCTTCCTGATGTGCCACTTTCTTGCTGATGTTTCCATAGTAACCTCGTCTCTGGCGTAACAAACACAGTTGGTGGAGTCGTTGGTGCCGCTGGCCGCGGTGTCGGCGAGACTGTCAACGGCGTCACCGGCAAGGCTGGAAAGCCAGTCGGCGATGGCATCAAGGATGTTGCCGAGGGAATTGAGGGCGGTGCTGCCAGAGTTGCGGGCGGTGTGAAGCGTGCTGGGGAGGGAGAGCATGGGCCGTTGAGATGATTGATTTAGGAGCTTTTGAGAGCGGATTTTGTGGAAATCTGCCTGTACCATCAAATTGTCAAAGTAGGAAATCTAAGTGAACTTCCAACGTTATGTTCGAGAAGTATAAGAGCGCTCCGATTATTACAAATGTTCTCGGATTTTTGAACATCGTTTATTTGTGACTATCTTACAAAGCTCCCAGCTTAAGGAATAAGGCAGAGGTACCAAAGCCAACCAAGCCTTCAAATCCATATGTATCTCGTCCTCGGGTTGTGCACATGGTATTGGCGTAAGGGGATCCTCGATGGTAATATACCTCTGTCGGGTTTGGATAGGGATGCGAGAAGCATGGGCTTACCCAAAGGAGATATCTTCGGTCGAATTCTTGGAGACGTTGAATAGACTGGAAGCGCCGAGACAGTGGCGTTGTTCAACAAATACAGTGTAAGGCCTTTTGACTTTATCAGAATCAAATTTGGCTGACGAACGAGGATTTTACTAGTAGTGTCTAATCACAACTCATCTCTACTCACTTCTTGCTCATCCAGAGCCACGTCGGCGGCAGTGGCCGGGGCGGTTGTGACACCTGGTTCTTGAGCCTCCTTCCATCTGCACAATTAGCCATTGCAATTGTGGGCTGAGGGTAACGATGGAACATACGCAGAGCACGCCTTGCGCCATTGGCTACCACCGGCACGGCGAGCCTGCCCGTAAAATTGGCCAATGGCTAGAACCAGACCACAGCATCCTTGGCACTGTAGCTCCGTAACATTACCACCTGTGCATTGGCGACATCGTCGCTTGGCAGTGACCGCGTTAATGTCGTCTCCTACTCGCTTTTTGTGCTTGTATACCTTCAGTTGCGTATTGGAGCACGAAGAATTGTCCTTGAACTTGAGGCAGACTCGGCGCTTGTACCTCGTATCTGTCAGTGTCCTTTCCTACGACACCCATATCGAATCAAATGTACTTCTCCAGAAGTGGAACGCCACTGGTCAAAATGTTAGCCATGACTCGTACTCAAATATGGAAAGACGAACCCAGCAGCACTTTTTGCCCCGACCGTCCTCGTGAGTAAACCCAAGGGTTCTTGATTACGCGCAATGCCGGCCATTTCGTTTGTGTTGATCCTCTCCGCTTCGCTTAATCGAGCGACATTTTAAGGGGAAGGAGCGACGAGCACATCTAGCTCTAACTTGAAAAGAACTAACGCGACTTGGCCAACTCCCAAAGGAGTGGACCTTGTGAATTCAATACTATTCGACAGTTTCTTTAGGTTATTCTGCGGAATCCTAATTCATGATTTGATCTTTACTCAAGACGACCCATGAACCTTGTAGGAAAGGAAGATAACTTACCCTCGGGAAGGAGAATAGACAGTGCTGTAACTCATGTTCGCTCTTGCCACTGAATTCAAGCCAAGAACTTCTGCTTTTTCTTTCTTTCCCGAGTTGGTTGATATTTGTTCGCCATCGATCTTGGTGTAACTTTAAGCGAGACGAAGAAAGGGGGAAAAGCCAAGGCCGACGGCCAGAGCGTTTCAATCAGAAGGCAACACGACGGACATATTCACAATATGATTCATGGCAGTCCCTCTGAATGACTGATTGGGGTTGTAAGTTTTTTCTGCCCCAAGAACACCTCTTGTACCATTCACTCCGTGTCATTTCCATTCTAATCTCTTGACTCATCCTGCGAGGTTCTGTCTATTTAAGCCATCAGTCATTTCTTCTCTCTAAACTTTATTTTGCCTGTTTCAAACTAAGTGCAGCAAGCGCACCGTTCATTCGAGATAATTTACCAAAAAGTAGGCAGTCAAACAACAAAGAAACATGAACGGCTTCGGCTTCGGTGGAGGGCGCATGGATAATGGGAGGCAGGCAGCGCACATGAGAAAGATGGGACTAGACCCGGGAGTAATGGGGAGAATGGGGCGACTGGGGCTAAGAATGGGGGGAATGGGCGGAATTGGAGGGATGGGAGGGATGGGTGGAATGGGAGTTACGCCAATGGCGAGAGTTACGGGAGTGCCAGTGCCAAGAGTGGGAGTTGTGGCAGCGTTGCCAATGCCTAGAAACAAGGAGGAAGCGGACGCAATTGCCAATGTGTACAAGGCAAGAAACAACACAAACCTGAAAATGATGCAAGCCGCCCACGAAAGAAATGCAGCAACTATAAAAAGGGTGCAAGAGATGATCCAGGGTGGTGCCGGTGGTGCAGGTGGTCCACCGCCAGGGCCACCTGGAGATGGCGGCGAGCCAAAAGCCAAGAAGAAGGGCTAAGGAAGGCTAGACTGAGTAGAGCTACTGATGGAATGCCAAGAAGGCAAGTTCTCTGGAAAAAACGACGGAATACGAAGAGCTATAGACGAAAGACTTCTCGTTGAGCTTCAGACAATCAAATGTTGATGAAGACCGCGGGTGCCCCAGAGGTAGAAGAGTCGTGAATTTGTAATAAAATCAACGTGCAATAGATTCAAAGAGACCATTTCCTTTTATTTATACACTGACTTTGGAAAGTTGTAATATTACAATACCTTTTACAGCATCACTAGCCCCTGAACACCATTCCACGGCTTACAGACAAGATTAATAACACCTCTATGTATTTTAGAGCATCGACCTTAATTAGACTCTCGCAGTCTGATCCGCCTCTTTCTCTTGAGAAAAACTGCTTGGATGATGCCTGACCTGATCCTTCTCATACAGCTGCTCCGGCTCGATGTCCTGTCTAAAGATGTACCTCTTGAAGAAGTATGGAAGCTGTCTTAATCCGTAGGCTGCATGATCACGAGACCGAACACCAAAGACTTGGTCCAGTTCCTCGAGTGTCTTCCCCTTTGTCTCAGGAACGAAGAAAAGGACACCGAAGAATCCAATGATGTTCCAGACTGCGTACCAAGCGAAGGCTCCTTGTGGCTTGAATGCTTTCAGCAAGCTTGGCCAAGTCACGCTCAGAACGAAGTTGAAGAACCAGGTTGTTGCGGTCGCAAGTGACATTCCGAGAGGTCGAATGTACAGAGGATATGCTTCTGCTGAGTACGTGAATGGAACGGGGCCTTCTCCTGGGGAATAAACGATGCCAAAGAGGTAAAGACCGAGAGCAACGCAAGAAATTTGTGCTTTTGATGAGCTGGGAATCCAAAAGCTGAATCCTGTGAAGAACAAGCACAGACTCATGAGAGGGAAAGTCGTCAGTAGCAGGTTTCGGCGGCCGAATGTGTCAATGGTGTAGATTGCAGGAATAGCAAAGAGGAAATTGATGACACCCCAGCCCAGAGAAGCACCGAGAGCACTGATCTCAGACAAGTTCGCCTGGAGGAAGATTTCGGAGGAGTAATAAGCAATGACATTTACACCACAAAACTATCATATGATGTCAGCTTCACCCCATTTGACGAAAGCCAGAGATGCGTACCTGCTGCATGAACATCACGATCTCCGAAGCTTGCATTGCGCGACGATTTCGAGGAACGCTGACAAGTTCCTTAATCTTGTTCTTTCCAAGGATCATGGCCTGGTTCTCAGCCTCGAGGAGTGTGTGCATATAAAATATGTCACGAGCAGCCTGGACCTTTGCATAACTGTTCAAATTGGTTAGAGGCAAAGGCTTTGAAGCTGAAGGTAGAAAGGTAGCTCTGAGCGTACGTACCGGAGCTTACACATACTGCGATATGCCTTTGCATGCCGACCTTTACCCATGTACCTACACGAGCCTTTTGTCAGTCCTCAATGTACCTCAGATGTGGGGGCATTCTCACCAACGAGGGGATTCCGGGCAAAAGAAGACGAAGCACACCACAATGATGGCAGGCAGGCATGCAGATCCCATCATCAATCTCCAGTTCAAGCCAGTGATCCCGGATTTATCTGGTACGTGGTAAAAAGCAAGGTCTGCTGCATAACCTACAAATATGCCAAACGCTGCCATCAATTAGTATGGCTTTCATGGGAGGTGATTTGAAAAACGAGGAGCCATGCTGGTAAGCAATCAGAAATGGAAGGCCTGAGAATCCTCCGACGTCTAGGCTCTCAGGATTCTTTCAAGCGCTCTTTGTACATCTCCAAGGAGAGCCTGGTATATTGTTTACGAAATGCGACTTACCCGTCCACATTTGCCATTGCATGACCAAGGCACCACGAATTTGCGGCGGACTACATTCTGCAGCATAGATAGGCACTGTGGCAGACTTCGGTCCAATACCAAAACCTGTATTTCAAAATACTGATATCAGCGATGCCTGATCTGCAAAACAAGAGCTTGGATTGTAGAGTCAAACCATACCTAAGAAGAATCTAGCTATAAACATATGCCACCATGTGTTGGTAAAAGCCTGTTTCGCCAGAAGTCAGCTTATGCTGCAACGAATTCGACGGCATGTAGAGAAATAACAACTTTTGGAATGACATACCTGCCAGATACAAGCCAAAGCAGAAAAGGTACACGTGAGGAAGATCGTGCCTCGGCGGCCAAACCATTTATTGAAGGGAACCGTCAACCTTCAAAGATCAGCTTCCAAGCTTGAAAGGGCTTAACGAAATCATAGAATTAGAGAAACCTACCAGCAGCCAATGAATGCACAGCAAAGATACGGTGCTGAGTTAACAAGTCCCAAAAGCCACGAGTCCCTGGAGCTGTTCTTGTTGCTAATGTTGAATTGCTGGCTGTAGAATATTTGTGCGCCATTGACAACGGTCTCGTCTGATCACGAAAATTAGAGAAATTCCGTCAACGGACCGGAGAAAGCTTACCCATGCCTTGCACAGCAGCACAAGTTGAACATAAGATTATGACCAAGTAGAGCAATCGGGGCTGAGACCACTTCTTTTCAATCTCCTTACTCAAGACAGCCCTTTCTTCAGGAGTCAGTCCGTCAACTTCGGCATGTCTAAAGGGATCCTGGGCAAGAATTGCCCCTAATTTGAAGGCTCGAATATCCTCCTCATTGCCCACCGTGTTGCTCCTAGCGTATTCTTCACCCTTCTGGGCCAATTCGGCATGAGTGAAGCCAGCCAAGGGGTTCGCAATCTTCGCATTGATGTTTGCTCGAAGCTGATCAGCGTCTACATTCTCCGGCGCGGTGAGAGATGCTTTGCGGTTGATGGACGCGTTCTCAATCTCAGTGTTACCGCCAAGAGAGTCGCTGCTGGAGACCTTCCTCTCCTTGTCGTGGTCGGGAGCTACCATGATGTAAATAGTGCCGATTGATGTAGCACTCTATCTTCAAAGGGGAATGGAGGCAGTATCTTCTTTCCGAGAAAGCTGGGGCAACGCAGTAGCAAAAGATAATAATCTGAAAGTAAGATAGGAGACTTGCAGAATTAATAGATGTCCAGTCGTTTAGCTCACTAGATCCCAGGCAAGATTTGAGGAGCACGCGCGCCCCCCAGGTGATCGTCTCTGCAACATGAAGTAGACCAAGGAAATCCATGTGCGCTTGAGGCTGATAAAGGAGGTGGGGTAAAGTCCCTGATTGGCGTTAGGCAACAACGAGCACGCCCACACTTTGAGTGACAGATTTGACAGTTTTGAAATTTGTTTAACCAGCCAAAGCTATAAAATTACTCAAATCAGATGTACAACTAGCTTTCGTTCGCTGGCCGCTCGAGGACTTCTACGATGGTCCGTTAACTTCACGTCGAAGGTCTAGCTACCAGAATATTCGACACTGACTTCGAAGTAACAAAGTGAAGTTCTCTTGAAGTCCTCCCCTCCATAAACGTCACAATGCATCTTGCCCATGAATATGCATCGGCTTCTCCCCACATAGAGATCTCCAGCTGAATGGAAGCCCTCGTGAGTTCGACGTCATTTCCGCAACTGTGCGGCGTCTCCAGCCGCGAATTTTGAGACGGGATTCGGCAGAAGAGCGCAAAGGGGTGGGAAAGGATTGAGAAATCCCTGAGCAGCAAGGGGGTTTCGGAAAGGCGGCGCCTGGGAATTACTGCGATTTGGTGTTCTTGGACGATCACTGAATGTATGACGTCGCAGATGGGGCCTCGAGGGGGAAAGGAGCCACTTTCGCTTCTTCATCAGTCTAGGCCTGTTTCAACTAAACCGTCTCGTGACATAGTATCGCCCACCTCCCTGCCAAGTACCAGTGGCGTGAAGTGAGCTTGTACGAGTGACAAGTATCGTGGTCAGAGTAGGGCAAACTTGTCTACCTAGATGCAATAGACGTATGGGGGAGAGAAGTGCACTCGGGTGTAGTAAACGGGTGAATAATATCACGTGACTTAGCCGTAGAGGCTCAATAGACTCCTGCTGCAACAACAGCATCTCAATTATGGGAGCATTGAATCGCATTGGGGGACTCTATTACAATAGGAACAGCTCAGTGCTTCAATATATATGAATGCAAATCATTGGAAGGTAATATGCACACACCACCTGTCCTTGGCCTCCATTCAGCAGCCTTGCTTACTCGGGAGTCAGCATCCTTAGAGCGTTTGGGATAAGCGAGTACGCTGCGCCGTAAAACTAGCCAATCGCTGGCTTGTCCTTAGGTATGCTGAGTAGGGGTTGATCTGACATCAAACTCATCGTATATAGCCCCTAGGACAAATACTCTCATCCGTCCGACACACACAGTCCTCCCTGAGTCGAGCTAGGTCACACTTTATTTATTGGTTGGAATGTTCAAGGACTGATCTCAGCATTGGCTGATTCTGTGCCTAGACCGCCTGAACTTTTACAAAGATGTCTGGTTCCAGGGTCTGATAGAAGCCACGACAATGGCGACGACTCTCCTGAAGCCCAAGACGAAGAGACGAGGGCTACCGAAGACAAGATCTGGGTGCAAGACTTGCAAGTAAGACTGATCTTGGGATTGAGAGCTGTTCTCTGGTGTTCTATGAGAGATTCACGTCGGCGGCCGTGCTGACCAAAAGCACAGGAAACGCAGAGTAAAGTGCGGGGAAGAGAAGCCTGAATGTCTACGCTGTACCAAATTCGGAGTCAAATGTGATGGTTATTCACTTGAGGAGGCAAACTCTGGGGGTGGCGCATGGACGATTATGAACCCCCAACGGAGACCTCTACTCCTCCCTAAACAAGCCTCTACGCTTGTCAAAAACCCATCCGAGTTTCTATTTTGCGTCGAGAAAGATCATCATTATTTTGAAATCTTTTGTACTAAGACTTGTTTCCAAATTTTGCCCTTCTATGATGCTGGGAATTTTCGGCAGATGCTTCTTCAATGTTCGATGACTGAAAGCGCTATTCGGCACGCTATTGTCGCACTTGGCGCAATGGACAAGAAGATGGAGACGCTCGACGAGTTTAAGTCCCTGTCTTTAGATGAGCAGGAGAAGAGCTCGCATTTGCATCATTTAAATGCTTTGAAAGAGTACTCGACTGCTATCAGCAAAATGAGGGTAAGCAGTAACTCCCGAGCACTTTCACCATTACCTCGTTGTATTCTCAACAACACTAACGATTGACTCTGTCCAGGCGGCCTCACTTGAAGGTAAATCGAGAGATATCAGAATTGCTTTATTGACTTCACTTATGGTATGAGTCTTGGGCCTCCGTCAGCTCCATATCCCGTGCTTGAAAATTCCGTTATCTTTCTGAGATGCTATCTAAAACTTTGAGTCCAGATTATCTGCTTCGAGGCGTGGAACGGAAATCTCGACTTTGCTGTACGACAAATCCAAACTGGATTAAGACTCATCAGAGAGTGGCACGGTAAGGCTCAGCATTCAATTTATGACGGGCCAGAGCTCGGGAGCTGTTTCAAAAGCTGAATAGACTCTCTCATCCTCTCGTCAAGAACGAAGAGAGTCAAATCCACTCCGAAGCTCTTAACTACCCGAGGCCATCTTGAAATCTCGCATTGCTAATTTATCGATCAGATTCAGCAAAAGACCTTCTGACTGGACCTGTTTCATCAGATCCCGCTTATACCGGTTCTGTGGAAGGAGAACTCATTCGAATTTTCACTCGGCTTGATCCGCAAATCGTTAGCTTCTCGGAAAAGGTAAGCTCCCTCTATACTCACTTCCGAACGCCAGACCTAGTCGTAATAGAATCTGGAGTTCTTCTTGGAGCCAGATAACCAGTCCATTAACTCTATCTTCAGCCGTCCCCTGAGTATCATGCATGGATCATCGGAAGAGGTCAGAAGATTCTAGAGCGCATGCCGTCCCTCTTCCAAACTGTGTCAGAAGCTAGTGTCTTTGAAGAAGCGTAAGAAACTACTGCTCTTACTGTGTATCATGGCTTGTCGAAGAGTCGTTCTTCTAGGGCTTGATGGACACTTACTGACCTTGAGATTTTCAGAATTATACGCAGGGGAATGGCCTTCGTTTGTCATGAAATCCCCTACGAAAAGCCGCCTCCTCCGCGGCATACCTTTCCGATAAATGGTTGGTGGGGGTGTAGGGAGCCAAAAGTTTTGTCAACTCTGAACAGAATGGCTGCCGATTCAGCGCTTTGGAGGACGGCGTTTGCCCCTTTGTGGAAGCGATTGAAAGACGAGAACAACCCATCGGATCTATTTCCAGCAGCATTACTAATGAACAGAATTATCTCGTCGCACATAGGCTGCGTAGTACCCACGGTATTGGACGAGCAAGACTTCGACCACTATTATGAAGACTACAAAATTGTCATTGAGATGTCAGAATATATGCTCGGAATTCTGGAAGCGACTGGTGACAAACTGAAGGACGCGAGATATACCAGGAGCCCTAAGTTTAATTTCGACTCGTACACTGTTATTCCGTTGTTCCTGATGGCGCTAAAATGCCGGGATCCTCCACTTCGCAGGAAAGCTATATCACTCATGTTCAAATATCCCAGAAGAGAAGGAGTTTGTGATAGTGTTTGTATGGGCAGATTATGCGAATGGGCAATGAAGATTGAGGAGGAACACATCGACAAGAACGGGAGGGTGCCAGGCTGGGCCAGAGTCCATGGGGTCACATTGGAACGTGATCCAGAAAAGGAGAATAGTGGGATACTTACAGCCGAACAACGAGTCGGGGCTTCGTCTGACGAAGTTGTGATCAAATCAATACACATGGAATGGAGTTGCTCTGCTTTTCTTGCCAATACGGCGGATGGGCAATCTGACCTCTGGATGGGATGAGTATATCAGAACAAAACTCAAGTTACTATGGCAAGAACGCTGGCAACCTGCCAGCTTGAATGTGTGTTCGCTGCGGAACATTGAAAGTCGACCTCAATGTTCTCAGGTCCTGCGTACACCGAAACATCCCACACCATTGCTCAGATCCGACTGCGAAATCTTCTGTAAGGAAACGCAAATACTCCAGAAGCTCAAGAACGGAGACAAAAATCCATCCCCTCAGGTTCCCACCTGACATTTTTGAGACCGGCAGGCTCGACAGGTAATTCAGGTCCGACTGGAGGATCAGGGCTTATGGAAGGTGTCGCCGTAAAGCCAAGCTGAGAAAGCTCAGTCGATCCTTCCCCGACCTCGTACGACTCACAACTATGGTGCTCCTTCCAACACGCCTCCTCTTTCGGGAATCGCGGTGCCCTGAGCTGCAAAGCCTTCGTCAGATGTCGCCGATCTTCTTGATGACTAGCTATTCGGAATCCTGTCTGTACCTAATCGGTTGACAATGGATTCTGATTTTCAGGCCCTTGACCCTTCTCATCCATGATTCGAAGACTGTTTAGATTTGGCTGCATTCTCGACAGATGTTAAAACGTCGCGATTATTCCGTGGCTTGGAGAGGTAGGATGATCATTGGGCCAGGATCGCATGAGCGCGACTATAATCCCTGATTCGACATTGTCGATGCAATATTCGATTCCATCATGGGGAGCAATGTCATCTTGTTACTCGTACACAACTCGTCATAGGTCATTACCCAGATAGCTAAGGACCGTCCACAATTGTCTGAGAATCGCTCAGATTACTCACTGACAACGACATCTTGCACTTCTTCCTCCGTTCTTTCGACCGTTTGTCGATATCCTCCCAATCGACCTTCCAGTTCAGGATGCTCTCCGTGAGCTCGGGGTCTTCATCGCGCGGAATATATTGAGCACATTGGGCCTCAAGTGCTTGTAACTGGATCCTGAGAAATTTGAGCTCGGATTGATTGGCTTCAAAGTCATCCTCCCTGTAGCATGTCAGACTTAAATCATGATATTAGTCGTATTTGACCTACATCTCTGCAATTCGGTATTCTAATACCAAAATTCTCTCAGCTGCCTTCTCGACACGTGTGATAAGTAAATCGTGAACATGCTGTTCGAAGTCAGTAATTCGATCAGGCATCAATCTTCACATAAGCTTACATCTGACTCTTCCTTCCTGCGTTGAAATTCTTCGAGAGTAGCAGACAATCTCGAAGCTAGATCTTCAGCTGCTTGTGCTAGCTCAGAAGCTTTCGCTGAGGAGAGTTCTTGTAGATTCCGCCGTAGAGGAGGGCGCTGACTTCCCGTCGACATGTCTGGTAAACGCATTCTCATGCTCTTTGTCGGTGTAGCAGGAGCCCAGAATGGATCATGTCCATCTCGTGATACTGCACTGGAACTGCGTGAATGGTCCGGCTTCTTGTGCTTCTCTTCACCCCTCAGAATCATCTCAATCTTGTCCACTTGCGAGTGAACGGCAGTCACGGCGCCATCCTCCAGCTCCTGGGCGGTCGACAGGTGTTGAACCAGATCATTCAGCCGTTCGATGAGGACATCCTTGCTATCTTGAGTAAGGTCCTGCTGACTTGGAGACGATTCCGAGAAACTTCCTCTGATCGGGGACGAGAATTGCCGGTGGAGAACCGGGAAATGGCTAATTCCTAAGTACTGTAGACTCATTCTGTTTCCTGATACTTGCTGGCTGTGATGCGGGGTGATTATGACGGAGCTCGAAATCCTGGCAAACAGCGAAGAGACAATGAATAGCTAACCAGTATGATTCGATTAGCGCATTCTAGCCTGGATCTTATGGCAAATCATGAAGCTATTCTGCAAAAAAGAATTGAAGACATGCTCATTTAAAAAATTCTTGCGAGGGAGCCGTTTATGAGCTGTTCAAGTGGGGAGATATCACCAGCCACGCGAGCCCAGCCACTCCCCTGTTCGGGAACAGTTTATAATTCTGCCGTTACTTACCGCCTCATTTGCTTGTCATCCACATTCTTTGTAGATCCCTTTCTGTTACTCAACACTTCAGACGAGCTCTTCAATACTTTCAGACTGCCAATTAGGGAGGCTAAATAGGTTTGGAGTACAGCATTGGCCGTTGAGCTGTGGAATCCGTCATAATGTCTGCCGGAGTAGGTTTCCGGTTTTCATTTTTTTTATGCTGTGACTCTTACTACAAGCAAGCTTAAAGCTTACAATCATACAGGAACTTCAACCCTCCTTGAGCGCCCTACAAGATCTGCTGAAGAAGTTCAACGGCAAACCGAATACTCCAAATCGAGTCCCTGTCTATGCTGAAATATCTTCCGACTTGATCACTCCGTCACAGGCATACCTCAAGATCTCCACACATTCGAAGTCCGAATACTCCTTCCTATTCGAAAGTGCGGCATCGGAAAGGGTTGGAAATTACAGCTTCGTAGGTGCAGGTCCTCGGAAAGTATTGAAAACTGGGGAGGGCCATGGCGAATCTGTGGATCCATTACCAGCTCTAGAGGCCGAGCTCGCGAAGATTAGGGTTGCTGAGGTTCCAGGACTGAAACTACCACCACTCACTGGAGGAGCCATTGGCTACGTTGGATACGACTGTGTGCGGTACTTTGAGCCGAAGACTGCTAGGCTAATGCAAGATGTATTGAAGGTGCCGGAGTCGTTATTTATGCTTTTTGACACCATTGTCGCTTTTGATCGATTCTACGAGGCTGTCAAGGTCATTACCTACCTCCACGTTCCCGAAAATCTTTCAGATCTTGAGGAAGCCTATAAGAAAGCCGAGAGTACCATCTCTGAGATGATCGATGTGCTTCTGACCGGCGACGCGACCCCTCCGTTTCAACCCCCTATAAAACTGGACCAGAAATACACTTCAAATATTGGCCAAGAAGGATACGAGGGACACGTCAGGAAGCTAAAGGAGCATATAGTGGCAGGCGATATCATTCAAGCCGTACCGTCTCAGCGGATTGCAAGACCAACATCTCTTCGCCCTTTCAACATATACCGACAACTACGGAGAGTAAATCCGTCTCCGTATCTGTTCTATATAGATTGCGAGGGATTCCAAATAATTGGTGCGTCTCCAGAGCTTCTTGTGAAGGAAGAGGAAGGACGGATTGTCACTCACCCAATCGCTGGGACTGTGCGGAGAGGCAAAAATCACCAAGAAGACGAGGAGCTTGCTGAAGGACTTCGACAATCGTTAAAAGATAGAGCAGAACACGTCATGCTCGTTGACCTTGCGAGAAATGATGTCAATCGAGTTTGTGATCCATTGACTACTAGAGTTGATCGCTTGATGGTTGTTGAGAGATTCAGTCATGTTCAGCATCTTGTTTCACAGGTTTCAGGAGTTTTAAGAAAGGGAATGACAAGATTTGATGCTTTCAGGTCCATATTTCCAGCTGGTACTACTACTGGAGCACCCAAAGTTAAGGCAATGGAACTTATTGCAGAATTGGAGAAGGAGAAACGAGGTGTCTATGCTGGAGCTGTGGGCTACTTTGGTTATGCGAGCGTTGACACCGACGGCAAGGAAACTGAGGGCGCGATGGATACGTGCATCGCCTTGAGGACAATGGTATTCAAAGACAAAAGTGCATATCTGCAAGCAGGTGAGTATCTTCCGGGTCAGATCTCTTTGGTATTCTAGGTGATGATCTTCGAGGCAAAAATGCTGACTGTATATGTCATGTTAGGAGGCGGCATAGTGTTTGATTCAGACCCGTACGACGAGTACATTGAAACGATGAACAAACTGAGAGCCAGCATGACTTCCCTACAGAACGCCGAGGAGCGATATCTGAAAGAACAAACGATGGGAGCAAAGCCAATCCTGACCCCTTATCCCACCAAGAAAAAGGAGCAGCAAGATGGCTATTTCACATGATCAAAAAAGTAGAGTCAACTCTCACCTTCTAATAAAAGTTTGGTGTGGGCCAAGTCATTTCTCATTGGCTTGTTCGAAACCCTGATCGCTTCCCATATTGAAACAACCATCTCCTTACCAGAACGCGTTTCTTCACGTCTTTCACGCGCCATCCACACCTTATCAAACTTTCTAGAAGATCTGAGATGGCACTAAATGACTCACATGAGAAGTCTCCGCGCTGTTCCTTGTCAAAATCTGTTTCTCACCACCTTCTGGCAGCTGCCACGAGAGTATTGACAAGGATCAACCTCTTCGCGATCAATGCATGAAAGTCAAAAAAGGAAATTTCACAAAGCGATTGGACTTCGAGCAAGCAGCTCCTGGCGATGTGTTGTCGAAGTCGCGTAAGCATGAAGGTAATCTCTCTTGGATATATTTCCAGGTGGATTTTGTTCACGCGATTCATTTCTGTCGTGCCATATTACATTCTCGCGATCCCTCCTTCGTGCTCCTCTGCCATCCGTCCACTGACCCGATCTTTCTTTCTTTCGTTATTTTCTGGATCAAGTGATACATCCAAGTTTTAATTCATCCTCATTTTTCTATAATACGGTATCAAACAAAATGTCCGCAGAGGCCACCGGAGCACTTGACCCCAAGGACAAGCCTCTTCCACCCAACGGCCGTCCAGGAACCTCAGGAACTGAACTTGGCCTTCGTGCCAACCGCGAAAAGGCATCTTCAGCCTTCCAGCGCGCGCAGCGAGCAGAGCAGCAATACCGCGCCAAACGCCGAGCAACATACGCTAAGAATGATATTAAGACGGCAAAAGAGCATTTCAGGAATGCGTGGGTGAGCTTTAAAGCTGGGATGGTGTACAGCTGGCATGTGGTGAGGGCGGGGCCGGCGGTGTTCAGTGAGGGGGCGAGGGTCAAGAGGGATGCGCAGAAGCAGAAGGCGGAGGCGAAGAGGAGGGAGAAGGCTGCTGAGAAGAAGAGGAAGTTGGAGGAGGCGATTAAGAAGGCTGAGAAGGCTGCTGAGGATACAGCTAGCACGGACGTTCCTGCTGCTTAGGGACGTGAAGGAAACATGATTTGGTACTGGTGGAATTGGGGTTGATCTTGGGGATCTTAAGGGGACATGGCTGGGATGGAAAGAGATTTGGGAGGCATTTTCATTTGTCAAGTGCCTAATATACCCTTGCTTTCTTTCCTTTGTCATTTTACGGCCAGGAGAATCTTCACTCATTCAAGAAGCAAAAGCACAAGCATGAGTGCGTTAATGCCACACGGATAACTTTTTCCTTTATTCTAAGACATTGCGACATAAGGTAGCTTCGGACGACTTGGCAAATCCAACATCAGATGAAACAGCAGTGTACTTTTTCGAATTTCGCTTGAGAGGATTCTGCTGGTTCACACAACTTGACTGCAAACTTCACAGCTTCAAGTTCCGCTTAAGAATATCTTAGTCAAGCGTCAACATCGCTGAGCTCGCGGCTTTCAATGTGAAGAACAACTGAGCCCTCTAGTCATATCTCAAAGCATCTGGAAACGCATTAGAGCTCAACGACCAAAGCCATACCTCCCATTTCATAAGAGCTCTATCTAGCGGTTTTCAAGACCACCAATCCGTTCTTCCTTCTACCCTCGCTGAAACTTGATGCATTTCACAATATTCTGCAAAGTGACAGCTCCCCTCCCCCATTTATTTTTCCCCTCCCATTTTTGAGAATTCAAGAGCAAGCCGCCAGTTTCCTCTGTATTCTCTTTTCACCTTCCAACCCACCCCTCAAATCAGCGCCTCCCCAGTATTCTCCCCCTCAAAACCAAGCTCCTTCAGCTTCCCCAACCTCACCTTCTCAATCCTCGCATCCTTCGCTTTCCTCTCTTTAGCCAACTTGTGCACCACCTCCGTCTCACCCTTCTCGTATCCAGGCGGCGGGTCATCATCTTTGTCTAGATCGATCTCTCCCAGCAACAACACATTTTCGCCTCTCACTAGGAAGATCCCTCTCGGGATGTCGGCGTAGAGGCCTGGTTGTGTAGGCGTTGAAGGGTCGCTTTGCGAGGATGGAGTAGGTGGGGGAACGAAGACGCGCTCGACGGTGGATTGGAGGACGAGGTTTGCTGGGAGGGTTGTTAGAGAGGGGGGATGGGAGAGGGGATGGGAGGGGAGGGGAGGTACCGAATTGGTCCCAGCTGCGCAGGACGCCGATTAGTTTCCTGCCGTCGCGGAGAGCGACCATGAGTTTTTCTAAGTTGAGCGGGATTAGCCATGCTTTTCCCTTTCAGAAGTGAGGGGCGCGATTCAGCGTGAATGCAAACAGAGGAGACATGGAAGCTGTAGTTGAAGAGGGCCGGTTGAGAGCACAGCCACCGCCCTCGAGGGCGAGAAAAGTTAGAACAAAGAAATCCTTACTGTCTGTCATATCGAGTAATTGCGCGGCAGTGGTAAACATCTGCGGCGGCAATTGCTGGTTCTGAGAGGGTGCAATGCCTGGTCCTAATAGAGCCCCGCCTGGGGCTCCCTGCGGAGGGGCTTCCTCAAGTGTGAGGTTTTCCATTTTGCGCAATGGTTGATGAGATCAAGAGGTCGTTATCATGAGCACCAATCCATAGTCGCGTGGTTGCGGGAGATTTTCTGTCAGGGCGTGTGGAGTTGACGTTGGTCGTTTCCTCGTTGGGCTGGAGATTTGGTGGTGACGATTCTGAGAGGGAGCCGCTCCTGCAAGGGACCAGATCGAGCCACAACACGGGGAACTGCAATAAAACGCAATGCATTTGACTTTTGATTATTCAGCGGCTTGAGTGAATATCTCATCCTCAAGGACCATCTCCTCATGAAGACAGATATAGAGCAAGCCGCTCTTGCGTTTACAGCTCCTTTTTTATGCTTCGATTTACGCCAACAGAAAACCTCCCCTTGCTATGCATGCCCATTTTATGCCCCTGTCTCAAAACTCCAGATGAAATGCAAAAGCCTGTGAAATGCCAAAACCCCTCTAGTAATGCTCAGCATTTTGGTTGGTGCTTGTGGGTGTAAACCAAATCGCCACAGTCTGTCAGTGCCGGATCAATGAAGTTGGCCACGGAATAGAATAAGTACGGCATAATCCGACTTGATTGTCTTCTAGTGCAGGGGAAAAGATCAACGATGATGTTTGCCAAAGGAAACCACCCAGCCTGCGAAGCTACGCTCCTTGTGACGACGAACTGAAACTGGAGAGACCGAGGAAATTCACCGCGAATTTTGCAACCTGTGCTGTTTTCGGACCCCGACATCCTATAGCTCTCGATCCATCGAGAAGGAGGCAACCTTAGCCTGTACGACAGGTGCTGTTGCGCTGCGACTGCGGAATGGATGGATAGAACGCCGGGCCCGCAAGGCTATTTCTGAATAGTGGACCGTTTGAGAGCTTCGACAAGTTCCGGACGGTGCTTGAGAGCTTCTGAAGCTTCCGCAAAGTTTGCCCACTGTCGAATCCTCTTATGTTTCTCCGGCCAGTCTGTCTCCTCCCTTGTAACCGTGGCTTCGTAGAACTGGTAGAGAGATTTGGGTGCATCTTTCGACATGTGCTTCGGAGCACGAGTATCTCTGATTGTACCGAGATCGTAGTCGATATTGCAGACAATCCCAGCCTCTTCCCATGCCTCGCGCTGTGCAGCCTCCGTGCAGCTCTCATCAGACTCCCATCCGCCCTTTGGGAGGACCCAGCCGTGTCTTCGAGTGGACTGGATCAGAAGGACGTGGGTTTTGGCTTCGTTCAAAGGTACTACACCCGCAACAAGTCTATCCCCAGAATCGTTGTATCCTAAAAGAGGGTCAGCTTGAGGTTCGTGCTCAGATGTATAAGAGAGGTCTAGACCAGCGGTAGCCTCAACGAATTGGAGATTCTCAACTTACGTTGCTTAGAGCGACCCGTGCGAGACTCCATTGACCGGCTTGACGACGACATAATGAAGACAGTGCTTCACCTCGGTGACGAAGACGTCCGAGGGGATTTGCTCCTCTTCCGAGAAGGTCAGAGAGGCGTTGCAGGCTTTAAAGCTCGGGCATGGTTGAATTTGTGGGGTGACTGAGCGAGGGTCTTTGCTGGGTCGACTAAAATGATGTCAGGGGATGGGGGAAACAGAAGCAAAAAAACTTTGAGACTGATGAGGCGGACCTTTGGTGGAGAGCAGCCAGGCAGGCAGAGCAGAGTTGGGGAGGTGGTGTGCCCGTGGGAAGGGGGAGCTGATGGGGGTGGAAGCGTTGCTCTAGCTTCGTCCGGAGCAAAATTTATTTCCTTCGACGGTCTCGTGCCGTTACGCAGCCAGAAAAGCAGCTTTGACAATGTCAGTGAGTAGTAACTCAGCAGGAACCGCTAGCCCTAAGGGCCATTGGCGGTGCAGGCTTTTGCTCGGCGTTGGTCCCGTCCCCATGGCATGGCTGGCAGTCGAATAGGACAAGAGGCAAAGAGGCAAGAGAAGTGCAAGACGAGGTTCACATGCAGCAACACCCCCACTACTCTCACTCGCAAGTCAAGCAGCGCGCAGAGCGCGCAGCAGCACCGCAACGACAACAACGACAATCCACTGACTGCAGGCTCCATCGCCTGACAGCACAGCGCGCTGTTTGGAGCCCAACAGCAACTGCTGCAGGACAGGCTGACCTCGCCCTCGCGCCTGCCACGCCTGCAGCTGCATCTTGCCTTTGCCTGGCCCGGCCCTGCAGACATCGATACACCCGCTGCGGACGCCTGCTGCAGCCTCTTCTACCTCCCTTCTCCAACACACTTGCGCCCGCTCGTTGACTGCACGGGCTCTTATATCTTCGCCGCCTCCCTCACCGCGTACCTCGCAGAGGCTCGCCCCTCCACCGCCGTCGCCGGACCGTCTCTTGCCCCCCCAACCGAAGCAGCCGCCCACCAGGCCTCAATTGTCAGCGTCGGCGGGTGCCAACTGCCCACTCGAGCCCACTGCCTTGCGGGATGCAGACCCCGGACAAGCCCAACTCGCTCTTGAGCCCTATTGGCAAGTACACAAACCCTAAAACCAGAGCCATTCTCCAATAGTTTTCCGTGCTGCGAGGAACGTGTTTGATTGCTTCGACGACGTTCAATCTACACAGTCTGGCATCGGAATGCCTCTGCCTTCACCAACCCCCACTCTCCTTGGGCGTCGCAAAGCTGCTTAGCTGCCCCGTTCAGTCTCGGTGCTGTATTGCTATCGAAGTCGGCCGACCCCGCACTGCTCGCATCTGCTGCGCTTTACTCATCCTGATGACGGGATATAACTGCTGACTGGTCTACAGGCTACAGCAACAACAGTTGCGGCTATTGTCATAACAAATCTGGAAGTAGGTCACAGAAACGTAAATCTTCCATATCGTTTGTCAACAGGTCTCACGTCGGTTGCGGGTTGTCCTCTTTTGCATCTACTTTCCCCCCTAATTCGTTTCTCTGCAGCTTCTCAGACTTTCCTATGTCCCACTTTCTGGCCGATATTTACTTTTTGTTGCTTAGGCTTTTCATATTACGCATCGACAACTTCATTGACCGCTGAATTCTACCAATGTCTGCTCAATCGCGGCTGGAGAAGATCAGGAAGCTTGCTCTACAAGCCTGATCAGCAGGCATCATGTTGCACTCAGTACACAATTCGTCTCGATTCCGAGCTTTTCCATGCTTCGAAAGATCAACGGCAGGCTCTAAATCGGTTCAACAAGCATATCCTTGGCGACTCTTACATCAAAGACACCGCGAGGCTTTACCCTAGGTCACGCGAGCAAGCCAAGAAGCGTAACACCGACTTCGACTTAGTGGAACGAGTTCACGAAGGCGAAAGAGCGTTTCTGAAAACCCCACCCGAGCCTGCAAAGGCTCTGAGTGTCACGCTCGAGCCAGATAATTTCACGGAAGAGAAATACCTTCTGTTCGAGAATTACCAGCGCTTGGTTCATCAAGAACCCCCGCACCGGATATCGAAGTCAGGTTTCAAAAACTTTCTTTGCAAATCTCCTCTTCCTCGTACAACGAACACTTACAATGGTCGGGAACGCCGATTGGGATCGTACCATCAATGTTACCGAATCGACGGCAAACTAGTTGCCATCGGCGTGCTTGACCTCCTTCCGCAATGCGTTAGTGCTGTATACTTTATGTATCACGAATCCGTCCACCAACATGGCTTTGGAAAGCTCGGTGCGTTAAGGGAGATCGCCTTAGCGAAAGAAGAGGGGTACCAGTGGTGGTACGCAGGGTTCTACATCCACAGCTGTGCCAAAATGAGATACAAAGGAGACTATACACCTCAATACATGTTAGATCCTTCATCCTACAATTGGGATCTGCTTGACGACGAGATGAAGAAGAGGCTGGATAACAGGAAGTTCGTGAGCCTTTCACTTGAACAAGCAGGTAAGACTCCAAGGTACCTTCTATACATTATGTCCCACGTCTCTTCGCGATTAAAAAATAGAGCGAATCTACTTGTGTAGGATACGTTTCTTGAAGGGTGTAACATCAGCCAATGTTGCTTCTAACGAAGTTGTTTTCGACAACGTTCTGTTGTCTCATCAATTTCAACCTCGGCAACAGTTTGTAGAGCAGTATGTTTGATCAAGTATGACTTCCAAGTTCGGACATCAGCACGAGAACCGAGCGAAAGACGCACGATCCTTCATACTGCTCTAATATGTCAACATAGGGTTCTTTGCGGCTCTGATTGCAATGAAACAAGATCCGATGGAAAACGCTTGCGTCAACTGGGACTTCTGGTTGTTGGCATCCTGACAAACTGTGGTCCTCCATGGTACATTTCATTTGACTTGATACCTTCCACATAGCTTCTATTCAATCTCTCATGTTCAAAATACCTCTCAGATTACATACTTCTGACCTCTTTTAACTAGTATCTTCTGCCGCAGCTTCCTTGCATCCTACATCGCCTTCAAATCAAGCGAACGACCCTGTGGATATGGAAGACACTGACGACACCGACGAACAATCTGAAGAAGAAGACGGTCCAATCACAGAGCCAGAAAGGCCAGTCTTTGAAAGATCCATGCCAGGGCTCCTCACAAAAGAGCAGTTGTTGACAGAGATCGACCTCGACCATATTAAAATACGCGTTCGAGACATGGAAGCAGAAACTGGGGACCTCGTGAGTTGGGACACGAGTGATATCGGAAGCACGCGCTCTATAAAGGGGATCATTGCTGAATTGGTGGCTGTTGTTGGAGCGGAGGCTGCTAGAGAGATGGTGGTCTATTTCGGCTAAGGTACGAGACTACCTAAGAGGGGTGATACTACGGCGGTCCAATGCTACTGGAGCGCAGGCTGGATAGCACATTAGATGGAATATTTTAGTAAATGATTCATGAGTCAAGACATCAAGGCTTCACAATCTGCACGATGAATACACGAAAACAATGCCAAAAAGTTCAATATCACGTGATTGGCTTCCTTGTCACTTAGCGAGGTTTCGGTGGTTTTCACATCAATAAGCGATGGTGTTGTAGGCTTTTTAGATGTGCAACAAAAGCACGTGAGATTCTATAGCCGAGCTGAGTGTTCACTTAGGTATGCATTCTAGGTGGTTTCGAAGTGCAAATGGTAAACAAACCCCTTTCCACAACCCACGAATCAGCCTCTTTCACACGCGAGACGTTACTTTATCCCTCTAAACTCTTCTTCAATATTCTTTTTATCAACACTTACTACAAATTAATCCAGAGATTAGAGCTCCAAAAAGAGAAAACGAATGATGGAGACGGCTGGACTCGAACCAGCGACCTCACGGTAGTTCGCAAACCATACACCAGTACTCACGTACCCTCCCTCCCCCCTCGATGCCGAAGCAAAGGGGACGAGTTGGCGTCTGACATGTACCGTGCGCTCTACCACTGAGCTACATCCCCGGTCTAAGTCAATTTACCTAGAAAACCTTATTTTGCTCTATAGTTAGAGTCTGTGAAGGTTAAGGTGAGTGTGTCGAGGCCTCGCTTAAGCTTTGGGTGCAAAAATGATGTTTCACTATTCGCTGTTCTCTCTCTGACATCGAAGCTCTATTGCTGAGCCAAAAGTACCTAAAAAATGCCTGATGTTTCCTGTGTGCTCTTCCGTTGAGCTACGTCCCCGTTGGAATTGATTTGGCAGAGATAGCTTATTTTGGTACATAAACGGGGTGGTGAGTTTTGTGTTCCGTGGAGGAAGGAGGGATCTCGCTTAAGATAGGGGCTGTGCCTTCCTTTACTAAGTACGAAAGGGAAGAAGTTCAGCAAAGGGAACTTGAGAGATTTTTATCTTAAATCCGCGTACTGAGACGACTTCTAGACTCATTAAATATTGCTGAAAAGATGGCAAGAATGCATTCTTCAAGTCGTATTTGTGCTCGTTACTGAAATACGCCAATTCCTCTCCGTACTACTACAGAGAGGGTCTCAATGCTCAACTAATCGTCAAAATATCCACACCCTTCTCAATTTCACTCTTACTCGGCATTTTCCCACTCCGCATCAACTCACTCGCCTGCACCATCACCGGATCAACTTGCATCGTCGCAACCGCCACAACAGTGTCCCCTTTAGTGTAATAAGCGACAAACTTCGCTTCTTCAGGCTGGCCCTTCAGAACCAGATCATCCCAGCCATTGGGCGTATTTCCGCAGTAGCGGAGCTGTGCGCCGAGCGCTGACCAGAAAATAGGAATGAAAGGTTTGGGGGCGGCGGAAGGATCGATGATGTTTGCTGCCACTGAGCGGCCGGCATTTTGGGCCACGTTCCAGTGCTCGATGCGGGTGAGCGCTCCATCGCCACCTGGTCCGTGATACGGATATGTTGCAATATCTCCGATTGCGTAAACGTCCTTCAGACCGGAGACCGCGAAGTGCTCGTTCGTCTTGAGAGATCCGTCTTTTTGGAGCTCAACTGCTTTGTTTTCCTTCAAGAATAATGTCGCAGGCCCCACGCCAGTTCCGAGGATAACTAAATCAGCAGGGAGGCTTTCGCCACCCTTAAGTTCGATTGCCCCAACCTTAGATGGGTCGGATTTGGATGCAACAGCCTTCTCCACGCCAGCGTTGAGCCTGAATTTGACGCCGTTCTTCTCTAATGATTTTTGAAAGATTTTGCCCACTTCTTCGCCCATGACACGCTCTAATGGAGCTTTTTCCATACCAACAACAGTAACGTCGTTGTCTTTGGCAATAGCATTTGCAACTTCCATTCCAATGAAAGAGCTTCCGATAATCACAATCTTTTTGTGCTTGTCTCCAATGGCACCTAGGATAGCCTTCACATGAGGGACAGTCCGGAGTAAGAAAATGTTGCTGAGATCCTTAAATCCTGGGAGTGGAAGGGATTTTGGTGTTCCGCCAGTCGCCAAAACCAACTTGGTGTACGGGAAAGAGCTGCCAGCCTTTGTGGAAACCTTCTTGCCAGAAAAGTCAACACCCGTAACTTCGTCAGATACAAAATCAACATTCCCTTCCTTAAACCAAGCATCATCTCTGAGAGCGATTTTCGATGCATCATCGATAAGGGCTTTCGATAGCTTGGTTCGATCAATTGGGTTGTATCCCTCACTGCTGATCAAAGTGATTGAGCCCTTGTATCCGTTTTCTCGGAGAGCCTCCAGTGTGCCCAATGCTCCGCTGCCGCCTCCGACAATGACTACCTTCTCTGGCCCACTGATGCCAGAGATCTTAATATTTGGCTTCCTCCGGCTACCCTTGATGCTTTGTTGCTCGCCTGTGATATAGACTGCGCCGTTCTTTTCGGATAATTGGAAGGAGGGGATTGAGTCGATAGCAGGGGCGTTTTCGATATCTCCGTTCTTTGCATTGAAGCAGGCACCGTGCCAGGGGCCTGAGTGGGGAGCAATCAGCATTTGATCATGGCCCAAGGACAGTTAGAAGCTTTGGTGACTTACAAGTGATTCTCCCGTCGGCTGAATATGAATTAGTAATTGACCCCTCACGTCGATCGGGGGGACTTACCTGTCAAAATACCCTTCACTAAAGGAGCTCCATAATGGGTGCACTTGCTGCCCAGAGCAGTGACCTTTCCTCCAACATTGCACAGAAGCACCTTCCCCTCCTCAATACCATTAACCTCCACCTCTCTCTTCTCCCCCAGCTTCAGATCGAGGCTGCTGAGGCCTTTGAGCTTGTATTCTTGAGCCATGATTCGTGACGTAGTTGCAAAAGCTTGTATAAATTGGTGATTGCGGGGTGAGGCTTGACGGAAGAGGTGTCGTCCGGTGTTGATGAAGAGTCGTGGGGAGGGCATAAACGGATTGGGATGGCGGGTCTTGTAACGGATTTCGAAACGAGAAGTGTTACTGCAGAGGAACACAAATCATACGTGGATGTCACTGGGCAAAAGGAGGGGTGAGCTGACCAGGTCGATGATGATACGCAGATTGTAGTGGGGTGGTTTGCAATTGCAGAGCATTGATTTGCCCAGCGTAAATGTCGTCACACAGCTTGTGGATGGAGCCTTATCGATTGCTAGACAGGGGTCTCAGGGGAAGGAGGTCCAAGCGGGCTAGGCTTGATTTGGTTTCATCAACTTCTCTCTCTCGTCCGAATCTGCCGGAACATAGCTTCCTAAGTACTTTTTCTAGATTGTTGCAATATTTCAAAGGTTCAATGTGTTCGGAATTCACAGTGGGAACTGTAGCATTTACGAAAATTGAGCACTTAAATGGAGCTGCAGACATGAACTTCATTGCTATCCGACCTTCACTATGCACGCTAAAGCACACTTCTCCCCACTCTAAAAATCCCAACTACTCGTAAAATACAAGGCATCTAACCTCGATGCTCTGCCTCCCCGGGGCACTCTCGGGCGTATTGGGGTCCACAAACGCCGTGTGCGGCGTCCTAACCGCCAATCCCTTCATCCCAAGACTCTCCCCCTCTCCCGCACTATCAAAACACTTCAGCAACATGACCTCTTCCGGCGTCATGTCCTTTTGATAAAAGAACTTGTGTCTCTCGCTCGGAGCAACAGCAAATGTCTCCCCCTTCGCCTCATATCCCTCTGTACTCCACAGCGTTTTCTCATCAGGCAAAACCTCCTTCCCACGATCATCGTCGTCATTGTCCGTTCGTTCAGGGTACAATAAGTCGACAGCGATAAAGTCCGAAGGTACAGTGGAACGCCAGTCGATGACAGCGAGGGGGAAATCGGAGGCTGGATTCTCAATTGGGCGCCACACATTTATAATCGAGTATCGTCCTTTCAACAGCTCCTCTGCTTCCTCGGCAGGTAAGTGCCTTCGCACTCTCGCCGCCGCAGCTCCGGGTGTTTGATCAACGTGCACTTGTTGTACTGGCTGTCTTGGGGCGTTCTTGTCTCGTCTACGGATCGTATGGTCGAAAATGACTACTTTCTTGACTTTTCCGGGAAGCCGCTCTTTGAGCATGGCTTCTACTTCGGGATAGTAGCTGTTCCGAATTGCCGTTTCGTCTCTGAAAGCCTTCTCTGTAGCAGGAGAATTGTAGACGGCGAAGCCGTTATTGTCTGTTGAGTACTCGGACTCGTGGCCACGGAGCGAGGTCACGTCCTTTTGGTAGTCTTTGAGTGTATAGGACTTCCCCGGGCCATCGACCTTGCCCCATGGCTTGCCTTTCCCTTCGTAGGAGGCGGGATCGATATACTTGAACGTTGCTGTAGTCATTGTATGTGATGCTTGTGAATGAAGGAATCGCTGTGAGGAGTGGGGTAACTTGATAATTGACTTTGAGGTTGTAAGCTGTCGAGCAACACGTTGCATAATACTTGAACACAATAAAGAATATGAACTGAATTACCTTCCTGCCGGCTGGCCGGCGTGATTATATACAGAAGTAGCGTCGAGACTTATTTTCTCTAAATGGTGCCATCAAAGATGACGTGTGCGGGGTAAATTCGGATACATGTGGGATCGGAGATAAGATTTATAAGCCACACACCACACGCCTTTGACAAATCACTCAGTTACCAAGCTATTGAGTTGTGAGGAAGTTTTTCATGGGCATAAGGGGGTGGTTTCAACAGTGTAAATAACCCAATGAGCAAGGATCATCAATACTTCCGAGTTATTTGATTATATCTTACCAGCTCATGTTGTGGAAGCTTGGATGCCCCGCCCCCTTTTCGATAAGCGAGATCCGTACCACGCTCGTAAGCCAGGCTCGGAATTCAATGGCATCTCTCCATTAGGACGACGTCTGTCGATTCTATGGCCCTCTGTTCTCCTCATATTGATTTATGCTTATCCTAGATCGTCTTGACCTAATGAGAAGCAAATAGTCCCACATTCAAGCTTTCGGCTTTAAGTGTTTGACGTCAGAACTTACAAATACACATCTGTTGTCTCTCTGTTTCTTCCCAAGACATCACGATAAACAACGACATCGTGTATCAAGGCAAACAAAAAAGCATATACTAAGTCACGGAATTATCTGAAGCTATGACTATCGGGAAGAAAGTCTTCATCGTAGGTCCAGGCTTCATCGGCTGGAATATAATTGACTTGTTGCTTTCCGAAGGGTACCATGTTACAGGCTTAGTCCGCAGAAAAGAACATGGAGATGGCATCCAAGCCTCAGGTGCCACACCTGTGATGGGCGATTTGAATGACAAGGACCTTATCGCAAAGCACACCCAACAAGCCGATATAATATTCCATACCGCACCTGCAGATCATCTCCCCTCCATTGAAGCGATAATCCACGGGGTTAAAGCACGCGCCAAAGAAGGGAAAGAGACAAACTTCATCCACACCTCCGAAACATCCGTTTTAGACGACAACGCACATGGTGCATTCAAATCCGAAAAGATCTATCACGATAGTGTACCGTCAGAAATTGATAGTGTCCCGGACAACGCACCGCATCGAAAGATTGATCTCACCATCGTCAATGCCAAGAATTCAGAGCTGCTAAAGGGGAGAGCGAAGGTTGCAATCATGATACCGCCTTTGATCTATGGTTTCAATCCTAATCATGCACGACTCTCGATCCAGATCCCGACGCTGACGAGATGGGCGCTCAAGCATGGGTATGCAGCTCATGCCGGGAAAGGCTTGGCGGTTGAGTCGAACATTCACGTCTTAGATCTTGCGCGAGGTTACGTAGTCTTGTTGCACGCGATGGAGAAGGCAAAGTACAGGGATGAGCTGTTGGCTAATCCGTACTTCTTTTGTGAGACGACGGTGGATAATGAGCCGAGTTGGAAGGAGGTTGCTGGCGTGATTGGTGAGGGCTTGAGTACGGCTGGGAGGATTGAGGATACGAGTCCGCGAGAGATGCCAGAGGAGCTGTATAAAGATGGATTCGGGGAATATACGGGTGCGGTGATTGGCTTGAATTCAAGGAGTAGAGCTAATAGACTGAGAGCGCTGGGTTGGAAGCCAGTTGAGAAGGATTGGAGGAGTTTCCTCGAAGATGAGCTGCCGCAGATTCTGAAGGAGGATCACTCAAGTTTTGAGGGTTACGCAGGGGTAGCGGCAAGCTAGAGATGATTGAAGAGGTAAATTTGGTGCAGAATTCGAAAAGGCCTCCCTAACTCAATTGCTCTGAGCGCAATATCGAAGGCAGAAGACACTCATGCCTTCCGCTCAGCCCAGCTCGTAAACAACTTGTCACCCCATTTAGATTGTCACAAATGTTCTTTTTCTTTTGGCAATGGAGCACATGAAGAGCGACACATCATGAGGTAGAGAACTAAAGTGTAGATAAACTAGTATCGATTCATGCTACATTATTAATACTATCTTCCGCAAACATCCCTCCAAAACAATACGCTCGTCTGGAAGAGCGTCAAAATCAAATCAAATCTAAGTCAGAATTCATGCTTCCAAGTCTGTTATGCATTCCAACAAAGAAACGCCCCTAAGCTTCATTGGATCCATCTCAAATGCCCGAATCATCCTGCAAATACACCTCAGTAGGCGTATACGCATCCCACGCCTTACAAACATCCTCAAAGGCCGCCGTATCCGTCATGCTAACCGCGATATCCGCCTCGCTCTCTACAAACTGCATTGCTAGGCCTTCGCTGGTATGCCACGCAATATGACAATGCAGCAGCCACGAGCCGGGATTGTCTTTCTTGAAGGCGATGGCGAGGTAGCCGTTTGCGGGGAGGGTAGCGACGTCGCGACGAGGAGGGTTTACGAGGTTCAGTGCGCTGGTATCCAGGTCGAAGATCTCGGAGGCTTGTCCGATGATCCAGAAGTCGTGGCCGTGCAGGTGGATCGGATGGTAGAGGCCGATTCCGCTGCTGTCTTGGATCACGTAGACTGCCCATTCGTCGGTTGAGTCGACTTGCTGTTATGAAGTTAGTCACCGCTGCCAAGGCCAAAGGATAGAGGATTCAGCTTACGTTGATAGGAACAACATTGTAATCAGTTGGCCAGATAAGCTCATCGTTGAATATCCTGAGCGTCGTCGGATTCGACCAGTTCAGGTACAATGAAGAACTGTTGATGGTCCAGGTAAAGTAACTGCTGAAAGCAAAGCTCAGAGCCTCTTCGGTAACCTCTGTGTAGTTCCCAACGTTAATCGCTAGGTACGGAACGAGGCTTTCGAGCGGCTCGTCGCCGCAGTTGGAGCCAACCGTTATACCCGTGGAAGTTGGGTCTGCAGTGCTGGTATTGTCATATCTCACGATGCCAGTGATGTTGTCCGGGTTGAGGTTCGCTGAGCACGCCGTAACCCATCCTGCTCGGAGCCAGTAATTGTCAGCGACTGCGTTGGCTTCGACGATAACATCATATCTCTGGCCAATGCTGACGAGGACGCTGTCGGTCTCGTAGGGCACAATTGGCACGAGATCGTTTCCGATGACCGTGAGATTGTGCCCGTCAATCGAGAATTGGAAATGTGCTTCGATGGCAGTGTTCACGACTCTGATTCTGTACTTCTTGCCAGCCTCAAAGACAGTCTCGAATTTCTTGCCACCGCCAATGCAAGCTGCATCAGTGCTGCCAGAGCAATCATAGGTATTGGTACCGTTTACAAGACCGGTCTCTAAAGTAGGAGGAGCTCCGAGCTTTGCGGTATCCCAAAGCTCGAGTGCCGGCGTGTGGCCCCAGTCAGAGAGGAAAAGCATACCCAAGTCCTCGTCGTAGTCGGCGGTAGCTGGTCCATTGATGATGAGAGGTCCGAGGAGTCCATCACCGTATTGCAGGGTGAAATGTGAGTGGTACCAAGTGGATCCGTATTGTGTTGCTTGGAACTTGTAGGTCATGCTGTCTCCTGGGGCAATTGGACACTGAGTGACACCGGGAACACCATCATATTCAACGTTATTGAGTTGACGCATACCGTGCCAGTGTATGGATGTTCCGTTGTGTTCAAGGTTGTTGGTAACATGGATCACCAGGTTGTCACCCCAGTCAGCGATGATGGCAGGACCTGGAATAGTGCCATTGAACGTAAGCGCAATTCGTTCATAGCCATCTGGGGCAAGAGTGGAGTTTTCGACTGAGAGCCAGTACTGTTTTGCTGTTAGTATCGTCAAGTTTCAGTCAAAGATTGTGGAGTTCATCTACCTCTCTGGTGACGCCAGTATCGGGAATTACAGAATACCAATCAGTGTTGATAGAGTAGTTTCCCCAGCAACTTCGAGAAGTAGGTGTATTCTCGCAAGATGTTTGACGAGGAGTGAGGGATGGTGCCTCAGAAGCAAAGGGAATTGCAGAAGCTAAAGAATGGAAAGACGAAGCAGCAAACAAAGTAGCGACAGTGAGCTTCATATTGAAGAATATTTCTAATGGATAAACGAATGTCTTTTCGAGATGATCTGGGGCGTCTGGAGAAAGAAACCTCTCAAACGCTCTCAACGATACCTTATATACTTTCTCCCATCACGATGGCTCCACTTGAGGTTAACTCATGTGTACGCCCACGAGCGGAAGTGTTATCCCGTTAACGTCCAAGAGACGCATACCCCACTGGAATCAAGTTGCATTGCAGATGGGTATACGTACACTCGATGATCTGATCGCAGACATTGTGAGGGGAAGTTCCGTTGACTGAGAAGGAGATCTATCTTAATATGTTCCTCCACTTTATCCATCCGAATTAGGACACCTCCGCAAGGCTTGACCAACTTTAGGTCCACTTTACTTTGTTTTTGAGGTTACAATATTCGTAACTAGGAGCGTGCGCGTGCTTGGCAACGACCAGGCATATTTGCCAAAGCTTCACCATTCCTTGTTCATACTTCTCGCAGAGCACGGGGACGAGGTTGGCGCTTACATATAGGCTACCTGAGCTTTTCAGAGCTGGAAAATGATTGCGGAAAAGCTGGGACGATTTTGAAATGACATAAGCTTACATAAATAAAAAGGTGGACGTGGCTTTCAATAGATTGTAACGGCGTCCTTTTACTGGCAGACGCGCTGAATGGTCTGAGCCTTGTTGATAGTGAAAGCTGGGGGTGGTTCTCGTCCCCAGCATACACAAACTTTGGTCGTGTTTGAGCATGCGCTGACCTTGCAAGCTGCAACTGTCAGCCCATTGCACCGAAAGTGGGCTTGATACCTTGTGATCTGATGATAGCGGGCAAAGAATAGCGTTGGACAATACTGCAGCTCCACATACACTTTCCAAGGACACCCCCTGAATATCTTTTCGGGACCGACAGCAAAACTACACACAAAAGATGGAGAACGACTTGTTTTCCTCGGTCCACATTGGACTATGAGACGAAGACCTTGCTTTTGTTGGCTCTACAGATAGTATAGACTGCATGATAGTGCATCGGAGCTATAAGCGTCTGTCAATCTGGGGCACTTGCGCCGGAACAACCCCGAGAGCGGGCACGCGTAGGCCTAAGCAGCGGCTCGGAGGATTACCATCGAGATGAGACGAAGCCATGATTGCTCCGATGCTGTAGTCGGAGATATGAATCTAGCTAAAAGCCCGGCACTTGGGCATGGTACCAAAGTTTATTGATGAGCGGTACGCTGTTGTTGAAGGAAAAGACGGTCTGTGCCGATACCCTGGCTGGTTCGTGAGTGAAGTGAAGTCAGAATTCAGGGGCTCAAGCGAGAGGAGGCTGACGACGACATTCCCCACAAACCACTAGAATCGCCTGTTTTGGACGAGTGGACGGTACGCGTGCAACATCAAGGGATTCTTTGCTGCGGACAACAAGTCTCTAAGCTCCATGTGTAGATCCTCATTTTCAAGCTGAGGAATTAGGCATGATTCGTTGCTCACTCCGCCAAGACGAAGCTCGCCGAGTCGCCAGTGACGCCGACTTGCTGGCTGTCTGATCCATTTTCAAACTAATTTAATTCCCGATGAACGTCGTCTGAGCTTTTGTGGAGAAACTGGCTGCCCATGCTTTGACCTGTCCACCAATAGCTTGGATTGCTTAGTGAGTCTTGACGGGTATCGACCGAATCGAGCGACTTTAACAAAGCCCCTGTGGGGTAAGGCGGTTCCCTCGGGTTCTGTTCGTACTCAAATACGAGCAACAACTGATATCAGAAGCTCTTGGCCAATTGATTGCATTGCAGCGAAATATGGAGCTGGCCTTGCTAGTCGGCGATGCGCGGTCGAAGAGCTACGGCGAAGGTCGTCGGCTTGCAAAAGTGGGAGTTGTTCGAAAACGGTTGCCAACTCTTAGTCGGTGACATTCTCATTCGCAGCTTCACTGCTCGAAAATGGGATGGTTCTGGATATTTCAAACCAGGCTCGGGCACGATTATTAGGGGATCCCGAAGTCGGCACAAGACCTTCATCGGCGATAGCGGGGTTAATATATGACCTCACCCCTCCTCGCTCATGAGTCTTTCATAGCACCCCACCTTCCTTCGTCACGACATAGACATTTTGAACCTTCCTTCTGAAATACCGAAAAGCCGATCTCAATTGCAACAAAATGCCTCTTATAGCAAACCGTCCAAAGCCAAGAGTGATCTTGGGTCTTATGACCTTTGGTCCAGACACAAGTACAGGTGCTCGAATCACCTCTCTTCCAGAATACAATAAATTTTTGGATCACTTGCAAGCTGCGGGATATAACGAGATAGATACAGCACGTACTTATGTCGGAGGCAAGCAAGAAGCATTTACCCGTGAAGCCCATTGGAAGGATAGAGGCTTGACGATTGCAACGAAGGTGTATCCTAATGAGCCTGGCAAGCATGCTCCTGAAGCTTTAACCGAGGCTTTCACAACGAGTCTGAGAGAGCTTGGCACTGATTGCGTCGATATCTTCTACCTTCATGCTGCAGTAAGCCGAACAATTGCCCATGTCTTCCTTCTATATGGCCTAACAAAAGTCCAGGACCGCTCGGTTCCCTTTCAAGAGACATTGGCAGCTGTTGACAAGCTCCATAAGCAGTAAGTCTAACATGTCCCATTGGTAAAGCGAGACCGTGTCTAAGGCGTCTCCAGGGGGAAGTTCGTGCAGCTCGGTCTTTCAAACTTTACTGCTTTTGAAGTGGCCGAAGTTGTGATGCACTGCACCTACAACAAATGGGTCCGACCTACAATCTACCAGGGAATGTACAACGCAATCACTCGCTCTCTCGAGCACGAGCTTATTCCCGCTTGCAAACGCTATGGCCTCGATGTCGTGATTTATAACCCTATTGCCGGAGGCCTATTTAGTGGAAAGTACAAAGCCAAAGACATCCCGAAAGATGGCCGCTTCAGCGATGCAGTTGGACGGATGGGCGAGATGTACCGAAAGCGGTATTTCAAAGATTCGACTTTTGAGGCACTTGCTATCATCGAGCCCGTTGTGGCAAAGCACGGTCTAACGATGGTGGAGACGGCTTTGAGATGGGTTGTTAACCATTCGGCGTTGAACATCAAGGATGGCAACGATGGGGTTATCATTGGTGTGAGCAGTCTCGAGCAATTGGATGAGAACTTGAAGGATTGTGAGAAGGGACCGTTGCCAGAGGAGGTTCTGCAAGCACTTGACAAGGCATGGAAAGTCAGCCAGCCGGATACGCCCAACTATTGGCATCTGGATTTGAAGTATACCTATGATACGAGGAAGGCTCTCTTTGGAGTGTAGGTCAGGATTCTTCATTGACAAATTCATTCGAGGAACCAAAATATTATCTTACCATTGGATTTGTTAGTTCGTCTACCAATTATGTCACATGCTTAATAGTCGTGAAACATGGTCAGAAAATAGGTCCAGCTGATTACAAGATGCGAGACAGTCATTATATTCAAGTTACCAGATATCTGTTCTTCAATTGGCCTCAATATTTGCAGGCAAAAATACTGCACTGACACCGAGAGGTTTCAGACGAAATATCTTAGGATTATATGAATAAATAGATGGCGAATCTGAATAAAACGCTTTAAAATTTCATTCCGTTCAACGATTGTAACAATGCTAATTAGAAGTCGATCCATTTCCTTTTGTTGAAAAAGTTAACTCGCTCAATTTTAGTCGCTCCAAACCAACATACGGCATCAATACCATAAACAAATCATGGTTGTCCCGGCCAGATTTCATCTGCAAGCTTCCTCACCAGCTTCAACTTAGCAACCATCTCATCATGGCCGACATTGTTCCCATCACTATGACTCGCAAATCCACACTGTGGACTAACACCCAATCTGTTCAGCGCCTCCTCCTGGGTCTCACCCGTACCCTCACTAATCAACTTCGCAGCTTGGTTCACCTTCTTCTTCATCTCACTGATGTCCTCTAACTTCGGGAACTTGCTCGTGATTAACCCTAAGATCACATTCTTGCCCTTGGGCAACTCTTTAAGAGGTTCAAAGCCACCGGCTCGAGGGGTGTCATATTCCAAGTAGTAGGTGTCGACGTTCAGGTTTCGGAAAAGCTTGGTAGCAATGGCATCGTAGCCACCCTCGGAGAAGTGTCGACCGCCGACAAAATTTCCGCGGCAGAGATGAACACCGACGTGCATATCTGAGGGGCGTTCAGAGAGACAGTCGTTGTAGAGCTTGATGTACTGGTCGAAGAGAGCATTGGAGTCCTCGCCATCGGCTTTGAAACCTGCGAGCATTTTCTCGGAGCAGAAATCTGGAATTTTGGTCAGCATTTTGGACGAAAAGGGGGGAAACAAAACATACAAGCCAAGTTAGGGTCATCAATCTGCACATTGCGAAGTCCATTGTCGTATAGGATCTTAAGCTCAGCACGATACGCTTTAGCAATGTCTGCAAAGTACTCTGCATCTGTGGCATAGACTTCCTTAGGATATGCGCGGCCTGTCTTGTATCGTAGATGGTACCAATTTGGAGCGGCCAGTGTTAACTTTGCTTCATGTTGTTTGTCCTTAGGAAGGAGATTCTTTAGGTAGTTCCATTGGTCGACATATGTGCTCCCGACATGCTTGATCTTGCCGGTGCAGAGGACAGTCTCTCCGGGCTTGTGGCCTGATTCCGTGAAGGCTGCAATGTCTGGGACGTACATTCGGAAGATGTCATCGGGGAAGTCGGTGACTTCTTCGAATCCATCAAGGCCGGGAAAGAATGTGCCCCTGAGGTGTTAACTTGTGCTGTGGGAATTCAAAACTGGCCTTACCAAAACATATGGCGTCTGTATTCCCCATCAGACACAGCATGGAAGCCCAGAGCCAGCTGTTCCTTCACAATTGAGTTGATGGACTCATCTTCAATTGCAGCCAGCTTTTTTCGGTCTCCTTTCTTCTGATCGACAAGGTGCTTCTCATCTAGCAAAGGCTTGGGTCGTAGGAGACTTCCCAGGTGCTCTGCCCTGAACGGAGGTCGCTGATGGTGTTTGGCAGACATGGCAAGGGGGTTCTGTTAGTGATTGCTGATGCTCAGAGTTCGTGTGTAGGAATTAAGCAGCAAGTGTAAGGCTCCTGAAGTTCTGGGACGCGACGAAGGAAGGGTAGAAAATGAGGGGTAGCAATGTCCTGCGGGGCAAGAAGTTCATACTTAAATACTTCTGGCGTCTTTTCCCAATTGAGGGGTGGAGGGGTTGTCTCCAGGATTCTCCGCTTTCCACATCATGCCTCTCTGTGTCTGCCAATGAGACTCCACTGGGGGATGCCATCCTGAGCATTCTCCTCCCCGAGCAGCACTGGCGTAGCCAGTCGAGCCGCTCCCAGATATCCAACATCATGCAGGCTTTTATTTGCGGAGGCGCATGCTAGGTGCTCGGGCCCGGCTTCGGGGGCTTTGTGCCTGAATGTGGTGGTGACTTGCCAGCTTGGGTGAGGTCGAAGCTTGAATGACGGAATTACCCCTCCATACTTGTACTGGACCTCCTCGAGATGTCTGTCTGGGAGTTCCCCAACCCATCATCACCAAGAATTTGTCAATGAAATATATCACGTTTCCCACAGACTTCACTTGAAACCAATTCAGGGCTTTGAGATTTGCCGAAACGTGGTTCCGCTTCATCCCAAACCTCACGCGAACCCTCGGCTGCACCTGAGTCAGAACTCGGTCAGCGACGCCATAACCTTACATAGCAGCTGCTGCAGCTCAGCGGAAGCTCCTGCAGCAAAAACTAGAACGTCCCGAGCTTTCACAGCCTTGCAAGATCTGCGGCCTGATTGTGAGCTGCAGTGTATTGAAGTAACGGTTAGAACCTGCTGATGTTGCATAAGTGAATGCTAATTTTTTGCAGCCCGGAGATAGTCTCCGCATTGTCTATTGCACGACAGCTTCGGATCGCTTCACTGCATAACAAACCACAAGATCGCACAGAGATATCAACATGACAGAAGTTGGTGATACAGCCACTCCAGCAGCTCAGATCAACGGACCTGCCTCTGGAGCCACATGTGCACCAGAATTAGGGCCTCTCAGCCTCGAGCCTCGTCCTGCTAGCAAACCTCCCATTGAACTACTACCCAACGAATTATTGTCGAATATCTTCGAGTTCCTCGATTCTCCCAAGCCATCCTCCTCCGAGTCGGTTATCCATGATGAGCCTATTTTGGAATTGACCAGATCAGACAATGCCCCTCTCAAAGCAGCCTCATACGTATCGAAACGATGGAGGATAGGGACAATACCGCTGCTGTTCAAGCACACACAATTTATTATCAAAGAAGCATCCCAGGCACCGTACAATTCATTGGATCGGATGATAAAACCTTTCCTGGAATTCGTGATAGAACATCAATTACGAAGAACCGCTCAATCTTTCACACTTATTGTTAGAGCGAAGGAGCCCGCGAATATCATAGACCGGCAGGAGCAGTTATTTTGCTCCCCCACATTCTGGAGCGGGCTTTTCAAGGTCATCGACCCACAAGAGTTGCTTATAGTTGCTCCAGCAGAAGCTCTGGGAATCCTCACAAATTGTCGTACTTACATGGAGGATGCTTGGAGCTTCCACAGCCCTTACCACTATCTACGACTGCAAATACGCTCAAAATCTCCGACTGGTGCGGTCAAGGTTCCGCAAGCGAAGCATAAATCTATCAATGAAAGCATCCAAACCCAAAAAGTCGACCGATCTTCATCACATGTTGCGGAGGAGAAACCCAGAGAGCTTAACTTATGGGGTATTCGACCTTGGACAACTCTTCTTCTGAATGAAGGCTCATTTATTCGGGCTTACGCTTCATATGAGTTTTGGCTGAGACAGCCTCCTTCAGTGAGTTTAAACGTTACAATCATCCATCCCAAGACTAATAATCTCCTCAGATTTTACCGGATCTCGTAGGAGCAGAGATAGAAACAGAGGAGGCCGTACATGGACCTATGATCAGCCCCACCATCAGAGACCTGTCCTACATTGGCTTATTCCCCATGCAAACCCATTTTGCAGCACTCACCACAAACTGCCCAAGATTGAATCGACTCTACGTCCAGCTTGTGCCACGAAATGAGATTCTGCAAGACTCGCACAAAATGAAGAATGTCGAAGCGGAAGATCTGTGGATGGAAAGAAATAGCTGCTATGCTTTGATCATGAGAGAACTCTTCCAAGCGCCTCCAGTAGGAAACTACAAATACCTCCAGGAATTCGAATCCGGCGACGCGGCCGATAAAGATGCTTGGGATATGGCTGTCGAATACGTGAAGAGAGCGGCAAACGGCTGGAAAGTTGCAAGTGAGGGAGTATTTGTGAGGGATGCCAAAGAGAAGATGACTATCCCTGCAGGTGATGAGAATTCTCCCTCGGCATTGTCAGTCAATTCAGAAACGTGATGAACAAGTGCGCTGATCAAAGAAGCCAGCTCGCATTGATCCGTTGGGCTTGGAATGGAACGGCGCAGCTTCCTATCTCTCCGATGTCTCATTATGGTGGATGAGAAGCGTATTGAATATCATGGGATGGTCTAAAGTGGTCGTCCCTACGCTGTTTAGGGGTGGTGGGGAAGGTCATGGTGTACGGCTTTTTTCACGGCGATCAAGATTTGGGACCCTGTCGTCCAATTTGCACTATTTATCCGTACACAGAACATAACAATCAATATTCTTAGTATTTCTGCCTACCCCCATAGTCCTCGAGTTCGACTTAAATTCGGCAGGAAGGATGCTCACGTGACCCAAAATCCTCTGTACACCGCCTTCCGGCAGTATTTTCGGTGCTCTAGAACCACCGCGACATCAACACCAGAAACTACAATCCTGTCATGTAACAACCATGTCGAAAAAACAGCCGAAAGGCGAGTACATTGAAACTGTATGCTTGGTCCCTCGTTTCTTTCTCCTCACACAAGCTAACACCCCCTCAGGATACAGGCAATAAAGTCTCTCGGCGGTCCCAAATCATCGGTACAACGAACATTATCCTGGGCGGAAAGACAGTCATCCAAGCTGAAGTGATAATCCGCGGGGATCTACTGAGGACATACCCAGCGAGCAATCCAAGCGAGAAGCAGGGGAATACCGTTGCCGTTGCCATCGGACGGTATTGCTTCTTCAGCCGCGGGTGTGAGTTGAGGCCGCCGGGGAAGTTGTACAAAGGGTATATATATTTCCTCCTGCTCAATCCGTCCTCCTCTCCCCATTAATCCAGCTGACAAGTTAAACTTAAAGACAATTCTCCCACTACCCCCTCAAAATCGCCGACCACGTCTTCGTCGGCCCCTCCTCCATCATCGAAGCAGCGCTCATCGGCTCGCACGTCAACATCGGGTCCAACGTCGTGGTTGGCAAGTTCGCGATCATCAAGGACTATGTGCGCATCCTGGATGGTAGTGTCGTGCCGCCGAATATGGTGATTCCAAGTTTTAGTGTGGTGGCGGGGCGGCCGGCGAGGGTTGTGGGTGAGATTGCTGAGGGCGAGGTGGATGGTATGGATTTGAGGGAGGTTTATAGGGCGGTGGGGAATGGTTGAGGTCGGGAGAGGGGTCTGGCAGCTTTTGAGCAAGTTGGCTTCTATGAATGACGGCGACAAATGTGATGCTATAGCAGCTATGAAGCTAAGCAATCTGGTGGGAGAGGTACAGAGACAAGGGGAGAACAGGAGAGACATGATACCCATTTCGCACAATCAAAATACGTCGAACGATACAATGTTCATCGAATCAGTTGTACCATGACTAGTCTTGGATCTTCATAATATGGATGAAACTCAGCTTTGGCTACGAAATGGTTTCACACGGGAGCAACCCAGCACTCGTCTAATCACGCCGGCATACTATTTCCATCCTCCTTCCTCTTGATAGAAAGGGGAACGCTTCCTCAACCGATCAGGCATCGGGGGAGTTAAATTTGGTATTTCCAGGTTGTCCCGAGAGTGTTTAACTCCGAAGACAATCTTGATGTTTGATGTGTGTTTTGCAAGTATATATTCCCACACCTTGCTTCTAAATCTCTCTCACCTATACTACCTAAGTCTAACTTCTAAGGTTTCCTTTAAGTCCAAAGCACATCTTATCTCACTTATCCCCTACTTTTATACTTACAAAGGTTACTACTATGCATTCCAAGTACCAAGACAAGGCCCTTTCTCTCTCGTCCAGCCCGCCACTCTCGAACCTCACACCGTCTACCAAACAGCCACGAACGAGAATTCTGTACAATCACTCAAAACACTATTCGCAATCACGACCCCGTCCCCAGAATCACTCAACCCTCTACAGGTCTGGAAGACGGTCAAGCCCTGGTTCGTACAGCTGAACGCATTGCCACTTGCAATCATGCAAGTATCATACACGTACCCATCGCTGTTTATATCAGACGGCGTGTTGAAGTATTGTAGTAGGGCGCTGACGCCAGATTCAATGTCGGCGTAGAACCCGGAGCCAGAAGGAGTCAGATGTGAGGAGCCGTCGATGGCGAAGACTGTGGAGGAGAGGGATGTTGTGAAGACAATTAATTACACTTTCGTCGGCGCCATCACCACTGTCAACGACGGTTGCGTATTGGCCATCGTACAAGCCGCCAACAGCTTGGAGACTAAAGGCAGAATTGGGGCAGGTTACAACTACAGGTGGGGGCGTGAAGAGAACTGTGGAGGTGGAGGTTGTGGAGCTCAATACGGTGTTCGTTTGGATCGTTGTGCTGGTGATCACGTTGGTGGCGACGGTGTTGAACGGAGAGATATGCCTCGGAGGCAGTTGTCTTGATTACACACTGCTTTTGCGGCTGGAGATGCAGAAACACCTGCTGCACTTGCAAGCAGGGCAATAGTAAAGAAAGTGAACATTATTATGAGAGGAAATATAGTAATTGGGATGGAACACAGAATTGTATTGAATTCGCTGCATTGTGGGAATGTGGTGATTTTATGAAAATTGGATGTTGAAAGAGTTTCTTCTAGTCTCGCGTTTGACTTTCACTTCAGATTGCGGAGAGCGTCTGCGGCGTTCAACAATGTCACTTGAGGAGAGATGTAGCCGTTCTAGTAAGATGACTATTTCAGTCTAACTCCAGGGTACCTTGACAGGTTGTAGCTCTCGGAGGGCCCAAAATGTTAATTGGAAGTAGTCATTGCCACACAGATATGTTTGTAACTTCATCCAGAAGACGATCAACGTCCCAACTAGGGGTAAAGGGGGGGGAGGATGCGAACGAGTACGGATACGAGGAAGAATTCTCGATGATAATAAAATTGTCTGTCCAACATCATCAGAAATGAGGGGTTAAGTATACTGTAACCATGAAGGAAACAGAACCTCGCATCTCGAAGGATCTACATCAAAAAGCATCTCTGAAAAGAGGCCCACTTGGAAAGCTTTCTCCAAAAGCGATTTCTGGCAAAGTTCTCGATAGTGCGATCAATATTTGTCACACCATGACGTTGAAAAGAAGGTGGTCATAACAACAGCTGACAGGAAAAAAACTCGACATCAAGTGATCTCCATCAATGCTCCATACCTCCCTACAATCCCCATCCAGCCTTCCCACCCCACCAAGCAACAGCCGCAACAGCAGCCGCACCAAGAACAGTAGGTCCATACTGCAAGGCACCTATAACTCTATTAACCTCCGTCTTTTCTCTCATCTCAAGCACAACTATAACAGAAAAGGAAAGATAGAACTCACTCAACCACAACGGCTGATAGTACAAACATTCGAGATTATTCCCCTCCAAGTCCAAGATATATGCTGCATAATATCCCTTGGTATAATCCCTCTCACCCGGCTTCCCATTATCTTTGCCTCCCGCCTTCCTATTCCCCCCGTCAGCGTCTCTCCCCTCCCAAAACTTCACAGGAAAACCTACAAACCAGCCTCATAGAAAGCCTTGACCTGCTTCTGAGAGGAAGCAGCAAAGCAGACGTGCGTCTTGCTAACCCCCTCCTTCTCTCCCTCCGAGGCTTTCGGGCAATGGTGGAGCCAGAAATCAGGGGCGCCGTATTTGGGACCCAGGCCCACGGCCCCTTCGACCTGCAGGTAGATGCCGTAGTTCAGGGGCGCGAGGAGGGCGGTGTAGAAGGTGGTTGAGGAGGAGAGGGAGGAGACGGGGAGGGAGATGTGTGCTAGTGGCATCTTGGCTTTGCTCTGTCTAGCTGTTTGCCTCTTAAGGTCCTAGATGCGTTGCTTTGGATCGGGTTTGTCGTAACTTCGTTAATCGTGATGTTGGAAGTTGGGCAAGAAAGGAGGTTGAAGTTCGAGGGAGTGCAGAGCTCAATTCAAATGGTCTGATATGGCGCGACGTGGTTGCCTGCTCGACCCCTCACCAAAAGCACGCGTAGTCATGTGCTTTGCTTTTTCCCCCAATCCGTGTAACCACACCTCAGCACCCACCACCTTCAACCCAAGCCACATTCCACGGCATGAAAGTGAGACATGCATCCGAGCCGAGCTAGCAATGGCCGAAAGCCGAGAACCCGGGGAGGCGGTCAGAGTGACGTCTCTTATTTGGTGTGTCTGCTGGGCTGACTGACTCGCGGGAAGGGAGGAGAGAAGATGTTGTTGCAGATCGCAGTTGGTGTAACGCGTTCAGATGGTGAATCATGGGACGGAGAGACACAAGGGAGGATTTGCCGCTGTGGGATGAGGTCATGTGACAGCAAGAGAAGAAAGTGACGAGAGGGAACTTCCTCTCCGGTGGGGAAAACGCTGAGGAGGAAATAAAAGAGCATTTGATCCAAAACGGTGTGATATCCTTCAGAGGCCTCTCAGGTCCTCTCTTCTCATTCATACGTTCTTGCTGTGAAGCCGTACTTTCTAATCCTCGCATGCAGATCCAAAAACTCCTTCTCAATGCAAGTATCCGATACCCATCTAGTAATGCAATGCACCAAACTCCCAGATCGTACCCACCCCTGTACACCCGCTTGTTGTTCCCCAAAAAAACACAGATAGCCTCCCCGTCTTATGCAAGAGTACAGAATGGTTCTGTAAGCCGATTTTACTCAAAAACTGAACAAGCCGCTCCTTCTTTTTCCAAGAGGGTAGATAATCAAAGCACTTAAGAACAAGCCGACGGTAATGCCGATCGCAACTTGAATCATGCTGTACCCAACGTTGAAGACAATGGTGTTGAGATCTGCTGTTGAAGTGACGGAAACCTATTTGGATTAAAATCAGCACACGCCTTCGGAAACCTTGATACAGTCCTCCAAGTACTCGAATAAATGACACAGATATAGAGACTAAATAGGGGATATGTCTTGAACAACAAAAGAAACCCCTTAGGAAACAAACCGCGAAAGGCACAACGAACATGTGTTTTGTAGAACTCGCATCATAGTAACCATAAAAAGGGCGGCCGAAACCATCACCACCATTACTTACAGAACTTGTCCCATTGATCTTCGCTGTCCCGTTGGCATACAACGTCGTGTTGGTTATTTGATCTGCGCTGCTGAGGCCGGCCAGCAGGGATCCCGAAGCAGCAAGTCCGGATGGAACTTGAACGAAGATAGCTGGCAGAAGAGCAGCCGCAGCAACGCCGTGCCGCATCCGTGAGTATAGATTTCCAAGCACACCGACAGCAAGAGCACCGAGTGTACTAGATATTTGTGGCGAGGAGGAAAATTTCTTCGCGCTGAAGAAGTTGACGACGTACCCAGCAAATGATATGAAGAGCATGACTGGTGTCTGCTTCCACTTTGCTTGGTTGATGATACACAGGCAAAGGGTGAATGCTGGAACGAACAGCCATTTGTAGTATTGTCCGATTGGATTCGTACACGTTGTGGCGCTTGTTGCATTGGCATCTAGTAAACCATAGAATGCTGTCCCAATAGTGATGCCGAAGCCGAGAAACAAGGAGTATATGATGGCATAAACCATGCGAACCGATCCAGCGACCATGGATCTCGATTGGAGTTCAAGAGATCCGCAAAGTACCATGTAGCCAGGGAGAATAAGAGCGATCGAGGATTGGGCGAGAGCAGAAAAACAGAAGAGATTTCCACCACGGATGGAGCCGAATGCTCGCGCCAAGAAGGAAGTTATAACTGCGGCAGATATCTCGAAGACGTTGCTGTATAAGTCGGATTTTGGTGCTGCGATGAGTTGTAAGAAACCAAGGATACAGCCGAGGATGTAGGCAATTGGTAAATCGATCAAACGTGCTTCGAATGCTGCCACAATGTTAGTATGATCCCGAAAAAGCTCGAAGTCGAAAACATACCAAAAGGAGCGACGGTGGCGCTAGCAAAACCATAGACAAAGACAAGAATCCACTTGTTGTACTTCTGTTTACTGGCAATGATTATATCGAGTCGCTGTGTAGCCTCCTCAACCCCGATCACGTCATGAACAACCTCCTTGTATATCTCGTGAATATCCTTCAGTTTGCCCAGATCGACCCCTTGAGGGGATCTAACCAGCTTGACTTCAGTCGTATGGGTAGACACATCATCGAAAGAGATGATCATGCAGCCCGGAAGATATAAAAATTGTCCGTCTAATTCGAGAACCCGTGCACTCATTTTCATGTATTCTTCAAGCCGATGGGTGGGAGCGCCATAGCTCATCAAAGCTCGGCACAGCTTCAGAAGATACTTTTGCCGACTTAGTGTTTCTGCAATATGTACCGTGATTCTGATCTCGTCCTCAAGCCGTGGTTTGTTCATCTTGCTTATCGCAGAGGATATAAGGTTGCCACTATGCGTCTTCTTGTGCATTCCAGGGCGAGAAGGCTTCTTTTTGGGGTTCCGGACGCCCCCTTGAGCCCCGAGAATGGCAGAGGCTTCGACAAGTCCAGCTAGAGTGTCGTGAGATTGGTTTTTATGGTTATACCATTTCGCGGCTTTGGTTCGTGGCGTTGTTGTTCCTGAAGATCCTCTCGAGCCAGTACCTGTGCCGCCTAGAGACGGCTCTTCAGTTGAACTATCACTGCCCCTCCTCGAATGTCCGCCATACGGAGCATTATAAAGCTTCAGGAGAGAGGAAAGGACACCACCACGGTATTGCTGCGGTCGAGGGACAAACTCCTCAGCAAATCGTTCTTCCTCATTAGGGGTCACCTGGCCTGAAGCCATGCCCGACTTCGATCCGGATGGCATCTTCCAAGCTTCTGACCGATTCTTCCTTGTGTGTGCCCTCACCAGCTTGTGAGCCTCGGAGCTGCTCGACGCCTTGCCCTTTCCTTTCTCATCCGTAAAAAATTCGTCCTCATCACTTGCGCCATCAAACGTTCGTTTGCTGTCCATGTCGGCCAGCGGAATATCATCAATTCGGACGGGGTATCCTTTTGTCGACTTGCTGGGTGGAGATATGAACCCATCATCAGATTCCTCGTCGAAGCTGTTTCGTCTTGAACTTGGTGCAGAGTTGCTCCCCACCAAGTTTGCTACCCTCTGTGCTCTTTCCTGGGCTGCCAATGCAGAGAAAGCCTTCTCATTGTACACCAGCGTGTCTTCCTGACCTAGAGAATTGGTGGAGGAATTGTTCCTCAACACGCTCGACCTAGGTTTGAACACTGGGTTGAGGACTGGATCTGCGAATGGATTCGCCTTCTCTATCTCGGGAGTATGTCTCAGCAAAGGATTAATACTATTCTTCCTTGAGCTGGATGGGCTCGACTTGGTTTGCTTCGGGAATGCAACTGCAGTTGGCGAGAGGGATCCATCTCGGGTGTGGAAACTGGATCTCTTATTTGTAACATCGTTGGCCTCGCTGGTACTGTTGAACCTGACTCTACTTTTCCCCTTGGCTGGCTGATTATCTCCAGAGGTCCCAGGCCTACTTGGGCTGGCACTGGAATCGCCGCTGGGTGTCTCCAGAACGAAGTATCCTTGTTGACCTGATCCTCCTTCACTCGCCGTCATGTACTCGCTGGACATGATAAGTATGTATATTAACCCTGGCCCTCAATTGACCCAACTCCTGTCTCAACCCTATATACAGGGCGTGCAAGGCGTCGAAGCCGATGGGGCGTCCGTGGAGGGGAAAATTTGGCGATCGGCCGCATGCAGGGAGGTGGGATGATGCAGTTGTCAGCCCAGCCCGGGTAGAATCGATGGAAGCTTCTTTACGCCACTGATAGCGAAAAAGGTCCGAGAAGTCTCTGACAAAACTTTCTGCCAGCTTTGCACAATGGTAAGAAGAATTGGGAAGAAGGCTATAGAACGAAAGAATAATCGCGGTGGCCCAAGGGCAAGACGAGCGACTTGTGTCCGTTGACTCGTTGAGAGGCGCGTCCGGAGGGATCGGTCTTTATGATGTGACTGGCCTCGGCCTTGTGCTCTGAAATCGTGGGCCAGGTACCGCTGGACGGGAAGGCGCTACCTCCGGAAGTGCAATGGGCTATGAGCTATCTATCCATAGGCCCTTGGCTGATTTCGCTCTTGTCGCTCTTACCCCGAAGACGCACACTTCTCACCTCACGATACCATAATCAGCCTGAAATGTCTACAAAGCCACGCCCATTTCGATGCAGGCGTAGCGGAACCTCCAGTCGATCATCGACCTCAAACATGTTTTGCAGCACAGGATGCCTTGAGAAACAATGGACCTGCAGAAAATTGGATCTCCGACGCTAAGAACTGTGGTTCACTGACAAGTTGCTCCAAGCCCCTAGGAGTGGCTATTGGGGAAGACGTTCTAGAAGCATGAGGTCCCACCTCCAGAGCGAGAGCCCACAATTGCCAGGCGGCTTGAGCATCGAATCAGCAGGAAGGCAGCAATATCACGATGCATTGCTGAAAACGAGGTGTGGAGCAGCACCCTTGTGCGTATCAACGCGCTGCTAGAGTCCGTCGTGGCGAGATTCAGCTCGACTTGAATCGTCACTGCAGGACGCCAGACGGTGCCGGAAGGTGGAAAGAAGTCCTTCTTCGTCGCCTGCTGCCTTCACATGAAAGAGATACATGCTCTCATGTGCTCAAGATGCAGCTGTTGGAGGTGAAAATGCTCGATGATATCGTGTGCAGCATCAACGACGAGTCATTTCCTCCCCAACAGCATCGCCAACAGCAACCCCTGTCGCCACATGCCCCGGAAGACCCATTCCGGCAAGGCCGAGCCTTTCAATTCTCATGAACTTATCAACCCCAAGCAGCCCACAATTCGCACGTCGTCGATGTACCCACTCCATATCTTCCAAGCGCTGTCAACAAGCTCCTCCCATGTGAATGTCGAGTCTGGACTGCGTCTATTCGGTGACTTCTCGGTGCCTTGCTGCTGACACGTCAGGGACGTTGAGATCAAGCTTTTTTCTCAGCAAAAGTGGTGGCGCAACGAGCTCTAAGAGGATACCCCCATGCAGTTTTCTGTCCGAATTGAGAGTATGCCTGCTATGTGATCACCAACTATTTGGTTTTGACTTTTACACGTGAATTCCATAGAGAAAGTCTAGTAGGTTCGCCGACCTCACCCATGTGTCGATCAGGACGCTACAAAATTTTTGGTACCCAAACTTCCTGGGACCAGCCTCATTTAGTATCATTCTTCTCGGCCATGCCCCCCTTTCGAACAATAAAATCAAGATGAATGAGCAACGGAGGGTTGCGTGCTTATCATCTCCTGGATTTATTGCTGGAGGTCTGTCAAATTCTGGTGGGACTCGCCGAAAATCCCAACGAGCCAAAAATAGAAATATTCGGAGCGTGCGGGTAGATGACCACTGGCTCGGATCTAACGACTTCGATCCAAGAGCCGCACGGCTTCGTACATAACCGGACACAAATCAACTGAACTCTAGTGTGGCTCACATCCTTTGGCGGTTTCAGGACAGGAAAGGTGGCGCTTCGGCCCTTGAAAAAGACTCTCGCGCCAATGACAGAGAAGCTGTTCGCCTTCTCCAATAGATCGACGCAACTACCGGGACTAGTACCGAAACTTTTCTGGTGTCTTCTCCTTTACTTGTACCGAACTTACTCGTGGTTGGGTAGGTACCGGATCGACGCAACTTAAAAGTTTGAATTCGTTGATCAGTGTTGCTATTGGTATCAAACTGTATGGACTGATTAACCGCCATGATTCTTATCTCGACAACCCCTCGCTTTCTGTTTTCCTTGCTCATGTAGTGCGAAATGGTCCAGACTCGAGGAAATGGCCTATTCAATATCGAGTTTGGTAATTTTGGGAGTGTTCTTGCACTCCCTGACTATCTTCCTCGCTTAAGACAAACTCGTTCGGCTTTGAGCCAATGAGCGTTCGAGTTGCAACTGCCAGAGTTTTGCCGGGATAGGGGTTAAACAGAATGGTCAGGGGCTGAAGGAGAGGTTCGATAGATGCTCTTTGTTACTTGTTACGGCTGAGCTTTACTCAGTGTAATTAAGTGAAGCTCCCATACAAAAGTCGTGCCGTCTGATCATAGGATGGTAGAGGTTCAGAGAAAATGGTATGTTGACATCGCAGGTTCTTGGCAAACAAAACCTCGCAAGCTATTGTCGGATCGCCTGCAACACTTCAAAAGTTCAGACAAACACGTTTATGCCATCACATCCTGGGAACTTGAGTCGATAGTTAACAAGACAAATCATGATCTCTGATACGTCTCTGGTGATTTTAAAGGTTGTTGGGCTTTCGTCCATTCGAGCAGCAAGTTGAACAGATGCTTCTCCTTCGGACTTGACAAGAAATTTCGGGATGCGAATTCGTGTGAGAGCAAAAGTTACGATATTCCTTTGCCTGTAGATTCTGGATGCTTCCCGCGAGTTTACAACCTATCTCTAACGTCCCATCAACCAAGTGTAGAATATCCTTTTTCCCGTCCCCTCAATCTCTCCCTAATCAATATGTGACCAATATTCCTCTGTCGATGTCAATATCCTGATTCTCCACCCTCTACCACCAAGAAGTGTCCGCCATGGTCGCCTCATCGCCTGCGCCCTCCCACTCAACACCCTCATACTCCAGCTCGACCCACCGTGCAGCGCCCTTCCCACCCTTCTCCCCATCGACCCAGACACCCTTCTCCCACCATCCCCCCGCCTCCTTCTCGTCTCTCATGATCTCCAATCGTTTCTTCTCCTTCGCCTTCGCCAACTTGAGTTGCATCGGAGAAGGGAGCGCAATTTCCATCATGTGCACCAGGCATCGTAGTCTTTGATATCGAAATTTCGTCTGGTGGTGACGAATTTGAGCTCACTTTTGTTGATCGAGTCCTGCTGCTCTCATCCACTCCTTCAGTAGGCCGAAAAGGAAACATCTGCTTGCTCGGGATGGAAAGTGCAAGCAGCAGGCGGTGAGCGGGACGATACCCCGAAGATCTTTGTGAATAGGATAGAACTTGCGCGAAGTCAGACCAAAGCAAGTCGAAGATGCTCGATCAAGATATTTAAAAATCTTGACATGAAGCTCAGACGGGAGAGTTGCCAGCGTAACTACTTCACCCTTCTCGATAGTGGCCGTGATGATAGTGGTGTCTGTGAAAGTCAGTTCTGAATGTTCCGACTAGGTTGGGAACAACATCAGACTCACCCGCGGATTGTTCCGGATTATCCAGTACAATGAGATTCATCTCTTGGGTGGTAGTTTTAACTTTGAGAAGTCAGCTTTGAATGTTCCAAGAACTTCTGGTACAATGGGGAGCCTACCTGCTACTTGTTGCTTCATGATTTTTGGAACAATTGGAGATGTCTCGGTGGTAGCGCAAGCCATTGTTGATGTGAGTAGAAGGGGAGGATGAAGAGTTTGAATGTACTTGGGAAGATTGTACAATAGAAGCAGGTGTAGATGAGATGGTTGTTGAAGAAGTACTAGTTAAAAAATTTGATTGTACCGGGGAGGCCTGGGTCAATAAATAGCCGAGGGAGCGGTCGAGAAAGTTGATTGTACGAGAAAGGAGTGGGTCAATAAGCAAGCGAGATGGATATCGAGGAAGTTGATTGTACCCGAAATGTTGGGAAGAATGGATGGATCTTGGTATTGTCAGTAACGACAAGTAGCTAGATGTATATGAACACCACCTTCGATATAATAGTTCACCTTTCTGTTGCAACCCAATATACTAATTAAGCTTGAACATTCAGATAGCACATCGAAATTCCTATTTCAAGATAACTCGGGAGACTCCTTACGAGTTACATCACAATCTCAATGTTCAAGATTAGGTGGGACATTAACTTTTCTAAACAAATGCGCAACGAACATTCCAAGATTTCCTGAATGTACACAGCAAAAAGGTACAATGAGTTAGGATAAAGATTACTAAGATTCACACCTCAGCTTGGGGCCGTTCCGTGACAAGCAATGGATGTCCCAATTAAAGCACATCATTGAAAGCTCAACATAATATTGTCATAGATTTTGCAAAGGGAAGACTTTTAGTAAGTAATTCGCAGCTTAAATTGCATCTTAAATCAACAACCACCCAAGCTCGCAATACTATTAGATAAAAGAGCCAATAACAAGCTGCGAATGAAACTACAGCACAAGCCACCTCCAGATCTACCATGAATTCCCGTTCCCACCGATCTAAAGCATCGCCTCCCTTGATCTTCTAATAAAGTATTTGCCAGAACACTTCTGGTAACTCTCTTGCACTTGGGTACCGACGGCCACTTGAAGATCTTCTTTTCCTCATGGTTTGCACGGTCCGTCCATTATCTCTCCTGCCATCTTCCTCTCTGGCTCCTGGAGAGCCTATCCAGATAAGGTTCGATAGCTTCTCAGCCATCTATATCTCAACATTCCTCGACTACCAAACCCTCGACGTGGTCATTGCAGATTGGAGGTTTGCGGTTCGTCCGATCGTCAAAGTGCCACTCTGATGTGTCTATTATTCAACAGGACGAGTTTCTTCGTTAAATAGCCTCCTCGCTGCTCAGAGTATGTAGGTCCTCAAGTACTTAAGTTGGTGTTGGACGTCGATTTTCCTTTCTGACAGATTTGTGCCTTCCGCATTGATTTGGGCAACATAGTCTAGAATTGCATGCCTCATAGATTGAGGGACAAAGGACTGAAGACACATGGAAATCTAGGATTTCCAACTCTCAATCCATTACCACTTCCTCTGCTGCTTCGCTGTTCTTGAACTTGCCCCTCATTCGTTCTGTGTATCTTAAAGGTGCACTCCAAGACCTTCGCGTGGAGTGCTCTCCGACAAGTAAAGATGGCGAAGCAGGGTTTGTTACTGCTAAGCTTGTCCAAACACTTCTCTCCTGACTTTTAGTAGTCGGGGTATTGATAGGCCTAGGTCCGCGGTCTTGGGGCTCAGGTATTGTCCGGTAGAGGTTCTTGAGCTTGTTAGTCAAGTCCATGCTCTTCGCCTCTGTATCTCCTGCACCAAGTCCTCATGTAGGACTCAATATCAACAGTGCATGCGCTGGATTTTGTTGCCACTCTTCTCCAAACCTTCCCCTCTCATCGCCCTGAATTCTGTGTAGGAACCGGAGGATGTTTGCAGCCATACTACTCTCTGCGGTGGTTACCTCCAGGCTCTCGTCTCTGGAGGGGTAGCTTCGTCTGGAGCAGGCTATCCTCCTTCTTTGATTTCTCTTCTTCAATCCCTTTGTGCATCTACCTCCACTCCCGAACACCTAGAACTCCCATCTCGTGTGCCCAGGCAGTATTGATGCAGGGTCTCTCCGGTTTCACGGAGGGGGTCCATTTCTGGTGTCGTTCATTATGCTGCGGACGTTGGTCCGGCTCTACTAGAGAGCGGGAATTTGCGTGTATGTGCCCCTTTCACTGGGATTTTGCCTCGGGGTGTAAGTGGAGGTGGTCTGGCTGGTGTTGACATTGCCGGTGCTGCTCACTTTGGAACTATGTTGTGTGGCTTGTGGTAAAGTGAAGGGGGGGAAGGTGACAGATGAATATTTGAATGGGGTATTGATATACGATAAGGTGATGGTGAAATGAGATGGACAAGAGGCTGATACGACCAGATGATATAAGACATTTTTGGGGCAGAGCTTCTGCTTCCCTTCACTTTCACAATCCAGATCACATCATGCAGGAACAAACAGTTACGCTATTGCTACAGTATTTTCTGATTCCCGTCTATCAATCAGCCTAAGCTATGCTACCACCCACTCCATTGTAAAGCCCAAGCCCTGTAATCATCCCCTCGTCATACCTCGCAATCCAGGCTGGTTTTGTAATCATATATCTTGACAATTTGCATTTGCGTCCCTCCATCAAACACATCAAGAGCCGGGGCATTGCAAGCAAACAAGCAAGCAGCTCCAGCGAACGTAAGCAACCAGACATAGAAACGAGTATCCCAAACCCGGCCTAATGTCTCCAAAAATGCAAACCATGAATACAATCCAAGGCCCATTCCTGCATCTGCCATGCCACAATCTGAGGCAATCCGTTCCGGATCTCATTGTCGAAGAGAAAAAAAATGAAAATTGTTGTAATTGTATATCGAATTAAGGACTCGGTAATTCATCGTCGTCGTTAAGGTAAAGCAAGAGAATATGGACAGTCGAATGCAATATCAAATTGACACAAACAATGAGTGATCGGATGTCAACCAATCAGGGATCTACCCTTTGTCGACTTTTGGGTTTGTGGCTCAATAGAGAGGGCCTTTGCGCTTCTCAGCCGATGTGAGAACCAACATGGGTGCCTTTCGCTCAGCATTGGTGGGCTCGGGCTTCTTGCCTCCGTTCTTGAAGACAGCAGCGAAGCTGCCTCCAATAGAAGAATCATCATCACTGCTGACACTGGCGGTTGTGAAGTTGCTATCAACAGATGCAACAGACTTTCGTTCCAGGGAGCGCTCCTTTTGACTGGAAGATGGTCTATCAGAGCCAATAGCACCGTGAGCTGAAGCGCGAGAGCTACCAAGACTTGGTCGGCCGGAAAGACTTCCACTTCCACTGCGACCGCTGTCCGAATCGTTGTCCGACGAGACAGAGAATGTAACTTCGCCGACCTCAGAGACCGGAGACATGCTGCCAGAGCCTGCACTGCCTGGAGCTCTGCGACGTTCCATTCCTGCGCGAACGAGATTGTGGACCGCATTTCGGCGGGTGCGAGTGGCAAAGTTCTTGCTGCCCTCGAACTTGGTAGTCGGCTTCGCAATCAACTCATCCAACGAAGGTGGTCCACGAGGTTGGCGGATTGGGTGCTCACCAGCTCGAGCTTGACCAGGGCCGAAGCCGGATGCAGTTGGCGTAGACGGGAAGCCCATGCTCTTTGGCAGAAGCGCAGACTTCGGGCCATCAAAGGTAGCAGGCACGTCAGTGCCAATTGCCATCGAGTTTGCCTTGCGGTGTCCGCGACGGAAAGCACCCGCGGATGGAGGAGGCAACGGAGCATGGTCAGACGGCGGGGATTGCGACTTCTTTGGAGGGCTGATACTTCGGGTGAACGTAGGGGTATCTGATTGTGGAGGTGGGGAAACCTGGAATCGTGGTGTGCCATTTTGCTGCGGTGGGGAGTAGTTGACTGATTGCTGCCCAACTTGTTGGTCCACGAACTGAGTTTGCTGGGCACTCTGGTCCATGAAGTAGCTTTGCTGGCCCGTCATCGGATTGTAGTACGAATAGATGCCAGGTTGAGCTCCCATCACCGGGGTAATGATTGGCTGCATATTAGTCTTGACCTGTTGCTGTTGATACACATTCTGTGGTGTGACCGGAGGTGTAGCAAACTGCTGTTGCATTTGATTTCCCATTCCCAAGCTCAAGCCCTGGAATTGTTGAGCAGCGGCCTGGACATTGATGAGTTGTTGCTGCAGACGTTGCTGTTGCTCTGCAAGGTACATGTTGGTAGCTACCAGCTGAGCATAGAGGTTTGGGTCCATCTGCTCCTGGCCATGCTCATCAACGAAGATTTCAGGCGGTGCAAGAGGTTGCTCTGGGACGGAGTACATTTGCCGACTGTTCATCTGGTTGTATCCACCCTGTTGGTTCGAGTAGAGGGAAGTCTTTGGTCCACCATAGCTTTCTTTGTCGGCGTACATGCTTCCTGCCAGCCCAGTATTATGTTGGAGTTGGGTGGGAGGGGCCGTAGAAGGAAACGTGCTGGAGGTGGCAGACTTTGGAGCTGTTCTCAAGCCAGCAAGCAAGTGAGATCGGGAGGTGCGAGGTGTTGGGGCGCCGTTGCCTTGAGGATCGGACTGCTTGGTGGGTTCGAAGTTGAGGCGCTTGAGATTTGGGGCGTTAGCACGTCTGGAAGCAAAGCCAGAACCGGGCAATCCCAATCCATTGCTGGACGGGAAGTTGTTGTAGGACATCTGAGCAAGACCGCCTGCGTCCATACTCGAAGTGTGATGTTGTACAGGTGGGTGGGATGATCGGAGGGTATTGACGGGATCTAAAAGATCGATGGTCGCGAAGTCGACGTCGAGAGAGTGAAGGCTATCGACTCGGCGACGTGCTCAACAGGTGAGCGGGCGAAGGTATTAGAGGAATTAGATGACCGAGCGAGTCGATCGGATTTGTACGTTGAAGAGTGCGAAGATTATGTAGTTGTAAAAACAGCTCGTGTGCTGAGCGGAGGCAAGCCTTTGAAAAGCAGGCAGCGGCGGATTTGGGCGAAAGTTTGTAAGGAATAGCTGTGCTTGTGGTGATCCAAGATGTGTGCACAAAAACCGGGTGGCCCGAGGAAAACGAAACGCGTCGCGGACTATGTAGTCGTTGCAAATTACAGAGTGTTGTCTATTCGAGAGGACGAAAGCAGAAGTGCTCAATGTAACGAAATATCGATTTTTCCGGGAAGAGGAAGGCGCGATGCTCTGCAATCAACAAAGAGCGACCGAGGCTTGAAAGGCAGAAGGCGCGAGGGGGTTGTGTTCGTGCTGCTTGACGCTGCTGCGATGAAAGGGCTGGGGGCAGAGCAGGCTCGAAGCGGGCGAAAAGGAGCCGGAGGCAAGAACGACAAAGGCCGCGAAAGGGTCGATGGTTGAATGCGAAGAAGCTGCGAAAACTCAAGGTCAATTCTCAATCTCAGGCCCAACACGCTCCTGTCGGATTATCACTCAAGGGAAAGAGGATGGCGGCGACACGACAACGAGAGGGAAAGAGAAGGGCGGTGTGGTGAGGGATGGAGAGAGAGAGATGATGGTGGTGTGAAGAGAAGGGAGCATTATTGGGTCTCTGGAGGCCAAGCGGCCTAGCCGCATCGGGAGCTAGCACGGTCTGGCCTGCTGGGCGCCGTGGGCGGTCCTGGTGGTCGTGTTCGTGGAAACAGGGGCCGCTGCTCGTGGGCTGTTGACAGCCAGCGGCCAGCCGCGCTATTGGCCTATGCCGTCCTCGCACCAGTGATCGTCGACGGAGCACGCAGCCTGTGGGAGGCCTCGAATCTACCTCTTGAGGCTCCCTCGCCGTTGTGCACTTGTGATGGTGGGCCGCGAGGGCGATGAGGGCGACTGCTGACCTCGAATCCTCACGTATTGGCAAGTTGGCAACAGTGGCAACGGTGCATTGATTCTCAAGACGAGAGGAGGTAGGGGCAGCAGGGGCAGCATCGAGTTTGGGAAATCAGCTGCAAAGCTTGTAAAGCCTGCAAAAAGGTGCAAAGACCTGCTCTAGGTACCCAGCGTACCACCACACCTCACCTCAAAACCAGCTGCTCACGCCCCTTCCAGCGCGTGAAGTCAGCTGCAACGGGTTCCAGGGAGAGCTGCCTGTCCCACGGGACTCGAACTCCTCATTGTTCCAGCCCGTCCCTGTTCCGCAGGGTCAAAGTTCGCCAGTTCATCCAAAACAAAGCCCGTTCCTCTGTGTGAGGTGTATGAGGTGTACTATTCATGACACTCTACCCCTCTGCGCTGCTTCAGCCGGGTGGACCAACAGCACTGTATTCGACGTCGAAAGCCCCTATTCCAGACTGCACGCTCCAGCGAGGTCTGCAGTGTCTGCAGTGTCTGCATGCCTGTTCGATGTGGCTTGGCCCCTAAATCATGCGCTGCCAATCAATGCTCGTCCCGCTCGCTGCAGGCGCAGGCGAGTCATTGATCCTTCTCGGCCATCGCCAGATGCATCTTCTGCCATCCAATCGAGACTCTTGAACACCTCCAATACTCGCACAGTCATATGGAAGATAAATGACAGCACATCATCTCATCTCGCGCCTGCAAACCCTATTCACGTCCCCTCATGCCCTCATGCTCTCGTCCCAAGCGGGGCCTCTGACTCCTCGACCCAGACTTTGACTCTGAGCGTTGCTCATGCTTTCGTGTCCCTCCAAAGCTAAACCAGCTAAACCTTGAAAGCTAAAAGGAGGAGTGCAAATGCATGGTCAGGGGTTGTCGATCTGTGAAGAACCACGGTCCACGGTCGGCGCCCGCATATCTCACGGCGCTTGTATGCAAGGCGCGCTGCGGGCAGTCGTCCACCCTCCACCAGCCAGGCCACTTTCACTGCAAACCACCGCCAAAACCTTCTGCCCAGCCAGCAGTCGCCACCCATCCAAACACCACCCTCCGCAAATCTAGAGGCCTCAGTCTGCAGGTCGGAGTACAGACTTCTGCACATCACCCCTCTTCCTGCTGACCACCGATTTTAGCCGTCACGATCGTGGTCCTCCGCCACCCAACCGAAGCTCCATCGCAGCACCTCGCGCTTGAAGCGCGTCTGCCATTTGCTGTGCGTGCCGTTGCTCCACAAAAGCAAAAATATGCCTCCTCCCACCGTATCACGGGCTCCGTGGGTAGTCCGCGAGGAACTTGCGCGCGTCTGTTTGACCGGGTGCTCGGAATAGCAGCGTGCCCCACTTTCCACCTCATAACCATCAACCAAAGTCCACCAGTCTTGGGCCTGGGAAAGCCAAGCTCCCCTTGTAACAAATGAAAAACATTCGCCCGAAATTCAGGCGTAAAACAGAACACACAACCGTCCCAAGTCCCTCGCACCGTTCGTGTCCTCACGCTGGTTCTGTCCTCATGCGCTGCCTCCAAACACGTCAAAGCGCGTCTCACACGCCTCGGCAAACCCTCCTGAAACCCCTTACCTCCCTCAATTCCCACCGATCCTACCCCACGCCTCTGTAACGTCCTAGCACGCTATCGTCATCTTATCTCCATTCTCGTTTTTGATGAAACATCTTCCTCCTCGCACCGCTGCACAGCCTTACGAGGGCGAGTTTGCATGAGGGGTGCTCCGAAGTGGGAGGGATGATCGGCGGGTTTGGTAGAATGCGGTACCCCTGAGCGAACGATAATTTCGTTTCGACGACCAAGGGACTGAATGAGATGCGAGATAAGCGAAGGACACGTGAGGCTCGCTTTGGAAGGCGAGATGGGAGGAGGTGGCTGGAGATCGATCGTGATCTTCAGTTATGCATCGCATCGCAAGGCCTAGGTTTGAGGATTAGGGAGGTGGTGTTGTTGACGTTGGAAAGGGGGCCATGCTCTGCGTACACCTACCCTAAGAATGTCCAACCAGAGTTTGTACATTGCGGCATAGCTTAAGACTCAAAATTTAAATGTACAACATTTCGAGGGACATCTGACCAGCAGGAGTTCATCGTTGTACTCGAATAGTTTATACACTAAAACATTTTCTAGAGTTCCCTTGTATGCAGAGCAAGGGCAGCAGCTCTTACGAAAGTACCTTGGCACGTGACTAGAGTAAGACTTCTGTCTATTCAACTTGCGGATTTAACAACTTTTAATTTAGAGCATTCTTGTTCCTTCGTCTATTAGATGGATACCTGGAATTAATTATGAAACGTCAAATGTGACAGTCTTTCTCAAAGTGGCCGTCATATCAAAGGCAACATCCCTCAAAGGAATTTTAACCTCTTCCTTTGATCCTTCGCTCCTTCACCATGACGTTTATTCCAGTTATTCACCAAACCTATTGATTCAAGGAGATGGCTATTCACAAGCATTCACAGCTATTCAAGAGCAGGGCAATACAAGAACCATCAGTCCAGCATCACGTGCCACCTCGTACTGCTCCATAAAGTGATCATCCTACAATCCCGAGACCATGAATACTGCCAGGCTGTCAAGCTCAGGCAGGAGATGCGTGAAGACAGTTGACACATAACAAAGGCATGTTTATAGCAATTGGTATCTCTATTCAAAGCACTAAATTGCTTTCTCTATGTTGTTGAGCTTTGTAAAGTTCTTCTAATGTAGCTGTGTTATTATATATATATATATATTCACAATTTTGATAATCAAGTATTGGTTGACAACAAAGACAATTCGAAGATACAAGCTCCCAGACTGAAGTTTGATGAAGCTGTACCGATGATTAATGGAGTCGAATGGATAATTGATAAATTTGGATGGACAATTGATGGAATTGTACGAACGAATGCCGAATCATTTCACCAAGTGCTGTCGCTGGAACAGTCCCATTTGCAACAACTGAGCTTGACGCAGGCGAGAGATCGATAGCAGAATTCGTAGTCGAGACTGTAGATATAGCTATTCAGGCCTTTTGCTGGAGGGTGAGGAATATGGTTAGAAACATCTGGGTGAGCGGGCGATTATCGAATCCCATTCCGCCGAAATTATATAGCTCGACTACGAAACTGATATTGACAACGCTGAGATTCTCCCTGTTCATGAGTGAACAAATGAGTTGTACCTCTAGGGCGTGAGACGATGTCATAGCCTGCCACTAAGATTCAAAGTATGGTGAAGACCCAAGCAGTTTAATCCTATAGGAAAGAGGGTACACCAAGCAAGCTCGACATTTCATACTCTCTTCCTGGTGAGAAATCCTGTGATAATCAAGAGCAAGTGAGACCAGAGTCTGATACTATACACTACTCAATCACTCGCTTGATTTCCTTGGAGTTGGTTTTTCCTTAAACACAACCAAGTAACTGATTGTCGAAACTTGAATCTTGACTTTTGGGTGATTCACTGCATTTACCAGTTGAGGATATGTTGTAATTTAGGGATATATATAGTCAACAGCTGCTTGTTGAGTGAGAACAAGACGGCCACAACCAATTGTCCCTGATGGAGTGAGAGAAGAAGTACATGAACTTGCTGGGCTTGCCAATACTCTTTTGCAAAAACAAAGGTGGTGCCTGCCTACTTTCAAATACAAGGTACTTGATATTTACCGTTAATAGTGTTTTAACTTCTATATCTTCTACCCCTTCAGTTACAGGCAATTGTAATTCTTGACAATGAAATAAATAGACTTGATGAGAGTAAACAAGATTAGACGAATCGGGTGAACTTTCATCGTGTAAGAAGAACCTGACAATGAGATCTTTGTTGACAGTAATGACTAATTATACAGATTTGTTCATACCTCCTTCTGCACCAGTCCTTCCGTCCGAAATCCGAAAGAGGAATGGGCAAAGGATTGTCCCAACAGACTTGGGACAATGACGCCGAGAACCAAAAGGAAAGCCTGCACTCCACACTCCCCGTTCCCACGAACGCCACGCTAAAGAACCCAAGCCAAACCTAACATCCCTCGCTCTTCCTACTCTGACTACTCAACTCCACCTTCCTCGCGCCTCTACACAATTCCTCCCCCTCCCTCTCCACCCTCCCAAAACGCCTCGGCTTAACGCCACCCTCATAAAGCCCATCAATAACCTCCGTACTCAAGCCCCTTGTCTCGGGGATATAAACCCAAGCAAGCAAAAGCAACACCACCGAAGTCCCCATAAATACAAACCCGGTCTTCGCGCCCAGGTTCCCGGAGCCAGCGCCAACGTTGTACATGTACGGGGTGCAGAACTGGAAGAGCCAGGAGGTGAAGGCTGATGTGATGACGGAGATGGATTGGGTTAGTTGGCGGAGGCGGTAGGAAGAGATTTCTGGGGGCATGGACCAGGAGATGAGGACGACTGTGAAGATTTGCCAGGTTATGAGGAGGTTCCTGGTGCATGTTAGGAAAAGAAAATGATATGAGGGGTAAGGAGACTTACAGCAGGACAGCAATGGCCCAGATAGCTCCCTTGTCGGACGTGGGGGTGTAGCCGAGGCCCCCTATAACTCCCATGGCAATGATGTTCCCAATGACGCCTCCGAGATATAGAGGTCGACGCCCGACTTTGTCTCCGAAGTACCATGTGAATGGCATGATGACAAGGGCAAGACAGAAACCTCCAATATTGATGTCGAACGCGTGGATTACAGGTAGTCCGCCTAGAGTCAGGAAGTAGATGTTTTGAGTCAGCAGGGCGCTCCCTATGAGACTGTTACCCAGCTGGAGAAGCCAGACTGTAAGGGTTCTTTTGCGATCCGTGCCTCGGAAACAGTCGAGATACGTTGCTTTCTGATCTTGACGCATTTCGTGCTGGATTCCGGATTGAAGGTGGGCTAATCGTGCATCGACATGATTGGCCTTGCCATAGATACGAGCCATTGAGTTGTGTGCTGCCTCCTTTCGTCCTTTCAGGAGTAGGTAATTGGGTGATCTATTTTCATAAGTCACGTTCCAAACAGGAAAGCTTGAGAGAACTTACTCTGGAACAAGGAAGAAAGCAATCATGGGAAGTCCTCCGACGAGCCACTGCAGAGCAAATGCGGTTCGGAAAGCCAAAGGGCGAAGATCTGGGACGAAAGCCCGCACAACCCCTAGGCCCATGGCTTGCATGACGACAACGAAGAAGGCGAGACCGCTCAGAAGAAGACCTCGAAGACGAATAGGAGCAACCTTCGAATCAAGTTAGATATACATCATCACAGAAAGATCTCAACCTACCTCCGAAGCGTAAGTCGTGCCCACTGATATGAGGCCTCCAACAGCAACTCCATTGATCATCTTACCAGCCAACAATTCTCCTTTACTTGTTGCAACATATTGAAGAGAAACCCCAACAATCTAGACAATTAGCTGGGAGTAGTGGAACACCCTTCGAATAGGACTTACGGTCACAGCCGCAAAGGCTATTCCAGCGTATCTCCTCCCTACATTCTGGGACAACGGTCCAGCGGCCGCAGAGCCAAGGACCTGGCCCAACCCGCTCATCGAATTCCATAGGGAAGTCCAGATTGAAGGCAGATAGAGAATCTTGCGAATAGGATCGTATTTTCCGAAGTACATCTCAAAGGATGGCATAGCTATGGTCGCTCCATTCGCGATTGTATCGTAACCCTGAATGGATCATCAATTTCTGAACTCTCTATTGAAGGAAAATCACTAAAATCACCCACATATGTCGCTGCACACAGGTAAGCTGCCACCACTAAACATTTTGTTAGCTGGTATCCTCGTGGGAGATGATTTGCATACTGTAGACCAGTGCATGCTTGCTCAGTTTGACGGACTGCCATATCCCATACGTTTTCTCAACCGCTTCAAGTGCTTCTCCTTGAACTTCAAGTTGCCGCCGATCCACTGATCTCATTTTCTCATTTTTTATGACGGTCTCGTTCGACTTTACTTCCTCCATCGCTGAAAAGCCGGAGTTGAAGGGATCACCATCGACTTCTAGGAAAAGCTGTCGAAAGACAGCAGAGAAGCCCATCTTGGGTGCCGCACTCATACATATCCATGAAAAGATGGCTTGCAGGCAAGATCCCTCATCTTACGCAGATTCGGTCATGGCAACGGGACGGCCTGATCTTTCTTTGCTTATTCTGCAGGTCTTCAAAACCTCCACACCCCACAAACGTCGATTGAAGTTGAAGCGGAGAACAATGAATGGACTCGACAAAAGACTACGAGCCTGATACGGCAGTGGCTGCATGCGCATGCAAAATCCTTCGGAAGTTACCCCTACTGCCGCGTTTAGAATCTCCCTGGAACTGCAATCCTCGGTCACACAGTTTCGTGGCTGGCGGTTGGGGGGGCAAGCTGAAGGTCCCGCGAGCCGTAGCTTCGGAATGTTCCTTCAGGGCCTCGACTACGCCTGTGATATCCTGCTGGCTATGTTTTCCACGTTGCTGATCAATGACAAGCCCAAGACGAGAGGGATCGCTGCTCCTGCAAGCCACAACTTGCGCGGTCCAGCAATCTGGATCGGTGGGTCGGCGGTGACACGGGCCACGAAGCCCGACCTTCTTCCCGATCATCTATCTGTCCCTGACCCGATGGTGTGGTCAGTGATCTCTGAAAGAAAAGAAAGGAGAGGTTCTGTCAGAACGCAAAAGGAAAATAGAACATCAAAAGACGTGGGTCCGGGAAGATCATGCGAACGCCCATTTCCCAGATCTTCAAACAATCGGGAACACCTGACCCAGTTCATGGGGTGAACGCTCGGGTCAGACATTTCAAGACGGTTAAACCGCCTCGCCCCTTAAGTTTATGCACATAGCATTCGGAATGTGTAGGTCCCCGCGCCGGAGTTGGAGAAGTTTGCGAAGTCCAGAATCTCGGCTTTTGCTTCGGCATCGGGTTCTGCGGGGATTTGTCTGGGGATTTGGCCGGAGACTTGCCCCTGCCTGGATATTGTCCGGGGTGCTTCCCCCTTTTTTCAACGGTCGCGTGTGGTCCTTTGAGGCCTTGCGCTATAGAATAGGGGCCTTGGATTACCACTTCTTGAGAGACAATAATGACCAGCAAAGACTTTGCGCTTCTCAGCGCCGCATGCTCAATCTTCGGGTACAGCAAAGGCAATTGTTGCTATCTCAACTGAGCTGATGGGAGTGGCTGCACACCAAGAGTGACAATGGAGCTGCGATAGAAATGATGGAAGAACTTTCATTTGGTTCATAAGCTTTTGGGAGGTTCAGATAATTTCCCCGTCAAGTAAGAAGGGAAACCGCAAGAAATAACAGTCACGTGACTATCGTTTTCTTTGGGCCCGATCGTAGTCTGGAAGGTACGACCTTGCCTGAAAGGCCTGGAGGAAGTTCTAACTGACTTTGTTCTAGATTTCTGCTCCGTTGATTCAACGCGCACCTCGATATTTCGAACCCGAAATTCATTGGTGACGCTGAACTCTCAGCTGCAGCCTCTCGGTTAGAGATTCGTGGCAGAACAGACGACATCGAAGGAGCTACAAGACTCTCATCTGCGAAACATACGAGCGCTCAACTTGCTTTGAACTCCTTGCTAGGCTATTTTGCTTGGGGGGAGATCGTAAGTCAGGGCAAAGAAGACCGGAGAACAAAACTGGATCACAGAGGCATCGTGGAAGAGATTAGAGGAGATCACGGGATGCTCGCCTCTGCATCTAGACGGAGCACTCATCTTAAAAGATTTCTTGGACCAGCTCGTATGGCTTAGGAATGCCTAGAATTTCATCCCGTGTAAAGCGGCTGCTCGACCACCTCATCATCCGACGTCGCAGCCGATCTCCAGCTTTCGTCGAGCAATCACAGCCTTCGTTAGGGAACATTACTGTGACGAAGACATTCGCACTCGCTATGGCTACGGACACCTTCAACACATTACCTGAGGACTTTGTTGAGAATTCTAGGAGGAGGGGGCTTGGTTGGTGCTCTTGGTAATCTCTTCTTACCACCCACGCTGACGTTACAGCAGATATTGGTGGAGGTGGTGACGATGATTACAATTCAGAAGCTGATTTCGACAATAAAAACAGCCTTGATGAGGAGGGTCATCTCGATGGAGCAGAGGATGAAGTTGATAACGGTGGGCAATCAGCCGGTGGGAACCACGCAAATGAGGGGGAGCATGGTAAGTGCTCCTGATCCCTACTGTTAGCGAAGCTGATTTTAAAGATGGAACCCAATCCTCTATCACCAATCATATCTCCCCCCTTATTGCCTGTCCAGTCACTTCCACGTTGATTAGAAGACGAATCGACCCTGCCTCTATGGTACATCAAACCTCCAGGCTCATCTCACTACCTCCGGAACTGCAGTTGAGAGTATTCGATCTCCTGGACCGCTGCTCCTCCACTTGCCTGGGACTGACTACTCGAATATTCTACCGACTCCACCGGGCAGCTCGCGGCAAGGTACCACTTTGCGCCTTTTATTTCGTCCCTGGATCCTCAAACTGCGGTGGCTTTCGTCTGCATGTTCTCCTGAAAGAGTGGGCTGGACCGGCACTACAATACTGCGAGGTCAGAGACAAGTTTATCGACCGTTTCGATCTGCAGATGGAACGAATGGAACGTTGCATGCTTCCCGAAAATCCTTGTGTGCGGATCTGCTGCCATGCATTGGACCCGACTCTTGCGCAGAAGTTTGTGGCCATAAATTTGCGGGATAATGAGGAGAAGAGAAAGGATGCACGGGAAGCTAGAAAAGCTTCTTGCTGGTGGGTTTAGGAATAGCCTCTCGCATATGGTAGCAGACCTTTCCATCTGGTGCGGGAGTTTTAGAGGCACGAACCGATCCTTTGGAGTTATTTTCATGGGGAGTGATCAAGGCGTTGTATCAGGAGGCATCGGGCCATTTAGACTCATGATTTCTCATCAATGAGTATCTTTGGCACAAGTGAGCATTAGTGGCAAAGGCCATAGAAATGTTCTTCCAAGGCCGAATATCAGAAACAATTACTAATTAAGTAATCAATCCCTTCCCAGAAAGTCAAGGCCAAACTTTGTTTCAGAAATTTGAATCACGTTCTCGAAATTTCCAGCGACTTGTTTGGCTCTGAAAGCGAAAGACAGCCGAGTGCTACTCATCCTTGACGCTGAATTTACCACTGGCGAACGCTTCAAAGGTGGAAACACATCGCAAGCGTCGATATAAGAGTTGCCATCCTCTTGTCGTCTTATTTCGACCTCCTCTTCCAACCACCAAAACCCCATCTCGCTATCTACAAACGACAAACACCTACCGAACCCACATAATGGCGTCCATAAGTACACCACTGAGAAGTGACGAATTCTCTGATCATACATTGCAACAAGCAAACACCGATGTCGTGGTTCGCAGCAAGGACATGGAGACAGCCGAAGGTGATTTCTCCAACATATCAAAATACTTTTAGCTAATGAGATTTACGGTAGCTGAAGATGCCATGCCTACATCGAAACTCCTCAGCATCTCCACCGAGCTTCAGCTTATGATCTTCAAGCTCCTGGATCCAGCATCCTCTACCTGCCTAGGCCTGACAAACAAAGCATTCTACCAGATCCATTGGGGCATCCACGGGAAGGTTTCTCTGAGCGCATATTGCATGCTTCCACCAAATCAATACTCGGGAGTCCATTTATGGAAGTTGCTTGAGAAGTGGGTTGGTCGGGATATGATTGTAGATTGGAACCAGAGAAAATTCTTGGCATCAGAACGGCACTATTTGCGCTTCGCAATTGTGGCAGAAGAAGTCAGGTGGAACGAGGGCTTGAAAGAGATCTGGTGTGGCAGGGCCAGGTACATTGCTGAGAGAGAGATGGGCGGCTACTATCATAAGGGCGTGTTCAGAGAGAGAGCAATATTTGAATTGAAGACCGTAATCTCGAATAGACTTAGGACGATAGCATAAATATGGAGCGAATCAAGACAATTTCTCACGATTTTGATACCTGTCCATGACGTGATTAAGGATTTCAGTGAAGGTGAGGTGTTTCTGGCAACTTTCGGAAAATAAAATAGTATCCTCATCAGATTCTGCCATCCAGACTTGCTTCATTCAAGTCAAGGACTCGTAAAAAAACCATATAAACAGTCGTAGAAAAGCAACCTCGCTGTCCAGGAAGATAGATACGGTATCCTCTACCTGCCTCCGCCTGACAAACAAAGCATTCTACCAGATCATAATTGTCAAAAAATGCAAAAACTCAACTGTTCAGCCAACCACCGCAGTTGTGAAACGGTAGTAGGGTGAACAGAGAGGAAAACCAGACTAACTGAGAGTTTTCGTCGTGAAACTGCATATTGACAGAAGCTTTTGCGCTTTTTAGCTAGTTTATCCACAGTGGCTCTTTCGGTGGGGTTGTTAGTGATGCCACTTTGAAAGTGGTAACACAACGTATGACGTACGTACGTGGCGAAAAAAGAGCTTATTGTAATCAATAAAGCTGGGTGAGTTCCCAGGCTGTCCGGAGTGCTTAGTATGCTAATTTGCAAGTGCAACTAGAGGTTTCTAGTTTTGTATCATGTGCGTTTAGTATTAGATATCCCACCTGTTGCAAGCATAGGCATTCGAACTTAGATCTCAGCCTCACGAAGCTTTCAAAGAATCCGGATCATTTTCGAATCAACTCTCATTATGTCATTGCGAATTTACGGTACAGTCATGATAATCCACAAAACAAGGTATCCATAACGCCTAACCAACCCTGAACACATCTAAGCCATCGCAGCAGCAGCTCTATTTCCACGCTCCAAGTTTCTACCAGTTCCAGTCTTCTTGCCTTGGCCTGGTCGAGCCAAGGTGTACTTGGCAAATGCACGTGCCAGAGCCTTCTTGCAGCTGACTTTCTGGCTTCCCACAAATGAGTCGATTGTGACAGCGATTGCACGATCAACATCTTGTGATGAAACGTAGTCCGACAGACGCATACGGCAGAATGCTTCGCTGATTCTCATGATTGCTTCAAGATGACGGATCTACAAATATTAGTCAAGCCAAGTTTCAAAGTTTCATGTAACTCACAGTGATCGGATAGGCTCCAGTTGCTAATGACTCTCTTCTCATATCGGCAAAAAGTTTCGAAACCTTTTCTTCATCGATGTTGTACAATTTTGGACTACATCTTTCTCGTGCGTAGAGGATGTATTTTCGGAGCAGCTCTTGCGCAATCTCTCCTTCTTGCTTGGGCTCGCCTCCATTGACAGCCCCAGCACGAACATCCGAATCGTGCTCCATCTCCATTGTTGCTTGATTTTCATCTGTAGCCTGGGATGCGGGGTGAGATCGACCGTGAGAACCAACTACGAATCTTGCAAGTCGCTCATCCTCAGCTGGGTCAACCGTATCGCGAACGACGCAGAGGATATCGAAACGCGAGAGAATTGGTTCTGTGAGCTCGACGTTTTGCGAAAATGGAATCGTAGAGTTGTAGCGGCCTCCAATCGGGTTTGCTGCTGCGATGATACCGCAGCGAGCTTGCAGTGTTGTCACGATACCGGCTTTGGAGATTGAGATAGTTTGCTGTTCCATGGCTTCGTGAATAGAGGTTCGATCTTGATCGTTCATCTTGTCAAATTCGTCAATGAGACAAGTGCCTCTATCGGCAAGCACCAAAGCGCCTCCTTCCAGTGTCCACTCGCTGGTCAGGGGGTCCTTCCGTACACTAGCTGTAAGACCGACGGCACTGGCACCTTGACCGGTCGCAAAGACAGCTCGATGAGCAGTCTTCTCTACGTACTTCAAAACTTGTGACTTGGCAGTTCCTGGATCACCGAGCAGGAGGACATTGATATCGCCACGGATGTGATGCTTGCCCTGTCTGTCTTTGGCGACGCCGCCGAATAGCGAAAGAGCAACAGCTGTCTTGATATCGGTGTGACCGTAGATGCTAGGTGCTACGGAGTGGATAATCTTATCGACGATTTGAGGATCGCGGGACAGAGCTCGAATTTCCTGCTCATCCTCCTCAGTGAGTCTAAAGCCTGCAAGTTGATCATGAGACTTGACAACATTGTTCGCCTCGAGGATGGTGGCAAAAACTGGGAAGCCATTCTTGTTGTTAAGTTGAGCATCGTAGTTGTTGCGATAGACACCAGTGACTTCAATTTCCTCTCCAGGTTTTGCTTTGTCAATGAGATCCCACAGAAGGATGACCTCACGATGACGGGGAAGACGACCAGCTGGAACAGTGCCTGGGGATTCCTGGAGGGTGAGCTTTTGGTAGTTGCGGTAAACCGTCTTCTCTGAGTTGAGGTTGAACGGTCCACGGGATTGGCAGTTTTGGCAGTAAGAAATCTTGACTTCCACATTGGATTCTTGTTGGAAGGGTCCAAGTCTGATACCGCACTTATTGCAGTCGAACATAACGTACTTCAGTTGTGGGAAAACGCCGCTTCGTCGAGTAACGACACCGCTAACACGAACAAGACAGTTCAGATGTGTCTGGCGCAGTTGGCGAAGAGTGTAGTGGACTGGTAGGTCCGAAATGCGGACATGAATCTCAGAGTGGATGCGTTCGTAGTCAGGGTAATGAAGAAGAGTAACCTCCATGGCAACTTCATCAAATAACTTGAGCATCTCCCCAGGGGCATTGGCTAAGAAGTACGCCAAGATAGCCTTTGACGAAGAGAGGTGATCGTATGAGACTTCCAGAGACTCTGCGTTAACTTCTCCGAGAGTTCGAATTCGACTTCCGTAGACAGAGACGCCATGCTCGTCGGTGTACTCAGTCAAGAAGGCCTTGAACTCTCGTTTGATGGTTCTCTGAACGGCATGCTGAGAAACCCATTCCACCAAGCTGGAGGCCTTGACATCTTGCAGAGTCTCAAGAGAGAGCTCCTCTTCCATGATATCGTCCTGCATATCTTCGTCTTCATCTTCATCATAGTGGTGACGGCGGCGTCGTGGCTGAGCCGTAAGGTCAATGTCACCCTCGTCATCTTCATCTTGGAGGAAGGCTGCTGGCATGCGTCGTTGGCGAGCAAGTTCACGATCCCGGCGGTTGAGACGCGCTTCCAGACGTCTTCGCTCAGCGACATCAAGGTCGTCATAATCGCCCTCGTCGTCAATGTCTCGCTCATCGTAACGATCATCTTCTCGTGGCTTGTAATCACGCTCGAAATTATTTGCGAAAAGATCAATTCCGTCTTCGTCTTCGGCCATCTCGTCGGCATCATCAATATCGAGAGCAAGCTCAACATCTTCCTCAACATCGTCGTCATCATCGCCTCCATGCTGTATTGGATATGCAGGAGGGGATGATCGAATATCGCCGGCGGGAGATGATGCACCGGCATTGTCGTCTTCAGGCTCTCTGGAGCGCTTACGACGATTGCGTCCACCTGCCACCCCGCGATTTGCGGAAGACATACTTGGTCGAAGAGGAGAACTGAAGCAAAGTCAGTGGGCGCTTGAGGGGAAAAGGGGTTGACGGTGGAATTTGCAGGTAATGGGTAGTAGGGAAGGAATTGCTATGTTGCGTACCTCATGGTAAATCCAGATCTCAAGAACTCGAAAGTGGCTGGAATATGTTTTCAAGACTCTCTACTAAAGGAGTTGGGAGAAGAATTGGGAACGAAGGAGGCCCGTTGGTAAGAGTTTGAGATGAGCGCGAGAGAGCGCGTTCTGACGCGATGGGACTAGGCCTTTTTAGGCGATAGCGCGCTTTACGCGTAAAGTGGAAATGGTGAGGAGAGATGAAGCCTCGATCCATCTCTCAGCCTCGACCTGAGGAGCATCTATCGCACAGCATCAACATTCAATTTCACCAATACTACAACGACCGAGCATCATGGATCCTCCCCCTCTTCCAAATTCCAGCTTCACTGAACTTTCAGATACTCAAACGAGTGGCCCATCGCGCAGCCAGAGCTTCTCCCAAACATCTGACGATTCACACACGGCAGCTGAGTGCGTTCTATTTATTGATGTCTCCATCTCAATGAAGCGCATCGCAAATTCTTGATGCTAGATACTGATAGGCACCGCAGGTTCATCGACAGCCAACTCAAGCTCGAGGCTGACGCGCGCGAAGCTCTTCCATATGTAAGAGATTACCATCAATATTTCTGGCAGACTTCTAACAAATTCTGCAGAAATTCGAAACTTGTACAAAGGAAATAGGTCCGCTGCGACAAGTCCTGTTCTCCTGCTTGACCTGCAATCCTCCCCCAGCCAATCCTTCCGACCCGTACGACCCAGCTGGTGTTTGCTATTCCTGTTCCATACAATGTCACGGGGAACATACATTAGTCGAACTCTTCAATAAGAGGAATTTCGTTTGCGATTGCGGGACAACGCGTCTACCCACAACTTCGCCCTGCACGTTACGTCTCAATCCAGCGACCAACACAAAGGGTGGCGTACACTCTGAGGAGCCAGTGGCAGACAATAAATACAACCAAAACTTCAGGAATCGCTTTTGCGGATGCGAATGTGATTATGACGCGTACAAGGAAAAGGGAACAATGTTCCAGTGCTTAGGACTTGGTACTGCTGAGACTGGGGGATGTGGCGAAGATTGGTGGCATCCAGGATGTGTGGTTGGATTGGGGCCAACTTGGTATGAATCAGCAAGTCGAACAGCAACACCGAGAAAGCCGAAGACTGATGGGCTCCTACAATCCATCTCTGAGGTTGCAGAAAACGTTGTTGAAGGGGAAACGATGCCCGATGCCCAGAATGGATCGAATCCTCTTGGAGATGCAGTTCCTGAAGACCTCAACGACGAAGATCCTCCACTCCCTCCTGGATTTCCCGACGAGGATGATTTCGAGGGATTCATATGTTACAAGTGTGTCGATGCACATCCTTGGATCAAGCGATATGCTGGGGCACCTGGATTTCTTGCTCCTGTGTTCCGACGCAGTGCTGCACCATCTCCTGAGGCAGGACTCCTGGCAAAGACAGAAGAGGTGGTCTCATCGCTGATTTTGAATGCAAAGAAGCGCAAGGCGGACGATGAAGAGGGTTCTGAGTCGTCTGGACCAGCCAAACGTGTGAAGGACGAAGATGCTGACCCATCGACCTCCTCTACAACTGCAGACTCAGCTTCTGCTGCAGTACCTGAAGCAGCAACACAGGTTGAATCTTGCAAAGCCAAAGCGCTGCCTCCGGCGCCAACAGGCCAAATATCGCTCTTCTTCAAGTCCGATTTCAGAGACCATCTCTGTCGCTGTTCAGACTGTTTCCCCCTCTTGAAACCACATAGCCAGCTTCTTGAAGAAGAGACTATCTACGAGCCATCTATGTCAGGCAGCGAGGATGATGCTGAAGGCAGCACTGTTGGAAGCGGCAGCCTCTACGACCGAGGCGAAAGTGCACTCAAGAATGTCGATCGTGTCAGAGCCATTGAAGGTGTTATGGCGTACAATCACCTGAAGGACAAGCTCAAACCATTCTTTCAGCAATTTGCGGAAAGCGGAAAGGCCATCAGTGCTGAGGACATCAAAGCTCATTTTGCGAAGATGCGAGGCGACGAGCAAGCAATCAAGGAAGCTGGCGAGAGCGCTAAGAATGCAGATAACAGGAAGGAGCAGAGCGGATACTGATGTAAGAATATAACTTGTGCCATTTTGAGTGTAGGATAACGACGAAGACGGAATTTGGCACCAAGCAGTGTCTTTTCAATTGTCCCACTCTTCTCCAGTACAACCAACGCTTTCATTGTGGTCAATCACTCTCCCAGCCTTGGCGGGTTTCCTCTGCTCAAAACGTGCAGCCGGCTACTCAAGCCTAGTTGTTACCGAGCGCCCTGTATTGGTACCGAGAAAGTTTAACGACGGGTTAGTCTGAAGTCCATACCCTTTGAACTCTTCGCTTAAAGTACGACTTGCAACAATGAATTTGGAGAGGCGAGGAGAGGGGATTCGAAGGTGCTTTGAGTGCCGGCTGGCTAGCGCCGGGCAGTAGTCTGCTTATCGCCTAGCGTAACCACCCCCCTTTCCCCGTCTTGTTATCGATGTCCTGTAGTGCAACTTTGCACACACACTGCGAATTACCAATACTATCTGGTTTGGTTTTCTTGGTAGTCTAGGTAAGTATTCGTTGCAAAAGAAGAGTACTGCATGGCAGTGAGTAGTCTGCAAGCCACTTTCTGAACTAGTGGGCAGATTGTGGTTAAGAATACTTCTTTCCCTCGCTGCACAACACTGCGATATTGAGTCACAGACAAAATTGCCTTGAAATTGCATAATACATGAGAGAATAATCAAGCTCTCATTAATTTCATAAGGAGGAGAAAGTGCTCCAAAGAGACTAAGGGCATGAGGAATATCCGCAAAGCAAGCAGCGATCTTTAATCCCGCAACAGCCCGAGTCTTCATTACCATTGCCCCAAAGGGACCAAAGTCCATATAGATCAGGCCCCTAATGTTAATTCGCAGTTGAACCTGTCGATAAACCCTCAACTCATGCAGAATCTCACTCGCCCACCCCTCAATCAGATTGCACTTCCTCCGATCCTCAAATCTCCCCGCACAACACCTCAGCAAAAAGCTGAAGCAAGCCTGCAATTCATTCTCTTTCTCTAATACAACCTCTATCCCCTCACAGCAACGAACTTCCCCAACCACTTTTCCACTCTATCAAGGATCATCCAACATGTGAGCTTTCTCAAGGCCGAAGTCGGCTTGGGCTCATCTGAGTCAGGGATGTATTGTGGCTTAGTGGCTGGCCCATAGCGACGAGGTGGACGCATCCACTATTGACGAATTAGGAGATGAAACCGCCAACGCGCGACGACAACTCCAGTATTACTGCACAAAAACTGATGTTAGAAAGTACCACAATACAAGAGGTTACAGGAAGACGAACCGATACCTGGAGCGAAGCATGAATGCAAAGCCGAGAAGTGGTAGAGGATTCCATTCCATTCCTTTCAACTCAAAGTCTTCCTCTTCTTCCTCTCCGTCACATACCTCCCAAGGATCCCAGTATCCCAAAACAACCTCAAATCATATATCTGCAACCCATCAGTCCCCTCATACATTCCGTCCGCGCTCCCAACAGTAACCACAAAGAATCTCGGCGCAACAATCTCCTCCTCGTCACCCCTCAATCGGAAATACGTCAGAAACTGCGCATACACCACAACCTTCCCACTCTCATCCGGCACCACCCGCACTTCTATCATCTCATGGTGCACTCTGTCGAACGGGCTGTACAGTCTTTGTATGCACTGCCATATCCGCGGACCGCCAACATGCACATTTCCTTTCGTATCGTGGTACACAGCAGATGAAGCGTAGAATGCAAAGGAAGGACTCGACCGCAAATCAAGAGAATCGACTTTTCTGAAGTATTTCTCGACGAATTTGAGGGTGGGGGATTCTCGCGATTGGTCGTTCCAAGCGCCGTGGTGTGTGAATATCGACATCTCTTCTGTTACACGACAACCAGCCCTGTATTTCAAGGTTGCGCAACGGGCTGGAATTTGATTTTAAGTTTGCGTTCGCAGGACCCGGGGTGGGTCATCTGGTTGTTATATGCTTTTCCCTTGAAAAGTCTCCTTTTTCCTTGGAATGGGTGCCGTGTTGCGGGGTTTTAGTCGCGGACGTATGCAACGGCCGTAAGGTTTTGATGCTCGCTCTCGCCCTCGATGGCCCGCATAATCACCGACCACCTCGATTGTACGAGGTTCCATTCGCCGCTTGGCGATTACTGAACCAGGGATTACTATGCTGTCGAATCGCGAGGCTCGGGTCTTGGCTTTGCGGCCCAATCTAGTAAGAAAAGACGGCAGCTCTGGAAAAGCAATGAGATGTCCTAGTCCGGTAACTATATTTCTCAACAAACCCCCCCCCCCCCTCCTTTCAGTTGATGGAAGCTTGAAACCCAGAATGCTAAGATTGAATGATATGTCTGGGTGGACTGACCTCTAGATATACCATTTTACCTCTCTTTGGTTTTCACAACTTTGCGGCGCCTTCGAAGTTTATGCTCGACTGCCAGTAAACTTCTCCAGCCTTCCTTGAGTAGCAGGTGTGAGACACAACTTGCGCGTTGATATCTGAGAATCTCTTCCGCAACAAATTGTTGGTACCACTGCCAGGAATCTGGTCAACTGTAATTCGGAATAGATCCATGCCCAAACGTTCTTCAACCTTGCTGTCGGGGCCATGCTGGATGACTAAAGGCAGTTTCTCGCCTTTTCTTAAATCCAAGGACGTCTCTCAAAAATCCGAAGCTAATCGAAGAGCTTCGTTCATGCTGTTGGCCCGACTTGGGAGGGATGGACATTCTTCTTCGAGGCGGCCGTCTAGGGAGTGGGAGGAATTCACACCCTCAGATATAAGTCGAGAGATAAAGCCACCGGGGGGGATAGCCCCGGAAAACAGTTCTGCTAGCGAAATCAGTTATATATACCAAAACAATGCCAGGGCTTGCGAAGAGAAAAACCCTACCAAGGCTCTCCGAGTTGTACTTCCCCATTTGGAGCACTATTCACGGAGAGTTCCCTTCAACGTTTTGTTCTCGAAAGCTCTCTTACCCTCGAAGGATGGATAACAGCGACAATGCCGGTTGCCTCGCCAGGGAAGAAGAGCAGGCGACCGTTCAAACCCATTCCCTCACCTGAGCAAGAAGGACGAACGATCGATCTGCACTTTCGAACAGTATCATGCAAAACAGAATGATAGAGATAAATTGCTCAAGAACTTGATATCACCACTGCGAAGATACCATTTCTCGGTTCTCGTTGGAAAGGATGCTGGGACAGGTTGTCCGCCGGGAGCCGGGAAGCATCGAAGAGTGCCTCGACACCGGAGGCATATCAACCCGTGAACACTTCCCAACTTTAGAACACCCACAGACAATATCCAACATCTGGCACCCGATATCGCAACAGATTTCTCTGGATCAGCTCCCCCCACCCCCAAAAATAGACATCCTTAGTAAAGGCGGATCTATTTCGAGGTGTCCCGAGCTGATCCCGAGCTGAGTTTTGACCCCTCGAACAGACGCCACAGGAGCCTCTTCTGCGGGACTGACAGCGGGCAGTAGCGCCACGGGGCCGACGCAGCGAATCGGACGCTCCCCCTCCAAAACCTTAGTTTAGCACCAGTGGCTTGCCTCTAACCGCTCTCTCCCACCGCGGCGTCCGTCCCGAACCCGAAACTGGTGCCGAATCGGTAACGAGGTGGACACGCCCCAGCACACACCCAGCATCGCACCCAGCACACAGCACACAGCACACAGCACACAACACACAAACACTACGCCGCTGCAGCGCAGCGAGAGCGAGCGAGCTAGCCACGCTCACAGACACAGTCTTATTTAGTGCTTAGCCTGCGACCGTCGTGCCCGTCCGCAGTGCAGCCTCGAGTTTCAGCCGTCCATTGGGCGCGGAGCGAGGGTCTGGCGTGGGGAGAACCCGGCAAAGGGGCCCCCGGTGGCTTCCTCAGGTAGGGCTGAAGATGGGAGGCAGCTTTTCGTTGCATGTCGTGCTTTTTAGCTCCAAGCTAAGGTTTGCATTTTGGATGGGAGGATGTAGGGATGACATTAGCCTGCTGCTAGAGCGGTTTTGTAGGATCGAGGGCAGGAGGCGCTCGTTATGCGGCCTGTCGGTGTTATTGGCTCGATTGGCTTGCGGCGTGTAAGCTAAGTATTCTTTCTTCCTGAGGGAGGACGAACTCTCCTGGAGGTTAGGAGCGAGATTCTTCATAAACTCGTGGACTTTTCTCGTCCTCTTGCTGGACATGATCAACTTGATAACATGAGATGGTCTGCCTATTTGAACGATTTCAAAGTAAGTGATGCGTGGAAGTAGGCTGCCTCTATCATCCAGACACTTGTCCAGAAGAGGCGTACAGTCATGCTGAGCTAACCACAGTTATAATAGTATAACAGTCTCTTCCAACCCAGCTTTGCAAACAAACATTCCCACAATCCTACCCTCCACGAAGAGCCTTGGTCGAAGTAGAACTTCTGAAGGTCTTAATGTTGCGGGAATTGTTCGGCGTCTTTCCCCTGAGGCTAAAGATGCCTTCAATTATGGAAGAGCAGACCATCCTCACAGAAGAGTCGGTTACGAGTCGTCGTGCGGCCGAAATCCAACGCAACATAAGACGTTGGCGGCCGCAATATCCCCAGCAACGAGACTTCATGGTAGATGTATCAATCCATAGCGAGATAAATGCCACAGGATATCTTCAGTCGATTCAGTAAACAACGTCCTGCAATATCATCACGGTACGACTTACCTCATCCACGCTATGCAGCCGAGCAGAAGGAAAGCCAATGCCAAGTGCATCCTTTCGCGATCTGAAATGGTACCGAGCGAGTCTTACAGGTACCTTTGTTCTTTCAAGATGAGGAAGGGAGAGTGAGGGAACTTACTGGAACTCCTACTGCTTGGTCGCGAACTTCATGTAGCTCTCGGAACTTGGAGTGTAATGCAAGTTGAATTGCAAACAGTCAAGGTACGTAAATTATGCCATGTAAGTAATAGATGTGCCTCCCTATAGACACTTGTCAAGCAGATGATGTTGCAGGATACAAGTTCAAAGCTAACCCACATAGCAGAAGTTCTCAGCCAAATCCCCAACCCCACCATGCAATCCTCTTCACAACAAGCAATACCAAAGCAACATCTCAATCCTCATCCTCTCACATCATAACCCCCAACACAGCCAACCTCCCCAATCTTGTCTCCCATCCAACCACCAAATGCAACCGCATAAACAACACCCTCTGCTCAAACAACCGAATATGCTCGCTGGTCATCCTACTGATTTCCTCGACGCTTCTTCCAAAGAGCCTCTCCCATGCGCGCGGACTCCAGACCAGTTTACCGGTTGCGATGCAGCCTGTCTCGTCGGCGAGGAGACCGATGATCCGGGGGTTGAGGGTGAGGGCGAGCGGCTTGGAGCAGTTGCGGCAGGGTGTGCGCGGGTTGTTGGAAAATATGGGAACGCCGCAGCTGGGAAGAGGGTTAGTGAAACTGTGAGTGAAAGAAGGAGGATGGGAAGGAAAGGGGAAGGGGAAGTACCATTCAGCGCACATGAGCATGTTGCGCCGGTGGATGGAGACGAGGTTCATCTCTAGGATCGTGACGTTGAGAAAGCCCGAGAAGGTCTGATTGCCATCTGAACGGACCCTGTTTTCGTCCCTCAGCAACAATTCTACCCTTGCATGAAAGAAGGGAGGACTCACCAATTATCCAACTCCGCCAAAGTAAACAACATCCTATTGACCCCATACTCACACGCCTCAACATCCCACTCCTCGCTGACCGTCAAACACAAACTCTCCTTCTTCGTCAACCCCGCCGCATATTTCCTCAGCCACTCAGCATCCGCACCCTCCGGCTGAACATCCACCATCGTCCCCCCAATAATCGCCAAATTCCCCTTCCCATTGAACCCCACCCTGTATCCAGGATTGCTAATCAACAACACCGTCTCGCCCGGCTTCCACGACTTCGCAGACTCAATCATCTCATTCCAGACTGTGAGTCTCACCTCGCCCGTATGATCAAACAACATCACCTCAGCAAGCTCACTCTCGCCTCCGCCATCCTTCCGAGAGATCTTCTTCTTGCCACCAATACTCTTAACACAAACCAAGATCTTCGCGCCAGTGACACCGTCGTGTCCAGAGCCGAGATAGCTATCGAGCGTCATGAGTCCCGGGAGCGGCTGGCCTCGCTTGTAATCTAACGGTGTTCTGCAGATACCATCGGAGGATGAGGCGTTGGTATGGATCATAACGTGATCACTCGTGACCCTGCCTGGGAAGAGATTCGCGTATACGAGCACGCCGGGAATCTTTGTTACTTCAGATTTCGAGGTATCTGAGATGAAGACTGTCCAGATGGAAAGCAGCTGGCCTAGTGTGAGTGGATAACGAGTGTTGGCGAAGTAGAGCTTGATCTTCCCTTCCTATTAGCATCTATACCGATGTTGATCTGAGGAGTGAGGAGACACAACTCACAGACACAGCCGCCCCATCATCCCTTAACACCAGTGCATGGAAGCCCTTGGCCTTCGGCTGCTTTTTATCGACGCCCACCAGCGTTTTCACATTCACGACTCTGCCCACAAACGTCACAGCTCTCGGGCCCGGCATCAACTGGCTGATCCCACATTCTTCATATTCGCGCTCCGGATTCCATTTACGGTGGAGAGGATCCAACGCGTCGGAGAGCTCTTCTTCTGTGAAGCCGTCGCCGGGCTTGCTGGGTGTGGGTGCTTGGATGGGGTGGGATGGGAGGCGGACTTCGGGTTTGTAGAAGGCTTGGATTGAGGGTATGGTGTTTGCCATTTTAGTGGGGGAGACGGTGATGTGTGGGAGGTGTTATTTGATGTTGCGAGGTCAAGTTCGAGGGAAGGTGAATTTGGGTTTCTTTCGCTTAAGCGAGCCCTTCCCCTTTACTTACTCCGACGAACAAGCGATTGTAGCATGCTCCTCTGGAATAGCGTTCCACTTCACGCTCAGAATAGAGAACGAACTCCTCTTGTTTTTGCATTTGCATCCATTGTGAAGGATTAAATTCCAGTGGCTTGGGAAAACATGCATTGCTCTTATCACTTATTAGAACGGGAACATCGTGAGGTACAATTGCACTTCAATTTATGTTATGTCTAAAGAGGGAATGCATAGCACTTATCGCCATGTGTAGACCGTAAGAGTTAAACCAATCTCCACCACACTTCACCGAGTTACCAGCAAGAACAAATTTGGCACAAAAGAAACTTCGGCTCCAAAGGATGACAGTATTTAGAACAGCTTGTGCTCCAAAGTCATGTCATTCTCCGGCTCAAGGCCAACGCAAGCCTTGAAGATATTGACCAAAGCACTTCGCTGCTTAGCAAGAGCATTGATGACAGGAGTGCCAGGAGGGGTCAAGGGTGCCTTGAGCATGAAGCTGAGGATGCTAAGCACGCTGTGGAAGTTCTTGAAGTCCTTGGTGGTAGCACCGTCGCTGGAGTGAGCCTTCCATTGAATACGAGTCATCATCTCGGCAACGACGACCAAATCAATGATCAATGGCGAAGCGAGAAGAGAGTCCTCGCAGACATTGAAGATCCTTTAAGATAGTCAGCGGGATATTAATTCAGAACAAACATAAAACTTACGAGATAGTCTGATGACCTCCCATGAAGATCTCAGCATAGTACTCATCCAAAGCACGCTTGTTATCACCAACAGCTGGCATGTACTTGATGACGACCGTGTGGTCAGGATGCTCGCCCTTCTTGTAGAGAACAGAGTTGGCTTCAACCATGTCATCCACAACGTTGGACTTGGAGATTTCCTTGGAGCGGAATTGCCTCTGGGAACTAAGGTTCTTTCCATCATTGTTGCCAAGATGATTGTAGCTGGCAATGGAAGTGAGCTTGATACCAGCACTGATCAAGAAGTCGACCAAGGCAGACTTCATCTTGGTCTGGCCAGACTTAAAGTCGTCACCACCAATGAACGCGTTATGCTTCTCAGCAAGCTCAATGGCACCAGGAACAAATGTGTTCTGTGGGGAACCATTGATGAAAGGGACACCTTCGAGGATACAAGCCACAGCAAAGACAGTGGATGGGGCGACTTCCTCGTGGCCGTCTGCGATAGCTTTCATGAGGTTCTCCGCAGTATCATTAACACCAGGGATGAGATCAGCGAAACGCTCGGTATTGGCAGTCCACTGTACGATGACCTTGTCCAAGTTGTTCGTGGTCTTGAAGTCACTTCATACGAGATTAGCATTAACTCTTGGACCCTATCTGGCAGAATCTTACCGGATATCCTTGCGAATCTGTTCAACATGCTCCATGCAAGCCTTGCTGCCCTTAATGAGATTGTCGGCACGATCCTCCTGGTTGGCAGCAATGAAATCTGGATAGTAGATGCTGGGAAGAGGAACCATGGAAGCCATCTCCTTCTTGACTTGATCCTTGAGAGTGGGCTCAAGAACAGCAGCTCGATCCATGGCCTGAGCCAAGTTCAATCCACTGATATCCCAGCCACCAATCACAAGATCATTTGGATGAACCATGGGCAAGATGTCATGGAAAGGAATATTGACATCCTTGGCAGTCTTAGCATTGGTACCAAGCTTGACTGTGGATCCCATGACAACAGAGCCATAGTAATTAGCAGCACGAGGGCCTTCACGAGTTTCCCAGACGAGTCCACGGCGGTTGGCAATGATGCCAGCAGTGACAGTGGTACCATTGTTTCCACCCCATCCAACAAGCATCATACCGGTCTTGGGGACCTTACGATCAACTTTGAAGTCATAGATAGTTTCCTTGGGGGTGGCCTCAAATTTGCCGTCGGCGGTCTCGTTGACCAAGGTGGTGCGATACGTATACTTGGATCGGATCTCATTGTCGGTGTAGACGACGTTTGGAGAATTGACTTTGAAGAGATCCTTGTTGGTAGGTGTGATTGTGCTACCGTTTCCGTTCGAGAAGTCCAGTCCGACTTCTGCGTGAGGTGCCATGATTATTTAAAGTGTATGGCGGTCTCGAAGTTGTGCAGAGTGTGTGGGTTTGGATCGGGTGCGTTTATCTGGTAAACGGCGAGTCCGATGCCCCTGCGGCGGAAGAGCAACGGGCTCCTGCGAACGGATGGTGCGATCTGGAGACATTGTCAGTAAACATCTCTCAAGAAGGGAGAACGAAGTCCTGTATCGAAAGGGAAGCCATCGCCATCCCGAGGGCATCCGGTAGGGTGGAGAGAATCTTACGAGTTTAGGAGATTGGAAAACGTCTTGACGACTGGGTGACTACACTCGGAAGTGTAATCGACTTGGGTTTGATTTGAGAAGAGGTTAATGGATTTGTTCCTAGGAGTTTGGTAAGATGAATGTTTTTGGGTTGTGAAAGAAGAGAGAAGGTGGGAGAAAGGAGAGCGAGATGAGGTTTTCGGCAATGTTAGTAATGCCCCACTAGGTGATGCCATATCGGGATGGCGGGGCAACACTGAAGCGATAACGATAAGACCACTATGCAACCGTGTTTGCGCAAACCTGCATAATCGGCGCGCATAACGCATATTGACTTCTGCTCGTGGCTTCTTTCCAACCTATCGTTGCTTCAATTGATGCCGAGGCCGGCGCAGAGAATATGGAGTAAGACGAAAGAATCATTGACCAACGAAAGATCCCTTCTACAATGGTATCTAAGCTGATTCTCCAGTCACATTCCTCAAATCAGCGGCGACCCCTTTCCATCGCTTGAAGCGCGAGAAGATGAAGGAGCATGTCAGCGTCCTGGACGTCTTGGCTGTCTCCGCGTTGAACACAGAATCCACTTACCCGTTTGCCAATTCTCTCGTCAGTTACAATTGTCAAGTGGCCTATTAGCGGCATTTTCATGGATTCATCAACACGGTCTAGGCATGGGATCAATGACATCCCAAAGTCCACCAATAGTCTAAATTTCTCTCTGAAGCTTCTTTCTATCCTGATTACTACAACACGCGACGCAGTACGCATCTGATCCCAGACATATTACTTCTCCAACCGGGCCCAACTGCAATCTCGTTGTCTTGTAATTCCTTCTGTAGCGGTCTTAGATCACGTGGGGAGTCGCCCACGATGATGAAATGGCGGTGTCGAAACCTCTGTAGCGTGAAGATAGAGTCTGCATGCAGAAGCGCCACCAGTGCGCCTGGAAAGTTCTCACCGCAAGTCTGCAAGAATTTGGGGGATGGCATTCGAACCCGAGATTGGCTCAGAATTGAAGTCCAGCAGTTATCGTCTTGCCGTAAAAACCCGAAATGAATTTCGAAGTAAAGTACCAATAACTAGCATTTGCAGCAAAGAAAAACTTCAGGCTCCATTTTTTATTTGCGAAGGCCATCTCCCTCTACCAAACGATGGAGCTAAATGGCATGGCAGAGCTGTCTGTAAGTGACTAAATATAGCTGGGAGGCTCAAAAGTTGAAATCGGCGGTTCGGGCCCCCCTAGGTGTTTCAAGTTCACTAGAACTTTCGAATGATTCGACTGAAACAATTCAAAGCTTCTTCTACCGAGATTCGACCTTAGCCGGATTATTAAATTCCTGAGAACAAGCGATATACAGAGAGTGTAGGCTCATGGATTCCAATGGTACTGGAGAATCTTCCAAGATTAAGTATTCTCGAAGCCTGGACTTGTGACCGGCATCCGACGTGAGGAGTAATATATGTGGATTCTCGAACGTGAGAACCGATTATCCAAGATTCGCAGGATGTCGTTCTAGAAGCGGCAAGGAGAAACAAGGAGAAACAGATCATGATACTCTCTGGCTGGGCTTGCCCAAAGGCAGGAACATCGCGGAGGTGTTTGATGCTCATTGGAGCCCGCCGAGTATGCAGGTCATTCTTGACGTTTTCGAGCAGGGATGGTCACCGTTGATGTCGAAAAGCAAAACATGGAGTGCCTCATGTGGCCATCATTCTGGCCTCTCCGCGGCAAGGGGCGATCTCAGGCGCTTGAAATCTTCAGGATCGTGGCGAAGGTCGATCGAGACAGAAATTGATCTAGATATGCGAGGTGAGTCGGTGGGTGGTTGGTCAGCCACGGACGAGGCACATGGACACTCTGCCAGTCTGGACAGGACAGGATCGACGAAATGAGCAGGCGGGGCAGCCGCGATGAATGATGATTGCTGATTGCTGATTATTTGCGGCCCGAGATCGCTGCTGAAAATAAATAATCCCCACGAATGATGAAGAGCCGTGTGCGACGGTGTTGGCCAGATAACGCAATGGGAGATCACCCCTCGAAATGAAAGCGCGATGATCGTCAGGGGCTGATATTTCCCTGCCGAATAATGTTTAACGAGCGAACGAGCAGTCAGGACCCAGCAGTGAAGTGTGGAGCTGATGGAGCTGGTGGAGTGGAGCACTGGGAGACTGGAGGCACATTTGGAGGTGGAGATGGCCAGCCACACGGGAGCCAGCCCAGACAGGCTGCTTGTGAGCTTGTGAGCTTGTGAAGGTTGATCCCGCCGAGAGCCGTGATTGGGAAGTGGCGATGGAACCCCTCAAATTGCCAGCTGCTTGGGAAAATGGGCAGATGTGAAGCAGCGCAGCAGGACGAATTGACCGCGGCACCGATGCCACCGATGCCACCGATGCTACCGACGGTACGCTTCATTCAAATCACCGCCGTCCGCCTGGTTGATTTGCTTCAGGCCCTCGATCTGACCTGCACTAGTTGCTGCTGTACGACTCTGGGTCAGTGGATGGGAGGTTAGGATTGGCCCTGAGCCGTCCCCCGGCCCTCGCATCATCAAGCGCTGGCCCTGTCCAGACCCCGTGCCTCAGGTCCTTGCCCGGCATTCAACACTCCCAAAGCAGAACGCCCACCGACGCCCCTCTGCCCAAGAGGGTCAAGACGGTGTTAGAGGGAGAGGAGGGTGTGCCCAGCGTGCTCACTACAGCCACCAAAAGTCAACTGTGAACCTTCATCATTTTCCGTTGAGCTAAAAAACCTAAAGGACGCCCAGCAGCAAGCCCAGCTCGGAATAAGAAACTCTCCTGCACCGGGTGAACCGAACCGAGAGTGCTGCAACGCTGCCGCATTTCCCAGCATTAATTTTTGCATCAACACAACTTTTCGACCGACGAGAGCAATCGTGGAGAAGTGCAGCACCCCGGTCATCTGCGGCAGACTCGATAGAGGAAGTGTGCCCGGACTGCACGGGTAGGCCTGTCAATTTGCAGGGAACGTTCCTGCACACCCTTTTCCAGTCCTCTCCGAGACGATTCTCTAACAGCGTCCCTCTCTCGAGCCTCGTTTGAATCGACGATTGTTTGTCTACCCTACAGTCTTTACCGCCAGTCAGCCGTCAAAGCAGGATCAGCTAGATCTCAAACATCTTTATGATCTGCGGGTAAGACGAACCTCTAGACCTACTCCACAAACTACCCCAAGGACCGCTACAGACGGACGAACTTGACTATCGGACCTCTCTCACCGCATCTCCACAATCAGAGCTTCGAATTAGACTTTTATGAAAATCGTGGGTGTCTGGACATCCAGGGCCTTTTTGGAAACGACAGCAGACATATCCCAGTCAGCGTCTTGGCTTACACTCTTACCGACTCGCTGTCTGACCTGGTCGACATCGAGCCGCATCGCATGTATTCATAACGAGAACAACATCAAAAGGCGTGGTTGGAGTGCCAATTAGGAGACCAAGATGGCGGACATGGACAGAGCATCGGGCTTCTTGCCGACAATAAAATGTTCTATGTGTGCGAGAGAAATTGAAATCTCCCAGATGGGAGATCATGTATGCGGTGGGTCAGGAGAACGTGAGTACTCCTCTTGGCAAACTTCCGAACGGATGTTAAATAATCATAGCAACACCACCCCCGGACTCAAATGGCAACTTTTCCATCATGCCATACAAGTCAAATCCAACAAATGGTCCCAGCTACTTGAAGCCGGGACGGACGATGCCACCGAGAGTCGACACTTCAGCTGCGAGTAAGTGCTCCCACCATCACTTTATATCTGTACTAACTTTTCCAGATCGACCATTCTTCCGGCAGGAGGAATTGACACCAGTGAGCTTGTCGCCATCTCGAAGTGCGTCCCCATTGACTCCCAACGATGGACGTCAATCACCGTTCGGAAAGCCAGTGCGCAGTGCTACCAAGCCATTGCAACGTCGTCCGCCGTCCCCCGAGCCCCTCTCTTCGAATTTAGACTCGCCATTTCCCCCATTTCCACCCGCAAAATCACCAGCGCCAAATCGATCGCAATCAAAAGGAGGATATGGTGGGATGGGGAATAGCAGATTTGCCGAGGCGGATCCAAAATACGCCCCTTCAAGTCCACGAAATGCTAGTGGACTTATGCAACGAGCGAATACAATTGCTCCTGGTCCTTTTGATCCAAATGGTCGCGGTAGACCAGCTGTGTCGAAATCGGACAGGAGTCATAAAAGACAAGGTACTATTGGGAGTCTGAAAGATATGACAATGTCTTCGGCTACGAGTGAGGTTGGCGCAAGTATTCGACGTCCGTCAACGGCTGGACCTGGACATTCTCGGACATCAACAAATAGCTCTAATGAGTCACGGCCGGCGATTCCACCACCTAGAGCTCCAAGAACAAATGGTTACGGAGGCTTCGGGCCGCCCCCAGGGGCATTTGACCCCGAACCTCTATCGGCTGACAACAGATCTCAAACATTTCCATTAAGGAGTGATGGCCAACCGTCCACGAGAAGGCCGTCTGAGCCTGGTCCTGGTCCACGAATGAGAAGACCATCGAACGATAGAGAGACAATGGACGAACGGTCGACCAGCAGGTCCTCATCTAGGTCTTCGTCGCGAGGCCGTAAGCAATCATTTTCTGGTCCAGATACCTCAAGACCGCCCCCTCCGCGAGCACCAAGCTTGATCAGATCAAGAGTAGACGGTAGACTTAACGATGCGCCTCCTGTCCCTACAACAAATGTCAATCTCGCTGCAGAGTTTGGAATTGGCAACCCTTACCACACACCCTCGGAATCCCAGTCTTCGAATGCGTCAGGCTCGAGCAATGCCAGCAAAGCGAGCTCGACTTCAAGTCCGCCCCTATCTGCGGGCCCAGGGCAACCACAGCGACGACCATCCGATATATCAAAAGTGGATGGATTGATGGCTGACCTACAGTCCTCAATGGCTTCGCTAAAGCCTACGGAGGTCAAAACATCACCTCCACGGAATGGACAATATGCGCGCGGACTTCAGCCACCTACTAACCCATTCATGCGCCCCGAATCGCCCTTGGAGCCAGCAGTCCGAGGAGGTCGTCTCTCCCCATCGCCATCACGCAACGCAGGCCGTCCACGGACAGCACCTGAAAACAAGCCCGTGCGCCGTCCTACAACAGCAAAAGGGGACTGCAAAGGATGCGGCGAGCCAATCAAAGGTCCCTCAGTCAAGTCTGCAGATGGACGCCTGACCGGACGCTATCACAAGCAGTGCTTCAAGTGTAAGACATGCAGCGAACCTTTCCAAACCTCGACCTTCTACGTGATCAACGATTCACCATACTGCGAGCACCACTACCACAAGCTCAACGGCAGCATTTGCTCAACCTGCGACCGCGGCATCGAAGGGCAATGCCTCGAGGCGGAGGGCAGACAGAAATTCCATCCACAATGCCTGACATGCGCAGACTGCAAACGAAGCTTACGAGGCGACTATTTCGGGATGAATGGCAAGGTATACTGCGAACGCGATGCATTCAGACGAGCGCAGCAAGGCAGATTCCTCGGACCAGGAAGTGCAGGTGGAATGACCAACAAGATGGAGCGAAGGACGACGAGATTAATGATGATGGCGTGAAATGCACCTTTACACCACGTCCCCAAAACAACACAAAAGAAAACAGCAAGTCTTTTTCAACCGAGAAAATTCCAATATATTGGACTCGACTTCTCTTTCGACATTCCAGCTTCACACATGACGATTACCTCGCAAGAGACTTTGCTTCTCTATAATGAGTTTGATTTGTAAGATTACGACGACTACTACCATTTCTTTTGGGGAGGATTCGGGGATTGGCTGGCGGGTAGCGCGTTCTTGCATTTTGGCCGGTGCCACACTTTATACCCCTTTCAGCTTTTTTGATATGTTATATACCACATTTGTGGGATGCTGTGCATGGAATTGGATTCTTGTGCCGCAGCGGCTACGGCTGGTCGTTTTTGTTTCGGATATACCCTCTTTATGCATTGCATTTATACCGTATGCCGTTAGTAATGGGCAGGCAGGATACTTAGATAGTAATGTATATATGTATTGGATGTGAAGACAACTGCTGGGCTACCTTCTCCGTATCTATTCGCTGTGAGCTGAAATATCGCCGTCGAAAAACTCCACGTCGCACACGCAGTGCCTCTCTCCCTTCAACATCCATGGCACTCCAACTCTCCAACATCAAGGACCAAGCACATACCCCTCCGTCCCCTCATCACTCCTCTCCACCTTCAACTCACTCCACTCCACCCCCTCCAGCACCGCAACCCTCACCGGCACAATCTCGCATTTCTCCCTTACCATCTTCCTCATCTCCTCACTCCAGCTCTCCCTCACCTCCGGCCCAAAAACATGCATGTAAACCTGCACGCCACAAGTCTTGCAAAACGGGTGGCCCACATAGCTTTTCCCGAAGCGGTACATGGTCGTGTTTTCTGGGCCAGCGAGACGGATGAATGGGCGTGTTGGGTAGATGGCTGTGTTGCCGTTCTGTTTGAAAGGATAGGTTTAATAGTTTTGATGAGTGAGGAAGGGGAAGGGAAGGAGGAAGGAGACGTACCCGTCGACAGATACTGCAATTGTCTTCTCGGACTTCTGCTTCTGGTAGAGGTTTGGATTTCACGGCTACGGTGACGGCGCCGCAGTGGCAACCTCCGGCGTAGAGTTTCATGCCTTCATCTCCAGCTGGCAAGTCGCCTTGGAATGTAGGCGGTGTGTAGGCTGGCTCTGAGGCGAGGTTGTTGATTCTGAGATGTTAGTAAGTGTGGCAAGAACGGAACGAATAGAACTTACTTCTCGGTCTTGAGTTGGAAGGGGTCGATGTCTAATAGTGTGCGTGCCTTCAAATCATCAGTTTAGTGCATGACGATCGGTTGAGGTCGGACATACGTTTATCCTAACTTCTTCCTCCCCTTCTTTGCTCTCAGCTTCGTGGAGTCTCCGCATCAGTATCCCCGTGCCGCAAATCGGGCAGAACTATGTTCACCAACATTATTTAACATCACCCATTCTCTATCTCCCCTGACTATAGAAATCACAACAGTAAATCTTACTTTATGCACCGTCTTCTTCACCCCAAACGAATAACCCGTCAACTCCTCTTCCACCCCTCTCACAACCGCAAACTTCGTTACCGGGACGTCGATCCATAGATATCGCTTCTTAGAGCACAAACTACAATTGCATTCCTTCGCGCTTGTGATAGGAGGGCAGGTGATGACGAAGCGGAAGGCGCCGCAGTGGCAGTTTCCGGGGTATGTTTGCAAGGCCATAGAATTTGGTTTGGGGGGAGGAGGGTTGGTGGACGGAAGTTGCAAGGAGGCTTAAGATTTGGATGCCTGAGTGAGGGGTCGAAGATGGAGTTGTTGTTCCGCTTTTGAAAGGTGGGAATGCTGTGCCTCGTGGGTGCGGGGATCGTGTCCCTTGACTCTCTTTATTTTAAGTAATTTCCGATTGTGTATGTTAATCTCAAGGGCAGCTATTTCACTCTTATAGTAGCGATATAATGAGTTACTAAATGTTTGCCTGGTGATGAAGTAGGAATATGCTCATGCGTTGCCTCTAGCACATGGAATCTCATGTGATCGTATAATCTCAGTCTTCGTCTCTCGAGTGGCTTTCGCCGCTTACCCCGTTCTTTCTATATGCTTTGATCACAAGACAGCTCCCACACGTCTTTCTCGCTATCTCTTTTTAGCATCCTCATATGACGTCTGACCCTATCCTTGGCCTAACACCTTTTACCCGGAGCTGGGTCACACAGCATACTGTAAGCGAATCCCAACTCTGGCATGGCCACAAGGCTGTGTTGATGGAATGCAATCAATCCGCAATTTGAAGGTGGCAGTGGCAAACGAGAAGAGAAGGTCCTCTGATCGGACGTGCGTTGCCTGGTGAGATGTGCAACTCAAGTCTTGGTACGACCTTTTGAATACATATACATGCCCCCATAATCGTCTTGGATGCATCTCAGTATCTTTGTTCAGACTGTGACTTCTCTTTCCTATTAAGCTCCAATATATACTTCCATCAACCCAATTCTCAAAGATATTTACTCATCAAATATGTCCGGCCCAATGAACCTACCCGCCTCACACATGAGTCTGGAGAACCCTCAAAATTCAACCATTTCCAGCATCACCCTCCACGAACAATCAGACGCCATCTACACCCTCACACCAACACTCTCCATCATCTCAGAGGAAAACACCCAAGAAGGCAGCCCCTGGAAACAGAGCGTCAAAGCCGCATACCTGAAATTTGAAGCCAAGACATCACATGGTAAAGACAGGATTATCCTGCAAGCACGTCGTCCGAATGGAAATAGTACAGAGAAGATGGGCGAGAAGTTCCGGGGAAGGGTTATGATTTGGCATAGTGCGCCGTGGAGGATGTAGTGAAGTAGATTGTGTGTATTGCATTGTATAGACGAAGTAATGTTTATTTATAGTTTTGGGTTGGCTGTTTCTAGCACCGAAGAAGAGATCAAGGTGCGAGGGTCTGCTTGTTTCCCTTTTGGATCACGGAATTGCTTGTACTTTTCGGGCCACATGCCTTGCTTTCCCGGCGAGAGGATCCCGTTGGGATCAACTGCATTCTGAGCAGTTGTTAGTTTATAAATATCACAAAGGTATTCGAACTCACTTTCAGTTTCTCGACAAATCGCTGATAGGCGTGGTTGTTGAAATCATAACTATCAGCATTTAAGTCTATAAAAAATCATCAGTCATAGTTCTTTCCAAAGACTTTTCAAATTTACGAAGGTAGTGGGAACTCACCCATATGGTTGACATGAGTTCGATAAGTGCTGTACCCTCTCTTCTTACCCTCTTGGTACAAGTTGAGGAGAATGGTGCTGATAGCTTGTCGATGTTCTGGCTTACTCTTGTCAAACGTCATGAAATTCACGAAAATAACATGCCTCTCATGCATGAAGAAATCGCAGAAGAGATCCCATCCTTGCTCTTCAGATATCTTTTGTGATGTTCTCACCCAATTCAGAATCGCTTTCCCAGAAGACGGAATGATGGGCGAGTAATCCGCATGCCCAGCAATCCCTTTCCCGTCTTTTGGGAGCCGGTATTTGACCATTGGGAGACTCCAGAGTGTGGGAACGCCCACGAAAGGGCCACCGTGAGGTTCCGGAACAGAAAGTGCCTCGAGAAGGTTGCCGTCTTTCCCAGTGAACATCTCGGCGTAAAGCTTTCCTGTTGGAGTTTTAACCGCTGCAACTCTCTTAAACTCATCGATCTGTGCCTGAATGACGATCTTGGGACCATACAATCCAAACTTGGCATTCCAATACCCCATACCTAACTTCTCCTGCAGCTCTTTGATCTTCCATGCCGGAATAGGCTCGTCTTTATCCCAGTAATCCACACGTTTGCCCGTAAATCCCAGCCACTCGGTGATATTTGAGATATACACAGTGTTTGGAAGAGTCCCGTTCCGTCGCATTTCGCCAAAGAGGTCGACCATCACTTCGATGTCGTCAAATTCTGCCATAGAGAATCCGCATGAGAGATAGGCTTCCGGCTGGGGAGTAAGCCAAATGCCCATTTTAGTAACGATACCGAGGTTGCTTTGCAAGAATAGTCCTTCTATTGAGGGGCCAAAGGTGAACTTTGAGAGGTGGGCTGAAGGGGAGTCGGAAATGCCGAATTGGCCAGTGCGGACGACGTCGCCATCTGCTAAGAGGATTTCAAGACCGGCGATATGTTGGTGGTGCGTTGCTGTTGGGAGGAATCCGGTACCTCTGTCTACCGTCTGCTCTTGTCAGCTCTAACACTTTGCATTTAAAGACTACCAGGAGGGAGACTCACGTTTCCAACCACGCTCCCCCATCCAAGTGAAGGCACACTCGGCCAAACTTTGAGCTTGTGGAGTACGCAGTAGTCGTACAGATCTGTGAAATTCACACCCGGTTCAACAACAGCATATGAGAATTCCTGGTTGACCTCGATGATCTTGTTCATTCGGTGTAAATCCAGAGCTAAAGAGCCACTAAGTCGTGGAGCAGGACCTCCATAACTACCAAGATGTGAGATGACTGATTAGTATGCTGAAATTTCTAGAACCCTCACCCTAAATTCTTTCCTCTAGAAAAAGTCCACACTGGAATCTTGTACTCGTTGCATATCCGCAAAACTCCTTGCGCTTCGTCAATGCTCTTCGGACTACAGAACCTTTCAATCAATGTGATATGCAACCCATACTAGGAATAACCTTACCACACAGCACCACTAGGTATCTTTCTCCGAGAAGGCTCTTCTTGAAGCTCATACGGGTCGATATATTCAGTAAGTGACCTTCCCGTGAAAACGTGCTCTTGTCCTAGGACATCTTTCAATTTGCTGATCGCCACATCAAAATCTGTTTGATTCACGCCAGGGGGAAGCACTGCTTCCAAAGGACGGGTAAGAGAGCTGGAGAACAAATCTGAATGTGTCGACTGATATTCTGGGTCATCGTAGCGGATTGGGAATGTGATGGGCTCCTCGAACGTCGCTGACGCGGAATTCATGAACTCTGCTGTGGGTGCCATGATGTGTGCGGTGAGTGGGTTTGCCAATTGAGAATCTTGCTCGTTTTACGAAGCTCGGTGCCCAAAAGTGAGACTCAATGAATAGTGTGATGATCCGAATGCAAGTCTTTGTAGGAAAGGAGGTGGAAAGGGGGGAGCCCCACCTGTCTACCCCGCATTGTGGGGTGTTTTCTTTGGCGGGGTAAATTAGGGGTTGGGGTACTTTCTTCAACAGGAGCTTCTCCAACATGAAGAACATTGAAATTTTGGGGTTGTGTGGGTAGTTTCCGTGCTTTGCGTGTAAAAGCTCTGATTGCCGGAGTGTTGATGCCGAGTTTCGAATCTCGGATATCTGAGAGCACCGCCAACCTTCACCCCAACTCCTCATCTGCATTCGCATTCTGACATTCTTTACACATTTCCACGCTACAGGTAACAGAATTAAATGCTGAAAGTCTGTCTCGACTCATCAATATTCTAATGCTTTACATTACAGCTTCTTAACCAGTCATGAAAAGAGAACTCCACCACCCCGCATTGAACACCATCCTTGGACTCGATCATGGAAACACTACTCAATATCGAGGTCTTAAGTACGCTTCACTAGAACATCCATTCTCGGAGCCTACTCTATTCACGGAGACAGGGGGCTCGAGCGTCCATGCAACTTCATATGGGTACGTTTGCATACTTTCAACAGCAACAAAATTATACTAGAACCGAAGATTAACATCTTGTAGCCCAGCATGTCCCCAAAATCCAGAAGCACGAGACCACGAGTTTACATTCATTCAACATGCATTACCATGTGAAGATGCCCAATTCTCTAGTACTGAATGTCTGAGTCTCAATATTGTCACGCCCAAGAATGCCCAGCATCCTCTGCCAGTTTTCGTCTTCATTCATGGAGGCGGATTCAGTATCGGAGCTAATTCATGGCCGCAATATGATCCAACTCGACTGGTTGAAATTTCGATTGAGAAAGGTAGTCCCGTAATTGGTATCAATATCAAGTAAGCATATCCTCAGGATCGATATCTTCTGTTCTAACTCAGACTTCGGTGAGCTATCGACTGGGAGCTTTTGGATTCCTCGCTTCTCAAGAGCTGCTGGTCGCTGGTATCAAAACCAACAACGGCATACGAGATCAACGAGCTGCGTTGACCTGGATTCAAAGATACGTTGATGGCTTTGGTGGAGATCCAAACAGTATCACTGTCGTTGGAGTCAGCACTGGCGCAAGTAAGACCTGGCAGAAGTCTGTAGAAGTGAGCGCGTCTAATGCAGGCCCCTCTAGTTTCTGGCCTCCTTCATCTCGAGTCTTCGCAGCCTCTTTTCAAGAGAATCTTTGCCATGGGAGGAACACCATTGCTACTAAAGCCACTTCCCCTTGAGGTCAAAGAGTCAACTTATGCAGCAGCGATAGCCAAACTTGGATTCACATCAATGACTACTGAAGCAAGAATCAAAGCCTTGAAAGAAGTTGCACCGGAAGTCTTGCTAGCAGCCACAGCAAATCTCCCCATGCTGCCAACCATTGACGGAGAGCTCATTACAGTGCCAGGAACATTTTCGCAGTGGTCATTTAAGGATAAATTATTGCCAGGGACGAAGTGGTGCGAAAGCATCATGATCGGGGATTGTGAAATGGATGTCAGTGTAAGCCATCATCAGTCCACTTCTCCGCTGATATCTTACAGTCAAGCGTTTTGTTCTATATGCTACAAGGCCGGCTCGATGGCATCGATCATGCCTTCATCACATCCACAGAGCGTTCCATCGGTGATGTTGCGTGCAGACAGCAGCTACTAGAAGGTTACAACTTTCTCAACACATCCACAAATTCTCCCACCGAGGCCGTAGACAAGGTCCTTCAATTTGCAAACGACATCGGCTTCTATGCCCCCTTAGTCTCAATTGCATCCGGCTGGCCCAAAAAGGCATACATCTTCCACTTCAACGAGCCAAATCCGTGGCCTGGACGATACCATGGGGTTGCAACTCACATCCTTGATGCAGCATTTCTGTTCCAGAATTACAATGAATTTCTTGATGACGTTCAGAAAGGTTCTGCTAGAGCCTTTGGTGAAAATTTCATCGAGTTTGTCAATGGTTCAGAACCATTTCCATCATATATAGCTGATGAGGGTGGAGCAATGGTGTACGGACCAGCAGAGAGGAGGCAGATGTTTGTGAAGAGCAAGATCAGCGAGGATTATGGAAGGAGAGGCACGATATTCAAGTTGGCAGAAAGTTCAAGCTTCGAAAAATTGTCTGATGCTTGGGGTGTATTCTTGAGAGGGGAGTGAGGCTTTGTATGTAGCTTTGGAATTTGCTTCATGGCTTGATTTCGATTTCGATTTTGATCTTTCCAGAAGAAGAAGCAGGTTACTTCCTAAACTTCTGAACAGGATTGCAAGGTCGGCAATGGATAAAAAGCAATTCCTTGAATTGACCTACTGAGAGGCGAGACAAGGTTATATTTTTATGAAAAGGGGGTGAAAAACTAACAACAACATCCGACCATCGCCTTCCTAAGACTTTCGAAGCATCTAAGACTTCTTATAGAATCCTCATGTTTCTGGATATTTTCCGCAAGGTTGCTATCAGTACTCCTCGCAGAACCGTGCAGCAGCTTCGAGAGTCAGCCTTTGCACGACATGGTGCTTCACCTCTAGGTGGAGCAAAAGAGCTTGCAGAATCCATCAAGGCAATCCACAAGGTCGACAACTTCAAAGATTTCCTGGCCACAATGGGCCTGCCAAGAACAACGAAGGAGTGGTTCTGCAAATTCCTCAAAGACCACATGAAAGCTGCTGTCAGGAACGGTTATTGTGGATGGCCTCTGAGTCAAGGGCAGGCAATGTATTTGAGGAGGGAGAAGAAAAAGCCTAATATTTCCAAAGTGATAAGGCTAGGCGTCTTCCTTTAGAAACCGCCACCACCGGACAAGAATGGAAGATACAAATTTCATTAGAAGGCGAATGTTGTGAAGGATATCCCCTTCAGGTAGAGCAGAATAGAATCTAGTTTTATCTACAGCCAGTGACCCAGTCCAGTGTACAGGCTAGTTTAGCGATTTCAGGGGTAATCCGGCTAAGAGGCAGCTTGTCCCTGTCTAATGCACTGACTGGGACTACTAGGTAACTTGTTGGAAAAGCATCATCAATTCTGTGCCAGATATCTCGTCCATAGACTTTCGATTAAATCAAGCAGAATAAACCAAAGTACCATAGAACAGTGATTCAACAGCCACCCCCTTTTTATCGTCCTTTCGTGTGAGACATTCCTGCAGCCTTGCACGCCGAGGCTGCAGGGGGCTGCAGACCCCTGTCATTTCCCTCCCGTAACCGTATGCACCACCAGAAAGATCAACTTTCTTCTTCCCACCTGCGAGTTTTCGTGCTAACCACGCTTCATCCGAATGTTTCTCTTTCGAGAAACGACGACTTGCACGGCCATACACGCGTAAGGTTGATTGTATGCAGTGCGACCATGTTTCCGAGGTCGAAATCCCTCGTCGTATTGGCGTTCGTCCTCTTCGCCATCTACCTCCTTTTCTGGCGCGATGATAATCGTCTGGGCTATGGCCAGCCACCCTCTGCGGACATTGTGAATGGGTATCTGCAAGATTTGGCAGCTGCGGAGGAAGCAGGGGCTGCTAAGCCGACGACAGAGGCGAATTCCAAAGGGTACATTGACCTCTCGGAGGGCTTTATAGAGCCAGATCCACCAATTTCGAAGCCGGTTCCTGAGCTCCCGAAGGTAGTAAAGAGCAGTACGCGCGCTGCGGGGGTGATAATTGCCACAGCAGCTCCGGTACCACCATCATCAGGGCCACAAACACACCCTCGAATCGACCTGAAGAAGGAATTTGAGAAGGATTATGCTGCCCTTGGACAGTGAGTATTCTTTCTTGGCTTTGAATATGCCGTACTGAAGCTATGCCAGGGAAGAGACTGCTGGACTTATATACGGAACGACTCTCAATGATCTCGTCGACGTTGGAGCACATGATGGTTTCAATACCTCTGCCGCTCTAGACGCCTCCAATACCACGTTGCCGTACAGCTCGACTCCTCCTGTCAAATATGATGTCTACCCCGACTACAATAGCATAGCGTGGAGAGCGGCTAATAAGGGAACATACAAGCCATGTGACGGACCGGATGGGCTCATTGAAGACATGCTAGTATTTTCTGGCCACCCCCAAGCTTTCGGAGAGCCACCCATGGGATCATACATTGCACTCGAAATTGAGAGCAATTTGTGTTTTGAGAGAGAGACTCGACTTGGTCGCTATGGCTTTCAAGAAGGGGGTGGAAGTAGCAAGCAGACAGACTGGGATTCCGTCAATTGGGGATTCTTGCAACAACAATGCGCACAGCGAAATTCGGACCGGTATGGCGAGCTTCAAAGTAACCCTCGCGCTGGCAACTTCTCGTTTGGAGGCAACTTGAATTCCTCAGTCGCCCTCAGTCGTGGTGGGAAGAGCAGGAGATTGGAAACTATTCCTGTCAAGAAAAATAAAATCAGTGGCACTCAGGGCTCGCCTTTGATGCCTGCGACGAAAACACGGACGGCAATTATTATCCGAACCCATACTAATCAGAAATGGACCGAAAACGACAAGCAGAATATTCGAGCTCTGATTTCTGAACTGTCTTTGAGAAGTGGTGGCGAGTATCAAATCTACCTCTCAGTCCAGGTGAAGGATGCAACCCTGCCAATCTGGACCGACCCCCATGTGTACAATGAGGTTATTCAAAAGAGCGTTCCTAAGGAGTTTTGGAATATGACTGTCCTATGGAACGATGCCGAAATGAAGGCGATGTATCCATTGATTGAATCCGAAGTGAACAATGTCAAGCAATCACAGTGGCTTTCCGTGCAGAAGTTCGCGCAGGATTATCCCCATTTCGACTATTACTGGAATTGGGAGATTGATACCCGCTATACTGGTCACTACTACGACCTTCTGGAGAAGCTGGCCTCGTTTTCAAAGGCCCAGCCAAGAAAATATCTTTGGGAGCGCAATGAGCGGTATTATATCCCTTCATACCATGGCCCTTATGATGACGAGTTTCGCAAGTCGGTCGAGCCAGTGACAGACAGGAACTCAATCTGGGGTCCGCCTCCCAATAACTATATCAGACCTGTTGGTCCAATGAGACCCGACATTGATCCAAAGGAGGACAATTACAAGTGGGGTGTTGGAGAGGATGCGGATTACATTTCCTTAGCACCGCTGTTCAACCCGATCTTGACGAAGTGGGTTGGAAGGCATGATATCTGGGGGTTTCTTGGCCCCGAAGAGACACCAAGGCGTGCTGCGATCGGTACACAATCGCGGTGTAGCAAGCTGCTCCTTGACACAATGCACAAAGAGAATTTGAACGGGAACCATGCCAGCAGCGAAATGACGCCTCAGACTGTTGCTCTTCTACATGGCCTAAAGGCAGTTTATGCACCCATCCCGATGTTCTTTGACCGGGCTTGGGATGGAGATGCGTTGGCAAAGTATTTCAATCCGGGGCCCAGAGGAGAGAGTGGAAACAATGCACAGAGTCCCTTCAGTTCAGGCAATGAATTGAGGTTTAGTGGCAGCACGTGGTATTATCGTGCTGTGCCACCTAAGAGACTTTACAATAACTGGCTGGGCTGGGAAGATAACGGGATTGGTGGGCTAGAGGTAAGCTCACATCCTCTTGTTTCTTGAATTGGTACTAATGAGTGAACAGTGGGAGAAGCTCCACGGAAGAATATGTCTGCCGCCAATGCTGCTCCATCCTGTCCAAGATCCTGTCAAGACTACCCCAGGATACTCCTCCCGATCAGAATGACCTTACAGATCGTAGAAGCTACGATGAAGATGTATGAATAATTGGGTCCTGGGATTGCTGCTAGCGTGGAGTTCGGATTCGGTGTTGGGCCAAGGACGCTCATGTACGGTTATGTGGCTATAATATTCCTGACTTTGGTAATGTATAAGATAGCCGTTGAATGAATACATAATAGTCTCTAGCAGCGGTTCTCCAATCTCTCCCACCTGCTTTCTACCGCGGCAATTTCGGGCCTTCATACTTCTTGGCAAGTGCTTCAACGATATCTGGCCGTGACCGTGGATGTGGGTACTTTATGAAGAGAAGACTAGGCTTCCTTCTCCAGAATCCTGGACTATATCTACACAGCCCTATATCAACAAACCGTCGACGGCAAACCGCTCATCAACCCAATGTTCTACACCTACCCACAAGACTCCAATACTTTCGGCCTGCGTCTCAATCTACCTCCCAAACGACACCTTCTATGACTATTTCACGCACGCCACCGCGCAAGGGAAAGGGGCCACGATCGAGATCGACGACCTCAACGACCTCGACATCACTGACATCCCGCTGCACTACCGCGGCGGCGTGATCGTGTCCCAGCGTGTCCAGAGCGCAATGACAACCAGTGTCAACCACTGACCTCCGCAAGTAAGACTTCGAGACCATCGTTCCCGTAGGCTCTGATGTAAAAGCCGCAGGACAACTATATCTCGGCGACGGGCTTAGTCTGGTGCAGAAGGCGACTACATCGGTGCAGTTTGCGTTTGAAGAGAAGACGTTCAGCATGAAGGGGAGTTATGGGTATGATACCGGGGTGCAGGTAGAGAGGCTCGGGTCTGAAGGGCACGGTGAGTGGGTGAAGTGTTGATGGGTAGGCGGCGAGTGGGAGCCGGAATTCTACGACAGGGGATTTTACGGTGATCATGGGGAAGGGGTTGAAGGAGGACTTTACTCTTGTTATTGTTTCTCATTAGAGAGCAGCTTAATATGACAACAATATTCGGTCCCCAGTATTAGTTTCGTCCTACCTTCCCTCTCGTCTGGAGAAAGAAAGGATAGTAATCTGTTACCTGTTGGCAGTTCCGAAGGGGAGCTTCACAAGACAATAGAAATTTACTACCAAACCTGTATCTTCGCTGCAGTTCCAACAATTGAAATACAAGAAGGAGCTGCAGATGAGGTATTGAGGGAGAAAGACCCGACCAAAAGTAGCAAGAAAACTGGTCGAGATTGAACTCCGAGGATATGACGTAAAACATCATCTCTCTTGCACACCTCTGATATAATTAAGGATAATAGATCATTATATCTCTTCTGAAGCGACATCATCACGGTGATGTGGAAGCCTTCTTGGTCAAATCAAACAAAGAGTTAAGGTCACGCATGTCTTATTATCAGTGTGCACCTGCGGCTTTCCTGAATCAGGACCACACAGTGGTCTGTAGTGAATTCTAAAGACAATGAGATTGGGTCCCAATTCATTGCAAAACTGCAATGCACTTAGCAAGTTATTCACCAGGTGGGTGAATTTCTGTGAGGGTGTCCAGCACTAGCGTCTTGCACTAGCGTCAACCTGGCCAAATTTTTCTGCCATATCAATCCTTCCCAAAATCGTTTAGTTCCAGACAGACCTTGCACACCGTCTCGTACCGAACCAATGGCATTCGACAATCCCTTAGGCATCATGGGTGCTGCAAAGAACAATGATCCTGGCTACTCTGGCCCTAGCTCTTCTGGCAGTACTCGAACCTCACGCTCCTCTTCCACCAACTCCGGCCTCAGCGAGACGAATCCGTTCGGCGATCCAGTAACGGAAGCAGATTTTGAGCTTGCTGAGTTGCGTAAGCAGATCCTCAGAGACCAAGCAGAGAAGAAGCGCGAGGAAGACAATTCCAACACGCCAACCAAGCCTGTTCGACGTCGCGCAAGATCGAACTCCTTCTCTCGTGAGAACCCGCTCGACAATCCCCTCACGCCTAGCGATTACGAGCTTGCCGCGTATCGGAAGCAACTACAGCCGGAGAACGAGAAAAAAAATCGCGTCGAAGAAGCCGGCGGCAACTCTTCCAGACGTCCCATCCCAACTATCACCGAAAGCTCTCTCAAGAAGGGTCATCATCGATCTTTGGCACGCGGTACAGCTGCTGGTATTCAAGTCGCTGGCATCCCAAACATCAAGAATCACGTTGTGCCTGCTCATCTCTGGGAGAAGACCGTTCAAGACACCAAGCAATTTCCAATCCGGGACTCGAACTGGCAGGTTGAAGGACTCAACCACTACCAGTACCTGGTCATCAACAGCAAGATCGGTACGGCCTACACGTTAACGAAGGATACCAGCCAAGGCAACGCGCTCGCTCCTAAGATCGGTGCCAGCCCTGTATTCACCAGTCACCCACGTCCTGCCACCCCAAACAACTCCTTCCACCAACAACCCCCCTCTCTCAGCCCCAACAACTTCTACCATCCGATCATTGGTCAACCCCCCTTTGCCAGCCCAAACAATTTCTCTCATCCGAACATTGCTGTTGGCAACGCGTTCCCCAACAACGGCCGCACAATGAACTATCAAAATTATATTGATTCTCCGGGCGGACCTGGTTCCAACCCTCGTCAAGCTCCCCCGTCCCCTTCTCAAGGCATGAACCATCCTAATGGCATGAATGGCGGCATGGGTATGGGCGGTATGGTTGGCTATCCGACTCCAGCTGGTCATCAATCGGATCTGAACTACATTATGTCCATGGTCGATGAACTCTCCACCGTCCTCCGCCACAACCAACAGCTCTCCGCTGCGGTTGTCGAGAAGGTTGGTAGAGTCCGCGAGAAGGCTGCTACGATGGATTTGAGCAATGACCAATTGGTTGCTGCTGTCGCATCTGAGCTGAATGGTAAGTCACGACAGGCCCATTTTCTGAAACAATCTAACTCATGTTACAGCCGACACGAAGAACGTCGAGAAGGAGAACTCCGAGTTGCGCAAGGCTTTGGAGAAGGCGGAGTACGATAAGACTGAGAACTGGAAGCTGGCTTGCCACGGTGCCAACATCCTTGCTGATCTCACTGAAAAGATGCATAAATTCAGAGAGACGACCGACGCCGATATTCTTGCCTGGCACAAGAATTACCGCAACCAATTGGCCGCTGAGCGTGAGGAGAACCTCAACCTTCGCAATCAAATCAACGATATGCGTGCTGCAGCCTGCCGGGCCAACGAGCACCTCCGCCAAATGCGCCGCTACATCGATGACCACGATGAGTGGAACGAGCTTCGCGTCTCCAACATCGCCCTCCGCCAGGAGAAGCGTTTCTGGAAGCGTATGGCTATGCCTTACCTTCCGGACGATGACTCTGAGTTCAGTGATGACGACGACCTCATCGATCCTGAGGAGAAGAAGCGCCTCGCTGCCATCAAGGCTGAGAAGGAGCGCAAGGACAAGGAACACGGCGAGGGTGGTGAGGGTGCTTCTGCCTAAACCACCTCTCGGAATGATCTGAAAGTGGAGAGGGCACCCGTGCCTACACTACTTCTTCAGATGTTACATATGCTGGCGTTGTGATGATATGATGATTTGCGATGATACCCCTGCATTGGGAAGGCGTTTTACACATGTCCATCATGGGACGAATTTAAGGGCAATGGCGGTGTACAATAGCTCATAGAAAAAACTGCTGCACTGTGACATAGCGAATGGAAACGTCTATTCTCGAAAAACGCGAGCACTTCATGAACACGTTGTGGTTCTGTAAGTAATGGGACAACCCGGGCCCGAGAAACGCCACTAAAGCCACCGTCGGGGTAATAAGCATTCGGTGAAAGTGCGGTGGCTTGCGCGAGGCATCCAATCAGCGCCATATCTCCACTTGACCAGGGGTGCTGGCTCGGTATTTTCTCGCGCACTTTCGCTCCCGCCTTATGGGGATTCCAATCAGCACCCTGCAGACAAGTGGATGCACGAGGCTTCGCACAACGCGAGGCCGAAGTGACTACCTACGTACAAAATATATAATTGCTCGAAAGTTCGAGGATAAGGTCTTTCATCTCATCAGTTCATCTACACAGTTATCTTAAGAGCCTAGCTTTACTTTCATCATCCTGATAACATTTCACACACTACCATTTCTCAGAAAAACCACCTGATACAAAACTATATCATGTCTACCTCCTCTCAACCCAAGCAGACCATCATGGTCTTAGGCTCCACCGGCGGCTGCACACTCAACTTCACCATCCGCGCCCTGCAAGAAGGCCACCAAGTCTCAGCCCTCGTCCGCTCAGCCAACAAACTCACCACCCTCCTCAAAGAAAACGCTGTCACCTCCTCGGAACTCAAGAATCTGACCATCGTCGAAGGAAACTCCAAGAACGAAACCGACATGGTCAAAGCCCTGCAAATCAACGGGCAAGTCGTCGACCTCATCGAATCCGGCATCGGGGCCCGCCCTACATTCAAGAACCTGATCCCAAGTATTGAAGACCCGAATATCTGCGAAAATACGATGACTACGCTTTTCAAGGCTTTGTCTGCTATCAGAGTCTCGGCACCGAGTGCGTACAAACGCCCGATTTTGATCGGCATCAGCACGACGGGCATTTCAGAGTATGGACGCGATCTCCCGCTGCCGATGATCCCCGTGTACGCGGCGCTGGCGAGCCAGCCGCACAAGGACAAGAAGCTCATGGAGAAGATGATCAAGACGGAGGGGAGCAAGGAGGATAGCTTGCTCTCCGGGTGGTGTATTGTGAGGGCCAGCTTTCTGGAGATGGGAACTAAGAATGTGGGGTGGGAGAACTTGAGGGTTGGCGTCGAGGAGAATGGGAAGCCGATGCCGAAGAGTGCGATTGGTTGGGTGATCTCGAGACCCGATGTTGGGAGGTGGATCTATGCGGCTTTGGTGAAGGATGAGGCGGGGATTATGAGGCAGAGGTATTTGAATCATTGTGTGGGGATTACTGCTTAGAATCTTCTTCTGTCTTGTCTTGTTTTGTTTTGGGTTAGTTGTTACTTTTGCGAGTCTTTTGCGATATCATTTCATCTTTAGAAAGCGCTGCTGTTATACCTTGTATCACTACATAGATCCGAATAATACCTACCCCTATTTCCCACCACTCATCGCCTTAACCATCCCCCCAAACCTCTTCCTCCTCTCCTCCTCCCATCCCCACTGCATCCTCACCATCCCCACCGGCACATCCTCCTTCCCCTCCACCAACCCCTCCCAACACTCCGCCATAAACTCCTCAAGCGGCATCCCGATCTTCCCTCCATCCTTCATATCCGGCTGGTGCTTCGCATCATGCAACTCAGTCTGCACAGCCGGCGGCAGGATCTCCACGACCTTGACATTACTCTCCTTCAGCTGCTCCCGCAGCACGAGGATCAGGTGGTGCATCGCCGCTTTCGAGGCGCAGTAGTTGCCACAGCGCACGATGGGCGTCAGTGCCAGCCCGGAAGTGGTGAAAATTAGGGAGGTGGGCGAGGATTGGCTTTGCAGGAAGGGGAGGAAGGCTTTGGTTAGGTGGAGGGGGGAGAGATAGTTGGTTGTGAGTTCTGAGTCTACGACAGAGAGGTCGATGCTCTGGGGATGGGTGAAATTGAGTGAGCGCTGGATGCCTGAGTTGATAATGATCGAATCCAGCGTGGGGTGTTCTTTAATAACTCTGGATGCTGTGAGTTTCTGATTGTATGTGGCTGGTGGGAGGGGGGAACGCACGCTTCAACGAAGGAGGGGATGGAAGATAGGTTTGTGATGTCGAATTGGATGGATGAAGCCTTGTCTTTCCCGTGCTTGGACACGAAAGACTCGAGGTTCTCTTTTCGTCGTCCGACGGCTATCACGTGGCTCCCATTCTCGACTAGCTTTTCTGCGATGGCGAGGCCGATGCCAGAGGTCGAGCCGAGGACGAGGACGGTCTTGTATGGGAATGACATCTTGAGTGGAATTTGATGTTTGCAGAAGCAATTAGAAGCGTGAGATGAGTTCTGTTAGGGAAAAATTAGCAACTCATAGGAGAAGTAGTTGTTGAAACGTACCTTCCATGTTTATTAACACAGGGTGATTCGGTGATATCATCACTCTAGCTTCGCTGTTCGGCGTTACGCACTTCTTAATTCCACAGCTCCCCTGTTGTCGACCACACAAGGAGACCTTGAAGAGCCTTCGGAGATATGATTCTCATGAGGATCGGAATATATATGAACGCTTCTCAAGCTCACAAGGAAAGTTTGTAGTGTTAGAACTGTCCGCCCCCTAAAAGCTGACAGGTTAACGCCGAAGCTCGCTAAAGCTGTCAGCAACCTCCTCTTAGTGCTCATTCGGTATCTGGATATCACATCGTGGCGGACGAGAATTTGAATTGATATTAATTCAGCGGTATGCATGTCGTATTCTCAGGTTTCCAAGATTGATAGATATTTTTAGTACTGCAAGGCGTAATTTCGATTCTCTAGCTGACTTAAAATAATGAAACATCAATGCTAGGTCTCACGCCCATCACGAGTTTAAATTAGGCCTCTAGTATCCAATTTAAATCTAATGTATAGCTCGGGTATGACGAAATCTATCCTGAATCTATGAAAGCCATGCATTTATCACCAATAAAACGCCTCCTCCACTAAAATCAAAACTAACACCTTTCTTCCCCTCTCATAAATTCAACCACGTACTGTATCTGAACAAAAGTCCTGGATTGGGACAACTCCATGGCCCGAATAGGGGCTTGTTATAACGATTGTGATGTGGTCTACATGACATATTCTGCTTTATCAAGGCGAAGGTCAAGGCCAAGATCATCCTTGTAGGCTACAACCTTGAGTTCCCAAGCTTCCGCTAACAAACACCACGAGAACAGCGGCGTAGCTATAGTTGTTAGCGATCTGGTCCTACAACTGTTGTTATTTTGCAAACGAAGACTTACGCTGCTGTCGATGCAAAAAGCTCTGCTCGTTTTGCATTCGTCAAGAGGTGAACAGATCCCGCGAAGACTACCGTGAATACGCAAATAAGCGTAAGCCTGACGTTGCTATTCGTTACCAGATACAATGTAACGATGGAAACAATGAGGAGGATCGCTGCCAAAACCATGCTGATGATTGTTACTGCTCGATTGATCTTTCTCATTGAGAACAATGCTATCGACTCATCGACGTGTGAATTCTAGATATAATTAAGTAGTGGGCGTTATTCCACAGGTACTGAAACTAACCAAACAGAATAGTCTCAAGTACGGGAGCTCGACAAGTCTAGCTAGCCAGTCTTTCTCAAATGCTGGGTGTAAGGCAACTAGATTCTCTACATCGTCCAATCTGTGGGACATTAGTCCCGAGAAGGAAGGAGCATGACGTCCATTTGGCCCTTCGGACTTGCCATCAAGCCAAAGCTTGAGAGCCTCCACACTCCCAGATTGAGGTCTCTCCATTTTCAAGACTTCTTGTTGCAAGACTAGGGCTTCTTCTATCCAGATATCAAGAGCCCACATCAGCTCGAGTTAGACATTGAGTGGTGCATTTAGGCGACTTACGATACTCCTTCAACTTCGCTCTTATTTTTTCAACAAGCTCTATCCTCTTCGCTTGCTCTAAATCCTCACCGGACTTGAGTCTTGTCCATGACCTAAAGCATTGCTGAACATCTGGATCCCTGCGGGAGTCTCGAAAATCAAGATCATCTTGTTCTTTCTGCAATTCTAGTATTTCTGCTTCTAGGTAAAGTAGATTTCGAGACGATAATCTGTGGAATGCATTGTATACAGAGAACGAATGGTCGGGATCGCGGGCGATGAAGGCTGCTACTGAGGGAAAACCATTGATGAAATCCCTTGGAGCCTGACCTAATTCGAGGTCTGAATCTGGGTTTACACATCGTGCTTGGGATTTCCAATTATTGAGACGCATTTTGGGAAATGTGATCTTGTTTGTTGCTCAAGACAATGGAGATGGCCTGGGCGGTGGCTCCACGAGACGAGGCTGGCTGGTTGCGCGTCAACGCCCGACTATGCGCGCTGAATGCCACGTCAACCTGGCCAGCGTATTAGTGAGCTACTATCTTGGTGCTCCTTACTAAATATTAAGAAATGCGACGTGCTTCAAGCAAAAGATCAACAAGTGCTCAAAGGTTGATATATTCCCCTTCGTCACCCGCACTCTACCTTTGATGGCCTTCAAGAGCTGTGAAATTGCTGTCGATCATCTGCGAGTCCTACAGCATATGAAGCTTCAGTTGTACTCGGTGGGTTCCTTGATTTAATAATCGTATTTGGCGGTCTCTAATCTTTCTAGAAACTCCGCGATGCCTCCTAGCAGGGGGAGAGTGCTATTCCTTTGGATGTGCTGTAGATGTAGTCGCTCAGGAGTAAATATCCTGACTGATTACTGCCCTGACTGTGGTGATCCACGATGCGCACATTGTGTATTGCAAAAGTATAGGGTGCCAAGGAGAGCTACGCCAGCTCCAAGCACGTCGACTTTATCATATCCCAGGGTCAAAAGAAGATATCTAGCTACGCCAGCTCCAAGCACGTCGACTTTATCATATCCCAGGGCCAAAAGAAGATATCTAGCTATGTTGCTCCATGGAGCAAGATGGCCAGCTCTGGTAGAAACTTGCTGCGCAGATTCTGGGAGCGAGGTGAACTGTGTTTCACGCGATTTCGCCCTCTCGCTCGGTGTCGTCGTTATCAACAAGGTGACTTATCTTGGCTTGCCAATCAAGAAGCACCACCTTAAGGCGACTGGACTTACGTCAATAAAATGCCAATTCCCTTCCCCACCTACGATGGCTCAGCCAGTTGAATTCTTCGTTTTCGATAAACTTCAATGTGATGTCCTTGTTGGTCGACCTTTCCTGCGCGCTACTCAAACACTAGATCTCCATCAACACCGTTTACGACACATAGAAAGTACCTCCCATGTCCCGCTAGCCGTGCGATCGATCGGGCCTTCCGAAGAGCGTGTGAAATGTTGGTTGGACGGGATCCCTGTTCGGTCGTTGCCTGATACTGGAGCTGACCTGAACTTGATATCTCCAGAATTTGCACGAAAAATCGGCTATGATGACAGGAACGGAAAGGGTATCGACCGCGAGCCTCAACATCGAATCGATCTTGAAATCGCGAACGGCTCCACTGTCACGACAGAAGGTGCAATCCAAGTTTTAATCTCGTTCGCCTCACCCAAAGAAAGCCGTTCCACTGTCTACGAACTCGTAGAATCATCCGAAAAGAAACCAACAACTGACGAAAAGACCGAGATTCAAGGGAATTGCCAAATTCGGGAAACCTTTTATGTCTTGGAAGAGCTGAAGTACCAGGTCATTTTGGGAGAAACTCTCCTTGCAACCGTTGATGCCTACAGTCATCATACCACCAAATTCAGTCTCCTCAGTGGGGGCCTACAAGCCTGCGTTGCGATTCTCAGGATAAAGAAGGCAGGGGAAGGGAAGACAGGCTCAACGCTTCCTCTCACTGCCAAGCAGAAATTCATCGACGAGTACTTCCTGGAAGATGATCGCCATCGCAAGCTGAAGGAAAACATCGAAGAGGAGCAGCGACGAGGAGCTATCTCGGATGAGGATGCTAAGACCAAGAACTTTCAAGCGGACCAGGAGCATATTCAGTGGTTAAGAAAGTCTCGTGACCATCTCCAGCGCTATTATCCAGGATACTATGAGAGGAACGTCCCGCAGGAGCTGTGTGACACATGAGGTAGGGCTATAGTACGGCCGCCTGAATCGTGGTATGACAGAGGTCCTCTTTTGCTGGCTACGGGGCCACCTTGTCCATTCTGGCATTTCGTGGTGGCGCGGCACAGAATAGCCTCGTGCGGGTCATTCAGTATTTTGCTCACACCTTCCACAGCGTTTCCATTTGACTTTCGTCTCCATCCTCCATACCTTTGAATTGCTGGCCCCGTACGGGATGGCGACATTATTGTAGCTCCACAGTCTTCCGACCAACTCTAGGCAATGTCAGCACAAAGGGTGACACTTCCCTAGGTCTAGACCGTCACTTGTCGCTAGACACTTGTATCGAGTTGGACTAGATCCTAATTGCCTCGAATGTGAATCTTCCCACCCATCTCACATTGGACAGTCAACCACAAGGAGCAAGCTCTGTTCAACAACGCACCTCACAGTACATCAACGCCAATCAGAGCGGATATGCCAAAAACCAGAATATTATTGGCTATTCGATATGTCCCTTAGCTATTGCGTCAGAGAAACTAGCTAAGGCTCTGCAGCTTTACGACACTTATAAGACTGCTGCCAGTGAAGAGGTACATGCACCAACAGCGATACGAGCTGAGCGAGCGACGCTGTCCCCCTCGGCCAGTAGTGTTATAATATCCATCGACAACGACATAGAGGAGAGTAGTGCGTATACATATATACTCGGCAGACCCGTCCAGACGAGAAAAGGAAGCAACTCAGCCCCTTGGCGAGAGCAAAAGCCGCATCAACTGCGGTATTCAGGATCCTTGTCTGAGTGCCGAGGCCGGCGTGTTCCTGTAAGTACATACTGTCGAGCCTGGTAAATTCCGTAGCTCTACTGATCTATTCTTAGTGCCCCTTGAACCATCATGATATTGCAATTCTGGAAAAATATAGACAAGCACACAGAGAGGAGATAGGGGGAGGTGCGACGACATCCGCTGTCGATCGAATCGACACAGACGAGCCTAGTCATCGACCTCACAATGTCGAACGAGCCGAGAATTTTTCAGCGAGAGCTTCTGTTCAGCAACAGAACTCGTCAATCACACGTTGTGATGTGACGAGGGAACAGCAAGAACATTCGTTCCCAATACGCCAACTCCTAAAGATATCGATGAGTGCACTCCATGCAGGACTCTTTGCATACTATGGTTTTTCATAGTAGCAGGCAGTATAGCGATTGGCCTTTGGCGTTCCTTTCCAACATCTGACGAAGGCAAGGGCGTTACTGATGGAGCATACGTGGTTGTTGTTGGAGGTGTAACCCTGTATCCAGTTCAGAATCGCTACGCGAAGAAATGCAAAGCAGCGAATGATTAATGGACTATGAAATTTAAGCATGCGTCATCACAATGAAGAGTACGTAAGAATCAACAAGACCACAGTTCGGTATCCCTGATTCTCATGTCCTTTAGTTGGACTCTCATCACTCTACTACTGACGAGAGTCGGACTGCAACTCGAGCTCGCCAATTGGGGAAGGGTTCTGACAGCTTTTTCCTTCCAAGTACTGAGGAACAGATCTTCAGTGCGTGAAGATCGAGAGTGGCAAAGACAAGGAGGCAAGAAATTCCTGATCGATAAATGGATCGAAAAGTATCAAAAGTCTGTACAAGCCACTGGGCTTTGGGAGGACTGGTGGCGGGGACGGAAACTTGTCCTCCAAAAGGAGATAGGAAAGGCTGGAGAGGTTTTATCGTAGAGATTGTCACAAACCCATTGCAGACTTGCGATCGGTCAGTCGAATGTACCCAGATTAGAAACCTTTATGAGCATCATGCCTAACACCAGGCCTTAAGCACCGCCCAGTAGCCTTAAAATCTTTCCTTCCTGCAAACCAACATCATCCACGTCCATGTCGTCTTCATCAGCATTCTTCTCATCCAAGACATTCATACCCCTTTCAACCCTCAACATCAACCTTCTCATCTTCTCCAGCTTTTCCTCAACCTTCCCATTCTTCGTCACCAAATTATCCTGCAATCCAGCCGCTTCACCAGCAAGCAAATCCAGCGTCCCCTTGAACGCTTTATAACCCTCCGCCCTCTCTCTAGCCTGTTTTCTCATCTCGTTCAATCCCGCCAGCTTCTGCTGCAGCTCCTTGTACTTCTGCGCCTGCTCCGGTGCCTTGGCCGCAGCTTCCTCGCTCCATTCCTCTGGTAACTCTTCAATGATGTTCTCTCTCCCTATCCAGTCATTAGTCCTCCTATAACCTGGAAGTAAGACGCAGGTTCGCGACTCACGATAATCTACACCCCTCTCAACCCACTCCTCCCCACCACCATGCACACCTCTCTCGCCCGCAACCCAGTATAATCGATCGACCTGCTCAGCGACATGTCTCTTCGCCTGCGGCCCATATGCTAGCCGATTATGTTTCTTCAATAGCCCATTAAGTTTGTGCAGCGCATCATCGATGGATCTCTGTCGTAGCGTGTTCTCTTCTGCTGAAGAATTGGAGGAGACGAAGGCGGAGGATGGGGAGAGCGGGGTTGAGAGCGCGAGAATTTGGGAGGTGAGGAATTGGAGCTTGAGGTCGATGATCGTCGGCGCTGAGGAGGCCATATTGACTCGATTAGAACGGTAGAAGGTTAAAGTAAATGGTGTTCGGAGGTGGTTGATGTTTTTGTGGGGAAGACGCGACACCCGAGGGAGACGCGACTCCGAGCATTCGGGCTAGTAAGAACTTTAATCCAACTCAACATCACTTTCTTTCTCCTTTATCTACTAAAATAATTACAAAACACGATCCTTGCCTCATATCATGCTCCTGCAACATGGCAGATATCCCGCGTCTGAAGCAAATAGCAACGGATAGCTCCGAGGCAACCCTCAACCTCATCAACAAGCCCAATTAGTCTGTGTTGAGTCTCGAGAACGAGAGTCAGAACCTCAAAACAGAGGAATTGAGAACTCTCGAAAGAAACGTTGGTAATACATTCACCTTGTTCCCTAGATTGCCTCCAGAGCTTCGCCGGTGAGTTTTCTCGCAGCACGACAACCGTCTCCCAAGGATGTTTTAAATTTGAGTACTTATAACGTGTTGAGGTGACTGGTAACATGCTGCTCGTGCGCCTCAAGTTCACATCCTTATGTATGGCAAAGCATCTCAGAGCAAGATTAACTCTATTATCAACTCCTGCAGCGAGTCTCGAGAAGCTGTTTCCGCGCTCAAGTTAGACTACTTCATACAGTGCATCCGTGCTTCGAAAATCGAGGCTGGGTAGTTCCAGCTAGCGAGATTGTCCAGAATAGTGTACGCACTCATGCAAAGCCACCAAGGGAGTGAGTACTGTCCTAGAGCAGCTCATCAATGTTTTACAAGCCCTTTTAAATGTAAACTCTCTTTTTGCCATGGTAATCGTACAAGAAGTCAAATTTTATTCTGAGACTGTCAATGCTGGTAGTAGTCACCATACAGCTGAAGAGCAAAGCTCACCAAACAAATAGATGCAAATTGACCACAAACCATTGTCCTCACGCCCAATGCTGCCTAATATCTTCCAGATTTTCCTTTGACGGCCGGACCCAATCAAGGCTTGCAGTTTTGGCTTCAACGAACCTGACCTTCGGGATCTTCCATCCGGAAAGGTCTTCCAAACTGGGAAGGAAATCAAGATCCAGTCCATCTGCAAGTGTATATGAGCAAAGCACAAGAAATAGAGGCAATACAACATACGATTCATAGCACGCTTTCTTGCTTCTGCTCGTGCAAGCTTGAGGTCGTCCATCATATTAACTATATCCTCTTCCATATCTGACCACTTCTTTTTGAAGGCTTGAGAGCCCCACTTCTTGGCCTCTCTACCAGCGTGCTTCACATAATGTGGGCGTTGAGAGGGTGGAACGAAGCTAACATCTCGCATTCTCTCGCAGCGTTCAAAGTCTCCAACAACAATCAAAACCTCGGATACTTCGTGGTTCAAAAGAGTACGTATGGTACCTTCTTCGAACATGGAACCTGCGCCAGGGTTTCTCCAAGCAGGGAAGTTAATAGCCATGCACCGAAAAGGAACATAGATGCCACTCGAAGTGCACTCTTTCCGTGCCGGGCTACTATAACAACTACGCCCTGTATCATCGTTCGGGTCTTGACGCCACTCACATTTGCCGCACACCCATTGAATGTTTTCAGGAAGGACGTTGACCTCTTTGGTTTTCGTGAGCCACAGAGTGTCGAGGTCAGCATTTATGTAGTTTCGAATAGTTCCAATCGCCGCGGTGCCATCAAAGAAGTTAACACGATAGCTGCAAAGGAAGTAGTCTAGTTTGAGAGATTGTCCTACTTGACGAGCTTCGGAGCAAGCATTAAAACCAGAGTTGAGCTTGCTGCGGGATGTTTCTTCGCCATTGATCACATGGATCTGAGGTGCACGAAGTGAAAGAACCAAACTCGTCTGGGATATTCAGATTATCAGATAAGCCTCTGCTCCAAGGATGATGTGCATGACGGAGCAAGGAGAATTTATGACAGGCAGCAAGGCATTGTACTAACCTGCGAAGCTCTGGTGGTAACTTTGGGAAGAGGATAAAGGCCCCACCGCAGTTCTGCTGCAGTGTCGAGAGCTCATGCTTGACCGACGTCAGCTCTGTCTCCAACCGGCTCACTCTGGCAAGAAGGTTGGTGAGCAGTTCAGTTGGGATACGGATTTCGGATTGCTCAAGGCCCAGCTTCTGGTCCTTCTCCATTTGAAGCATCGCCGCTGACGAGGTGCTTTTGATGTTGGGGTGCAACTTCTCCACTGCTCACGTCAGTCGCGGCCCATAGTGTTGGCGGGAATTTTGTACTCGAGGAAAAACCTGGACCTGTGGCAGAAACAGTCTTCTTGGCTCCATTCGGCTCTTCGTCATCACCCCCTGATTCAGTCAGACCATATTCGGCTGCATTATCATCTGTGATTTGTTCGCGTTGCTGGCCCTGGAGACTGCCATTCGATGGCGTACCAAGGCGGGCAGCCTGTTTACCGCTCTCTTGGTTGAGTACAGCTTTCTTGTGTTTGTCCTTGCGTCCTTTTGTCGTCGGAAAAAGGTTAAGCTTGCCTCCCTTCTCATAGTGAGTTGTAGTTCTGCGGGTCGGATCTGAAAACCTACCCAACTGTTCCACGAAATTCTTTTGCCGTCTATTCTCTGCGCCTTCATGTATTCCTTGAAGCTCAGTCCAGGAGGAATTTTTGGGTGCTCTTTCTGCGGACCCCATTGCAAGGGCTTTTCACCCTGGTTTTCCATGTCGTGGTACGAGGAAGTGGATCTCGTTGTTGACCGAATATGTCGTTGCTTGGTGGGTAAAAACAATTTGGCTTGATCTCCTAGCGACTTGGTTTGGCAGGCGCACGAGATTGCCCAAGCGAAGAAGCAGTGACTTGCTCCTCGCTGGAAAGGGGAATCACGTGCAAATCTTGTTTAAAGTGCGACTTCCCCTTCTGGACTTCTACCAAACAATTCCGAAGCTGTCGAACCACTTCAACCTGAGCACAACATCTCCAGACGTTCTACTCACATTCGACGAGATGGCTTTAGCCGGACGTCAAAATCGTCAAAAGGAGAACGTTACACAAGTTTCGACGTAGCAATTCCAGTCTCTCCTTGCAGCTGTCAACAAGCTCAATGATTCCGTCTTCAAGCTGGAGCAGAAGAACGAAGCACTCGAAAATGAATTCTCGGCATCCGTTTCAAAGTTGGAGATTGAGAACACGGCACTCAAGGAGACTGTGTCAAAGAATGAGGCTGACAACGAGCGGCTGAAGATCGACCTCATCAATCTACGAAAGACTTGTGGGGGTTTCACCTTCTTTTCAAAGCTCCCAAAGAAGATCCGCATGTAAGTACATTCTCTTACCATTTCTCAAACAGTGGGCCATCCTAATCTTCTGGCTCTAGTCAGATATGGTAATACGCCGCTCGAGCACCTCAAGTTCATGTAATCAGCTAGGACAAGGTATCCCGGAGCAAAATCAACATGATCATGACATCATGTGCAGAAGCACGACGCGTTATTTCAGCGTTGAAGTTAGACTACTTTCTTTTCAGTGCTGAGCCCCCTCGTGGACGTAGCAAGTTGCAAGTCGTTGGATCGGTCCCGAATTATATCAATTTAGATGTCGATACCTTCTGGCTTCCTGGTCCGCTTCAAACCGAGCGCTTTCCCCCGGAGATCCATTGGGTATGTGGAGATTGCGAAAGGAACTCTTACGACGACAGGGTTGGAGATGATTTGTATCGTGGATGTCAAAGGCTGGACTGCGTGTCAAGCGAACGCGCACATTATGGAAGAGGTCCTAAATGTCCTGTCTCTCTGGCAATCAATTTCTCGTATTGAGTTTACCCTTCGAAACTGGACGACGAAGAACAGGGAAGTCTGGGTACCATGAAGTTGCTTGAGAGGTACAAATTGAAAGCTCTTCTATTGATTGTGGGGGAGTTTGAACATCTTGAACAAAAAAGATGTCGTCTTTCGCCACTCTGCTCTCAGACCATACTATGTCAAGAACGGCATGGCAGAATCAGAAAAGAAAAAAGACGGAGCTTCTGAAAAGACTTGGAATCATATGGAATTCGATTTTCGAGTAACAATGCAGAAGTTCAAAGAAGAAGCAAAGAGAAAAAGACAACGACTCCAAGATTCGGTACTTGGTATGCTGATGGACTCTGCAGCAGGGAAGAAAATTATCGCGCACGATGAGGAATGGGATGGATCGGAGGGAATAGACGACTTGGTCAATAAGTTTAAAGAGGCAAATGCGCTGTCCCGGAAAAGATGGTATGATCAGTTGAGTAGTCTCGAAGACTGGGTCATACCAAAGGTTCATTTCTTAGAGGCGAGAGAGAGAACCAGAGGGTACGTGACGCTGCCACTGAAAGCGAGGAAGATATGAAGAAATGCTTTTAGTAGATATGGTTGCTCTGCATAGCTGCAAAATACATTTAGCTCTGCCTAGATCCATCGTCCCACTCCTTCAAGGATATTCTGTAAGCTCCCAACCTGACTTCCTTGTTGCACCGTCCCATTCACCCCTTGCTCCTGCCAATTGAGCTCAAACCCCAAGAATTTTTCATTCAATTCTGTGTAATTATAGCTCGCCAACGGTACGTCCATCAGATAGTCAACAAACGTCTGCCATCTTGGCACATAATACCCACTCAGCAATCCACCCCAGCTCTTGGAAGCATAATCGTTGATCTCTCCATCAGGGCCCCAGAGAGTGATTTGATTCCGAGCATTATATTCATAGAAACTTTCGAGCGTAGTGTTCGTGCTTGCTGCTCGAGCAGCGGAGAGCCATGTCGAGAGGGAGAAGGCAGAATTAGTGAGCAGCACGCTTTCGAGAGTCGTAAGGAGAGAGGTCATGTTCTTGCCTATTGAGGAAATGGTGGTATTTGAAGCATTGGACGAGGTATATGCTGCAATAAGAGAGCGGTATATGCCGTCAAAAGAGTTGCTGAAGACTTGTCGAGTAACATCAACCATGTCATATTGATAAGCTGGATTGTTCCATAGGTCTGGATTCGTTTTCGAGGCGTTGAACATGAGGGTGTAGGCTTCGATCAAGATGTTGGGGGAGTATGTGATCGTTGTTGAATGATGTCCTGTGCGGAACATTCCAGTGATGTTTGGCTCCAGCTCGAAGATCGATTTTGTCACCGCTTGGACAGTGGAGTTGGTGTTATTGTAGACTGTTGTACGCATCATTTCCCATGCTGTGTAAAGATCGTTAGTTACGACACCGTTTCCAGCATATCGGCGAGTGACCCAGTTTGAAAAGTACGTTGCGGTTTCGATGGGAGATTCAGACCATGCTTGATCCAGGAGGAGGTCATACATAATCTCATTCCCCTCTTGGCCTTCCATCGTCAGACCGAACCCAATCAGTGAACTAGAATTGGCAAGTGCCTCAATTGGATTGATAGTAACGTTCATGATCTGTCCATAAAGTCCAAGATTCCCACCAAAGTCATGTAGCTGACACCACAGCCACGGTTTCCCGAAATAAGAATTCGTTCTCTGCCATTGAGGCGCAGTCTCGGAAAAGAGGTCGATGACTATCATATCGCTGTCATTTTCGACTCCACCAAGATATGCTTCGATACGGTCATTCGTCCAGAAACTTGAGAGGGAGAAGAAGAGCCAGCCTTGCATCATCCAGATTGCCTCTGGATCTGCAGCTTTGAGGCTCTGCCATGTGTTGTAAGATACGTTCCTAAGATAGTCCAGATCGCCTGAGTAAGGATTGTTCTCATTGTACTGGTCGAGAGTGTAGATATGGGTTATATTTCCGAGAGATTCGGCTTGCTTAGAGATAAAGCTCTTTTGAAGGACTGCAAATGTTGGGTCGACGGGCTCCAGGAAAGTCACGTTTGTATATTCGACCGGGAACCCACTCCAGTCCGAGCCATTCACAATCGTGGCGTTCGGCAACACTCTTGAAATAGTTCGAGGAACGAAGCCAGTGAAGCATGGGAGTACAGGTGTCATCCCGAGCTCCACCATCCGTTTCGTGACGTTTTTCTGCAACTCAAATTGGTTGTCAATCCATTCGATCGGTAGTTGTCCTCCCCATGATCCCTGAATATTGCCAAATCTGTTCCAGGCCTGGAACGCAGGGCCACTGAAAAAAGGTATGATTTCATCGTCTGTCATTCCAATTTCTTGGAAGACGTCGAGGAGGACCTTTTCTTGTCCCACCCATGCGAGAGGCAAGTTTACTCCACGGAGAGCAAGCCAATCGAGCTCCAACTCCCAGTCCTCCCATTTCCAGAAGGCAGCAGTGTACGAGAAAGTGACTGCCACCAGTAAGTCACCGAAAGTCAAGAGAGGATGGTCAGATTCACCTGTATTGAAATGATACCTCCAAGGCACGATGCTAGATCCTGTGATAGGAGAGTTCAAAGTCGGTAAAGTAGAAGGGCCAACATCCAGTTGACTTCCAATGTACCAGAAAATGTCGACATGAACAACATCTGTCAAGTATCGGTGAAGGCTGCCGTCATTATTTAGCTTCGTTAAATCTTTGAGCAACAGGAAACTCACCCGCTGGAAAGTGCACTTAACGAGTTTCCTGCAACGAGAATCTTTCCATCGGCTGTTGAAGAGACAATATAGTTGTCATTACTGGGCTCGGTAATATTTCCTGTGCCGTTCGTAACGAGCTGAAACTCAAAATCATTAACATGGTCGGGCAGTCGTCTCTGAACCAGATCCAGGATGCCTTGAGTTGACTGCGCGGACGCTCCAAGAATGAGACATGTTGTCCATATCCAAAGACTTGACAGCAACATACTCAGTTCATGGAAGCCTCCAAAGATTGACTGCATTAATAGCCAGTACCGAAGCTTGTTTATTATCAAGGACATCACGGGTATAAATTGGAGAACTCCTCGGGCTTATGACGTGGAGTTGGGCCATCGTTGGTCCATTGGCTATCCACATGCAACGTTGCGGCTTTAGAAAGAAAGCATGCTTACGGGTCGCTGCAAACTAGGTTCTGCTGTGTGGATCTACGCTGCAGGTAGTGCCGGTTTTGGCCCCTGAAGAAGTTTGGTGTGGTCAAATTGGCAACGAATTAAACGGAAAGCCAGAGAACTTAATTCAATGCCCTTGCTCATATTGTTTTAAGTCCAAGGATAATCGTAGAGGATAGACCATACAAAATACTCTTCCATAGGTTGAATGGGGAGGGGAGCGAGTACGTCACTGTTAGCGGGGTTGTTTCAGGCTTCTCAACCCCTCACTTGATCACGTGGAGTAACCAATCGAGACAGCAGGGAGGCCTCTACACACTTAGTCTTATGGATGAACGCAATGCATAAAAGTCTGTAGAGCAAGATGAGCTCAAACGAAGTCTGCCAAAAACCAAAAACTCCCGAAAGAACCAAAAGGAGCCTATTCTGAAGCCGTCCAACGAGTTTGCCTCCTGCCACCGACGCACCATTGGTCCCCAATGTATCCAGAAAACCGTTCACACAAAATTAGGCCTTGCTGGAATCGACCTTCCTCTCCTGGCAGTATTTCTCAACTTCCTTTCTCAGAGTCTCTTGCTGCACATACAACAAATCCATAACCTCCTCACAAGACTTACCAAGTCTCTTTCCGCTGCCCTCCCAAACATCAACCATCGCCTGCATAACCGCCTGCAACTGGTTCGGCAGCCAAGTCACAATCGGACTTCCTCCGGTAGCAGTAGGGTGGCTCGTCTTCTTCAAGATATACTCGCGGGTAAAGCACCAATGTCTCCAGCGGAAGTCACGGACTTGGTTCAGTGCGAGGAGGTACAGTGCCGCTGAGGAAGGATCTTGCAAAGCGTAGGATTTCAGAGAAAGCTGGGTCGAGCGTGCTTTCACGTATTCGAGGAACTCGCGGTGATTTCCTGGGCGGTACGAGCGGAAATCTTGGAGGATGGTCGTCAAAGGTGTATCTGGCATGGTGATCTGAAGGAGGTTGTCGCAAAGAGGGATCTACTGGAGGTCAGCGTGTCACAATTGGAATAGGGTCTGGGTCTTACCATGCTATCATTTGCTCCTGATTCGCCACGGAAGGACATCGGCTCATCCGAGACACCCTCATAGACGACGCCGTGGGGGAACATAGATTGGCTTGTAATGCCGAAGATGAATGTTCTGAACGAAGTATAATCTCCTGGCTTAGACTTGCCCCACATATCTATCACGGGTCAGTTTCAGGCGTCAGGAAGGGAAATGGGCGGCTTTATTGGATGTACTCACTCTCCATGACTTTGTTTACTTTCGTCATACTGATGACGACCTTTTCCATACCGGTGTTAAAAGCTTCTCGGTCATTGTGCTCGCAAGCTTCGAGAGCAGAGACGACTCCATCGACCAAGGGACCGGAATTTTGAACCATGTCAACATGAACCAGGACGAATCCTGCTTCCGATGATTTTGGATCAAGTCCATGCTCGAAAGCTCGAATGAGTCGAAGGTTGTCGTACTCGAGACCTCGCTTTGGGTCTTGGAGGCGATAGTTGAAGAGTGCATACGAGCCAGCATATTCCATAAAGGGCTTAAAGCCAGCCCTAGTATTTATCAGTGACGTTCTTGTACGACTTGGGTGGTACTCACAGAGCAGCACAGCGAGATATTGGGAGAGAGATGACGGCAGGAAGGGTTTGACGACCGAGGCCATAAGGTTCACCTTTCATGAACCGCTCATGGCATGGTTCTAAAAGATATGCCGAAGCGAGGAAGGAATAGTCACGGTACAAAGCGTTCATCAAAGGGAGATTGTCTTGGTACTTGTCGATAGCGCTGGTGAGGTCAGGCAACTCTTTGAGAACAGTTTCTCCAAGTGTAGCGGTAGCAAGAAGGCCTGGAGTGCCGCTCAATGTCTTGATGGGCATGCGGGCGAGGATTGATTCGAGAACGTCGAACTCTGCTGGGAGAGCGATGATAGGCTCTTGTCTTGGAAGGAAACCTCGAGTCGTTGATACCATGAAGGCTGGCAGGGTGTTGTCATTTGGTTTCGTGTCCGTAAGGACATTAAAGTGAAGAGAAGGGGTAATAGATCCCATCTTGAAAAAGAGCGCAAAGATGGCAAAGTTGTTGGGAAAATTTGGGGATTGAGGGCAAGGCTTGAGGTGATGTAATGAGGACAAAGAATTTTGAAGAAATGTGCGAAATTTCGAGCTTTTATCTTGTTGTGTGCGTGGCCGGAATCAGATTCCGGCCTTTCGAGCTTATCATAACTGGAAAGTATCGTAGGTCCCACATGTCGTATTCATTGATAAAAGAAATGCCTGGAAGTGGTCTCACCCCTCTTCAGTAGCTTTTAGGGTCAAGGTCATACAGCAACATCACCTCGAGAAACGCAAACAAAGGAGAACAAAGGGGGACAAATCACGTGCATATCCTCAATTTATGACTTTAGGTACACAATGCTCGAGCGATTTGGATGCCATCTGCATGATTTCGTGGATCAAATGGAATTAAATTCAACAGAACTCATTCTGTCAGCTTCTCAGCCATGGAAAGTGCTCATCATTTCGAAGCCTCGTGAGCAGATGATGCTATTCAAACATTAGCAAAGGTGGTCCGAAAATATCCGCAACGCTTTCATTGGCCGGTTGGCCGGAATTGTGCGCGGTGGGGTCAACATACCGAATTCCACTTACGAGATAAGAACAAGGCCCGACTTCGGTCCATCGACTTGTGATGCAAGAGTCGGTGAGAGTTGGATTTGCAGGGGTTGTCCTTGCAGAAGGTTGAGCTCATGAGCGTGGTTTGAAACCTTGCTCACAGACTATCTGAGCTGATAAAGGTACCAATTCCAACAAGACCATTTCAGAACGCTTTAGTTCGATAGACCTGTGCTCTGGAAAGATCTTTTATCCTCTGAGACGAAGACTGACAAATATTAGGATATTCTGGGACTTCTAAGCTCGAATTTTCATCATTGTCCTCAACTTCCTCAAGCTCGTTCCGGACCTTGAGGTCAACCCGAACGCAAGCAGGATGACATATATATGTTGGCATTGCTCTCCGAATTACGATGTATTCGCAAGAAAGAGTTGAAAGCATGCTATTTCAAGTGGCTGAAGATGCTGAGGTTGACGATTCCATCGACTCGCGGAGCTGTGTCAGCCGTGCTCACTCGAGAAACGGCGAACATCTGGACGTGATATCGACTTGATACCACTTATCTCGAGCCAGATCAGATGATCAAAGAGTACCCTGGTAAGCGTGTTGCATAGTCAGAGCAGTTCAGCTTGAATTGCGTCGAGTGAGAGTAAAGGTAGACGCTGAACGCCACTTGCAGGTCTGGGAGATCACGAGCACGTGACGGCCCTGCGGCACAACTTTGAACCGAACTCATCAACTCATCACCTTCGAATTATCGCAGCGTCATCGACTCTAGCTAGGTATAAGAAAGAAGTAATATGTCCGCTCTCAGAGTCACTTCTCAGCAAAGCCGGCCTCTATTCTAGCCGACCATTACACTTGACTCTTCAATCCAAAGCAAGAGCAATTCTAAAGGACACATATTTGTACTCGTAGGCCAGGAAACTAGTTGCTGCCTAGGTACATCTATATAAAATGTACCAATGAGATACTGGAAAGTGAACAGCTCTTCGATCCATTTCTTTTGCTAGACGAAAGGCTCTGTGGAAGCAAATCCAATGACCTCAATCCCGAAGATCGCCATCATCGGTGCTGGTCCTGCAGGACTCACACTCGCACGTCTGCTCAAAGTGTCAGCCAAGATTGACGCAATTATCTATGAGCGCGACCCCTCCCCAACTGCTCGCAGTGAGCAGGGCGGCACTCTCGACCTACACACTGACACCGGCCTCGCCGCGCTTCGCAAATGCGAACTATGGGATTCCTTTCTCAGATACGCCCGCTATGACGGCGATGAGAAGACTATGGCCGATAAGAATGGGACGGTGTTCGTCCATATGCCAAGCGGGAATGATCGTCCGGAGATCGATCGGTACAGGTTAAGGGAGATTCTGCTCGAGAGTGTACCAGAGAAATGTGTACAATGGGGACGGCATCTAAGGGAGGTTACGGAGGATGGGAGGTTGGTGTTTGAAGGGACTGCTCAGAAAGAAGGCCCGTTTGACCTGATTGTTGGAGCAGATGGTGCGTGGAGTAAGGTTCGGGGAAGGTTACACGGGTTGAAGCCGGCTTACGCTGGAGTGAGCGGGTATGAGATGGAGATATCGGAGCCTGCCAAGACCTGCCCACATGTTGACAAGATGGTCGGGAGCGGGGCATATATGTCAGCATCAGACTCCAAACTTCTGAATGCACAGCGGATTGGGGGTGGAATCCTCAAGGTACGTAGTTGGTATTTATGTCCGGAGAACGAAGCGAAGGAGACCTTGGAGAAGTATGGCAAGAAAGAAACCTTTGAGAAGATTTTGGCACGGTATGAGGGCTGGGCGCCGGAGGTACTTGAGCTTCTCAAGCAAGCAGACCTCAATTCGCTGAGGCATTGGACTCTCTACGAGCTGCCGGTTGGCAGTAGATGGCAGCATCAGAAAGGCTACACGCTGATCGGCGATGCTGCAAGTCTTGCAACCCCATTCTCTGGTGAAGGAGTCAACAAAGCGATGCAAGATTCCATGGAATTGGCAGATCTGATTCAGAAGAGTCAGGACTCAGACTCTCTCTCATTGGACGAGGCCGTCCTAAAGTATGAAGAGCAGATGTTCCCCAGAGCCAAAAAGCTACAGGCTGTAACTATGGCGAGCAAAGAGATTCTGTTCGGGCCGGATACACCAACTGCACTTATACCACGTATGCTAGCTTTGATGGTAAGCGACAATCCGTCGTTCTTCATACGATTACTTGGAACGGCGCCTGTCCGTGCAGTTTTCTACAGCGTCTTCTGGATACGAAAGCAGATTGGTTGGGCTGTGCGTAGGCTGTGGAGAAGAACATGAGGCTGTTATCTCGGGACTGGCTAGCACCAGGGGTTGTTGGAACTCGTGGCACAACACCGAATTTGAATGTACCACAATCTAAGTAGAGGTTCAGAAATTGAAGACCCCCTCTCATATTGAATGTCCCTTCAATTGAGGAACATTCCGATAAGCGAGTCTCTTTCTTTTCTAAGTGTTCCTCGAGGAATGATGCATTATAGACTATGAATTTTGGCAGCCACTGGTATACTATTTTGGTGTTATGTATCAATAGAATTTGCCACTCCATTCTTAGCTGGACAATGAAGAGCTGAGTGTCGACTTTCGAACCATGTCTGTAAGTACGAGTACGAGCACGTGATCGCTAAATTCACGTCTGCCTTCCATCAACCTCAGCTGTAGCCTCAACGATCTCTTTGAAAGATCTGTCGTATCCGTATGAGATCCAGCTGAAGTTTGCCTACGAACACGTCTCTGAGGATACAGGGGACTCAGAATCCCAATCTCTTGGGCTCAGTGGCTCGCGAAAACTTGTGCATCTGCAAGCTTGCATCCAATTGTTCAGCTGCTGGTGCCTACTGCTTACTGTCCTCCACCTTTCCGGTTACTGAACAATATATCAACATGCGTCACTCTACCGGATTAGATTGCTTGCGAAGACCGTGATTGAGACGCTAGCAAGATGTATCAACAAACTTTCGCGCTCCTCGGCGCCATTCTTACCGCGGTTGTCGTCATCAAGGTTGTAGGTTTCTGGTCCTCTCTGAACCAAGCTCGCCGATTTGCAGCAGCTTCACCAATTTCATACGTTACCGTCTACTGGTATCGAGAGTCTGGGTTGTTTTGGCTGCTATCTCCATGGTTCGCTCCGTTTCTCGAAAAGCTTCCTTTCAGATTAGGACATTGGGTCCATTACAAGAAGAGAGACTTCTCATGGGCACACAAAGGCAAACTTCCTCGAGAGGAACTTAGATCTGAAGTTTTTTGGACCGCAGCGGTTGATGGATGCCTTCTACATGTGTCTGACCCAGATGTTGTTTCAGAGATTGTTCATAGATGGAAGGACTTCCCGAAAGCAGAAAGATATTACTGGGATCTAATGTGGTTTGGTGATAATGTAATTACGACAGAAGGAGCAGATTGGCAAAGGCATCGCAAAGTTACTGGTCCTTCGTTCAATGAACGAAATAGCGGGTACGCTCATTCTCCCTAGAAATTGATGGACATTGAATCGCTAAACAGTATCAGTCTCGTGTTTGACGAGAGCTTGATCCAAGCTAAAGCCATGTTGGCTTCCTTCACACATGAAGCTGATGGCAATGCTTCACGTCCCGGGAGAGAACCCGTTATCGAGGACCTGATATTTTGGCTCAAAGCTATAGCTCTCAACGTTCTATCTGGCGCCGCTTTCAATCTTCACATCCCATGGCCGACAAATTCCGTTGTTGGATTCGATATTCATCAGGATCTAGTAGAATCAGACGATGAATCGGATTCAGAATTTCCAGAAGAGTCCAAGGCTCATCTGATGTCATGGCAGCATTGCATGAACCAAATCATGGAGAACTTCTACTTCCTGATTGGACTCTCCGACTGGATATTGGAACACTCTCCATGGAAATTCATGAGGACCTTACCAGCTGCTTATTCTGAGTTCATGGAATACATCCAAGAAATGATCGAGGACGCCTTGCGCGTTGAGTTCCCCACGGATGGCTCTGGAAAGAGTGATGGCGACAGCTCGGACGGTGAGAAAAATGCGGTTCATACTCCACAAGGAAGTTCAAGCTCCGCCTCCAGCAAAGAATCTTCTCTCAGGAGAAACGACCTGCTCAGTACTATACTAAGAGCCAACAAAAAGCAGCAGTATGTTGATATCCTCAATGCTCTGTAGACACATGGAAATGCTAACTGATATTCTAGGCTAAGTGACTTAGAAATTATTGGCAACATCTGCATTCTGCTCATCGCAGGTCACGAAACATCTGCTTCCGTCTTAGAAACAGCTCTCATCTTACTTGCGACGGAACCGGAATTCCAGCAAAGTATTCAAGATGAACTTGACGAAATATGGGCTGCCAAGAAGCCAGAGCAAGACTTGACTTATGAGGATTACCCAAAGATGAGGAAAATTATGGCATTAATGGTAAGCACCCGTCCTTTTCAGATATCCCACTTATCTCTCTCATCCAACAATCCCCTCTCCCTCAAAAACAAGCAGCTAAGCACCTCCAGCTCGAAACCCTCCGCCTCTACCCTCCAATAATAAACCTCTTCAAATCCACCGCCGAACACCCTCAAACCCTAACCTACCGTTCCCAACCTCTCCCCCTACCACCCGACACAACAATCTTCCTAGAAGCCGTCTCCCTGCACCGGAACCCCAAATACTGGTCCCCATCCCCTGACACCTTCCTGCCCTCCCGGTGGCTCAAAGACCCCACTTATACCCCAGCACCCAACACGCTTCCCGAATCACCTGCACACGCTAACCTGCTTTGCCCGCAGAAGGGCAGTTATATCCCGTTTGGCGTCGGGATGAGGAGTTGTCTGGGCAAGAAATTCGCGCAAGTGGAGTTTTGCACGATTGTTGCTGTGTTGTTGAAGGAGTGCTCGATTGAGCTTGTGGCGGACGAGAAGGGGAAAGGGAGGGAGTGGGAGGAGAAGAGGAGAGAAGCGTTGGAGTGTTTGGATCGACGAAGGACGATTCTTGCGCTTAGGATGTTGGGGAAGGTTAAGGTGCGGTTTGTGAGGAGGGGTGCGGAGAGCTTTCCTCCGCGGAAAGAAAAGAAGAGTGTTTGAGTAGTTATAAGAGGTTCCGGGAGATTTAGAGGTGGGGCGAGTGTTGTATTAGGATTAAGTTTATAGAGTGACTGAGGAAGTGTATGTCCCCATACGCCGCCAATGCCCATTCCCGCCATGCATGTAAAAATCTCGCATCTTCAGAGCCATTGCTCTCGTTGCTCTCACAGTCTCACTTCAAGAGCCGGTTCACAATTGAGTACGGAATCACCTTCGACTGGAATAGCCCACATGCAGCCATATCCCCAATCACGATAGGTGCCGTCAACCAACCCCAGAACCACCAGAAGGCAATCGTAACTGCTTGCTTCACGCCCGGTCCAACCTTCCCTTTCACCATGAGCATGGTAATCATTTCCTGCGCCGCAACGCCTATAGATTGCACTGCGAACCCAGCGAATAGCCACAGAGGAGCAGTTTCTCTGAGTTCAGCGTAAGAGCCAGCGGCATGCATAAAGCCCGAAAGTGCGAAGACGAATGTCATCGCCAGGAGGCCACGGAAGCCGTGAGCGCTTTGCTTGTCGTTTGTGGAAGAGGAAAAAAGTTTTCTGGTTATGGTAAGGAATTGGAAGCGGAAGAGATCGTGCCAGAAGTTACCCCAAAAGCCTGGATTTTCTGTTAGAATTTGTCATAAATGGAAAGGCTGGGGGTTCTTACCTGGCAACCCTCGATGAAACAGATCATCGAATGTCCCCCAGAGTGGAGGATGCTGCCAGGGCTCGCCGAGAGTGCCAAGATATCTTGGTCCCAGCCCAACACACGCAAGGGCGAGGGCTACATGAGCGACATCCATCACGATGTATGTAGCCAAAGTACCTAGGAAAATACGGTATGGCCGGACCAGTATATCGTAGTTTCCAGCTGGGTGACCGAACAAAAGTTTCTCATTCGAATCCAAATCCCGATTGAACCAAGGATCCCGATCCAGAAAGTAAATGCATAAGTCAAGCAGAACGTAATCCATCGCGAAGTACCAACTCTGCTGTAGCAAGAACGAAGACCTCGTCTGAATCGGTCCTCCATCCCGTTTGACGTTAATTCCAGCTTCATCATAAACCCTCTTCACCGCGTCCGGAATCAAATGCTGTCGTCTCTGATAACTCCATCCTAAGCCCCTCCAATTCATCATCAGATCGAGCGCCCACCAACATCGTTTTGACAGCTGCTCAGGAAACGCTTCCCACTCATACTCGACCCCACCATGATTTCCATGCTCGTCACGTTTCCTCCGAATTCTCCGGAAGTCCCGGGCTGGGTTGTACAGCAGCAAAAGCACAGCGGCAACGATCAGCACCCAACATGGCGCAAAGCCGAAGAGATATGATGTTGCTGCATTATCGACATCATGTGGTTGCAGCGCCCACACCACCGAGCCGCCTACTGCCGCGAAAGTGAGAAGCCGAGTTGCATACGATGAATAAAAGACTTTAGGAACAATAAGGGCGGTGAAGAGGATGGCTGGGCCCCAGATGGTGCGTTTGAGGAGGGGGCCAAGTTCGATGTCCATTGTGTTGACAGTGGCCGGAGCAGGCTCCGAAGCTTGATCTTCAAATCATGAAAGTGATAGAGATGAGGAACGTCAGAAGAAGAGAGAATCGATTTTAGAGGTCGGGATAAGATCGGGTAAAGCCGAGTGGCTGTCCGATCGACTGGCTGTCAGCCCCCGAAGGCTGACAAGGTGAGGTGCAGACAAGATGTGGGATGTCGTGGTCTCAAATGGTGCTGACGAGCGCAATCAAGCCACCCATTCGGCGTTTGCTGGGTCGCCGCAAATGTCCCACTCGTTTAGCGACGGCCTGAGAAGGAGATCTGCCAATTGCAGGGAACGTATGTTCCCGTTGATCTGGTTGTACCGCATGTGACTAGATCACGAGATAGTTGCCTATTCTATCTTAAGTTTGCTTGGAGTGTGTGTGTAACACACTTCAGTAAGGCTGCCGACGCAAATTTACTGATACACCAACTTCACTCCTGTTACCTGTTAAAGCACACCGAGTTGGCTGCGTAGAGAGGTTCAATGATTAACATTCATCCGAACGTCTACTATTCGTCAATTTGTTGTGGGTTGGCCGTTCTTGCAGGAGAGCGCAACGAGAAGGGAAGGGGCTGCCGAGCAGCGTAAATTTGCAGAGGATGTAAACGTACAGCGACCAATTTATTCGACCGAGTAGAGATGCTACCCTCCAATGCGCCGCGCAAACGCCAGAAACAAGAACCACCGCGACCCGGCTTCCATGCCGTCTCAATACAGTCTTCTCTGGTGATGGACACTCCTTGACCTCGACCTCGATGCTATTAGAGCCTGTTGCCTCCATCTCAAGCTCACACAAGTCGGGCACAGATGTCGTCCACGAACTGGAACAATTGCGATCATGATCCCGGGGCATCCTCTCAAGTTCCTTGCTCTGTACACACAGGGTTGGAAGACTTCCGAGACAGGATGCCCATGTCTTTGACAGCCTGGGCAGGACTTAACATGCCGTACCGTGCGACACCTGTTAAGATGAGCAGTCAGCGACATGCCATATCAATTAGAGAGCATCGACAAGAGCACCTCCCGGACTTGGGGACTTGGAAAGAGGTAATGGCTTGACGTTCATCGTGCAAGAGCAATGGAGATCCATCGCTACATGCCAGATAGCCCTAGCTCTTTCCGTATATCCCAATCGTTCCGGATCGAGCTCTCCAGACTCTCTTCCCAAGCTCTTCAAAAGGAGAATATGCAGTCTTGGCGTGTTACATTGTTTGCGGCAATGCCGAAGATCACACCATAGGCAAGTCGTTCCCCCTCTTCAATTCTTTAGATGACAAAGAATCTTAAATCGGCTTCGAAGCAGCGTCCCAATCTCTTGCGATGGAGCGCACAATTATGAAGGTTCCGTTGTAACAAGCTGAGGTATTGAGCACCGAGGGCTGCTGAGCGCTGGCAAAGTTTGGTGCCCAAAATGTATAAATGAAAAAGAAAGTTTGTCTTTCAGGGAGCGCGGGCCTTATCTACATCTGAGCCTTGGGGGCGAGTCTGAGAATCCCACCCCACCCTTACTCCGCAATGCGGAGACTGGATAATTTGGCGACTCCTGCCTGGTGTCGAGCAGCAGGGCTGCAGTAGCAGCAGCCTACTGACGCTAGGCGCCGATTGAAGCTGACGCAAAAAAAGGAACGGCGAGCAGAGATTATCCGGCATTTCAGTGTGTTCCGCTCCAGTTCGCAGTCGAGACATTCTTGGAGACTCGATCGAGAGAACGAGATTCGGAGGCCGGATCGATCTCCGACTCGAGAAGCAAACCGCATTCTTTCGGCACGATAACTTCATCGTGAAGACAGTTCCAGAAGCAGGACAATTATTGTAAGGAGAAGTTTGAAAACGAGAGACGAAAGTCAGACAAAAGGAAGTGAAAAGTACAAGTGAGGAAAAGGTCCATACCGAGCTTATTTAACCACGCTAGCTGGGGCTTCCGCCTTGAAACGGGGTCCTCCAAATCCCCTGACGATCTCCCACCTCCGTCAAATATTTTCTTTGCTGAGCTGTCCTTCTCATGAAATCACCGAGCCTTCTGCCTGGCAGCCTCGTATCGAGAGCTCAAGTGAAAGGGGTCAGCACTCAGCGAGTTGCAGGCACAAGGGTCATCGCTCGACCAAACCAGGAGTGTCCTCCGTGTCCGACATCCTGCAGTGAGCCCCTCCATGACGGCAGGCTTCAGCCTCTTCAATGATTCGCGGGCCAGGCCTTCTGAGACCATGACAGGTGGAGAGACCTTACCACCCACGCTCGTTAGAGCTGTGGCTGCAGCTTTGCTCAGCTTATCGTGGGTTCAAAGGGTTCTCAACGTGGTGCTTCCTCAAGCCACAATGCGCAGCGCATTTGTCTGCTGCCGTGCGAACAGTCATGTGGGTGTGCACGCTTTATTCAGCTTTTCCTTTCCTTCCGTTCCGTCTCTTCTTCACAATGTCTCTTCCTTAAACAATGTTTTAGATTGACGAGGTGTGGTGTTTTTGAGGCTTTAAATGTCCGGAGAATAGTTCCACTCCATCAGCAACAACCCGTCAGATCCAACACTTGGAAATGTCTTCAGTTCGCATACTCGTCCCGGCAGCCTTCTGGTTGTTAACAGCGGTGACCGCGCAATATGGGGCGATGGAACTTCCAGCCGGACTTAGTCCGCGATACTATCTAGGAGGAGCGCAGCTTCTGGAACGACAGATTAGTGGTGTTGGTGGTTGTGGTGTGAATCAGCATCCATGTGATTACTCTTTCTCTCCGATCTTCATCTCCCAATACCCTTACTGACCAGTACTAGGCTGGGACGTCGGATCTTCTCTCTGCTGTGACAATTCGGAGTACTGCATCGTTGGCCTCAATAATGCACCATCTTGCTGTGCAATCGGGTCGGACTGCACCAGCGATACGCCATGCGACTCTCTAGAGTACTTCTGCTCGGGCACATCAACCTTGACCATTGGCACGGCTCAAGCGACCGGATCTTGTTGCGCTCGAAGCTGTCCAAGTACCAGCGCCTATAAATGCGCTGCCACATATGGGGGAAATTGCTGCTCGTACGATGCTCAATGCGGAACTAGCACATGTATTCCTCTCTCAACGTCAACAACAAGTGCTCTTGTCACCGAGCTTGCACCCGGATGTACCACAAACCAAATTGCATGTCCGAGTGCAATGGGTGGAGGATGCTGTGACAATGGATTAACTTGTACGGTTTTGAGCAATACCAATTATTGCGCTGCTGGAACTGGCACTGCAGTAAGAACGGGCACGAACGGCATTCTTGAAACCTCGGCGCCACAAAGTTCAGGGTTATCAACTGGCGCAAAAGCGGGAATTGGAGCTGGTCTCGGGGTTGCCGCTTGCATGGGCATTGGGATCCTGCTATGGTTCATTGTGCTTCATCGAAGGGAGGCAAGGCTGAGCCAAAAGGCAGACTCCAACCCAGGTCCCGACCCCGCAATGTCTCAAGTTTCTGGATCTGCAGCGCCAAAAGCAGCAAGTCAGCAGGCTGGGGATTACTTCGGACCTTCAGCAGTCGCTGGACCTTATACCACCGATCCTACTTCTCCAGTGACAAGCCCAGGAAGTGGAAGAGGTGTGCCACTGAGCCCACAAGGTCCAGGAGATATTCAAGTCCCCGTTGAAATCGATTCCAGAGGTCACTCAACCGCAACGTCGCCAGGCAATTTGGAGTATTTGAAAGCCCCAGAGCAGACACAAGCCTATGAGCTGCCCTGAGGACCTATTCTCATCTAATCTGACAGTAATCTCCCATGATTTCTGGAGGCGATATAAAAGGCGACGCCCCATCTTTTTACGACGAATTACTCGAACAAAGATGTTTTCCCGCTCCTTTATGCAAATGCAGCCAACGCCTGCGCAGACCATAACGCCATCAATGCGACTAACACAAGGAAATATTCAAGACAAGACTCCTCCAAATGGCGTGCTCTCCTTCAGATCCTCGACCAAATCGTTCACGTTGTTCAGGTATCGCGCCAACAGGTTCTGCTTCTCTTCCGTGGTTCTCGTGGCATCACTCTCACTATCGGCACGCTTTCTACCAGCACCAGTATCGGTACGGTTGTTGAACGCTCCAGCGAGCTTACTAGGACTACGTTGCAGCATGGCGGGGACGGAGACGGTGCTGTTTGCAGAGGGGATGGAGGGCGTTTCGGGCATGAGGTAGAAGTACAGGAACTCGACGAGCTTAAGCTTCACCTCTCTGCTTGTTTCGCGGGACTTGAACAGGCAAGTAATTGTCAAGAGACCATCTAGGTTTTCGAAGGTACGGGTGTTCTGCGGGGTTTCGATGAGGGCGCATACGAGGGTTATGATGGTAGCGGATTGGATCGCAGGGCAGTTGACTGGTTCGAGGAGGTCGAGTAGGTGCTGAATTACAAAATCAGATTAGTACCAAAATGGGCATGTAATGAGGGATACAAACATTCATATATAGCTCTCGGGAGAACAAGCTCCTAGAAGGAGGATGCAGCAGCAAAATCCCCTGAATCAAGTCCAGCGTCTGGATAATCAACAGATCGTTCTGCCCATCGTTCGTCTTGCCCAGCAGCCGATCCAAGCAATTGACCAAGCGCATCGCAACATTCCACTCGAACCCATCCTGTAGCTTAAAGAACTCTCTGAATGCTGGGTCGCCGCCCAGCTCGTTCAGCGCTTTGCGCGGCGGTGGTTCCTTGCCTGGGTCGATGACCGATCGTCGCTTCTCTGCGGCAGTCTTGGGCGAGTTACTCGAGCTCAGGCAGATTTGCGCGAGCAGACCTTCGACTTGGCGCAAGCCTTTGCGGATCTTAGTTTGGTCGTAGGAGGAGAGGTTGTCGAAGGAGAGGGAGAGGAGGGCTTCCATGTTTGCGGTTGATGTTATTTACGGTTGAGGATTCGGGATTTCGGTTTTTGAAGAAAAATGGGGTTCACTAGGGTATGATTTGATGATGCGCTGAAATGCAAGGACGCCGAGGATGTGTTAATACAGAAGGTTGAAGTGAAGAGAAGGGAGTGTGTGTGTGTGTGTTTTGTTTGGAGCCGGAGCTTGGGTCTCAAGGTGCCTCTCCTTTCCTCAATTAAGTTTGTCTCGCTGTTAGCCGTTCACGGGGCAACCAAACTGAGCCGAGGAGCCTGAGAGAAGGGTGCACACCGCAATCTGGCAGAATCTGGCTTTTTGGGAATAGCGTCTTCTGATTGGGAAGCACGAAATGCATGACGTCTCAAGGCTGTGGCTGCTGCGTTACGAGAGGAAAATATGAAACTTCTATTGCAGCTCAGAATCAATAGAGAAGCTTAAGAGGTCTCGATATTCGTTCATGCAGCGCTGGAAACCGATCGATTAGGACTGGTCAGCTGGGAACAGCGGACGGCTGTAGCATGTGAACGGGCTGCAATGACAGGCTGCGCCGGCGCCTCCAGCAAACGAGTAGGCACCGGTTCCCTGGTGACGTTGTGACGATGAGAAGACAACCCATATTACGGAGGCTGCCTTCTCTTAAAGTAGCATCCACACTTCATAAGCCGTTTGCATCTCTGCAGCATTCATCCCATTCGCAACTGACACGGGAGCCTATTCTCCACCCCGCCTGCAGCGATAGCCTTGCGGGTTCTCGGCGTCCAAAAAAACACTCAAATCGAAGAGCTCCACGTCGAAAGCGGAGAACTGCAAGACCTTCGAATGTACCAGAGCAACATCTCTCGCCCAGGCCCGTCTGCGATGGTGTCCGAAAGCTCTCAACTCCGCTCTCCCAACGCCATCCCTCCCCGCACTTCCTCCACAAACCAGAATGGATTGAACCACATCATCTCGAAATCAGCTGCTACTGCTCTGCATCCGGTGCCCGAAGGCGATTGGATCAGCCAGAGAAAACCCTCTATCCCGCTCTCCTCGAATCCTACAATCCTGCCTGGCCCTTCTGCAGAGCCGACAAAGTACCACAAGGGCGACATGGCGTTTCATGGCAAGGGAAGCTGGTCGCCGGAGAAGGAGAAGATCTTGGTGGGGCCGTACGAATATCTATTTGCGCAGCCGGGGAAGGACATCAGGTCGCAATTGATTGCGGCGTTTAACGAGTGGCTGGAAGTTCCAACGGAGAGTTTGGAAGTCATTACGAAGGTTGTGGGAATGCTACATACGGCTTCGCTACTAGTGGATGACGTTGAGGATTCGTCGTTGCTGAGAAGAGGACTGCCTGTTGCTCATAGCATATTCGGGACGGCCCAGACGATCAATTCGGCGAATTATGTCTACTTCATCGCGTTACAGGAGCTGCAGAAGCTGAAGAACCCAAAGGCGATCAATATATTCACGGAGGAGCTATTGAATCTACACCGGGGTCAGGGAATGGACTTGTTCTGGAGAGACACCCTAACGTGCCCAACGGAAGACGATTATCTGGAGATGGTGGGAAATAAGACGGGAGGACTATTCAGATTAGCTGTCAAGCTCATGCAAGCCGAGAGCAAGAACCTGAAGTAAGTCTTTCTATCACCACCTTTAGAACTTACTAACAACCAACAGAGACTGCGTCCCCCTCGTCAACCTCATGGGCATAATCTTCCAAATCCGCGATGACTACCAAAACCTCTCCTCGCCCGAATACTCGCACAACAAAGGCCTCTGCGAAGATCTCACTGAAGGCAAATTCTCCTTCCCCATCATCCATAGTATCCGCGCAAAGCCCGAGAACATGCAACTCATCAACATCCTTAAGCAGAAGCCGGAAGATGAGCAAGTGAAGCGGTATGCGGTGTCGTATATGGAGAAGACGGGCAGCTTTGAATACTGCAGGAAGGTGTTGGCGACGTTGACGGAAAGGGCGAGGTTGTTGGTGGAGGAGTTGGATGATGGGCAGAAGAAGGGGAAGGGTGTGTTGAAGATCTTGGACAAGTTTAGCGTATGATCATGGGATAACTGGGGAATACCTAGGAACACAGGACGGAGTATTTGGCGCTAGGTGGTGCGTTTACTATCTTCGGTAGCTGGGATCATCTTCGGGGATACGGAGGCATACTTGATGAGTTACGAATCATGATTCAGTGTGCCTGTTCTCGAGTTCAAGTCCGTGTTGCTTGATTAGATCTTCGAGACCCAATACAAGTGCTGACTTTGTATACCCTCGCTTACAACGAAAAGGGGCAGGACAAGAAGCGAAGCCTAGCGAAGAGTATAGGGAATTGTGTAGGTAGACTTCTACGTCTAGCTCATCAAGAGGTCTTCGCAACATAATACAATTGATACAGTCCTTCACCTTCTGCTTTCATAATAACTAGACTATGGAAGATTCCAAGCCACGAGTATTTCTGCAGTGCCTGTACTCGATGACACTCATCTTGAGGCTATCAATAGCTATTAAGACGATCCACACAAAGTTGGGGACAGCAATACTTCCAACTATGGAAATTGACAAGACGATGCAATCGCAGACGACAAGCCGAGCCAACCACACAAGGGAACACTGTTTAGAGTCAATATTCTATGATGCACGTGGGCAATCTTGAGATTTTGATATCCGGAGAGCAGGAGTGCCGGTTACGTAGGCATTCCTAATTTAGCGGTATGTCTGCGAAGGCATTTATCTGCACCAAAGACAGGTGAAGTTCAAAACACCTCTACGAGGTAGCATTTTTATGGGGAACTGTCGGTTTCTGATTCCCCTAATGATCCACCGGTGTTACCTACAGTCGGTAACGCCGGTAGCACTGCAATTTTAGCTTCCTTGAAGACAACATCGCTTGGGGAGGCAGAAAGGGGCCAGGTAGAACCCAAGCCATACCAAACCCAACAACTGTCCGACCCGATGTTCACCCGAAGAATAATTGCCACCCGTTCCCGTTCCACAAAACCTGGTTGCAAAGCCCGAAGATCTCTCCTGCGGGGAGTATCGGAATCCACACTTCATTAAAAACGTTCACGCTGCTCCCCACATCTCCCCGCATTGTGCAGCGGCTGGAAGGGCCTGAGTTCCGCTTGGTGTGCCGAAGTTCACCCATTGCACGAACTACATGCTGATCTTTAATGCCTTATTTTCCATGCCTCTCGCTCTACTCATCAGGTGGACCCATCCACTGGAAGTGGGGCATATAATATGGATTTTAGGGTAGAATAAAATAGTCTTGAACACCTCCTCCGAATATCACCCGACGGAAACTCGATCGCACCAATTGTGGCTGACCGTCTGATATCAAGAACGATTTTCCTCAGCAGCAGCCATGTCTCGTCATCCCGACCAACTGGAACAGCTGCCGCTTTCCAAGTATCATTTCTCAAGGTGGGGGTGAGCCGCAGCTCTTCCGATCCCTCGTTCCCAAAGCTAAGCGGTATTCTCTCTCCCTTATATCCCTCTCCTTCCTCCTCGTTCTTGTGTCTCAAGCATCATTGTTCCTCTCCAAAAGCTTTACTGTTTCATTTGAGCGAATTCTAAGCAACATGACTTCAACTGTAGATGTCGAAGATCTTCTCTCCAAACTCAACAACAATGAGAAGGTCTCCCTCTTAGCTGGTCAGTTCCCTCCTTTCCTCTTCCCACACCTTGCTCTGATTGACAACCCTAGGTGCCGACTGGTGGCACACCGCAGCCCTCCCCAAACATGGCATCCCAGCAATCCGCGTCTCCGACGGCCCAAACGGCGTCCGAGGCACCAAATTCTTCAACGGCACCAAAGCAGCCTGCTTCCCCTGCGGTACCGCCTTAGGAGCAACATGGGACACCGAACTCCTGCGCAAAGCCGGCGTTGTCATGGGCCATGAAAGTAAAGCCAAAGGCTCGCACGTGATTCTCGGTCCCACTATCAACATGCAGCGTTCTCCGCTTGGTGGACGAGGTTTCGAAAGTCTGAGTGAAGATCCCGTGCTGGCTGGTCTCGGAGCTGCTGCTCTTGTCAATGGAATCCAGGAAACCGGCGTGGTGGCTACTATTAAGCATTTTGTTTGTAATGATATGGAGCATGAGCGGAATGGGACGGATGCTATTGTTACTGAGCGAGCATTAAGAGAGATTTACGCTTTGCCGTTCCAGCTGGTGGTTAAGGAGAGTCAGCCGGGCTGCTTTATGACTGCTTACAACAAGGTTAATGGGCTGCATGTCAGTGAGAATCCTAAGATTATAAAGGATATGTTGAGAGGGGAATGGGGGTGGAAAGGATGTGTGATGAGTGACTGGTAAGTCCTGTCAGTTCTAGTCTTGGAACGTTGATATTGATGATGACAGGTGGGGAACGTACTCGACAACCGGTGCAGCCAACGCCGGTCTTGATCTAGAAATGCCAGGCGCTACGAAATGGCGAGGTGAAATGCTGCTCCAGGCAGTCGGTATCAACAAAGTGCCTCAACATGTTCTTGATGAGCGAGTTCGCAATGTCCTCAACCTGGTCAATCGTTGTGCTGCAGCCAAGATCCCAGAATATGCTGAGGAGAAGACTGCGGATACACCTGAGACGGCGGCATTGCTGAGAAAGATTGGAGGAGAATCGATTGTCCTGATGAAGAACGAGGACAATGTCTTGCCTCTGAAGAAAAACAAGAAGGTAAGAGATTTACAATCAATCTCCGAACATATCAGCTGACTCGATATGTAGACATTGATCGTTGGCCCAAATGCAAAGATTGCAACCTACCACGGAGGTGGATCCGCATCTCTCGCTGCTTATTACGCAGTAACACCCTTCGATGGAATCAGTGCTCAACTAACCCACCCACCATCATACACGACGGGCTGCTACGCCCACAAAGAACTTCCTCTCCTCGGCACCCTCCTTAAAACCGACAAGGGAGCAGCAGGCGTTACATTCAGAGCCTACAACCAACCACCTTCCGTGAAAGACCGCGAGCTCTGTGACGAGATAGTCCTTGACAAGACCGAGTTCCTGCTCATGGATTACAACAATCCGAAACTCAAAGCTCTCTGGTACGCTGACATCGAAGGCGATTTTACAGCTGAAGAAGATTCGGATTTTGAGCTGGGTTTGGGAGTCTATGGTACTGCAAAGCTGTTCGTGGATGGCAAGTTGGTGATTGATAATGAGACGAAGCAGACGAAGGGAGATTTGTTCTTCCATTGCGGGACGATTGAAGAGAAGGGCATATTATCCGTCAAGAAGGGCCAGAAATATCACATCAAAGTCGAGTTCGCGAGTGCACCGGCTTGTAAGCTGGACCAGGGGACTAATGTTTTGTTTGGTGGTGGAGCAGCTAGAATTGGTGGTGCAAAGGTCATTGATGCTGATAAGGAGGTTAAGCATGCTGCAGAGTTGGCCAAGGATGCTGATCAGGTTATCATCTGTGCTGGACTGAACGTAAGATACGCACTTCCTATCTCTTTCTTGATTACTAATATTTTTTCCATAGGCCGACTGGGAAACCGAAGGCACAGACAGAGAAACCATGGCATTACCCGGTCACATGGACGCCTTGATCTCCGCAGTTTCGGCAGCAAACCCCTCGACAGTCGTCGTAATGCAATCCGGAACGCCCGTCGCAATGCCCTGGATCTCATCCGTCAAGGGATTAGTACATGCCGTACGTCTCGTTCCCTCCCTAAATCTCTTCCTGACTAACATCGATAGTGGTACGGCGGCAACGAAACCGGAAACGCAATCGCAGACGTGCTCTTCGGAACCGTCAACCCCTCCGCAAAACTCCCTCTCTCCTTCCCAAAACGCCTCCAAGACAACCCGGCTTTCCTGAACTACCGAACAGAGCGAGGACGAGCGCTGTACGGTGAAGACGTCTACATTGGGTACCGCTATTACGAACAGCTCGAGCTCCCCGTCCTCTTTCCCTTCGGCCACGGACTCTCCTACACAACCTTCTCCTTCTCTGACTTTAAGGTCGAAAAGACCGACAAAGAGCTCAAAGTTATCGTGAAAATCAGCAACACTGGTTCTGTCGCAGGCGCAGAAGTCGCAGAAGTGTATATCAGCCAGAAGAACCCCAGTATCAGACGACCGAAGAAGGAGTTGAAGGGCTTCAAGAAAGTCTTCTTGGAGAAGGGGGAGAGCAAGGTTGTGGAGGTGGTGATTGAGACGAAGTACGCGACGAGCTTTTGGGACGAGATTAGGAATGCTTGGGTTAGTGAGAAGGATACTTATGAGGTGATTGTTGGGGGGAATAGTGAGGAGATTGGAGCAGTGAAGGGGAGCTTTGAGGTTGAGAAGACGACGTGGTGGAATGGGTTGTGATGACTTCTGGGCGATGTCTATGAATGCCTATACAAAAGGCTTTTGGATTCTTGGTTGTGGACTTTAAGCAATTGATGAATGATGAAATGTATATTGATTATTCTCAAATGTTGGGCTAGCCCCTGATTTAGCCGAGACCCCTTTCCGGATGTTGACTAACTCAGTTATTCATCCACGCATTCAAGAAGAAGTGGATAGTGCTCCATTCAAGACGGGGACTTAGCCCTCTCAACTTCGTTATTCAGACGATTGTTCCACCTCGCGCTCCAGATGCAATTTTACTTCTCATATATCTATCTACTAACTTTCTCCCAAAACCAAGCATCATCCAAACAATCCAAACATCCTTCCCGACTCCTAAAATGCTCTTCAAGAACTTCTCCCAAATACCACTATCTCTCATCCTCCTCGCCCTGCCCTTTATTTCCGCTTGCGGAAGCATAACTTACACCCCCTCAACCCCTCCCCTCACCACACGTCAACAATCAATAGACTCCGCTTACACAGACGACACAACCTTCTTAAACGTCGCCTTAGACAACCAGAATTTCTACCGCGTTGAGCATGGCGCTGAGAACTTCACCTGGAGCACCAGTCTCGCATCCTCGAGTCTAGCTTGGAGCAAACAGTGTATCTGGACGCACTCAGTTCGTCCCCTCCCCCTTCCCCTCCCAATAATCTACAACGAGGGAATATGAAAACACGCACGCAGGCTGACGAATTTATAGAACGCAGCAACAGGGGATCAACTACCGTACGGCGAGACCGTCTTCGGCGGGTACCCGACACTGGCGGGAGGCATCGACGCCTGGGGCCTGGAGCGCGTGAACTATAACTGGAATGACCCGGGATTCTCTGAGAGCACGGGGCACTTTACGCAGATTGTGTGGAAGGCGAGTCTGGAGGTTGGGTGTTCGAGGACTTTGTGCTGTTTGCTCTCCTTTCTTCCATCCTTCCTCCTAGATCGTACCAGGAATTGACGTGAGATGTTTGGTAATGAGCTGAGCTGACAAGTACTAGCACCTTGGTGGTGGGTTGTCTGCCATTACTCCCCGCCGGGCAACGTGCTCGGGATCCCAGATGCCTTTACCGATAATGTAGGGAAGCAGATCTCCGGGTCGCCGAGTGTGGGCGTGGCGGGGACTTTGGCTTCGACGTATGTGTTGCCCTCTTCGCCGGTGACAGATCCACAGACTCCCGCTGGTGGCGGAGGTTTTGGGAGTATTTTTTCTTCTGGTGCTGTGACGGGGATCAGATGGGGTTGGGCGCGTAGAGGTGGCGATGGCGCTTCGAGTGATGGTGGGGAGGGCAGTGATATGATGGTGTTGTTGGTGGTTTGGAGCGTGGTTTTGCTGGTGTTGTGGTCTTTTATCTGGCTGGTGGAGCGTTGATGATGCTTGTTATAGAATCGCAGGCAGTTTTAGTGGTCGTAAATGACTGTTGAGGAGTATGACAGGCTTTATCAGTCGGAAAGTTAATGATGTGCCTATTTAAAGAGCTTATGACTAGGAGACCTTGTGATGTTCCGAGGGGATATTATCTTGCAGCCCGTGGTTTCTCGACGGGGGCCAGTGTCCACTTATGCGTATCTTTCATAGCCTCAACAAAACGAATACAGGGTGGCTTCCATTGGGACACATCTCTCAAGGGAGACCATTCACGCCAAGGGAATCTGTCAACCTCTTCTGCCGAAACATCCCCCGCTGAAGATAAATTAGCTGACAATTTGGGTTTTTTTTTTATAAAATGAAAACAAGGAATCACTTACAAGAAAAGGCCTCTTCCCTATCTTTGGCACGTTGCACCTTGAACTCTTCCGCTTTTTGAACCATGGTTGCCTCTAACTCTTGCCAGGTTCGGTTCCTACCTCCGCTGAGTATTTGACAACCTTTGCTCTCTGCAACCTTCAAATCCTCAGTCATGTAAAGGTACGTGAGCCAAGGATCCTGCGTTGGCGATACAAAGGAAATATCCTTCTCCCATTCCAACCCAATGCGTCCTACAACAAGCAGCAACTCCTTAATGCCGTGTCTCTGACAAATATGCCACGTTCCCATTTCATCAACGTCATCTTCAGGATCCACCCACTTCGTGAAATCGATTGCCACACGTCGAACACTATTCGGCGCCATCCCTCCTAGAGCTGAGAGGCAACCAACATAGCACGGATCTGAGCGTCTACTGCCGTTTATTCGACATTTGCCGCAAATCCATTGGATGTCCTCCGGGAAAAGCATAAAAGTATCGTTCTGCGTCAGCCAGATAGTGTCTACATCCAGATTGACATAGTTCTTGATCGTGCCGAATATTTCACTTCCGGTATAGCCTATCTGGTAACTAACCAGAAAGTAATCCAATTTGAGGGCGAGGCCGACTGCTTTGGCTTCGGTACAGGTATTCATGACTAAGTTGACATAGCTCCGACTGCCGCCGTGTTTACTCAAATTATGCACTTGAGGTGCGGTACACGCAAAGCGCCAAATGATGCTTGGTACTTATCAGCAAAGTCCCAAAGCCTTGATATTCTAGCTCACCGTCGTATCTCCGCAGGAAGCTTCGAAAATCGCGGAAACTTCACTCCAGAATTCTCTCGAAAGATCATGAGATCAGCTTTGGTAGACTGGAGTTCTTCTTGCAAGCCTTTATTGTCCGTCTGAAGCTTTGACACCGACTGTTGGAGTGTATCGACCGAGGCTTTGAGGTGCTTGACAGATGTGAGAAGCGAATTGAGGATGTTGGCTGGGACCGACACATGGTCTTGGACGTTGGTGGACCTGCCAGATGGCTGAGATGAGCTCACTGCGGCTGATGATGTACCTTCATCGAGTTGACTTTCGAGTTGCACCGTGGTGGCGGGATTCAAGAAGACCGGTACCATGATTTGTCCCACCTAGACCGTTCAGAAGGAGCTCAGACTTATTGAAGATAACAAACAATGTAGAAGTAATATGTTGAAAGAGGTCGATTTACGCGAAATGAACGTGGCACGTGATCATTGCCTGCTCTGCTATCAATCAAGATTGGGACTTAAAAATTGCTCCATTTTGACTAAGCATCAGCTGATTGAACTTAAGGGGAGTATGAACAAATTTTCATATTGTTACGGAATATATTATGCATCTTTGTGACACCTGAACAAAAAGCAGACTCAAGACCGACATTGAGCGGGCTCACTATCCCAAGACTTCAAGATGCAGAAGTTCCTGCTTGAAGCCTAATAGTTCAGCACGCAAGGTTTTCAAATCAAGGTACTTTTTGTCAAAATCGCCGGCTCTGTCACCTCTATGTCCCAATAAAGGGGGTACAGGAAGTGCGGGGAAGATGCTCGCAAGCTGTAGAAAGGTATACTCTTAAGGCTGCATGATCTTCGATTCTTGACTGTCAATGAGTTGATGCCCTGTCGATTCTGAAATTCGAGCACGGAATTGATGACTTTTAAATATTTGATGAGAGTTGAAGCGCGGAGCGGAGGGGTCTCTCAGCCTTGCATCAAAAGCAGCCAATCAGCGCTTTGACCAGGGTCTTTCGAAAGCTGTCCTTTTAGGAACATCGTCTCAAAAAGTATCATCTCCACGACACCTCGAAGCCTGACAGGCACAACGCTCCAAAATTCACCCGAAGACATTCATTTAGTCACCCAATTTGACATGTTGGTGTGAGCGCGGAGAGAAAGGTCATTGCAAGAGAGAAGCGCAGGAGATGAACGGCTTCGCATCTCATGGCCTGGACGAGGATGCCTTTGGGGAGAAGAGAGGCAACATCGTCCAGGCTTTCGATGCTTTTCGTAGGTTTTCTTTCTAGATTCCCCTTGATTTACCATTATCAACTAGAAATTGCAATTGGATTTTGCAGCCTTGCGATTGGGATTGGATTGAAGGCTATGGACTGACTTCTGCATAGCCAAAGCAAAACCCCAATATGTAACGCAAACCTCCGGCGGTGGGAAATGGACCGTCGCCATGCTCTGTGTCTCCTTCTTCCTCATCTTCTCCGAGTTCACACGCTGGTGGCGCGGCCACGAGACACACACCTTCGCAGTGGAGAAAGGCGTGGGCCACAACCTACAAATCAATCTAGACATTGTAGTTCCGATGCAATGTAACGACATCCACATCAATGTGCAAGATGCAGCTGGAGATAGAATTCTGGCGGGCGAGATGCTGAAGAAGGACCCGACGAATTGGAGGCAGTGGGTGGATAATAGGGGTGTGCATAGGCTGGGCAAGGACGCGCAAGGGAGGGTTATTACGGGAGAGGGGTTCCATGAGCATGAGGAGGGTTTTGGGGAGGAGCATGTGCATGATATCGTAGCCCATGCTGGGGGTGGACGAGCGAAGTTTGCGAAAACGCCGAAGCTACGGTGGGGGAGGCAAGGTGGTGATAGCTGCCGAATCTTTGGCAGCTTGGAAGTGAACAAAGTGCAAGGAGATTTCCATATCACAGCTCGAGGACATGGGTATCAAGAGATGTTTGCTGAGCACTTGGATCACAATGGTTAGTCTCCCCCCAATATCCATTCCTCTTGTCATTGAGGAGCAACTTGCTAATAAGGGATCAGCATTTAACTTCTCACACATAATCTCTGAGCTCTCCTTCGGCGCCTTCTACCCTTCCCTCCTCAACCCCCTTGACAGAACAATCGCCACCGTCCCCAACCACTTCCACAAATTCCAATACTTCCTCTCCGTGGTACCCACCGTCTACTCGGTCGACTCGAACAACCTCTACTCCTCACGGACCGTCTTCACGAACCAGTACGCCGTAACTGAACAATCGATGATCATAGGCGAGCGCTCCGTCCCCGGGATCTTCTTCAAGTACGACATCGAGCCGTTGTTGCTTACGGTCGAGGAGAGCAGAGATGGATTCCTGCGGTTCGTGGTCAAGGTTGTGAATGTGTTTAGCGGGGTCCTGGTTGCGGGGCATTGGGGTTTCACGTTGACGGAGTGGGCGACGGGCGTGCTTGGGAGAAGGAGAAAGAGGATGAGCGATGGCGTTCTTACTGGAAGGTCCCATGAACGGGATGATTAGTGTACATTTGTCTCCATATTCGCTGTTTGATATTTAACGGTTTCTGGGCATTTTCAGGGCAGAAAGGCGTTTCGATAGTGGGAATCTGAAAAAGCTTTAAATTTCATCATCTCTGCAGTTTCTGGTGAGGTGTAAGTCTAAAATCGACCCAACGATGCTTGAATTCATTAAGGACAACCATGCTGTAGGTTGTGACTGGTGATTACTATGGTACTTTGCAAACTCCAATGAAAGCCATCAACTATACAATTCACGCACATGCAAGAACCTCGACTTAACGAGTTGCTGCCTTCGCAGTATGAGTAGCCAGTCCAACACCCAATCCAACACCAAGGGCAATAGCCAGAATGATGAGCACCACGATGAGCAAGCACCACCACTTTAGTCTGTTCCGGCGTCTTGCATGCTCGTTCGCCTTGTCGATCTCGGTGTTGCCTTTGTCCACATCCTCGGCTGTCTTGATGGCGTTCTGCTCCGTGTGCTCGATCACCGGGTCTTGAGCTTCTACGATCTGGGCCATGTCTGCGAACATAGCAGCCAGTTCTGTGAGAGTGCCTTCAATGCGTTGGAGCTCGTTGTGGCGAGCACGAACAGCGCCGAGAACTGAGGAAGCTTGGCCTGAGCGGTTGCTCTTGAGCTGTGGATCTGTCAGTAAACCCTTCTAAAGGGGTGAGGAAACTCACAGCAGTCTGGAAAACACCCTCAGAACCCCAGTCCATGTTCGAAGCCTCTTGAACCTCCGATTCCGAAGCCTCAGGATTGACGATGCGGTACTGTCTCGCAATCTGGTCACGGTATCGTTGTCTGTACGCGACCTCTTCTTGCTGGTAATCCTTCAGACTCTTCTCAAACTCGGCCTTCAAGTTCTTCGCCTGCCGCGCCTTCACACTCTTGGTGCCATCTTGCGTCTTGGCAGCATCGCCCTCGAGATACTTGATCTGGTCCCGGATTTGGGTGTTCTTGAGCTGCGTCTGGGTGACCAGGTTCTCGAGCTGTTGCGAGGAGCTGCTATCGGGCGAGGACAGGGCCCGTTGGTGCAGCGAGGCGATCTCCTGGATGTTCGAGCTCAAGGTTCGGATCTCGGATTTGGCAAAGTCGACGCGCGAGAGGAAGTCTTGTTGCGTGAGGACCGAGGAGGTTTGCGAGACGCCCGGAGCACCGGCATTGGAGTAATTCGACGTCTGTGAGTAGTTGGACAATTCCTGGTTCAGTTCGGGCTGTCCTAGATGTCCCTATAATCCAGGAGGAGGTCAAGTCAGTCTCGATTCATTCTGCCTGGTGCGCGTCTCGTCGAGAGGACAGGAGAAGCTTACTGCGCCGCCTTGTCCGGCTTCTGCGTTAGGGCCGTTGTTGTAGGGATTCCCGCCATACTGCTGGTACTGCGTGTACGACATCTTGCGTGCTCAATTGATGAACGAGAGGGTTCGCGCGTGGTGGTGAGAAAACGTTTTTAAATGAGGACGCAGTAAAATGACGTTCGTGAATAATGCTGTCTGCGCACGTTGCTGACTGTTGTGAGCAGGAGATGGGATGACCGGATCAATACAATGCTGCGGCCGCCGTCCGTCGTTGGCGCAGTAATCAAGCAATTGCAATCGACGCCCTGGTCAAGTCTTCTCGCGCGTAGTGAAATGAATCTTCACTGCGATTGCGATAAAGAGATGTCGGGTCTTGAGAGAGCTGCTCTTTAGTGCTGCCTCTGGGGTGGCTCCTACCTACCTTATTCAGCAGCAGATCGCTGGTGCCCCAAGTGTCATTTGCCTCTGCGCGGAGTGGTGGGAAGCTTTCTCCCGAAGACGCGCCGCCAGTGCTGCGCCCTGGATTTCGCTCTACTGTTCCAATTTTGGTTCTGATGAACCCAGATCTGAGGAGAGTTCGATGGCAGTGTCAGCTGGACGCCTTGGAGGCTCAAATGACATCGGGATGACGTGGAATCCAACGGCGTGGTGAAGCGTTTCTTATGCAGCTCCTGCATCCTGGACGCCTTCGTCACATGATCAGAGCTCCAAACATGTTTCTTCACGATATCAACTTTATCTGGTGTCTGACTAGCTCGAGTTGGCACAATCATGGTGCTACTGGCGGGTTAGTGTAACTTGACTTCAGATAGCATCTTCAACAAGTTCTTGAATGTCTGTTTTGTCACATAATTGGAGTTTGAAACCGAGCATCTTACCTCCTTGGCTCAGAAGCTTTGATGCAAGACTCTAAGTCGAGCTCTGTCTCTTCAATTTAATTTGATCCATGTTACCTTACTCTCAACTGCAACCGCAATTATGTTGGAAAAAATTATCATATTGTCAAGCTATTTCCTTCCGTCAAGCACCGCCAGTGCTGCCTGCATAAACAACTTGCAAATTATCAAAGTGTAGCTGCAGGAAATCTTTGTTGAAGATGCTTCGGAGCTCGATACAGGAGCCAATGAGAACAGGAGAGCGAACACAACAATAAGACCAAGTCTAATGCCGGTGTTTGTAAGATGGTTGAGGACACTAGCTACATGGAAGGAGTTAGCTACGAAGGAAGTCACATAGGAGGCTTAGGCGAAATTTATAATAACTTCAAATCCTCCTAATATATATAGTATACTTTCTAGTTACTTCTCTTATAGCTAACCCCTTTTAGGATATTATAACTTGTCAACTTTCCCAAAAGAACTTCAGTTCTATATTTCTGATTTCTAAATCCAATTCTATATTAGTGCCGTGAAAATAGTTCAATCTTTGATCTCGCTAGCATTGGATGGTGCTTAAACTGATCCTTCTCATAAAGCTAAAATCTAATAGTTATCAAAGGAATATTGCTGTTAGAGAAGTGTCTTGCTTTCAGACGACTTTCGGACGACTTTTAATCGATCTTTAGACGAGGTACCTATTTGGCATTTTAAAGCAAAGAACCTCAAACAAATACTCAAACCAACAATATAAAATAGCCAACGAGGTGCGACAGAAGCTAGGCTGTGTCGTGGGCTATTGTACTGGATTGCTCAACGTGTATGATACAAGATTTGCTGGGGTTGTCGAAGTTGGGTTAGTCTTAAATATATCCTGTGATAGAAGATCATAGTGAGCAAGCACTAGCGGTGGTAAATTGAGTGAATGGAATGGCAAGGTTAAACAGAAAGGAGAGACCTCTTCTTAGAGTTGTCTGCGACGGTCTGACCAGTCCTATATTTACCCAATTGCTTCTTCTAATACAAGAGAACCGATTGATACTTTAGGGATATGGAATTGTAATGTCTCATATTCACGTAGTTTTGTGGTGTTCCAAGACAGAACGAACAACAATTGCCTACTGAGATGAGGGATGATGGCTCTTTCCAAACATGGACACAGGCCTTAAACGAAGTCAATCGGGAACTAGAGTGTTTCAAAGGTAAGGACAATGAGACACAAGAAAATAACCGAGATTCTCAACAGGCCATCAATCCATCTCGAAATCTTTCAAAGAGTTGTTTTCGGACAAACTTCCCCTATTCGTACACACTAGTCATGTGACTCGACCAAACCTGGCAACCAATCTCTTTCAACTTCAGACCAACATCACTGCTATGCTGCAATGTCGACCTAAAGCAACAGACTTCGGAAATTTCGCATGGCTCGCAGTGCCTTTAATGTTGATCGGGAATAACAATGGGAAGAGTTGTTCGCCACCAGAGGAGGCGTGTCATAAGCTATCTCCGACAGTGATTGATACTACGCGTTCAGCTTCACGGCAATGCCAGCGTTCCGGATTCGAATGAAGTGGATAGCATCCATTCTCCTCCTCAGCCTCCTCCTCGCCATTATCTGGCTCATCCGTCCCACTCCCTCAGGGCCATTTCACCTCAGTTCGATGATGCCCAGACCCGGCAGACCACGGGTTTCGACCCGCCAAGGTACTATCATCGGTATCGAGGTTGAGCGAGGGTACCCGCAGCCCCTTGAGCAGTTCCTCGGAATCCCGTATGCATTGTCCACGGACGGCGAGAGGATATTTAGTCCTCCTGTTCCGGTATCGCTTGTCAAGGAGTTCGATGCAAGCAAGTATGGACAGCGCTGTCCCTCCGGCCCACGTGATTCGACGCCACAAGGAGAAGACTGTCTAAATCTCAATATATTCCGACCTAAGAACCGAGATACGGATAAGAAGTTGCCAGTTTTAGTTTATCTTCACGGTGGGGCGTTCAACTTTGGCGCTGGAAATACCAGGCAGATCCCCGATCTTGTTGCGTGGGCCGCTGAGCCAATGATAGGCATCAGCTTCAATTATCGTGTTGGAGCATTCGGCTTCCTGCCTTCGAAGTTTATGGAGGAGCAAGGACTTTTGAATGTTGGGTTGAAAGATCAAGCGCTTCTATTCCAATGGGTCCAGGACAACATCGCTGCATTTGGAGGAGACCCCGATAATGTTACAATCATGGGGAGTAGTGCAGGTGCTCACTCGGTATTGCCTCTAACCACACTTCACTGATGGAACTCTAACATTACCCAGGTCGGACACCATCTACTCCACAATACAGACACACCACCCCCTTTCAGAAGAGCAATTCTCGAATCTGGAGCAGCCACCGCTCGTGCAGTCTATCCACCCACTAACCCACTGCACGAGCAACAATTCCACGAGTTCTTGCAACTCTTGAGCATACCATCTCTCCCCACGGATCAAATCCTCCCCGCTCTCCGAGAAAAATCGTTTTGGGCAATCAACACAGCATCCGGAGCAATATTCGAGAAATACAACCCCTCAGTCCGCTGGCCCTTTCAGCCCGTAATCGACGGCCCAGGAGGCATGATCCCCATCGCACCGATCACTGCCTGGAAGTCCGGCGCCTTTCACCGGGTGCCAATACTAACCGGCTTCAACGCAAACGAAGGCTCAATGTTCGTCCCATCAAACGCCTCCAAGTCTCAAGACTTCACAGATTTCTTCCGCATGCTCCTCCCCTCCCTCCCCAAGAACGATCTTGTGATCTTGAACGAAGTGTACCCCGATCCCTTGCTTGGCAAAGATGAGAAGTATAAAGAGAAAGACTCAAGTCTCGGCGCACAGTTCACACGTCTTGAGCAAGCGTACGGCGATTTCGCCTACGTGGCTCCCGTGCTGCAGACTGCTTCTTTCGCTGCCAACTCTTCCTCCTCCGATACCAAAGAAGCACCCCCAGTATATCTGTATAAATTCGCCCTCCCGACAAACGCTAGCTTCCTTACATATCATGGCTCACATTCCCCATTTATCACGCATAACCCTGAGGCTTCTCGAATGTCGCCTACGATCACTCGGATTTCGAATATGATGCATGCGTACTGGACGAGTTTTATACTGACTGGGGATCCGAATGCTGTTAAGGGGAAGTTTGGGGATAGAGTGGAGTGGCCTAGGTTTAGTGAGGGAGATGGGAAGAAGATGCTTGTGTTCGGAGAGGGGAATAGTGAGATGATTGGAGGCGAGGAGAAAGGGGATGCGGTTAAGGTCGTGGGCGATGAAGGTGTAAGTAAGGAATGTGGGTTCTGGATGGAGAGGACGATATTGTTTGAATCATGAGTTGGTGAGAAGCACCGGAGAGGATTGTTGTTGTAGTTGGTTCTGGATCACTTCTTCCAAAAAGCCGCGGCCCAGAGGCTGGACATGATATTTTGAGAGGATTCTAGAGGTAGAAGGTTTGGTCCTGAACAGGAAAATAAAATCTTCTCACTTCCCTTTAAGAAGAAAATCACGTCCGAACATCTTCAATCTTAAACACAGAGAAGATTCTTGTGCGCTGTCACGAAAATTGACCGCCGAGTATCAACAGAGAGTGAGCCCCTCATGCATTGAGTCGTCCTATCACGACAAGCAACACAGTACTTTCAAAGCTCAGCCTAGTGGGCAGTTTCATTTGAAATGCCCGAGAAAGACGATTGGGAATGTAAGTTTTGAATTTTGCTGTCATTTCTACGCTAGGAAGGGAGCTTGCTCTCTTACTACAGAACAGATGAGTGCGAGAGTTTGGTAGACCAGACTAGTCCCCAGTCTCAAATGAACCAACCATGAAGGCGGGAGACTTGACCAAAAGAGACAGACAATGGGGTTTGTTGCACATCGCGAGCTGAGTGAGTTAAACTGGCTGCCGTAATTCTACCGACTCTTCAGAAATGGAAGGTCTTGTTGCCCAGAGTCTTTTATTGTCAGGAGCAATACCATTGTCACCTTTCGTCTTTGGTATTAGCAACTTCCGAGTCTAGAAATAACCAAAAGGAAAAACGGATAGTTCAGATGGCGTTCATCTATAATCATCTGATTACACTTCAGTGTTATCGGGTCTCTACTCTTCAGAATTCTTTGGCAACAAGATCGAAACGTGGGTCTTGCGACTGTGTAGACGGCCATGAATACAAGACACAACAACTCAGAGAAGATAGTAGACTTTGGTGGGAGAATGTGGCAGCTTTTGTCGTAGTCCTTGGTTCGTGGCACGGTTTCCGCTCCTACGGGGATGTCGGTCGCCATTGCATTTTCCCTCATATCCGGAAAACGAGGATTTAACCTCTCTTATATAGGCGTAGTACAGAAGCTCCCTTATGCCGTGGTCAGTTTCTTCTCAACGGAAGTAATCTTACACAAACCTAGTCAATCACCGAGTAAATTCGGGTAGGCACTTCATCATTCATCATTCATCATTCATTCATCATTCCTTCCCCATCTACCTAATCCTATAGAACTCCGGCGCATACTCCACCAACCACCCCTTCTCAATCCTCGACACATCCCTAATAAACGTCTTGTTCCCCGTCTCCATAACCTCATGAAACACCACCCACTCCGCCTTGCGATTGAACATCAGCGAGCTCGGATGCGGATGCAGCACTGTGCCGCCAGCTACATTTCGAAACGTGCCGTCCGGCTGCATCTTCGCCGCGTGCGCGAAAAAGCCTGTTGTCAGGCATCGTCGGATCTGCTCGCCTTTGTCGGGGCCGCCGACTGCTAGCGGCTGCTTGTTGGGATTGGAGGGATTGGAGGAGAGGGTCTCGTTGATGGAGAGGCCGAAGCGCTCTAGGTAGCGCTTGAGCTGGGCACGGATGGAGACGGCGCGAGTCATGGCCTTGAAGTTGATGAAGTTGTCGTGGCAGAAGCGCGCTTCTTTCTTGCCTTTCGTGATGAATGCTTGGTATACGTTGAGAAGTGTAATGTGGTCACCTTCCTCGACGGCGAACTTTCGTCGTGCAGTCTCCATTTTCTTCTTCTCGCCGTCGTGGAAGAAGATGTTGCCGCCGACGCTCGTCATTGCTGCTATGGTCAAGATCTCGGAGAGGCAGTTGAAGGACGGGGCAGAGAGGAGCGTCTTCGCCATCATGGGCTCAACTGCTAGTTCTGCCATGCGTGTTCCGAGTGGCTTGGTGAGTTTGGCGTATGTGTCGAGGGCGCCGAGGGAGTAGAGTAGTTCGAGAGCCCGGATAACGAGCTCGGCAGGAGGGGCGGTGATAAAGTCGAATCGGACGATGTTGTCGATTCCTAGGGCTTTGAGCTGCAAGATCACGGGTGCGAGATTTGATCTCTGGATTTCAGGGACCGTGGCTTCCTCCATGGCCTGGAAGCTTGACTCGGTGTAAAGTCTGAAGCATTTTCCAGGCTTGGTACGACCAGCACGCCCTGCCCTTTGTGTTGCGGAAGCTTTGGAGACGGATGTGGCGGTCAGGGTCTCGATTCCGGTTAAGGGGTTGTAGGCGCGAAGTTTCACGAAACCAGTGTCGATCACGTAGAGGATGCCATCTATGGTGACAGATGCTTCGGCGATGTTGGTGGAGAAGATGACTTTGCGTGTATTTTCCGGGGCGGGTTCGAAAACGTACATTTGTTGTTCTGTTGAGAGGCCAGCGTAAAGAGGAAGGGGCATTAATTGTTGAGATCGGGGGTGAAGGTTGGCCGCCCGTTCGGATATTGCTTGCACGGCTGTGTCTATCTCATCTCTTCCGGTGAGGAAGACGAGGATATCGCCTTCTGGTTCTTTAGTGTGGATGTCAAAGACAGTCTGCACGGCTTTCTCGACGTAGTCCTCGACGGGATTTTCAAGATACAGGATGTCGACTGGGTACATCCTGCCCTCGATGCTAATTATTCGACCAACATTGCCACCGAAGGCGGAATCTTGAGCTCCTGAGCTTCCTTGGGAGATCAGGTCGTCAAGGGTGACCGCTGCTTCAGGAGTTGGCTTCTCTGCTTCATCACCCATAAAGAACTTGAGGAAGTCCTCTGCTTGAAGAGTGGCGCTACTGATGATTATCCGCAGCTCTGGCCGCCTCTTCATAATCTTCTTGAGCACTCCGAGAAGTACATCTGTACTCAGAGATCTTTCATGGGCTTCATCGACCATGATGACCGAGTAACGTGACAGCAAAGGATCAACCAGCGCTTCTCTGAGCAGTAGCCCATCTGTGAGGAACTTGATCCGTGTTGCGGCAGATGTGAGATCTTCGAACCGAATCGAATAGCCTACTTCCTTCCCAAGTTCACAGCCCATCTCATCAGCAACCCGAACCGCAACAGTCGTAGCTGCTACTCGCCGTGGCTGGGAGCCGTTAGCTAGTCCCGTGATCAGAATACAGTGCATACCTGAGTGACAGCAATGACCTTGCCGTCTGAACACCATCCTGCTTGCTCGAGATACTGAGGAAGCTGTGTGGTTTTCCCTGAGCCGGTCTGGCCAACGACTATTGTGACGGGATAGGTCTCGATTAGGTAGAGGAGATTTTGCCTGTGTCGAGCGATGGGCAGGAGTGAGGCTGGCTTGTGGAGGGATGGGATGAAGCTGGCAGCGAGGTCGAAGTCTGCCATGATGACGGCTCACATTGCTGATACGATTGGCCAGCCTTCGCTTCGAGAAGCTTGTCCACCCCTTTTCATGAAGTTACAGGGTGTGGAGTTGGTTTGAATGTTCCAGTCAAATTAGAGCAACTCGATGTTTATGCCTGAGGCGTCAAAACTAGCCGAAGCCAACTTACCTATTTTTCTCTCCCTTGCATCCATCAATCTCGCGAATCCTTCCTATTTTGTTTTGGTTGAGTTGTTAGAGATCAAGTAATTATATGCAGGAGACAGCGGAAACAGGCATCTGACTGATCACTCACCGCTGTCACGGTCTTGAATCTAGCCTTCAGCGACGACCGTGAACAAAAGTGCAGCTTTACTTTCCGTTCACCTCTTCTAATCGGTGTCTTAGCTTTGAACCTTGCTTTGACTTTAAATTCTCGGTCAATGAAGCTAATGAAAGCAGCATCACAATCACCCTTCATCGTGAATACATTTCCCCTTTCCACACAACTCACTTTGAGTTTTCGTCAACTCAAATATCTTGAATATCTTCCTAACATCGTAGAACTAGAGGCAGGTCCCAGGGCTCGAGGCGAGTTTCCAAGGGCTTACCCAGAGACAATGAAGATGTGTTCGGGGTCAGAGATGGTGAAGTGGGAAGATCTCGGCAAGGGATGGACATGGCAATGTGAAATTCGTGGCTGAATTATCAATAGAGGTCATAGATGTTAATATTAATATGTTTAAATTCGTAGTTATACATTTAAACTAGAGATGACGAAGGTTGATCCCTTTTCGTTCGTCTTATAATTCGGGATTATTAACTGCATTGCATGGTAGATTGGTGGGAAAGACTTAACCTGTTGTGAGTTCTTGATAGTTTCTTGGAACAAGAGCTGTGTTGAGCATGGTACTTGGAAATCTACGATTGTACTTTCTTAAACATCTCATCCAGGAAACTTTGTAGACCGTAAGAGGCAGCCATTGGCCTCCTGTGGTCGTGTGTCTTCATGATGTTGACTTCCAGTTGTGCTCGCCAGTTTTCGCTTCGATCGCTTTACCCCTTTCCACGAGCCACAGGCTTTGAAAGCGTTCCACCGATCTGGCTGTTCGGGCCAAGAATCAGTACTTGTACCAGTAGGTAGGTTGTACTAGTTTTGCCGCCTTAGGCAGAGACATAATTTTATCATCTTGCAGCCATTTTCGCCAAAACCTGCTGCTCGGAAAGTGCTCACGTCTTTATCCACTGCTCAGCCACGCTCATGATGCCGTCGTGCCTCACGGGCCTGGGGTAATTCGCACGTCAAATCTAAAAGCAATATCGGCGAAAAATTTTGTATGCCCGCTTCCCACTTTTGGGCCCGCGTGTCTATGTGGCTGCGAGGGCCTGCGATAGACGGACGGACGCCAATCTCAATCTCCTTCGGCCCCGCTGGGCTGCCAATCAGGCCCACCAGCGACGGTTGAAAGTCTAGAGCCTTCAGCCGGAGTGGTCATAGACTCTGAAGCAAGGAGAGAACCTGTTTGGGTTCATTGAGAACAAAGAGATGTCACGATGATCAGAAACGTTTAGAAAAACAAAACACGAATCACAACGGCGGGCAGTCATGATCTCCAGTTTTAAAGTATGCGTCGCAGATATTTCTATTCATACAGAGCCTGTGCCTCCCTCGCGGCGCCGTCCCCCGTACTGTGGCACAGTGGACCCTGTGGAGTGTCAACTTGGGCTTGGCAGCGGTGTCAGCGAATGAGCGAATTGACAGGCCACTTTGATGAGGCTTGCTTCCCCTGACTTCTTGGTGCCTGAGTAACGGCTTTGGGCCTAGCCTGTCCCCGTCCTGGATGGATACGATGGCACCGCATTCCTCTCACAGGCACAACACTTCTATGAATAGACGGGCCAGACGGGGAAGAACCCACGCAGGTCAACTCGAGAACGAACAATGATCATGAGTGAACTGCTGCACGGCGTTCAACGGCTTTCTCATGCAGCAGCACCCGCAGCAGCAGCAAAAGAAACAGGGCCCAGCCGCAGTCGCTCATTTCGCCAGAGCAAGTAATGCTGGTCGTCCGAAATCCAATTGTTTCGTCCCCTGACCCAGAGCCGAACCCACGCCCTCGCACTTGCCTGCTTCGGGCTGGTTGCCGCCAAATTAGCCAGGCCCTGGCTCCAATCCCATCGCATCTAACACTGCTGCCAAACCCAAACCGACTCGCTCGCTGTCGCTCCTCTGCTCTGATCTGCTCCTTCACCTTCCAACTTCCAACTTCACGACCTCCTCACCACGAGAGCGCCTGCCAGCCAGGCCAGCCATTCCTTAGGGTTACGACCGTTTCACTCCTTCTTCATGATCTGACCATAGTCACTCCTTCGAGTTCGTCGATTTTCCGTGTTCTTCGTGCTACTTAATTCAATTCACTGCAGCATTTTGGGAGTTGTTTCAATAAGAGCATTGCATATTGATGAGAGCGTGTCCACGAAACGAGCCTCAATCAACACGATCCACCACCTTGATTGCCTTTATCACGAGCTGCATTCGAAACCAGTTGCACCTTCCTTACGCAGAACGACCACGACGGAGATCGCTCCAGCGACGTCAACTCTGGCTCGCTCGTCGACCTCGTTGAGTTGACAGCGAGGTTGCTGGCCTCCGCTAGAATGGAGCCCGAAAATATTGTTAGGTTGACGGCTCGCACTCCGCAGGTTATGGGAAGAATGGAGTCAAGAACGAACATTGCTGTTCCAGACCGTGTCATAGAAGCGCGCGCGGCGGCTACTACCAACTGCGGCGACAGTGCTTGCGAGAAACCTGTCAGCAACACGACTTTCACTTTACCTATCATTCTAGGTGTTGCGTAAGTACTAGAGAATTCAGCAGAGTATCGCATCTAATGTGGAACAGAATTCCTGTTATTGGCGCTGCTATCTTGTTCTTCATCCTACAACGTCGCCATGTCCGCAAGCAAAGAGAGGAGGACGCAAACGATCGCCATGCATCCATGGATTTTGGATTGGGAGACGTACCACAACCTGGTAGGCAAAAGAGAGCACCATCTGCATTGGCGACTGAGAAGGAGTATGGAGGAAAGCCTGGTATGAGTGGACGTCAGGTGTCTATGGATATGAATTTGAACAGCCCATATCTACTCCCACCGGAGCTTCACAACTCGCGCGAGTCGATCCATTCTCTATCGAGGTCGTTGGCACAGCACGAAGATCCATACCATCCAGTTACACAATATTACCCAGGAGATGGTGCATCAATCCGGTCACAATCGAAACAAGGCTCCTCCATCTACACTGGCTCAAGCAATGCACCATCAAAATTTCAAGACACGAGCACGGCTGAGCTTGTAGCTAATGCTGGAAGCATGCCACGAAGTGTTCCGCCCGCAGCTTTTGTTCCTCCGCCTCGCCAGAACTCCTTAGCCCGGAAGAATCTCCCGAGTCCTGATGAATCTCCCTCGAACGATCCTGTGCCACCATATCCTACTGAACCAGCACAAGCTCACATGCCAGACGTCCTCTCTCCTCCGGCTATGCCAAAAATGGGCCTGCCAAATTCACCACGCCCAGGCCAGAATCTCATGAATCTTGCCCCAGCTGTGCCGAATATAGAAGCCAACCGCGAGTCGACTGGCGACATGTCCGCTATCAGAAACAGTAACAATTATCTGGGAAGCTTTATCAATTCCGGGGAACCTTCACCTACTCCTCCGTCCCCACCACGCAAAGACCGTGAACCCGAGCTCCCAACGCTCCCAGCCGAGCCAACACTTCCGACACTTGAGCAGTCTATCAAGCGTAAATCGCCGCCTCCAGGTGTGAATTCCTTACCATCAAACCCTCGACCTGTCCGCAAGGAGTCAATCGCCACAGTTCAACCTCAGACATATATGGATGATGAGAGCGAGTATGGCGATGGTTTTAAAGTTACCCCTCCATCTCCCGGCCGTGCGAATGCACAACGTTACTCAATGGATGTTCCTCCTGAGGAGTTTGCACAAGCTGGATTGGGTGCTCCTGGATTCGATCCTAAGCGTCTTTCGATGACATTCCGTCCACTACCACCTGACAACATGATGGAGACCGACGATCCCGAAATCAGAGCCAACCGCATTCGATCCTTCTACAAGGAGTACTTTGACGAGAACAAACCAGCCCCGGCGGGACAGTATTACGAAGACTATGATCAGAACTACCTCGGCGAGACATCATATTATGATCCGGACTCTAATCAATTCGTCATGCCATACGCTGAACCTGTTACTCGTCGTGCTATGACACCTCCTCCCCGTGGTCCACCAAGATTCCAAGGTCCTCCTCGTGCTAGACAAGGCTCCATGGGCGCCATGAGCGCTGGTGGAATGCGTGGTCCTCAAATGTATCCTCCAGGTCCCAGGGCATACTCTTCAGCATCTGGACGAATGGGTCCTGGAGGACAAAATGGCCCCAGAAAGCCAATGCCTCCTCCAGCTGCACTCAACAGTCTGCCGACGCCATCCAAGTTGAGAGACGACTCTTTTGCCCTGATGGGAGCTATCGACTTTGCACCACCACAAAATTATAGAGACAGGGCAGCAGGTCGATCGGAGAGCCCATTGGGTGAGAGACGTCCGTATTCACCAGCAGTCCCAGCATTTGCACCTGTTGTTAGTGCATTTGAGGAGCTCGCAGCAATTCCCAGCCCGTAAGAAAATCACAACCCCAGGTACTCTTAAACACTAACAGGAGAATAGACACATGCTCCGAAAGTCTGGAACGTTCACATCGCTGGACTTTGCACCTCCCAAGAAGTTCAGAGATCCTGATAGCATGAGCGACGCCGGTAGCATTAGAAGTAACCGAAGTGGAATCTCCACCACCCAATTAGGGGCTATCCGCAATGGAGCCTACCGTGTCAGTCGCATCCCACAAGATGTTGTCTTCACGAAAAACGACCTAGCGTCGCAGCTGAAGCCTCAGTGGGGCATGCGCCCTCATTCCTAGACCTTGATGACCAACAATAATGTCTTCTCGCACTCCCGTGGTTTTCCCGCTTGGGCAACCACTCGAAGCATTTCAGCGCGCATGCATAAAGCAAACCAATATATTCTGATTTTCCACACCGCAACGGCACCAAAAATACTCGGTGCTCGCTTCATGACCTTCCACCCGAATACACACATACACACACAGATCCCTTGTGTCGACGAGCTGGCTGCGTATACGCATGGATTGAATTGCCGCTTACCGAATACCGAATCTCTCCAGAGTACTCTACCACCCGCTCTTGGACTAATGTCTTTCTTGTAATAGATGGTTGGGCGATCACGGTGCTGGGGCTTGACTTTTACTCACTTTGGATTGATGGATGGATGCAGAGAGGGGATTGCAAATAGATGCACAAAGAAGAACGCATGACTGCGAAGTGGATATGGAGAGGTGGATGGGTCTTGTATAGTAGTCGAATCGACGATTCTTCATGACTGTCTGGCTTTCAACTCTTTACCCCTATTTTAAACCACGTGACTTTACCTTTCTTCCCTGTTCATCACGTGGCTCACTTCCATTTTCACTAAGGTACCGTACCACTCGTCTGTCAAAACTCCGCTCATCCCATGCGAATCCGAGAATCTGACGTCAAGCTATACTCTCCGAATTAATCCTCATTCCATCATTCCCGTTTCCCCGCTATGCAATCGTTCGCCAGGAACTTAGGAACTTAGCACAGAACCCCTGACTTAACATAGAGTTTCTGGAAATCAGGGAATCAGGGAACTTGGAACGCAGGTGGAAGGCTAATTTGTGCGCCAGGGGAGCGAGCGCCCCACAATCTTCGAGGGAAGGGCGAAGGAAGCTTGGAATTGGGGGTTAATCTCCGCACGGGAGGGGCTTGAGAAGTTGGAGGTTTTTGGGTGGTAAGGTTAGGTGAAGTGAGGTTGGTGATGTTATGTTATAGGTGGTTTATAGGCATGGGAGTTTAAAGTTTAGAAGGAATGAGGTCACGGGGTGGGAAGAGAGAATGGAAGGTGGGAAGTTGGATTTAGGGTTGGAAGTTAAGGTTGGAAGTTAAGGTTGGAAGTGAAACTGAGGCAGAGCCAGTGGTGGAGGGGGATTGACAGGAGTGCAGGTTTGTGCATGGCGATGCATAGAGAACAGATGAAAACGGAACAGAACAATTGAGGGCCGTGGGTTCGGGTGGCATGATGCATCATTCAGGTGACTTGATGACTTAATACTGCAAGCGATGAGGATTTGTGGGACGGAGAGCTGAGACGGTGGAAATATGCGGCGGTTTGGGAGTGTTTCGCCTCAGATCAGATCAGATCAGATCAGATCGGAGGAGGGAAGTGTGGCAGTGGACGCTGTACGGTGATGAGTGAGCACTGAGCATTTGATCTCGTGATGATTTGAAGGTCTGCCAAGACGAAAACACAATGAAGAAATACAGATTTATTGATGACGAAGACTTCGATGTCGGAAGTCAGAGAGAAATATGGTTAATAATCGAGCATGCCTGACGTGATGCCCAGAAACCCATGAGGCCCATTATCGCATTGATCGTCGTTTCGTTCTTCTTCTGGGACTGCGAACTGCGAACTGCTTTTCCACGAGCGTAAGAAGTAAGAACCTTCTTCCGCCCTCGGGATGAGGATTCTCGGGAGGCGGAGAATGCTACGTTGCGGATTTTGGCTTTCGATTTTTACGAGTAGAAGCTGAGGAAGTGCTGAGATGCGGCATGCACAGCCTCAATTGTCGGAGCCCTCGCCCTCTCACAGGCCAATTGGCACGGTGATCTGCTGCAATTCGTGCGAGGCCCGCCAGTGAGCTTCGCGCCTCAACAGCCCTAAGGCCACAAACACCCAATACCCACAACGGGCAGAAATGGTGGCGACGCCGTCGATGACAAGCAGCAGTAGATCCCCTCGTATGCAGGTATTTTTTAAATAATTGGGATTGTGATTGGGCTTTGGATTGCATCGAGAGGGTCCAGGACACAGACGGGCCAACTGGGAGCGAGGGATCATGAACAAGATTCTGACGGCGCCGCGGTGGGCTTTTTCCAAGAGGCAGGTAGGCACGTAGCGGAGTGTAACCGTCTGCTAAAGGCCCGTATTCCCTCCCCTTGGTGGCTCGGCGAGCAGTAAAACCTGCAGAACAAGCGTGGAGCGTGCGTGCACAGCAGAGACTAGAAAGGCTCTTATTAGTTTATTACTACTGTACTGTCCTGTGCGCGGCCAGCAGGGTGTGCAACCTGCAAAACTGCATCCATCACCTCGTCCTCTCTCTCTCACAAACATCTCCATCTCCAGACCTCACTTTTCTCGCCGCCGCCGTCCCAACTCCCAGCTCTCACGGCAGGCGCAGACGCCCAGACGACGATCGCCTCAGCCACAGTGCCGCGGTGCTTTGGTAATTGGCTTCGAAGCTCGATTTTGCATGGGCGTGCCCACGATCTAATTTCGCTCGGCCGCCCAAAAGAGGAGCGCCGCTGGGGCCTGCGGAAGGAAAAGGGAACGCTGTTGTCTCACCTCTCCTCATTTTGCACCCAAATCAGCCGGCACTCACCTCCCTCTTGCGGCCCTGTCGCCTCGTATTCGACCCCCATCCTCACTTCTCCTCAACAACGACTCCGCCTTCAACCATCATCGTCCCTCGCGACGTTTTACAATTTCACGATTCGATACTTCTTGGTAGAGGACGCATTCGGTTGTGGTCGTCGCCGTCTCTTCATTCACCCCGACTCACTCCTAGACGGCCCCAGGGCAGCCCGCAGCCAAGCACCGCCAGTCAGCCCACCACTGAGCGCGAAGCAGCAGCCCGCCCACAGCACGTCCGACGCTCTTTCCCAAACACGAAACAGCGACGCTTCTGCACTCACCACCCAAACAACTCCAGTCGAGTCGCTGCTACTGCTGAGCGTGATTGAGACCCAGACAAGGCTTGAGGTATGATGCGCCACGTCCTGATCCTGATAGATGTGCTGCTGGCTGCACACCCTTGAGATGTTCTTTCACTGACATGGCGACATCCAGACAGCCGAGGAAACTCGTGTTCAAGAGGCAGTTCACGATGTCTACCAATTCTACTTCAAGTACGAATACCGGTGTGCCGACGACCTCTTCTCCTCCATCGTCGCCGACCAGTACTTCTAACCCTCCGTCAACGAGTTCAATTGCTAACAACAGTCCCTCTTCAGTCGCTTCGACTTCTTCTTTCACTCCTAGTCCTTCTACCTCTTCCACTCTAATCACAACATCTTCTCCTCTTCCGACAACATCCAGCTCTACTCCTATCACTCCGACCACGACTCCTACGCCCACGAGTTCGACGCCAGTGATCCAATCATCGACGCCCATCGGGACTACGACAGAGCCGGGTGGATCTACCGTCACTGTTTTCAAGACTTCGACTCAAGGTGGAGGCTTTTCTACAAATACCGGCACAGCAACGTCATCATCCTCGTCTGGAGCATCAACCGCCGGACTGCAAAATTCAGGGAAGAGCGTAAACAGCAGTGGATTGGGGACCGGAGGAACTATCGCGGTTGCAGTCGTCGTTCCAATCGTTGTCGTTGCCCTCCTTGTCATCGCTGGCCTGTTCCTGTGGCGGAAACGTAAGGCACGAAAGGATGCCGAGGAATTACGGCGAAAGGAAGTTGAAGAATATGGATACAACCCAAACAACGACCCGACACTACCTGCGGTAGGCGTCGTTGGTGGTAACACTGGTGATGGCCCGTACGAAATGCGAGAAGATGGATCATCAGGATATCGTGGATGGGGAACTACTGCAGTGGCTTCATCAGGCCGAAAAGCTTCAACCACAATTTCTGGAGGACAGTCTGCTGGCGGCATTGGGCAGGCATATTCAGACGGAGCATCGCCCACCCATGGTCCTGTATCAGACACACGCTCAGACAATCCGTTGATGGACCGGTCACTATCTCCCGAAGGCGAAGCACTAGGTGTGATGGGTCCAGCCGCGTCAGCCAACAGAACCGGCGATATCAACCGTGGTCCCTCAAACGCATCGTCATCGTACAGTGCAGCTAACCGATCGGATGGTTCCGGAGAGGTTCCTGCTACTGGAGCATACTACAATAACCAATACGACACAGGCAATCCATATACCCAAGAAACCGCATACGGAAGCCCGCCAGGACGAGCAGAGATGTCAGGGCAACCAGTCATTCGCGATGTTCAAGCTCGGAGGAACACACGAATAGAAAATCCCTCGCACTTCCCACAACAAAGTGCCGGCATCTCTCAAAACTTTTAATCATGCCTGTCCTGTTTCCCGCCATCTTGTCTCAAAAGTCGAATTTTCGGAAATCCTGCTCCGCTGTCGAAATAAACGACACCAATGCAAGGATACACCTGTAGTTATATCCATCACATCATACCGGAATACCATTGGGGGTGTTTGATCACACATCATGCACACAAATTTTCCCTTTGTTCACAACACACACACCCACACACACCACAACATACATACGCAGAAGGCTGCGCAGCATATTCCGAAGAGAGGCGAGGTGATTTGACGCCATGAATGGTGAAGTTGAGATTTGAGATGGCGTTCTTTTGCTTTCAGTACATACATGTTTGACGGCTGGAACACGAGGAAATTGAAGTTGAAGTTGTTGCATCTGAGTGCGGCTGTTCTGCACAGTCTGGGGCGGAGAGTGAGCCATCTGTGGAGATGATGGATGTACAGCGGTGATTTAACCTTGGGGTGATGATGGTCGGGCGAGATGAGAACGTACATAGACTAGTAATTTAAGGACTGTTAATGCTCGCATTGCAGAGTGTTTACTTTCCGTTAACTTCTGCTTTCGTTTCTCTGGTGGAGATGCTAAGTGAGGAACCAGTGTTCGTAACATACGTCTTAAGGGAAGTTTCCCATTGTCGAGTCAATGTCCACGTTTGTTTCGAAACGCTTGTCATTCTGTGTGAACCTCGAAGCTCCAATTAAGCACTCTTACTCAGGCCTTTCGTTATTCTTGGATTGAATGTGCAAACTGCTGGTGCAGGAAGATTAAAGCTTCTAAGCAAAAGTGCTCCAGTGAGTAAAACAGCTTATGATTCGATGTCTCAATTTTGTAATGTCTGTCTTAGTTTCAGATCTGCGTACTGTATTTGGAGGAGACGTACTGTTGTCGAGGCAACTGTACGAGGTTCGTCTGAGGGCCTCTATGTCGTTAAAGCGTTTGAATATGAGGGGTGTTATGACAGACCTCTCTCTCTCTCTCTCTCTCTCGCCGAGACTTTACAATTGCTGCAATGAATTTCCCGAACCCTACTAGAGTTTTTCTCAATGTTTCTATGGGCTGGTGGTCTATTCGTTTACTGTAACCTGTGCGTGCCTTCGAGTGAGCTGTGTTTACTTTGAAAGTGTGAGATCACGTGCTATTCAACATCGAGTCAACTGTTCGGAGATTTTAATCGGAAGATTAAGCAGATTTAGACGGGTCTAGATTCTAAGAACCAGTAGAATGGGATGGTTTGCCGTACTTCTGGTCTGATTTTGAAATTCTTGCCGTAAGTGGCAAGCATTCCCTTGACATGTTCCAACAACTCGGGCGTGGAATGTGTCGCCATGGGCCACGTTATTTACTTCGGTACGCGCTACTTAAGGCTCTCGAAAAGTGCAGCTACTGCGATAGCTTCATCGATTCTAAATTACAGAAGTGTATCTCCTCAAATTTCATGATGCATTACAGCGGGAGAACTTTTCTCTCCACCCTAACCTTCGCAGCTCTTCAACCATTTTCACTCGCCGGATGGATCCCATCTCGACACCCAGAAACTACACAGCAGCACGATGAACGTTTATCACAAGTCACAGTGCCAGATCTCGGGGGTCTGGCAAAGTACGTATGCCCCAATACTAACATATTCGGCAGGCAGACTTCGGGTCCAGTGCCCCTTGACCAAATGAGTGATATGCTCGACCTGCTCCAGTCGACGTTAGACCTGGTGCAAGGGATAGCTGTTGCCAATGGACTAAGTTCCGCAAGCGCTGCAACGTCTCCCTCACCCAGCCCATCACCCCCGCCAGTAGTCAATGAGATCTTCACGCCTATCAAACATCCGAATCCCCAGTGCACCCCCTCAACATCAACCATCATCTCAACACTCACCAGCACAACGACAGCAACCCCCACCCCCGTAACAACAACAGAAACAGTAACAGTCTCCGCGGCTGCCTTGCCAATACAACCCACCACAACCCTCGCCCAAATTCCGGATGCTCTAACATCAGCAGCACAGTCCGGCCAGCAAGCAGCAGCAACTTCCACCCTTCCCGCCATAACACCCATTTCCTCCGCAGCAGCAATCTACGAGTTCAACGCAACCTCCTCTACCAACATCGCCGTCTACTTCGGGCAAACCGCCGCCACAGGTGCCACGTCCCTACTAGCACAGTGTGCCGACCCAAACATCGACATCGTGATCCTGGCCTTCGTGCTCCAACAACTCGACGGAGGAGCCTACCCACAGCTAAACTTCGGCGCCGCATGCGGCGGCCAGACGCCCACCATGGCCGCCAAGGCACCCGGGCTGCTGTACTGCCCCGACCTGGCGGGCAACATCACGGCGTGCCAGCGCGGGTACGGTAAGAAGGTCCTGCTGAGCATCGGGGGCGCGAGCAGCAACATCAAGTTCACGAACGCGGCACAGGCGAAGAAGTTCGCGGGCGTGTTGTGGGATCTGTTTGGGCCGCCGGGGAGCATCGATCCCACGCTGCGGCCGTTTGGGACCGTTGAGGTGGATGGCTTTGATATCGGTTGGTCCCCCTTTTCCCCCTATCCCCTCAGAATGATGAGGCTGACAAGATCCAGACAACGAAGACAACTTCCCCGCCAACTTCCCCACCCTTGCCTCCTCCTTCCGCGCCCTCTTCCCCCTCTCCCTCACAAAACAATACTACCTCTCCTCCGCCCCACAATGCCTCTTCCCCTTCGCGGACCCTCTCCCCATGCTCCTGCAATGCGACTTCGTCTGGGTGCAATTCTTCAACAACCCCGCCTGCCAGATCGGCACCCCTGGGTTCAACAACTCTCTCGTTTCGTGGGCCAAGAACCTGAATGCGAGTACGTTGACGCCGAAACCGAGGTTTTTTGTGGGGGCCCCGAGTTGGAGTGGGGCGGCGCCATTGGCGTATGAGGGGATTATTGGGGGGCCGGAGGGGATGCAGAAGGTGGTTAGGGGGGTGAGGGAGGTGATGGGGAAGAATGGCGTTGGTAGCTTTCTTGGGGGTGTTATGTTTTGGGATGTGAGTTTTCTTGCCTTTCTCTCTTTGCTTGGTGGCTTTTGGGGTTGGAATATAGGGAGGCTAATGGTTAATCAATAGGGGCCGGAAGGACATCTGAATGTGCAGAATGGACAGGATATCATTTCGTGGGCGAACGATGGCCTTGTTGGTCCTGCCTAGATATGTCTAGAATGCAAGGCTAGAAAGAAAAGGGGGTGGAATGAGAACGTCTTTTATGTTGCATTATTAGATGCTTGAAAGATGAAGAAAAAGTTGTAATGTTAATGGGTGCTTGTCAACGTAAAATAATGGATGGAATGGGAGCATTTTCGTTACTTGTGCACGTATAGACTGCTGTTTACTTGAGCGCTTTGCATCTCTTTGGAAAAACAGAGGAGAAGATCAAATACACTATTTTCATTGTGCAATTTCTCGCGTGTTTGCTTTTGACCAAAGTGATAGTTTTGACTCATTTCTGCTCCCTCCCTGGATGGTATTACAAAAAAGTCAATACTAACAACATCACGGTTCCTGCCTCAACCCAAAAAGCTTCCTTATGCATCCTCCCAAGTGGATTCCCAGCCGAAGGAACCCCCGACTCCCAGCCGCAATGGTATCCGCGCTCACACACGAGAGACTCGTGTCCGCGTAGCTCGTATCGTTCTTGCTGTAAGCAATCATCAGCACCGTCAGGACATCACTGACAAGCTCGTCATACCGCGCGTAGCTCTCGACTGGATCCGACACAGCTGGACCATCAAACTGGTCATCAAACAATGCAAGGAAGCCACCCACATCGTCATCTGCAGAAGCGAAGAAGTTCTAGTTGGGGTTGCCATCACCAATGTTGGCTGTGCATATTCTGTTCGACGTATCTAACACGTTCTTTTTCTCTCTCACGACGAAATCAGAGCCTGGAGAAGATCAGAAAGGCAACGTGAACTTGGAAAGAGGTGCAAATCTTACGCGACAACCCATCGATCGTTGTGAATCCTGTTGCATTGGGAGTATGAAATTGTGTTGTATCGTTGGTGCACTATGCCAAAACTTGAGCCATGAGTGCCATGAACGGTAAGGCGGGGTGGTACATGTGTGGAGCCATGGTTTGATAGCTGTACGACGATGCTATAAACAGTGGGCAATGTTGACAGAAGCAAGATATAATCGTGTAGAAGGTTTCAAGATGAGCAATTGAGAGGACACCCAAGAGTGCTTAAATTTTCATCCTCTTCCAGGGCTCTATGCTCCGCCATTAGGTGAAGTGATGCCTAGAATTTGCTTCAAAGCCCATAAGGTATTGAAGTGGGCTTGCAGCACGTCTAGGGCGATCTCTCGATGAGAAACTACCTTCTTAGCTGTGAGATCGGAATAATTTGTAAGCTTGAACACCTCAAATCTATTGCTGGTTCTCTTGTCGCCGAAGTATCACGCAATTCTATTTGAGAAACAAAATGAATTTTTCTCTCTTCCAATAAAGGCAATTGCTAAAAGCAGGGTGGCATGCATACTCGCATTCGCATTCCTGTAGGCTGTGCTTCTAATTGTACCATTCCCGGGTGACTGGCTGGGATGGAAGTATCTTTACAGAGCCATAGGTCCCAAACTACCGGGTGATCTGTATCTGAGAAGTGATGCATGATTCTTCTACTGCAACGAAAGAAGCTTTGAGAAAGTCCTAGACTTGTACTTCCATGAGAAGAACAAGAGGGTCGAAGAAGCCACTTTGGGGGAAGTATAGCGAGCGCTGGGCATTGTACATGTTTCGAAAGATCAAGAAGCAGGAGACAAGCCCAGCCATGGAATTTACATGATGCAACTTTGTTTGTGTAGAGTGATGGAAGGATGGCTGATGGTTCACAGGAAGTAATGTACGCAACGATCACGTGAAACGGGTGGGTCGTGCTTGCCGAGACCAGAACCTCGCGTCATCTCGACGCGTTCCTCCATCCACCAACACACCCCAGCAGAAGCATATGCAGACATTGAGAATGGGGAAGCCAAACGCTGCTGAGGACGGGATAGGCCCCATGGACAGAGGTCGACATCGCTATGCGAAAGGGGACTATGAAGGAGCACTTGCGGCTTTCACAGAGGTACCCACCGCACCCTCTCCGTTCTGCCCTTGTTCAGGGATGGAGTCCTCTGCATGATGACTTCTGATCATATCCATGTTTCGGAAAGAAGTCACCATGTCATTTCCAACGGATACTATCATCTGCCACTCTCTGCTCTGGTCATATTGTGCTTTATTAAGATATCGTTTCCTGTGCACGCGTGACTAACTACCATACAGGCCGTCGATTGCAGTACCCAGCATCTTTTGCTAAATGCTCTTGATGCTCGAGCTGCAACTTACGAGAAACTGGGTGATCTGCAACCGGCACTTCGCGATGCCAAGAAGATGATAGATGCAATGCCAAAGCTGTCTAAGGTATGCTCGATTTCCTCAACATGATATCGCCCCTCTGACGAAGTACAGGGCTATCTCCGTTGTGGAAAGGTCCTGCGGCTTCTGCAAAAGCCAGAACTTGCTTTGAGGATATATGACAGGGGCCTTACCAAGATCAAGATTGGGGCTGATGACGACCGCACAGTTAGTGTTCCAATCTTGAGAGTAACGTCCAATACTAATTTCATAGAAATTGCAATTGGTGTACAATCAACTGCGCAAAGCGCAGACTCCGGGGAAGAGCTTTGATCCCTTGGAATATCTACCGCTTGAGCTGGCAGAAATAGTTTGTCTGAACCTCTCAATGCGAGATCGAATGTACGTTCAAAGAATGTGTCAATCAGTGCCAACTTCAGCTAAATCTTGGTGTTAGTGTATGCTTGTCTGTCACGCATTCATGGAAAAGATTGCTCGAGTCGTCACACAAGCTGTGGACCACTTTGGATACAACCCATGTCAGGAAAGTCATCAGCCAGAAATCGTTGACAATCCATTTCAGGCGGTCGAAGTGGACTCTGGACCGAGCGCTGCTGTCCTTCAAATCTGTTGATGCGCATAGGCTGGCTTATATCACCAAACATTGCAAGATGCTCAAGGAGCTGCATATATATGGTCGGGGGATGATTGGCGATTCGCTGACCTCGGCACTTCCGGACGCCAAGAGCCTTGAAACCCTCTATGTCTCTCAGAATACTGAGATGGCTCTCGGTGCCGTTCAATCTGCTCTCAAATATTGCAAAGCGTCTTTGGTCACTGTTACAGTTCTGAAAATTGTTGGACCCCGTGGAGGATTTCTTGCTGGTAAATGGCCTGAGATGGGTTCAATTAAGGCTATACATCTCGAGTCTGATGGGGAATCTGTCTTAGATATTGTGAGTGTTGTTGCACGGATGTGAAATAATCCCCAAGGGTGCTAACATATGTCTAGCACGGCCTGGCAGCATCCACACCGGCAGCTACCTCGATCACCTTGAGCAGCTGGGGTAATTTACCAAACCTCGTGGACTGCACAGTATGGACCAACCTCGAACATCTGGATTTGAGTAACACACAGCTTCGTCGACTTCCCAAATTACCCACCACACTCAGGTCTCTCAACCTGAGTAACAATATTCAACTGCACGTCGGGTTGGACCATGATGCGCCAGCAGACCTTCCTCTACTCGAGACCTTCAACTGCGAGGGTACTTTCATCACCGCTGATGTGCTGAAGGTTCTGACCATGCCAGCGATTGCGAATGGCAAACTCAAGTCCCTCTTAATTGGCGGGCGGCTTGCCGATGCTCACCCTGGACCTGCTGCAGAGGAGTATCCTGCCTCAGAAGATCTGGAGGAGTTGTCACTCAACACGATGCAGATCAACGATGCAAGAGCCCTTCAGATCCTCGAATTGTATCCAAAGCTTCGGAAGTTGGATGTCTCAGGCACGAGAGTGACTGGCGTCGCAGTACGGACGTTTGTTAATTGGGGAATCACATCTCTAAATCTTGATGAGTGTATCGACGTTAGCTCGGATGCTGTTGATTGGGCTCGCAATAAGGGAGTTGAGGTGGAATTCAACTTCAACCGCAAGGACTCTAGGAAGTCTTTCTGGAGCAGTTCTTTTGCACAACGATTTGCATGATCTACTGGGCTGCAGTACAGGTCATTAGCTAGTGGCGTTATCTCTGATTTATCGCAAGGTTGGCTTCTAGGACATTAGAGGGTGCATTGCAGGCGTACATTACATATCAGACGTCTACGTCTCGAGCAGTGGTGGGAAATTGCTTTGTCACGAAGCCAATTTAGTGGCTATACAGCATCTCTGAGGTGGCATGAAATACCGAACAAAGCGCGTGACTATTATGCTTCCAAGTTGCCTCTATCTACAAGTTTCACAATCCGGGTTCAAGCAGCTGGATCTAATTTCCAAACTCGCTGTAGGTCAGCCTCACAATCTCAACAAGACATGCGACCTCAAAAGCGGAACACTGCGTTTGGTTGCCACTTTTACTCTTCTTGGTGAAAGCATGCATCGCACACGATCTCTCACTCCGCCTGTCTAGATTCTGTTCGTCTTTCTTGCAGTCAATTGCAAATGCATTGCCACATCACGCCAGTATTCTCGTACTCTTTCGACTCATTGTCGCCCTTGAATCGGAATTTATGCGCACTCTCTTAGATTCCACATCTTGTCTCCGCAAGCACTCGTCAATCCACACTTCGCCTCCACAACCTCTCTTTCATCTCTACCGAGTTCGTCCACCGCCGAACACCGTCAAATCTCCAGCCCTCAAATCCGTCAAGTGATCACCTCTTGATTCCTCAACTCTCAAAGTTCCAAGTTACTAATCATCCCCTCCCGCCGTCATACCCGAACTTGCTGACTACCCATACCTCCCGGCTCTCACCACATCCCGCTTCCGACCACGGAGCTGCTTACAATTCCTCTCCATCTCACCCCGAACTAGAGATCTCCTCGGTCAGCATTTGTAGATATCCATCTTGGCCGTCAGATTCCGACACGACACGACGCGGAGAAGCTGCTGCATAGGGATACCGTACCCATCAAGAATGGGGGAGGATAGTAAATAAAGATTTGGAATTGTGGGCACGGCGAAAAATGAGAGAGAGTAAACAAAGACACGGGGTTAAGAGAGGAGGTACATGTGCATGGTTTGTAACTCACGTCTTACTCGATCTACATCCCCATCGATTTCGCTCTTTTCGTCATTTCTTAGTAAGACTAAAAATAGCCTCAAAGATACCTACCATACCTCACGCCCATCAAACCCAAGAAGGGAAACAAATCCACTCGTAAGACGGCCGCCACGTTCCCCTCTTGAAACAAGCTTCTTCGCATTGACTTGATTACTCCGTTTCACTTAGGTAGATAAGTATTTCGAGATGTCGATGAACCGACAGGGATGTGCGGGAGTGGTCACGATCATCCAGTCAAGGCACTTGCGGGCCTATTTTTAGACCCCACGCTGCTAGCTGCGGGGCGGGGCCGCCCACGCGGCGCCCCTGCTCCCCTGCTCCCCTGAGTGCAGACACTGAGACAGCAGGAAGGGATCGACCTATGGGCGCAGGGAGCTCGTAAATTCAGGGGATGGTGAGGATGAGGCAGATTTTGGGGTTTTAGAGGAGAGCTGGAGGGAGGGAGGATTTACGACGGTACGGATACGTTTGGGGGTTTGGAGCGATTGGGTTCGGTGAGTGCATTGAGGTAGAGGAGAAGGAGGTTTGAAGCAAGAGGATGCCTAGTTTAGTGATAAAAGACGGACTCGTATTTGAATAAGGTAAAGTTGTACGAAAGAGAATTGCTTTCGTTAAGAAAATCTTTGAATAGCATGACAAGGTAGTCAAAACAACCTTCTCTTATCTCAACCTCGAAACGAAACAAACGGAAACGAAACGAAAGCGAAGCAGTGTAACCATCGCCTATCTCCATCGCTACCAGCAACCTTAACCCCTCGCTCCTTCATCATCCCTCCCTTCAATCCCAAGATCCGCATCCCCGTCTCTCTTCGCTTCTCGTAAACTTTTGTACATCCTCACCTCACCTCAGCCCCCACACAAATAACCCTTCCCTTCCCCTTCCACTCACCATCTTCCCCCAAAACAGGAAATGCTTTCCTCTTACCCTACTATCTCGCATTTACCTCCCAAAACCATTGGACCTAAAGCGCGCCGCGCCAATACTGTAAGCCTCACCTCATTCACGGCGCTTAAACCCCTCCATCCCCTCCCTCCCCCTCCATCTACCCCTATCCCTACCCAGCTCAAGCACTAAACCCATACGCCGTATCTCACAATTAATAATTAATGCGGAGGCTGACTCTGCCCCATCTCTTTCTATTGCATTTCCGTTTGTTCGCCACCAAGGCAAGAGAAAATCTAGCTTGGCTAGCTAGCTAGTTACTTGGTAGGCAACTAACGGGAACCTTACGGGTACGGGTACGGGGATTGGCTGTTGGTACGAACGAGGTATCTGATAAGTCCTGGCGTTGCGTCATCTTACTGCCTTTTTCGTTGATTATAGGTCTACTTTTACGATTCCTGAAAATGTATCCCGTTATCTAGTTCAGATTTAATTTTGGTTTTGGTTTTGGTTTTGGTTTGGAAAGGGAGGGGGACGGAAAGGGAGTGGCGAGCGGGACGGATCGAGGTCTCAATTGCTATCCCATTTCCGCGTATATTTTTACCACTGCGGAAGAGCGATCTCGGATTTTAGTTCGGGGATACTTGTATCGCTGTCATCGTTGAGGGGAGAATTTTTTTGACGTATAGAAGTTTAGGAGGCGAAATGAGGGACTTCCGCGGGAGTTGAAGTTTATTTGGGGTGGAGTATGGAATCCGTTTTCGTGGAGACGAGGATGCGGAATCGAGTGGCAAGGGCTCTAGCTAGATGATAGGAGGTTACCTAAGGAGTTCAATACGTACACGCCTGCCTTGTGAGTTCTTTAGGAATTATGATCTGAAAAAATAGCACTGGCACATTCGAACTAAACTTTGTGTTATTATTTATTTTATTTTATTATTTCTGAGGTTGACAGGCTTGCTAGGTCAAGGCTCATTCCAGCTCGTGCTGGAGAGGCCAGCTGACCAAGGACTCAGAGTTGGGGTCTAAATACAGTTACACGCCAGCGAGCGGCTGCCATTGGCCCAGCCAACGTCGCGCTTCCTTCCTGCGATGACTGCTGCGACTGCCTGAGCCTCGCCGTCATCCAGCCGTCCCGTCTATTGCACAGCAACGACGTCCACCACACTACACTGCTCCTTACATGCCAAAAACAGAAATTTGCACGCAAGAAATAAACACGGTGGCCAGAGGAGCTGCTTCCAAGATCATGCCCAACATGGGCGCTTAGAAGACAGAAAATAAACGAAAACGAGCAGGGTAAACAATATGGTATTCAATATCCATCATCGTGCCCCACTTCCCCAGAAAGCTTCTTTGCCATTCCACTCCTCTAGCCTCCGCCTCGACGCTTCCTGCAGGCGCAGCCTGATTGCGATCCGAGTCCCTTGTCCGCCTCGTTCCTCTGTCTTGGATCCTGCCTAGGAAACTATGAAAACAAGATTTTTGCATCCCATTTGCCTTGCGCGATTTGCTGCCTGAGCTGGAGTTCTACTCCTGTAATGTAGCGAGAATTTGAACTGAAAATAGAAATTTGAAAGAATAATGAATCTCGGATTACATCATTTGAAGAAATGGAAAAGAGAAGAGTGAGAGTTCCCAGAAAAAAAAAAGCAAAAGTAAATCCTCCCAAACACCTTGGTATCATATCCATCCCATGCAACGAGTACAGAAGAAATAAAGAATAATAGCAGAAAGGTAACGAGATAAAAAAGACGCGCTGAAGAGAATGAACACCATGCCCAATGACCCAATGCCGACGCTATGCTGTGGAAAAGACACCGCTAAATATGCAATGCAAGATTTCGATTCGAGGGGTGTAGTGTCGAGATCCGATGATCGTCCATATGTATTGTGTTCGGGCGTGAGCCCACTGTGTATATTCCCTTCTTTGCGCCTTCGATAACTTCGTGAGAATCATGGCATCGCGCGTATCAATTCGTTCTTTCATCGGTTCCATTCGTCGTGTCTCGTGAGGAGTGTCGTTCGTGAGGTGGGGGAGGACTGGAGTGAGCCCTTCAAGGCGCAGAAGAAGCCATCAATCGATCGTGACCGACGAAGAGGAGAGTGAGTTCTGATGGGGGCGCCGAAGAAGTCCTTCCACGAAAAGAGAAGAGATAATGCTTCCAGTCGTCGAACTCAAAGCACACGAGAGGAAAGATCTGCCATGATGCATAACCCGTTACCGAAGACAATATGTTTCATCTCCTGTGCCGCCTTGACGATTGGTGTCGATGTGAACCGTGGCTTGCTGTCCCATAACCTGAGTCCGAGTAACCACCCCTTGAAGACGATTCTGCAGGTTGTTGATATTGTGAATGTCGCTCACAGGCGTACCCAACTAGGACTGTTCTCTCTTGAATTGGATGCCCTTGCTGACCGTATGCGGCGCACATGTCGACATTGTGCTTATAGTATAAGCAGCGGCACACCGAGTACCGTTCAACGACGAGATAGCACATGGTGAGATGCTATACTAAGATGGAGTTTGACGTGTAGCGGGGGAACAGGAGCAGCGGTGGAGGGGTAAGCAGGACGGATTGAGAAGACTTATGAAAGAGCCTGAGATAGACGGCGGCGAGGTTATGAAAATATATTAAGAAGCAGACTGAAAGAGAAGCCTGAGCAAGGAAATTCTAACGAAGGCAGACGGCAGAGAGGGAGGTGATGCAAAAGAGTCATCTGCGCTGAGGGGTGTGACTGCCTTAAGAACCACTGAGGCTTGGCTAGAGGACTTGCCAGAAGGGCATAAGGCAACAGTGACGGGTGGTGGAGGTGGATGAACTGCAGACGCCATATGCAGGTCAACATGCAGGAAGTTATACTAGGGAGGGGGGAAGGACAGAAGATGAGTCGAGGGTGGAGTGTCTGTAGAGACGGGGACAGAGGAAAGAGCAAATGCTAGTCCGGAGTCCTGCAAGCAGGGGGGTTGATCCGAGGCCCCAGGACCCAAACGGTGGGTCTGCCATTCGATGGCTTACAGGATTAGAAAAAGACCCCTCTGAAGGCTGAGATAGCTTGTTCCGGTGCTGAGTAGGACCCTCAGCCTCGAGAGCAGTACCTGGCTATACCGGAGGCCTGGTCCATTACGCGATCTCGCGGATCATTTAGGTTAGTGCGGCAGCGCGGGAGATGCTAAAGAGGGAATGACGGCGGTGCAATTGGCACAAGTGCATCTGACCCTGGCGGGCAGGCTTCCACATGTGCCAGGGCGGGCGGTGGTTGAGTCCTGGGACGTCGGTGACGAACTCGACGAGATGGAGAAAATATGAGGTGAGCAGTCGCCGGGGAACGAATGAGCGCGCGGACAGGGGGCCTCCAGGGACACTGCTTGTGCTGCGAGCCGGTCATCTGCGGCCAAGAGCGGGTTGAGTGGGACAACCATGCCATGTCGCTGGGAAACGACTGTGGCAGACTGTGGCAGACTGTGGCAGACGTCCAGGATGAGCTTCGGGGAGTTAGGTCGTGGGCTCGTGGGGAGCTCGCGGTTCGTGGGAGAGCCGTGGCGGGCGAGCGAGAGGAGGAGCAGACCAGTGAGCGAAGTCAGCAATCACGCTGAATTTAGAACAACTGGCTCGGCTGCTGGCGGTCAGGTTACCCGCGCCCACCAATCTGGCACTGGGGCCGAACGCAGGGCTGTGCTTCTTGCGAGCCCCCTGTCTCAGACTCTCAGCAATTGGCAGCGGTCGAGCGTTGTCCGCCATGGAAGGACAGAAGCAGCAATGGAAGCTTTGTGCCACGCCGTTGCACACCAAGTACCGGACAAATGAGAGCTCACAGCGCATCCCAGCGATCGCCCGAATGCGAGCATACGGCGGTGTGGTCCCTCGATCGGGCATTTCCTGCTACTTCCTGTTCTGTCATGATGCACAAAACTTAAGTTCATCTTCAATTCCACAAGCGCGGCCGGTCCTGCAGCCGTAAACTTCACCAATGAGCCCCTGTCATGAGCCTTCACGGACCTGAAGCTCGACAGATGAGTCTCGCAGCCTGATTTTGCTGCCTGGTTTTGCAGTGCCAAAATATGCAGTCAAGAGCAGATATGACTCCATTGCCGGCGTTCTTCAGCTGGACCAGGTGGTGAAACAACTGCAAAAAGGACTTGCAGTCTTGCATTCGTTCTTGATCTCCCCTTTGGAACTCGGTGAGCATTCTGAGCACTGCAAGCGGTTGACTCTTGTCCGCTCTTCTCCATAGTACGCCGACAGGCTGCGTGTGACATACAACTTTAGCTGCGGTTAGTGGGTCGGGAATAAGTGGAATTGCAACTCTGCAATGGGGATCCCAAAAGAATCAAAGTTGCATCTCAAATCCAAACCGATGTGAAGTGTGTCTCAGATGCGGCCTGTTCATAGGCCGTAGTACGAGTTAGCGTCAATGGGAAACAGATCTCATCTGATTGAAGTTCACGATACCCGCGCTCTCGCAGGCATTGGTCTGCCTTGGCTTCTGTCAGCCTCGCTTGAGCCTAAGGCGAGCTCCGGTTAGACCCTGGTTAGTGGCTGATGACCCGACCGCATTGGCCGCGCTACGAGCAACAGCGAGTTGAGTTGAAGCTCCGCCACAGTGTCAGCATTGGGGGGTAAAGCCACTGTGACCGTCTCCGCCGGGGGATAAAGGAATTCGGGAACCCCGTGAATCGAAGGCAGCAGCCACCAAGTACGTCCATACTGACTGAGTAGACGCCCATCTACATGTGCAATGTCGTCACGAGTGTCCTGTGATGCGACAAGTGCGATGGAATCGGCATGATTATTTCGTTCCGCTCTCAGAGGGCGTGAGACGGAAGAGTCGGGATGAGGAATCTGAGGCTGGTGGGGGTACGAGTCCGGCTTTGTGCAAGAACTGGGAACCCAGAAATGTATCCTGGTGCGTATTTTGCGCTTGCTGTCATTGTGTCGAACATCGTTCCATCAAGTTCATATACTTAAAGCACGAGTTTCTCAGCCCCTGCGCCAAGCGGCACGGAGCTGAGATTTCCCCTGGCCCAGGTACAAGCAATGAGACGACTTTTGAGGCATTTCCAGTCTTGCGGCTGTTGGGTATGTCAGAATCAAGATGACCGGCGTCACTTCAAACGGCTGCTGAATGCCAGGGCGAGATACTGCATTCCCTATGCGGCCACTTTTTGCCCCTCACTCTGTGACCCCGCAAACTTCCTGGGAGTCTAGACCATGAGCTTTTCAGCCTCTCAGCCTCTCCTCCATCTGACGTTACCTTTCATATGCAATTCATGAAGTCCCTCCTTAGACCTCCTTAGACCTCCTTAGAGGTTACCATTACCCTGATATCGGGCCTTTCACCCAGGTCGAAGCGCCATCCAAAGGACACAAATCCATAAGAAGATCAAGATCCGTGTATAACGTTGATTCCAATACCATGACATCTCAACTTTGGTTCTTGAACAGCCAATCTGAATTGGCATCAACCATGAAGTTTGTGATGTTAAATTCGTTTGACCCATTGACCATCTCAGCCATATGCATGTCGGAACCATTTCCAGACACGTGGCCCATGTCTGGCCCAGGAGCGACAGGAAGCCTGGGGACGTTGAAGAAGTCAAAGACGTCCAGATATTCAAGCTCATTGGGCGCTGGTGTTCTCGCTGGCGTGACACTAGGCATTCGAGATACCATCCCAACATGTTTTGGCTGTCTAGAGATCAAGAAGTCAAGATCGTATGCACATCGTCGCATATCCGCAAGAATCTTCACTGAAGACGGTGTCACGCGCTCGCCGTTAGTAGCAGCGGATCTCTCAGAGTCTCGGTGCTCATCCAGCACGCGCTGAAGGATAGCTGTATATCGCTCGGCGACAAGCCAATACCGACCCATCTCTCGTAGAGTGTCTACGAAAAACTGTATCTGAGGGCTCAGTTTGTGCTCAATGGTTGAACCATGAACTAGCAAGAGTCTGGCTGCGACCCAGAGAGTGAAGGCAAAGGGAGGCCCGAGTTTTGGGAGCATGCCATTAGAGACAACAAACTCGCCAAGTGCGGCGATGTTCTCAACAGCACCGTGGCACCGTTGGCTCGCACTATAAGATGGGGTGAAGATAGGTGAACGGGTGGTGGGATAGGCGGCTGACGAGTGTAGCCTGATGACGGTGGTATGATAAGTGGCTGCGTATAAATCAGTAACGCATCATGGACGGAGAATTGGGCCAGCATACCATGTAACATAACCCACCCACAATTGATGGAGCTCTTCCCTCCGGGCTGGAAAAGTTTCGCCATGTTACCATAGTCTGCCGGTAGATCAAATTTCCAAGACGTAAGCCTGTTATCGAGCTCCCGATATTCTCCTTGCCATTGCTCCACGTCGGACAATGCACTGATATCCACAGGTTTCTTCAAGAATTTGTGAATCCGAGACAAAATACCTAAGATTTCGATATAGTAGGAAAATGCTCCCAAATTTTCAGGCTTGTCTATATCGTATTCGGTCCGCTCAGTGGTGCGGAACCATCTGGTTTGGACACTTTGATTTTTGTTCCAAAGATCGTCCCTACACGGCAATGTTCGATCGATTTCTTTCTCATCCAAGGCAAACTCGAATGCGGTAGCAATAGTGGCATATCTGTCAAGGAGATATACCATCCAGAAGAGTCGTCTGCGAGATTCTTCTTCGATGAAGTTATCAGCCTCCGGCAGAACCATAGCACGCAGGGTATAAATTGAAGGATAAATAGGAGAGACGGAAAATGATGTTGTCTCAACCGCAAGGCCTAGTTGGACAACAGATCGAGTGATCAGAGCCAATAGATTCCATCCTGGGGGGCCGTTGCTGCTTCCCACAAGATCCAAGGCCAGGATGACCAATGCTTGAAGAGCTTTGACTGATGAATTCTCCAGTCCATACAGAAGAACTTTCTGTTTTGATATGTCGTGGTAGTGTCGCCTCCTGTCCTCTGTCAACCGTTGGTCTGTCGAAAATCTCAAGGTCGTCGCCACAATTGCGTGTAACAATATTCGATCTGCTTCGTCTAGTGTCGATGGGCCAAATAGAGAGTCGAGAGTGGATCGCCGGTGCAAAATTGGACACCAGGTGTTCACATACTTGAAATAGAGGTCTACAAGAGCATAGAGCAGGTCGTATGGCGGAAGAGCATGATCTGTCGTGAACTCGGGTGGATTTTGTTGTATATTAAGACTTGGCGATTCGAGGGGTGGTTGAGTTGTGCTGTAGAACTCAGGTGCTTGCCCGGATTGCATTGACTGACTGTGGTTATGGTTTTGTTGCTGCATGCTCTGCTGGAAGACGTCGCCGTGAATTGAAGAAATGGATGGAGTCTGAGGCATAGGATTTCCAAAGTCCATGGCCTGATTGCCATTGAAAGTGGCAGGCTTTTGAAGAAAAAGAGCAGTCTCAGCATGAGGGATATGGTTTCGATGTCGAGGGTCTGCTGGCCGATAGCCTGGAACGCTCTGAGGGGTCTCATGGTCGCTGGGAAGGCTGGCGCTATTGTTCGTGAAAGAGGATTCCAGTATTTGAGCGTGAGACCGAAGGATATCTTCCAATCTATCCAGTCTTTGCTCCAATTCTCGTCCATAGCCGGCTCTCAGGCCAGGCTTCTTACGTTCTTTGTACTCGCAGATGGCCCCATTGCGACTGCACCAGCCACAGGAAGGTTGGCCACGATCACATTTGACCTAGACAAGTCAGATGAAATATATGAGTAGTGAGGTTGAAGTATTGAAATGCATAAGAGATGAAAAAATGGCGATCGGGCGAGATAGTGATTATGAGATGGAAGTGTTGGGCTCAGGGGCAACAAGCTGCTGTGGTCTTCGGCCAACACAGCCTAAAACCCAATTTTGGCTTGCTACTGCTGGAGAGCCGGTGATGAGTCTCCAAAAACACCACGACCTTGAATATATGAGATTCGCAACGCGTCTGAAGGTTAAAACGTGCACGCTCAAGACCTGCCACAGTATTGGAGAAGCGTACCTTCCGTTGCTTGCAGAGCTCACACCTTCGACGAATGGTTAGCCAATTTTGTCCCTGATCGTCATTCACAGCATCGCCATCATCTCCCTGATCTGCGATTGGCGAAGCAGAGGCAGATTGAAGCTCGTTGGCGGTTGAGGGAGTCATGGTGAGTGCTTACGATACAGACATAGGCCTTCGCTGTCTCTTGCGGGGCCTTTCGCCATTTTCTCCACCGCTGTCCTCGTCACTGTAGGCGTTCTCGTCATCGCTGTCGGGCTGGGTCCCGCCAGAGCGCATGGAAGGCTCGGGCGAATGTTTGATATCCATGGGAAGGGTGGACGCGACGCGCAGGTACCAAGCCAAAGATGTTTCTTTTTCGGTGGAGTTGCGAACGAGGGCTCGGTGTTTTAATAGCGAGGTTTTGTGGGGAGGAAAGCTGGAGAAGGCGAACCCCAGGCGAGCGTGCCAGGGTGGTGCCGAGGAGAGAGAAGAACGCCCGAGCGGCGGCTTTGGTTGTCCTGGGGGCTGGCAAGCTGGTCAAGTTGGTCTCGGACAGAGAGAGAGGCCTGTCTGCACCACAGGGATCGAGGGTCGCTGCGAGGTGAAGATGGGAGCATTCGCCAATGGCAGGCCGTTCGAGCATGCACACAGCACTGGTGTTGTGCGACGCTGGCCACCATGTGACGGATCGCCAATGGCCGGCTAGGTATGCGCATTGCGGGGAGGGTAGCCAAGTTGGTGCGGTGCATGATGGCCCAGCATCGCGTGCAAACCGCAAAGAGGACAACATCGCCGTTGAAACAGTTCCGAGGCTTGTGACTAACGGGAAATATCACAAGGAGTGCTACGTGATCGGAGGAAAGGTGGTAGTGCACGTACACATACACCGTCCTACACACTTGAACGTGTTGTCAGGCTTGGTGCTTTTGCTTTTGGGAATATGCCGGAATAAAGTGGCTGCAAGTCCCGCCGAGCTTCCCTGCCGTGGGCCTCCTTTGACGTGAAACCGCGGGGTTGTGCTCCGTGCATGTTGTTCGTAACCTACTGCTGGAGTACTCTGTAGAACCTCGCTTTCCACACGCTCCAGTTCCCAACACTTTGATTGCGAGAATTCGCCGATGCGAGAGTGAACTCCCCAGCAAGTAGTATCAGACATGGATTCCACTGTTGAATTGCCATCTCACCATGCCGTCAAAACTCTGCTGGCTTCCGGCTTCAGTCCACCTCGGCCCTGGAACATCATGTACCGAAAATGACCCCACCAAAGCTTCGCCCAGTCGCTCCTTCCCGCCACCATTCTTGCCAACGGAACAGACGTCGTTCCGTTAAATACCTTTGGACATATTTCGTGTACCGTCTTCCTCCAATCTCAGCTTCACTTTTGTCATACATCTCATCTCTCTTCCTCCCCCTCATACTGCTGCCCCTCCACTGTCACCATGGCATCAACTACAGCTCGTGGTTTCCCCTCCATCAAGGCCATCCGTACGTATGTCGTGGACGGCGTCGGATCTGGAGGGGATTACCACAATGTCAAAGGAGGCCATTGGTAAGCCCAATGCTACCAAAGAGAGACTGCTACTGACATTATTCCAGGTTGATTGACACCCCCATATCGACGCCAATGTCGCGATGGGAGAAATACCGGGCTTCAAGAACAAGTTGGGGCATTAATGTTCTTGGCTCGTTCTGTGTCGAAATCGAAGGCACTGATGGTACAGTGGGCTTTGCGACTGGTTTTGGAGGTAAGACCACTTCTCTTAATTGCTGTTTACCTAGGTCCTAATTTCCGTAGGTCCTCCTGCGTGTTGGCTTGTTCATCAACATTTCGAGCGTTTCCTCATCGGTGCCGACCCCCGAGATACAAATCACCTTTTCGAGCAAATGTACAGAGGTTCGATGTTCTACGGCCGGAAAGGGTTACCGGTTGCTGTCATCTCAGTGATCGACTTGGCACTGTGGGATTTGCTCGGCAAGATCAGAAATGAGCCAGTATACAAACTGATCGGAGGCGCCACGCGAGATAGGCTGGACTTCTACTGTACTGGACCAGAACCAGTTTCTGCAAAAGCTATGGGTTTCTGGGGTGCAAAAGTTCCGCTGCCCTATTGTCCCGAGGAAGGCCACAAAGGTCTCAAGAAAAACGTGGAATTTCTCCGAAAACACAGAGAAAGCGTTGGCCCCGATTTCCCCATTATGGTGGATTGTTACATGAGTCTCAACGTTCCATATACGATTGAGATTGCTACCGCCTGTCTGGACCTCAACATTAATTGGTGGGAGGAGTGCCTTTCGCCAGACGATACAGATGGCTTTGCATTGATCAAACGAGCCCACCCTCAACTTAAGTTTACAACTGGAGAGCACGAGTACTCGAGATATGGATTCCGAAAATTGATTGAGGGCCGAAATCTTGACATTATTCAGCCAGATGTTATGTGGCTCGGAGGCCTGACAGAGCTACTCAAGGTTGCAGCAATGGCATCTGCTTACGATATCCCCGTTGTTCCTCACGCCAGTGGCCCGTACAGTTATCACTTTGTTGTCTCTCAAACCAATTGCCCCTTCCAGGAATATCTCGCAAATTCTCCCGACGGAAAGAGCGTTCTTCCAGTCTTCGGAGATCTCTTCTTGGACGAGCCAATCCCTGTGAATGGTTACTTGAACGTTTCACAACTGGATAAGCCAGGTTTTGGATTGACTCTCAATCCAGCAGCTAGGTTGATTCCTGCGCAGTACCTCTTGACACCGAATCCGGAGAGACCATTGGGCAAGGCTATCGAGCAGAAGAAGCCAGAGGATCATGGACTTGTCAATGGATTGGTGGATGGAGTGAAGCAATTGACAACTTCTTAGATTATCGGGATGAATGGCTGTTGGGACACATACGGGTGGATTCAAGGTTTCTCGCGTTGCGTTATTCAGGCATCTTTATAGAATGCTTCCATGTATCTAGCTAACGATCGGTTTGAATGGAGTTGATAATACATGCTACATTAAAGTACGGTTCTCAAAACTTTTGCGCTTTTAGGTGAAGCGCAGTCTCCAATAATGCATTTTCCAGCCCCCTCCAGTTCTCACTCCTTTTCTAAGCGAATGTGAAGCGAAGTCCTCCCCTATCCGAGGGAGAGTGAGTGTTAACGTCTCAGAAAGTCAACAAAAAACGAGAATCTCCACAGAGGAGTTCTCCATACACAAATCTACACACACTTCTGCCCTGAGCTAAATAAAAACACACCTCTCGGCCCTTCTCCGCTCCAATCATTACCTCTACTCTCCTACCCTCCGCCGAGCCCCCAAGTACCTCAACTTCCACCAATCCCTTCCTCTCCACCACCTCTCGCTCCTGGTATCCACCCTGAACTCGGCCCTTCCAGAAAGCAAACTTCCTTCCACCCGCGGGAAAAACTCTCTTCCTCGTCTCGGTGCCCTTTCTCCCAAAAACCCGAATCGCGGGGTGGGATGCAGGGGTTCGCCTCGCTGATCGCGATGTGCCGAGACCCCACTTCGCTTTCACCTTCCGGCTGCAAGAAAGCAAAGCAAGCAATGCGAGCCTGGAGCTCGAGCTTGACTGCTGCGCGATGTCTGTTGGCTAGGTGTCTTTGACAGTTCTTTCTCGACTCTACCTTTACATTTTTTTCAGCTGCAGCTTTCACTTGTGTTTGAAGAGGATAAAGTGACAAGTGACATCAAAATCCTCCCCCACCAAGCTTCACATCTCACCTCCTCCATCCACACTTCACCCTCCTCAAACCCATCAAGCACACAAAATCCCCCCAAAATGCCACAAACACACCTCCTCCTCTCCCTCACCGCAGCAATCACCGGCGGCACCACCGGCATCGGCCGCGCCATCGCCCTCGAGTTCCTGCGGCAAGGCTGCAACGTCGCCATCAACCACCTGGCCCTACCCACCGATTCGCACCACCTCACCTCTCTCCTCTCCCTCGCTCAAGAAATCAGAGAAAAAGATCCGGAAGCAGGGAGACTGATAGAGGTGCAAGGTGACGTGAGCAAGCCGGAGACGGGGAAGGAGTTGGTGGAGAGGGCTGTGAGCGAGTTTGGAGGGTTGGATGTGTTTGTGAGTAATGCGGGGGTGTGCCAGTTTGCGGAGTTTTTGGAGTAAGGATTCTTTTTTTCTCTTCTACTAAACACCTATCTGAAAGGGGGGGGGGTTGAGGGGTGGGAGCTCTTATTCTTGAAAAGAGAAAGAGATGGAGAGAGGAGGATAGGCAGAGAATGCTAATGATTTAAAAGCCTCGACCACGACCTCTTCGCCTCAACAGTGCGAATCAACCTCGACGGCGCCTTCTACTCCTGCCAAGCCGCCGCCCGACAAATGGCCTCCCAAGGCCGCGGCGGCTCCATCATCGCCATCAGCTCGATCTCTGCGCTCGTCGGCGGCGGACAGCAAACACACTACACGCCCACCAAAGCAGGGGTCCTCTCGCTGATGCAATCGATGGCCGTCGCGTTGGGGAAGTACAAGATTAGGTGTAACGCGCTGCTTCCCGGCACGATCAAAACGCAGCTTAATGAGGAGGATCTGAATGATGAGGAGAAGAGGAAGTATATGGAGAAGCGCATCCCGTTGGGGAGGACCGGCGAGCCGAGTGACATGGCGGGGCCGGCGGTGTTTTTGGCGTGTACGCAGTTGAGTGGGTATGTGAATGGGGCGCAGCTGTTGGTTGATGGAGGGTTGTTTGTTAATCTGCAGTGAGGGGAGAGTGCTTAGAAGTGTGGATTTGAAGCGTTGCATTTGGCTTAATGGGTGGAGCTTTTGGTTTTCGTAAAAGATAATAGGCAAGCATAGAATGTACCATGTGATGATACTGCTCCTATTCTGCTTTCCGATAACTCAGGTTGTGTCACAAGCCGTCGAAGTTATTCAAGAGTGAGAAGAGTTCTCGTAATTCATTCGTGCACGCCTCATGCTCAGTAGTATCCAAAGCTACTAATCGCTCACCAAAAGTCCAATTGCCTATCACCAAATCCGCTAAATGCTTCTCTAGCTTTCGCAAGAGAGCAACATCTGACCCAGCCAACTCAATAGTGGCAGATGCCACCAACATTCTCATCGATACTCCACGTCCCCGCCAAACCACACTCGCCATCCGTCGCCTCCTCCTTACCAAGGAAGAAATCACCCTGGCCTTTAGTGCTGAAATCTCTATTCATCACACGTCTAGCCCAGGAGTCAATCGCCGGCTCGCCAGTCTCATCACGCGCCTGCTTCAGGAACGGGATCAAGGCTGTGCCACCTGTTCCCTTTAAATTCTTCTTAGAAGGATCGTTCTTGTCCTGACGGGAAGCAGTCGCGATGTCCATCTTGCGTCGTTCTGCAACTGGGCTCTTGGAGCGAGATAGAGAGCGCGACTCTCGAGATTTGATGATGATGTAGCGAGAGACGATGTTGATGTGCTTGTCGCGGAATGCGCGCAGCATCGCGAGACAGGCATCATAGGCCACTGTCAATTCGCGGTTGTTCGAATGTGCTTCCACATAATCGCGAAGGTTGGCGACCTTGGTGACGTCCTCGAGAAAGCGGCGGTGCGGTCCAGGCATATACTTCCGCATCTCAAGCAGGAAGTTGTGCTTGGGTGGGAGCGCGGTGCCTTCTTTCTCGCTCTCGGAAGCAGGGTCCTTCTTTTCACCAGTTGGACGATGCTCGATGCCGAGGATGATGTCGAAGAATTGGATGATAGAGCTTTGGGCATTACTGCCGCCACTGTATTGTCTATATTTCTCCTTGCCAGTACCGTCCTCGTAGATCACACCGTTGGGTAATCCTGCCTCTGCCATGTTCTTGCTTCCTGCAAGGAAGGGGCGGATGCGGTTGTAGAAGACTTGTGGATCGCAGCTTTCATGCATGCGCTGGAGAAGAGTGCCCAGATCATCGAGCCTTTCGGCGAATGCTCTAAGACAAGCCGTTACAGTGCGGTGATCGTTGGCTCTTGCTGCCTCAATGGCAGTGAGCATAAGAGGCAGAATCGGACCTCCTCGTGCCTCGATGGCAACGGAAACGAGGTAGAACCATGACTCGTCGATAGAGCCTGTGAATGTCGTGAGGGTGGCTAGGTTCTCGAGGTTGTCGACATGTTCATCTGCAAACAATGGCTTGAAATTCCAGAGGCACACGGCTGCGTACGTAGCGACTGGCAGAACTTCGAGGTATGCGGAGATATGGATGAGCGGAATTGAGACGGCTGCTGGGAGGCGCTAGAGAGGGGCGAGTTAGCAACGAGCCTTGTGTCCGAGCAAGATCAACAAACCTCTGAAGGGACGTCTCCAGCCCAGATGTAGCCATGAGCCATGAAGCACAACAATGAGTAGGCTCTCCGCCATTCCGAGTCGTGTTCCAGACCAGCAGTTGAAAGGATAGGAAGCCTGTCAATGACTCCGCGCAAGCGTTTGCTCAAGATCAAACCTTGGAGGTTTGCAACGATCGCTTCCCATTTATTATAATATGGGTCAGGGAGCCTCTCGAGAGGCAGTTCGGCGGGAAGGAATCCATATTCTTCTGAGATTCCGTAGTCGCTGAGGACCGGGACTGGAGGTAGCATGCTTTTGATGGGGGGTTGTCGTTGGTTTTTCGTTCCAGACGCAAGGAGTAGTCAGATCTTGTCCGATACTCCTCAGCCGTATGTCTTATCTTTGTGGGACGTTGCATGCAAGAGCGCTGGCTTTGAAAGAAGACGAAGTAGGAGAAGAAGAGTTGCGTGATCCGAAGTATTCGTGGCGCCGTTTCGCCTTTTGACCCCCCAAGCCCCCCACCAAGGCTCCATGACGCCGAGACGAGACGAGAAGTAGGTTTACAAATCGGGCGACTTCGGCCTGGTGGGCGGCTGATTTGAAGAAAGCACAACGCTAGAACAACGGTAGAAGAAAACTCAATTGGCCAATAAGCGAGTGCAGCAGAATGAGCGGATCATCTTTTCGCCGGCAGCAATCACGTGGCAGCCAAGCTGTTGACCTCGTCACTTGCGAATAGCTTCAGGTAGCAACAAGATGCCCGATCCAAGGTAACAATGGCCGCTGTTCGACAGCAGGTTCTGAACTGGCTGTACAGCGTTTTGACTAGTGTACGTATTTTGAGCTACATTTGCTGGGGAGTGGCTGCTAAGAAAGTCTAGGAATACACAGATGTGACCCGCACATACAACGACGTTGCGCAGGCGCTTTCGCACTATTCTTCCCTCTCTCCGCGGACCGACGTGTACAGTACGCGTACATAATCAAGACTGTTCCTCCCAGTACTGACTTAGGCCTCTGCAGCTTACGAAAATGGTGTCTCGGCGCTCCTCCTCCACATCTCAGGCACACTGCCTGTCATTTTTCGAGGCACAACCTACAGGTTTCCGATAGCATTATGGGTACCCCACGCATACCCATTGGAGCCACCGCTTGTATATGTAACACCTACGGAGGGAATGATGGTCAGGCCGGGCCAACATGTTGATCCGCAGGGAAAGATATACCATCCATACCTGGTGGGGTGGGCAGAATTTGATGTGAGTGAAGGATCGACCACTAACGGACACACGTCTAACAACATAGTAGAGGTCGAACATACTGGACTTTCTAGCGATTCTGCGAGACATCTTTGGCAGAGAGCCTCCTATGATTTCTCGACAACAACAAAATGCCCCTCCTCCACGCCCGCAGCCTGCCGCGGCCCCTCCTCCAGTGCCACCCCTTCCTCCTGGGGTAGGGGTAGCTCGACCAAGTTCATTGTCTCCAAGTCTGACTGAGAGACCTCAATCTCAACCTCCGCCCCCTCCACCGAAGCCTACAAGCAATGCGCATCCATATTCCCCTGCTGGACCCCCGAGAAGAGACAGTGGGCCACCTCTGCCTCCCTTGCCTTCACAACAAGGATACGATAATCGTGGATACGGACCACCAGTTCAACCAATACCTAATGGACCACCTCCTCAAAGAAGCAGTAGCCTTCGATACGAGACAGCACCGCCATTACCACCTCAAATTCAAAGGCAATCGACCTTACGAGAAGCCTCATACAGTCCAGTCAGTCCAATAACTCCCCCTTTGGATCCGTTCCGACGGCCCTCCCATGCCCAAACCTTCCCGCAGCCCCAACCCCAACCCCAACCAAAGCTCAAATCCATCCTGAAACCGCAGACTTTTAATACATACCAGAATCAACAACCCATGCCACCCTCCTACACACCTCAACAACCCTACCAAAACCAACCCCCCAATCCCCAATGGCAACAACAATACCAACCTCAAACCCAACCCCAATACACCCAGCAACCACCACCACAGCAAAAACCGCCTCCACCACCAGACCTCCTCGATGCCCCCCTAGTCCTCTCAATCCCCACCCACGCCTCCACCAACCTCCCCGCACCCCCCATCCCACCCAACCCAGAAAAAGACTTGCTCCTCCATAACATCAGCCGCTCCCTGTATTCCCAACGGCAGCACACCCGCAACCAGACCTCTGCATCGCTGCCCGGACTAGCAGCACAACACAAAGCCATGCTCACAGCGCTGAGCAGCATGCAAGCTGAGATCTCCTCCCTCGAAGCCTTAAACGGGCTGCTTACAACGAATACGAAGATCTTGCACACAGCGCTGCATGATGCTGATGCCGTGATTGAGTCGAGTCAGCATCGGACGGCGCCGAGTGTAGATGAGTTGCTGGTCGCGCCTACGGTTGTCGCGAACCAGTTATACGAGCTTGTAAGTGAAGAGCGCAGTCTAGGGGACGCGTTGTTCGTACTTGGGCGGGCTGTGGAAAGGGGGAGGATAGAAGCGAGCGTGTTTGCGAAGATGACTCGGAGTCTGGCACGGGAGTGGTTCCTCAAGAAAGCGCTTGCGAAGAAGATTGGGCGTGGGATGGGGCTGACTACTTAACCATCACGATCATAATGAAGAGATAGCTCAAGTGGAGTTGCTGGGAGGAAGAAGGTTCGTTAAGATACCAAAATCAAAACTTTCTCGACTGCGAGAGCGCAACCCGGCTTTTCTCCTTCTCTATGATACTTCCCACGCGATCTCTGCACAGCAATATCATCCTTTTCATCTCCGTTACTCGCACTGGCTTTGGCTGCTTCAGGCCACACTCTACCTCCTTGACAATCATAACCGTCAACCCTTCTCCGCATGGAGACCCTCCTTTCTCGCTCATCGTCCCATCCGTGGTGTCAAGCGGCGAGACACCGGGGAAAGTCCATGTCCCAATAAGAGTACCTCTCTTTCCCGTTTTCGGTAGCAGCGCTTCTGTATCTTGGAAGTCGTTTATTATCTCTTCCACTTCTTGGCTGCTCAATTCTCTTCCGCCATCTTCGTCACTTTTCCGTGATTCGAATAAACTCTTCATGGATGTTCTGATCCTGCGGGCATAGCTGCTCTTCTTCTTCTTTTCGCTATCCGTCTTCTTACTTTGCTGTATAGATTCAAAGAGCTTGATTCTATCTCTGATAGTACTGCTTCCCTTATTCGACTGCTTCTGGGTCGTTATGAGTGGCGGTGGGATGTTGAGGCCATTCTGTGGCAGTTTCATGTTACCGGCCTTCGGCATCGTCGGCAATGTCTTTGGTGACACATTTGCGCTCCTTTTGGGTTCGTTGGGTGGCAAGTAAACTGGACTAGGCGGTGGCGGAGCCGGTATCTCAGAATTGTCTCTTCTGCCTGTCGAGAAAGGCGACTTGTTGGAGAAGAGAGGCATTGATAGCGACGGCGGGATCACTTGGGTTGGAGGTTTTGGTGTTACCAACCCCTCGAATCTCATTCTTATATCAGCGACTCTGGACCGAGTCCTGCCCTTCTGGTCCTCGAAGACTGTCTGTCTAGTGATGTCGGCACGCGGGAGTGTTCTAGCTTTTGCAGACGGTGCATCCTGCTTACAACCAAATTCTCTCAGGCTTTTCTTGTTTCTTTCCAAGCTCTTCGCACGATAGAGGTCCTCGATCTTACCACTGATCTTCCGTCTATCATCGCTAAGCTTAGTAGGAGGATTCTCGTTACAGTCCGGTCTGACCAGTGGCCCTCCCCTTTCGCCAGACACGGGAGGTGGTTGCTTTATTGCACTCGATGGTGTCTGTGGTTTGTTGCTGCCTGCAGTTGCTCGTTTGGGAGTGACACGAATAGGTGACTTCTCGGCGGTCGCTCTTACACTCTGGCTGCTTGCTCTTGTACGAATTACTGTGCCTTGGGAGACATTGCTGATCGAAGATTTCGAGGGTGAAGCTTTAGATATCGTAGAGGTTGGCGTTTGTGGGCCATTGATATGTTGTCGTTGCTTAGATGTAAAGGACTGGAAAGACTTCGTCGGTGTGGTAGGTACTGTCCGTCCTGCGACTAGCTTGCGCTTCGAACTGGCTGTTTGGGCTCCCGGAGAATGTTTGGCATATGTTGTAGCTTTTCGGGGCGTGACTACTGCTTTGGGGAGTTTAGAGGGAGATTTCGTGATCTTCCCTTTCGAAGGACCTATCAAAACTCGTTGTCAGTCAACTCCAAAAGCCGAAGATAAGAGTTACTCTTTGAAACGACTTTGTCCGAACTGCCGTCATAGAACTGAATCATATCTCCCATCGAGTTCTTCCGAGCCGGAACTTCATTTTGCACATATGGGCTTGCCACCGCCCTAATGCTTTTGCTTTCTGGTCTCTCGGTGGAGTCCTGCACGCTTCCATGTATCCTTATACTTGCTGAAGTGTATGAATCCTTCGATTTCTGGGTCTTCCTCGAATTGGCAGTCTTGGAATACAACCATTTTTTCGACTTGGGCGAAGCTAGAGAGTCTTGTTCGGATATTGCCTCGTCCTCTATTCGCGTGTATTCGCCTCGATCTTCGCTGGACGGGCTGAAGATTGTGGAGAGCCCCTTTCGATGATTCGTCTCGGTCCCTTTAAAAGACGAGGACTTCCGGGATACTTGAAGGTGCGCCGGTCGAAGAGGAGTAAGCTTAAGCGGCATACTCAACGCATCGAGCGCTTCGAACTTGCTGATGCGAGAGAGGAGGTTGAGGTTGATGCCTCGAGTGACTCGGATGGATGAGCTTTGCTTGTTCGCATTCCGGTGAAGTGTCTTTCCAATGTTACTCGAAGGTCTGTCATTGCTTGGTGGAATATTGTATGTTTGGTTCTGGCGACGCGCATAGCCGTCTCGTGGCGGCGATCCAAAAAGTGAGTTTATGGGATCGAAATCCATATTTGCTGTTGAAAACTGGGAAAGCCTCGCAAATTCTCGGCAATCCAACAGCTGTCTTCAAAGTGATGTGGATTAATAATGAAGGAGGTGTGATTGAGAAAAGCTTAGGGAATTTGTGCATACTTACTCGCTCCTTCTAACTTGGGTAGGCAGGAGCTACACAGGCCACACATGCATGGCTTCATTCGACACATTGAAGAGAGACAATTGAGGAAAGGGCAACGGAATTTACTTGAGCTCCTGCTATGACTTAATTGACACCAGAGAAAAAGAACCTGGAATTTCGTGTATGTAAGTGAAGACCTGAATGCGAACCCGCCAACGTCATCAATTGTCAAGCTATCCTACAATCCCAGATATCAATTAAAGAGAGTCAGAGACAAGAACTTCGCCGTGCAACTTTCCGTCAACACTGATATCAACCCATTTCAAGCAATTCGGTATCCATCCTTGTTACTGCGAACACTGTATGACTTGTCAACCCTAACACCCATGGCCTCAAGGTCAAGCTCAGTGCTGTCTCGAGCGCCGCGCGCCGGAATCTCGACAATGGTATCGATACTAGTAGCACAGATCGGAGCCAAGCTTCCCTTCCTATCTCTGAAAGATTTCAGACCCGTGGATGTGGAATGCGTGCCGAAAGACTTGCATGCTGACTCCGAGCCTCTTGCCGAGAAGTGGTTTGGAGAGGATCGAGAGTTGATGAGGCTGGAGAGGTTGAAGGATGAGCTTTGTGCGGTCGTGATCATAGAGGCCCAGAGTGAGGAGAGCGGGAGGAGGAGTGCGACCATTGTTATTGCCAGGGTTCCCGCTTCGGGGAAAGAGTCAATAGTCGTGTATTCGAGGACGGCAAAGATTGCTTTTCGAATTAGTTAGGGATTTATTCGATTTAGAAAAGATAGACACTCACAAGGAATGATCATGGTGCAGCCACTCATGATCATGAGAGCTTGCATAGCATTCAAATTGACCCATCCATGCTTTCTGCGAGTCATGATAGTCCAGAAGAGCTTCCAAGTGAAGATCAAGGAGAAGAACCAGATCGAAATCGTCTCGCATACCAAGGCGCCAGTGGTGATATACTCCTTGCTGAAGTAGGTGTAATCCGACGTGATCGCCATGGAATTGGTGACGCATTCTGCAAATCGCCATCCAACGGCAAGTAAGAGAACGATGCAAGCGAGAGCTGAGAGTGTGTAGTAGTACTTTTTCTCCATGACCTTGCAGACAGTTTGTGCTTGAAGAACAAGAGACATATTGACAGTAATTGTCATTAAAACAGGAATGACGGTAGCCGCGACGGAAGTTGCAATGGTATCCTTGTGGACACGGCTTATATCGCCGCTGAAGTAGGAGTAGAATTCAGACCAAGGGCTGGTGGCCCAGAGAATCAGAAGAAGAGGTCGTAAGGTCCCAAGGGCCAGTGAGGCAAGATTGAGTATGAAGACAGGCTTGGATCGTTGCGACTCGCGTGTGAGGAATGCCGTAGCGAAGAACATAACCATGCATGCACCGACCTGAGTAGCAAAGTTGACTCTAGATTTGACAGCATATGAGTACCAGTCGTCGACATCCTGTACACCGAAGGTAATCGGGGTGATGCCATCGCTGAGAAGCAATGTGACGTTCTGGGAATAGGGATCGAAGTTGGTAGAAGAAGTCATTTTCAAGACTATTGTTGTAGATCGAAGTTGCTTTGCAGTATGGAGAGAAAGAACAAGACCTGACGAAGAAGGTCGATGAAGAAGTAAGGAGATAACTACAACGAAGAAGACCAGTCGAAGGACGAATAGAGGCTACGGACAAAACGGGAGGGAGCGAAAGATGGAGGAAGAGCATACGAATAGGGTTGACGAGAAGAGAAATTCAAAGCGAAGGATAGCTGAAGAACCGAGGTGAAGGAGAAAATTACGAATCGGATGAGCTGACGGAGGACGATCTTGAAATAGTCTGGCATTTGGATGACCTGTAGGAAACATGTCTCCCGATAATATGAAGGAACACTGTTTTTGGCTTCGCACAGAGTCAAAGTCTACTGATGACACTGTAGAAACAATGACTGTTCAGATATTGTCGAACATCTGAAGCGAAGAGACCCCCGCGGAGACAATACGAGGAAGGATAATCCTAGGAGAGGACGATAGATCATATCCTCGGCCAACTGAAGCCGAGGATGGAACGCCACTGATGCCATCTGATGCGGAATCGGATATGATTCCTGAACAAAGAACTCTCGCTAGCCTTCAGCATCGTTCCACTGGTTGATTTTCAGCCACGTTCCGCCACAATTTCTCCAGAAGTGAGTATTGTGGCAAAGCAGGACGGGAGCTAATGCGAAACTCCGTTGCAGATCTCGTAACGAGTAACAGATTTGGTGATCTTTGCCGGGGACGGCTTGCAGATGGTCCGGAGAGCGCGGAAGGAGAAAGTGGCGGTCGTAAAGTTGAAGCGAAGTAAACACACGGGCGCGGAGGCTGTTGAGGATCACGTCACGTGCCAGCAGGGTCACAGAAGGCGTGCCCAGGTGGTGTCGAATGTGCTTTTGACGAATGTGTTTAGGGAATGTTCGGCTGGCCATGGTGCACGGAGTCTATTCATTTGAGAATCATTCTTGATTCTCTTCTCTTGTTGGAGCCGTCTCTAGTTTAGAGAAATGCATTTCAATACCTTTCGTGAGATTTAAGCGAGGTTTGGATAAAGGGGCATAGGGGTGAAACTTCACCAAGAGGAATCATGCTACACCAGACGCTTAAAGAGAATAGTTTCGGGCTTCATGTGAATATAAGTTATGGTTAAATCATTTCGGTTATGCTACCGCCCTTCGGTCTCCCCGTCTCATAAATCATTATCTAAGAAGTATCAACCTGATAGCTACTAATGAAATGCCGTCCCGTCGCCGTATCATTCGTGACATTGGCCCCAAAGATACTCCCATACTTCAAGCTCCCACTCTCCGCAAGACCGCCTGCAACAACACCATTCGTTCTCTGCAGCCTATTCTGTCCACTCAAGACCGTGAAGTTTGCCAGCGAGATCTCATACCCATTTCTCGTGGCAATGGTGGGCATGCCGAAAAAGGAAGCATGGACCGCGTCCTTGGCGACGCTGATCTCGTAATAGCCACGATAGTACAAGTCTTGCCATTGAAGCTCTTGGTTGGCCGCTGTGAGGTACGAGGAGTAGAGGTTGGCGTTTGCGAGGGTGATGTTCTGGCCGTAGGGGCAGGGAGAGCTGACGGCTGAGCCGGCGAACTCAACGCCGATTGAGCCCGAGCCAGTTTTGGGGTCATAGGGGTGGGTGTCGAGCCACACCAGGTCTGAGACCCAAGACGCATGGCTGTCTCCGGCAAGGAAGATCGTGTTGTCGATTTTGTTGTCGTAGAGATGGGAGAGTGTTCTGTTTCGGTTGCTCTGATATCCGTCCCATGCATCGTAGTCCAAGGGGTTCGTATTCCCGTAGGCAAAAGACTCGTTGATTCTGGAGAAGACGATTTGATTTCCGATAATGCGCCATGTAGCACCTCGCTTGGAAGATTCAGACAGCTTGTTGTAGAACCAGTTCTCCTGGCGTGATCCCATCAGCGTACGTCCCGCATCATTGGCGATCTCATGAACATAATCGGTGTTCCAGTAGAGATCAGTGATGCTGCGGTCGTACTGGCGAGTATCGAGCATGGTGAGATCCATGAGATCACCGATCTCGAAGTTTCGCCAGATTCGTAGGTTGTCATCCATCTCGACTTGTCTGATTGGCATCCATTCAAAGTACGCTCTGACTGCGTTCATCTTCCTTTGGTCAACAGAAACGCCACCATCATTAATGAACGATTCTTCAGGGTTGTTGAGCTCCGATGACCCAGCTCTCCCTGTGTTATCTGCAACCTCTGCATCGTTGTCAGCACTATTCAAGAGGGTCAAGCTATGGGAGACCGACCGTGGCCATCCCAAACAGGAATCCAAGGGAACTGTTGATGACTGAGCAACAAGTCAAGATCTGTTCAATATATAGCAAGCCTTTTTCGGTAGTCGTATAATGTATATATCTCGCGATCTGGCTAGGGAATACGGCCAATGCTGTTCCCCCATCCGTAGTCTCCGTTCCTATACTCGTAGATGTAATCACCAAGATGGATGACATAATCGACAGAGTCCTTCCGAGCAGGGTTTCCAAACGCATTGAAGAATCCAAAAGGATAGTTGCTGCATGAGTACACAGCTATCTTGACGGCGGTGTTGACTGTGTCGCCCTTGCTGGGGATGGTCTTTGTTCGTCCGAGGGGGCTGGTGTTGTTGGAGTTGCAGATACTGAACTGATAGTCTGTTGCCACAGTTAAAATCTCATTCATCATTCTTGACAAATTAACTCACAGTATCTGGTATATGCCTTCAGATTCTTGGCTTCAACCTTGACTGTGTAGTCAATGTCCGAAGACGTGTAAGCAGTTCCCTGGTCGACACAATTATTCATTGCTGCATCGGTCGACACCTTGTAACTAACACAGACTGGAGCTTTGCTAGCCTTTACGTAGTCATCCGTCTCGTGGCTGTAGAGAGGAACGTATCCAGAGACAGTGATATTGCTTTTGTCATTCTCGGCAGATGGAGCAGCTCGAGTCCAAAGAATGACTGAGGTATCATACGGATCACCAGACGCAACTCCATGAGTAAAGTTCAGCTTCGCAGGATCCCATGCCGCCGCCGGCTCATTTCGAGCCGCAACTTTGCGGATGGAGACTCCAAGTCCAGGATGATGATGGGAAGGACTGCGGTAATTGAGATTTGAAGCAAAAGAAGCCGTAGCACTTGTTGCCAGTGACAAAATTGTAAGAATTTGAAGCATTTTGGGAGGTGAAAGATGCTTCCAGCTGCACCTGCAAACTAGAAACAAAGAATGGGGGAATTTGGGTCTCTTTATCTGGTGAGCCTCGTAGACTCATTGCCATCTAGCTGAAGGATAATTTCCAAGCAGCAACTTCCATGCCAGTACACCAGCCCGTGGGCTCTTTAACAGCTGCCAAGATGCTGAAGGTGCAGTCTTTGCATCTTCCAAGAGCGGTCCGGGGATGCTAGCTACCTTCAAAACCTTGCTGAGGCCGGCGTACCTGGTCAGCACCACTGGGAAGGCTCGTATTTCTATTCGTCCATGACGACATAAGAGCACATCCCAGACCAGCACACTCACCTTCTAGCTTGATTGTTGGTCAATTCTTGTAGCTTTAGTGCACGTTGTTCTTGGCAAGTGCAAGTCAATGAAGCGATATGAGAAAGATGGGATAGCTTTTATATCAAATATCAGCCAAGCTTGCTTGGCCGGGGGTTCTGTAGTGGGGCCTCCATGCTAGTGCAAAGCGTGCTTGGAATCTCGATCGCGATTGGATGCACTGAAAGCTTGCTGCAAGGCCTTGCACGTGGATCTTAGTGCTGGAATAGGTTCTGGAAGGCAGAGGTAATAGAGAGCATAACCATGCAAGTGGCAAGATACTTGGGGCAATCTATAAGAGGGGCTGGGAGGTTCGGAGGTGTCGACCGAAGTCAGAGAGATCCAGATCTCTAGCGAAAACCCAAATGGAACAGAGACTACATTCATGTTCAGCCGAAGTTTGTAGTGTTTCGATGCATAGATAGACTTCATCTTGCGAGTCATATAAGACTTACAATCCTATTGTTGGGAAAACTGTCCACAACGCTTGTTGTCATGATCACTGAGGCGTGTCCTCACATTACAGCATCTAAACACATCCCGAAGACTCATTTAATAAGTATTTCATTCCGAAAGACTACTGCTCGAACATAATCCACCACCGGCAGAAAGGATAATCCTACAACATCAAGCTATTGACCCTCCACTCCTCCAACGACAACCTATCTCCAGAAAGACACAAAACTCCCCTATAGCGACCTATCAACAGAGTGCATGCAGATAGAGAAACGCCGCATGCCCGCTCCCATAAAGCAGAAATTATGAAATAATCAGACAACTCCTAACGCTTACGCTTTTGAAGTCATCATCGACGAAAAAAGAGAACCGCAGCGCAGCGCAACACTTTACATAAGCGATCAGACCATGAGTCCAACGACCTGTGTATCCAAGGCTCATGCCTTCAATCCCATCTGACCACCTGGACCATAGCCAGCGCTCAATCCCTTATCGCCAGCAGCCATCTTCTTTGCCAATTGCTTCTCAGCCCACTCCCGGCTCGCTTGCCGACCTCGCTCAGCAGCCTCCTCTCTGGCACGCTTAGCAGCAGCTTCACGTTCTCTCTTCTCCCTCTCAATATCTTCAGCCATCTTGTTGTCTCGGTTGTAAATTTCCTTGGCACGTTGACGTTGTACTTGAACATCTGTGACGGAGACACTGCGTTGCAAAGCCTTGCCACTCATAGACGGACCATGAGTAGTCGGCGAGGGCTTGCGAACAGGCGCTGGGGCCTTTGTACGTGGAGCAGAAGTGTTTGCCATGGTGGCCTGAGCGAGGGACGGACGGTGGGCACCGACAATGATAGAACCCCTCTTGTTAAGTGAAGGTTCTCCTTCCAATCCTTCGATACCAATCTTGCTCCGGCGTGCCAAACTAGCAACTGTTTCGCGAGGGACAAAGTCGGGCGCGATGCTGTTGCGAATGGGTTTGGCCTTGAATTCTCGGCGTTTACGATCCTCCTCTTCTTGCGCTCTCAATTTTGCCTCATGGGCCTCTCTCTTCCGTTGAGATACGGCCTCTCCTGGCAGAACGAATGTTGGCTTGGTAGGAGGTTTTGTAGACTTGACCTTCGGGCCTGAAACTACTCGTCCTGTGTGGACGCTATCTTCGCTGGGTTCACGTTGGGCGAGACGAGCTTCGCGTTGTTCCTTCAGCTTTTGAGCCACTGCTTCACCAGGAAGTTGGAATGTGGGTCGAGTGGGCTGCTTTGTCGATTTTGTAGGCTCCTTGGGTGGCAGAAGACTAACTGGGCGCTTGACTCTGACTGATGCTTTCGCAGCCGCCTGGGCCATTGAACGGTCCTCAGTAGGCTTGGAGCTGTCCGCGGTTGGCTTGAATACCATAGAGCTGGTTTTCCTGACGACAGGTTGCCTGGCAACTGTAGGCTTGACCCGCATAGACGTATATCCAGGCTTCGGCGGTTCTCCCTTCGACGAGGTCTGCTTTTTCATGCCTTTGGAATCCACCTGTCGCACAACCTTTTGCTTTTCTCTCGGATCAGCAGATTCCTGAGCTTTGGCTAGCGCAACTTTCTCCTTCAATTCCTCGGGTGAAAGCATTCTCTCTGCCATGGCAACCTGATCCAGAGCCTCAAGAGCTTCTTCCAATTTGTCCAGGGCTTCAACAGAATCTTCAATGCGTGAGACTGGTTTTGCTGGAGAGCGACAGGTTATCTGTTTGATGAAGGAGTCCTCGCCTCCGTCTTCTGCAGGTCTTGCAGCTTCGGACAATGCGCAAACCTTCTCAACCTCCTCCAATGTCTTGACTGGTGACTTTCCAGGGGTATGAGCCGCAGTCGTGTTCTTTGTATCATATCGATCTGCTACATCTTCGCCTTCAGCTGATGAATCAACCGCCACAACCTCCACGGTGGCCTCTCTCATAGACTTTGACAATGCTTCCTCCGCTAAAGATAATTGATAATCAGTTATAAAGTTCCCAGTAACTTCACCTCGACTAGCAGCAACATCGGGATAGGTTCGAGAATGGCCAGCAGCACGACCACCGAACAGAGAAAGGAGATCAAGACCGCGGATTTTCTGAGCCATTGAGAGGTCCTGCGGTCCCATTGAACTTGATGAAGCTGAATAGTCATACTGACCTGCTTGTGCCATCGCCATCTGCCGGCGGGTTTGACGAACAGCCGGTGCAGGCTTGTTCTGCTGCTGTTGGCTAGCAGAAAGATCTTCTGGGGGTTGTGTTAGATTCAAGGCTGCCATTTTCACCAAAAGAGAAGCCAAGCTACCTTCGCGACTTTGAAGCAGTTGTCGAGTGGCTTCGGGAACAAGATCAGTGGCTGATTCGGGAGAATTTTCGAGAGCTGGTTCCTGACTATCCACTGTGTCCTCCGAATCGCCTTGCGAATCCTGCTTCAGGTTCTTTCGTCCCTTGGGTTTCTTGCCTCTCTTCCCAGCGCCAATGGCATTACGATAAGCAGCCTTCAAGCTCTTCAACTCCTTGGCCACCACGTTGTCATCCATGGCGAGATTGGCAGCTCCCATCGTGTTATGGATCTCCGCAAGCGCTTCTGGGTGTTTCTGAGGAGTAGCAGGCAAAGGAGTCTGGATTGCAATAGCAGTATGGTCTTCCGCGATTTCGATTTTCTTCGATCGGGTCACTCGAGCCATGTTAGTCTTGGTTGAAGCAAACGTTGTGTCCGTCAATCACGGAGTGGAGATGTTCTGCGGCGTCAGAGACCCCGAATCAGATGCGGAAGGAGCGAAATCAAGCGCCAATTGAAGTGACTTGCGTATGATCGACGTAGCAATGCTGAGGTGGGATGGAATTGAGCAAATTGTCAGTGCACTTATCGATTGTTCGTGGGTGTGTTGCGAGGATGTCCATGCGAGCGTTTTGGGCTCGAGTTGAAACAACCTGGATGTTTTCAGGCTATATTGTCATGGCAACGGCAAAAAGGGCAAGCGCGACCTTTTCGCGACCGCGTCACGCGCAGATCTGGTGGATCCCTTGTCGGAGAAAGAGCAGGCAAGGGTCCAAGATCATAGAAGCAAAGGTCGACGACTCTCATCTTTGAGCGAGAATCGTTTCGTACTTAACATTCAGCTATCTAGAATACGCAGTTCATGAGTCTGCACTTGTCATGCAACATCCAGGGGGTATCACATGCAGGGGAAATGCTTCAACAGCAGTTCCAGCCAAGCGACTTTTCTTTCCGAAGCCAACGCCAACCCAATGCACCAAATTCTTCTCATCATCCATATGTATCGTTCATCTCATTATCGTGACATGGGTTATGGCTCCGCGTTGCCTCCGCCGCTGGGCTGTTGAAGCATGGGCGCATGCTCCGTGGGAATGCGTACAAGAGTCTGTGGTAGAGGTAACTCCGATTCTGCCTTCTTTTCCACGTTGGCTGTAGTGCTGTCTTCCTCCTCCTTGGGTTTGGGGATTTTCACTATGCCGACGTTAGCAGAATGTACACAAAACACGAGTGGTAAAACTCACTGGACGCCATACTGATAGTGCGAAGGACATTATGCCAGTTTCCTAATACTGTAGCAACAGCTATGCACACTCGGGTCAGTAGAGGTCCCGACATATGGACCATATGGTCGTCTACCTTCTGTTCCGTCTGATAGTGTAGCCAATTTTTCCTCCAACATCTGCATCTGCCCTGCCAAGCCAGCACTGAGATCTCTCAATTGCTTCAGATTCTCCAACTCTGCCTTCTTCTCGTTTATGCGCGCCAGAAGGATTGGTGATTGACCATTTGACGTAGAATTTCCCGCGGTTGATGCTTGTCGCAAGTGAGAGGGGAGGGGTCGCGATGAGTAGGACATTTCCGGAAGCATGCGATTTTCAGGTTGTGCAAGGCTCTGGTCTTGAGTTCAAAGGTATATCTGGAGAATTTCCGTTTCGTTTTTACTGCAGTACTGCTTCGTCCTTCGTGATGGGTTGTTTCGTTGTTCGACTTCGTTACCTTATCCTTGAAGTCGAGAGGTGACGGAGCTAACCACTAGCGCAATATGTTGATCTAACCTCTTTCGACCCAAAGTAAACACACCAAATCCTTGACCCGAAATTTCTCTGTTGTCAACTTTTGGAGCACCAGACACAACTCTACAATCGCTATTGCATGGTCCCACTGTTTGAATACTCCTGACACTATACAGCCCTTCCTCCATAAGAACTTCACAAGTCGCTGCCGCATGCTTCTACACAGATGGCTCGTCTGAATGAGCCCGCAGCTCCAGCGGAGACCATCGATTCTCGTGAGTCGCAACAACACCAGCAGACGGAGTAAAGTGCTGACAGGGTGCGCAGTAAAGCGCAAGTTTATGCGACAGAATCGCGACATCGCTCGAGCGAATTCTACACAATCGCTGCGAATTCGAAACCTCGAGAATGAGACATCGAGGTTGTTGGCTGAGAACCTCGGCCTCCGAGAGCAAATACTACGACTCCAAACCGAACTCGAAAATGGAAAGGCGAAAAGGATAGCAGATCATACTGGAGCTATCAAATCGCAGCTCGAGGCAAAGATTCTCGAAATCAGTGCTTTGATTACTGGGCTGGGCGATGAACCTATGCCAAAGAAGAAATCACCACGAACTGGGAAGATTACAAGGGCCAGTCCCAACACGAGCCCTGATCAGAAGAATTGGAAGAACATGTGCACTTTGAATGAAGCTGTTGAGGGTCGCCTGCCTCCAATATTGGAAAACAAGTTGTTTCCTCGGCGAACCTTGGAGTACGTTGTATTGCACAGGGTGTGATGAATTAATGCTAATTGAGTACAGGCGTCAGGAAATATTGGACCTTGTTGCTGACGCCGAAGTCGATACCACAGATTCTCCGGATATTGGCCCCCCACCAGTCTCACAGTTTGTGGACGAAGAGCCAGTCAAAATAGACCTCCCAAAGAGGACACAAAAGGACGATAATGAAGAGCTTTCCGGCTTAGACCCTGCTCTATCGATCAATTTGGAACAACGAAGAAAACGTAAAGACAACACAGGTTCTTCTGAGTCTAGGAGGGCGAGCAAAGGGGAAGTTTCACGCGGCGTGCGAGAGGCGGCAGGATCACTGAAGACTGGAGCAAAGAGGAAGCTCAGTGTTCGTGACGACGACGAACCGACTCTACCTGTCCCGCCAAGCTCTCCAGACGGCTTCAAGTATACCAAAGTCGTTTGTGAAGACAAAACAAAAGCCAAAGTGCTCCCCCCGACAGAAAAGCCTTCTGGCAGAATTACCAGGGAGCTGGCTGTTGCTCGTGGAGCCCCGCGAGAAAAGCCCGTCGCTTCTACAACCACAGCCAGAAAAGTGCTTGCACCGAAGAGTGTGAATGACTCTCCCAAGAAAAACTCGAAGGGTTTGATACTGGAAGATGCTAAGTCAGCAAAACCTGAACCGTTGAAATCGAATCCGGTAAAGGAACGCGCGAGAGAGAAGAGGCCTAATTCGGTACAAGTTGAAACTTTGGTCGAATCCATTATTCCATCTGTAGAAGTGCAGCCAGAGCCGGAGACGCCAGCAGCCCCTGATATATTCTCGCCATCGTCATCACAGCCATCGACTGCCAGAGAGTCTCGAGATACACCTCCACCCCCTGATCTTGGGTCAGGTACTGAAGGTCAGAGGCCGAGCCGGAGGGCTCGACCAGCTGTCAGCTACGCGGAACCTAATCTTCGGGACAAGATGCGAAGACCAACAAAAGAGCTAGTCGATGCTGTTTCAAAGGATGGGAAGGCTCTCCTTGGAAGTTCTGTCAAGCTTGAAGAAGATCTCGCTCCAACTACAGTCACGATTAAAGCAGAGCCCGAAGCAGATGATGACTGGAAACGTATGCCCGCTGCGTCGTCAGCCACAGTAGAGAATAGTCCCCTCAGTAGCAAAGCCCCAATGTCGGATACTTTACCTAGCAGTATAACGACACACCGAAAACGACGCGAATCTATCTTAAGCCAGGCAGAAGCAGACCTTGCCAAAACATCATCGGGAAGTGCCATCGCAGCGCTTCTTGCAGAGAACAGGCGAGCAAAGGCTGCAGCCAGGGAGAAGGCCAAAGAAGCTGAGGCTGCGAAGGAGAAGACCCCAGCAGAGGACGACGCCGTCACGAGAGCGATGCCAAAACTTGACATTTATGAATTCAGGGGCTCCTCGCCTAACTCTGAGGATACAAATCCGAAAGCGACCAAGGAAGAGAAGCCAGCTTCTCGGGTCTCTAGGAGAATATCTTCTGTTCCGAGGGATAGTGCAGCGCAAAGTGAAAGCGAGGCCTCCGACATGGAGGGGCCTAGAAAGACCGAGGGATCTACCAATCGTCGAAGACAGTCAACTCTTGGGCTTAGAAATTCATCATCAACCACCGAGTCTGCAAAGGAGTTGGAAACCGAAAAGACATTGAAGAGACCGAGTAGTACTATTGGATTGGCGGACGCGGCCTCGAGGAGCGACCGCATATCATCACGTAGAAGAAGTATGATGTTATGAATAATGACACGTGGGGTTTGGTTGGTGGAGTTCGGGTTGGATGAGTGTTTCTGTATAAGTCGAAGCGTTTAGCGTCATTAATAGGCTCTCAGAATTACGGAATGATATGATACCAATAGAGTTTTCTACTCCTTATTGAAGTGCCCTATTGTGATGCCCTTATTCGAACATAGTGACTGGGCGACCTTGAACACTCTTCCCAGTCAGACTGCATGCTCTTACAGTAATAAGGCGTCCGGCGTCCAACTATTCCGTGCTTCTGCTCGTTGAGCCCGCCAGAAACCGCTCCCCAACCGAATCGTGGTCTCGATATCAGCGTATCATGATCCACCGCCCACAACTTTCGTATATGTGATCTTCTCCACATTCACGCTCTCAACCCCCTCCGCATTCTTCTTCAACTGGTAGACATAAAGGGTCAAGCCAATTCCCTGCACCTACAATCCACCTAGTCAGCAATCTCGTCTTCTCTCAAGATACCACGATATACTCACATCCATCAAACAAAAACTCGGCACCATCTCCTCCCCCTCCCCCACCCAACCCGTCGTAAACGCACCCGTCGCACTCCCCGGATTCACAAAAAACTTGTTCTCGTACTCATACGCATCGAACCGGTGCGTGCCGCCCCAACACAGCACATCCACATCCAGTTTGTTCGCCTCCGCCAGCATGAGATCCGTCTCCATCGGCGCCACCATCGTGAAGCCCTCCAGGAACCCTATCCGCAGTGATCCATGCGTCACAACCTGGCTCAGCGGTAACGACGTCGCGTCTGCATCGAACTTTCCCTTTACGATTTTTAGGTCCGGCGCGATGGAGCGGAGGTATTCGTACGTCGGTTTGTCGGTCAGGTTTCCGAGGCATAGCGTCTGGCCGATTTTGCCTGGGGTGAGGAGTTTCTTGAACTGCGGAAAGGGTTAGGAGATTTGGTTGAAGGTAGGGAGGGAGCTCACCTTTGCGGGGATGTCGAGCGCGCGGTCAGGGATGTGGAGATCTCCAATGACGAGGACGAGGCGGGATGTCATGATGGCTGCGGGGTGGTTGTTGTGGTTTTTGGGAACGTTATTGGGCGCGCATTGGCTAGAAGAGGTTCCAGCGCATCCGATTGCTTGGACTGCAGCTTCTCATTCCTCAATTGAGGTGTGGTAGAGTTTCCAGCGCAAAGTGGTGAAGGTTGATGTTCTGCCTGCTGCACGGGAATGTCGAGTTGACGTTTGCTGTTTGCTGTGTTTGGCGATGATTTTAACGTCACGTGATATTGAAATTGCCTCCTTCAGTTGTCTTCAAAGTCTTTTATGGAGCTCTTCAATAAAGTGTAAGCTCTCTAGAATTCTCTATTGAGTTACCCTCTCCCCTTGAGATCTCGTTGCAGAGACTTCCTTCAGCCGGCGTAGAATTAGGCTGAGAAACATCTTCATACCAGGTTCTGGGGGAACATTTGCTTTTACCTACCTCTATTTGTACCTTAGTTTCTATGAGCGCCTTAGCTCAACTAAAAGTGTCTGCTATATCCGGGCATGCAACTGGTCCTTGATCCCCCAAAACCCCGATTTTCTTTCCAGAGCCATGAAAGATGGGGCAATCAAGGGCTCCAACGAAATCTAGAATTCGCATTCCCTTCTCTCTCATTCTCCCGAGACGTGTTTGATACTTGTTCTGTACCCTCGAAACAGGAACTTCATAGCCTGCTGTCAGCTAACCTTAGTCGAAATGACATGTAAGCAGATGGTTCATGGACAGCCGAAACGAGACATAAATCTGAGCTTGAATCTGCACAAGGCATGCTTCCCATCGTCAAATTTAGTTGAGTCTATCTTATCCTTGACCGCCTACTTCAGTGCTTGCGTCATCATTTGGAGAATTCCGAAAAGAACAATGAAGCCTCCTATAACCGGCAGAATCGAACCGAACCACGGTGGAGTGATTCGTATACCCAGGCGCAGCTGCAAGACTTACTAGCGTGTTTGAATATGTCTGCGAAAATGTTTAGAGATCCTCTGGATGTTAAGGCTAGAAGAAGATCATTATTGAACAGAGAGTCAAACAAACAGAATGACTGTTGAGACGAAGGCACGAAGCATAGCTTGACACAGACGATTCCACAACAGGAAGTTACAAAGACTGAATACAATAGTACTCTATCCTCCGTATTTCTTCTTTTTCATCTTTCCATAACATGAAAAACCACCAGCGCAGCATTCCACATTGCTGTTCCTCTATCTCAAAATCTGGGGAGACAGTTACACTGAGCACTATAAGTCCCCATATGATTCGGGCCACTTGGCTCATATATGTATTTATCATGCAACACAGACCGCATAAATCAAAGACGATGTTCGTAATACGACTAGAGATCCGTTCTGTTACACCGAGTCCGTGGTCCTTGCCAGCACGGACCTTCTAGGCATGCATATCCTCCTACTAGGAAACCACTTTCAAGCGGACTTTCTTGACAATTGTCTTTTTCTTCTCTGATACAATTTTCCTGGCGCGACCGATGCATTACCAGGGAACAAAGAAGTCATTTGAAGAGGGATGTTGAGGTAAGCTTCCCCTGTCGCGAAATAAGCGAGGTTCGGTTCGTCAAACCTCGACCGTCGCATCGACATGTGACAACGAGGTGCTACGACAAGGTGACGCCTCCTGACTCGCCGTACCTAGGCACCCTTTTAACACAAATAGGTACTTCTGGAATACGATTTCGTCTCTCATCGCATCAACAAACAAACGAATCCTTCCACGGCACAGCCCCTTACATTAGCGATGGCGACCGCTCCCGGCGCCGGCAAGAGATGGATTCAGGGTCCCGATCCGATACAAGGGTACAGTGCCACTATATCACGAGATCGGCAGGTACAGAAAGCTAATTTACTACGTCAGACCAGATATTCCATACCAGAATATTAGGAAGAGCAACCCGCCTGTGAGAGGGTGGTTTAGTCTAACATCTTCCGTGTTTCTGTTTGCGCTCCTCTCCCATATCCTATACATCCGCTGACATTTGAAGACTTGAATGGTTCAGCTTCATACGTACCATAATATGGCAAAACACCGGTTTTGCAAATCTCCGGAAGCTCCAGGAGTATATCGAGAACACTCCGCCAAGATTTGATCCCATGGTTGTCCCGTTTCCGGAGCCATCCGGGACAGAAAAGAAAGACGACCCAAACGACTTGAACGGCTCAAACGGCCATGTACCAGCGAAAAAGCTGTCGAGAAAGTATTACACCGTTGCTGATTATCACAGCCTATATCTCTCGGGAGAGCTCACGCCTACTGCTGTTGCCAAAGCGATCCTTCCTTTAATTCGCAAAGATACTTCACCTCCCGGCGAGCACTCGATCGCCTTCTTTGACAGCAAAGTGGATCTGGTTCTAGCCGCCGCCGAAGCCTCGACTTTGAGATACAAGGAAAAGAAACCCTTGGGGCCTCTAGACGGTGTACCGACAGCAATCAAAGATGAGTATGACATCGAAGGTTACATCACGTGTCTGGGCTCCAAGAACGACTACACCGGTAAGCCGAGAGATGGTGGTTCCATCACATCCTGGTGTGTGAAGAAGCTGGAAGAAGCAGGGGCTGTGAATGTAGGAAAGCTGCACATGCATGAGTTCGGTCTAGGTACGTCTTACACACCCCCTTTTCGGAAGCGAGCTGACACGGGGCAGATACTTCTGGAAACAATCCATTCAAAGGAACACCGCCAAATCCGTACAACCCCCAGTACTACACCGGTGGTTCCTCTAGCGGCTGCGCCTATGCTGTCAGCACAGGTCTCGTCCCCATCGCACTGGGAGGTGATGGCGGAGGCAGCATCCGCATCCCTGCCTCCTTCTGTTCAGTCTACGGCCTCAAGCCCTCCCACGGACGTCTCTCCTTCAAGCCAGCCTTGAACCACTCAAGCACTTGCGCCGTTAACGGTCCTCTTGCTTCAGACATCCACTCCCTCTCAGAAATGTACCAAGTCCTCGGCGCTCCGGACGATGAATCCCTCTTCGCAGCCCCCTCACCAACCCTCCTAACCCCCTCCCCAACCCGCAAAAAGGTGCTCGGAATCTGTGAGGCCTGGTTCTCACGCGCCACGCCTGCAATCCAAACCCTCTGCCGCAACATGATCGACCGCCTCGTCTCCGAACACGGCTACACCCTCATCCCCATCACGATCCCCTTCCTTCCCGAAGGCCAAACCGCACACGCGATGACTGTCCTCACTGACGCCGCAACTCTCTTACCCGTGACCAAAGGCCTCACGCCCGCGAACAGGATAATGCTCGCCCTCGGCAACGTCACGCCATCCACGGACTACCTGCTCGCACAGAAGCTGCGGCACGCCCTAATGCAGCATCTCGCCTGGCTGTGGAAGCAGCATCCTGGCATGATGATCGTGACGCCCACGACCGCGTGCGCGGGCTGGAAGGTCGGCAAGCCGGTTGATCTGAAGTATGGGATTAGCGATGGAGATCAGACGCTCAAGACGATGGAGTATGTGTGGATGGGGAACTTTTGCGGCTTGCCGAGTATTAGTGTCCCGGCTGGGTTTGTGGTGCCTGAGGGTCGGAAGGGGGCGGGTGAAGTTGCGGAGGAGGACACGGAGGGAAAGGTCCCGGTGGGGTTGATGGCGATGGGGGAGTGGGCTAGTGAGGAGGAGTTGTTGTGGTTTGGGGGTGATTGCGAGGAGGTGGGGCAGGAGTTGAGTAGTAGGCCGCCAATTTGGGTTGATGTTGTTGCGCTAGCGAAGGAGGAGATGAAGAGAACTTCCTGAGGAACAAGTATGTGAGCGTTGGATCAGAATTGTAAGTATGTAAATTTTGTACATTTACAAGATTCGTAGACGTAGACTAGAGATGCGAACTAGTTGGGATTCCCTTGCACTGTCCAGGTCGAGGCTATTTTGGATCATCAAGACTCCCGAGAACTTTCACTGCACAGGAGAAAAGTATATCTAAGAGAAAGACAGAGTATTGTTTTGCAGGGCCTCGCCGACTGGGAAATCACAAAGGCGACTTCAACGGCTGGTTCCGGTGCTGCCTTGCCGCGTTTTCCAAGCGTTGCGATTACCATGCCCCTTATGCAAACTGGTTGAAACGGGGAGGAGATTGTTTTGACAGCCTGGAACTCAGAGGTAAGTGCAACGCAAAATTACATTGTCATAGAACAACGATCTAAGATCCGGATGAAAACACTTGTTGTCACCAAAAATTCCGCTGTTATCTGAGGTATTCAATACGTAACGATGCTTTCCACACCACTTGATGATGCATATCCTTTTGAAAAAGTTCTGTTAGACCCAGTAGCTAGAGATGAAGGTGGCACTCTCAAACTTACGAAGTGCCTTCTTCAGGCTCTTATGTGGATCGTGGGCGGAGTGGGACAGCGTGATATGTCGATCCTGAGAATTATTCCCGGTTGGTTTATATAGACTTAAAAGGTGACTTTCAAATCCTACTGCGTGAGATTCACTCGAATGTTTCTAAACTCACCTCCACTCAGCTGATACCAAGACTGGTGAAAGGTATAAATAAAGCAAGAACATCCGTTATTCCAAAGACTCCACTACGAAGACAAAAACGAAATCATCCAGTTCATCTCTGCTGCGCCAATATCGTATTCCCAAGAGAAAGCGGAACTCAAACGCAACTGGGAGACCTGAACACACAATATCACACAGCAACAATCCACGTACCGGATGAAACTTCTGTTGTCACTGAAAATTTTGCTGTCATGATAGTATGCCCTATGCATTACAAACTACTTCTCAATAACAGGTTTGTGCTTAACATCAATTACTAGCCAGAAATGAGGGGACACGGAGACAAAGTCGTTTTTGTCAGTTGTCTACAGAATGGTGTGCTTCCATAGTGCAAATCAAAGAGAGGTTGTTGATCACATCGATGTTAGCAATTATACAGCTGGTTTATATAGACTTTCCATGCTAAGAACGACCTGATTGACAGACTTGAGACTTCACTTGAACAGATTTTCATGTAGTGAAAAGCAGAGAATATGATGTACCGTACAGGTACATGCTGAAGCAATATATTTTCTATCGAATGAAGTTCAAGAGACATCCACCTCGAGTCGACATAAAGGTAATTACCAAATTCATTGTGTCTGGATGACCGTCCACTTGGCCAGTCCACCTAGTGAAAGCTCGTCGTCCCTTCACTCTCCAATCCTCGAAACACAGCGTTACACAACCCCCACCGAACCTTCACCCGCTGCTACCCTCACCTACCCATGAAGTTCATGTCACATCTCACAATGCCTCTTCTTTCCACCCTCCCACTCCGAAGCCCAAAGCATCCCTCGGTGACACATGCAATCGTGCTTTATGCACTCCAGCTCATCACAAGAGGGCATCTCCTTCCTGCCCCCACCCCAAGCCAACAAAACGAACGCCAACAAACCCGAGAAATGACAAAACAATGCACAAACGTTAACACCAATGCTGTGGAAACCGCGTGCTTGGAGAACCTGGGGTAGCACGACATCCGCGCATGGCACAAGATCTCGATCCGCGTCTGTGCAATGCCAATTTCCTGCGTTAAGCTGGGTCTGGAGCTGGCTACCGGAGCATGCCGGGCTGGCTTCGTGCTGGTGATGGCATGTTATGGGCTGATACCTATGCCAGAGAGGAGAGCAAAGAGTGTTGTGACGAGAAGCGGGTGTGAGGGAAGGAGAGGAGAGGACAGCGCGCTGATGTGCTGTCCGCCGCCTTACGCATTGCAGCATAGCAACAAACAGAGCCTGTGGTGGAGAGTGTTTACCCAAGATTGAGCGACCTGCACTTGCGCAGGCCAGAGCAAAAGAGATTGAAATTGCATGAAATGAAAACAATCTTGTCCACTGCCCGTGACACGATAGGGGAGACCAGCAAGGAAAGGGGCAAAGCGCTAGGGGTCTCGTACAGCATACGCTAGAATAGGGGTCGACCTTCGAATTCTCCAGGTCATCTTCTTTCCCCGCACACCACACCTTCATGGTAGGACGCCATAGGGTGCGTGCGTATGCAGCGTAGCCACGCCTTTGTTTCTCGGTGCCGATTCCGAGTTGATGAGGGAGGGCTGGGTCATTCGGAGGGTTGTCGCAGCCAAGTATCTCCTATCGAGGCCACCAAGGAAGGGCGACGTCATTTTCGTATCCATGACTATAGGCTGATGAGATCCGAATACAGGTTTGCTGACTGTGATTGGCATGGATGGGATTGTGATATTGAAATGGGAAATGGAGGGCTGGAGGATGCAAATGCGACGTGAGCTTGTACCAGGTGTTCGTGTTCACTATGAGAGACATTTGGTATCGTGACGAGGCGAGGTCAAGTGATGGGCCTCGTAAGTAGAGTGTTTTCTCGGAATAGCAACATGCTTATTGCTCCTCCGTAAGCTCACTCCCCTTCGAGTATAAGGCTGCATTGAAAAACATTTGGTAATTCTTCGAGGCCGGGGTTGTGGTTGGTGAGATGGGAGATGGTGAGGAAAGGTGTGTGTGGTTATTGATTGAGGGGTAGGAAAGAGGGGTTGTAACGAGGGGCGAATCTTGACGAGGCCTCCCTCCTGCCCTACCCCCTTTCCTATGCAGACCGGTGGCAATGGCATGCTGAAAACAGTCAGACCTGCCTAGAGTGCTGATATTCTGATGTAGGTACTCTCAGCCCTCGTTCTCGCGTTCGGCTCGCTCCTGGCGAAAGAATCAGGGCACGGAGACGAGGATAATCGACAGTCTGAAGTGTCACAGATCGTCGTTGCCAAGTCCAACTTTCTTCCTTCTAGAAGGAATCCCGCTCGTATGTGATCGTCGTTGGAGAAACAAATTGCGAGCACTAATGATACAAAACGTTATGTACTCATTCCCTGAAACCTTGTCACCCACTTACTTTTCTCTGACACATCCATCACGGCACCAACGGCCTTGGGACTGCTGACGACTTCACGCAGCTTCAGGTAACCAACAAACTGGATGATCGGGATGGGCGCTGCCGATTCAACCGACTGTGACACAAGCGAGACGCCTTGGTAACTGGTTGGAAGAGCTTGAAGTTGGTTTTCTTCAAGCAGCGACTGGCATGCCACCATCTTCGACGAATCAATAACCCCATTTTTGGAAGGAAGAGGGGTGGCACACTACTAGACGCCCAATAGTAGAAGAACCTCATAACCGAACCAGTCTGTTACGAGATTGGTATGGGTTCTTCAAGGTATGTCGTACAAAATGGCGTTCGTGAAACCCCAAAATTATTAGAGGCTTTCCCCCAGTGCGGGGAAATAATGCCAGCTCACCTCGACCCCGGACAAGACATTTGACTGTGGTTCGGTTCCCAGAGGGAGGAAATCATGCCAACTTTCGTTGGATGATCCTGGAGCCACGATTCAGTTGGAGCCAAGTCCACTCCTGAACCAAAGAGAAGGAGCCTTTCTCGGGAGCGGCCGTCCCCCAACACGGGACACGTTTTGACCTTCTCTCCTTGGACCGTCTCTGTTTTTAAACAATTGACGTCGATCAGGAGCTGCGCAGTCTAGCCTCTTCTTGGATGGAGTCGCGAGCCAACCGCTTAGATAAAAGAAACCTGCCGTTTTGTTCCTGAATAGACTTGGTCCCTGCGTCTGACAAATTTTGGAAAAGCACTGTCGAAGAGTGGTCTAGCGTAACGTCGAGCGGCGGACCCCACACTGAAAATAAGACACTGAGGAGTCGATGGCGCACAGGTCAAATGATTGATGACAGCCACCTAGCTGGCCAATTGCGCCAGAGAAGTCCATCGGAGATGTCGACAACTTCAAAATAGTGCCAACGTGGTGCCATCGCAGGTGTCCTGGCAATATCGGTTAGTGGATGGTGTTTCCAGTGCCGCTGCAAGGTTTTCAAAGATTTTGTGTGGGGGAACGACCCCTCTGAGCTGTACAAATCTCCGATTCGATCTGGAAATAGCCAATAAAAAAAGGGGAGATGAAGGCGGTTTGGCAAGGGAAAAGGGGCAAGGGCAGGAAAACACATGCGGCGGAGATCATTTGACGGCCTTCGTGAATGCCGACTGAGAGTTGTGCAAATTCAGGGAGTTGAGCGTCACTTTGGCGATAATGACCCTGGTGGAAACCTTGTTAGAACTCAGAGTGGCCAAGTGATAAGCGAAAAGGTTGCCTCGAAACGTTTCAACTTGCATCGACGAAGCGAAAGCTGCGAGTCAAATCTCGTACTGGTAAAAGGAGAGATCTCTTGGCGTTGGCGGCAAAGGGAAAGCGAGGTGAGGCCATTCCAAGCCGTCACGAGGGGACGACGGCGACGTTCTCGGCCGAAACGGGGAAGGTGTCATATCAGAAGACCCGTCTCGACGACGCCATCACGTCAATCGTGGCTCCAGGAAGCTGAATGACTGAAACTGGCAACGCAGATTTGGGCAAGCCACGGCCACGAGAAAAAGAAAACGTGGGGGCTTGCGTCTTCGCACCCTGGACCCTGGCCGATGATTGACTGAGAAGGATGCATCAGACGCAGGCAGGGGCGCAAGTGCACCAACCCCAGCCGTGGCCCATGGATTTGAGACATGGTATGCGCGAGAACCGGGGAGGATCTGGATAACAGCGAATGACATGCTCCCGTCTCCCTTGTCAGATTACCGATGAGATGTTCGTCATTTGAGGGTCTGTGTGCTTGCAGTAGCGTCGCCCCCCTATGGAATCGATGGTGGTGTGGAGAAAAAAAGAAAATAATGGTTCGTGTGCTGAGTGAGACCCAGCCCTTCCCAAGGTGGACTGGAACAATCGAGAGAACGGGGAATTTCTGCAGCACTGGCCAATTTGAGATGCGACAGAAGTCTCGTGTGGAGCAGCGACTATGAGAGCGCCATGTGTGTTGGTCAAGAGATCTCTTCCACAGCCAGCCGCTGAGCACTGAATCCCCTCTCCGTCCCGTTTGGACTGCTCCAAACTCAAGACCCAGGATGTAAAACGGCACCATCTGGTACCTGCGAAGACATCAGTGCGCAAGAGGGTTGTCGGTACCACAATGGTGGTTGCGTGAATTTCGATGCGCTTCTCGCGTCCGCACAAAAAGATAGACGGATTGATAACCAGCCGGATTCCGCTAGGGTACAACCGCGACTAAAGGGGTCCTCTTTTTAGAGTTGGCTCTAGCGTCGCCCGCGGCCCGCTCGGCGCACAGCACAGTAGTCTGGAGATTCACTTTGTATTGAGTCGTTGAGACTTCGATATGAACGAGGATGGGATGCACCCCGTCCTGCATACGTACTGCATGATCGAGAGCTCGCGGGAGACTAGATAGGATGAAATGCTTCATCTCAACCCGCGTCTATAAGTGTCCAGGAGGCTTGATCCTGAGCTCGCGTCAATCAGGAGATAAGCCACTGTCGTGGGTCAGCAGCAAGCGAGTCTCGATCCGCAGAAAACCTCTGACATCGTTTCCTGGTAAGCCTGACGCTGATGGAAGGCTGACAGTTTCATTTTCTCTCTCCTTTTCCATCTTTGACCGAGGTTCAAAATTTCGATATTTTGACTGTTAAGGAGGCCTCTCCGGAGGAAGTGGTCAGGCGGGGGCCATACGAGCTGAGCAGGTGGATGATTCAGCTCGTGCCGTGCCCTCAGATCCAAGACGGGCCCGGTATGGCCGATCAGGGCTGAAGACTTGACGCCCCATCCCAATCTTCTCCCGCGATGTCAAGACTCCAAGCCTGATTCCATGCCATCATCGAAACCCGCTTCCATTATCTGCATGTTGACGTTTGGGGCACAGAATTTGAATCCATCGCATTCATCCGGATAGTAGTTGAAAACATGTGTATCTGCATGGCTCGTACGTACGATGGCTCTAATGAGCAGGTTTGGGTCTGGCATCAGTTTGGAGACAAACCCCCGCGAATCCGTGCCTCACAATGTGGATCGGCCACCCAACATTTGAATTTCCTGGTGTGCGCTTCGTATAAGCGTAAATATAGCCGCCTCAAGTAGAGTAGTGATAACAATTTGGAGGTGGGCTTTGGCGGCTTTTGGCGTTGACTTTAGCCTCGAGTTCCAACGAAAGTCTGATGGTACCGCTCACCACTGGTCGTGATTGGCACTACATCTTAAGATAGAGTGTGGACTAGGGTATTGTGGTAACTTCGTGCAGCGATTGATTGCGCACCTCTCTTAAACATGACAGTGGGATAGGAGAAGTAGGGTTGTGATGAGGAAGAGGCAGTTTGTATTCTGCATATCTTCATAAGAGCGCAGCGTATGGAGGAGAACCAGCGTCCCAGCAGATAGATTGCTTGCAGTCATGATTGTTCTGCATTCTTCAGGCTGTTTCCAAGTGGTCCATTCAACGTCAATGCCCAGATATCTCTCATGGATAGTAAGAGAGCATGATTATGGCGTTTGGTGGAATTGTGTGTCTCACTGCGATCGACTCTGCTGCATGAATTTGATCCACTGCTGTGGTATGCTCACTTCATCTCAGAAGCCAATAGTAATGAATCCTACTCGCACCATCAAGCCCGCAGAGGAATTCTACTGATACCTTCTTGAGAACGGCTGTAGTTCTGAATCTGAAGAACGGCATGCTGCTTTCGCGGGGCGCCGAGAGAGAGAACGAGTCAGCCTGCTGATTGGCTTATCCAGTCATCAGGGATGCTGAAGATCATATCTCAGAATAATAATCTCCGCTGCACTGGATTCCCTTTCTCGCCTTTGCCGCCGCTGTAAAGAAATTGTGATTTCGGCTGGAGAAGCTTCAGCCAGTCGTCAGAGGTCGTGGATGAAGTTCTTTACTGCTCTCGGCTCTTGTCCGTTTGACGTGGTCGTACAGAACCTAGATTGGAACGAGAAGGGTCTGATCGCTTCCATCTAGACGCGCATCGCTGAGCGCTGTGTCGACGGCGGCAAGCGCAGCAAATTATTGTTGACCTTGCCATATCAGGATCTTCAAGCCTTCAATGCCATGTCTCACCTCATCGGCTTTAGGCGATGGTCATGGCTGACGGACAGATCCCATATGGCACAGTGTCAAGCTAATTCTGGAGATTAGAACGCATTGAACACAGTGCGCTTTGGATCCCCGTGCTTCAGTGGAGACGCGCGCGTCGATTATGACGATCTCGCTTCTCCATATTGAAACGTGCTCCAGTAGGGTCTGGACATCGACGTTTGATGCTACGTGTTGACTGCTTGAGGGACCTTCGTAGTTGAGTTACGAAGTACCGATGTGAGAAGGCCACTTCTGCTAAAGTGGCATCATTGGAAGGCCAGGTGAACCTTCTCTGGCTCGGTGCCTGCATAGCCGTCAGCCGTTCTCTACTGAAGATTCGTGGACACATACATGGTCGAATGAGACATCCGCTCGTGAAGAGCAAGAGAACCAGCAGCATCGTCGTCCCAGTGACTTGGCAACCTAGGGTGGACGACGGCAGCATGCCGTAGCAGCGTCCAATGGCATGGCTGAAGCCCTCGACGCCCTTCTCCAGAGCGGGCAGAACCGCATGGACGATGGCTCTCGAGTCGCAGTGAGGGGAACATCACGGTGCGTCGATGCAGGCCGATCCGAATTCAGAAGAGGATGCAAATGATGGAGGAGGTGCAGCGTGGCCAATAAGACAGCCGCAGGCCGTATGCTGGCGTAGGGCAATCTGGTTAGGCCGTTTCTCGTGCCCAGTCAGAGGAGAGACACTCTGCTCGATCTGACAGGAGGGCAACAGGGCAGCAAGCAGCAGGAAGGCAGGCTGTTTCCTGCCACTTTAACCAGGCAGATGAGACCCTCCGGTCATTGCCAGAGCTAGAATCAGCGTCTCAGCTTTCGCGCAAGGTTGGAGCGGCACGACTGAGGACAGGCTGGAGTAGGCAGAGGCAGGCCAAGATCGGGTAGGGCAATTGCTGCTGCTATTTACACTGCATAGCCTGCAAATAGGGTGCCCTGCTGCGCTGGAGTGGCTGGCTCGTTGGCCTGCCGAGCCTGCAGAGTTCTTTGGCTGTGAGGAATCTGAACGAGATTTGCTGCTGCAAAGGAGGCCTGCATTTGAGTGCAAGAAAGAGGGAAGGAGGGCCAGCTGGAGCAGGCCGTGGTTGAGGATGTTCAGGCGCAGATATCAAGACATACACCTTGGTGTGTGTGTGTAGGGTAGGTAGGTAGGCTGGCTGGCGAGCGATGATCTGGTGAACCTGGTGCCAGTGCCATCGCATTCATTGCAACTCCAGCTAGGATGATGGGAATCGTACGCTAGTAACTGTCCGGAGTCCGTACAATGACGAGCGCTGGACCTGGTGTTCTGTGCAAATTTGGTATCCTGACGGGGGAGGTGGTGCAGGGGCGAATCTGCGACAGTGCGACGCAGCCAGCGCCCTTCCCCACTCCAAGCATTCCTGGTGAGTGAGTGAGCCTGCGTGAGCGTGAGCGTGAGCAGGCTCAGCAGAGGGCCAGCAGCGCAGCAAAGGGCAGCGAGAGACACCCCGGCCACAGTGTGAGCCCTGTGGGAAAATGCTGCACGCTGCACGCTGCACGCTGCAGAGCCCTGTTGGTGCAGGTGACGCCAATGCGGGCTCTGCTGGCCCTAACCGCATCCTGTCCCCTCCCAAACACATCCCACGTCGCCGCCGTACGCCTGCCCGGCCGTGTCGCTGCTTGAACGCTGGCCGACACCGTGGAAAAGAGGTGGAGCGGCGAGCACAGCTGCAGCAGCAGCGCGCTACGCTGCCAAAGCAGCGGTGTTTCCGTCGAGAGTTGCAGCGGTGCAAGCGTGCACCGCGACTACGCCTAAAATGGGTCAGCAGAGCTCCACTTTTCCTCCCGTGCCAGCCAAGCCCTTGAAGCCAAGCAGCCCGCCAGAATTTTTGCTGCTGCCACCCACCCTCTCGCAGGCGACTGCCTGACGCTCTCACCAGAGTTGCGCCAGTCCCGAAACAGCCAAGCGTCGAGGGAAAAAAGCCATCTGCAGACCCCCCCCAGCACCTGCTGCAAGGACCAGGCAAACTCCCAGTCCACCCCAACTCGGCCCATTTGTATATGTTGAACCTCTTCCTCCTCGTCCTGGACCCGCCTGCACCAGACCACCGTCACCAAGATTTCGTCCTCATCACGGCGTGAAGGCATTGACACCATTCCTCTACTCTTTGTCGTCAGCGTCTACAACACCATACATCACATCATTCCTTCCTACAATTAGAGCATCTGCCCTCCACCACGCTGCCACAGCAGCCTCACCAAGTCGGCCCTCATTTTCTCACCTTGCACCAGGCTCCACACTCTTGAGTCACACCATATCTACCTCACCGAACTCGGGTACGACGAATCGAAGCAGGAAAAAGGCTCATACTTTCTTCCCACACGTCTTTAAGAACGCTCGTCCCGCCATCATTTCGAAACAATCTCCTTCCAACCTTTCCACCATCATCAATCCTCCGCACACTTACACACACACACAATGACGATCGATATGGATTGGTCACCAGCCTTCTGCCTCGCCTGTGACAGGCAAACTGACGGGAACGTCTACTGCTCTGAGGCCTGCCGTCTGGCAGAGTACGAAGTGGCATCGAATCCTGGCTCTACAGCCTCATCACCAACTTCATCTCGTGGGCCAGTCTCTTGGTCGACAAAGAAGCCCTCGAATGGTTTCTTCATGGAGCCCGCGTACAACTTCAGCAATGCACAGCCCTATGGCACGACTCCCTCACCCCGAGCGTCCACTTTCTACCAAGCCTCGCGGCCACGATCCTCACCCGTCACCTTCAGCTCGAAGCCGGTTTTGACACCTTCCAGTTCTCAATCGAGCCTGTTCTCCATGCAGAGCACTCATTCATCAACGTCCACGGAGCCAATCCAGCTTTCGGATGAATCCAGGAAGGCTTTGAGGGCGTACGCCAGCTCTTTCGATCAATCTCGATACTCTCGGAGGCAATCAACGTAAACCTCCATACTGCCACTTCTCGATCTGAACTAGTTTGCATATCACCGGCGTTCTCAGATATTCCACTTACGATACAAATACCCATACCTCCTCTCATGTTCTTCATCAGGACCGGCGTTCTACTACTATACGATATGGCTGTTTGTACAAAAAGCATTGTATGGAGCATACATCACATCTCGTCTCGGCATCAAAAAATTTCTTTGGGTCACCAGCATTGGAGCATTGGGGGCAGGATCAACATTCGTTCCGATCACACGGACTTCTACAGCATTTCTTTTTCTCAGACCTTGGGCATCTTCAGCATCGGACGGACACAGGATATCATACCACAAGGGAGCAAAGGCAAGGACAGCATCAGGAGCAGCTTGTGGGATAGGAGAAAGGCGCTTGGATGACACATTACCATGTTTGCGGCTTTGAAGCCTCAGTGTTGTCAGCGATACTCTGTTTAGAGACCCTACACGGGTCCGAATTTGCAATTGTCATCTTTCCCTCGCCCAAGCCTCGTTCGCAGGCTCGGTAAGACGAGCTTAGTATAGCAATCAAACATTACCATGTCTCGCCTACCATTATGGCGAGACAGAGTTTCAAACTCACTCACAATTCTTGGTCATAAGCGTCATCATCGGTGCACTCGTGATCACAAATCTAATTTCAAATCTTACCATCACCAATATCCTAATCCGATCCCCCTGGAACAGGATGCCATCATAACTTTCGGGTCTGAGCGACATCACGGGATCCTCGCTCTCGCTCTTACCTCTTCATCCGTGGCTCATCCGGACCTTTCTCCTCCTCATTCTCACCCGTCTGAAACTAACCACATCAATCCAACAGTCCAACACCAAACTAGATAGCCTACCAAACTCCCTGACCCAAACAATCACTCACCCTAAGGCCCTACCCGACCTCTATTTCCTCAACAGGAACCGCCTTTGCCCCAACAGCACCTAACGGAAGCTGCCTCCCCCAGATTTTCCTTCTAGCGCCGCTCAGAAACGACGGGCCGGGTCTGGATGCCCGCCGGCCCTCAGGAGAACTGCAACCCCGCGGGACATTAGAGCTGGGGATGGCAGTTCCCGCGGGCTTCCCGCTGAAAATTTTCTTTCCGAACGAGTCCGACAATGCTACCTCGCTTCTAGATCTATTGATTTGATTATGAATTCGTGGGGAGTCTGAATTTTCCAATGCTACGGAGTTCGGACGTGTCACGAATGCTGCAAGAAAATGGAAATGGCGCTTTTGGGGCAAAAAGCGGGAGATCCGGAGCAAGGCGGGAAAGCTGATCACCGAGCAGCATCGATCGACAGGCCGATCCCGTGCTGATTGAATTCTCCTAATTGAGGGGTACGACTAGTACGACTACCAGGACCAAGACACGCTTCTCCAGCGCAGCGCCAGCCTGCCGAGCTCCGTGCCATGCGGACAGGACAGGAGACGCAGCCAAGTATGCAATTACACAACCAAAACTCGTGATGCGTCCGCTCGAGGTGAAGTGTGTCCGTACTGCCGCATGGCATCACTTCGCCCACGCATGATCTGTACAACTCACCATCGCACGTGCAATAACGTTTTACGTTTCCACTTTGCGCGTGTTACACCAGCAAAAACTCTGCATTCCTTCGTGCTGCAAATAGAGTGAGTGCCAGTGCCATACCCCACAAATCTTGCGTAATGAAGTTGAGCAGCTTCATGGATGATGCCTTCCAAGAAAACAGCGAGGAAACTTGCACCATCCAGCGCTGATCCACAATGATACCATCGTGCTTTGCCAGCTCTATCCCACTCATGCTATACACCCGGATCCATATTCGAAAATACATCACCGGGCAAGGAGGGGCCTGAAACAGAGCACTATGCGGAAGGCACCCGTTCCCAACTCCCAGAACCTCCTTCCTGACCAAGCCCTCACAGTCAAGCCTTACCATGGTACGGTATTCGCCCAGCATTGCGCAACGATCGCCCAGCGGGAGTGCCGGCGCCCAAACTATTTCAAACTCAACTCATCAACACTTTACCTTTCTCTCCGTGATTGGTTCCAAGCCGGCTCAATGCACATTGCATTTTGCCATCCCCAGCTCGATGCCAAACCAGACACAACACAACACCACATCACATCACACCAAGCCACGCATCCCCTGCATTCCCACCCGTACGTAACAAAGCCTAACAACCAAACCAACCTTCCTCATACCACCAATGCACTATTAATCCCCCCACCAAGTCACAACAAATCCCAAGCTCCTTCCCGGCAGCCCATCACCCTCGACCATTAACACCAGAACATAACTTAACTTATTAACCTAACAATCCTTCTCGCTACTAAGCAAGCTTCTGACGTTTCAGATCCTCTGATGGGAAAGGGAAACGCATAGTGATTCGCTGTGCCCGGGCGTTTACTTTATGCGCCGGCGATGATCCCGCGGCCCTGGTCCTTGTCCTTGTCCTTAGGCCTGTCAGAGCACAGGGCTGAACTTTTCTTGCTTGGCTCTCTCGCCTTGCCTCAAAATAAATAGATAAACAAATGAATAGATGAATTGGCAGGCAGGGAAGACTCTGCCGTTTCGTCGCTTCGTGCGACGTCAGAGCACGGGGGTTTGAATTGGGTTTGGGGGTTGGAATGGATTGGAAGACAGAGAGAGTTTGTTACGTGATGGGCACAGTTGTGAGCTGATGGGGCGATTTCGATGCCCTGAGGTGACAGCAGGTACAGGTACGGGTGCGGCTCAGGTACTGTACCTCTTCTTCTCCTTCGATCTGGAGGGCCGAACCGAACCGTCCGGCTCCGTCCATTAATTCCCCGAGAAGCATCTTGCTGCTCGAGCATTGGATCAGGAGCTCAAGAACCGAAAGGGATTGGGTCGCAGCTGTACACGTTGCCTGGTGTGATGTGATGACTGCAGACGGCTATGGACGGCTATGGAGTTTCGAAACAAACGTACGAGGACTCGTGGAGAAGAAAAGACCCAATTGGATATTCCCGGTGTGCGGATTGGATTGAGCTGGGATGCGAGAGGACGGAATGGGGAATTCCCATCGACAGAGTGATACGTGAGGCTACCTGAGAGGACGCGCTGAGGTGAAAATTTCTCATTTGTTGGAAAGCGAGAGAGAGGTGACTCGACTCGTCTCGTCTCGTCTACTAAAACAATTTTCATAATTGGGTTGCAATGTGGTGTTTTCGCGAGATTGGGAAAGAGGACGAGTCATCGCTGTGACACATCTAACCCCCATGGCTTCTGGGACAAAATTTCTTCACGATGTCTTGTGTGAAGGTGTGTGAAGTGTCACTCGCTTCGCGTCCAACTCCAACCGAAATGTTTTCTGCACCATCCATTGATTGAATCAATCAAGCCAAATCACCAATCCACATCTCAATCCTTAATCCTCAATGCTTATTTGTGGATTGTCCAATGTGGACTTTCTTCAGCGAGCAATGATGCGCTTGCAGAAGATGTTCTAGATCCGAGAGAGATGCATGGACGGGTTGTCTTAGAGGCAGCACAGGCCGATCCGAGGTCTCGACCCGGGCGAGCTACTGAGGCTGACGGCCTTCCCGCTGTCAACTGGGGTTTACGCGATACGACTCCGCGGATCGCTTTCGCGCGGATGTGAGCTCTTTTTCTCTGGCGAGGACGTGAGCAGTGGCATTCGTCATATGAGACAGGGACATTGCTGCCGCTTGGCTGAAGAGATTTCCTCGATTAGGTCTGAGACTCTGAGTCAAGCACTTCTGATTTGACTTTGATGACGGCTTGGGCTTTGCTTTTTGCGTTGGTGAGATAGGGTTTGGTCTGTGGGATTGGCTTGGATCAGGTACAGCTCCTAGCTCGGGGAGGATCCTAGGAATGCTAGGGGAGGAAACGGGTTTGTGAGAGGTGTTCGTGCGTCGAGAAACGCTCTCGGTCCTACTCAATCTCGGGATCTAAGACAAGAGATGCTATCGGAGGGTTACCATGTTTTGTTTTCAGGTACGAGGACGTGGTATACGCTTCCGTCCAATCGATCTACTGAGCTGGGCGTGAGAGTCGATCTTCAAGCCAGATCGATCACGGCTTGAGGTCCGTGTCTTGTCTCGTCTTCAAGATGAAGATATTGTACTCGGATCCTCGGAACCTTCCAGTCTCAGTCTGACTGCTCACATCCCATATCTCAAACCACCACCTCACCATTCTTATTCAGGCAGTTCCAACCTTTCCCAAAGACACAAGTACGGTATCTGCCACGAACGTCTTTTCTTTTGCTCGCATATCGATATCGATCGCACAAAGAAACCGTCCCCACAGATGTCTTGTCTCAAATCAGTCCGGAGTCGGACAAGTCCTCTTCCTTGCTTCTTCGAGCGCCACCCTAATCTTCCCAACCGGCTCCGCTACCACGTGAGTGTACTCTTGCTGCTTTTGCATCTGCATTTGATGTCTCACGATTCCAAAGACTAGCAGTAGTACGTACGTAGAGTCACATCACAATATTCATCTCAAACCTCCGCAAAGACCCGATCCAGCGAGCAAAAGTCCGCTGCAAACCGTGTTTCTCCGCTGTCCTGCTACCTGTATGCAAGGAAGGGTTTTACAGCAGCTAGGAATGTACGGGGCACGTGAGGAGAATGTGGTTTCGTCTGTGGTCACGACTGTTTCGGGCACGTGCATCGACTGCTGTGCTGCACAAGCATCTCTCCCTCCCTTGTGGCCTTGGGCTCGGCGGATGCCGAGCGTGTCGTGAGTGGTACGGCAGTGCAGCAGGTCGTATAGTGTGGCATCACGTGTGTGCCGTTTCATCCGTGTTGGATGAGGGAGCACGACAGCTTTGAGTGCAGATTGTCAAGACCGATTCTGCCCGCGGTATGCTATTGATGTTGTGCTTTGGAGCACAGCAGGAGCGCGAGAGAGCTCACGTGTTTGTTGCATCGAAGGGGAAGTTGACAAGACCTTTGTCCCATGAGTGTGGAGCGAGGGCAAGTGCTCCCGAGTCGGGAACCTGCATAGAATGCCTTTGTGGTCCGGAGACGGTGGTGATAATGCTGGCTACCGATGAGATGCGAGGCTGTCTGCTGTGTACGAATTGTCAGGTGTTTCTATGATGCTGCTCTAAGGTTGGTTCTGGTCTTGATGTTGCTGCTTTCATAGTGTAGGCAGTTGCGCGAGGATTGGATGCCCCAGCTATGTTTGAATGAATTCAATTATCCACGATCTGAAATAGTGAATATTTTCTGTTGTTTCAAAGAGAATTTTGGATCTGCAGAAGAACATGCTCAGCCAAGAAGAGCTGCCAATTCAATGGTTGCACAGTTGTTGTGGTCGGACGTCCACTCGAACAAGCCAACTGTTAAAAAAATCGAAGGAAGCTGGACTTGGCCATAGCAATATGAAAGCCACTTTCACAAGATTTCGATGGCGCAGGTACGTCCTTGGGCCCAACATCACCAAAGAGAAATTTGCATGTCTCGGTCGGAGCGATGAAGTCATTGCATTGCTCAAGCGTCTGCCGTACATCAAAATGAACAACAATTACGAGTACATGATCGCGCCTCAGACGTATCAATGCGACTACCGGCGCAACCATTTCCAATCGCCTGCCTTTACAAATTCGAGGCCACCTTATGAGATCCCGTACGGGTTTGAGTACCCGCCTTGGGTCGTTCCGTCGACTTATGGGAAGAATGATGGCTCCTACCTGATGCTTGACACAACCGATGGTAAGGCCATTGAAGACTTTGAGATATAGATTCTGATTATTAGCAGGGACCGTGACAGATTACAGAGTAACAGGCGGGGGCTATCCTCCAGATTACGAGGACGGCGATCCGAGAAGCTGGCGGAACGAATGCGAAGACCGCACGCTGAAGCTAGAAGACTTCCTCAACGAGTGGAAGGCAAAGCATCAGACCATTACGTGGATGAGCCTCACGCTCGGCCATCCAGAAATCTGGTGGATAGACTATAGAAGTGACCCCCAGAAGACCACAGAGTTCAGGGTATGCTCCAGTTCTTTATCTTATATCAAACATACTTTGATACCTATCTGATCTGATCTTAGGAGATCCAAGAGATTATTCATGCCAATGGATGGCCTGTTGATTTCAATCGGGAGGAATGCAAGCAGGTACTTGAAAATTGGAATGTATAACGCACAGAAGGCTAAGCCGCCGACCCTCGTGCATTAAGATCCATTGTACGAAGAGAATTTCTATTGATTGCGTACAAAGAACGGGCAGATGCTGTACGTACTATTTTATCAATTCGCTCTCCTGCGTTCTTTGAGCGAAGCTTGCAGAGGTGACGCCCTGTTGAGGGGCTGGAGGGGCATTCGGAGTCGGGACCACAGATAACTTCGTCGAAGTTACTGGAGCTCCTACGGGAGCCGTTGGTAGCGGACCATAAATAGACGCCATTTCGGAGGGCAGTGCTTCCAGTTCCTGCAAACAATCATCACTCTCACAACGAACTACACCAAAATCCCTTTCCAATTCCTCGTCGGTCACTTTCCGACTTGAATTCGCTCCCATGACGGAAATCTGGTCCGGATCGATCCAGCGTTTAACATTGGGAGTCGAACCATACAAAGCTCTCAAAGCCTTCACAGCTGTGGGCTGGCTGTCATACCAAGAATCGTCAGTCAATAGTGCGAATCCTCTGTGATTGACACCTTGCTGCACTGATGTGCAAACTTTTGATCCAAGACCATCATCAGCACCTGTAACAAGTACGCCACTCCTGTCGGCGGGGTAGGATGCTACGACTTCGCAACTGCAGACTCCATCACGCCGTCTGAACTCTACACTTGGAACAGTGCTTTAGGAGCAAACGGTGTGGACTGCGGGACGGCGTTCTGGGTAAATGAGTATTACGCGTGGGGATCCATGTCCCAGCGTCAGGACCGACGCAGGAGGGGATCGTGAGTAATTGCAATAAGTATGCGCAGGCATTGAACGGTATTGGATGCTATGACTTTGCAATCCAGCAGGGGATTACGCAAGCGCAGCTTTATGCTTTGAATGGGGTGTTGGGGAGTGGAGGGGTGAATTGTGGGACGGCGTGTCGGGCTCAGGAGTGGTATTGTGTTGGTGTATCCTAATTTAAGTGGGATACTGTATCAGAATGAGGGTGAAGGATCGAGATTTGGCATCGATAGGTGACTAGGTAGATGGCATTGGCTGCGAGTTAGAATCGCGAAGTAGAGAGCAGTTGAAGAGTTCAGGGGCTGAACGGAACTGCCCCTTTATTAGCGAGAAAGCGTTCAGCCACGAACACAATAGAGAATCGCAAAGATTTCCAATATCACCATCAAATATATGTGACTTGAATTGAACTCAATATCGTTTCGCTCGCTGCAGTAGGGGAGAAACTCTTACAAGAGCCACCTTCTCCCTCTGCTCGATCACTCGAACTTTGCTAATGGCAGTGAAGGGGTTAAGGGCGAGAGAAAGAAGCATGACATAATGTGTGCTACAAGCTTGTTTCTTGAGGCCGAGGTGTCTGAGAGAAGAAATGTAAAGTTGAGAAAGTCTTTAGTAAGATTTGAGCAACGGTTAGAATGAATTTGCTGAAAGGATGCGAACGCTCGTGTTACTCCTCTGCCTGCAGCGCCATAACACCGAGAAAGGAAAGACAAGAATGGCGATCAACTAGTTGCTATCCTCTTCCCAAAACGTCACCGGCTCGCCATTGCCCTACGTGAGGATAATCTTTCCAACCTTGGATATCATGTTCAGAGACTGCCCCCTCAAAAGCTCCCTCCCCTAGCTCGCCATAACAACGCGCCACAATTTTGACTTCCCACTCAAATTTTCGCTCCTCGACGAATCCTCGAGGATTGGTGATCCGACGTTGTTGATACCAGCACATAAATCTGCTTAAGACACTCTTCCATTCCTCATCTTCACCAATTGTTTTCCTATCCATGATAACATAGACGACTTTCGGTTCACCAAAGATAGGATCATGCTCTGCAATCCCTAAAACCCATTCCGTGAAGTCGCTGAACTCCAGAGCAAGCTTCTTGACACCGTGAATTATAGGAGCAGTCCAGCCATGGCCAGACCAAAGGGAAACAGCTCCTGTTAGAAGTTTGTCCTGGACCATCGGCCATATTTCTGTATGGAGGAAGACGATATCGTTCTCTGGATCCCAATAGATCGACTTGTTCTTGTTCGAAACCAGAGCTTCATGGTGGCAAGGGAAGAACACATTTGACATCTCGTCACGATGATATGCAGGGTGTCCACGTCTTCCGAAGGGTTGCCATCTTCGCGGAGGGTACTGCACAGGAAACAGTGTCCGCGAGCTGGTGAAGCCAGACGTGTATGTTGGGAGTAACAAGGCTCGAGATTCTCTGCATGCTTGCAGAACAGATGGTGCGCTTTGGCAGATGATGCCAAGATGGTAACGGCCGATGCAGATATCTCCGCGACTTGACTCGGTCGACATGTGTGTAGTCCTGATGGCGTGAATGAGTCTAGCTGGTGGTCGAGCCAGAGCCCATATCTTGAGACGAAGCTCTGCCGGCAGGCAGCCAAAGAGGTGGAATTCAGAGCAAGACATCTCTCGTCAATGCAATGAGACAAGATGTAGGAAGAATTGTTAAATGCTAATGGAGCCTGAATTCCTCTCATTTCTTGTCCAAGGTCAAGTAGCACAAGTTGGACTGACGTCTCAATGTGAGCAAGGCTGAGCTCGGACCTCTTTGCGCTGCCTTCAGCACATCGAAGCCATCAAAGTACTTATCTCCAACACATACGCAATAGTGACCACGGACACAGCACCGCGGATGTTATCGAAATTCGAACCCTTTCAGCGTTTGCCCTCCGAGCTACGCCACGAAATATGGACACTTGCACTGCCCTCCTTCGCATATTCTGTGAAGATCCTAATCGGCGTGTACTCGTACGATAAAGCAAAGCGAGGTATACCACCATTGCTTCACTGCTGCCACGAATCACGGGCTGTGGCATTAAATTACTACAAGCTCGGCTTCGAAGTGAAGAGCCAGTCGTTGGGACGCGATAGTTGGCCTGTTTGTCCCAACTTACAGGCAACTACGAAGCTGAATAGTCAGCTATATTGGGACCCAAAGGAGGACATTGTCTGCTTGGAACCATTGAGAGAGACTTTCGAGCCATCCTACTTTCCTGGTGCAACATCCCATTCATGCAAGCATTTATGCAAGCATTACATTGCGACGATGGATCCAGAGGCACGGCAGCTTGAGATGAGAGGAGAATTGTGGAAAGCTTTCTATCCCCTCGCATCGAGAGGATTCTCTGGTCTGGAGAGTATCACCGTCGTCTTGGCCAATGATTTTCGGATCAGATATCCATTATATGCTCCAATGACGGATCAGGAGTACTCTAACGATTATAGAGCCTTGATCCAAAGATCCCAGCCACCCAGCGTGCAGTGTCATGCCCGTTTTGCGGAATCCGAAACTGGATCTCAAGCCAGTTAACATGATTGACGGAGCCCTGCAAAAGCGTTTGTTGTTGGCTTGGAGCCGCAACCTTTGACAGCGATAATTCATGCTACAATCTTGCAATGCTCTCATCCTGGTTCTCAAGCATGTCCACATTACTTAGACCCCGAGGAAGTTCCAGCTACCGGGCTCTCAGCTACCTTTGACGCGGCTCTTCACTTGTTCTTCGTTGTTAATCTCATCATTTCGAAATCTTTCTCCATTTTCAGTGCAGCAGTCCTCCGTATTGCCGGCAAGCTTACCCTGATTTGCAATGGTTGCACGATCGATGGATTCACAAATTGGTACCTCCTATGACTCCGTTTCCAGATCCCTTTATATATCAACGGCGAACGGCCTACTGGAGTTATCCTATCATTTCCCAGAGAAATTCTAGACAGGTCTCTTCATCCACGATCTAAACTTCTTATATCTACGGGCCGAGCTGCCAAAGTTAGTTGAGGCTTTGTGGTAGGAAATCCTGCTGTTGAGCGGGGTCACGCAGGCCATTGGCTCGGAGCACAAAGGTTCCACATTGTGGAACCATCCCTGCCCATCGCTCCCGATTTACTTTTACCCTCCTATCTTACATACCCGCATACCCGCGTGAATGACTCGAATTCTTCTGCACGATATTTTTTTCGATTCGTAACTTTATTTGCAACCAAATTCTGGCCTCCCTGGAAAGTCATGGAACATAGAAATGTAGCAATCATTGGAGCAGGTATGTGTTACCTCGTTCAGCCTCCCATCGCTCTTCTCTCAGAGGTCAAAATGCAGTCATGGTATTCCAACCGGTGCTTACAGATGCTGGACAGGATGGTCTGGCCTTTCTCTGGCAAAAACATATACTCAGGCTCATCCAGATGCCGATCTCATCGTCCTTGAGGCAGCCGATTCTGTGGGCGGAGTATGGGCAGCTCATCGCCTCTACCCAGGCTTGCGAACGAACAGCATACTGGGATCCTACGAGAACCCGGACTTTCCTATGACTGTGGAGAAATTTGGAGTCAAGCCTGGAGAGCACATTCCTGGGACGGTTGTCCATCAATACATGACAGACTTTGCCAAAACATTTGATATCTGGCGTCGCATTCGCTTCCGTACCAAGGTTGAAGAGATTCAGCAAGTTGAGAACGGGAAATGGATCCTAAAGCTGACCACGTTTCGTTCTACTAATGGCGAAGGGACAATGGAGACGAAGAGTATCACTGCTGATAAAGTCGTCATTGCCACTGGAGTCACTGGAAACCCGAACATGCCCGATATCACAGGAGCAGATACCTTTGATGCTCCTCTATTTCATGCTAAAGATTTTCTTCAGAACAAAGAGCTCTTGAAAACAGCCAACAAAGTCGTCGTATATGGAGGCTCCAAATCTGCAGTAAGAACAGCCTTTGTTTTTCAAATATCAGTATCTACCATGTCTTTCAAAGATGGGGATATCGCTGATACAAGTGCTGATCTACCATTGCTAGTGGGATGCTGTATATGCTTACAGTACCTCTGGAATCCAGGTCGAGTGGGTCATCAGAGAGTCAGGAGGTGGCCCTTGTTGGATGTCTCCCATTTGGGTGACGCCGCTGAAAAAGTGCTTGGAGCACCTGGTGTTGACTCGGCTCTTGAGCCTCTTCACTCCCACTTTCCTGGGCAATGGAGACGGCTATGACATCTGGCGCCGTCTCCTTCACGGCACTGCCATTGGTCGATGGTTTGTACGCAAGTTCTGGGGTACCTTGGAAGGGGATGTGGTGCAATTGAATGGGTGGGATAAGGATTCGGAAATCAAGAAACTCAAGCCCTGGTTTCCAGCCTTTTGGAGTGGTCCCAGTCTCAGCATCCTCAATTATCCTACAGACTTTTTCGAATGCATCAAGAACGGTACAGCACGAATCCATTATGCTGAGATTACACATCTCACGCGCCGCACGGTACATCTCTCGACTGGCGAAGCATTTGAAGTTGACGCTCTTCACTGCTCAACCGGATGGAAGCACGAGCCGCCGATCAAGATCTCCCCACCATCCCTTGCCGCCAAACTTGGTCTTCCCACTGATTTCGACGATTCCCGCACCGATCTTACTCGGGTAGCAGATGCAGAGATCCTCGAACGCTTCCCTAGCCTGAGAAACCAACCAGAAGTCACCGCAAAAAGACATGCCGTAGATATCAAGACCCGCAAGACTCCGTACCGTCTTTACAGATCCATGGTTCCCCCTGCAACAGCATACGAAAGAAACTTTGCCATTGCCGGTGCGGTGCTTTCACTTGGCAGCGTCATCAATGCTCAAATGCAAGCTTTGTGGATCACTGCATACCTAGACGGCTCGCTCGAACTCCCCAAATCAATGGATGAGATCGAGTACTCAACGGAGCTTTCAACACGCTTCGGACACTGGAGATACCCTGCTGATTATGGAGATCGCCATGCGGCGCTGGCTTTCGATTCGCTTCCGTATTTTGATGAGTTATTGAGGGATCTGGGGTTGAGGTTTCAGAGGAAGGGGAGCTGGTGGAGGGAATTGTTGGAGGATTATCGTCCGGCTGACTACAAGGGCGTTGTTGATGAATGGATTGAGCTGAAGAGGACATTGGCAAAGAAGGACGAATGAAGAGAGGTGCTTATCAACAATACGGTGGTCGAGGATCCACCTTTCGCTAAGAAATCCTACCAACATTCTGTTTCAAGTAATAATAAAGTCTTGACAAGCTCCATTGTTTCAATCTCCCTCAGCATTGCTTAGGGAAACGCATGAAAATGGCGGGCGCTGACTTTTTGAGGCGAGGGAACTGAAAAAGATTCTTGAAATCTTCCCCAAGAGAATATCCACACTATGGACATTGTACCTTTCAAAGCACACCAATTTGATGGGCTCCTTTCTGCGGGTGAGCTTCACCATTTTGGAGGAAGAAAATAACGAAAGTACCCATGTCTCCAAATGCGTTCCTAGGATTTCGCCTAAAATAAATCCTTGAGAGGACTGGAGGGCTGCCTCCTATCTCAATGAACGCGTAGTGAAACTGATTTCAGCCGACCATCCACATTAGTGACGCTCACTTTGCCGACAAGACAGAAAATTGGGAGGGTCTTATACCAAAATAAGGGATATTGCACCAATATCCTTGCTTGCCGCAGGCTTGCATAACCTTATATAAGTTTGAGTGAAAGCGACTTATCCTAGTTAGAAGTCTTCGCCGTAAGAATTTGACCGTAATGGTTAAGGTGTAATTAGCGCCCCTCAACTGTGAAGTTGAACCGGGGACCTTCGGTTTAGGAGTAAATAGGCATCAAGAGTGTATTTTCTGCCACAGATAACCAAACGCAAGCCGAGTTTCTGGGTCCTCGCGGATTTCTTTTGCCTTTTTGAAGTATCAAATTTCACCTTTTCAAGGGGGTTAAGCGAGGATTCTTCTGGCACAGCAAACGAGATCGTGTAAAGTGCAGCTTATTTTTCCACTTCACCATAGTATGAAAGCAATACAGAACCTTCTTTCTCAATCTGATGAGTTCGCCTTGAGTGAATTAGTTAGGAAATAAATAGAAGATTGGATATTGAGAAAAGGGTGTTCTTGCATGTGACATGACCTCGCTTAGCTTAATTGATTTTGACGCGATCCTTGGAAAGTGACCGCGTACCGCGTCTCCCAACCTCCCACCACGTCTTTTCCTCATTTCTTGTCGGAACAAAACGGTCAGAACCGGCACAAAATTGCACCTCAACTCCGTCGCAAAACGCGAGAATTGCTCAGCAACCTTGATCGACGCGACTATCGCGTCACTCACGCGCCTCGACATTGGGCCTTCTGCTCAGAAATAGCCGCCAAGCCCCCCCCCTCCACGAGAGCTCGAGACGCTCCTTAGCAGGTCCCCACGAACATTCAACAAGATGGTCAAGCCAGCCGGTCCCGGGGTTTACTCTGCGACCTACAGTAATGTATGAGCTCTATCTAATTGTCTCCTGCAATGGGCGCAAATATTGACGGTGCCTTAGATCCCTGTCTACGAATACCAGTTTGGTGATGGATTGAAGGAACATGGTGAGTTCTGCTTTCGCAGAACTTCTACGAAACATTAGCTCATGTTTGCGATTAGTTATGCGCCGTCGTGGAGACGATTGGATCAATGCGACACACATCCTCAAGGCCGCCGGTTTCGACAAGCCAGCCCGAACAAGAATTCTAGAGAGAGAGGTTCAGAAGGAAACACACGAGAAGGTTCAGGGTGGATATGGCAAATATCAAGGTGCGCTGAGAGGAATTGCTTCAGCAGGATATTTCTAACTTCTACAGGCACATGGGTCCCTCTTGAGCAAGGTGAAGCTCTAGCGCAACGAAACAATGTCTATGAGAAGCTCCGAACCATCTTCGAGTTTACCCCTGGAGAGCTCAGCCCTCCGCCTGCCCCGAAGCATACCACCGCAAAGCCGAAAGTTGCAAAGAAGCCTGCGGTTCCGAAATGGGGTACAAGTGAGTCTTTAATATGGAATTTGGGGAAGACGGGGCTGACAGGACAGAACCAGTGCCAGCACCACGTGCTCACGATGACTACGACAACATCAGCGCTCAGTTAAATGACGATGAGAGTATTGCTGATGATACTACAGTCGCTTCAGCATCCTTCATGCTTGAGGATGATCGATATGATATTTCTCAGCAGTCTACTGGGCACCGCAAGCGCAAACGGGAGGAGGCTGCTATCAGCGAGCACGAACGCCTTCATAGGTGGTATGCCGACGAGCTTCTTGACTACTTCATGGTCTCCCAGCGTGAACAGAACCCTCCAAAACGACCGGATCCTCCTCTCAACTTTGATCCTGATTGGCTCATCGACAATGAAGGCCACACCGCAATGCATTGGGCATCCGCTATGGGAGACATCGATGTCATGAAGGAATTGAATAAGTTCGGTTGCAATTTGACCATTCAGAACTCTCGGGGCGAAACCCCTCTGATGCGTTCTGTATTATTTACGAATTGTATGGACAAGCAGACGATGCCATTTGTCGTCAAGGAGTTGATCAGCACAGTTGACTGTGTTGATTTCTGTCGATCCACAGTTCTTCACCATGCTGCGGCTGTTACAACCAGTCGTGGCAAGCATCACTTTGGCCGTTATTATCTCGACGTACTTCTCAATAAGATGATCGAGTCATTTGAACCAGAACATATCCAACGTATCTTGGATGCGCAAGACATTGAAGGCAACACTGCTATCCATATCGCAGCCAAGAACAAGGCAAGAAAGTGCGTTAGAGCACTCATGGGTCGTGGTGCTAGAACCGATATTCCAAATCAAGACGGGATTACCGCAGAGGAGATGATTCAAGAGCTCAATGAGAGTCGAAGAATGGAACGCCACCCACAAGCTTCGTCGTCCCCTTATGGACCTGATCGTCAATCCTTATATGAGATGCCGGAGGAGCCACGTCGAAACACAACTCACATCTCAGAAGCCTCTATGTCGATCGAATCTACCATCAAGCCTCTCATGCTGGAGAAGTTCCAAGATTTAGCTAGGTCGTTTGATGAGGAGCTCATCGAGAAGGAGACGTCCGAGAAGGAGGCCAGACGTATTCTATCAGGTACTCAGCAAGAGCTCGCCGCAATCAACCAACAGATGCTCGAAGTCTCCTATCAACAAGAATCTCCCGAAAAGACTGCCCAAGGCAAACAGCAGCTAGAGCAAATCCAAAATATGGTGACCTCTTTGATCGAACAACAGCAAAAGCTGAGCCTGTGGGGCAAGATCCAGCACGAGGAAGCTAAGATGAACGGCCACATGATCACCAGTGACGACGATGTTGCTGAGAGAGTCATGCTGGCACAGCGGTTGATGAGCGAGCAAAGCAAGAGACAGAAGTTGGTTACACAATACCGGGACGCTCTCAGCGATGCAGGTGCCGGCGAGAGAGGCGAGCTGTACCGACGACTCATCCGCAAGGCGCTGGGCACCGAGATCGAGATGATGGACGAGAACATGGATACCCTGATCGAGCAACTGAAGGAAGACCAGCGCGGCCGCGAGGGTGAAACGATCATTCCTGACGATGTTTGAGGGCGTCCTGTTTGTCCTCTATTCAAAGAATGGCATCTAGCCATACTCACTCAAACGCTCGCAATGCACTTGTCCCTCTCCTCTCGGATCTAAAAATCGAAACATGATGATGAATGGGGCGTTTCTGTCATTTGATTCAATGTATCATTGTATAGTGCACTTGTACGCGGCGTTCGGCAGGGCGGAAGTATCATCGATGGGTGGCAGCATTGTGTTTCTCGGCGCATGGAGTTAGCGTGTATTATACGCGCGGATGGACTCAATATCAACGACTCATGTCCCTCTGTCTCGCAGAGAGAACTGAAGTGTCAGAACTGCTTGTTCTTCTGTCTCTCGTCATTAGAACAGAAGTAGATATCGGAATTGATTCTCTGCTATCATCCCTTTCCTATAAATTGTGAAGGACGTCTTCCTATTGCTTTGGCACTGAATATCCATCCCAACTCTCTCTTAAGGACTTTCTCCAGTGCCAAGCAAGTAATTGTTGACAATGCCGTATAACTGGGACCTATTCTTCGCGCGCCAGGCTTCAGAACCGACACCATGTTCATCTCGAGATAGTGATAATAGAGATAGAAGACACTTCCCTAGATCGCAGACGGGAGACATCACGGCAGATTATCTGGTTGATGAAGATGCGGTGCTTATTACAGAGGAAATGCTGGAGATGGCTTGGGGGAGGGGTGATGATGAGGGTGAAGTGCGGGGGAAGGAGAATAAAGAGGGAAGAGAGGGGTGTTGATAGCTGGTGAGATCTGGGTGCTAGGGAAGAGCGGTGATAGGTGGGATTGGTAGCTTGATTTAATATTCAGGAGCAAGGAATAGGTATTTGAGGGGTATAGACTACCAAGTGCAATTCATTATCTGAATCCCTAGAACGCCCGTATGATGCAAATGCCTCTTTCCAATGCCTGAGCTGGTATATATAGCCATCCATCTATCGTCACATCACTAATCATCATCTCTATCTGTATCCGACTCACTCAAGTCTATCTCCCTCTTCCGCCTATCCTCCGCCATCTCCCTATACGTGCTCCACGTAAGCAATACAAACGCCGCAATAATGAGGAGTCCGCCTAAAATCGCGGCCGGGCTCAAGGGTACGCCAGTCCAGAGCCAGTCTACGATCGCAACGAGGAAGATGGTCAGCAGAGCTGCGACGCTGCTCAACACCGGACTAGTCAAGCTGATCAACACCAAGAAACTCCCCGAGAAGACGGCGTTTGCGAGCACGGAGATAGCAAGCAGCCACGCCGCCTCGCCATGCGGGAGCTCGAATGTCTCGAGGCCGGTCCAATGTAAAATCGGCAGCGGGATCCAGAGCACGGTCAACGTGAACGTCCCGATGAGCGACCCGAACGTATTCGCGAATATCATTCCACGCCCGGGAGTGCAGCCTTCAGGCGGACAGGCCAGCTTCTTGTAGAGCACTTCGTAGAGTCCATAGAGCACGCTCCCGACACCGATAATCAGGTTCCCTAGCACGCGCGTGCTGGCTTCTTTGGTTTCGTCGTCTGGAGGCCCGCCGCCTACTGAGCCGCCGGATTTCCCGCCGTGCTTGGTGGGTTTCGCGTCCCCGTATGCAACAACTAGGACTCCGATTATGGCGACGATTACCGCGAAGGATTTGTCGAAGCGGATCTTGTCTTTGAGGAGGGGGACGCTAAAGGCGTAGGCGAAGAAGGCGGAGCAGTTGTAGATTGCTGTCAGATCGGACGGCGAGGTCATGTTCACTGCCACGTACCATGATCCTCCGGCGACTGTGAGAGCGCAGGTCACGAAGGCCGTCGTTCGCAGTATGTAGGGGATGGGCGAGTGCTGGTTTCGAGGTACGAGGAGATCTTGTGTTTCGACCATTTGGGCGGTCGTGCGGACGAGGTAGACGTGTCGCCGCCAGAAGGTCTCCCAAGGCATCTTCCACTTTTGTAATCGTAGGATGAGGAGTTGGAAGGGCCATAGTAGTGACCAGGAGCCGTGGGTGAAGTACCTGTGGATTGTTAGAGGTGTGCTTTAAACTGGGGAGCCAGAACTCACAGCATGCAATACGCCTTATTCCATCCCAACTCGTGCTGGATGTAAACTGCTGTCTCTGTCTGTACCACAAAGCTGACCAGGCTCAATCCTAAGAAGAACGCCGCGTATGTATATTTCTTCCTTGTCGCCAACTTGGCCTGCGTATCTGGGCTCCGGCTCCTCATCGTCGACCTCCTCGAGAACAGCGGGGGTCTGTCCAGCGGATCTGGTGAAGCATCATATCCCGTCCTGCCCCTTTCCTCATCATCTTTGTGCAACAGAGGCTGATGTGATCGTCCATCCGTAGGCCGATGTAGGGGCGGTCTTCGATCCCCCATCTCGTCCTCTTCCGAGTCCAAATCGCTGAAGTCCTCCTCGTCCCGCCGCGAGGTCTTCGCCCTCCCGTTCGTGTATCCGTTGGGCTTGGATGACGCGATCGCAGGCTCCGGGGGAGGCGCTCTCGAGGCAGTTCGTGAGACTGGTCGTGAGGGTCCCGGTGACCAGCTGTTGGGTGCAAATGTAACTACCGTGTGCTGTGCATTTGAACCCGGAGGATGACTTCGGTGAGACATTCAGCTTGGAGGGGGAATGGGGTCTTTAAAGGACCAGATAATGCAATATGCACGAGGCTGTAGTGTGGGATGGTTTGTCTCTGTTTCGTACACAGTTGCAGGAGCGCGCGATGCAAGGCCAATCAGGCGCACGCATCGTCAAAATCGGTCCCTGAGTTTTCGTCAGATCCACAATCGGACAGGGTTCCCCACGCAGTTGATTACGGTCACCTGATAAAATATTAATAAGGTGCTTATATTTTCATATGTTTGGGGGTCTTTACTTCGTATCGTGTTATGTAATTGAAAACCATGTATTAATCTCCTTTTCTGCCTTCAAACTGCTGGTCTCCCGAATACATCTGGGACAATAGCTCCCCTTAGCGTTAGCCGGAGCCCCAGTACTGCATTGTGCCAACAAGTAGCTGTTGAATGTACCACACAAGGGTAAAACAATTAGAGTGAGTGCAATTACATTGTCCTCCATGATCTGGTGTAATGTGACATCATCTGAGCTACAAGACTTCCAAGTCAGGATAGTTTCATCTATAAGTCAAGGTCCCATGTTCACTCTCATCTAGTATATCGGATGAAAGTATGAAATTGAGGACAACATCATAGTTGATATCCTTTGTAGTCTGTTGGGTACTATCTACTTCCATATTCAAGATGCTGGCAAGCATTACATGGTGTCATTATGGCACTCTAAAGAAGCAAGAGAGGATGCCACTCTTTGAACTGAGACAAGCAAACTGCAGCTCCAGGTCTCGAGGAGATTGATTGTGATCTGTGATCTGTGATGAACAGAGAAACACCTGCATCCGTCGAATATATAGGACGGCTCAGAGGCTTTACACAACGAAGCGGTGAAGATTGATCCAAACCCGTCACAGAGTTCGGCGAACATGGATCCTGGCTTGTTGAAGCTATAGAGTGGATCGGTGAATAGGGATTCCGATATGTCGAATGTAGATGACGGTTCAAAGGGTTCACACCACAGAAACAGTGAATATTGATCAAGCATAGTCACAAAGTTCGGAGAAAATTGAACATGGCCCATCGAAGCTCTAGGACGGATTGGTGAATGCAAATACCGATCTGTTGAAGCAGACAGATAAATCGATGACTTTGACAACCTCTTGAAATTGACGACACCAATGGTTGCTAGAAAGAGCATTGTATTTTTCAGCGACAAGGATACGTCAAGACATTTTGCTTTGAGCATTGCAATGTATGTGACAAGTAGCCATATAACGTATCAACTTCATAGATGTGTCACCTTGGAGGGGTGAAGTCAGGGCTTTGAAGGTTTGTGCTTCGCTTGGCCCCGATCGATCTCCTCTCCTCTTATATACTCCTCTAGAGATGGCTCGGGTAAAGCTCTCTCCAGCCTCGTCCTTCCATATTTGTTCATGTCAGTACTGAGTACTAAGATGAGTGATCCTATGACAGCGAAATAGTTCTGCAACATAATTTACCTATACTTAGGTACGATATGGATTCGGGGTTGAAACCCCGGGAGCATATTGTTCCATTGATCGTGATATATTTGACAGAAAAAGCTTGTGCATAGCCACAATGAAACCAAGTACTAGATACTTAAACTTGTCTTGCCATTAGACGGCAATTTGTGCTTACAATGGCAGCCTACAATCAGCACACTTGAATCGCTGCTAGATCTGGCTGCTCTTATAGTGCATGTCAGAAATTGATATTTTAATAAATCAAGGTGACGTTCGACGTGCTCGGAGGAGGCTCTTTTACTCATCAAGAAGCTTCTCTCGGACTCGACTAGATCCATCTCATCATGAGCCTTCGGGTGACATGAAGATGTAGGGATGAGAGCTTTCGAATGTGAAGTCTTCGTGTGAAAGTGATGTGTGTTCGAAGGTTTCATCTCGTGTTGGATATTGAGCAAACGAATACACCATGCGGAAATGTAAGACCTACAGGACAGGATGAAGCAGCATGTCCCACTTGCTGGACAATGGGAACGGTTGAATAGAATAGCTTGAATTGGGAACCATGGCAAAGCTTGTCAATTGCAATTGTCAAGAGCTTCAGATATGCCTCAACAAGTCTTGCAAACGCTGACTGCGTACTGCATCTTCACTGAGGCATACCGAACAGCCCTCACGGTCTGGGTGTGGCCATGGGTGAGAGGGGACCTGCGAGGGCTGGCGGATCTCCTGGAGCTGTTCGAATTCCTCAAGCCATATCTGCTGCCGTTGATTCTGCTCTGGGCAATCTGGATCCATTGGCAAATATTCCATAAACATTTTCGGACGCCCAGGTATGCACGTTTTCCCCAACTCCACGCTAAGCAAACAACTGACAATCCTCTTTTCCCAGCTTCACAAATAATCCTTCTTTCGACTTGTTCTGGTGTACTGATTCAGACGCCACTCCACATCTCCATCCTTATTCTCCAACGTCCCGCCTCTGATCTCGAAACACCTCATCGTCATTCGGGGCCCAACCTCTGCCAGTTCGACACTTTGATATCCTGTCTTCACAAACACGTGGTGTCGAACCTCGATGCTATCCTCAATGTTCTTGAATGTGACGACTCTGCTTCCAAGTTTGGTTTTGTTTGTGATTGCTTCTCGTGGTGGGAATATGTGCTTCAGGATCTTGACAATTCGGAGTCCTAATTTTGATGTGAAGCCTTCAAAGATGAGATGGGGGTAGGATTCGCTGACAGTGCCTCGGGAACTATTTGGGATATCATGGCGGAGAACCACGTTGTGGAGAGAGAAGGAGACTGTGGGACCGTGTGGAAAATGTGAGAGTGTCAACGCTGTTGGAACACCACGATGTTCATGGAGGAGGACAATGTCTGAAAGTCCTGATGCCTGAGCAGATTGAACCAGATTTGGCAAAATCAAATTTCCTCGATTCAGTCGTATCGATGTTGGCAGCAACAATCGAATCTCCTTTGCGAATGAAGACAATCGTGTTGAGGGATCTCGTGAAGTTGTGACCAATACTCGGGGATCGACTATGCCTGAAAGCTGGGCATATTCATCATCCAGATCCAGCTCCTCATTTACTGTTAAGTCCGGCCTCGATTCATCGTACTTGTAATCCTCGCGCAACTTCTTGTCGTTCGCAATCGCGGGGTCGAGGGGCTTTCCGGATGCTAACGAAGCTCGTAACTTTGCTCTCTTCTCTGAGATCTCTGCATCTCGAAGGGTCAGAGCCCGACGATATAGGTAATCTCGCCGTTGGCGAGTCTGTTTGCGCTGCATTGCGAGTTAGCAGGGCCCAAGAAATCTTTTGGCTATCATGTAGCTGGCGCAAGGGCGATTGCTCATTTTGTCCTAGCAGCAGATACGCCAGAAAGCAATCTCTAGACTGGAACATCCCATGCATGGGTTGGAACATGGAGGAAACTTACAATCATTTTTTTAGTAGTTGTGGTTTTCACAAGAAAGACCTTGAATGCAAGAATAATATAAATTTCTTAGCGCGGCGCTAAAAATGGCGACCCTTGCATCGAAATGCCCTCCATCCCACCACCACATTTGAACCGCAGAACATCCCGACCTCTCCACAACGCCTACGAATTCACAGCAACCTGCGCAAGAAGTTGCCAGTACCCCAAGTCGCGTCTATGATGACTTGAGAGGACTTTGCGCGTTTTGTGACTAATCCTTTTCCTTTGCGCCACAAGGCTCGCCTCAGAATATTTAATCTACAAGAAGTGTAAGCTACCACCATACTCAGTGCCACCATATCTGTGGACGGCAAGCTGCACCTTCGACGGCACCACACAGCTTGCGTTATTCTCTTGCTTGGGATTTCATGAGCTGATCATTGTATTTCAAGTCTAGGAGTCGAACCAAACCCGCACAATGGAGGGGGCTTTTACCCACCTCGGAAACCACCTCATCTCCGACTCTGCTGCTGCGATCAACGCTGGTGCCGACGATCTTTCGAATATAGACCCGGACGAGAGTTTGCTCTACGGACAGTATGGAGGACGGGGCGGCCTGGGACCGAGCAGGCGAAGGAACGACGATGATGACAACGAGACTGAAGTCTTCGACGACGACGATGCTGAGAGTCTGGCAAGCGTCCCGGTGGACGGCATGAAGACATTGGGCTTGAGGGGAGTTGATGATGAAAAGGAGCTTCCCGCCCACGCCTGCGCGTAAGTGGCTGGCTGTTCAAAGATTGTTCTTGACTCAGGCTGACGTTTGGTGAAGGTACTGCGGCATTCATTCTCCCAGCTGTGTTGTGAAGTGCCTTGGTTGTAGCAAGTGGTTTTGCAGTGCCCGTGGGAATGCTACCTCTTCTCACATCGTCAACCATCTTGTCCGAGCTAGACATAAGGAAGTTCAACTCCACCCGCAATCTACACTCGGAGACACGGTCCTCGAATGCTATAACTGTGGTACAAAGAATGTTTTCCTCCTCGGATTCATTCCGGCCAAGTCAGACACGGTTGTTGTGCTCCTATGCCGTCAGCCTTGTGCTGCCACTCCCTCCTCCAAAGACATGAGTTGGGATATTTCGAGATGGCAACCACTTATCGAAGACCGTTCATTTCTTCCTTGGCTTGTATCTGTTCCTACCGATGCTGAGCAGCTCCGTGCCCGGCACTTGACCCCACCTATGATTGCAAAATTGGAGGAGATGTGGAAGGACAACGCGAATGCTACCATTCAAGATCTTGAGAAGGCTGCTGGAATCGACGATGAGCCCGCCCCTGTTCTCTTGAAGTATGACGACGCATACCAATACCAAAACGTCTTTGGACCCCTTGTCAAGATCGAGGCTGACTACGATCGCAAGCTTAAGGAAGCTCAGTCCGAGGATGGTCTTGTTATTCGATGGGACTATGGTCTGAATAATAAGCATCTTGCAAGCTTTATCCTCCCAAAGATTGAGCTTGGTGATGTCAAGTTAGCCGTGGGAGACGAAATGCGCCTGAAGTACAAGGGAGAACTGCGACCTGTCTGGGAGGGAGTCGGATACGTTGTCAAGATTCCTAACAACCAGTCCGATGAGGTTACTATTGAGCTTCGAAAAGTCGGCAGCGATAAGTCTGTCCCCACCGAGTGCACCCACAACTTCTCCGCCGACTACGTTTGGAAGGCCACTTCCTATGATCGCATGCAATTCGCTATGAAGACATTTGCCGTTGATGAGATGAGTGTATCTGGTTACATCTTTCACAAGCTCCTTGGTCACGAGGTTGCCGCCGCACCGATGAAGATCCAGATGCCTAAGAAATTCAGTGTTCCAGGACTCCCAGAATTGAACAGCAGTCAGATTAACGCTGTCAAGAGTGTCTTGCAAAAGCCACTCAGTCTCATCCAAGGACCCCCAGGAACCGGAAAGACCGTAACGTCTGCCACTATCATCTATCATCTTGCCAAAGTGAATGGTGGCCAAGTCCTTGTCTGCGCACCATCCAACGTTGCTGTTGATCAACTTTGCGAGCGTATCCACCGTACGGGTTTGAAAGTTGTTCGTCTCACAGCCAAGTCTCGTGAGGACGTCGAGTCTTCTGTTGGCTTCTTGTCCCTGCATGAGCAGGTTCGCATGAACGACAGCAACCTAGAACTCATGAAGTTGTCACAGCTAAAGACCGAACTCGGCGAGTTGTCCAGTCAGGATGAGAAGAAATTCAAGGTTTTGACCAGAGCTGCTGAGCGAGAGATTCTCACCAACGCCGATGTCATTTGCTGCACCTGTGTTGGTGCTGGTGATCCGCGTCTGGCCAAGATGAAATTCCGAACTGTCCTCATCGACGAATCAACGCAATCTGCTGAGCCCGAGTGCATGATCCCGTTGGTGCTTGGATGCAAGCAAGTTGTCTTGGTTGGTGATCATCAACAATTGGGTCCAGTTATCATGAACAAGAAAGCTGCGAAGGCTGGTCTTAATCAGTCTCTCTTCGAGCGTCTTGTCATTCTTGGCCTCGCCCCCATTCGACTCAACGTTCAGTACCGCATGCATCCGTGTCTCTCGGAATTCCCGTCAAACATGTTCTACGAAGGCTCTCTTCAGAATGGTGTCACTATGCAACAGCGCCTTCGCCGCGATGTTGACTTCCCATGGCCTGTTGGAGACACACCCATGATGTTCTGGTCTAACCTTGGCAATGAAGAGATCTCTGCATCTGGAACATCTTATCTTAACCGCACGGAAGCCTCCAATGTTGAAAAGATTGTAACTCGTTTCTTCAAGGCCGGCGTTCAGCCACAAGATATTGGTGTCATCACTCCTTACGAAGGCCAGCGAAGTTACGTCGTCAGCTCCATGCAGAACACTGGTACATTCAAGAAGGAAAACTACAAGGAGATTGAGGTTGCTTCCGTTGATGCTTTCCAGGGTCGTGAGAAAGACTTCATCGTTCTTTCCTGCGTTCGATCCAACGACCACCAGGGCATTGGATTCTTGAGCGATCCTCGACGTCTCAATGTTGCTTTGACTCGTGCCAAGTACGGTTTGGTGATTCTCGGCAATCCCAAGGTATTGTCAAAGCATCCTCTTTGGCATTACTTGCTATTGCATTTCAAGGAGCGCAATTGCCTTGTTGAGGGTCCTCTTTCCAACTTGCAGACCTCGCTCCTTCAATTCAGTCGCCCAAAGACAACTTACCGTGGTCCTCAGCGTTATCAAATGTCTCACGCTTCATTCAACGGCCGCTCTGGTACTAACGGCAAGGCCGTTCCGGACTTCAGCGATGTTGGTTCCATGATGGGCTACATCAACGATGATGTCTCCTCTGTTCACTCCTCTGCGCTCGGTGGGGTTGGCTTAGGCTCTGCTTATCCGCAAATGTTCTCTAACTTCACTCCTGAGACATGGCCTGGCTTAGATCCTCGTGGTCGTGCCAATGGTGCAAAGGGCAGGGGCCGCGCTTCGGAGAGCGTTGCTGGGGAATCAGTCGCCGCCAGTGAGCTCACTGATGCTACGAACAGTGTTCTGGACGGAAAGGGCATTGGCCAAGGTGGAGTCAGCCTCGGTGCTGGTTTGGCTGATGCTCAGAAGCAGACAAGTTTGAGCCAGTCTGATCGCCTGAAGCGCTATGTCGAGTCTGGTGGCCGCATAGCTGATTACAAGACAGGTGATGCTGGCAGTGTCTTTGGAGGTAGTTCATTGTTGAGCGGGCGTCGCTTGGACGATGATGAGAAGAGTGTTTCTACTGCTTTTGCAAGTCAAGTCGGAGGTGGCTACGATTGATCGATACACGCGAGTCCTCATTACGGACACAGATTTTTGAAGACCGAAACGGATTGCCTGAAATAGGTAGCAGTCAGAAAGCGCAAGCTTTGCTGCCCTACCTATCGCCCAGCAACCTGGATCTGAATTCGTCGATCGATGAAATTGGTCACTGATGGCTTATGCCGGGTTACCTTCGTCAGACGCTTTGCTTGCACGCGAGGCTGAGACACAAGCATGCCCTATGCTGCTACAGATGTTGGGGGAGCGAGTGAAATATGGAACACGGGGATTGTTATCGTGGTTGCTTTGTTGGTGAGAAGATTGCTGTTGTGAGATGCATAGAAAACGGTGGTGGGTTGTAGCTGAAGGCACTGTTTATGGGCTGGTGTACCTTGGGGCTCTAAGATCATCAGTCTATTGAGCTTGTAAAATAGTGTTCTCAGATAGCTAATTTACAACTTTACTGCCAAGAACTTTCCCTGTTCCGTGGGAACGCGGAGAAGGCTTTGCTGTGCCTGGGACGTTGAGCTAAAAGTCTCGCTTAAGCCCCTATTCAAGGTCGTTATGCCCGATATCAGGAAGCCAATATCTCCATTACAACGGATGCGAGAATGTGAACATTGCCAAAGATATCTCACAGCTGGAAGGAAAGACGTGTTTATTTCCAATTAATCTTCTGCGTCCTCAGAAAATGGTTACGCTACTTGTAGAGTCGCTTGCAGAATCGGCTTCGCTCTATTTCGCGTAAAAATAATGTGAGAACAGACTACCTCAGGCACTTTCGGCTGACACTATGGCACGTTTGTTATTCCGTGTACTCTACAGTGCTATACTAACGTGCATCCCTGCGTCAAGAGACGCACCCCGTGACGAGACAAACCATTAGTAATTTGAATTCAACTAATTCTAAATGTGTGAATCCATTGAAAATTCCCGTATTTTTGTGTCAGTTATATTATGTGACTAATCCTAAACAGTCTAAACCCCAGCTATACTGAAAATTATAATCGCGTCGTCGCCGTCGCGCTTGATTACGGAGGACGTTATTTATAGTACAATAAGGCCCCTCAACCTATAGCACCACCTCGAGCTCTTTACACCTTTTAAACTTATAGAATAGTTTGATCTGAGTTTGATGAAAAACAGGCCCTGGGGTCGGTTTTCGGGCCCTTGTGGGGACGCCGGTCAAGGCCGAGTCTATGTTAGGAATGGCAGTTCCACTCGTAAGCGACACGTTCCCTCGTCGGTGGATGCCTAGTGCTTTTGCCTAGATGAAAATTGTGAGCTCGAGAGTCGAGATTCGATAACCTCGTCACCGTCACTTGCCCCACACCATTCCAGCCGTATACTAAACCACGCGAGTTAAGATGGAGAGTGAGAAAGCTCCTCCTCTTCCTCAAACAGTCCCATCTTCAGGCAAAGAAGAATATTTAGATACAACACTATGTGATGAGTGCTTGGCCAGCCTCCGTTTTGACGATGGCCAACTCGGCGGTTACGAGGGGCAATTAGAGAGGGAAATACCCGTTCTCGCGTTTGACGAGAGGAACCTAAATCGCGAACTTGCGCAAAATGAGCTTATGGGCGGTATCAGATTCACATCCGCACGTTTGCGTTACGACATCTTACCACATTTGCCACACCTAGCGACATCCGGAATGGGAGGATGTACCTTCTGTAGGACACTTTACGGAGCAGTGCAGCGTCTTCTTCCTCCATTTGATGGAGATATTCAGTTGAGTTTCAGCTATCGGTGGAATACTGAAAGTGGGGTAGGTGACTATGGTCTTTGCCAGTTAAGCGTGGGCATCAAACAAGGCCGCCAAGAGCCTCGTGAAGCGGATCGCGATGAAGGTGACAATACGGTAAATTTTCTGCAAGCCCACAACTTGGTTACATCTTTGGATAATGAGAGCTCGGTAACATTTTTGATCGAGCCGGGAAGAGGTTAGAAAGCTCTTACTGTTGCTCTTGCAGTGCTAACTAGCAGAACTGTAGGAGATTGTTAAGGCTGGTTAAAACTTCTCCCAGCGCCGGAAGAGACTTCATTGTGCGAAACGACTTTGAAGATAGTTGGGGATGCGCTAGCTTCAGGGCATCAAGAAAGCGACTCGTTGGGGGATCCAAAGTTCTTACCAACGCGCCTATTGGATCTGGAGGCCCCTGACGCTAAAAATGGGGATTCGACTTGTGGAAACATCCTGCCTGGACAAATCCATAAGGATGACTCTTCAGTATATTGCCCTCAGTTATTGCTGGGGTCCTCCGGAAGACGCCATATATCAGCTGAAAACGACTTCAAAGTCATACCCAGCCCATCTCAGAGATATACCATTCGCTTCTTTTACCCCGGTCATACAGGATGCGGCAACTGCGGCTCGCTCACTGCAAGTTAGATACCTTTGGGTTGATGCATTATGCATTATCCAAGGGACAAATGATTGGGACAAGGAATCTCCACGTATGGGGCTTATTTATTCTCATGCGTACGTCACTATCTGTACACCAGCATCGTCATCATGCCTTCAAGGATTTCTACAGCGGCGGAACACACCTTCTGTTGAGGTCCCTTTCCACTCCTCAATCAATCCAAAAATGCGCGGCACCTATCGTCTGCGCCAATGGGGGACCGAATATTTCCCAACCATAGCATCAAGGAACTACGACATGCTTGCGAGCACGTGGTTCAAGCGAGCATGGACCTTCCAGGAGCCGAATCTGTCAAACTGGAATCTAGTATTTGGAGACTCGAGAATAATTCTCACTACCCCAGAATGCACGTGGATAGAACCAGGGGTCTGGAAACAGAGCTCATTCTTTACGTGTCTGCCAAATATCTTCAAACAATACAGACAAGGTTTGATGGGAAAAGAGACACTTCTCAGCCACTGGCAGGGCCAAGTCAAGGTCGATGCCGCTCGTCAGCTGACCTATCCAGGAGACAAATTTCCTGCTATATCTGGTTTGGCAAAGCCCATTGCTGATCTCATCAACGACACATACGTTGCCGGCCTGTGGAAGGGCGACCTGTTAAGGGGTCTCTTGTGGAATGCTCGCGGTCCTTTGGCTTCTTGCTCTGAATACCTGGACGGATTGGTGGCAGCCAGATCTTCTAATTTCATCAGCCCTTCTTGGAGCTGGGCTGCACATAGTATTGTGGATCTGAATTATTTTACTACCAATACTAAACCGAGCGTCTTCAATGAGTACAGCTTTCGGACAGAATGCAAAGAAATCTATGCTTTGAGCACCACTGAAGAAGAAAACCTGAATCCGTTTGGCCGTATAAAAGATGCTTCTCTTTATGTCATAGGAAGATTGGCAAGAGTGACCAGTCTTATAACACGCGTTGGGCGCTTTCAGTGGGCAGTGGAATTTGATAGCGTATCTGTTGCCGGTGTTAGTCTAGACTGGGAAATGAAGGAAGGTGAGAAATCACTTCCGGGTGATATCGTCATGCTACTACTTGCTAGTAGCTTGAGCAATATCTGGCCCTCGATGTCCTACGGAAATCTGAGCCAAATAGAATGGAGGCAACATGTAAACAGAGAGAGAGGAGAGCCATGTGAAGATGAAGCCGCGACCTTGGCCCCGAACCACGAAGAGGAATTCGATTCGGCGGACGAGGAATTTAGTTCCTCAGAAGAAGGTAATTTGTCCGATCTGAGTAGTGGAGTATCAATCAATCCAGATGTGGATGACAGCGCATTTGATGTGCACATGTCATACGGCAAAGAGCAGGAAGCCTTCTTCAATCAAGATAAAGAAGCGCGCGCGAGTATCAAGAATAGGACTGCGTGGGGGTTACTACTATGGAACCCAAACAATGAAGACGGACGCTATTACCGAATAGGATGCTTCAGAGTTGATCACAGTGATAGAGGATTATGGGCTTTTCGGGATTGCGCGTTTGAGGAGGTGGAGGTGATTTAGGCATTCGTAGCGTCCTAACATTCAGCTATTGCTTTCCTATCAAGTAACAGTGAATGAATGATTCTGTCATTCCTAAGAGGTACCTAAAGCCACTCAAGCCAGGCTCCGTTAAGTTCCTTATAGGTAAGGATAACCGGCGAAGTATAGAATGTTACTGTAGCTATTCGTCATAGCCCTCGGATGATAAGGAAAAAATTGCTGAAATGTAGAGATTTAAAACAAGCAGATGAATTAGCATACTGACTGGTAGTTCCGTGAAAGACACACTGGCACTAGATTGACATGTACGGAAGTGGTGCAGCCCTTTGCTCCCTGGTTGCCGAACATGCCATTTAGAGAGATGGAATTGAAGTAGACAAGCAAACGCTCTACAAAAACCAAAGATTGCGATGTAGAAATACCATCATATCTCAATCCGACATTCTATATAGAGTTGTTATATCCAGACAGAGCATCAGGATGTTAGACTCATTCAAACGCTCTGGAACAGGAACGTCGAATTGCAATTTGCTCCCTTGCTTTATCCGTTCGTTCTTTTTCCATTCTTCGGCAGTCATGGCTATTCCGGCATAGCCCACCAACTTCCAGGAGGCTTTTTGCGAAAGATAGCGAACGACCATAGCTAGTCCATAATTAGGAATTCGGAACACGAAATCTCCGACTTTTGCCCCTTTGCAACAGATTCCGATTCCGTTTTTCGGCGACAAACGTTTCTCGTTATGAACTAAGAACAAAGATACACCCGGACAGGGTCTGACGTCCTTAGGAATGGGAAGTTCTTCGGATTTGAGAACTGTTCCGACCCGTGTGCCGTGGCCTGATTCTATATGCCAGGAAGTTTTCCGATTCAGTGATAGTTTTGCGTTCAACTCCACCTCATCTGTGTCTTCTAAGGCCTCTAAGAACATGTCACTTTGCTCCCGCGTTTCTGGCTTTCTCTTATTAACCCTTTCCTCAACTGCTGCATCCCATTCATTGGTTTTTTGAGGACTCGCAATGACGTCCTTGTAGGAAGGACCAACATAAATTATGGTGCCAAGGAAACAAGAGGGAACCATAACCGTTGTACGTTTTCTACGCTCGGGATCCGGTGAATGCTCTGGTGCTCCATCTTCCTCAATATCTTGAGCTAGAATCTGCTCAGGTCCCCCAATAAGCTGCTTGAGCAGTCTGCTCAATTCTAGGATTTCAGGGTACCCGTGATAGACCGAGATTACATCCTTGTAAACCTCCCACAGACTCTTCCGGTAATCCATTGGGAGACATCCAGAACAATCAGTTGACATACCCACAAGGCCATATATCTTATCTCTCGGATCCTTGCATTGAGCGCTCTGGTGGTCCTTTAGCAAGTTCCGGAGGAGACGGTTGTCGCTGTATCTTTCTTGCCGAAGGTTTTTAAACTTATGAACATCGTCGCGGGGAAATTTGGAAACGAACTCCTCCCAACCCTGACTCTGTAGACGGTAGATCACTGGTTTCCCATAATTATCAACCATCTCATAATTATCAACCGCTGTCCAGGAAACGTTCAATTTTCTCGCTTTCGCAATCTCTTGGATGACCCAAAGCCTTTTCCAATACTCGCTTTCTCTGGGGTCAAAAAATAGATCGAGATGCCCACCAAGCCATACGACAACAGTCTTAGCTCTTTTGTAGATGAAAGGCATGAGCTGTATCTGACTGTTCCGCTCATCAATATCCTTCTGGTTAATGCAGATTGCATCGATCCAAAAGGTGCGTTCGACATCTGAGCTTCCAAGGTGGAGCAAAGCATCGAAAAGATTGCTCGAAACTTGGAAGCGATGTCCATTCATCTTGATGTGTTGCTTGGACACTTCAGTCCCCCAAGAGTATGACACAGCCTCGTACTTTGGTTTGGCCCCGAACGTCGTGTTTACTATCCTACATCGTATCTCCTGATTATACATGTAGTCCCTTTTGTGGCTCTCCAGAACGACCAGCCGAATACTGCTGTCGCTTGGCTCCAGAGGGGTGTATTGAAAAAAGGTTAGATTTTGCGAACCGTCTGATAAGTCGTCGGCTGGCCAGGACATCGAAGACTGCTCCTCGATGCGCTCTTGCCTCCGGTCCTGAAGCATGACGAGCTCTTTCGTCATTTTTTCTAACTGTGCTTAGTTTTCGAGAATTGCGGCGGCTCTGATGCGATCCCAACGTATTACTGTAGCTTCGATGCTCTCCGCAAGTGCGATTTTGCTGCCCGATTGAGGTCCAGCCTTGCTCCTAAACGCCACTTTGATGCAAGCCACCATTTATCTACGATTGGCCCAGCCAAATCTCAAGCAAGATCTCAAGCGATGGGTACGTTGAAAGAAAGAATATAAAAGCCAAAAGTCGAGCATGAGAGAGCAGATCTAAGGGGAGTGTATATTTCGAGAGGAGGTTGGGGAAATATCCAGGGAGTTCGTAATCGGCGAATAGCTTTTGCTCGCAAGCCTGGAGCTTGAGTCAGCTGCTTGACGATTTCAAATATGGCGAACGTTGAGAAGACGCAAAATAATTCTCAAAAGAATCCTTTCAGATCATCTCTTTGATCCCAAACATCCTTCGCAACAGAGTCCAGCAGCAGTCATCTCTCTTGCTCAAGACCTTGACTCTTCTATCAACGATCCCTGCATGACAAATTTGAGTGGAAATAAGTTGGGGTAACTATGAAAGAAGTCGTCTAATCTAAGCAGTAGAGTCTAACTCAATTGTACCTGAATCGATCAAACATAATGGGACTGTAGGACTAATAGTGCACGTGACATATGCTTACTTCTCCTGCTGGTTCAAACTTTCTGAAGTATTTACTTAGAAAGTTTTGCAGTGATCTCCCGGTCTTTGAGATTCCATTCAGTGCATTTATTGACCCTCTTTGGCCAGAAAATTGTTGGAAACTTACAGCGCAAAGTGCTGTATTGCTCTGCCTCATAACTTGGCCCCCTTTTTCCTTACCACAGGCTTTACCGGAATCCTCGGATGGTTTCCAGCCAACTTCAACCCAGTGACCTCCTCCAGCTGATCCACAGCCTCAAACGCCCTTCCTAAGTTAACTTTGATCGTCTGGAAACCCGCCTTCTTCCCAGCTTTCAAGTTCTCTCCAATATCGTCTAAAAACACCACTTCCTGTGCCTTGACACCCTCGTCCCAACCAAGAGTGCTTCCTCTCGTCTTTGCATGCTCTCGCGCAAACTTATCTACCTCTTTTAACGCCAATTCATAAATCTTCGGATCCGGTTTCCGTAAGCCAACATGGGCGCTGGAGATGAACACGTCGAAGAGCTTCCGTGGATCGTCTGCGAAGGAAGTCTTTGAATATTGGTGTTCTGGAGGAAAGATGATTGTGTTTGACAGAGCAGCGAGGATGTATCTCCCGGAAGCTTTCAGAGATTTGAGAGCGGGATACATCCACGGATCGGGAGAACGCGATTGCCTCATCATTTCCCAGAACAAGAATTCACCGTCTAGTTTTGGAAGAGGTGGGATGGTCTTGGGGAGGGACGGATCTTTCTGCGCGGCAGTCGTGTAGAAAGATTTCCATAGAGAGGCATTGTGGAGGTCGGTGTTGAAACCGGCGAACCAGGTGGAGTCTAGTTGCAGTTCTCCGCGCTCGAGACGGTGCCAGTATCCGTTGGGGACGCTGCGGGAGATGCAGTGGTTTACCCAGCCTGGAGGAACGTCGAGGGAGAGTTCGTAATCCAGGATTGCTTGGAAAGGAGAGACGACCTGGATTATGTTAGAAAGATGCAAAGAGTAGAGAAAATAAGATCAGAGAATGTAGCTGGGTTGGAACTCAAGGAAATTTGTAGATGGTGACAAGGATGATAAACCCTCAGACCAGGTTTGTGGCTTCCGAGGCACTTCCATTGAGCCATGATCCCATTAATATTTGGTACAAGCTTGAAAAATAACCCCGCCCTCACACAACGATCAAAAAATCTCATACTAAAGAGTGTTCAGAGGTGATCTCCGACGTCCAGTCCTCGAAGACAAAATTTGGAATAATGAGGGGTAGCCGGGCAACAAGATTGCAACTGCTCTCTCCACAAGAAAGCCTAGAAATGTCAAAAGCATAAAATTGACTAGAGATGAAATAATAACCGCGAAAGGAAAGTAGACCGTACACAAACGCCTCCAATATCAAATAACCTGGCAAGATAATCGTCAGTGAAGTCTCCCGGCTTTGGCGGGGCAATACTCACAGGACCTTGGGTTGCCTTGAGGCTGGCATTATGGAATCTATGCTGTCTAAAACAAAATCTACAGGGTAATCCTCTTGTGACATCAGAACGAAATTCGATTTTGAAAAGGGAGATTGTTCAAGATGATGAGATTAGTACAGAAGAAGCCGAGGTTCAACAGCTCCCTGATTTGCCGAGATTCTCCCTGCGCCGAAAGATAGCTTGATCACGTGACATAAGAGGAGAATATGGATGGCAGCGAATTTGGATTGATGTAGAACTGTGGAACATATTATTGAGGGTTCATGTTTAAAATAAAACTATTCTATTTTTATGCAAAATTCAAGTCTGCTTGTCGTGGTCGTGGTCATGCTTTCGTCGAATTCAACCTTATTCGTGCCCCTCCTTCGTAAACCTCCAGGTGGGCGGGCTCGGCCGCACTTTTTCCTAAGCGAGCCCGCACACAAAGGTTGTACCAATCTCGAATTTCTTCCTTCCGATTTCTCAACACCACGACAACTTCGATCTCCAGCAATAGTGCGGCCAATCTGTCAAGATGGTAAGTTGATTTACAATTGCACTGTCTGAGCCTATGCAGACAGCGCCTACGAGTACCCACAGTTCCTCGAAAGAGCAGAAATGCCAAAGAGAACTGGAGAGTCCCTGCAGAATGTTCGGACGTTGATCTGAAATGCCAACTGCGGATTCGAGGATAAGGGCTAATTGATCATTGCAGCCTTTCACCAAGCTGGTTAAGAACTCGGCGTACTACAGGTAAGCATTTGCAATCTCCTCCTCTTCGTCTTCCTGCAATGCTGACTCCAACAGTCGCTACCAAACCAAGTACAAGCGCCGTCGTGTTGGAAAGACCGATTACTATGCTCGCAAGCGCCTCATCACCCAAGCCAAGAACAAGTACAATGCGCCCAAGTACCGTCTCGTCGTTCGCTTCACCAACCGTGATATTGTCATGCAAATCGTGACCTCCGAGATCACTGGTGACAAGGTCTTCTGCGCCGCCTATTCCCACGAACTCAAGGCCTATGGCATCGAACACGGTCTTACCAACTGGGCTGCCGCATACTGCACTGGACTCTTGATCGCTCGTCGCGTTCTCAAGAAGCTCGGCATGGATGAGGACTTCCAGGGTGTTGAGGAGGCTGATGGAGAGTACAAGCTCACTGAGGCTTCTGAGGAGAGTGAGCGACGGCCATTCAAGGCCTTCCTCGATGTTGGTCTTCACCGCACTTCCACTGGTGCCCGAATCTTCGGTGCCATGAAGGGTGCTTCCGACGGTGGCATTCTCATTCCCCACTCCGAGAACCGTTTCCCAGGTTTCGACATCGAGACCAAGGAGCTCGATGCCGAGACCCTGCGCAAATACATCTTCGGTGGTCACGTCGCCGAGTACATGGAGACCCTTGCCGACGACGATGAGGAGCGCTACAAGTCTCAATTCCAAGGCTACATCGACGACGAGATTGAGGCCGACGGATTGGAGGAGTTGTACCAGGAGGCACACAAGGCAATCCGTGAGGATCCCTTCAAGAAGGTCGACGAGGCTGGCGAGAAGAAGACCAAGGAGGAGTACAAGAAGGAGTCGCTCAAGTTCCGTGGCCGCAAGTTGACGAAGGACGAGAAGCTGGAGAGAGTCAAGGCCAAGATTGCCGAGCTCAAGGAATAAGCGTTTGTCTTTCTCGCATCTTTGTACTTCGGGTATCGCTCTTTGCTAGGGCATCATGAGGAGTTGATACGGCAGGGCAATCCTGAAATGGCATGACTTCTGAGACATGTTCTTGGCTCTGTGATTACGTGATATCAATCTCTTTGCACAGCTTTGCCTCATCCGGCCTTGATTATTCAGTACCATAAAGTACCGTATTCCGGAGTGTACATCTGGCGGCCGACCAGACTCTCCCACCCAGCTCTTTCATAGGCTAGTTCAGAGACTGATAGTAGATGTACCACTTAACAGGGAATACAAAGGGACACAAACTGTGATCCGATGCGATGTTGCGGGGCAGGTGCACAGTCAAATATGTTTTATCGGGCCCCCGAGGCCTGAGCGAATCAGTTCCGACAATCCGGCTCAGCGATTACATATGACGAGCGAGGTGCGGTTGAGCACCACACGAACCACAACCCGCCTGCTTAAGCAGATCCTTCCCCTCCGTGCCTTCCTCTCCCGAAGCAAGGACCTCCATACGACTCTTTCCGCGCGTGAGTACTCCCATAAGATTACCAACTCGTCCTCACGACCTCGCGCATTCGCAGACGTGGCGCAACATGCATCGACAGCCACGGCAGTGAGTGAGCTGCTTATCTCAGCCTGTTTCCGCCATCTTCGACACTTCCACAGCGAGCGGGCGGCGATAAAACCTGCCTCCCTTTCCAATTCTGACAGTACGGCCGGACGCGATGGAGAGTGTTCACGGTGTTGATGTTAGTTGGATGAGCAAACACTCCAGCAATAGCTTCAATTCAAAAGGTACGTGGCGGATCAGCTCTGGGATTATGGTTCGACACACCATTTCGAAGCAGTGTAACGATGTTTGATTATGTTTACACACGGAACAGTGCTGATGGGAATTATCTCTCTATAGACCATCCTTCGAAGTCGCATGCTTCTCATCATGTTTCGTCGCCCTCGCCCGAGGAGTCAAAGACAGCACACAACAGCAATGGACATCACAACGACCCTGCATTATCCCCCAAACCTATACCCGGTGGCCGACCTAACTTTTCGAGAAGTAATTCTACGGAAAAGACAATAACACTAAATGGGAGTCTACCGAAGTCCGTATCACCATCTCCGAATACAACCAGGAGGAATTCGTGGTTGTCGAGCATCTCCTCCAAATTCTCGTCGTCTCCCGGTGCACATCCGGCTCCAATCCAGAATGGCAGCCCTCCAGTGTCGACGTCGCCTACTATACCAGAGGCAACGGTCCCTACTGGCCCTAGTGCCCCGAAGAATGCCATATTGCCGCATGCTGTGAAGGTTTCTGGTGATGTCCCGTACACACCCGCTCCGGTCAAGACCGGACAGCCTAGTTTCTTACAAAGTGCTCTTCGAAGGTTGTCCTCTTCTGGGGGGCAGCTATCGACTCCTCATAAAAGCATACAACATGGACTTTGTCAGCGAAGGGTGTTGAATGTGGACCCTAACCGGGAAAGGTGCCATATCTCCGAGCTTGATCAATCTAAGCTACGAAGGGTCGCATTTTGTGTCGACGTGGAGATTGCAAGCGGTCCTCGGTACCATGATGAAGATGTTAACGAGGAGAAGAAAAAGGAGCGAAAGGAGCGAAAACGGCTCGCGGAAAAGGGCGAGGCTGATGCCTTGAAAAATCCTCAAGCTGCCAAAGAGGAGAAGGAGACCGAAGATGTTATAAAAGCTACTGGAGAGACCGTTGCAAAAGAATCTACAAAAGAGGCATTGGAAACGACAGAGGAGGTCAAAGACCCAAATCTTACTGGCGACAAAGATACCACTAAGAAGAAAGAGAAGAAGAAACGCAGTGAAGAGGAGAGGAAGGCCAGGAAAGAAAAGAAGCGCAAGCTGGCTGAGGCGAACGGGACTGTGCCTGTTGAGCTGGTCAGGGACGGCAGTGATAGCTCTGCAGGAAGCACGCCGACCGGAACGGGAACTCCTAGAACTCAGGCCTCTCCTACTACGGATCCTGTCCGGATATATAGAAGATGCTGTCAGTTGCGAGAAACCCCAATACTGAAAAAGATCACCGAGCAACTCGGCGCTACCCCTGCAAATTTGGGTCCTCCCGGGATCGTGGCAAAGCTTGATCTTACCGGATACTGGCTTCAGCTACCAGATCTGATCACCCTAGGCGACTATCTGGCTGTCGTTCCTGTGAAAGAACTAGTGATGGAGAACTGCGGGCTTACCGATGAAGGCGTCCGTGTCATCCTCGCCGGTCTGCTTGCAGCCAAATCTCCAGAGTGGGAAAGGAAGAAAGTCAAGAAGGCTAAATGGGGCGAGGTTCCTCAAGGCGGCTTTGTGGAGCGAGTAGTCTTCAAAAATAACGCCAAGATTGGGAAAGACGGCTGGCGCTACATCTGCACGTTCATCGCCATGTGTCGGTCACTCAAATGCATGGATCTATCAAAGGTTCCATTCCCTCAGCCTCCCGTTGGGACATCTTCGCATAGTCCTGCCCATCCTGCGCGCACTGCAAGCACTGGAAACACCACTTATCCTGAAGTTTCATGCATTTTGAGTAAAGCTATCGGCGAGCGATTAGCTGGTCGGGAATTTGAGTTGCTCAACATCGCCGAATGCGGCATGACCACTGAGCAGTTAGGCTATATTGTCGATGGAGTCATCAAGTCGGGTTTACGACGCCTCGGGATCGCAGGAAACAATATAACCCCCGAAGGAATGCAACACGTTGCTCGTTACATCCGAGATGGCAAGTGCGAGGGCTTAGATCTCGGCGGGAACGACTTGAAGAACCAGCTTGGAGTCATCGCTGATGCCTTAACCGAGCAAAATGCGCTTTACGCTTTGAGTCTTGCGGACTGTAATCTCACGCCGGAATCCTTGTGGGCATTGTTTCCGGCTTTGGCTAAGCTGAACAACTTTCGATTCATTGATCTGTCGCAGAATCATGGTTTGTTTGATTCCGAGCCTAGTGCGCTCTCATTACTTCGAAGGTACGTTTTGTCCTGTTATGCTGTCAGCTCCTGAACGCGCATTTTATACGAGCACATCCCGCATCGGGTAGGCGCTGCGGCTGGCTGATGAGGCTCAAAACCGCCACGCGATCAGGCTGACATTCCTCCTTTCCTTGGGTTCTCAGCCCGCACTTTTCAGCCCTAGAGCTGCGCGGCAAAGCCGTCTTCTCGAAATGGCATTTGTGTGCCGGTCCAATAATTCCCTTCTGTTCTTTAGATTGATTGAGATGCGAGACTGGGATACTGACGAAATTTCAGGTACTTGCCGAAGCTGCCAACGCTTAAGCGTATCCATCTCACCGATGTATCTATGACCCCAGAGCAAGCCATTGCGCTCGCAGAAATCTTACCGGAGAGTCCGAACTTGGCTCATGTGAACTTGTTGGAAAACCCTCAACTCGCCGCTTTGGCAGACGCGAGAGATGAAGCCAGCCAGGAAGAGTCATGCGCTCTATATGCTTCACTCATGGCAGCCGTTCGAGTTTCGCAGACGATCATCTGCATCGATATCGAGGTTCCTTCTCCGGAGTCGAGCGAAGTAGTGAAGGCTTTGGCGAAGCAGGTCGTTGCTTACTGTCTATGGAACATGGAGCGCGGCCCTGTAGCTGAAATCAGCCAGGCGGCTGCAGCAGTATCAGAACCGTATGGTGGTGAGAAGGACGTTGCTGTGCCGGATGTTTTGTTGCATCTGGTAGGGCATGTGGAAGGCTTCCACGAAAATCACGACGAGGACGAACCTGCACCAGATGAGGATTATGTCATCGGTGGAACGGGTGTCGTCAAGGCGCTGGGTATCTGCTTGAGTAACAGAGTCTATGATTCAAGGAGGCCATCGGCAGACCGTACCTTCTCCGATTTGTCCGAAGGAGGCAGCGGATCGGCAACTCCGAAGTCCCCCCATGTCAGCGGTGGCAAAGCCAAGGATATGTCAAAGAACTTGCTTGGAAGTGCGCGCAAGATACGAGCTCGTCTTCAACCTGCTTTGGTAAAGGAATCAAGGACTGGTGATCGAAATAACTACTGTAAGCGCGTTACCGAGACAGTCCTGACCAATGATGCTAACATCGCTTCAGACCGCCTCCTATTCCTTGACCAAACCCTGGAGGGAATGATCAAACGATTCGAGGATGAGTTTCCAGAGACGCGTCTCCCAACCTCGGTGACCTCGCCGCCTCTTCCGGATATGAGTCCAGAGAGCCCATCAGGGAGCTTTGAGCTCAACGAAGGTGCTGAGTCACATATATCTGACACCGAACCAGCGCTGGCTGAGGCAGTGGCGTCTGATGACGAGGAAGGTCTGCGGCCAATGTTGTCAAGGCATAACTCTGACGTATCGCTTGCCTCTCGTGCCCTGTCTCAAGAAGAGGGTCGTATGCACCGATTCGGACAGCAATTCCGCCGAGACATCACGAAGCCTGATATCGACAATAGCAGTACGGGATCGTCGGAAAACCAGGATCAGCCAGTACATCTCCAACTACTGAGAGCAATGGTCGATGGAACAAGCGGTGAAGAGATCAAAAATAGAATCTTGAACGACGGTGAAGAATCAGTCATGCGAGAGCTGAGCAATGAAGCAAGCGAGCTTCGCCAGGTGCTCAAGGAGCAGGACCCTGAAGGCTGGGTGAAGTTTGTGGAGAGTCAGGAGGCGGCGATGAGGAATCAACGACTCGCTGGTTTAGAACGAAACGTCAGTGCTATTGAATAGCCACACTCGTTCAATCAACTTTTTTTTTGTTCCGGGGCTGATTGTGGCCTGCTGAAGACACAAAACAAGCATGGAGGAACCCCGTTGCTTTTTGATGCTATTGAGCGTGCCTTTCTGCGGATGCACTTGCATTATCATTTTTCTTCCTAGCAAGATATATTGACGAAGTTAGGGTATGTAAATTACGGTGCTGTACATACATGATTTGACGACCGACGAGGCAAGGAAAGGAACGGAACAAGGCTAGGCTTTGCCACGACGAATGAAAGTCTACACAGCATTCCATTTTCCACATTCTGTGCTCGAAATTCCGTTTCATTATCATCTCATCTGATGCGTAAGGTAATTACCAATGATGCAGCGCGACCCTGGCCCAGCAGACTCCGATGCAAGTAATTATAAACAAACAATGTAATGTGGTTTCCCCAAAAGTTCCCCCCGATGCGTCTAACTCCAGCTTGTCCAATCCATTGCAATATCAATTCAATTCAAACCGTGCCAACTTCCACGTAGCCAGGTAGGTACTCCTATTCCTCGCCTCGCATCGCCTCGCGGCGCCAACCCCTGAACCCATCCTCGGTCATCCATCTAACATCCCCTTCCTCTCACGCAATTTCCAATTTCCATTCTCGCCCTTGCCACAAACATAAACGTAATCATAATCATACAATCCCCCTCCCTCCCTTCCCCCTCTCAATCACGTGACTCCCTCCACTTCCCTTCCCCAATCAACCACCCATCCGCCTCTCGCTCTCCTCACACGCCTTACAAACGCCACCCCCAAAGACGCGCGTATGTCGTCTCCACCCCTCCGCTTGCAGGATCTCGCCTGTTACTACTATCGATCCAGAAGTCGAACTCGATCCTGACCCCGAGCTTCCAGAGGAGGAAACAGAGGAAGTAGAGAGCGTTTTGGTGTAGGATCTGCGTCTTGGGAGTGGCGAGACGGGAGATCCAGTGGGTGGTTGGGAGAGAGCAGAGGGTTCCGGGAAGGGAGGTGGGGAGTAGGTGGTTGGCGAGGTGGTGAAGGGGGGGTAGGATTCGTCGTCGTAGGATTGGTAGTAAGAGGCGTTTAGGCCTTGGGAGGGGAGATCTATGAAGAGAGGTCCTGGTCCTGGGGGGGCCGCGAAGATGGCGGGTGAGAGGGTGGGAGGCGTGAATGGTAATGGTTGGGGGGGTCGTGGGAAGGGGGCGGAATGGGGTTGTGGGATGGTTGGAGGGGGTGAGGGTGAGGGCGTGGTTTCCTGATTAGGAAGAGATGCCTTCTCTGGGATGGAAGGTAGAGGCATTGTTGATGTTTTGTTAGATTTGGTCTTGCGTGATATAAGGACCCCGAGGATGACGAGGAGGGAGCCGCCGATGAATACGTAGGGGAGCTCCAGACCTGGGATGCTGGAGGTGGTACTTTCGGAAAGGACAGGCATTTTCGGGGGTAGGGTGAAGGAGGGTGTGTGGTGTAGAGAGGGGAAGGGAGGGAGGTGAGAGCTAGGAGGGCGGGAGGGGAGGCTTATGTAGATTCTAGCTTCACAGGCACAGGCACAGGGCGATACGGTACGACTGCCGCGTTTGTATATTGAGTGCGGTAGGGCAGGGCCGTGGTGGGGTCAATGATCTCGATGGCGGAGGGGACCACCACAAAGGTAGATGTCAGCCGTGATCTGACGCGCATGGGATGGAGATGGCAAATGGGCCTGCTTGCTTGGCGAGCCATCATTCTGCTCATTTCATGTCAGGGCCCAGGACCTTCGCATTGCGTTTTGCATGCCTCGATCAGTGAGGTGCCAGAGGAGGTGGGCCGTGAAGGCGCTACCCCTGCTCGGGATTCCACACAAGCAAGCCTCTTGCTCATTTCTTTGCTTTGTCTGGGAAACTTTCTTCTGGCTCAGCCAAGCAGGCATCGGACCGTCACCCACAAGACCATGGCAGGAGGCGAAATGCCATGCACCTTCCCTCGGTGCATGTTGGCGTGACGGCAGACTCAGACGCGGACGCCAGCAATTTTCCTTGATAGACCCCTCCCCTCCCCCACCCGAGGCGAGAAGAGCAGCAAGCAAGTAGCTAAAAACTGCCAGAGGCGCTCAGACCTGGCCAGTGGGCGGCCAGCAAAAGTCACACGACGCACCGAAGGGGTGTAGCGTGATCCGCTCTGTAGGGCTGGGTGGCCTGGGTGAGCATTTTTATTGATGCAAGGCTAGATTCTCAAGTCAGCTCAGAGCGAGACGTCGATCTCCCGCCTCGTTGCATCCTCTCGGCGCCCGCACAGCTCCCCTCGCACGCGCGAGTCTCACCACTGCAATGTCGCAGACTCGCCGTTTGATGAGCCTTACTGTGCTCAGCGCCTATTTGACTGTCTGCGCTGTGTTCAGTGTTTACCTTCTCCCGCGCCGCCGTAATTAAGCCAATGGGGGGGAAAGGGGGGTCATCGTCGAGGGAAGGCTGCGCTGATGTTGGGTCCAACGTCGTTGTTGTACGTACACAGCGTAAGCTGGAGGTTGTTGACGCGCAAAGAGCCGACGTCGCGGCGGGGTCCCGGGGTCCCGGGGTCGATTGCAGATTGCGGATTACAGATTGGAGATTGGAGAGATGAGCACTCGTACGGGCGCAGGCGTACACGTACAGCACGCCATGATTGTGGTTGCTGCAGCAGCGTGCGGCCGTTGGGCTCGGAGGGAGAGCAAGATGCTGCCCGGCTTCGGGACATGCACAGCTGTGTCAGTCTGCCAGATCGCGGGTGAGGGGCAGGTTTGATGAGGGCGTCCTGGGAGTGTGGTGCAGTGGTGCAGGTTCTGAGTTGAGGATGGTTCATGTTCAGCTGAGGTGAGCGTCGGTTCAGGAGTGTGGGCTTCGCTTAGTGATCCAGGGGCGTGGATTGGGCCGCGAAAGAGGCCTAGCGAGGGGCCGTTCAGCTCAGCTCTCCCCTCCGAGGCTGCAATCCGCGGTTAGAGGCGTAAAGTGCGCCTTCAAGCTTGCTTCTATGAGGGGGCGATGCGCTATGCTCGGAAGGGATCAACCCGGTCGAGGGTCGAGCTACGGAGTACTCTCCACAGCCGTGCATAATCGCTTCGTGAGGCTATATCACTGCCAGTGGAGAGCTGGCAATCTGGCATACGAGTTGCCGCCTCATCGCCCCATCGCCCATAAATCAGATGGCCGCCTTGGCTGAAAATGCCAAATTTTGGCGAGAGCCTATGAGCTTAAGTTCGAGGGGCCTGCTGTTCGCAGATCGCATCTGCTTTACGGAGAGGCGATCCAAGATCGATGAGCGGCTGAATTGCTTCTCGAAGGTCCCTGGAAGGGCCAGCTTACTCCTGTCTGCCTGCGGTGGAATCCTCGCTTTCGGCTCCGGTGATTGACCCACTTACGAAGAGAAGCAAATGGCGGTCAGACTTCTTGGATCTGGCATGATTGCATCATGAGGTACCTATATATGATCCAATATACTAACTGCAGGGGCCATACTTCTGTCCCCTGAAAGGGAGGGGTTTAGGTTGGTAGAGGACGATCACGTGCCGGCCAATTCCCTCCAACCATTGTGTCAAAATCGACAAAGGGTCCCGTGGAAGAGTTTGGCATGACCTTGGGCGGAATGTGACGCAGTGGAGATCATCATGGGGCCACGGCATAGCTGAACGCTATTCGACGTTGGCACATATTCCGTGTCGCTCCCTGGCTTGAAGCTCTCCACTGACGACTTCTGTCATCGATCTGGCTGCTGAGTAACGAGTCTCTTGCCATGTACGGAAGGACTTGCCTTGCTCAGACCTTTCATTTGTGGGGTTCGGGATTGTGTCTTTGAAAATTACCAATGGCTGGTTACTTCGCCGAGCTGCCGTGTCCTTCAGCTTGCCTTTGGCGAAGAGGCACAAAATGTGGAGAAAAAGAGACGAGACTCTTGACGCTGTAGACGACGAGGCTCATGAGGGTTGAAAATGGAGGCGTTTCTATTTGGGGACACTGTTCCAGAGATCTTGAAGCATCGCGCGATACGAGCCTGGGCTCGCGCTCGTGTACGGTCTAGATTTGCGGGACGAGAGAAAAAGCTGACCTCGTCTGACCTAGCGACTGGAGAAGAAGAATTTGCAAGAAGTGAGATTGAGACACACTGGGGTCTCTGGGAAATGATAATGCGCATCAAGCAAGTACAGACTGCGCGGTGATACGTGAGGATGCAGATGCTGTCGTTGCGAAAGAAGTGGAAGAAAGCTAATCAGGAAACTGTTTCGACGCCAACGAAAAGACGCTCTGGGGGCTGCAAGTAGCTCTTTCCATCATACCGCTCACTAGGGATGAGCTTCGTGTCTCTCGGAGCCCAGGCATGTCAGTCGGCCTTGGTTCTTGGGAGCTGGGCAGGAGCAAGGCAGCTAAGGATGGATGGAGGTGACTCTCCCAATCAGTTAGGGACATCACGTGAGTGGCTGGTGTTAGCGCAGACCCTTGTTCTCTCGCCAAACGACGTTTCGAAACTTCGACCTCGCTCCTCGAACACGATACCTCAATCTTTCGTGTTCGCGTTTCTAGGACGCAATCAGAACATCAGATTACTCTCCCTTGGTTCTGGATGATCAATTCCGATGCAAAGCATAAGCGGAATATGGTCCTCCCGCCAAACGAAGGTCCAGCTTTAAATAGAAGACAGCAGATTCCAGCGCTTCTTTCTCAAGCCAAGCGCCGCTGTCATTGGAAGTTCCACCGTGCTCAGTGAGCCGAACAGTCCCTTAAACCTTAGAAAAAGACTTCAGTTCACCTCAACATGCAGGCGGGTTCCTCAAACACTCGTGTGCCCACTGCGAGTGGCGGTGCTGAAATGTGCTACACTCTGTTGATGCCAAGCTGTTCCAAAGTTTGATGCGAGAGGTCAAAGTCCCGTTCTGGCAGCTTGAGCGAAGAAACGCCCCACAAAGTTTCTTTCTGGAGCGAATCCGACAACTCTTCCGTCAGATCTTAATCTAAGTTTGGTTGTTCTAACTTCTTTCTACTTCTTTCACGCGCGGACACTTGACCTGTGCTCAACAAGCATGAAGTACAAGACGTTTGAGGATCTACAAGATCCTTGGATTGCCCCTCATCCTCGTCATGAGGTCCGGAGGCAACTGACACAATCTTATCACTTGTTCCATCTCCATCACCGCCAGAAGCGTCAGAGCTCCAATCGGAGTCGATTTGGTGGAGCCTCGAGGCGTGATTCGGCTAAGATCCAAACATGCAGAGCCTCAGATCTTGGTAGGGAACATTGCCGGCACTACAGGAACCCCCTGTGATCCTCAACGATCCTCCTCTAGTGGTCTATCAGAGTATATGCATTGAGAACTCCAGGAAATAGAGGTCTGCCATGGGGCATGACCCTGTTAAGCAGATCTCCCCGAACAACCTTGTTCCCATGCAGTTGTTTATCGTTTGGTCTTCCACTAGCCAATCGTAACTCGGTGTTTCTCTGCTCTGCTCCAGATTTGAACTCTGCACAGCCTCTTCTCTATGCTGATCGGTGAACAGATCCTCACGTCTCGGAAAGTGTCAGTAGTCGGTGGTTAGATGCAAGTCCAAACGTCCAGAAAGCGCTTTTCGATGTTAGAATCCTTACCCAGGGGTACCAAGTGATCCAAGCCGCGGCATCCGGTCTTTCCAGACCAAGCTTTCCGGTGATAATGTTGGGCAGGTCTTCTAGTATAAGAGGATCTTGGTGTCCCGCCCAAAATAATTTCTCCTCATCATCAGCATCAGCATCTTCAGCCTTTTCAGCCTCTTTCCACCTCTTCAATCCTTTTTGAATCCAGCCCGGCGCCGGTCGCATTCATTCTTCAAACTTATACCAATCTTTTAATTATCCTTTTTTGGTCTTCCGATCCACACACATTCAAGATGCAATACTCATCAGTCATCCTCCTTGCGGCTTTCGCTGCCACCAATGTCTTCGCACACGGTGTCATTGACTCCGTTGTCGGTGCTAACGGTGTGACCATGCCAGCTCTGTCTGGTAAGCTCTCCATCTCATTCATCTTCAGCTCATTCTAACATCATCCAGTTGCGGACGGAACTCCTCGTGATTGCGCCACCCCAGCTTGTGGAGCTGAGGCCGACACCTCCATCATCCGATCCAACGAGATTGGCACCAGCAAGGCCACCGCTCTCGGCCGAACCAACGGTGGTGGACCAGTTGACGCCGCCAAGATGGTGTCCCTCTTCATGGGCTCCGCTGGCAACGCCACCGAGGCCAAGATGGCCCGTGAGATCCACGCCGCCAACGTCCTCCGCCGCTCCCTCGGTGAGCGTGCTGCCAACGGTGGAACCCTGACCCCCGCAGGCACCACGGAAACCGGTGTCAAGGCCGCCGCCGGTGTTGGAGCCACCTCCGGCATGCCCACGACCGCTGACGACGGAACCGTCACCATGACCTTCCACCAAGTCAACCAGGACGGTGCCGGACCCCTCACCGCCAGTGTCGACGCCACCTCTGGCGGAAGCGACGCCACCGCCTTCAAGACCGCAACCGTCACCCAGAACGTCCCAGGTATCGGCATTGGCGGTCTCTCCGCCGCCCAGACTATGGACTTCCCGGTCGCCATCCAGATGCCCGCCGGCATGACCTGCTCCGGCTCCGTCGGCGGCGCCTCCAACGTCTGCGTTGCCAAGCTCCAGAACTCGGCCCTCGCCGGTCCCTTCGGTGGCTCCGTCGCTTTCACACAATCCTCTGCCGCCAAGAAGCGCGCTATCGAGTACAACCTCAGCAAGCGCCGCTTCGCCCGCGCGCTCGTTGCCGACAAGGAGTAAATGCAACGTGCTTTACTCGCTTGATAGATTGATGGGGAGGAGGTGGATAGTTATACATAATCTCGAGTGGTAGATGGTGCTTTGGAGCGAACCCTTTTCATTTATTACCTTTTGTGGGGGCGGTTGGAGCTTGAGGAGTGAGCGGAATCTGGGATTCTGTCAGTCTTTGGTAGGGAGGGGGATTGGGGTACATAGATGATGCTAGTAGAATTGACTTTATACTTTCCTTAAATAATACATGCTTTTGATCGAAATGTTTCTCCTTCAGGATGTTGAAAATACGGACCGTCCAGCTTGGTTCTTGCTTGCTTCAGTGGTTTATTGACGCTTCCAGAACGAGAAATTCACTTGGCTCGCACAACCCACGGGGATTATGATAAGGTGTGATATTAGACACGAATCTATACAACTCATTACTCTCATCACCTCATGATAACCCAAGAACTGTCCCACTCCAACCTTAACGCCCCCCCCTCAGAACATATACATCTACCTACCACAATACTAAGTCCATTGTGTTCTCAGCAACTGAGTACTTGCTGCTCAGGTCTCTTCAACCACAGGAGTTGAAACTAACTCTCCCCCTTAACAGGCGATGCCTGTCCCACGCCCCCGAGGATCAAGCTCTCCAACTCCCACGGACTCAACGTGCTCCTCCTACGACTCGCCCTCCCACCCTGATTCCTTCCCGTCGCCTTCCTCTTCCTACTCCTCCCATCATTCTCCCCGTCTTCTCGTCCCGACTCTGGCTCCACATTGCTAAGCGGCGCAGCTCTCTTCACAGGCTCCTCCTCTGCGCTGACCTTCCTAGGCGGCGGGGGCATTGATTTTGGATCCGAGGTCGGCTGAGCAGGGGCTGCTGTTCTGTTCATTCGCGCAGCCTTGATTTTAGCTCGCACTCGAGCTGCATCGGCCTCTCTTTCACTAGCTGCGAGCTTGGCGGCTATACTCGCCATTGTGAGGGGGCTTTGTTGCGGTATTGCGTTATCTCTGGGTCGAGGAAGTCTGCTTGAATTATCTGTTCGTAGTCTTGGAGTTGCTGCGGGTTTTGGCGCCGGCCGAGAGGGTTTACGTGGTGATGTGGATGATGATCTTGAGTGCGGTGCTTGAGTAGGGTTTGAAGTCTTGAGGAGGGAGATCTCGTCTTCTGGAGGTGTTGAGAGCTTCCCAGGGGAGTCATTTCTGCGTTGCGATTGAGGTGTCGACTTTTGCTTTGCTGACGATGGCGCGTCCAGCTGGAGAAGATCATACGTGTTCTCCTCTACGATCGTTGTGAACCCGTCTTTCTCAATTGGAGGAGGGTTTGGCGCTGATGGCCGATTGCCGCTTGTTTCTCGAAGAGGTGACAATTGAGGCGGGGCCCCGGTTGACATGGTGGAAACAGAATGCACTGTCCAGTTCTGCTCTTCTTGCTCAGCAGATACTTCCTCCATCGCCTCTACTGGCTCATCCTCGAAAAGGCTCGAGAGGTCGGATTCGTCCATATCCTCATCAAAGTTTGGTTCGACTATTTCTTCTTCGTCCATTGCATCGATATCTGCCTGTGTGTCTCCTTCTCCTTCTTCCATTAAGGTAGAAAGTTGGTGGCCATTGACGTTCTCTTCCTCTTTTGGCTTCAGAGGGCTCAGCATTAATCCCATCTTCAATTCCTCCAGGTTGACTGTCTGCCCACTTCTTGCCATTCGCTTTCTCCATCCATCCATCATCTGCACAGCCTCTCGCCATCTGCTCTCCATTCTCTCCCAGCCCTCTCTTAGGCGTATGATTTCTTCTTCGCGGACCTCCACCTCCTCCAAAGGCACGAAACTCGGGTTTGTGAGCAGGTTCCTCAAATGCTCAATCACAGCATCCATCTCCTGGGCCAAGTTCTCGTATCCCATCTCGACCGGCACGACCATTCCACCTTCTTGGTGGATTTCGCCCTCTTTCTCACAGCCACTCAAAGTCTTCAGTGTATCTACTGTTCTCCGCACTAGGGCTGTCATGTTCTCGTTCTCCTCGCTCAACCCCCTTGCCAATTCAGTAAGGAATTCGTTCGTCTCGCTCCTCAAGTCGTATCCCTCATCACTGACACCCATTGTGCTTCCTTGTTGCTGTTCAGCTCCAACACCGGCGACCACATTGATCTCTCTAACGCCCACTGTCTTCCCACCTCCTCTCACTCTCCCGTCACCCACATGCTTCTTCAACCCTTCCACCACGCGTTCTCTCTTCCTGACCTCCACCGCGCATTGATTCCGTGTTTGCTGAACCAAAACCTTCATCCTCCCCATCTCCTCTTTCAACCCTCTCTGCGCTTGTTCTGTGCTCTTCATCTGCAGCCTCATGGCGCGTTCCGTCGCCTCAGCCAGCCCCAGCTTCCGTTGCGTCTCAACATATTTCCCTTGCAATCGCTCAAGATCAGTCGTTTGTCGCAAAGAATCGGCGCGTAGCGTGCGAATTGTCGTAGTAAGAGTTTCGCGTTGTGTGGCATCGCGCTGGGGCGGTTAGCAAGATGGCCTGCAGCAGGATTGACAATGGAGACTTACGTCTCTTCGCAGGATCAGATCATTGACCACACTCATGATCTTTCCCATTGTAGCCTCCAGTCCCCCTTCGCCCTTATCCGGGCGCGCAAACTCAATGCTCTGCCCATTTCGCAGCAGTCCTCGCGACAGCAGCTGGTTATTGATGTACAGCGACGCTGTACGGAGGTTGTCGGTCTCCATTGTTTGTATCTTGATGTAATTCTTGGATTCCAATAAGTTGGAGATTTATTTCCATCCGTGGAAAGGGTTAGAGGAGCAAGGCGCTGGCTTTTGTTGCGATTTTTGACTTTTCTCCTGCATTGACGTGGTCGCGGTTGCTGTGTAAACAAATGCGTTGACTAGCTCGGACAGGGGTCACAAAGGTACCCCTTGCACGTGATAGTGTGCCCCACTCCACACCTCAACTCATCCTTATCTTCTCTTTCTCCATCACATCTTCATGCGAATACCGAAAAACGAAGTTCCCAAGCACAGTCGAGGTCTAGGCTGCCCTTCTTTGCCATAACCTCAAGAAATTATAAACATCAATTCGAGAAATTCGTAACAACCATGCATTAGTACCAGTACCCTCAGGATCGTACATCGCTGCCAGAACGTATGGCAGAGCACTCTTTGCCACCAAGGCTCTCTCCTTCGATCGAGTAATGGAAGGCCGACCTCCAACCTCGAGAGCTCTGTCTTTGAGTGTCCTTACGAGATATTGTCCGAAATTCTTCAGTACGTCGACAGACCCACACTGGCAGCTCTGGTGTTGGTCAGCAGAAATTGTCGACAATGAGCTCGGTCAAGCCAATTCAGTGAAATCGTGTTAGATTATAGCAATAGTAGCTAGTGTCTACTTATTGAATTATTCTTCGAGCATATAAGGATAGGTTGCATTTGCTCATAATTTCGTGACATTTATCTCTATCTCCTGCTTTGATTGGCTTGCAACTCTTGTGCGAAATGATCAAGTCTATCAAATAGAACTACCTTACTTCGAGATGAAGGTCTGAAAGAAGCACAGCCTCGCGGGACATGCTCTATAGACTTTGTTTTCCTGCGGCTGCCGTGATGAGTTATGCTTGCTGCTGAGCTCGCATATCAACAGAAAGCAGGGTTGATAAAACTTGCATTAAATTGCTTAATATGAGTCAACATTTTTAGGGTCTCGTCTCTCTCAACATTCTTCGCTTTCACTTACGAATGCGTATCTATCACATTTTTATGTTATTTACGAATCCGTTACACCGGGCTGGCGCCAGCCTTGTACGAAGTGTCCGTTGCTTGTATTCATGATGGAGGCAAGAAATGGATATGAAAATCCAAACCTCACACTAGAGATATTGATTACTATTAGAGTTTCAATCTATGTCAATCCGACTTTCGTTAAAGACATAGTCTATCCCTCACTTCCAAGGCTAGCTCTCTTGACTACTTCTAGCTTCCTATCACCACCACATTCTCACACGCCATCACAAGAAATCGTGGTACAATGCAAAACCAACGAACATCCAAAACGCAAGCAAAGCAACACCGTAATTTGAAATAGACTTTACCCGCCTAGCTTCAGATTCTGGGGGCCCAGGCAGACTCGTTGGGTTCAAATTAGCCGTGACAGTCGACCCTCCAATCGTCCAAACGATCTGCGAGTTTGAACTCGTAAACGTAATAGTGTTCCCTCCAATAGTTCCTACCAACTCCGACTGCGTACTCGCTATAACCGTACTCCCGCTAATCGAGCCGACCAGTTGGGAGTTTGAATCCGTAGTGAAGGTAATAGTACTTCCGCCGAAAGTTCCAACTAACTCAGGCTGTGCGCTGGCTGTGATTGTAGCCCCTCCAAAGGTCCCGACTAAAGCCGAGTCCGAGTTCGTGCTAAAGGTAATTGTGCTCCCTCCAACAGTTCCAACTAGTTGTGAGAGAGAATTTTTAGTGACTGCAATTTCAGTCCCGCCAATTGTTGCAATCAGTGCTGAACTTGTGTGCACTTCGATGGAGCTGCCTTTGAACAATGCAACTGTCTCTGTCTCGGGATATACGGTAACGATGACTCCTCCAACATTAGCAGTCGTTGGATGTTGAGTGTTGAGTGAGTTTGGAGGATTGACATGGGGAGGAGAAGCAGATTTTGTTACTGGTGGAGCAGTCCGGGTAGGAAAAGTAGAAGTAAAGGCTGGGATCGGAGATGGGCTTGTCGTGTAAGGAGTTGGTGGAGCAGGCTTTGTAATTGGGAAAAAGCCCGCTGCGGGATCTATGTTTATAGGTGGGTCGAACAAGCCTTGGATGTTGTTGCTACAGACTTTATATGCTGATTGTAAGGAGTAGATCTTTGTTGGAACGGAAAGCCAGACCTTGCACGGGTTGTATGTTACGGGATACGGGATGGGACCGTATGAAATCACCCAACTTTCGTACTCAGTTCCAGTGGGTTTCAATTGAAAGTTGTACATAGTGAAGGTGTCGACTTCAGTGTAAAGAGTTGACGTAGGACTTGACAAGGCTATGTTCGAGAGCCACTGTTGTGTCCAGATTGTTGTTGTGATATCTGTACCAGTAGAGCTTTCGTATCATCAGACTTCTAATTCATTACTTATAATATATCATTTGACTTACAGGTTGTCCCATCTTGCTGAGGAGTAGTCAAATTGAGATTTGTGCCATTCTGGCTCCGGGGTTATTGCTGTCGTATTGTACCAGTAGGATGTTGCAGTCGAAAGCTCTGGCTGATCAAATCCAATGGTTTGGACACCGATCATAGATGTACCAACCATCCCACACAGGTCTCGAGCCCTTATTGACTTGAAAGCAATATATATTGATGGATATACACTGTAATATATTTAGAAGGACAATCAATGTAGACTAGTATTTTAAAGAAGGAACCTTACAACGTGTATCCAACTGAATTTGTAAGAGTGGGCGCTGCAGGTGGCCCCGTAGTTGGCCAATGATAGACCTGGATAGCGCCAAGAGAGAAAGAGCACATACGACAGCACGGTGGAGATGCTGTAAAGTCTGCGTTGCCGGTTGTTCCTTGGGGCACGGCATTGGTGAGAAAGGTGCTTCCCACCTCTACTGTTTGCCAGATACTGATGATGGTCGTATCAGGCGTATCCCATTCCTTGGCAATGGTTAGGCCTTCACTTGTCATGTACTGCAAGCTTGTCTGGAACGGTGGGTTGAACGTGCTTGTATCGACCGTTGCCATCCAGCTGTAAAACCACGAGGACCAAATTTTGCCACACATATACCGAGTTGCAACCTCTTCAGATGATGTCCACTCATCAAGGTTGGTTTCATAGTATGGGTTGCCTGCATTTGCGTATCCCTGTTCCCATACTGGTGGACTCGATGGGCTAGCAGTGATCGAAGTCGGTGAAGTGATAGAAGTGACAGATTTGACGGAACGACTAGAAGAAGTAGGACCAACTTGCACTATGATTGGAACGATCCCGCAAGTAGGACTACGGTCAAAAGATTAGTGCTTAAATCTCGAAATGGAGTGATCACTTTGAGGTGTTGTATTGTCAAGGACGAGCCGAGGTGTAAAGGAGTATCAAGAGTCGCTGAAAATTTTGTGCGCAACGTTGTCAACAGAATGATTGACCAATTAGATGTAGTTCGGCTCTGAGAAACCCTGGACGTTGACGCAGTTGGAGAGGATTTTGATGAGGTAGTTGCAGGCTTAAGAAGACTGTGCGTGCTTGTAAGGGAAGATGATATTGCTAATGTTTGTGAATTTGGGTGCACGGACGAATGTGATGGCGAGTTCGACGTCGCTATTCTTGTGGGTTCTACTGAAATGGGTGTGAGGATATGGAATAGGAGAGTTGGAAGTAATCATATACCCCCGGTGCTGGTGGGCGATATCTCGCCATCATTCAAATCATCTGCGCCCGCTGAGTTTGCAGAAACATCTATTGCAAAAACCCATGAGAGAATCAAAGCAAATCGCAACATCTTGGATGTTATGGAAAACTTTTCAAAGAGAGCTGAAACGTCCGAGATCATAACTATAAGACGCAGATGAACATTATCATCGGCGAAGGCAACCAAGTTGAGATATTAGACTTTCCTCATACAACCTCTAGCCGCTCCACGCACTTTCATAAATATTTTCCTTGAGAGATTCTGTATCTTTTTGGTGTGCTTGCATGTAGCGCCTCATAACCAAGGGTCAAGAGATTCTATAGCGCCAACATTTAATATCGGAGTTCAGAGTAGGGGCTTCCTTATTGGATTAAGGCTATAGTTGGGGCACAGCGTTTGGTTAAATAGAACAGAACTGGCGAGACCCCCCATGGAATAACCACATGATATATTACGTTGTGGCGGAGCACATATTAGCCAAATCCTTGGTCCTCGTATTGTTTACGATTCTGTCCTACTACTTTAAAACATGCTCCGTAAGCTTTAGTAAGCTAATACAGGATCCACGGCTCTTCTTACTTCTCTTACTTGATACGTTTGGACGAAGAGATATTTACATTGAAGAGCATACGTGAATATGATGGCATGGTCAATGGAGATCATGTGACCATCACCGTCATGAATTGACTTAGGGAGGAGTATGAGGAAGGTGAGTTTGTGTATGTTCAACCTCTGGATAAGCTATGTCTTTCACGCCCTTTGGGGGTTATCTAACCTCTCGCCTTCCACTATATCGTCAATGAGCAATGTGAGTAATTCGTTTTCTGCTTCATCTTCCTCATCACTCAAAAAGCATTTCTACGGACAGCTTGACCTAAACAAACTCCCCCCATTTCTCCTCACACCACCCCCAAAACTTCTCTCCATACCCCAATCCGCCCTCCTCCCTAGTCCCCAAAGCATTAACCAAATCCTTCCTCGGCACCATCTCCACCCCATACACCCTTCCCCAAGGAATAACATACGTCCCATTATTCTGCACCCCCACCTCCTCACTCAACCCAGAATACAACTCCGTATACGCCCCAAACACCGTCTCCTGCAACACAAACGCATTAAAAACCAGCATCATCAACCTCGGACTCCCAGCATAGCTTCCCCCCTTCGCATTCCCCGGATTCTGCACCACGCTCATGATTCCATCCCCGCCATACCGCCGTGCAAACTCGCGGCCCAGCAGCCAGGTCCCGAATTTCGAGTGCCCGTAGTTAGTCCAGAGACTCCCTGTTCCGTTGTCGAGAGCGGAGAAGTCGATACCGTTCTTGGGAGACCCTTCTTCTGCCATGCCGGATGAGGTCCATACCACCCTGGTTCTGCCTGGCTTGCCCTCCTTTGCAGAGGCTCGCAGCTGCGGCACAAGCAGTTCGGTGAAGAGAAGAGTCGCGATACAATGCATGCCGATCATTGGCTCAAAACCCTGCACTGTCTTTTGTCCAGGCTTGATGCTTTTCGGACCCTGCCCTGCATTGTTCCAGAGGACATCGAGTTTGGATTCTTGAGATGCGAATGAGGCTGCGGCGGCTTTGACGGAGAGCAGGTCGTTGAGATCTAGGTGCAGGAATTTGAGTTGGCCGTCCGTCTTTGGACTCGAAGAGGAGGAGGTGATAGTTTTTATTGCTGCTTCTGCTTTGGCCTATTTTTGAATCTTGGTTAGCAATCGCACGTCCGAGGTGGGAGGGGAATTGCTGACCTGAGTACGTGATGCCATGTATATTGTTGCTCCGCTCGCGTACAGGATCTTGCAGAGTTCGAATCCAATTCCTGCATTGCCTCCTGTTACGATGAAGACCCGTCCTTTCTCAGAGCTAGGTAGTACGTTGGCTTCTGTAAAGGTTGGTAGTTGTGGTGGCCATGTTTGGTTAATGGAATTGCGGATGCGTTCTAACATGATTCCTATCTATGAACGAAGACGAAGTCTTGTTGTATGCAGAACCCAAAAAGCCGGTTCTGGGAAGTGTGGATGTATAGGAAGGAGAGAAGCCAGCCTTGCTGTATATTCTCTTCAAAGCAAATGAGCGTTTCTTAGCCACGCGTGGATAGCATGGCGCCAGGTTGCTCCGTGCCGGGCAAGGTGACGGGCCATACGCTGCATACGGTCCCGATATCTTGGTAAAGATGTCCCGACGGTGGATTCAAACCATGGGACTTCGCCATGGAGTTGCTCCATATATTTTGGCTGAGTGTGGTTTGAGTCCACCTCGGGATTGAGTTCGGCCAGTGGCGAAGATGAGCGAGTGCCGCGTCCCCGCCAATCATCGAGGCCCAATTCTAACCCCTGAAAGAGACATGAAAGATATACTGGATGAAGATTTCCCATGCGATGGAGCCTTTTTAGGTGTATGAATTGATAAGTCTAAAAGTAAACATCCATCGTTCCTCCTTGCATCATTCTATAGACGTATGTATCGTCAACTACGACGTAATTCGCCCCTTCCCTTTGAGTGATGATCGGAACAGAGCAATCCAACAAAACACGTATGAGATCTCCTTTCTCTGCACATCGTGACACCACGCCCGAGCCGTCTTGTGTCATGAAGAAACACGTCCTAGCTGCAGCAGCTTATGTTGACGGAGAAAGGAGCGCACAATCGATCTATCTGCTCCACATCCATATTCTTAATACGGCCACGCCAACCATTGTCCTGGTCTGCTCTCGCACAAAACCCCTTGAGCAGCTCAACGCGCGTTTTGTCCGATCACTCGATCTCCACATCCCTTTTAAATCAATCATCAAGAGAAACACATCACCTCCACTCCTCACGAAAAAGTAAAACGGCAAGATCTCGGAAATACTTTCCGCAGCCTTTCAAGGCCGTAGAAAGACATAGTATTCTTTTTGTATCCACTTATTCATTCCCAACAGGACTCTACCCCCTCCCACCAAAGAAAAACATTACTATACATACGTTTCGTCTCTCATTCCCTTGGCACCCTTCTTTCATCAAAGTCCCCACCCATAAACGTACCGCTCTCAGAACGCCAAGCAGCCGCCTCGAAGAGAAAGGAAAATATCGCAACTCGCCCAAGTTGAAAGAGTGGTTGCGGAAAACAAGAAAACAATGATAGGTCTGAGGGTACTTTGACGCTGCGCCACGCAAACAATGCTCATGCTCAATCAGACAGGTCGTCATAAATACCCTCCCAGCAATTCACGCCGCCATTAATCCGTCTATCTAATGCTCATATGTGCGAGTACCTAATCATGCATGTTCATGATCGCCCCTTCATTGCGGCCGTCGCGCCAGCACTCGCCATCCCCATCTCCTGCCTCGCGCTCACGCTCCGGGTCGTGACTCTCGGCAACCCGCTTGGTCCTCCTTGGATACTTTGTCCCAGCACGGCCCCGGTACTCGTCCTCTTATTGCCGGCTCCCACTGAAATACCATTCATGCCCACACTACTGATTCTCCGCGCACCCGTCCCTACTCCGGTATTGACATTCGAAAGCGGTGGTTTACTCGGACTTACTCCGCTCCCGCCACTGACATCTCGGTTACGGACCGCAGTGCCGTTCTTGAAGCTCGTGGCTGGTGGTTCAGGAAGGGGCCGGTTGGTAGCGGAGGGCGTGGTGATGGTGTTGTGTCTCTTGATCGGGGATTCGTTTCTCGGGACCATGCGTGGGGCGGCCATTGGCATGGATGACTTCTGCCCTGTGAGGAACTCGTGACGGACTGCTTCATCGGGTTTCATGCGGCGATCTGGATCCCATCTTAAACATTTGGTGAGGAAGTCGAGGAATGCTTCGTCGTCGCATTTCAGGACTTGTTGCAGGCTTTTGGAACTAGGACGACGGCGACGCCCTTTGGAGGAGACAGTCAGCCGTGGTTTTCCCATCGAGTCGAAGAAGAGTTTCCGGCGACTAGACTTTTCAATCAGGTGTTTCTCGGGAGGACCGAAAACTTCCATTATGCAGGCCAGTTGCTCTTGCTCGTTTTCGCCAGGAAAGATGGGGACGCCGGTGTAGAGTTCAGCGAGAATACAGCCTAAAGACCACATATCGATTGGCATGCCGTATGTCATACCAAGGATGACTTCTGGGGAGCGGTAGAATCGCGATTGGATGTAGGTATAAACCTTCTCATTCTCGAAGCAAGAAGATCCAAAGTCGATGACTTTGATTTCTGAGTGCATCGGATGTGCGAGGAGCACATTCTCAGGCTTCAGATCACAGTGGATGACTTTGTGCTGCTTCAAAAGTAACAAGCTGCTAAGAAGCTGTTTGGTGAAGCGTCGGACGATCTTCAGAGAGAAACCACGGAATGCATTAGATTTGATGAACTCGTAGAGGTTCATGTCCAGAAGTTCAGTCGATATGCAAAGATGACCACGGAAATAGAAGCTTTGTGTGAAGCTGACCATACTATGCTTGTTTTTGGGATCCTAACAGGTTAGCATCGATCTTTCGACACATCGGATTGACTCACCCATTCGCGAAGCTTTTGCAGAATGTTTACTTCTACCAAAGCTTGCTGATGGAACCGTTTCTTGTTTCGTATGATCTTCACAGCGACCAAGCCACCCGTCTTGTGGTCTATACACCTTACTACCTGACCGAAACTACCTTTCCCGAGGACATCAATGATCTCGTATCGGTACGACAGATGATCACCTGGCACAATGCTGTAGTCTCCTCTCTCGTCATCGTAGCCAAAATTAGCGGATTCTGCCGAAAGTTCTCCGACATGCTTGGCAGCATTTGGGCTTCCTGTGAAGTATACGTCCTTGTAGTCGACGATCTCCCCACGCTCAAAGATGTTCAGGTTGGTAGCTTGTTGACTTGCATATTGAGGCGACACGCGATCTTTTGGTGTGGCTCTCTTTCGTAATGCATCCAGTTGTCTCGCTGCTTGCTCGGTCTCTTTCCGTTTCGAACCAAGTTTCCTCATCTCCTCTTCAGCTATCATGTCATCTCTGTCGAGATCCACTGTCCACGGATCAGGCGATCTAATCGTGCTGCTTGACGCTTTGGAGTTAAGCATTTTGGACATTACCGACGACGTGGTGCGAGGCGTATTCGCTATCTTCTCAGTAGATTGCTCCTTTTTTGGACTGCCGTTCACACCCCAACTGTCACTCTTCGTTCTGTCGTGGCTCGAAAACATGTTCAGACTTGAAGCCGAGCTCTTCCGTCGCTTGGAATCTAGGTAGGTGGTAGATTTTACTGACGGACTTGGACTCGGGACTGTATACCCGTTGAGTGAGTTCAATGTGGCCGAGGCGGGTAACCGTGGTGGAGGCATATTGTCGTGTTTTGGTGGTTGGGGAGCATGTTCGGCTCTTTCATTGGCTGCATGAGAAATGTTGCTCTTGGACGTACTTCGTTTCCACCCAAGACTCAACTTTCGTCGTAATGATGATGCCGAAGAAGGTGTTGTGGGTTCTTCAGGACTAGATATTTGTGGAGGTGTATCATTCTTCGACTGCTTCCCATTATTTTGAGCACGTGGTCCGGTGAGTCGCGGAGGTCGGTGTGGCTCCATTGCACCGTCTGTAATTATATCACCACTGGTCTTGGACCTCGGCATAAATGATTGCTCCCCATGGTTTTTTGGAAGAGAGGAAGAGATAAACGGCGAGACTGCTTGCCTGGCTTGCCGAGTGTTGATAGGAATTGGTTTCGATGATTCGGAGCCACTGCCACCACCAACTACGGAGGACGACTCGGAGCGTATATGATAGATGGAGCTGTTACTTCTTGCATGTCCAAGAGTCTGCTCAGCCTTATCATCGTGTCGATTCCGCGAGAAGAAAGACGCTTTCGAAGCCGTCATTGGCGTACTTGGAGTTTTCGCATTTACACGCCTTGGTGGAGGTGTAACTTGGCCATCCGAGAACGACGGTTCTTGAAGGGCAGCAATCTTGTTGGTAGTGGGCGTACTCAGAGGTAGTAAATTCAGGGGTGGAAGACGTAAGGGCTGCAGGTTCTTCTTTTTCACCGGCGTATTCTTGTTCTGCTGCTCAGCATCTGAATTCGAAGGATGTCCATACTTTCGAGCTTTTGGTTCGCGCTCGTTCTTTTGCGGTTCTCGAATCGACCCCCTCCCTGACAAGCTGTTTGTCGAGGTACTATTGATACTACTGGCGTCAAATGGCATACTTGACTTGCGCTTATTGAAGAACGGTGGTTCAGCTGGAGAGTCCTTTGGCGACTCGTAGGCTTTCGGTATGGCAGGAACCGGTGGAACTTCCTCCTCTTCATTGTTTCCCGCTGAACTGTGTATACTTCTCGGTTTCGGTGTAGGTAGTCTCGAAGATGAAGTAGGTGGTGGTAATCGGGGTTGTAAAGACCCTGTTGAAGTACGAGATGTGTTATTTGAACCGGCCGAAATCCCAGAACTGTAAGACTTACGATTTAGGTCTGGAGTTGTTCGTGACGAAGACGGTGTAGATATCTTTCTCGGCAACATCGAAGGCGATCTGGAAGAGGTACGAATCGTAGAAATATCGGGTTGAGTAGGTGGGGTATTCGGCATTGGTGGCACACCGTGCAAAGTCGACATTCGCTTCGCTCTTCGTGCATCTGTAGGACTGACAGTCCTGGCACCGAGTCCCGTTGCGTGTGATGAGGTAGGCATGCCAGGCATCACAGACATCCGCTTGGCAGAAGACGAAGGTGTATTGGTTCCTCGTCCATTATTCCGCCCAGGAGACTTACCAGCAAAGGAAGAAGATCTGCTGTGGTCTGGAGTACCCATTGTCACTGATAAATGTGTCTGGCCTTGCCGAGATGGGGGCTGAAGTGATTTTGTTTTCGCCGCCCGTGAGGCTGTCAGCCCTCGAGCTCCATCCGTATAAGTCGGCGCGCCACCTATATTTATACGCGTCGATACACCTCCAGCATCTGATAGCCCCTGCGATGATACACTTGATGCCAGACTCGGTCGTCGCCTCTGTGCTGGTCTCGTATAGTCTGAATCAACAATGCCTGGGCCTATAGATTTACGCGGAGCTTTTGAGGCATTCGCAGTAGCACTACCAGATATGGGGGGATATTGACTCTGGCGGCGGTTCCGCATGGCAAGCGGTGCAGTGGGGGGATCCATAGTGCCTGTGGATGCCGTGGAAGATATACTGCTTTGCCGTGTCGATGTGCTCTGCCGCCGCAATAACGAGCCCGCCCGAGCTGGTCGAGGACCTGTCGGCGCGCGACTCGCTATACTCGCTCGTGCATCAGTCATTGTGGTATCGATAGCCTCTATAGAGCGCTTCCCTCCAATTCCTCGTTCCTCCACAGCTGACGGACGGTTTATGAGATCATTGGACGCGGTTGCTATACTGCTTTGTAAATCGTCGAAACTAGGAGAGGGAAGGAAATCGTAGGGTCCGGTCGTGTTCTCGTCTGCCGCACCTAAACCACCAAAGGAGAATAGGGAGTGATTGTTGCGGGAGGAAGCGTGCAGAGTGGGCTCTCTGAAAGATCCAGCACGCAGTCTCGCGCCTGGCTCAACGTTTTCTTGTCTGGGATAGAGGTCAGCACGGGGGGGTCAGGATGAAAGGGCTCTCATACGCCTTGGACGGTGAGTACTCTGGCCTTGGACCAGAAGGAGGTTTCTGTTCTCGAAGCATTGAAAGGGTCTAGGTCGCTCGGGAAGTCGAGCGACGGGGTCTGATCAGGGTCCTCCTTTCGAAGCTCAGTCCGTCCCAGGGCCGAGGTGTTCGATAGACTATTTCATCTCCATCGAAGGTTTTGCAGGCCGCCGGCAGGGAAGACGTGGTAAGTCGAGTCCACTCGAGCTTGAGCTCTCGAGGCCGCACAACGGGTCGAGGCCGCAGTGCAACGCAGGTCAGAAAGGTCCAGGGCAGGAGGTCGAACTGGCGGGACTGTTGACGGACGAGGTAGGGTCGAAGAATAAATTGACTTCACGCTGCTGCAGTCTGCCGTCAGTCGTGGATCGTGAAATTGGATGCGGTCGGTACGGTACAGACTTGTGGTGGTGGTATCTACGGTTACGGAAACTAGAGCAAGGGTCGCAAGTGAAGAACCCTAGCGAGAAGGCTCCGTAGCGAATGAGCGCCCCGAAGCGGATGATATTGCCTGAATCTTATGAATCGGGCGTGTCACAGCTTGTTTACGGGGAAGCATCGAGATCAAAATACTTAAGGACGCTGATATTACTCGGCCGTTTATTGACCGTTTGAGCATTAAATGTTCGTGATATGGGCGTGTTCCTGTTCGCCGGTAGTGTACCTCCGTACCTGGTTACCCCTGAGCCGCCCTGAGAGCCCCTATCCAACGCTTGCGTCCTCGACTCCTGATGCGCGCTTTTCCTCCCTAGATCACCTGTTTTGCGTTACTTACAGAAAAGGGGCCGCCTGGCCTGCAGCTTCGCCGTTTCTGGCTCTTCACAAGTCCGTGCTTGCATCGATTAAGTCTAGTCCAGCTGCACAGTGGCGCCCGGAAGGGACGCTTCTTGGTGCTTAGAAAAGCGGCACCAATCTTCAAGGTCTAAAGTCAAGCAGGATAGAGACAACGTTTCTTCTTATAGTCTATGAACCTACTGAACGTTGGGATTATTCTCTCTTTGGATCTCTCAGGATCTCAAGAATGTCAACTCCTGCAACTTAGGTAAATAGAGATCCGGCCTTCAACATCAGACAAAACAGACTAAGGGCGCCGCTTTTCTGCCCAACGAGGGCGTGCAGAATAATATCCGAGTGCGACAGCTAAGTCGCGGCAATTGCACGTCATCATCTTGTAGCATCTTGTGAGAGGGTCGCTTACCACGTTTTCTGACCTTCAATCAAACACGCAGATGAGCTAAAATTGAACAGCAAGGAGGATTTTCCCAGTGGACGTTAAATTTCCGAAGTGGAGAGCTTGCGTTAGGAACTTGGGAAAGAAGCCGAGCGGCCGCATGTGAAGCATCCATTCCCGACTTCGCGGGGTGCCTAGGGTGCTTCACTTCTCCACACTCATCACCGTACCCCACGCAAATCTGCGTCCACCGTCAGACCTAGGACATCCAAGGTCTTCAATCGAATTCCTTCCCTGTGGAGGACCTGTGCTTGCTCCGGGTGAGAGAGGGAGGTCTGCCGTGCAGAGACAGCGCCACGATTTGACTGCTCTGCTCCAACCGGCCCAGTTGGACTTCAACGCCCCCGAATCGTATTGGCAGATTCTGGGCGAGCGCCAAAATGGACGAATTTACAGTAGACGCGTTCGTCAACCGTGATGACCCTATTCCCGTCATCTCATTCGATACGAATGAAGACCTTTCCGATGAACCGGAGCCCGCCACGCAAGAAAGGAAGAGAGACAGGCTATTGCAGCATGGCAAGAATTTGAAGGATAACTTCAGGAACGCACAAGGAAAGGCTACAGAGACCGGATCAAGCATGCAAGATCGATTACTGGAGAAGTATGTTCACGCTCTCTCTGCTGCCCTTCTGCTCCCCGCTTGTACTAATCATGTCCCAGGTTATTACAACAAATAATACCCATCGAAGATCTATCTTCTTCCCGTGCCGAAACCCCCTCCCAAGACTTTACCACGCGTCCTTCGTTCTCCCTACCCACAATGTCTGCGAATTTCCGTCGCTTCAATGCACGCATCGGCGTAGTATTTGTCTTCCAATCGAAGGTTATCCGTCTCCTGTCATGGCACACGACATCACACACACTATCGTTTCTGGCAGTGTATACATTTGTCTGTCTCGATCCATACCTTTTGACAGTTCTTCCGCTGGCGGTGGTTCTACTTGCTCTCCTCATCCCCTCATTCATCGCAAGACATCCAGCCGCTCCACCAACAATAACTTCACAATCCTCCGCAACTTTCCAGTATTCTGCAACAGGGCCACCTCTGGCCCCAGCACCCACCGTGAAACCCGTCAAAGAGCTCTCCCGTGACTTCTTCCGCAATATGAGAGACCTACAAAACAGCATGGAAGACTTCTCCCGCGTCCACGACAAAATCATCGCCCTCATCACGCCTCCCACCAATTTCAGTAACGAGCCTCTGTCCTCAACCCTCTTCCTCTTCACCTTCCTCTCGGCACTGATCCTCTTCATCGCCTCCCACCTCCTTCCCTGGCGAATAATCTTCCTCTTAATTGGCTGGACAGTAACCAGTCTCGGGCACCCCACAATCCAACGCCAAATGATCACCACCCACAAAACTCACGTCGTGCCGCGCGAGAAGCAAGCCAAATCCATGCTGGATTCCTGGATCGCTTCTGATATCATTTTGGACTCGGCCCCCGAAACCCGAGAAGTCGAGATCTTTGAACTACAGAAGTTATCTCCTGCAGGAGAATGGGAGTCCTGGCTCTTCTCCTCCTCTCCCTACGACCCATTGTCAGAAGCGAGAATCAAAGGCGAGAGAGCCAAAGGGACACGCTTCTTCGAGGATGTGAAAGCGCCGACAGGCTGGGAATGGAGCGAGAAGAAGTGGGCTTTGGATCTGTGGAGCAGGGAGTGGGTTGAGGAGAGGATCATCACTGGCGTGGAAGTCGAGACTGAAGGCGAGAGATGGGTGTATGATATTCGGTATGAGTATGAAGATGTGGATCAGGATTTCTTCCCGGAGTTTGAGAGCACGCGGACGCCGACGAAAGGGAAGAAGAAGGTGTTGCCTAGCTGGGAGGAGGGGAGTGACGCTGATACCGAGGGGAGGGGTAGGAGAGGAGAGTGGAGACGCAGGAGGTGGGTGAGAATGGTGAAAAGGAAGTGGGTTGCTAGGGATACGATGACGAGTATCAAGCTGAGCCATGAGAAGCGCTATAGATCGCGAGAGACGAGTATATGAAATGATACCCAGATAAATAGAATACAGTGTAATTCTCTCTCAGCTCGCTCACTCCACTCCACCTATATAAAGTGTGTGCTTACAACCAACACTACGCAGAAAGAGCCCCTCCCACAGGCAGAAATAGAGCAGTATGTCCTCCTTACTTCCTCTCTTCCCATAGTCCCATTCACCCGGACATCAAAGCAGAGCCGACATCTTGTTACTCATCAATAACAACACTCGGGCTGATCTACAGCAAATTAAACAACATGGCGTCGCAGACCCTCCTCGTACTTGTAAGTGAATTTCCATAATTGTAGCCACGACCACAGTTCAAAGCTTATACTAGTATAAATCCTCCTCCCCTCCTCATCTCTATCTGGGAAATCCACAAATTGCTTGGCTCTTTTCTCTCACGAACTAGCACTCACGCAGAAGCCAGTACTTAACACTTCTCCCCTTCTTAGTTAGAAAGGAGTGACATCAGCAGGTCACAAGAATTCATCAAGGGACAACTAGCTTTGTCATATCTCATTATTCCCCAATTGCATATTACCATAATCTCGTCCTAACTCTATATTCCCAAACAACACTGTGAATAACAGTAACTTATCGTCCCGTTTCATTGTTCCGGAATCTCTTGGAACAATGAACTCGGTTAGATTCGAGTAAACAAAAGATGGGATTGTGAATCCTGTTTACAAAATAGATATACTAATTTGTATTCGAAATAACACTACGAGTAACAGTAACTATCGTCCCGCTTTATTGTTCCTAGATCTCTTAGAATAATAAACTCCGGGAGCTCGGTTAGATTCGAGTAAATAATAAAGATGGGATTGTGAAGGGAAAGAGGTGTACCAACTCACAGTCGAGTGACTCTATGATTTAAGGAAGAAGCCATGCTCTTGCAATAGCAAGGATAGATTCGAACAAGAAAGTGCAGGGCTTTGAGGAGGGAGGTACCGTTGATATAGGAGTGGTGAGATCTCGCTTAGAACACGGGAGTGGGGTGACAGGGGTTCTTTCTTGATCTCGGATATCGTGAATGTTTTTACCCTTGCAGCTTCACTTGGATGCCAAAGAGGCAGTAGAATCGCTCGGTTTTCTGGTGAACTTGAAGCAAAGCAAGTCTATTGCAGACCAACGCCTATCTATAAGCTATCGCCGTATATAAAAGACTCCTTATGCTTCTGTTCCCGTTATAGACTTGGTGGCTGAAGAGGGCTGAAGAAGCGCGCGCTGCAGGGGCGCCCCTGAAGCGGCCCGGGTACAGGTTCCCTATCAAGATCCAAGCGCAAGGTTCCGTTTTGTCTCACGGCAATTTCTCGCAATCTATTGATTCTCTCAACCTCCGTCAACTCTTTGTCCCACCAAAACACTCGTTCTTTCGTTTCGTTTCGTGTCAATCGTTTCCAACTCACGATGAGTTCTAAGTTCTGGGTCGGCACGGCCCTCACGCTCGCTATATTGAGTTCGACGGCGCGCGCCCAGACCGACTCTTATCAATCGAACTCGTTCGAGGGCAACTTCACGACCAATTGGAACCCATCAGGAGAAGGCTGCGTCGATCCGGCGGGATTCGTCTCCTGCTACGCTACCCAGAGCTCCTCATCATTGTCGTGCATGACTGCTTGTGCCAACAGCAATAAAAAAGGGACCTCGCAATACAATATCTGCGTCAACGAGTGCAAGGAGCTATGGCTTGCGAATAACGTTGGTTGTTGGATCCAGAGCTGCTGGAATCAGGTGTACTCTTGCGGATACCAACTCACGGCACTGTCATATTTCGATGGTGCGGGTCTGCCCCAGGATAACTCAGTCCCGTTCTATCCTCCGCCTGGTGATGCAACTGCCGGTGCTTGTTGTGAGTTTCCATGGGCCCGGAAACACAACACGGAAAATACTGACTGAGATATCTAGCTTGCAATCTTGGCTACGTCTATGGAAACCTCTCAGCAGTTTCAACATCGACGCAGGGTTCCAATTGCGAAGTGATATCTAGCGGTAACAGCATCCAGTTCTACGACTGCGCCTGCTGCCAAGACGCTTGGCCCATCTCCAAGTAAGCTCCTCAACCCTCCCTCTCCATCCCACCAGCTAACAATATCAGCATCCTAGCCGTCTGCCCTAAAACCGACCTCTCCATCCTCGGCTTCCCCGCCTTCGTAACGCAAACCCAAAAAGCCCTCGCCGGCTCGACAGACAAGTGTGCCATCCTCACCAACGGCAGCGCAGCCTGCACCTCCGCCTACAACTTCCCCTTCGCCGCCTCCTCCGTCTACAACCCTCTCACCCTCCCCACCGGCATCCCCGGCAACGACAACCTCTACAATTCCCCCGGCAACGCGTTCTCAGTGTTCCCTTCCGCCGCTACCTTGACGCTGTCTTTAGCACCTTCATACACGAGCGTCATCACACCCGCGAGTTTCTTGCCGACGGCGTCTGCGGATCCGCAGAGTATCTCTGGGACGGCGATTCTAGGGGGGACGACGACGGCGTCGAGTAAGACGGTTGGGTCGGCGACAGGGAGCTCGACGGGTCCTGCGACCACTTCTTCCACGAAAGCGAACTCTGGATTCAGGATGGAGGGGAATTCGGTGGTCTTGTTACTGGCTGCTGTTGTAGCTGTGCTGGGCATGTAGTGGTGTTTGTAGAGAGGATATCTAATATATAATGTATAGTGTTTTGGACATATTTATGAACTGGGTCTGAGATCGAGAAAGAAATATAGGTAAGAGACTGTGACACTAACTGAAAGAACGCTTTCTCTCTCATACGAAGCGTGAAACCACATAAACCCTTTCGTGTTAGATTCAAGTGTCAGCTATCTCGTTTTGCATATGGAGTACTGTTTCGAGAGAGCGAGCAGCAAATCGAGCAAGGAGGGTTGTAGGGGAACTGGAGGAGTAGCTCTAACTTGAGCGAATTGATCATCCAGTACTACTCTCTCCTTGAATAAGGCTCCCCCACCCAGCGCTGGCTCAATAGCCATCCATCGACTCCTCTCTTTTCCAGTATCTTCTTCTCACGAGCATACCTTCTCGTCATCTCACTGTATTCATTTCTTCAATTAGCACTTCTCAAGAGCAGTTGAGTTGAGAGGATCGAGTCTGAAGCTTCAGGGCAAAGGGAAGAGAAGCCAGATTTGCTGTTAAGCTGTTTTTCTTAACCCGAAAGTCTTTAACTAAGAGGAGATTTCTGCTTGAAACGGGGAGGAACATCGTGTTCATAATGTGCGTCGGAGGAATGGTGGGGATATATGGGGATGAATAACACATATACACATATATGTACAATCCTTAACAATCCCCCTTCCCTTCCCCCCCTCCCCTCCTCACCCCTAAGAACTCTCCTTCACAACCCCCAACAAAGCCTTCTCATAATCCTCCACCTCGTTCGCCCCCTGAATCGTGACATCCCTCCTCCGCCCCTCAAAAACAACATACGGCACCGAATCAACCCCGTTCCCGGCCTGCTCTCTGATCTTCATCTTCGTGTCTTGCAGTCCTTCATCTTTATCTGCAATCACTTTCTCTGCTTCTTCTTTACTTATCCCTGCCTCTATAAAACCATCAGCCTCATCCCTCCACTTTCACCTATCCAATTACAAGAAGGGAAGAAATACCAAGACAAGCCGCCAAAAGCGTCGCATCAGAACTCGGATGCGCCTCCTCCTCAAAATACTGCCTGTACAAAGAGTTCACCAACCGATCCGCAACAACCGGACCTTTCGATTCCTGGAAATATTGGATGACGCGGTGGGATTGTAGCGTGTTGGCGACAGTGCCGCCGAATTTGTAGGTTATGCCTGCGGAGGCGCCGTAGGCTGACATGAGGGTTGTGTACATGCGCATCTTTTCTTCTGAGTCGCCATATCTGTTGTGGGTGTTAGGGGCTTTTTGATTTTAAGAGGAGGGGAGAGGGGAGAGGAAGAGACGGACCTGGATTTCTTGTACCATTCGTATTTGGACTCGCCTTCTTGCGTTGCTTCGGGGTAGAGCTGGTACGGGTAGTAGACGACGGTGAAGTTTACTTTTGAGGAGGCGTCTGTGGCGCGGACTCTGCGGAGGGCTGGGTTGTTAGTTATTGTAGAAGTAAACAGATGATATCACGTGATTATATTGGACATGCAAACAAATCGATATTTGCAGTACACAAATCAAGAATCAAAACACTGAAGCTGGAGACATCTTTGAAGTCGGAATTGAGACTAGAGACTGGTCTTTTCATCAAACAATTTCGAGGCAGCGGGCAAACACGTGATCCAGATCAGTAGAGGTCACCTGACAAATCTTATTGAACTTCCAACTTCTTGGTCCAATCAAACTCATATGGCAAAGAGAACTATGACATACCTTCATCCAGTCTCTTTTTTGCTAAGTACGTCCTGCCAAGCCATCAGCAACTTCTCTCGCATCAATAAGCAATACTGCATCTCAGTAATGCATGGGATTCGTCTGTCACGTTGCATCCTGCAACCCGTATCCCACTGCTGCTTACCAGGGACAAATAGTGTCCAGGGTGAAGGCGATGGTGGACTCGTACATCGCGATGGTCGGCGAGGTCTGGTGAGTCGTGGAATACGAGGTGAGGTGGTCTGTGGTGCCGAGGTGGTGATGTCTGGCCGCGCGCGGTTTCGTCGGGCGAAGATGGCACTTTTGCCTGAGTCGAGACGTCTGAGATGACTGTGCAGCGCGAAGTGCTGTAAGAAAATTACAGTGCAATATAAAAATCCGAATCCTAGATTGATGATGTATTTGCTAGGAGGCAGTGAAGTGAGGACGGGAATTCCTGGTTGTGGATAATGGAGGAGAGCTCACGCCACGGTATCGGGCGCTTTCGACTTTACCATGCTTTCCTCTCGCCCTAGTGGCTTCCCCGCACCGCTGTGGCGGCGATCCATCGCCTGATTCGCCCAGCCTCAGCCCTTACCAGCCACAACAATGCAATGCGGTTCCGTTCCATGATGCGGGACAACGCACCACTTCACCCGGTCAACAGCTGCTTTTCTTTCACCTCCCGCCAAGAGAATAAATGCGAGGTTTGTACGGAACGGACGATCATGCGTGGTATTTCTCGTGTCACTGGGAGACAGACCTCCGAGGCTGGTCCGAAGTAGGTACCCGTATCGGCCGACACTGAGATGCTCAAGACCGCGGAGAGATACGGAGCATAAAGCTGGAGAGGAGAAAATAGCAGTGACCCAACTGTAAATAGACTTCAGGTACCTCCGTCCAGCCTTACCCGTGCTTTTGGTAGCGGAGGGTCCGAAGGGGACTTTGCATGATTGGGCGGGTTTGTACCTTTTTCATATATTTTTTCATTCGTGTTTCTCACTCAGCCACTCGGCTCTGGGCGCTGCGCTGCCCCTGCCCCCTTTGGATTCTTGGCTGCTCGTTTCGCCTCGCTTCGCTTCGTTTGCTCTCTCCCCTGTTGATCGCCCCTGCCCCCTCCGGCTTGCCCCTCGTTGTCACGCGCACCCTCCCACTCGCAGTGGGTAGCCTGAGGGTCAGTCAACCTTCATTCGACATAAAGTCCTGCTTGCCTGCCTTCAAACTCCGTCTCTTCCTGCCATTCACTTTAGCACCTGCATCAAACCCGATCTTCCGAAAGTACAAGTACATTCGCTTTCCACCGTCGTTAACTCAACACCATCGTTCGGTCTTTAGACAACAACACTCGCTCACCAGACAACCAAGTCAAACTCTCGCTCCATCATACAAAAGTAAATCAAAATGCTCGTCCAAGCACTCTTCCTGGCGGCTTCTGCTGCCATCGCCTCTGCTCAGATCACTTAGTCAGTTTTTACCCCTCCCCGATCTATCCTTGAAGTATGACTAACATCCTCTAGCAATGGCTCTCAAATCATCTGCCCCGCCAACAATCCCAACGGCACCTTCTGCGCTGGTAACTCCCTAAGCACAAACATCATCATCCGCTGCCTCAACGGCGTTGGTGGTCCCGGTAACTGCAATGACAACCTCGACGGCGCGCCACCCATTGGAGATAACCCAACCCTCTGCTGGCAAACCTCTCTCACTTCCGGCGATGCTGCTTGTTCCAAGAAGTATGTTTACCTCCACTGCCCCAAAGACAATTCACTAACATTCTCCTAGCTGCATCGTCTACTGCGGTTCCGGCGGCTGCACCGAAGGCGACTTCACCCTTCCCAACTGCACACCCTACTACACCGCCTCATCCTCCTCCTCAACTTCACCATCCACATCTACCTCATCTTCGCCAACCTACTCCCCAACTTCGCCCACCACCTCTTCAACAACAACCTCAACCGGCACAACAGTAATCACCACCGGCTCCACAACCCTCACGCAAACCTTCACAACCACCTTCTGCCCCACTTCCTCAGGTACCGGCACAGCCTCAGGTACCGGCGGCTCCCCACCACCACCCAACAACGGCACCCAGTCTACCTCCTCGCCCGGCAGCGGCAACGGCGGCGGAAGCAGCCCAACCAAGACTCCTTCCAGCCCTAGCACCACACCCAGCGGCTTCACCGGCGCTGCCGCCGCAACACTATCGCCCATGGGCATGCTGGCTGGTGCTGGCCTCGTAGCCGCATATTTCCTGTAACCTTGCGCTATGATATCAATTTGCTTCACACTTTGCTTTGATTGCAGCGAGGCGTACCTTTGGCGTTTCATTGCATTGCATTTGCAGGGAAGTCACGAGCGATGATTTCACGACACTCCTTAATGATGCTTTAGATAATTTTTGCTTTTGCCGCTCATCGGGGATGGGGATGGGTGGTTTGTATAATATGCTGATTGGTCGTTGGAGAAAAATGGAGAGGGTTGGAGATTGTTGGAGAGGGGTGGGTACATGATAATTGCATGGAATTCATGGAGATGAGAGATGAGATATGGGGTAGTAATCATAATAAAAGAAATTTCTAAGAATGAGTCCCGAAGATTCTTCTTCCGTGTGATACTCCAAAACTTCAATGAAGCGTCAATTGCAAGTGTACTGTAGCATTCATTCCAAAAATCCATCCTCTCCCGAGATCGAAACGAGTGTCAACACCTCGCCCTACCTAAACGTGGCTACACATATGTATATTGTTCCACATACCATCCCCTGAGCATCCGGTAAACACTTTTCTGTGAGCGACGCAGGGATCCTGGCCTTCATGCATCTTAAGACTACCATCTTCAGAGCCTTGCGGGAACCTCTCTCAGAACCAACGCCAGGCTCCGGGTGGCGTTTTGGTGCGTGAGAGATGGAGATGGAGATGGAGGTGGAGGTGGAGGTGGAGGGTTGTGTTGCTTTCATGGGAATTATTGTCGTTCCTTTGTCTTCTGTTAGGTTGTTTCGAGTTCTGAATAGGGGGGACCTTGGAAGGGAGGTGAGGGGCGAGCTTGGGAGTTGTGAGCTAAGCACAATACTTTACGGTCCCCTCTCCCTTGGATGTACGCCTAATTGCTGACCTGCAAATCGACCTGTTAGCTCGGTTTCGGCGAGTGAGATGTTAGATGCCACCGAGATCAGTGCCACAAATTTAGCTCCATCTGTACCAGAGGATTTGGCGCAATGTCCGTGCTGGAAAATCTTGGGAAACCTGATATCGTAGCTTTTGGTGGCGGTATACTTCCACCCTTAGATCCTGAGCAATGCTATTATTGACAAAGGAAACATAGGACCACTTTTACAGGAAGTTGGAGATTTGATTTGCAGGAAAATTAACCTCTTCAATAGCATCGGCATGAATGAAATCTACCTCACGCCCATGTACCAAAAGGCTGCCGAGAGCTGGGAATACTTCCACTAAAAACCCTCTCACAAAGGTCTAGACTTTCGCCCCATGCGTGATGGTACCTACGCGGTCATGGCTGATAAGAGTGTTTCGGCGCATGGGCAGTTGACACCAGTCATGATCATGCTGAGTAACCCCGAAAAGCCGTTTTTGGGAGGTGGAAAGGGATGTTTCTAGAGACAAATTACGGTGATCATTTATGCTGACGAGATTGAAGGGCTGTATCTGCGCAGCGAGGAAGACGAGAGGAAAGTTTTGTGAACATGGCTAAGATCATCGTTCTGCTCGATGAGGAGACATTAACAGAAGATATCCACAAACTAGTGGAACGGTGACTGGGATCAAGTCACTTGCCGGAGATGTGATGATGTTGGAAGACCCAATTATCAATTCGGGCGCGAGTTCTCATCTATTGCTTCTTTGGCAATTGGGAGGAGATGATCTGGTTGGTGGAACTGATGTTACGATCAATTTCCAGCAAAGGGTCTCGGTGGATCCTTTAGAACGCGAGATGCAATGCGAGATCCTCTTTGTTTAACATGAAAATGTAAACTCCAGTCCTGAATCTTCGTTGGAGTTTCTAGTTCTTATTCGCTGGGGTTTTTTCTAAGGGGGTAGCCACCAGCTATAATCTCAGTCGGTATCTCCCACGACGAAATCTTCCCCGCGCATACACACATCGCTCGGCCGCAGCAGGGAGTACCCATAGAGGCTGCTAACGACATATCGACAATCGACTAGACACAGCCGCGACATTATGAAATACTCCCGGTCAAACTGTTGCAATATGCAGCAAATCATCTCAATATCTGGTTCTGCTACCTCGGCGCCATAATTTTTGGTGGTTTTCTCCTTCCATTCTGTGATCATTCCATGGTCGAGTAAGTGTTCGTCATCTTTTTCAAGCATATTGGCTGGGAGTTGCATAGATTTCCACATCTGTTCCTTTTGCTCCCCTGTGAGCGGTAAGTCGAAGAAGCACAAAATATCCGACTCATGATCTTTCGCGTTCTCTTTGTTCACAAGAACATCTACGAAGTGTAACCCAAATAGCGTGTGCTTGAACTGGAGGCAGAGTTTGGTACCTTCAATCTGGAACAGCTTGTCTTTTTGGTGGAGAAATTCTGGCCTCTGTGCAGCAAGATATGATTGAACTATAAACTCGGGTACTTGGGGGTTTGAAAGAGAAGCTTCGTTCCAAAAGGAAGACTCCCAGGATTTGCCATAGCTGACAACTTTGCGGATGTAGTTAAAGGATCGTTCTTCCATTGGAGAGGAAGCCATGAGGTGGGAATCTGTAGCAACGGCGTCCCAGTACTTCATAAGCTGAACTCTGCGAACGCTCAAGGTATCTTGCAGGATGGCTGAAAAACTCGCCACATCCAAAGGCTCAAACCGAGCAATCAAGCTAAAGAATAGCGCGGGAATGCTGAGATTATAATCCACGAGTGTGCTCTCCAGACCCTCGCAGTCTGAAGCCATGGCCAGAAGGGAAAAGACGCGATCGCGAAGATCGGAGCACTCGCTATTGCTGTATCTGTACAGCAGCTCCTCGAGTGTCTCACGCTGTCCGTCGAGCACATCATACCTGTGAGTAGAGATGCTGGAAATGTAGTCCTCGTAGCCATCAACCTCGTCGAGAGTGAACATCGACGCCTCCCAGAAGAATGAGCTGCTATGGCTGGACCTGGATCCACAGTACACGGCGATCTCTTTGGCGAGAATGAGTTCCTGCTTGATCCAGGCGCGCCGCCAGTATGATCGTTTGTTCAGGAAGCTCACTGCTCGGGCGGCGGATAGCTTTATTTGCACATTTCGAGTCATGTCGGCCCCTGCTTCAAGATAACTTAGGTATTCGAAATATGCATCACTATCGTTCGCTGCCGGGCCAAGCCAGGCCAGAACGCATTTCGCGTTTCGATAAATGTTTCCCATGATAGAAACCTGATGATTCCGCTCGGGGACTTCCGCTTGATTGATACAAATAGCGTCGACCCAGAGTAATATTTCCGTGTCCAGTCTTCTGACCGCTTTCAGGGCTTGCAAAAGGTTCGGTTGGACAACGAACGGCTTCCCATTGAGCTGGATCCATCCTGACTCTGAAGCCTCACCCCATGTATAAGACAGAGCCGAGTAAATCCCCTTCTGGGCGGAGATGCGATCGTTGACAAGACCGCACTGAACGGGAGCATCTGTTTCAGCTGGATGAAGTTTGCAGAGACGAAACGAATCTGGTGAGCGCTCGAGGCCTTCGTAAACAAAGTATGGTTGCGCTTTGAAGGTCATCATTGACGATCAGAGAAATGGAAAGCTTCGAGTCCGGACATCTTTGACGAGACAGCGTCTCGTTGTCCGGATTTCAGGCTAAATGTGTTACACGCAAGCTTGCTATTCGTTGTAGACTCTTTATGAGTTCGGCCTCAGGTACCAATTTCATAGAGTCCTGATTTTTCAGTCATGTGAGATAAAGTTTATTTATTAGCATCTGGTTGGAGTTTCACGACTTGATTTTAGAAATTCAAGCGGAATAAGCCCAATATGCACACACCCATTATATAAACTACAAGGTACAATGTACACTTAATCAGAACAGAGCTGAGCTCTGACAAGAGGTTAGGCTCCCATGGTGTGACCGCCCGGCAGAATCGAATCAGAGACAACGACAACTTCTTCAGCCTCACAGCTTTCCCGGCACAGTTCAGCTCAAAGATTAGGACAGCTCTTTTAACAGCTTTATCTATCTCAGTTTTACAAGATTAGCTAAAGCCAGCTTTTTAAACCTCGACACCAAGAGACATAACCGTCATTTTATTCGTCCGCTCCAAATCGTTATGAGCACTTTAACGCCACAGTGGAACCTTGACAGGACCACAAACGACCTGATCGGAATTTCCAGAGGCATCTTGGAAGCTGCCACCTCCGATAATGTCCAGGTTCTGGCACTGATCGCCTGCGAGAGCTTCGGCACAAATATCGCCATGTCTCAAGAGTCCTGCCACAAAGCATATTTATTGTGCAGTCGAAGCCATGAATCCACCGTTATCTCGTTCTTGAAGGCTAAGATTGGCTATCGTGATGGAGATTGTGGCTGGCAGCTCTCACAGTCTCATGCTGGAGTACGGTTCCTGGGTCTGGCAGCCTGTTTCAGCACGCTTGACTCCTGGAACGCTGCGGTTATCTTGCACAATTTACTATATCTTACTGCTGCGGATAAGAAATTGGTGCCTACAACCCAGCATTTGAAACAGCTTATGATGGCTGTCGAAGATAGGCTAGCCAAATCTGGGTTCTCCGAGAGCGCCCTTGGATGGGCCACAATCCTCAGCAAGGAAATGGAGACGCAAGCTGGCATTGAAGGTCCTCAGTTATCAATGCAACAAAAGAAATTTACAATGGCAGCGCCTAATAAAGCCATTGTGGAACTCACACAAGCAATGTCCTGCTTGGCTCGGGTAGGAGAGGAGACTCGAAGAATAGAGATAACGACAACTAGTGATAACGCTGCTTGGTTTATTGCATTCGTGAAGTGGTGTTTAGGCGCACCACCAACAATTGTCTCGTACAATGGGCGTACGTTGGCAGAAAACGCCTCGCAAGTCATTATCCGGTTGATCGAGAGCACTGGAAAATCGCACGAAGTTCGAATCGACTTACATGAATACACTGGAAACATCAAAAATCTTGTACGCGATGTATCTTCTAATTCCGAATTCAAGGGCTTAGTAAGAGTTGGAGTGTACGGTCAAGCAATGCTCCGACAGCTTTTTGGGCCTGCTGATGATCTGAGGCATCGTGCATGCGTTCAAGCCCTTCCGTATGCTTGTGGACAAGTTCGGCAAAACTTAGTTGTCCGCAGAGAATGGTCGATAGGAAATATATCGACCGTCAATCTAGATCAATGGGGGAGTCCAGATACCACCGCGACCAAAGGCCAAGTCTTTGCTTCATTTGAAAAAATTGGCCAAATACTTCACGATTACCTCGGCCATAGCCCTGATGAACCGAACCCTCCACTTACGGAACTGTCTAGCGGAATGATCATTGCGGATCTGCCATTGATGTCACTTGTCAAATCTCGAATGTTTCAAGATTGTCCCTGCCGCTCTTGTCAAAATACGACAACGAAGGCCATAACAAGTTGCAAATTTGATGCTTTTCTTTTCGACGTCAGCTATTGTGTGGCTGATATCTTGGCCCTGTCGCTCCTAAACCCAGTGGATCCAGATGGAGTGCAAGTCTACTTCGGTTCATATACCAGAGGCCAATTTTCTAGCTGCATACAATCAATCCTATCGGGCAAAGATAAAGGCCTTGTCTGCTCGATTTCTGATATCATTGAACCCGCTGTCAAGATCTTGGGTCATGAGTTGTCTGATAAATATACATGGGTTATGTCTTCACGCTACGACCAAACGGTCTATCCCAGATTATTCTCAACTCAAACAATACAAAGCGAGGAGATTTTAACCTTGGAATGCGTCCCAGGCTCTCTAATCTGGGGGGACAAACGTTACTCCAGTGCCGTAGTTGGACCTAAGTATCGATCCTGGGATTTTGAAGACGAAGACTCGGATTCTGAGAGTGCGACAGGAGTTATGCTATATGAGCAGACCAAATTGGGGGACGGGGAAGCGCTACACCCCAAAGATTCGTTTTCGGGCTATGAAATGAAGTGGCAGCTAGACCCCAGGGAGGCTAATATCGAAGTGGCTTTATCCCTACGGAAGTTTTCGACTTTACCGGAGCGGAATCCAAGATACGCTCTCGAATCCGCAGCCGAATCACTTTATGTCAACTGTACGCATGACCGAATGGCGAGCTTTACACCACGCAATAGCAACATCTACATAACGCAACCGCCAGACCCAAGGCCACATTCTAGCGACCGCGACAGCATTGCCGTCGTTCACACTGATAGGAATGAGCAAATTAGGCTTTTTACTCTCGCTTCTGGCAGACCAGGGGTTATAAGGATGGATTCCTGTTTAGAATGTTGCGTGAAGTATTGCCATCTATCATCATTGCGATTTGTTTTATGCTAAGGGTTTTGTGGTTGAAAGGAACATGCTGGAAATATGCTAGGCTGGAGCCTTCGTTGACCACTGAAGCCACTTTGTGCAAGGAATAACTCGCACATAAAATGGCTGTATGAATTTACAATTCGGACTTGATTTATAAGACTTTGTTTAGCACTAAAGGAAGATCGAAGAAATTGGAAATGGCATCTTTAACATATGCAACTGAGTTGTCAATGCTCGTTACAGACATCATACGCACTCCTATTAATGCTGATGCTTCTTCTGAAACCTATAGTACTTCCGCCCTATTATTAATTATTAATTTTTAAAAGCTTATTAGGAAATTCGCATCTCAAACCGTAGCGATAGCAGCTGGTAGACTCGAACCCTTGACTTTGCTACACTTCTTTTGAGTATTAACTACATATAAGATAGATGAGGTCTCAAATTATAAGCGTGAAAATTACCCCCGAAGAACTAGAGGTTATGTTTACATATCATATCGGCTTGAATTTTGTTATCCTTTTCCCCGCTAATATTTCTATCAAACTTCAGATGGCTTCTGAAGTGTAAAGACCACAACTATAAAAGCTATATTTGGAGAACGCTTGCAAAATTTATCCCCGTGTCCGCTTCGATACTTGAGCTGTTCAATTAAGCACAAACAAACCATCAGTGAAGGCTTGCCTCAAGTATAAGCAAAACATTTAGCTTCATAGTATTTCTATTTATGTTCTGTACTACATATTACCTCATCCTCGTGTAAACTACAGTGCTCATTTTGAAGTTCCAATTCCAATAACTCCTTAGTTTACTCTCCTCATTAAAGAAATCAACTATCAGATCCACAGTTAATGGTGGAAGTTTCATTTTATCCCATACTAACTTATTCTCTGACTAGGTCCCATTGTAAAGCGAGCCAACCCAGTCCAGCTCAACTTCAATGTTAATCTAACTCAACACAACCGGGATCCACGTCAAGATCGACTTCCCATGTTTCTCCTTCAAAACAGCATCTCTCACCTGCTCTGTCCCAATGTAATCAGAGGTTAAGGATAGCTCGATATTGTAATGCACGCTAGTATCATTTCGCACAGTTTCAACTGTAAATGGGCCTTCATATGTAACCATGATTAGTGCGACCTTGGCGAACTTGGCAGCTTGTGCGCTGCTCCATGCACTTCCATTAAAGTCTGCTTTGAACAAGTTTAGGCCGGTAATCATAGCGCTCAGGTAGCCATCTGGTGTAAAGATAATTCGTCCAATTGGATTGGGCCCATAGTCACCGTCCGGGAGCTAGTGGGTGACGTTAGCCTGGATGGGTTTCCAGAGCCCGAAGAGTTGCTGTAAGTGCGTTTTGAGAATGTTTGAAACCGTGGAGGAATGAGAGGCAAAGGGAACTCCTTATTATTCATTGGTCCCCGGGATGGGAGTTTTTAAGATAGGATATTATGCCACGGAAATGTTTACACTTCCCAACTTTTTGCCCTCGTGACCGACCCCGCCTTTCCTCAGGTCCTGCTCAGCTTCAGCTCAGGTCTGCTCACCCTATTTAATGCGACGTGGCGCAGCCAAGACCTGCCTATCTCGCTAGAAATCATCAACTTCTGACGAGGGGCCGAGAAGGCCCCTCCTCTTCGACCAGGGACCCCAGGTTTTGATGAGCTGTGTGAACCCTCCCCTATTCGAACCTGGCTGCCACGAAACTTGGTTCCTGTTCAATGTAACATGTTCTTGCTGGCCTCAACTAAAAGGTCTGCCGATATTCCAACATCAACTTTGCCATTAACGCCCTTCAACCTGATCGATATAACCAACACTTTCTGCTTCTCTGAGCAATGGCATCGAAGTCTTCCGATTTGAATTCTTGATAATGCTCTTTCCGAACATGATCTTCGAACGTTGTGTATGTTTTATGCTCAGACTTATCTCTGCAGGTGAAAGGGCATTCGTACCATGAAGCAGCAGCGTATCGATCCCATTTTGACTTATCACGCATTCTCAGTCTCCTGCGACGGACGAGAAGTTTTGCTCGATCATCGAGTTCGATTTGGACCTTCGGATCCGCAAGATATAGCTTGATCGCTTTCTCGATGTTTTGAAGAGTGATTCCGCCGGAAACCGTTTTTTTCCCTTTCACGAGGTTCGATATTCGATTGCTCTTCCACTCATCCATCTCAATTTTACCCAACTCTCTTCCGCCATCAAATCGCGAGTATGGAAATACCATTTTATTGTCTCGGAATGCGTGGCCTTGCATCCCCTCATGAGCTCCCTGTGTTCTCGACGCCATTTTTCGAGCTGCTTTGATGTTTGCGTAGAATTCACGGGCACGAGTGCCGGCTCTTGTCAATCCTTCCTTCTCGAACATCTTCAGCTCTGAATAGCCGGTTCCCACACTAATGAAAACACCAACATTCTTGCTGTAACCGCCATGCTTGCGTATGACATCATTGTATATCTCCAAGCTCGGGTTATTGGAACCAAATCCTCCATCTTTGAAGCGGACGGTTTTCTCTCCACCATTTCGCACATCTGGCACGGGGATCCTAACAGGGGGGAAGTATGTTGGAGCTGCACTCGTGGCTCGACCAACCAGCGCTATGCGATGTTGGGATGATGGTCCAGGGTTGCGATCAGGGGCGCCTTTAACGGCCAAAGTTGTGGGTCTACGGATCTGTCCAGGATGTGGGGAAAGACGGAATGTAGGATAAGTACGAAACAGGTATGGCGCATCTGTGGTACCATCCTCTGAGTATGCTAGTACAACTCTTTATTGCTTATTAGTCACAGTACATGGCTATTTCCTGTTAAGGAGATAACTTACGTTCTGCAGAAGTCTGGATCCATGTCAAAATGAAGCCCAAAGGATAATCCGTGAAAGCAGTGGCGATCTGTGACACTTTGAATTACATCTTCGAGGGCCTTCCAATGAAATTTGTGCCACAATATTCCACCTGTCGCTAGTGGCCGGGGATGCGCGAAAACTTTTCCACCCAGAATTTTGTACTCGTCAATACAATCGTTTACAGACATTCGAAAGCGCGAGAGCATAATGCTAATGAGTCTAAAACCAGTGTTAGCAAGTTTCGTGTATCTAAGATTGAAACGCTGACCCTCCAGTACTTGTTCCACCTATATAGTTAAAATAGTGGCATGGTAAATAGAGGTCGCTCTCTTCTAGGATACTTTCCCCTTCGTCGTTTGTGGTTGGGGTGCCGACGATCTCTTGGGTATGAGAGCTTGCTGTTCGGGGACGCTCATCACTCGCTACAATAGAAGCCCTTGGCTTGTACACGCCAGGATGGAAACTGGACTCAACCCGTGAATCGACACGCTTTTCCTCCAACCCAATTCTTCTCATTAATTCCTTCAAGATTAGCAGACTACCATATCCTCGGATGCCCCCGCCGTCTGGATTTATGTCAGCAAAAGCAGACAGTAATAAACCTTCATTGACTTACCAAAAGTTAACACAGTCTGGGTCTCCCATTCTTCTTGCCTGAGAGAATGTGCAAGAAAGTCCTTTGCTGTTCTTATCTCATCTGAATCCCCCTTGCTGACTAGGAGCTCCACAATCGGCAGCACCTCAACACCGGCCCGCAGGTCAACGTCAACATGCAGGAATAGATCTCTCGCCCTTTGCTCTGCCTGAGGGGTAAGAGCGCCTAACCTCCCTCCGATCATTAAGACAGGTGTGGGAATTCGAGGTGTCGTAGAGGGGATGATATATTCTGGTGGCGGGCCGTCGATGGTAACGACACCACCCAGACGAGTTGTCTCCCATACAGCTGCTATTGCAAGAGCAACTGAACCACCTTGACCGTGTCCAAGTAAGGCAATGTTGCTAGGGGAAAAGTTGCACTTTTCGACCAGAATCTTGCCAATGACATGTTCCAAGATGAGACGAACAGCTCGGTGGTAGCTATTTCCGTTTTGCTCATCGGTCCAATAAAGACCGCCCATCTGTCCCGATGTTGAACGCAGACGATGGATTCCGCCTAGACATAGAAGGGCAGTTTGTGGGTCTGCAAAGTGTTTCTTGACCATCGGTTTGACAGAATTGTCATCCCCACCATAATCATGGAGGACAACAATGATGTTGTCCACAGTATCCGTCGAAGCATCTTGGCCATAAAGACCAATCCTCCACGATAAGCCTTCCCGAAGCTCGTGTATGCCTTTGAGGTCATCATCGACTGGCATTCGCGGACTCTGGTTTTGGTGAGGGGCTGGGATGGTCCTCAGCTCGCTTCTTATAGCCTCGAATAGCGCTGATTCTCGCTGAATCGCAGCTTTAGCGGCTTGCGACAGTTGCTCGGAAGAGTTTAGATGAAGACTTGTTGGCTGGCTAAGCTGCGGAGCGATACTAGATCTGTTTGAATTCAGTCCGAAGCTGTTCTCCGAGGTGGAAGTGGTAGAGTCTGTGTATTGGCGCCCAGACCGTGCGAAATCTGTTGAGTTGATCTGCTCAGAGGCAAGGCTTGATACTCCATTCTCTGGTAAAGATGATAGTGTTGGAGATCGTGAGAAGACGCGTTCGGGATGGTGAGAGCTTTCAGCCATAATATGTAATGGCTCGGGCCGGGAATGTGGAATTTGGCTCTTTTCCGATGTCTCTCGTGGGGCTTCTGCAACCTCCGAAAGCTTCCCTGAAGCCATCTCGTAGAGTGCCTGAAAATATTACCACACCAATGATGGCTATACAAATGATCTGTTGTGCTAAAGAAAATGAACACTCGGAGACGTGGAGATGACAATTGCTGAACCTTAACGAAAGAAAGGCTCTGGCAGCCTTATGAAGTGCACTAGTAGCTCGAAGGCCCTTCCGAGCCTCATTGCCAAAGCCATTCTCTCAGGCCCAGAACGGGATGTGCAGCAGTGCCGAATAGCTCGCACTCTGGGCATCTCTTTTCGCCACTGAAAGATTTCAATAAAGCCTTGTTATTTCTTTTTTTCCAGTCTTGCAACCACCAGAAATAATATTTGAGACTCATTGAGGTTGAAAACTGTGAGGCAGGAAGCCTCAAGAGGGGATAGCCGCACATGCACCCCAATATCAATCGAGCAGGCTGATGCATGACACTCATCACGTCAACACACTACGTCTCCCTAAACCCTTATAGGGGTGACCACCGAGAACCTGGGCGGCTATGCCAACACTGCTGATACCGTGGCGTTCTCAAATAGTTGGCACTTGTCTTGGTGGTGAATCAGAACCAATAGAGATGTGATATTACGCGAGGCTCTAGAACGTTTTGGCCCCGTGGCAACTCATGAGGCAGATTTGACCCATATCCCCGCTGACATGCGTCCCGAAAACGAGGTGCCACATGGTTCAGCTTTGCAAGAAAAGCAACCAAGGGGAATGTTGGAGAGTCCCGGTCCGCTTATAAGCAAAAGCAATTCTCGAACCTTGCAGCACTCAATTGGCTGAACCTCAAGTTCGCGCAAGGAGTTGCTTTCACCGATTTAGAAGCCTGCCCAACCCACGCCCCAGAAAAAATCCGCCTGGCTGTTGTGCTATGACTGTTAGGCAAAGTATGAAAAGCATTCGCGCCTCCCCCACCCTTCATCCTTTCTTTCAAAAAATTCACAAGCTTCTAACGCTTTCATTCTCCAGGGCCAAATCTCCCATTTTTGAGAAAACAAGGTTTTACCCTGCGCTAGCTCTTCGGTATGTGTTGCCGCTCAAGATCGAGCACACCGAAATCGGAGAGGCCCACCGTACCGGTTTTTGATCTCGAATCAAATCACCTCAAGCGGTTCCCAGCTATCGTGCTGAATGGTAATTCAACCTCGCAAGTCACATAGAGTTTATTGCTAATTTGGGGAGGTGGATTGAGGAATACGGGCCTTGGCTCAACGGAGAAAGTCGAGTTCGAGCGAGTCCAAATTCCTCGGTTTGGTCTCTTTGATCTGTATGCGTCTAATGTGGACGAAGAGACTTCCTCGCCATCGCATAAAGTTGTAGCCCGTGCGAACCAAGATACTACAGGCAGTTCATTCGTAGCAAGGCTGAATTACGGTCGACTAGGACGGGGAGCAAATTTCAGAAGGGCTTTTTCTAGCAAGCACCGGGTCATTTATATTGGTTCCGTAGGGTCTTGAAAAGATGTGTTTCGTTGGTGTAGAGCGTTGCATTTGTGGTAAATTTCGGATTCCCGTATGCCAATACTGGCAAGGAGAGCGTGCTGGCTAAGCTATAGTGTTCGGGAGAATGGGGTTGTTCAAACCATACGTATTGTCAATTATCTAGCTGTGAGAAAGAACATGGTTAAGAAACATCATTTGAAAGACCTTTCTGAGCTTGATTTTTTCCTGTAAGCAAAGCCTCCATTTTCGTTGGCTGGCTGTTGAGTGCTAATGGTAAATGAAAGCTAAGAGTATTAGAAAATCTGCCTCTGGTTACATGTTGAACTACGCAGTGCTTGAAACCCGCCAAAAGTCGTCAAACCATTTTCATCACTCTAGCGATTGTTGCAATCATAGACATACACTCAGAAAAGATCCGCCTCTTGGTAATATTCGTAGCCTGACCATAACATGACAGGATTAGAGGCGTTCAGACTATTCGTTCACGCAGGCTTTGGACATTATAGAAGACTCACCAAAGCTAAGAAGACAAGGGGGTAAAGTAGCAGGGACTCCATATTCTATACATAGGATAGAAGTTATCCTCAATTTCTTCGGAATCTATAGTACCAAGGGAAATTTCAGGCCGAATGAGGCCTTCCTAGTCGAATAAGTATTGTTACTTCCGTTATTAATCGATGGTTTAATAAGCGATACTCTTATTATACCTAACTTATTTTATCGCTTTTAAGTTATCGATACATGGGAGGAAACTTGAAGTGGCGCGACCGCATACTCTTTTAGAATGTAATGTAGCTAGAGGACAGTATTTGAATCGTTTGCCGAGGGATAGCCGGGCTGGTACCTCGACTCAGGCCCTCTTACGAAAAGGGATTCAGAACCAGCCCCAGCAGTGGCTACCGGGTGCCTAAATGCGTCGCCTTCTCTGTAGACATATCTACTTTAATAGTCGGCCGTTTCGTTTGGTGGGGCTCATATGAAAAGGGTCTAGAATCGGCCCTCAAAGTAAATAGCAGTAGTAGCCAAGGAGCCGAAATAGGTCGACTTCTACCCGCTCCTTAGCTGCTTAGGGCCTACTTGCTCAGTCTAGCTTAGTTTTGCCCACCCACGGCTCAGACTAAAGCAGTAAGAGATCAGATTTGTAGATGGAAATGTAAATGGAAAGTACTCGCGCTAACATTCCTTTGCGGCATTACCTGTTCAGGCTAAATCAAGGTTGCACTTCTAGAGTTTGTGCAAGCAGTCAAACCCCAGAAACTCTCAATATTAGATGCGAATGCGAGTAAGATTATTTGCATTCAGCCGGGAAAGAACTGTATGGCCAATAGACTGAGTCCCCTGGGTTCGGTCAGCCTTTAGTCGCAGCAGGTTCAAGGAGCAGGTCCGTCTGCCTTGGGTGAGCCTAGCGTATCACTGGACTCGGTCAAGTCTAGAAGCTGCATATTACCAGTTTTTACATTCTCACCAATCCTTGGTGGCATTTTTCATATATGCCAATTCCAAATCTAAAAGAAGTCTCGAGTAACCTCGAGATGCAAAGAAACGTACACATTATCAGATTTTTAGGCCTATGGTGGATGATTAGTATGTTAATAGGACATGTAATATCTTAGACTCTATGTGATCAAGTGGCTGATATTTCAGGTCTCTCTTCTATGGGCATTTTCAGAAAGCTCTCAACCTCTAAAAAAGGGCTTCTTTGTAAGTGATCAGAAGTGATGTTTGGTGTAGAACTAAGACCTTTTTAACTTACATCTTACATTGTTCATACACTTTTGTCTGCTGCGTAGCGGAGGGAGGCCCCTTCAAGCCTGAATGGTTGACTCATTTATTCAGTCCATATAATTTCAAAGGTGCTATAATCTATTGTAAACGACAGAAAGGGGTAATCTTAAGAAGCGTCTGATAAAGGAGTGATCTAGAACTCTATTCTTGCTTGCTCCTAATGGTTTTCTATTGAACGACTGTGCTTTGTTCAATTGTATGTTCTCAGGTTATTGGATGGGTCATTTCAAGATGCTTGAAGAAAGAGATGGACTTCCTTTCTAATATAGCCGGTTATACTACTGGCCTAGTTTTGCTCGATATGTAATTTTCAAAAGGGCTTCCTTAGTCATAGGCTTGCAGAGAGGACATCACGCTGGCCAAAAGATCATCGAAGAAGCTGTTTGAAAGTTTTCTTTGCTCTTAGTTAAGACAATGTAGATCTTCCTTATGATTTTAATTAAGAAGTGTCTGGATCTTTCCCTGCCTTAATATAGATATTGAGGAAGATGATGTTAGAGAACATGTCTATGTCGGTTCTGATCTCTTGGTCTTATGCTAGATCTTTCAAAAGCATTAAATAAAGAACGTTCGTTCAACTCCTTGTACGATCATGTGCATAGCAGTAATAGAAGCAGTCTCTTCAATTCACTATACCTGTTCCAAAGTCCGTCCCTAAAAATATGCACGCCCTGGATCTCGAATTTATTTCTCACAAACAAGCATATTTCTTTGATCCCCTCGCTTTTTAAAAAGACAGCTCAACCTCATCCATAGTATTTCCATTGCAATTAATCGCAGCAAAATGACGAAACCCGAAGATCAACATCCCGCCGAGCCGAATTCCTCTCATAGCCGCGAATCTACCCCTATCTCGGACCGTGGAACTCCAGGTCTCTCATCCTCGAGTAGCATAACAGCAGACCGTTCAGAACCAGACACCGAACCTGACTGGCAGCCTCTCCACCATACCTTCACTCGAATTGCAACAACGTCAGGCCCTAGCTCCAGATCGGCTACTCCGTTGTCCCAAGCTTCAGCTAACGAGGAGGATGGCAACGGAAACGAAAACATCAGGGAAAATGTGACAGTGGCTGGCAGTCTAGCAAGCAGTGATGGTCACGGTTGGCCGTATGGTAGAACCAGAGAGTCAACGCCTTCAACAAATGAGAACGAAGGGGAGGAAGACAATGGTTCTGAGAATGGCAGTGAAGGAGAGACTACCAGAAGATTTGAGAGAAGCCGAGCTCCTAGCCCTCCCTCTCACATTCCTACGCCACGGGAAGGAACGCCTGCTGCCGAAATTCATACAAATCTTGATACTGTTGAGGAGGGTGCAGAGGAGCACGAGTATGGAGAGGAGGACGAAGATGCTGAAGATGGTGAGGATGGAAGATCCTAGGACAGTTGGGCAAGGTTTTGCTTTAGGTTCCTTTTGGCCATTCTATAGCTGGTTGGGGTATGCTCTTTCACAACTACAATTTTGGCAAAACGCGTCTTTTCAAGAGGCATTGGTCTTTAGACAGGTTGCTGAACATATTTGGGGCAGTTTGGGCTTAGGCGCCACCAGGAATAGGTGATTAGGGAATGAATAGGCAGTGCAAATTTCTCTCTGTGTGAAACCCTCCTTGCAGCTGCAAGCACAACAGATCGAGTTCCATCTGATATAAAGTGCCCAACACTGATCTGATCTGAACTATCAACTAATACCTGCTTGCCCGAAAATATTCACCAACTCCTACTTGTAGGCTCACCAATGCGACGTAAAGACAGAGATGCTTCGGAGGGAAAGGAGAATTGTAGGATCGTGGTGGAACTTCTGGAAGAAGCCAAAGAAACGGCCAGGCCTGTCAATACTGCCGGAAACAGAGATCAAGGAGTAGCTAAAAGTGGGCAGAGTTTATGAGACAAATTTCGAGAAGCAGATAGGGGCTATAAGAGGCATTGACGAAGTCTCTGGCATGCCATAGATTTAGTAAAATTTGTTGCGAGGTGCGCAAAGGAAAATTGTGAATTTTCTTCCAATTTAACAGGCCGCTCTAGACGAGCACCCCCTGCGCCTAGCACAAATTGAAGACCTTTGCCTCTCGCAGACCCGCTTCAATGATCCATCAAACTTCATGACTTGGCTACCTGTCAACTACCTCATCATGGATACGAATTCTGGTCATTCCTCTTCCTCGATGACGACTCCTCCACCACCAAACAATCATCTTCCTCCTCACCAAACCTCGAACGCAGAAGCAGATTCCTCGATGCCAAATCAACAGGATGCTTTCCCCGCACACTATGCCAACATCTTCAATGCAGAGACAACCGGTTATCTACAAGCAAAGAAGAAGAATTGGTTCCTGAGATGTCTGAAAAAGGTCAAGGATGGACTCATGGCGGGCGGAAGAAAGTTCAACGAGACTTTGATCTTCGAGAACTGGGACAGAATTCCATATCCAGGGAAGGAGAAGATACGAAGATGGCAGTTGAGGAGAAAGGAGGAGAGGGACAGACAAGGTTAGAGGGATATTACTTGTTGGGAGAGTGGCCTGAACGTTCTTGGGCGTTCGCGGACATAAGTGATCGAGCAAATGGGGCATTCATTTGAGATCTCCGAAAGCTGCGGCATAATTGACGATGCGTCTATGGAGTTCTTGCTTAGAAATCTCTTGTACAGGCAGGATTCATTTGGGGAGAGATTGTTTATGTAAACAATGGCAGTATCAAGCCCTATTCGTGTACAGCCAAGAACACACGAGTTCCTCTACATCCATAAAGCTCCCTTCGCCTTGGTGATATACTACTAGCAGCCTCAAACCATTATGAAACAATATCACATCTTCGCCTATAAATTGTATGGCCTCGAAATAACTCGAACAATGATAATGATTTACAACGTAGCTCTCTGTTCCTTTGTTTTTCTCCTCCTTTCCAGGCATAATGGAGGCCGAGAATAGAATCGGCTGATGAATTGGGTCATGAATCCGGCTGAGGTGAAAGCAAGCTGGAAGTAGATACGGGTATGAAATCCTGTGCATCCGGCTGAGGTAAAAGAGGAAGACGGGTCCAGATTATTGTAAATGGCGTTAAGGTGAAAGACAATTGTGGTCATGGACGGGTTACGTAGTCGGGCATAATCTGTATATCCAGAGGTGAATTCGGCTAGTCCGGAAGTGAATTTAAGAGCCGAGACGTGCCGGAGCCGAAGCCGAAGGCAAAGCCAGGACGGAAGCCATGTCAAGGTAAATAAAGAACAAGAACTGTCTAGTTAAAGACGTTTTGGATAGAACATTAAATGTTGAGACAAATCTTTCAAGAGCAATGGGTACTTTAGCTTTATGGCTGGGAGGTTGCAACTAATCTTACAACACCAAGTTCTTTTCATTTGCAGGGAAGGGAAGGGTTTTTCATGTATGCAGCCAGGAAGGAGCATTGACAAAACTTCCTCCCTTTCTTCTAGATGCAGGCTGCGTGGTGGAGAAAGTGCACAAACTCCATAAAAGACCATGGAAGAACCTGTCTACCCACATGGTGGAAGAGATCTAGTTGCCAAAGATGTACCTTGCACGTAAGTCAGGATAGCAAACAGCTTCGGAGAATACGCCGCTTTCCAGCTTCCAAAAGAGGCAAACCAAGGAGAGTGTAAAGTCATCCTCATGGAACAAGGGAAACCAGAGTTGCGTAGATCTATTTGAGCATAAATTCCCATCCTCTCTTCTCCCTGCCCACCTAAATCCCAGCAACCGCAACCATGGGCTCTTCCACTGAAGCTTCATCATCTCGAGGCACGCCTAACCAAGACACAGCTTCAGAAGATAAGCGCACAATCAAGCACATCAATTTCGACAACTTCTCTCTTCCTACTTCAATGCTCAGTTCCTATCGTCAGGAGTCCGCAAACCAAGCAAGCTCAAGTCAAACCCAGGACTCCCAGCCAGTCGTCACAACGTCAAACACCGAGGAATTGATTCGAGAGACCCTGCCTCCCTCCTCATCCCAACACGATTCAGCACCAAGTTTCTCAGCCGATAAGGTCGAACCTGACATCGCAAGCCATGGAGAATCCTCGGGCGAGACTGATCGTCTCGGCTTTGCAAGAGTTACGACCTCGACAGATATCACAACAGATCAGGCTCCCCCTGGACCTCGCAAGCTCACCCGCTTTCAAAAACTTGTTGGCATGCGCGAGGTCGTTGTGACTGCTGAGAAAGTGGATGCCGAAAACGAGGCTCGGACAGCAAGGTCTATAGCTCGGATTATTGCCGAGGGCAAGGCAACGAATGCAAACAAGAATACCCCTCCGATCCAAAGTCATTCGAACAAGAGCGAGCCGCCTCTCCCGATTGCTGAAGCTCAAGCAAACGACAAAGGGAAGAAGCCCGAGAATCGAAGCAATAAACCTCAGTGTCCATCCCCTTCCTCGTCCCAAGATGGGCAGAACCCCGAACAATCGAAGAGACCACCAGCTCCCATTCCGCCAAAGATCGAGGGACACTCTTCTACAATCCAATGTCCGGAATGTCAGACCTGGCTCAAAATAACTCTCACTTCTTTGGGCTCTTGTACACATATACATACTTCGAGTCCAGTCTCCTACAGACCATCCTCCTCCAAGCAAGCCGAGATCTTGCCCTCGACAGATGAAAACAGAACGCCGTTAAAACCACGACCCAAACCAGCTAACTTCCAAGGCTGCCAAGTGTGCTGGGAGATGGTATCTAACCCGAATACGCAAGAAGATCCTCTTTCGCCTCCTTCTAATGAAATAAAGTGCTGTGGTATCCACTGCCGATGTCTTGATATGTTTTGTGGAGCTGCGAAGAAGGCATGGGATGCTTGTTTGAAAGGGTTGAAGGAATGTGGATGCTTTGGGGCGTGCTGGAAGGTGGTTGAGGAGGTGCCTCTGGTGAAGGAGAGAAAGAAGAAGAGGGAGGGGAGGAGGGGAAAGATGGTTGATAGGCATGGGACTGGGGGTGATGGAGATGGAATTGAACTGACTGATATGGGAGGCAAGGGAAAGAGTAACGACGAACCGATCGACAGTGGTGAAGGGAAGAGTGGAGGGCAGACTGGAGAAAGCAGTGGCAGTCAGGGAGCAAATGGCCTTAGAAATGATAAACAGGCCGTCCAAGGAGAGCAAGACGTGATGATGAGTGGAGCACTGAACGATGGAGAGAGTGGTATTGAGATGACAAATATGGTGAACAAGGGAAAGGACAAAGAGGATGAAGTCGATGGTGGTGGAGTGAGAAGTGGAGAGCAGCTTGGAGAAAGCAGTGGCAGTCAAGGAGGAAGAGAGCAGGGAGATGGTGAACAGGGAGTTCAAGAGGCAAGATGTGATGATGAGTGGAACACTCAACGATGGAGAGAGTGTTGGAGTGCCAGTGGAGACGGAGTACGATCGTAAGCAAACTGAAGAGGCGATGAAGCGTTTATGGCACGGCTTGGGAGGTACTGTTAGTCTAAATGGAGTTCGTTGAGGGGTATTGCTTTGGGCTGAACTTTGGATTGGAATATGGTAGAGACCGCTTTGGGAGTTGAAGATTTTGAAATATCCTGTTCTTTGGTGGCGTTGGACTGTTAGCTGCAAGGGCATTTTGGCATTGGTTTTGGTTGCAAGAGTCCCGGAAGTCTGCTTCAAAGACAACCAAAAACCGCATTCTTGAACCTCTGCAAACTGCAATGAAACAAATCAGCCCAACAATTTAATTGGAAACCTGCTTCCATATCCGGAATTCATTTTCCAACTCTATCTCTCGAAGTGACGAGATGGAACTCTGCAAAGAAAAACCTGTCTTGTGCGTCCTCGTTCAGTTCTGACCCCTCAGGCGACTCCTTGTGCGAGTAATGTTACTCTGCCGTTTTTTAACTCTCCAGGCTGGTCCGAGAATGAGAGCCATATGGCAGTGGGAATTCGAGCCCCGACTCCATAAGGGCAGCATCTATCATTTCCTCAAGTGACTCTGCTAGAGCAATAGCTAAGAAGTCTTCAAAAGCAGCAACCAACCTTTTGATCCAGGAGTGGACGAGTTTTAAATTTCTCCACTGCCAGTAACAATGCTTCTTCACCGACCTTTTCTCTGATTTTAAGATACGGAGAATCAGCAACCATAGATATACTCCAGGCATCAACAATCAGCGATGGCTAACCATAAACCAGGTTCTAACAGTCCTCATAGTCAGTAGGGTAATTGTAAACTCTTCTCGAACTCAATGACTGAAGTTGCTATAGATCCCCTACCTTGTAGACACGAGACCGATAAGTATTGATACCAGCAGTCAAGTAAGCACTGCAAGACTTGTTGATTGTTGTAGGTAATCGCACTCACGAGTAGCGTTTGGCCATCTCTAGACTTCGCATGTGTTGGAAATATGCGCTATAGCGTCACGTGCAATGGACATAAATCAGTGTATTTAATGCTGAATCGACTGGTGCTTCTATAGTGGTAAGTGGCCTGTATATATAGGCCCTTTAGGCCCCCCTAGGGGCCCCTTAAAGGGGCCCCTAATCGTACGTATACAGCTGAACCTTCAGCTGTATCGGCGATTCTGGTGGCGAATCCTTAGGGGCTAAAAACCCCCTAAATCCTCAGCTCTACAGGGCTAAAGCCCCTGTATAGCTGACCTTTCAGCGTGGCAAATTCCAACAGCATGTATGTCGGCATTGTGTTCCAGGAGCATCAAGGCATAATCAGGAGTTTTGGAACGCGCAACGTGATATATTGCTGTCATTTCTTCTGGATCACGGCCATAAAAGTCTGCAATGAACTCGAGAAGAGTCTTCAGAATTGGTGTTCCATGAGCATTCATGATCGTTGTGTTGAGTGGAGTACTGTGAAAGCCACTGGCAGATGTTGTTAAATTTGGATCTGCACCGGCTTTGAGAAGCAAGCGTACACATTCGGTAGTGCTACGGGCTGCTGCTAGATGAAGTGTAGTTCTTCCAGTAGGATCTATAGAATTGGGATTAGTACTGTTGGCAAGTAGGGTCCGGATGTTTTACTCCTCAGTTCTTGCTGCTGCCCAATTACGTGCGATGCAATCTTGTTAGTCCACTTCACATATTGCACCTAAGGTTTTCCTGTTCCCCACTGCGATATTTGCTCTCAGGCCAAGCTCAGTCAGGTCTGCTCACCCTGTTAGTACGTCTTATCAGAAATCGTCAACTTTTGACAAGGGGTTCGAAAAGACCAACTTCGCCTAGATAGGCGCACGAATTTTCTCACTATTATTATCCCCAGATAGTGATCTTGTCTGCCTATCTTACTCGTGATGTATTTTCTATAATCTATGTAAAAGAAAGGAGGAGAGTAAGGAGGGGGGCTAGTAAATAGATGAGTGAAGCGACCACGTGACAGTAAGTCACGTGTCGTGGCGTAACACGGTAAGGTACTTCCGTACGATGCACCACGTGCAGTTTAATTCTCGCGTAACACAAAAGGGTCGCGTAGTTTCCTGTAGCGATTTTTGTTAAGTTTGCCTTAGGCGGCAGCGAGAGACCTTCACTTCACGCGTGCCTCGTATCAAGCAGCATAACCTTGGATCTTATACCCGTCTCGCCATCTGCATTTTTAACCACAAAATCTCATGACGATGTCTATTCAACCCCAGTGGAGCCTCGACCAAACCGTGGGTTCAGTCTTGTCTTTTGCACAAGGCATTTACCAAGCAGCATGCAACGACAATGTTGGACCTCTGGCAATTCAGGCTTCCGAAAATTTCGGAAATACGATTGCGATGTGTGAAGAAACATGCTGGAAGATCGAAAACCTTGTGACCAAAATCAACGAGCCAGCCGCAATTCATTTCCTCCGGGCATCTGTTGGATTTACGACACGAGATTGTGCAACACAGCTGAGCAAAAGCCAGGCTGGAGTGCGGTTCCTTGGCTTAGCCGCCGCACTTGTGACGTCTTTGGGACCCTTCGAAAGCAGCAATGCTCTTGAGCAGCTGTTGAACAGTTCTGCTTCGGACAAGAGATTTCTACCAACAGCAAGGCAGCTTATGCTCATGTTAGAAACCTTGGAACCACGACTTGAATATTCTGGGTTCGCGGATTCACTCGCTGGATGGGTTATATTCCTGTGTCGTTCGTCGCGTATAACTCAAGAATATCGAGATTCCTGGGAAGTGTCCACATTCTTTCCCAACCCAAAAGGGTTAGACAGCCTGGTGAACGCTTTTCGACAAATTGCCAGCATAGGTGATTCGGACGTAATTAAAGTTAGCGTCAAAGCAACTATTTGCACACCATGGGTTGTAGCATTCACGAAGTGGTGTCTTGGGGCTCCGCCTTCGATATTCTTGGACGATGGTACGATTATTCTCGAGCAACCAGGTACTAAAGTGGAGGTGCTCGCAAGCCTTGATTCCGAGAACTGCCCTGGAATAGAGGTCTCAATATATCGGGCATTGGGTGCACCCTCTGATCTTGTGGCAAGCCTGTCCGGAGGTGGATCTTGGACAGGAATGGTCAGCATCGAGACGTACGGTCAATGGATGCTTCATAAGTTCGAATTCACTGAGGGATCTGCGAATCAGGCACTCATACAGGCCCTTCCATACGCAATCAAAAAAATTATCGAATCTTTGAGATTGTCTAAATATCGGGAGTTTGATTTTTCAATTCCCCTCCGTGACTGGCGACATCAGTCACTCCAGGACGGCCCCGTGATTGATGAAGAATCCATGGGATTGAGACTCAGTCCTTTTGGAAATGAGGCCGCAATAGTCAATATGGTACGGCGGCTTTTGGGTGTTTCTGGATCCTTTCAATTGCGTTCCCTTGACGCCCTCTATATTGAAGATCTCCCACTCGTAAAATTGCACATTAAGACAATCAAAGGGCAATGCTTATGCTCTGTTTGTAACCCAGCTACGGGGAAAAACTTCAGATCTTGCGAGAAGGCCAAATTAGTTCACCATCTTGCATTCGTTTGTGCTGATATCCTGGCCTTATCGCTGTTCCAAGGTCCCGATTCTCCTCTAGTTCAACTGCAGCATTATCGAGATGGAAGCTATCCATTCAAGAAAGCGATACATTCTATTCTGTCTAATGAAAATGTCGGGAATATCAGGGTCTCTGATATACTGCAGTACACTTTAGACTTGGTAGGCCACAAAGTTGCCGACGATGTCAAGGAGTCGAAATGGGTTATGTCGTGCTTTAAGGGGCAAGTCATTTACCCACACCTCTACGAATCTTTACACTATGACAAACAGGGCTATCTTACTCTAGCCTTGTCATCTGGTCTCCTTCGATATCGCGGGGAGGTCTATACACGCGTTATAGGAGAAAAAGTCTGCTCACCTGAGGCACGCTCGCACCTTGTTATAGGTGTCCGCGGTGAAGTTACAAGGCCATGTAACCTCTTTCCAGACCTCAAAGTGGTCTGGCATGTCGAACAATTCAACGATTTCTTGAACGTGTCACTGGGCCTCCAAAGTGTACAGCGCGACTTATCTTCTACCCGATACTCTGTAAACTGGATTTTGGAGAACCTAGCTTCTGCGATTATGCTAGAAGCTTGTTCGCACAGCCCAGATGCTGCTTTGGAGGAACCCGACGAATTTTGTGCATATACTGGGCCTACGGTAATAAGGCCCTATTCCGACCAGGAAAATAGAATCCAGGTAGTCGGAATTGTTGCTGTTGAAGGGTCCAATGAACTCCGATTATTTTCGTTGTCTGGCGGCGGTGTAATAATGCCGATAGTACTTCGCAAGGATGCTTGTTTATCTTGTTGCCTTGATGCTTGTAGAAGAGCAAAATACCCTGTAATTATTCTTTAGTTTTACTACTACTCGAATGGATTTCAAACTATTTATTGTTATTTGTTGTGAATCTATACAGGTTGAACCTCATCTAGGAACTCTTCTAGGAACAAATCCAAATCTCATGATCGCATCCCTCGGCCAATTTAAGTTGGATAGAAAGTGCTCTACAAAGGATAACGCTCTAAACCACTTCAAACCTCATAAGCTGGGCGGCATCCTTCACTCATCAGTTAAAAGATGTCATCGAATATGACAACGAGGCAAATGGGCCAGAGTACGATGCTGCTTGTACCCTACCAATAAGTCTGTAACGTGAACTCTGCTTTCAAAGAGACACGCATATCTTCTGCTCTGTGATAGCAATTTGAGAAAGTCTAAGACAAGTCTGAGATGGGAGTGATAAATTATTTCCGACCCCAATATCAGCTAAATACCAGACACCCAATTCAATGTAAAGATCCGAGATGATATTAATCCCAAGTCGTGATTGGAAGGGAGAGGTCGTTGCACTTGACGTCAATCCCAGATAAGGTTAAAAGTGTTAAGAGAGCACGAAGCTTCGTGCGCGTGGTGCACACCGTAATTACCTCGATCATAAGGTTCACTTCACTACTTATAGCTAAGTTTGGGTGCAATGAAGGGTTCCCAGTGTTAATGTAGTTGCGACGCTGCTGCTTGTGTATTGATAGCCAAACTAAGATATAAAGCATGCTCGCTGTCAGACCATGGAATCAGAAGCACCTCGTGCTGAGCGGAGCCTGTTCCAATGTTCGGATAGACTAGGCCTGACTAACAATTCAGTGCCGACGACCCATTACAATTTCATGCCCCTTTATTACGCAAGGGCGGTAACGAGGCCCCTCACGCACCTTGTATGTGAGGTAGCCCTCGGTGTGATCGTAATTCCCGTCATGCAGTAGAAACTGACCCTCGACAAACGCAAGATAAAAGCCTGCCTCAAAAACACAATGATCCGCTGAGGTGCCAGATAGGGTGTCTAGAAACAGTGAGGCATTGTATGGTATTCCTATGTGCGCCACTTGTGACCAATCCATAGTTCTGCCTGCTCTAGCTTCCCAGGTCCACAACTCATAGGCTGCTGAGTTGTTTGGATGAGTGGAGGCGTACCAACTGGAGTAACACTGCCAACACTTAGTATCATGACGAGGGCGCCTATGACCACAGTTTTGCCTTTTGGCAGGAATTGACAGCGTAACATGTGCTTGAAGCTTGAAAGCGATCTAGCGAATCATGCCATGGACTATCCGATGTCGTCGTGGTATGTTGGCACACCAGATTGGAAGTTCGAGGCTGACATATTCCAGCGACTTGAAAGGTGCGAGAAAGAAGGGGAACTCAGTTACGAATGCTTTCCCGGCCAAGGCGTGCTCGAAGTTGCCTTTCTCGTACCAATACGATGTCCTTTGATCGAACATGTCGAGTTTTAGCGTTCGCAAATTCGTTCCCAGTGCCATGTGTTTCAAAGCTCGTGGTACAGTCAAGTATAGCTTTGCATTAGAGGCCCGACAGGGACGATCGTCCGGGAAATTTGCGAGTAGTCTACGCGAATATCAGCTTTACGAATGTACACAGCCATTGGTAACACATACAAGCGCATCCTCATTTCTTTAAATGCTTTGAGCTCTGTCTCGGTGAGGCGACAAATCTCATTGACATGGGGATCGAAACATGTGTCTAAAACCTGGTTGATAGCGTTGAAGCGTTTCAAGGCGTCACGGTAAGAGTGTGGGAGGCCGCGGAGGGCTATCAAAAGTGGCGGGATGACAGTGTAGTTGTCGCATATGCAGCAGACACCGAAGTAGTCGTTTTTGTTGGGATATCCGTCAGAAAGGCGATCAAAAATCAGGTCGCGTACTTCGGTAGGCAGCTTTTCCCAATAGGAGCTGTGGGTGGGAGCCTGGCTGCCCATGATATCGTAGGCTCATGCGAATGTACTGTGCCGACCGTAGAAGGCCGTTTTTGATTGTATTGAGTGAGAATGGATATGATAGAACGATAGTGGAATGCTTGTTGTAGCGTCTGCTGAATATATATGGATGTATTGAGATGATCGTGGATGGCTTGCGATCGAGAAATGCTGCTTTTGAATGAGACGAATTATGTATTGGGAAAGTATGCTGGAATAGGTAGTCGTAAGTGGAAGTTGCGACTAGAGGGTGCTCTTTCCTTGGAGGGACGTCATCAAGAGCACGTTCTGAATCCCCGGACGCATTGGAGCCCATCGAAAGACCTTTTAAAACCAGGCTTGTATGTGTTGATGACTGTCGTCCTCGAAACGGATCCGATTAATGCTCAAGGTTCTCGAGAGACTGAGAGCTATTATCAAGAGCGCCATCCTCAGAACCCAATAAGAGAAGGAACAATGAAATCATCTTCTCACACGCGAGACGAATGCACGATTCTCATCTGGAACCAAACCGCAGCGTCGTCCTCGCCAACAATCAACTGGCCTACCTCTCCAGTTCAATTCCTCAACATCCCGACTCCGGATCGTACTACAAGTCTTCAAATTCGCTCGGCTCGCTCGAGTTTTGTAACCTATGCTTTCGAATCAGCCCTGCCCAACATCTCTACCAGAAGAAAACATACAAGCAGCCTCTCACTCCCTCATGCCGACAGCAGAGCACCATGCTCCTTGCTTCCCAAGTCTGACATCGGCCAAACATACCACAAGAAACTAGCCTACCCTCAAAGAACTGGAAAAAGTACACCTAACGAAACTGAGCAGAAGCGAAAGGATTTGAGGATGATTTTGACATTTAAACCTGCGCTTACACCCGGGTATTCAAAAGCTAACAACGCAGACTTCAGCACTCGACGGCCAATTTTACAGGAATGGAGATGCCATCCTTCCATGCCCAACGCCCACAGATACCCATTAAAAGATATACTCACCGCACCATATGCGTAGCATCCATGCCCTTCTCGCTACTCCCCCTGCCACTGGATCCTCCATCCTCCAACTCCGCAGCCTTCTTACTAAACCCCGTACTCGACCTCGATCTCGAGCCGAAACTAATCCCCGTCCCCTTCCTCTCAACCGCTTTCTTGCTCCTCCTCCTCGCCTTCTTCTCCTCCACAGCATCCAACCCCAACACCTCGCGCAACTCCTCCATCTCAGCATGATCCCGCGTATTGCGCATCCGATGACACCACGTCACGCGCTTCTCCTCGCTGTACCCACTGTCCAACGTGCCCTCCGCGCCTTTATTCCCATTCGGACTCCCGTTCCCAATCTGCCTATCCACCTCCTCTGGCGACGCAACCGGCGTATACATCTCCCCACTCGCCGGCTCAAACATGAATTCTCCTCCGACCTGATGATAATCCCCACCCTGAAATGTCTTGCCAAACGGCAGCTGCTTCAAACTCTGCATAAACCCATTCAACATCAAACTTCCCAATGCCCTTCTTTGATATTCCGGCCGGGAGCCGAGATTCAGTGTCCGCAGCATTCCCAAGGCATTGTAGAGTTTCTTGGTGGGGTCCGCGTAGATCGGGAAGGGACACTGCGTTTGAGAGGTGTGCATGGGGATTAGGGAGGGGGAGCCGTGCCCCACGATCGCGATGAAGGTTGGGACTGGGAGGGCGAGGAGCATGGCGGGGGTTATGGAGGCGGTGAGGGTGCGGATGTATTCTTGGCAGTTCTGGAGAGGGGTTGTTAGTGGGATATACTTGCTTTGTCTTCGTCTGAAGTTAATGGGAAGAGGAAGACAGAAAAGGGAGAAGGGGGCACGTACACCGCAGAAGAAATGCCGTATAAAGATAATCAGCACCCGTCGCGGAACGCCAGGTCCTGTATATAGGTTCTTGAAGGGAATTGATTTCCCATCTTTGTCCAGAATCGGCAGATTCTCGATCTCCTTCAATGTTGCTTGTGTGGGCAGGTCATTATTCGTGTTTACATCGCCTTCGAATTCGATGGTGCTGTCGACGCCCTCGAGATTCTCGTCAGAGTGTTTGGAGGGGGCACCTGTTTCGTTTGTGTCGATGTAAGGTTTCGAGGGTAAAGTGTTCTCCCGTGTCACTGCCGCAGCTTCTCTTGCAGACGGCGGATCCGACGAGATGGCCATGATGAACGGGTCGCTGTGTATCTTGATTGATCTGCTTGGCTCGGCACAACCTGAAGTGATTCCTGGGCTGGACTCGGCGTGGAAAGCGGCTACGAATGGGATGTCGATGCTGATCCGCAGATAGAATAGCAATAGCAGAGCTCTTATAAAATTTATCACTCAATATCGAGCAAGTAACGAGCGCAAATTCTCGCAAGCACAGCGCATGCGCGGCAGCAGGCCATATAAGAAGCAGCGCTTGGGTGGTAGGGTGCCATGGTGCCCATACACGACGTGTGTCTACTCCTGTTTGAGAACGGCCGTGATCAGCGCTGGCTCGTCAGCGGCGTAGTGGTACTGCAGAGTTGATTGGACAGCACAGGGGCACCGATTTTAACCTTAACTTGTGAAGCATTTCAGGGTCTGTCGCAAGGAGCTGCCCGGGGGGCTGGGTGGACGGCGATTGACGGAGGAGGGTCCGGTGAGGTGTCTTGGAGTCGACCCATGAAAGTTGTTTTGCAGTGAAGTGTGGGTGTCGTGATGTGTTGAGAACAGATCTGCTTTTGACAAGACCTCGAATCTTTCTGGCGACTCCAAAGTACAGTGCAGCAACCGAGTCAGCAACATCCTGGAGTCGATCACAAGGGCCAAAACCTGAATCAATGGCGCTGAGGGCAACACTTGTTTTCGGCCGACATGAGACGAGACGAATGTGTTCGCTTGGATTGCTTCAAGTCTCCGCTCGGCTTCTGGACCTCCTGTCGGCGTTGCAAATGGACAGAAGTTGCGTTCCCTTCCCAAACCCTTTCGGGACTTGGCCTTGATTGCGGAAGGCTTTCGGCCAGCTGCAATGGCTTGGCTTCCCCTCATCTCCCCTCTTTTTGCGAACATGTTCTGGGATGCTGCATCGTGGTATTCGTGGCAAATGCAGTACCGTGCCGCAACGTGGCTGGCTGCTGAGAACTGCAAACAGACCATTCGTATGTTGTGTTACCGACCGTTCCCTGTTGACCAGGCCTTTCAGCGGGGTCTCCGCGCTTGAGAGAGGTATCGTGCAGTTTGCTTTTCGAGATTAAGATTTCGAGGTAGGACTTGAGTTCCGAATAGCACTGTCAGGACCACAGAAGGTTCCCCACCGGTTCTTGCGACCACGATGATTGTGGCTCACCGCCAGAGGAAGGTTCGAGGAAGGACATGGCGCTGCGCGTTCGCTGCTGCAACCGCTCTGATGCGGTTGGCTCCAGAGTCAGTCAGCTACGGTACGTCGGTACACATCATGAAGCCTCAAAGATAGGCTCCATCGCACTTAGGTCATCGCTGCGGGAGTGGCCTCCTCTAGAGAATCTCGTTCTCTTGGGGCGTCAAGACATGAACACAGAAGGTGGGAAGTCCCATAGAAGTACATACTCCTTCCCGGATGTCGCGGGCTCATCTTCTATGCTGGGCTGGATGCTTGTAATTCGGATAGTGCCTACAGCCGCGAGGAGGCTGAAGGCAGGGTGCAGCGAGATTGCCCTCGACTCGTCTAAAGGAGGCGAGAAATTGATCATCACAACTCCACACTCTGTCTTACCAACACCACCGTCATCCCTTGGTAAGAGTCAAATCTTTCTTCAAAATCCAAACAGGGAGAGCCTCTCTCAAGTTCATCGAACGACATTTTATCCTTCCGGAGGCTACCTGAGCTCTCTCTGTACTTACTCCTATTCGTCAGAGTTATTGGGAGAGTTATATATGTATGCACTATGAAGGGACTGCTGCGAATAAATATTGGAAGGTGGAGCTGTGCCGAATCAGCAGAGAACAAAATCGCCATCATGCGCCATCAGCAGCCTCTGCCCCAGATGGGAATATTGAAAGCGATAAGGAACCCTGTCGTCCAAGCCTAGCGGTGCCTGATAATACCATGCCGTTCGTGAGCGATTCTGAAGAACACGAACATGTCCTCATCATCTTTTTCTCTTTCTCAAAGTCACCCCTCAATGCACACAATCTCGACGCCAGGAGCAGTGTCCGGGTCTGTTGGAAGGGGATTGTCACGATCCTACGGTTGAGGCATGAGTTCTGGGCCCCACCTTCCTTGTGTCTCCGTTCTGAGACATTGTCAAGCCACACCAACCCGAATCGATAGATCTTCAGCCCTCGAGTCCCGCCATTGAACCGTCATCGGCACTCACCAGGAGTATCCCCTTGAGCCACTGCTTCATATTCAATTAATTCCCTTTCTCCAGTGTCAAATCATCATCTGTCGAGTAACTTCCAGGACAAGTGCGGATTCAGGATCTTACAGTCTCACTGGTGTCGTGAAGCCATTCTTTTGAAAAGAAACTTCTGTCTTTATTGGACTTTGAGACAATTCGAGGGTTACCCAGCTACCCAAAGGCTGGGCTTTCCTACGAGATCTTCAGGATACTGTATGACAACTGTTCCGATTTTCCAGCCCTCCACATACGACACAATTTAAAGGGAATGACATTGGCCAACACAAAGAGCAATATCTCCCCCGCGGCTTTGGAGAGTTGCTGCAAAAAGTCGACAGGGGGAATCATTTATGAAGCGATTTGCCTGGGTCCAAGTTGCCGTGCAGGCACTGTGAGTTACGATCCAGGGATTTTGGGGTAAAGCTGATTATTCTCAGAGCAATCGATGGCAAAGATGGTCATGACGAGCACAAGAGAGCAAAGAAAAGGAATAATGTGTATATCAAGGAGGTCGAGCCCCTCCCCACACCAATATGGGCAGAACATGCACGAATCAAAAGTGAGGCGGACCTCGCAAACACGGCGGTGGTCGAGGCCTTGTTCAACAGTCCATCACGGGAACCTCCTGCGATACCTCGCATGGTCACAAGTGATGAGTTGGAGGAGAGAGCCACAATACGATCTGTGACAAACCCGTACGCCCAGAGACGGCGTTCCACAACTGCAATACGGCCAACGGAGAAGGAGGAGGAAGCTTCAATGGGAGACGACTATAATCCCGCGGTCGTACAATATGTATCCGACGGCTATTTTCAAGACTCGCGCTCACTGAAACGACGAAACGAAAATACATCGACAATCTTCCAAAACTCCCTCCTTGCCCCAATCACCATAATAGTCACCACACCAGAGGAAAACGAACCACCACCATCTCCAATCCCGGGGCCTCGAAACTCATTCAACTCGATCCGCGCCTCTCGAATCAGCAGTCCCAATGCATCAACGACCTCCTTACCGGCGACACGCTTCTCCCGCCAGTTCTCGACAGACAGCCTCCCATTACCACAACCAGAACGCCTCGACCCAAACCGCCTCATGCCGCCCGCCGAATACCAGCTCGACACCCGACGCCTTCGAAAAGCTCAAGAGTTCCGCGAGATTCGCAAATTCCTCATCCACTTCATGAACGCCAAAGGCGACCAATTCCCCAAGAAGCTGCGTTCCCGGATGATGGAATTATACGCTATCACAGACGCAGACCTCGCTCCCGAAGTGCTAGCCCGGTTCAACGACCCCGGGAACGGGGACATCAAAGACGAAGGCGTGGCACTCGAGCAACTCGGCATGAACGAGCTGGAGAAAGAAACCACCGATGCAGAAGATCTAAGAATCCTATCAATGGCCTTCCAAAGCCAGATCCCCGTCATGACACCATCGCGGAAACCAGCGTCGCTCGGCGGCATCCCACCCTACCTCCCCAAGAACCCAGTTCGCGTCCGAGGAACAAGTATCAACAAACCACCCTCCCCACCCTCGAAATCCCCGAGACCGCCACCACCGAGCCGAATCGCTACAGCTCCCGCGACACGCGCACCCCCGCAGACGAAACAACAAAAACGAGTCTCGATGGTCCCGCCCCAGAAAGAACGGAGAGAGAACGAGAAAGAGAAAGAAGATGACCCACTAACCTGGCTCGGTCCCCTGATCTCCACCTCCCCATCCGCATCCACGGACTGGCCCCTCCCTCTCGATTCATCCACCTCATCCCGTCTCCAAAAAGCACAATCCCAACCGAATATGTTTCGAAACTCCTATTCACCTAATGACGCCCCACCGCTACCCATATCAGGCAGAGGAAGGGGAAGAGGCGATTCCTTAGCAGGCAGAGGCGAAGGGAGGGGGGTAGACAAAGCGCTGCATGTGGCGAGGGTTAAGAGGCAGGGGATTATTGCTGGTGCGTTTGGGGCTGTTAAGGAGGCGATGGGTGGGAGGAGTAAGAAATGAGAAAGGGGTTAAGAGAGGAGAGGTGGAGGGTGATGCCTTCCCTGGTCTTCGATACGCCTTTGAGCGTGAGTGTGGTTCAAATGACTCTTACTTTGCTTTGTCTTGCTTTGATTTTCTTGTGGTTTTTGTTTGTGTTTGTGGATTGTGGGTAGCATTCAGCATGCAAGGCGTCTGGCGTTCTTCTTTTTTCGGATTGGGAAATACTACGGAAGTAATTTGACCTTTTATTGATCGGAGAAGCTAGGGAGGAGAGTTCTTGTATATAGGCTTTTTTTGGTGGGGAAAAGGAATTGAGGGGGAAGGTAGGGGGAAGGGGGTAGATAGGATGAATGAGATGAGATGAGAGTATCTGCGGTATTTTGATGTGAGAGTTTGGTGGGAGGGAGAGAGAGGTAAGGGCTTCGAGGTGTAGTACCTTCTATCTTTTGCTTTTCTGTTTTGTGGGGGTGCTTAGTGGATGGGACTCCTCTCACCCAGTGAGATTGCGAGAAAAGTCAAAAACGAGTTGACTGGAGGGAGGCGTCTTGAGCTTCAGCTTCCAGATTGCGTGGATTAGGTGGGGTGAAAGGCGGCGAGAAGGCCTGCGGTGTACCTCTTCGTTCTCTCTTCTTTTTTTTAGCAGGAGAGGGTTTGATCGTGCGTATGGTTATGTTTTTCATTTTCTTCTTTACTTTCTCTATCTTCTTCACCATCTATCATATCAACACCCTATCTCCGTGCGCAAGCAAGTGCAGCACTTCTTCCATCACCAAAACAAAGTCCAGATCTTCTGACCCCAAAACGCCAAAGATGCATGCATCAGCTCCAAATATCATGCGCCAAGTATGTACAAGAATCAAATTCGTCGACCGGCGCGAGTCAATAGTCGCCAATATGTCCATCCGTCATCTTCTCTGCCAGCAGCGGCCAGCCGAGAAAGATTCCAAAGGCGGGGAAGTAGCTGGTTCTTGTTAGTCCTCACTCTATGTGCTAGGAAGGAAAGGAAAGTGGAAGAGGAACGTACAACATAGCAGCATCGCCTACATGTCGAATCTGCTTTCCCCAGTCGGCCTTCGCGGCTTTTTGTGTGAGAGGTAGGCGTTCGAAGGGGTGCGGCTCGAATGTTCGTACGACGGCGCGGGCTCGCGTGAAGATTGAGAGGGTTCTTCTTTGGGCGACCATTCGCATGAGGGGTGTGATGGGTGCCATTTTATTTTTGTGTGAGAGGAGGTTGTGTAAGATTGAGGAGAGAGTTCCTTGGAGGACTGATTTGAGTAGAGAGAGAGATGTATGGTTGAGTTGAATGTTGTGCTGCGTGGATGCAGAGGGAACTTGCATGACAGGAGACAAAGGGTTTATATGGAATCTGCACTGAACAGGCGGTCGGTACCTACCTTGCGAAGAGAGTACTAGAGGAAATGCGAATGACGCACTGCGCCTGATTCCTTTCTGCATTTATTCCCGTTCTAGGCTGAATGAGCAGATGGTGATGGTGCATCGTATGTTTCTGTCACGTGCAAGCCTCATCCTCTCCTGACTTCTAGGCGAGAATCGGAAAGCGGGCCAATGGGATGAAGAGAATTTGATTGTATGAGGAGTAAGCGAAAGGAGTAGGGAGGGAAACAGGTGATGAACGGGAATTAGGTGTGGCGCGCGGTAATGTTTAGGGAGGATGGTACGGTTTTGGTGTGCGGATGAGAGAGGTGGGCTGATTTGAGAAGCGAGAGCTGGGGTTGTCGGAGACGGCCGAGGGTGGACAAAAAGATGCAGTTTGAGGCTGACAACGCATTTGGTTAGGATTAGATGAAAGAAACGAATAAGGAGAAGATGGCACTGCGTCAAATATCCAGAAAATGGCTTTCTCGTTGATGGGGAATTTTCTTCGGGAGTACCTCATCACGTGACTGATACTTAAAATAGATTCAGCGTCTTCAACTTGCTTCCAAGTTCTTCATTTTCTTCTTCATCCCTACATCTCGCAAGGAGGAAATCAAAAACAACGAGTTCAAAGGACAAGATCAATATTCCCGCCCCTTCTCAAGTCGCAGGTCAACCCCCAAGAGCACAAATCAAATAATCAATCTGCGAACAATCTTTCATCCGTTGCAAAACTCTCCCGACAAGCACTTTCCTCTCCATTCCAATCTGTTCCACTTCAATTCAGATGTGTGTTACAAGTTCAAATTCAAAACTTCATCTGCAAACCAATCTAAACACAGCTCGCACAAATCTTGACTTTCAATTTCGTTGCCCGCGATCACACACTGAATGTATGGCTGAAAACAATACACGAAGCATCCAACTACTCACCAGTCAGTCTCTCGTATTCTCTCTTTGCATTCTCATTCTCATACTTGTTTTCTCTTTATTTGACAACTTCATCAAATTTTGCTATCCACAATCGCTGGAGTTGGAGAAACGGTTTCGGTCGCCGGCAAACGGTTCTCAACGTCTTCCACTCTGCCTTGCGCTTCCCCTGCTGCTAGATGATTGAAAGCTCGTGGAATCTCGACTGCGATTTCGATTTTGTTGCCTCTGTGCGGCACGGTAGGAAAGAGCATCGCTCGACGGGATGACATCGAGAATCTCCATGGCAGTCATACCCTGATCAAGGTTTGCTCTTCCTTCTGCATCATCTGCCATCTCATCCATATTGTCTCGATAGGGAAGCTGCATCGCTCTGTCGTTGGCTTGGTAAACGGATCGAAGATTGTTCGAGCGTGGCTGCAATCTGGATCCATGATGTTGAATAGGACCGTGGGCTTGAGGATACTGGGTCATGGTCTGATATGTCTGATCACGGGTTGGACGAGAGGAAGGAGGGCGCACTAAAGGGACGGGGTACTTTCCCCTCCTCGTAATCCGTGACTCGGTGGTGAGGCCTGGGTGGGGAGCTCCACAGGAGGCTTCCGAAAAAGCTTGCAATCTACCATCGTCCATGTCGACTAACGAAGTTCCTGGATTAGGCGGAGATCTACTGTCGTAACCTCGCTCCTGAGCGGTCGGTTTGGGTGGAGGCGTGTCTTCGCCGTCACGAAAGCTGTTGGATGATTGGCTTGGAATATTCTTTGACCGTGTATATGGCAGCTCGTTGAAGTAGTAAGTGACCGAATTGTCTCTGATTCTGGTTGGAATCTTCTTTGGCTTTGTGGATGCATATCGCGGCCCGCCAAAATAAAAAGGAGTCGATTTGTCTCCGATGCTGGGCGGCGGAGTACGGTTTAGTTCCTGGCCATCATCTTCATATCCCAAGTCCTCGTTGTTGTTCTCTCTTTCCAAGTCATGAGTTGATTGAGAATTCCGCGGAGAGGAAGGTAAAGAGCTGGAGGCTTTCGTGTGTTGGTTCTGATGTATGCCGTCTCTGTATGCTTTTGCTTGCTGTGAGCCGTGGCCATTATTCTGTGACAATCTCTTTGCTTCCCTCCAGGCTAGTATAGAGTTGGGATTCGGCCGTGGCACTGGATCTTGAGGATTGTCTTCTCTGGAGCGGATTTTCTTACGTATCTGTGGAGATATGCGTGGAATCGATGTATGCCGAGGAATGTCTGGGTTCATCCACAGTTATAAGTCAGCACTCCTTCAACTCGTCGTCATAAACAGAATACGATGCTTCATTCCAGCAAGCAAGTGCAAAAGTATCCAAGAGAAACTCAACCTAAACAGTCGTCCACTTACATCCCGCTTCATTCAACTCGTCGTCGGTCAAATCTTCAAAGTCCTCATCAAATCCCCCCGTTTCTGCAGACAATCTCCGAGGTTTTGCAACCATAACATAGCTATTTCGTCTCGAAGTCTTTTTCTCTTTCACCGGAGGATATCCCACCAACACGTATGAATCGTCATCGTCATTGTCAGAGTTGTTTGCTGTTGTCGCTGTTGAAAAGCGTCGGGATGCAGGAAGCGTCGAACTTCGCCGTCTCCGTGAATTTTCGTCTTCTGAGTAAGTGCCGAGGTCCTCAACATCGCTGCCTCCACTGCTGGTCGATAGGGTGCGCGTGCTCCGTGTGTCACTTTCGTCATCAGATTCCATGGTGTGGAGTGCTCAGATGAGTTGACTTTGCATTCTCAGGGAAGAATTTTCTCTGCTTATATCACTGTCTTTTCTTTCAGAAATACTAGGTTGAAAGTTGGGTGTCTTCAGATTAATGGGTTCTTTCAAAATCATTTTCATTTGACAAGCCTTTTTGAAGGAAATGTCATGCCATTGCTTATCTTGTCTTCTGATGCACTATCACAACCATCCCTCACTTCCACTCATCAACTTCGCACATCTCTTACAACCTGTCCAAAATTATCCATGTTCTCTTTCCAATTTCCAAACTTTCTTCATCTCCAAGCATTCTCCTTCCCTTTAACACCCAAACTCTCCCTGAACTCCTTCATAGCAGTCTCAGCATACACCAACACATTCCCAATCTCTTTATCCGTCATCATATCCTCATTCAACAACATGCCAATCATCAAATCCAAGAACCTGAATTTCCACACTCGAGTCTTCTCGACATCAATATCATTATCACTATCAACCCCCTCCTGGTCAACCCCGAATCTCCGAGAATCAAGAGACAATGACAAGCGCTCAAGACAACGTCTGAAATTTTGGAGATGAGGAGCTTGCTTGGGGTACCGCGTAGCCAGTTTGGATATTCTGGACAAGCTCGTGGTGAACTTGTGCTGTGCGGAGTAGGTTGCGAAGCCTTGTTGTTGCCATGACTGGGGCATCATCGATTGTTTGTTGGGTAATGAAGAGGTGGGTTTGTTGAGGTCTTTGGCTTGGTCTTTGCGGATTGGAGGCAGATGCTCTGCTTGAGATTTTAGTTTGGGTTGAAAACTAATGTCAGACCGTCTATGATCACTCACTTATGTGTTGAGAGTCAGGCTGAGGATTGTCTGGTCTGAGGTTGGATCCGTCTTTGAGTGCTTCATCATCAAGGCCCATGGTCAATGTCGTTTCTTTTGGAAGGTGCTGGCCAGTTGAGAAGTCTTACGTTATTGGAGAAGGGAGTTGGGCGAAAGATGATTCTCTTGCTTGTTGAAAAATTCTTGTAGTAAGTCCTTGGGATAAGCCTTTGATGTCAGGTACGGGTAGCTGCACTTTCCCAAATGTCTAGGCGGCTTGCAGGTATGCTCACATATATAGGATGTCTACATGAAGGCACATCAAGCTTGGCATGCCTTTTGTTGGGCTGCGTTACGGGCAGTTTGCTTCCGGCACCAGAAATCAAGCACTGGCATATACACTATGGAACGGGTCACAACTAAAGTCGGGCAGTGATGCGTTGGACATATTTCATAGATCTGCTATACCCACGGAAGTGCCAAGGTTTGTCTCATACTTTAAATATGTCAACAAAATGGTAAGCCACCTAATTATTTGCTTGGAATTTTGGAACACGCATGGCTTTCGAGTCTTTCGAGAACAAGAATCCAAAGTTATTTGGCTTCCAATCTGACTTTTCAAGTTCCTTGACCCCTATCTTTTCTTCTTCTTTTTTATTTTTTATTTTTTAGCAAGTCCAGGCTAATCCAAGCCGAAGCCATATTTTCATGTGTCCACTTCCACGCGCACTATTGTGTACGCGAGGACTCCCAGTTCCAAAGAACCCGCGACCAACTTCCTCGTCAACAGAGTACCAGTGCAAAATGTCCTTCCCGCCAGCCAATGTCGCCCCCAACCCACGAGCTGAATCACCAGTCTCATGCGAAGAGCTCACGAGAGCTTTATCCAACACTCGTTCCCGAATGGGAAAATAACTCATCCATCTAAGGTGGGACTGGTCAGAGACTCGATGATGCGGTTTGCGGAATACTTGTTCTTCCATCGGAATGTTTGCTCTTCCCAACCTGATGTCTCACATGAGCAGCGCCGCCTTTGCTCAGGCTCGGCTCAAGGTCTACTTAGGTCTGCTTAGGTCTGCTTACCATATTTACGCAATGCGACACTGTTGAGACCCATCACAGCAGAAATCATCAACTTTTAATGAGAGCCCCGAAAACGCCTCTCCTCCTTCGGCCAGGGATCCCAAATCTGTTACTCTTACACATTTATAGATACGAGAATAGTAATTTAGGATATTGTTTTCGACCCCTTTATGCGTTTACCTAAGAGCCGCATGTTCCAAAAAATGACTATCTCCTCCACCCTTCATATCTTTTTCATCCTATTTTCTCTCCTATCTGCCCTCTCTCATCTGTGTAAAGGCCCTATCTTTCTTGTTTCACTCCAGATATTTGCACCGGCATATACAAGACTCTCCACACTATGAGGACGAAGTGGGCAAAAAGATGTGGAAAAGGACTGAATCCAGACGGACAGATAGAGGCAGCCCTTAAGGATGCGTGTGAAAGTTTAACAGTGTGGAGCTGAATCGCTGATGTCACGTGGATTGGCACTAGTGTTTGAAGTTGGGAATACCTAACTATTTCCCACGTAGTAGTTCTCGTCCTTACACTCTCTTCCACATCTGGCAGGCTCTCATCTTAATGACGTGAATAATTGGGTGGACACGAGCACTGTCGAGCTACCAGTTCGGTTACGAGTAGTAGATAGTTACTGAACTACAGATTGTAAATACAGCCAGAGTACGGAGTACTCACTGATCACCGATTAGTTTAGGCGTTAGAAAAAGGAGCGCTGTAGGCCTGGTTATCACAGGATAGCAACAAAAGCGTGCGAATACTCGTGCTCTGGACCGAAACCTAATCTCTGGGCATAGTCCGACAAGAAGCAGACGTTATCACAGATCATTTGATACCACCAAACTATATAGACTACACATCCGAGGAGTTTCAGAGCTTGGACTAATGAATTATCTTTATAAAGATCTCAATGATGACGATGTATCAACTAGTACCTGGAGAGAAAGCTGCCGCAATAGAGAGTTGTCCTCTTACTTGTCCTTCACCGCCAAATGGATATCGGACTTCCCATGTCATATTACGACCATTTACGATCATGACCAGTTCATACTCAATTTTGTAGTATCTTTTTGCTCTCACACCTTCTTCCGACTCCACTGGCTGAATGATATTACGTTCCTTGAGGAAAGTCATATCAGTCTCAATAACTCCGATTACTGTAGCTCCTACATACCCAGACTGTTAGCTATAAACCTGAGTATGGGTGCTGCCTTTATTCCCCTTACATACCTCTGTTCTTTTCATGGTTTATTTGATAATGGGATTCCGTATTTTCATCGGAAACACACAAGAACTCTTGGCATTTGAAGTGCGTGTCTTCTTCGGCGTCAAAAGTGTAGAAAACCGGTATGGAATACTCGTTTCTGTTGGGAATTTCTTCGCCCTACGAATATAATAAGTAATAATCCTTGATTCGAGCAGAAGCTATGCTCAGATCAAAATACTAACTTTCTTAATTAGCCAGAGAATAGTGTTTTTCAAATACTTCCTATCGTCGAAAGGGTCGCTAAACGGCTGAATTCCTCTGTGCGCGGGATATACATCTGGTTCCCATTCTTCGGTATACAGAAACCCATAGCTAGACCGGGTAATGCGCCTCGGGCCGCCTTTCTTATTCAGAGATCGAAGTAATGCTCCAGAAGAGACGGAAGTCTCCCTGTTTGGGTTAGTCTTCAAGATCAGTTAGATCTTTCTTGAGTACCTACGCTCCCGTTTGTGGAATTGTCATGTTGATCTTATCCCCATTGTAGTTCCTCATTACCGCGAGTTCTCTTGTCAAATAAGACCGGAGCGAGGGAGAATTGGCAAAACCTCCCGTGAGAAACATTCCCTGGTGAGCATTAGAGTCTTCCGGTTATTTCTTTTTCTTATCAAGGAATTTGTGACAAACTTTAACATTTAGCCCCTTCTCTTTTGCAACCTGTAGTTGAACTCTCATAAGGACGGCAACCCTTTCCAGAATTGGAAAAAAGATTTCCGCTAGATCAGCACTATGTTTAATTAGAAGCCACATCTTTCAATTCAGCTAATCACTTACTGTTCAATCTTAAGTCGATTCTTCAGGAATCGCTTCTCGCGATGTTGGTTGGCTCGTAAACCAGGTATGAATACGACCTGAGTTGGAATATTGGATGCGACTACATCAATAGATCTCTTTAATTCATTTTCGAAAGCGATCACCTGGGAGTCTATAATGCTTTCAATAGTTAGACCGTTAACTTCGAGGTAGTCTTCGCCTCCAAGTCTAGCACGCAGATGCTCCCGAAATGCCTCATCGAGATAGCTAGAGCCGCAAAGGTCGCCTGGCTTATTCAGTACCCCACAGATTAACCCGAAAGGAGCTGAAACTAACCGCCCGCTTCGAAACCTGCAGCTTTTAATCTGAGGGGATAAGTTTTATGGACGATATAGGTTGTAGTGTCAACAGTACCCCCACCAGCATCAAGAACCACGAATACCTCCTCGGGCTACAAAAGTCAATGTTATTAAAACTTGTTACGGGAAAGGCCTCTCCACTTACTGAAAATGCAGTGGTACTTGCAAGCAAATATGCTGCTGCAGCTTCGGGCTCCGAAACAATAAAGAGATTATCAATGCTATCATTCTCTAGATTCCCGAAACCGGACTCGCGAATAGCTATCTCTAAGCTTTTTTGCATTATCCTACCGGCTTTCGGCGTCCATGTTGACGGTACGCACAGCACGAACTCAACTGGACAAGTCTTCGAGAAGCCATAGTCGCGATTTAGCTCATTCTTAACATGTGACAGAAGATACTTCAAGTAATCTGCAATGACGTCCTCTTTGATTTTGATTATTTTCTTGCGCTTCAATTCTTTCAAGTTCGGTTTGAGGTCCACTCTGACTTTCTTGGTAAGATTGCTTTCGTCCAAAAGCAGTTTGAACCTCGACATGCGTCTGTTTTGATTGCGATTCGTATCTGGAAATCGTAATTCTGTTTGGACTTCATAACCCCATAAAGTATCCTTGTTCTCTACATCGTCGGTATCTTCGTCTATCTCCATGTCTACGTCTTCATCTGAATCCTGGTTCTTGTTATGCTTTTGATCGCCACCTAGATCATCTATGGCAATAATATAGCTTGGTCGGTTTGTCGCTTCTAAAAGTGTCTCATCCAGATATGCTTTCTTTGCATACCAAACCTCGGTAGGTACCTCTTTTCTGCTGGCTAGATACGCGAAAGTCTGCCCGTGGGGATAGTTGACAATGGTCTTGATTTCGTCTAGATAATTATGGGCATTTGGCTCGTCGTTTATCCGGGTATCTCTCGGCAAAGCAAGAAACGACACAGAGGAGAAAGTTGTTCCAAAATCGATGGCGATGATAAAACGTTTGTCGTTTGCTAGCCCGCCCGATGGTGTCCCACTATCCAAGATCTTGGGTGTGCTACCTAAGTTATAGGAAGCACTGGGAGGATTTCTGATTGCCTCCTGGTGAATAAAAGCGGATAAGAGAGGTGAATCCGAGTGAGCGTTCGGCAAGTCATTGGTTTGCTCCGGCTCGACTTCTCGTGTGGTTTGAGTTTCGGCGCCAACTGAGGAAGAGGCAGAGCTATCCGTAGCAATGACAGATACAGCCTTATTCTCGGACGTAACGAATGCGATAAAGCTATATGCTAAATTTGCTGGAAGAAGGTCCCAAACAGCCACTGGCAAGCGTAACAGCAGCAGCGTCGAGAAACTTGAGAATATTCCTTCTATCTTGATTTCCTTCGCCTCTGCGGGCAGCTGACGGAGCAAACATTCCTTCCACGCTTCAAGGTCGAGCTCATGCTTGTCTAATCGAATGGCGAGCAAAACTTGAGGATATTCAATCTCTTCGTCAGCCGGCCTTTTTCTTTTCTTTGCTCGGTCATCGCTGCCGGAATGTTGAGAGAATGTTGATTGAGTCAGGTTGTTGCATGCCTGTTGCAAGCTACCATCGCTTGGCCCAGATATTGCCGTCGAAGGACTAGTATCCTGGAGTGGGGCTAGGACAATGCTCCGACGAGGTTCCGTTTCGCAGAGAAAACTATATATTGGTGTGCGCCTTGGTTGACGCTCGTATTCAAGTCTTCCAGCAGAATCTTCCTTATATTTTCCCTTGCCATCTTTCACGAAAGAAGGGGTCCAGCATTTTAGCCGAGTCAAGATTCGTGTGTGTAGCTCTGCGACGGAGAAAGGCGCTGGTGGCGCGCCTTTTGAAGCCGCAGCAAGCACTTCGATGAGTGCAGAACTAAAGGAATGTTCGCCAACCTCTGGAGCAACAGCCTCGTACCCACATGCCGCAATAACCTCTGTGACGCCTCTGTTGCCTTGGGATAATAACGAGGCTCTAGTAGCCGCAGAATGACAGCAGTCGTAGAGTAAGAGCACATCGGCATCTGCTTCCTCAAACATTGATTGAATGCCACCGGACGGGAGCGAAGGAGATCCAATCTTGCTGTTTCTAGTAGCAGGTGAGTACACTACTAGCACGACAGGATTAAATGGACTTACCCAAACCAGATTGGTGCTTCATTGAATTGACTTCTCGTTATGGCATGTCCAGCATAGTAGAGGATAAGAAGAGTCTCAGGACCATCGTGTTCGAGAAAATCGAGTATTCTTCGATTGATAGCCTTGTCTGGCTTCTCGCTTGGAATCGAATATGTCTGGACCTCATAGTGGTAAAGGTCTGCAAAAACTTGCTCCAAGGCGTTCAACTCTGTTATCACTCCCAGATCATCGTCTTCCCATCTCAAAGTAAGAACATGAACCTTGGAATACCGGATATCGTGTCGTCGTGACCACCCAGCCTTCACCGCTTTCTCGAGATCGGCGGCGAGATGTGCAATGCTTGGAATGTGTTCACCAATGAGTGATATGTCGTGGGTTTTTGGAGCAAGACGGATAAAACCATCGTCAGTAATATCGTGCTAATCGACATTAGCGTTGTTTAGACTCAGACTGAGCATATGTGGTTACTAGCCTCGGAGCCAACGCGTGGAGTCACGCGAGACATGGGCGTGACAGTTGTCGCCTCAGCCTTCTTCATCATGCGCTTGAAATAGACCAAGACTGGAATGAAAATTGCAAGGTCAGCGATGAAGAGATCACGGAAGCTTATGATAGCTTTCGGTGTTGCCTCTAATTCTGCTCTCCCGCTGCGGTGACGAGGCTGGCGGTTCGGTGACGAGGCCGGCGATTTGGTGAGTGCGTACCACAGCTCTTCGCTAATATAGCCGTCCTTACGAAGGACGCGGTCACAAGTTCCTGGAATACAGCGCCCGAGCGCTATAAAGGCGCTATAGCATAAGCAGCCACTCGCTAAAGTAGCCTATATTTATAGGCCTTAGCCCTGTAAGTGGCTGTTGCTGTGCCAGCGACATTGCGCCAGGCCGCTAAAACCCGCTGGAACTTGGGGGCTTAAAAGCCTGTAGACCCGCCAATTGACTCGCTGTAATTTGGGGCTTACAGGCGGGTAAATCGCCAAATACCCTGTATTCCAGGAACTTTTGACCGCGTCCTTCGTACTGGTGTTAGAACATCACCGATTAGAAGCATTCACGGGCCAACCGCCCACTTTTACCCCTGTCGGAATATCAAAAATTTGCGATTTGTTTAAAGTCGTTAAACAATCATAAAAACTTCTAAGATTAGTATTTAAAGGCCTCTGATCACGAATATCGACTCAAACCCCTCAGTTTATATCGTTGTTATGGTGAATTATGTTTGGGCGGTTGGCCCGTGAACGCTTTTAATCATGCTCAAGGCCGTCGATTTCCGCGACACCGTCGCGACCGCGTCGAAGCCTCGATCCTTCTTCTCCTCCTAGCTCTTCGCATCGGTCCTGTCGTTTAAGTTTTGTTCCAATTATCTTCCGACGCGCTCAATCTTTTCCTTTCAGTTCCATGCCGATAGCTCTGTCACACTGCTCCAGTACTGACCTACGCCTGACCCACTTCACTTCCCAAATAACCGCCACCTTCGACCAGTATGAGACTGTTGCACACACAGACACTTACCTTATACGAATTTCCCCCCAACGCCATACCTCCCTACGCCATTCTTTCACACACATGGGGCGAGGGTGACGAGGAGGTCAAGCTTCAAGATCTGGGAGCACGTGGCGTGGAACGGAAAGCAGGATACGCTAAGATCAAAGGCTGCTGTCGACAAGCGCAAGAGGATGGGCTAGCTTACGCTTGGGTGGATACCTGTTGCATCGATAAAACGAGCAGTGCAGAACTCTCAGAAGCCATCAACTCAATGTTCAGGTGGTATGCAAACGCAAAAGTCTGCTATACTTACTTGGTCGACGTTCCGTCGTCCGGTGTGGACCAAAACGGCCTTGTCAATTTCATGTCAAGCAGGTGGTTCACTCGAGGGTGGACACTTCAGGAGTTGATTGCACCAGCAAATGTTGTGTTCTACACGAGAGAGTGGACGAAGCTTGGGACAAAAAGAGAATTAACTGGACCAATCTCGGCCGCGACTGGCATCCACGAAGATATTTTACTCGGTCGTAATCTCATGGAAGTGAGCATTGCAAATCGAATGTCTTGGGCATCCCGAAGAGTCACCACCCGACCAGAAGATATCGCATATTGCCTTCTGGGAATTTTCGGTATCAATATGCCACTCTTGTATGGCGAAGACCAGAAAGCGTTCATTCGACTGCAAGAAGAGATCATCAAAGTGTCGGATGATCACTCAATATTCGCGTGGAAGTCTGTTCCTCTTACTAGTGATGACTTTCGTGGCCTGCTTGCGTTGTCTCCGCATATGTTCAAAGATATCGGCTCCATCCTCCCCTACCGAGATGGCGGGCACAGTAAGCCATTTGCAATGTCAAATAAAGGTCTCCAAATAGAGTTACCTTTGTTAAGAGTTGAAAGTATAGGTGGTGGAGACTATTTAGGTATTCTCAACTGCCGATCGGCCGATGAAGAAAGTCCGCTCGCAATAGAGTTGAGATCCATCCCGGGGGATGAAGGTCGATACGCAAGGTCGAGGCCTAGGATTCTGGCGACGCCGCCTCTATGGAAAGTCACGAAAGCTGTACGAACAGCGATACGTGTCGATAATCGAAAGCCACCAGGTAGATTTCTTGCCCCGGGGAAGGTTCCTCCATGGTCAATCGTATTCAGAACATTGCCCGCAGAGGAGACCCTTCGTCTTGTTGACTTCTATCCGCATGATTCCTGGAACAAAAAACACAGAACATTCGTCTTCCCTCCTCTATTTGATTCTGCTTTTGTTCCTAATCGATTTGGACTCCTATTTGAAGCCCTGTCAGGAGCCCGTTTTGCAGTGCTCGGCGGCAGGTATTACAGCAATGGAGCGGATAAATGGGTCAATATCCTGCAAGACCCATACGACTTTACCAAGATAATTCGTGAACATGAGCGTACTATCACTAACAGAGCAACGATGATATGGAAAGACGGGGAGAGTCGTGTAGAAATGGTTGCCCAGCTGGAGGATATGGTTGTTGGTTATGACATGATGACGGTTGTGGATGTGAAGATTTCGCATTAGGAGGCCGACTCCATCCCTGGCTATAGATCTTAGTCAAGCTTCTTTCAGTTGGACTCTTCCTAAGGTGATTCTAAACCTAAATCAGAGAGAGCATTGTCTAGGCCTCTCTTATGTAGCCATATCCGGATCCCTACGAGCCGTAAAATAGTTGGCGAAGTTAACACTAAACTCTTCGTTTATAATAAAGCGTCTATAATTAGAGAAAAGAAAGCAACTACTAATAAAATAAACAATCAAACCCTAAAAATATTTAAGTAATTAAGGCATTACTTTAGAGAACTTAAAATTAATTTAGAATAGTTCTAATCAGTGGAGATCGATTCTAGAAGATAACGACCGATGTTCTCTGCCCCTCATCTCTGCACTCTTGTCTCTGCACCCATGATTGAGAAATGCTTAGTCAGAAAAGAGATCCCAACCCTCAGCCTTGTCGTGGCCGTGGATCTGAACCGAGGCTTGAACCACACCGGGATCCTGAATCGCTGCCTTTACGCAAAATAGGGTGGGGAGCAGCAGTTTCAGGTGGTCCAGTTCTAGCTGAAAAACCGACCCTACCCACCCATTAACAGCACTGACGAAAGCTATATTTTTACCAGCATGTCGAAAATCAGGAAAGTTTCCAGAAGTGTCTCGCATTGAACGCGGGGAGTGCAACGGCTTGAGATGCTTGTAGGGCGCTTTCAGATTCTTCATGACGTCGTGCCGAAGCCGTGAACCGAAGAATCTCTCAAAGAATCCATGCACGGGACTTGCAATTAATCGCTCATACCAACTGCAGACATTCGAGACAGCCGGTCGAATCCCTGCACGTGACTCGCATTTAATCGCTCATACCATTCGAGACAGGCTAGACAGCCCGTCCAAGCTGTTGTCCTAAGCGACTGGCCAATAGCACCTATCGCCATGGTCCCGGGAACGGAAGAAATCCGCCGATCAGCACTGCCCCGCTTCTGAACATTAATCGCTCATCAAAAGGGAGCATTGCCCTCAGCATTCTGAACATTTTATGAGCAACTAGACATCAAACAACTTTGGTTACTCCGACCTCTTACAGCTGTCAGCCTCTTGCTCCTGAATCGTCCAGATGCTGTCCCACTATAAAATGTCCTCGGAAATCTTCGAAATCGGTTGAACCACATAAACCTATCTCTTCTCGATTCAAAGCCCCGGGCGCAAGACAAAATCGAACATTTCAAGCATTTCATAATCTTTAAGAAGCAAATTCGACTTTCAAGATGCCTGTCAGTATCCGTTCCCTGGGGAAGCAAATGGCGGAAGTCATGAGATCCCTCGGCCGCCAGCCAAGAACAGCGAACGCGGCAGACGGCGAGCCTATCCACTCCACCGTCAGTTCCCCAAGCCTCCCATCTAGTCCTCAACTCAATTCATCTTTCCAAACCAATCATGAATTGGGAAATAGAGCGTGCAAAGCTGAACTTTGATACAGAATCTCGCTACACCCTCGAACGCCCCCAAGCTCATCTGGTCCATGGAGATACAGAGCGGCATCACTGCTGCTTACAGGGCAGAACTCGAACAACTCAGCCAGCAGCACCGCTTCAACACGCACAAAGCCATGGTGCGGAAGGCGGAAATCGAGGCACGCTATGTCTTCCTCCAGCGTGTCTACGATGAGCCTGAGCGGCTGGAGATCATGCTGGATGTGTATGCGACGTGGGTTGGAAGGATGAGCACGCCGCGAGGGCTGGCGGAGTTCGTGTTGGAGAACCATGGTGATGGGTTGAGGGAAGGGGTGGAGGATGTGCTTCCATTGCGTTGATTGCAACACGGCTCTAGGGCTAGAAAAGATCATTCCTGAAAACAGTTCCATCACCAACCGGGAGGCAGTTCATGTCACAGGTGTTCTTTGCGAGACAATACATGATTTTCTTTACCATGTCCCGGATTTCTGACTTCCGTAACAATGCAGGAACAAGCATATGATACCTCAGAGCAAACTCTTCGTACGTCCATCTTGCCGGGTATCCAGTACTGCTGCTCCCACCTTCGATCGCATTTGTGAGCTCGATATGTGCGCGTTTTGAAGCGCCACCACCCTCAAAGTGTTGCTTGCGTTTGGAGCATGTATGTTATGTGGTGTCCCGCCGGTGCGGGATCGAAGAGGTAACATTTAGTTCAGAGGGCTGCTTCTCTTGACGAGCATCCTGATCATATATGTCGTTGTTTTGATTAGATGGAGGCCACACGTCGAGGCTCACCGAACGCTGCGAATTGTCGCTTGTCTGCTCGACGCTGGAGTCGTCTGCATCCTCGATATAGAGGGGTGATCTCTCATTGCACTAGCAACACCTCAAAGCAGGCCACCCTCCCTCTATCTGATAATTAACTGCCGGAATAATAAAATTAATGTTTAAAATAATAATAAGAAATAGAGAAAACTAGGAAGGCCAAAGAGCCGCGGTATTTTGCAGCGATAAGCCCCTATTTTAAGCGAGGAAGCCAGGATTTCGGCTCTGAGCCTTGTTTCAGCGTTCTTATTGACCTTCACTACAATGCAATCCGGTCCGAATGAAGAATTTGTACTCTTCGAACGTAGCAGGGCATATAAATGGTTTTGGTGGGAAGGGAGGGTAGGTGATGAGTCAGGATACGAAGAGGGTTTCGAGGGAGAAGATGAGCAGTAACTATCATCCTCCGGTTCGTGTGTGATAGCGTCGAGGGAGAAAGGAGGGGTGGTGGATGAGAGGCTGATGGTGCATGGCGTGAGGGGATTGAGGGTCGTGAATACGAGTGTATTTATTGTTGTGCCCAGGGGGAATACAAATACTGGCGTTTATACGACGGTGGAGAAATCTGCGGACAGATTATGGAGGATTGGATGGCAGGGTAGGGGACATAGAGAAGAGGAGTGTGATAGATAATTTTGTTACTTTATGATGCTATGCAATTTACTGCCCCCAATGCTTATCCCCTCATCCAAACACTATCTCTCTACACCTCCACCTCTCCCTTCGCCCTAGCAAGCGCCTCCCTCCTCCCCGTACTCTCCGGATCCAAATACGGCCGTTCTCCCAAACTCACCGCCCTCTGCCCGGTCCTCTCTCCCAGATCCTCCCCAATATAATCCGGCGTCGCCGCATGGTACACGCTCCGATTATCCCAGATCGCCAGGTCATTCGGGTTTTGCCATCTATGTCGCACTTGCAAGTCGTGGTTGTCGACGACGAGACGCAGGAACCAGGAGAGGAGCCCCTCGCTTTCGCCAGAGGTGAGTCCGTTGATGTGTTGGACGTGGTGGCCGAGCGCGAAGATGGATTTCCAGCCTGTTACCGGGTTGGTGCGGACAACCTGGGGAGAGTTAGAGGGGGTTGAGGGGATAATTTGGGGGAGCTTACGGGGTGCACGGCGATGAGTTCGTCGCCGACATTCTCGGGAGCCCCGCGGGGCTCAGAGTACAGCTTGAAGCCGTTCTTCTGAGCGGCTTCGGCGAACTTGGGTTGGGCGTAGGTTGCAGTTAAGCTTTCAAGGAACTTTTGTACCGGGGTAGAGATTCGATCGTAGATTTCGTAGCCGGAGGCCCAGAGTGTATCTGTACATCTTTGATCAGCAGAGACTCTTAAGATGAGGGAATTAGGTTAACTCACCACCCCCAGTCTTTGGCAGCTGCGTCAAGCGTAGCAACGCATAGTCACTGGGCACTGGCTCAAATGTGATATCGGAGTGCCACCCCTCCTTCCCGCTCTGCTTCTTCTCTGTCTGGAACAAGAGCCGATCTTTGTAGATCTTCTTGGCTTGCTCAGAGGAGATGACACTGATTTCGTCATCCTTCCCGCCGAGCTCGCGCCCGGAATTGGAGACGGGGTGGATGTGGAGTTTTGAAGTTGACGGCTTGCCTGAGAGCTCGCCGAGTCGCTGAACGAGCTCTTTTTGCAGCTCATTGGTAATGTCATCTTGCTTTCTGAAGAATATGACGCCGCGTTGGGAGACTGCGAATCATTAGAGAGGGTCTTTCGATTAGGAGTAGGGACTTACTTGTAATGGCCAGGTCACGGATGAGTTCGTCGGAGTTGGGTGCTCGGAGCCACTTGGCGAGGTTGACACCGACGAATTCACGTCCGATGACCGGAGTGACATCAAAGCTCTGGAAATGATCTAGAGCACCGGAAAGCTTGAGAGGCTCTTTGTGCTGGGTCTCAAGTTTGGGTTCCTGAACAGCTGGAGCCGGCTCTTCTTTAGAGGACCCATTGCTTTCCTTGACATCTGCAACTGAGACCTTGGAAAGCTTTTCATGAATCTGGTCGGCCGTGTTGGAAACAGTTTCTGCGATGGAGGGGGCCATTTTGAAGTATAAAATTGAGATGATTAATATCTTTAGTGAAATCCCTGGTGACAATTGAGGATTTTGGGATGGTTAGAACAGATAATGGAAACACTTGTGAGCATGTGAGAAATACACATCACCAAGCGATCATAAGTATTAATCTTTCCTCGACCCCAATGGCGGAACTCTCCATCCGGATGGCATCAGAACACTGGATCTGAAGCTATCCCAAAGGCGGGGTACCGACACGGGAGTGACGGAACGGTGATAGACTTAACACCGAATGTGGAAGCTCTGTACAAATTGAGAAGGATTTCTTAAGCACCGACTTCCGATCATGGAAACACAAAGATTGGCGAGCAGATGCTGCGTTTCTGCACTTGCTCGGTGAAGCGTGGGATGGTGTGCAGGAGGTTGCAGAGTGGGGTACATCGGCTGATGTGGCATGTAATGGTCCCATGTGGCAGACTGCATCTTCCATTGTGAGGGGTCCTTGATGATACAAGGTTCCCTGCCCGTTGCGTGCGAGCCACATCAAGTTCAGTACTTCCTGGAAACTCAAGAAACAGGCGGGGCCAGAACACTGGAGCAGAACGCCAACCAGTCTTATCTTGACAAGCAGAATGGAGTTTTCCGCGAACTTGGCAAGCCATTTACCAGAAGAGTGAGTCTTGGGCTTTGGGGTTCTGTTTGTTCGTTCGTTGTGAACTTGTCGTTGTTGATGATGAGGGGTCGCGTAAGATTGGCCGCAGATGGCGTGCAAAAGGTCGAAATAAGGTTTCGCACGTGACCTTGGAAGCAGTGGAGTGTCTCGCTTGCAGCGTCGTCTCCCCTTTGTCTTGTTCCTCTCTCTCCTCATCTCTCTATGCGGAAGTCAGGTCCGTCCCATCAGCACAGCAAGCTTTGAGTGGGTGATGGACCCCGCCCTGACATAATTGACCAGCATATGGGTCGGATCCACTCTGCTGGGCCTTCCTTCGCATGTTCCGGCCCAATCTGGACTGGTCTCGACGGAATCATCGAATTTAGACATTCCGGTTTAATAACAGGTACAGAGGACGGTATCCGGCCGAGAAGATCCCATGATCCTCCTCCTATCACTTCGTGAGTTTCGACCCCTCCATCTTCTTCCTTGCTCGTTGAGAGCCGTGGTCCAGAACTTCCTTAAGGGAGTCGCTGCCAAGAAATGCCAACGAGCAGAAAGCCTGTGTTCCAGGTGAGGGTTGTGTCTCTCCTCCAGCTGTCTGAACTTGTGTGTTTTCTGCATGGAAAAGGTCTTTGGTTTCAATATGCTGCTGAAAAGTCATACGATGAATTGCAGCGGATGACTGGTCAAGACAGAGGAGCAGTCCTTCTCGAGTCGAATGCTGACCCCCACCATAATTCCACAAGCATCAGCCATGGTGGCATTCTGATTATCGATTACTGACCTTTTGGTTCACCATAACAGCCAATCGAGCGCCTCGTTTTCGAATCGATAAGAGCATGCATGAGTTGTGCATCGCTTCCGCAAACGAGAGCACGTTTGCCCCATACCCGATGGCGCGAAACGCTCGGCAAAAGTCGCGATGTCTTGGCTTTGACATACGGCAAAGTCTCTTTTCACGGTTATGCATTCGTTTTTGGACCTAATTTTGCCACTGCTGGCTGGGCAAGCCCCAGAACCTGTTTTCAGGTCGTCTGATTTGTTCATGCAGACGGCAGCACATTCTGTTGAGCCTGCGAAGTACATGGCGCTTCCAGACTCTGGACACACTTCAGCCAACAAGCTCTGCTGTTACTGTTTTTCATATGTCTCTGGACAAGACAAAGACCCTTGTTGATGGAATGCTAGCCTTCTATCGCGTGCGGTATCCGTTATTTTCCATGTCAGTAGATCTCCCGGACCCGTGGGTGCGGATCCGTCATGATTTCTTTTCTTGGTTCCCGGGTTATAAGTACTTCCTATTGTCCCCAGTGCCAGAATATTGCATCTCTACAACTCCCATCGAGCACATCGGTCGAGCCGCAAGTTGCAATCCATCATGTCTACCGCCCTCGCCAAAGAGATTGATTTTGCTCACTCCATTGGAGGTGTCCTTCCTTCCAGTGAAACATCATCTCAAGGGTCCTCCGATGATCTTGGAGAGAAATCCGAGAAGACCGCTGGCCATGTCAAGACCACTGAACTAAACTCCGTGGCAGCACCTCTTGGTGTGCCAGCGGAGGAGAAAAGGTTCTGGTGGCAACAAACTTCCAAAAACTACGACCCGAATGCGATTGCTACTCAGCCTTCGGTCTTTGATGATCCCGATACAGCCAAGGAATACCAACCTCCTGCAAATTGGGAAAATCTGCATCGATTTGACCCATCAGCACGATGGACCTGGGGAGAAGAACATAAGCTAATTCGAAAGATCGATTTCAAGATCATGGTATGAAGTGAGATTCATAACTTGGACCGGCTCAAGCTGACGTATAACAGATCTGGGCTTGTATCATGTTTATGGCGCTTGAATTGGACCGCTCGAATCTTGCTCAAGCAGTAACTGACAACCTCTTGAAAGAACTGAAAATGAACACAAATGGTATATTGGACTTTGGCGCACATCAAGAAATTAGCTTCAGAACGTACATGCTAACTGTCTGAAGATTACAACCTTGGAAATACCGTCTTCAAGCTGGCATTTTTGTGCGCTGAGCTGCCGTCTCAGTTAGTGTCGAAGTGGATAGGACCAGATCGCTGGATTCCTGCTCAATTGATTCTCTGGTCAGTTGTCGCTTCATCCCAGTTTTGGCTGAGCGGTCGCGAGAGCTTCCTGATCTGCAGAGCCATCCTGGGTATACTTCAAGGTGGTTTCATTCCAGATGTGAGCCTTTTCAATTCAACTCCTATGCATTCGGACTAACAGAGTACGCAATAGATTATCCTATATCTCTCCTATTTCTACAAGCATCATGAACTCTCTATCCGCCTTGGATTTTTCTGGACTGCTATGTCTCTCTCCGATGTCATTGCAGCATTCTTAGCATACGGGCTTCTACACTTGCGAGGCGTCCACGGGAAGTCTGGCTGGAGATGGTTGTTCTTGATCGAGGTTCGTTATACTTGGATGAAAAAGGAAACCCCACGCTGACGACCTTCTCTAGGGCCTTTTGACTCTCGTCATTGGGATTGCTTCTTTCATTCTCATGCCAGCAAGTCCTACTCAAACTGCCAGCAAGTTTCGAGGTAAAAATGGCTGGTTCACTGCTCGGTAGGTCTAATAAACCTTGATATTGACCGTTCAGGCTAACTCTCTTGTAGTGAGGAAACCATTATCGTCAATCGCGTCATCCGAGAAGACCCCGAGAAGAGCAGTATGCATAATCGCCAACCCATCACGCCAAAGCTACTGTGGAAATCGATGTGCGATTTTGACCTGTGGCCACTATATCTCATCGGGCTTGTCTTCCAAATTCCCGAGACCACACCTTCGCAATACTTGACCTTGACCCTGAAAGGTCTTGGATTCGGCACCTTCAAAACCAACCTTCTCGTTATTCCATCTACGGTTTTCCATATGGTCACCATGCTGGCGCTCACCTACGTGGCCGAAATCTGGGGCGAACTGACCCTGACCTCTGCCTTCGGACAAATCTGGGCCTTACCATTCCTTGTCTATATCTACCTGGTCGACATCACCAAGATCAACAAGTGGAAAGCATTCGGTATCATGAGCTTGCTTCTCAGTTACCCATCTGGTAAGCGTACTTTATGTGTTCCAGGAAGCCATTTCTAACATTACGCAGCACACCCCATCCAGGTCGCCTGGAACTCCCGCAATTCAAACGCTGTCCGCTCCCGAACTGTTTCAGCAGCTATGTACAACATGTTCGTGCAAGCTGGTGGTATCGTTGCTTCGAACATCTACCGAGCTGATGATGCTCCTCGTTACAAACGCGGTGATCGCGCCTTAGTCGCCATCTGTCTTGGCAATATCGGGTTGTACCTCTTCACTAAGGTCTACTATGTCTTAAGAAACAGGTCTAGGGCGAACAAGTGGAATGCGATGAGCGAGGATGAGCGTCTCGACTACTTGGCAACCACCACGGATGAAGGTAACAAGAGATTGGACTTCAGGTTCGCTCATTAGATCAACAATATCTACACGACAATAGCTGGGTGTGGTGTTGGCCAAGCCAAGTTGGGCGGCTTTCTTTCGTTTAATGATGAAATGAGATGGCAAGAACTAATTGGAGGCATGGAGAGGAATACGAAGATCATAGGGCTTGAGTAATACACTCTTTTGTGAATTTATATAAGGCAAGAATTATTCTGCTTCTTCGAGTTACCTCTTTCTGCCTCTCTTCTCATCACGTGAACGCGACCTCGGTTCGATACTCCTAGCTTCTCCAACCTCTCATGCTCTTTACATCTCTCTCTTCGGTCCAGAAATCTTACTCTACCCGCTTCAGCAATCTTAGCTTTATCATGTCCATAGATAGTGATGCCGAGGCATGCTTCCGAATATTGTAGGCTGATTTTCGCTCTTCTTGCTAACTTACTTGACTGACATGAAAAACAGCATGGTAAGCACATCCAACCCTCCTCTTCTGCAGGAATGCGGCCTCGGAGAAGCTAATATTCTCAAGTGTCACCTGTCGCCAACGGAAGATCAAATGTAAGCAGCTCCGAACAGTCCGTGTTCGCCGGGAACCGCTTTGACAGGTCACAGGCGATGAAGCTCAGCCAGTCTGCTCGAACTGCCAGAGAGCGCATAGAGAATGCCAAAGACCAGAAAAGACAGTGAAATATGTCCTTCACAGTGCCGATCCAGAGCAGCAAAGTCAGTCTCATTCCTTGCCATTCCTCATTCCAGCTAATCTCAACCAGAATCCTTATTCGAGTCCCAAATCCCGCAACCTCGCCACCTTCATGATCGAGAACACGATAGCTGGAGTATCTTGGAAGACAAATTACTCGTTTCTGCTGACCCAAAAGCGGCACTAGAAAACCCAGTCGTCGCCACTCTCTTCCGCCACTATATCGACTTCCTCGCCCCCTGGTACGACCTAAGCGACTCTCAAAATCTCTTCTGTACTCTAGTCCCACAACACGCTATAAACAACCCCATCCTATTCAAAGCAGTCATCGCCTTCTCAGCATGCCATATGTCCCGGACGCCAGGTGGCCATCGATACCAAGATCTAGCCCACGAGTACCACGCTGCATGCATCCGCGATCTCCTCGCCGTCTTGAACGACATCCATCCTGAAACACAAGGCGACTATCTAGCAGCCACATGCTTACTCCGCTCATACGAGATTCTAAACGGCAAGTAAAACCTCCTTCCAGAAGTGCTAGCTGATGATAAATCAGGCAACACACGGCAACAACAACACCTCCTAGGCGCCTATTCCTTCGCCTCCAGCACCCACATCTCCCTCAATCTCCCCGGGCTCTCCCAATCCGGAACATGGAATTACCTCCGCGAAGAGATAACCATGGCGTTAGAACTCCGGAGACCCGTGAGAATAGGCTCCGGCTTTGCGTTTGTGGCGAGCGGGGAGATGGGGGATGATATGTGGGCGAATTATATGAGTTATATCCTTGCGAAGGTTGTTAATTTTTGTTTTGATGAGAGTGGTGGTCTGGGTAGGGGTTTGGAGGAGAGAGAGGGGAATTGGCGGGAGTTGGAGAAGGAAGTCGAGGGGTGGGGTGAGAAGAGACCTGCGAGCTTTGATCCGTTTTCTACGGCAGCGAAAGAGCGGAATGAGTTTCCGTCGATTTGGTTGTTGAGCCCATGGCACGGTAACATGAACTTGAAATAGGGTGGAAAATTATGCTGATTGCTGAGCAGTTGCTGGAGAGCAGTACTTTTATGTGGCGGAGATGTTGCTTGCACTATCTAAACCGAGTCCAAACACCCCCTTCTTTGGGATAATGGGCCGGGAAGAGAGTCGAGAAACTATCGAAGGCTTTGCATTGAAAATTTGTGGATTGGCGTTCACGAATGGGAATGTTTCGGCACGCGTGAACGCTTTTGGTCCTCTGGCTTTCTGTAAGTCTTGATGATTGAATGATTTGCTTCAATGATTGGATGGCACGTTGATGTTAAGCAGGCGGGCGATATTTATCTCAAGTCCACCATCGTGAAGCTTTGGTGAGCATGCTGCAAGACTTCAGTATCCCCACAGGCTGGCCAGTTCAGCCAATTATTGAAGACTTGAGACAACATTGGGAAGGTGAAGCATGATCAGTTACTCAGTATGGTGTTCTTGAAACAATTCTCATTTTAAAGTTAACGAAATTACTCAGAACACAACATCAAGTCGATCCCGCTGATCAAAATCATACGCATTCCCGAATTTCCCCTCCAAATATTTCTCCTCGGCCTCCTTCTCCGGAGCATACCGCCCCTGGATCACCAAATCCCTTCCCCACCTCTCAAGCTCGCCCCTCAACTCCTCAGAAAAGTTGACCTCCATTGGATTCCTACTCCGATTAGCTTCTCTCACCCTTCCGACTTCGAACATCACTCACCGATACCAACCCGCAAAATGTATCATCGCAAGCATAACCCTCACCTCCCGCGTCCAGTTCGGCTGCCCACTATGCCACACCCTCAAATCCCTAACCACCACACTCCCCTTCCTAACCACCGGTCTCGCCGGCGCTCTCACCCTCCTCCTCTCACTCAACCACTCCTCCCTAATCCTCCCACTCGCCCTCTCCCCATGCTCACCCTCCTGCGCCTCCTGTCCATACTTATGAGTACCGAGCCAGATCTCCGTACTCCCGTTCTCAGGCGTCATGGTCACGAGCGGGATGTTGACCACTAGCGCGAACGGCGAGGAAGGATGCGCGAAATCAGCGTCGGAGTGCGTGGGTTGTGCGGTTTGCTGGACGCCTGGTGAGGGAGGGAGGGCTGAGTTCCCGGAGATGAAGGATAGGCGGGGGCGAGGACCTAAGACCGAGGAGGTCACTTGGGTCGCGAGCGGGTTGAGGAAGATTTCTTTGTCGAAGTATCTTTTGGTTAGTTGGGGGTCTTGCTGGATGTTCCTTTTACCAACACGTCAGCTTTCTGGTTGCGATGGGAAGGAAGGCAGGGAATAGGGGAAGAAACCCTTTGTTATAATTATACGGACTGTCTTCACCCCTCGCCTGCAGCTTCTTCGCATCATCAACCATCTTCTCATTCAGGAAATCAAGCTTTTCATGCGAGATAGCGTTCTCAAGAACAACGAGACCGTCGTGATGCAGTGCGCGATTCGCGAGCTCGAGATTCTGGTTTGTGAGATGGCCACGGGACTTCTCTTCTGGTGAGACGAGGACGGTTTTTGGGTTAGAAGAGGCACTGATTGTTCTTGTTTGGGAGGTAGAGAGAGTTCGGATGAGAGGAGGGAGGAGTTTTGAGGATGGGGAGGGTAGGAGACGGTAGGTTAACATTTTTGAGGATGGTGAAATGGTTTGTTTTGTCTTTGAAAAGAAGCAGAAATTGACTCTGGGAGGGCGAAGGAGGAGTGTTATATACCTGGAAGGGGCCCCGGATGGAGAAAAGGGGGCAGCCAATCAAAGAACGGGGAGCAAGCCTCTCGGCTACCTCGCCTACACTAAACTGTTTGGGAAGGAGGGGTGTTGATCTCTTTGGCCTCTGATAACTATCAGGTGTCACATCCTCAGAGTCTTAGATGTAGGAATTTCGATCGGACGGGCTTAGATTAATGTTTAAGCTTTAGAAGACTTTTCCTCAACGCTTTGAAGAGATCGATAGAAAACTTAGGGTGAAGTAGTTCAAGGAGAAGCTTACCCCGCTATGAAGGGGTTGCCCCGCACTGCTCGAAATAGAAAGAGTCAATTGATGATGACTTCGAGGACCTTCATGCAACTTCCAACTTGGAGATGTGCCGAACAAGTTGTGTACGAGTTTATGTTGGGGTTAACCAAGTATACTCGCTTCCAAACCCTCCAGTCTGCAACGCAGCAATCTCAGCAACATAAACCTCTACCCAAGAACAATAAGTTAGCATAGAAGCTCAGTCTTTCCTCACCGAACGAAAAAGAGGAATAAGAAAACTCACCAGCAATTCTCCATTTCCTCTTCACAACCCTTAGATAAGCAAGAGTGTGCCTTAACCCCTCCTTAACCTCCAACTCATCGCTTTTATCCCCAAACATGATATACAGCCATAAGCTCAAATAGAGATTATGGATCTCGAAACACGGGACCTTTAGTAGTTCAGTGTCTGAGAATTTTAATTCGCCGGTAATGTCGCGGAACATGCGCCCTAGGACTCGGAGTGCGAGGATCGGTCGTGGGGGTGGAGAGGATTCAGCTGAGATGTTTTGATGAGGGTTCTGCTGGGAGGGAAAGGAGTTGTATTGCTTCAGTTCGTGTCGATGCAGGGTTAAGAGGGCACTGGAGAGGTTAGCATGCTCAGAGTTTGGAGGAGGCGCAGACTTGCATGAGAGAGAGGAAGAAGGGCGTGCAGTAATGGCCTTGTATGGTCGAGGCAGAGCTCGAGCTCGCGGCTTGTCGAAGGAGAGATCGCGCAAAATCTTGTATTGTCCCGTCAAGAAAGGTTGATTCCCTCTCTTGTTGCTCAAGTGGCAGTATATTTGACTTGATGTGGTTCATGACTCTTCCCAGGAGATAGCATGCTTGCACCACCGCAGGATATGAATCTGTGTCCGGGAAGAATATCTCCACCTGGTTTGAAATGTCTTTCGCGGTAGTGCCCACGACCTTTGGGCTTGGAATATCGGAGAACGAGCCTTCATGATTTGATGGAAGATAGTCGTCGAGCTTGGGATGTGGTGTCGCGAAGATATATCCATGATCTAAGTCCTTCACAGCTAATAGCCTGCACGGTGTTAGCATTTTCCATGCAAAAGCATTTGTTCTCGAGGGGATTCAAGCAGTAAGAGGGCTGCAATACAAACGAAGCGCCTCCCTCCAGCCTGGATTTGGCTGTTTACCTTTCAAGTGCCATAATTCCCCACCAAAGTCGTCTCTGGACCTTCAACTCATTCTGACTACAAAGATCATCTTCAACATTCCACCGCAGGGACTTATGTAGCCGCATCTTATACCCCATCTCCGCACATGCAACCATAGTAGTGCGAGATTTTTCCGTCAAAGCTTGGCCGCTCTCGTAAGTGGCAATCAGCAACCCTGCCTGGATAAGTACCATTGATGGCTCTTGATATTTCTGGAGGCGCGACCATGCATTTTTCGCAGTAGAATAAACTGGATCAAGGGTTTTCGTATAGCTGAACTCTTGGACTGGAAGTTGGATTAGGAGATACATGCCTAGAAGCAAGGTAGAGAATTCCGGGTGCGAGCCAGCGCTGGAAAAGTCCCGCCAGAAATCGGCTTCCGACATGAAAGATAGCCATGGATGAAATTCTGTGAAGTAGCTTTGGCAGATGGTTTTTGCATCTTTCCCACTAGCTGCGAAGATATCTTGAACTTGAGAAGTAAAGTTCTGCTCCCAGTTGTCATGAGAAACTTGACCTGGGATGGGGAGACTGCTGGTTGATCCATGGTATGCGGAGGAATTGGTGTTGGAGGCTCTGTGATTGGCCGCGGGTGGATCGAGTGACAAACAAGGTACTTGGTAGGGTGCCAGCCAGCTCTCGTCCGGTACTTTAATAGGTTTTACGGTAAAGACAGATTCCTTTGGTGGGTGGGTGGAGTAAACACACACGGCAGTTTGGCTGTAATGTGGTTAGATTGCGTCCGGTGTGGAGCGTTTGACACCTTACAGTGTGCAGCGGCCACATCGAGGAGCCACCTTGTCACACTTCTTCTTCTGCTTCCAGCACCGGGCACAAGCAAATTCTGTTTGGGCAGGCACTTCGTGATCAGATGCCGGCATGATGGTGAATACACTATGCCGTGTAATGTTCAGCCCAGACAATTAGCAGTACAAGACTTAGGAGGTAGTGTCCGACGGGAACACACTTTCTCGTATTGTCGGACGAGGCTCAAGATGTGGCTTTCCGAAAGATGGAGAAGTGAAGTGTTGTGGTAGAGGGGAGCGAGTCTATTTCTTGGTTCGTAAATTGAGACACAGGGGCATGTCGGACGCTAAGCAGGGGTACTGCTGACGACCCCTGTGCCCCTATCCCGCATTTTTGGTCTTAGTCAGATGGATTAAGCATGAGCACCATATCTCATAGATATCGCATACAGATCTTGAGTAAATGCGGAAATAAGAGTGAGGTTACCTGTACGCTATTCAATCAGAGATCTTCCTGCTATTTCTCACAAACCCTGGACCCTTCAACTTTGCGAAGAGACTTCGTTTGCAGTGCGCACAAATTAGGATGAAACAGACGAAGACTTATAGCAAAACTTTGACCATTCATGAAGAGGAAGTCTCATGCAATTCGCAGGGCTTCAAGCACTTTCGAAAAAATAAATAAACATATCACGCTCATTCGTTCCTCTTCCTCGCTCTCTTCACTCTCCCTGTTACTCTACTCCCTGTCTGTGCCAACTTCATCATCGCTCCCCTCATGATTCAGCCAAGGTCAGAAGTCAAAAGGAGTAAGTTGGGTTCGGATCTAAACTTAACGAGTATAATCGCCAGATAAATATACATTAAAATAATGAAGGATAGAAGTATGTAATAGTATGTTGCTAATCTATATATATACATAACCCCTTCTATCTAGGGGGCTGCATTGAAATCCTCTGCGCCGGTCATATACCAGTACTTATATATCGAGAACGCCCTTCAGCTGAGTGGAGGAAGGTCTTCCACTCATACCAAGTCCTCCTCAACAGTATACATTCTCTTCACGAATGTATAGCAGTTGTTACTCAACAAGTCATATTTGCCCATAAATTGCAGCTGCATATCAGCATCAGCCTCTATTCTCTCCTCTGTCAGACCCGATCGAATTGGACCAAGCCATGAAAAGACGCCACCATTCTTAGTGGCTAGAGTCATCCAGTCGGCGCGATCGTCTCTGGGTATGAGTACGCATTGACCAGGCGCTTGTGTCCCTCCCTGTCCCAAGTCGTACACCAAAGCGTTGTATCCGCGTGTCCAGAGACGAGTGAGGGAGGTCACCTCACCTGTGGAATAGTTAGCCTGATTATTTGCAACGGGTCATGCAAAGAATGTTAGACGTTGCACGGGACGTGGCTGAAGTCCATGGGATTGTAAAAATAAAACAAGGAAACTTACCACAATCATTCTCTTCCTTGTTTATATCCTTGTACGAGATTGAGACGTAGCCGGCGATGTAAAGTCCATGCAGCCCAACCATTCCCCCATATCCTAAATACTATTCCCCTCTAGTCAGCATATAGAAGTTCTAAATACTCGGATAGACGCAAAGAGATAGCCTAGAAGACAATTTTTTTCCCTCCAAAACATTGGGTGACAGAAGATCGTGACTTACCGAAAGCTGCAGAGCAAATCCTTTCCCGTCCATGTTCATCTGCCATTCATCATCGTTTTTGTAGGGGCTATTAGTTTTAAGAATAGTGAACTGAGGAGAGTCCAAAAAGTATCTGTTTTCGATTACTGGTTCAGTGGCACGCCGCACGCGACCTTTTGCTTCACAAGACTTTGCTGGCCCTTTGTCTCCTGTAGAAGTTGTTAGCGAATGCAAAGCCCTTGTTTTCAATTGAAGTCAAGTGAATGAAAAAAGCAGCGAGGAACAATTTACCTGTCTTGGCAGGAGGGTTGTCCGTCTTAGAGGGCGGCCTGTCAGGAACGTCTGTCGCCTTCGTTGCCGGTTCATTGAGGCTGTCATTCAACTTGTCAGTGAAAGTTCTGGTCCAAGAAGTACATCTTATCAAGAATTGGGATGATCAGAACAGACCTTAGAGTGTGCTCTTTGCCAAAGACTTTGAATTCAGCACTACCCTCCTTCTCAATACCCTTGACGCAACCTTCGATAATTGCTGGCGTGGCAGCGAGTTCAATTGCGTCTGCTATTTCACCAACAATTGGGATCAAATCTTCGAGAAGCTCTAATGGGGCCAACAGCGCAGGAACAGCAACACGGCAGAAAGCTTTAGCGGCAATATCGAGAGCTGCCTGTTCAGCGGCTGCCTCTGCAGCAGCTTTAGCTGCATCTTCAAGGTCTTGGGCTAAGCTGTTAGGACTCGGTTTAAAATTACCACAACAAAAGCTTTGTAGACCTCCATGACAATCTTTGTCTCCCTTGTTGGTATGTTGATCGGTGTTAGTGGTTAGTTCTGTTTCTCCGGAAGCACAACCACTGGTACAGCTCAAACCCGAACCACGATAACCACGCCAAGTACACTGGCCGACTTGTGCCTTGTCGTCACAGCAGAGTGATCTGTATTGCTTCTTTGCGCATCGTGCGCTTGTACTCAACTGGCCGGGTTGGCCGTTGAACTGAGCCACTTCACTGGTTCCTGCCTTGCAACTTACTCCGCAATCGGTCGTGTAGCATGCCACGCTCGCTTGTTGGTCGGACGATGCCTGGTTTGCAGAAGTTTGTTGGTCACTGGTGACTTGCACACCAGCAGCAGCAGCAGCTCCACCAAACCCATTATTGGCTGTCTGATCGACCTGATCCATTGCCCAGACCATCAAACCGGCAAGGCATCGACTGTTGGCGAAATCCCGTTTCTGCTTGAAAGTGTCGCCATCGTCATAAGACACCCACTGATTGCTGTCCCAGGTGATCCACTTGACTCCAGCAGTTTCATCGTGAACTGGTTGTAGCTTGTTCGTCTGGATAATGTCTGCGATCTCTTGGTAATCGAGGATACCACTGGCCTGGGAACATGGGCCAGCTTGAGCGCCACCAGTAAACTGGCATACACCATTTGGAGTGTTGCAGCTCGGAGATTGTAGAGTGAAACTGCGACCGTACCAGCCTTGGCCCATGACCACTTTGCTAGAGTCCACACCCGCTCGCCAGAGTAAATCAAGAGCAAGGTCGATTTCAGTGATATTGGTGTGTGGAGCAATATAAGGGCCAACATACTTGCTTTCGGCATCCCATACGCCATGCAAATCGTAGGCCATTAAGTTGAACCAATCGATGGACTCCTGCATATTCAAGACATCGAAATGTTGCAGATACCAAAACGAGGTAGGAATAGTGACAGTAAGCTGGTACTTTGAACCAAAGGCTGCGCTCATTTCCTTAACAAGAGCAACGTAGTTCGCAGTATCAGCTGGAACTCCGCCTCGATCGTCGGCTCCTGGATACTCCCAGTCAAGATCAACGCCGTCAAAACCGTAGGAGCTCATGAAATTCATGATATTCTTGATAAAAGTTGCCCTATTTCCGGCATTGCTCACCATATTGGAAAATGCCTTTTGCGTGGGGCCAGGGTCTGTGAAAGACCACCCACCCACAGAAATGAATGTTTGGAGACCGGGTTTTTTGTTCTTCAAGTTGGTGAAACGACTGTAAAGCGAGGCGCTGTTGGAATCCATTGGCGTTATCTCGAATGAGCTTGCATCGAAGGAGGCAAAAGCAAAGTTAATTGACGTGAATCCATCCAGATTGAGTTGCTCAGGTGAAACGCTCTGACAAGTGCGGGTATTCGCCCAAGACTCATAATAGCCCACATTCCGCTTGGAGACGCTGGAGCCCCCGGCACAGGATGGACGATCAACAGCTCCGCAGCCGCCATAATTGGTGCTACACGCCGAGTAGTTCGGGTCACTCGGATTCGTCCAGACACAAAATTCAGTTGTTGAGCCGCAAAAGCCAAATTCAGAGCAGCAGACATTCAGTGGGCATTTTTCATCTCCTTTGGCAGCATATGGACCGCATTCTGCTGTGGCGTTACCTGTGATTTTATTAGTAGACTATTCTAGCTGAGCTTCTTACGTTCACAGCTCTTACAGTTAGATTGACATCCGGTACCGCATGATGCTGGTGAGTATCCGCAAAGATTGTTACTCCCACAGCAGGCGCCATTAGCACATGGCGTATTAGAATTGCAGGTTCCCGTCGGTAGATCTCGTTTGGTGTGATATTGGCTGTAGGTGTAATCGATGTCGGTGATATTATTGAAGGCGCCATATTCCAACAGTTCTTTCGCATCAGCAAAGAGAGTGGATGGGTGATGCAAATGTGAAAAGAAGAGTAAAACGGTAAGGACAGTTGAGAGAAATCTTGAAGAAATCATGATGGGCGATTCGTGTTTCCCCTCGACACTCTTGAGAAGGTCAGGAGAGTCAATTAGAGGAAATGCCTATCTACTTAAGCAGACACGCTTTGGGGGTCTTGGGGGCCTCTTCGAGACAAATTCCTATGACCTATCTGAATGAAGTACGTCCGAAGAATACGGTTCAATATCGGCATCATACAAGGGATAGCTCCTGCAGTCTCCACTTTTAGGGCACAGTATTTGTTACCTGTACGGAGCTTCATGCGCGGTCAGCGCTAGAGATTCTCTGCAGGCTTTAATGCCCTAAAAAGTCAAGGATCTTGGTGCCTGATTAGCTTTAATTAAGGAGGTAAAAATAAGGAATGATGTGCATACCCAGTTCCTACCCCTCCTTAATCAAGGTTAAATAAAAGGGGGGATTAAAACTTCATTAAGGGGTAGTTTTAAGCGAGGAAGTAGGTCGCTTAAATGTCTTACCCAACCATCGCTTGCGGCGCAGCCATCGGCACTGTTCACAACAGGAAGGCGCGGCAGCACAGCCAACAGGGGAAGGGTTTTTTTTTTCGGAGGAGCCAACAGAAAGTGGCTGTGTAGACAGATGTGCCATGTGATATCTCATGCCCGCCGTGCCACTGTTTGTTACTCGTTCATCTCGAGTGTGGACCTAGTTACCCGAGATTCCGAGCGCACTATAATGCTCAAGAGGTATTGAAGAGCGAGAGACTTCTAGGATGATAATAAGGGCATTAAAGAGTTTTTCGGACAATAGGCAGACTCGTCATACCTACCGTAGCTTCTACATGACGAAGGACACTCTAGTCCAAAAACTTCAGAGCTCTAGCAAATGCGGCTACATCTCTCCAACCGCCCCCATGTCTCGCAAGCTATTTTAGTTGGAGCTCTATCAAGAACGAAAACTTTTCTTTGGTGTCTCCGGTGGAACCAAAATCGGATTTAGTTTTTTTTCCCCATCACTGTAGTGCAGGGTTTTTTCCGGTTTGCCTTACCCTGCTGTACCCCGCCGCTGGTACCCTGCCGGTTTGTTTAATCTTGAGTGGGCGGCAGGCACGGGAAGCAACACCCCAGTCACTCTACTACTTAATCTCGATAGTAGAGGCACAGGAGGCTTAGTATACACTAACAGTCCAGCACATGAAGATTTGGCCGAGTCTATATTATGATCCAGCGGTAAGCACCGAGCTTATAATCTCCGGAGGGGCAAAGATGTTGATGCCGGGCTGGCCTGCATACATATCGGCAGAAAATTCTGGATCCCCTGGTATGGTCTGGAAAGTTTCGATCTGATGATAACCCCGAGTTTTTCTCCTTCAGTTGCTCTACTCTCGCCGTCTATACTCAGTTCTTTCTTTAATCCTCAAGTTTCTCAGACGGTTGAACAGTTCTCGTCGTCATGTTTTTGTTCTATTTGGCGGGGAGCTTGCTGCTCTTCGCCTGGCCAATTCTCGCACAATTCAACATGTACCCAAGCGTTTCCCCCACTATCTTGGCTGCCTCTCTTAATATCAGCTCCAATTGTTTGACTGCTTTGAATGCGACAGTTGATTGCGATCAGAACCTATTCCAAATGGCAGGAAATGCTGATGGTTACTTTTGGTCAGACAACAATGCTACAGCGCTCTGCACAAGCCAATGCCTAAGCTCGGCATCATCTTGGTGGAGCCAATCCGCCAATGCATGTGAAAACGATCAATTGAATGCGTATGGCAGAGTAAGCGTCGTTCATCTAAGTCTAATATCTACACAGCTAATGTTATCACCTAGCTTTATCCAGCCGAGACGGTACCTGGCCGATTTTTGGATGGCCTCAATATCGTTTGCCTGACTGCCAACACAGATATCACCAAAGATGTTGGGATCAACGGCACGATAATAACTTTCACAGAGGTCGGAGGACAGAACAGTACTGTTAATAGCACTGGTTTTGACGAGACATTCCCAGACACACCTGTAGGACGTCGCCAAACCTCAGGAACATCGTCTTACTGTCTGGTTCAATCATATGATTGGGTTGGTTCTGATATCATTCGCCCTGACTGCGATGATTCTGCAAATGCAAACCAAAGCCAATGCATCGACCCAACAGATGTCCCTGCAAATAACAGCCGAATTGCGAACTTGTACCCAGACACTTTGCTCTGCTCCGCGTGTTTCCTAAAGATGTTCTATCTTCGCCTTGCCTCACCTTTTCTTCCTGATCTGGATCAGTCCGACTTTATGGTTGATCAGTGGTTCGACATTATTGATGTTTGCAATGCAAACTCAACCATGCCAGAACTTATTGTTCGCACGCTACCTTTCTACGAAGCTGCGCCAGGATTTTCTATTGATGGAGCTTCCAATGTAACCTCTTCCCTGACGCCTCCGTTGCCTCTTGGAGCCAATCAGACATACAACAGCACTTGCAACGAACGAATCATCACCTTCGCAGACCTTGTTGTGCCATCAATGGACTATTCTACGCAAACACCATGCGATGTCATTCCACCATATCTGCAAGCGTCAACTGGTGATGTGCAACATATGATGGGCACTCCAATTTGCGTGCCAGGCTTCAACACCACGGAAATTCCGTCAGTTTGTGCGCCGTTCCCTTGTGAGGTTGTACTTATGCCGGCTGATATCACCTGGTAAGTACTCAGCCCCTATTGGCGTAAGAGGAATACTAACGTGTTATCCAAATCAGTGATAATTTCACACAGAGCATCTCCACTGCCAATAATACCGTAACAATTACCCAGTTTCTCTCCTGGAACCCGAACCTTATTGGCCTCTGCACAAACACAACTGGACAATATGTTTGCGCAGGTGCACCTGGAGGCACATATATCCCACCTCCCGTGTCAAATGCAACCACGAGCGCGGGTTCACAACAGCGAGGAGGCGGCGATGGAAGCGGAACAGCGACTGGAGGCGGCGGCGTTGACGGTTCAGGTCGTAATTCAACGATCATTCAGCCAGGCCAAACACCACCCAGCCCAACGCAATCGGGCATACCAGCTACATGCACGGAATTTGCAATGGCTCAGTCAGGCGATGGCTGCGATTCGTTCAGTTCTCTGTTCGACATTACTCTGCAAGCGTTGGTAGCTTGGAATCCTGTTCTTGGTGCCAATGGCGCCAACTGCCAGACGCAGTTCTGGGCAGGGGATTATTATTGTATCGGTGTCTCTGGCTCTGCAACCGTCACCTCAAAACCAGTCACTACCCCAACAGCATCCGCAACTCCCTCACCAGTTCAATCGGGCATTAATCCACAGTGTACCAAGTATGCAGAAGCTGCGCCTGGAGCCTACTGTACTGGGTTCGCCGCCGACAACGGCATCACACCAGCTCAACTTTATGCCTGGAACCCGATTCTTGGATCGAATGGTGCTAGCTGTAGCACTGAAATGTTTGCTGACAACTATTATTGCGTTGGAGCGCCTTCAGGGACACAAACAACTGCGGCTGCGACAACTACGGCGGTAGCAGCTCCAGGCCCAACTCAAAGTGGGATTACGTCTTCCTGCAATAAATATGCGGAAGCTGTGTCGGGTGATGGTTGCTATAGCTTTGCTCAGGAACATGGCATCACTACTACCGAACTGTATGCGTGGAACACTATGCTGGGAAGTGGTGGAGCAAATTGTGCAACGGCGTTGTGGATTGGAAACTACTACTGCATTGGTGTCACATCCTAGCCATAATGTAAATATTAGAGGTACCCTTGTAGAACTATTTGGCACGCAAGAATAAAGAATTTCTATAAATCAAGGACGTCGTCAAAAAGGAGTGCACTAGACCATGCACTTTTTTGATTTGCTAAGCTTCTGGGCTCTCTAGGCTTTATAAAATTGTGTTCTTACTAGACTACGAAAATCGCGGCATAAAGTCATGCAACATACTTATGCAGCCTATGCTGGAGTTATACTGATGGTACGCTGCAATAACCGATGCTACCCTATAGCGCCAAGTGCCCTATAAGCCCCTGTAACTTTAGTGGGTCATCGGCAAATTACAAGGTCCTACGCCCTGTGGCTGTAGTGCCTTATAGGGCATTCAGGCACATTGCCCCCCACGACACTGAAGATGCCCCTGAAGCAGTGACTGGCTCGCTAGAAGTTAGGCGATAAAGCCCCCAACTACAGGGGCAAGTGCCTATAAATATAGAGGAGGTGGTGGCGCAGCTAATTATAGGGTACCATCCACTGTAGATCAGCATAAATCTGGGCATAAAGGCCTGAAGGAGTGTTGCATGACTTTATGCCGCGATTTTCGTACAGCGCTATAATAGTCGGACTTAACGTCACTTCTAAAGGGGCCCCACCCTTTAGTCGGGGAAAGCGAGTTGTCCGCGGAAAGCGAGTTGTCCGCGCCCGCACGTATTTCCCCACCAAAACTAGGACAGCCGGCTTTCCCTATAACAACCTCATATACTAAAAATCGTCCATTAAAGTGAAGATATATTATACCCTATGAGAACCTAACAAAGTCCGGGTTTCGCGTATCAAAGGAATCAATCGAAGCTACTAATCTAGGCGGGGAAGCGTCTAGAATCATCCTATTCTCTCCCTCATCCTCCTCTCTATTATTATATCCTCCTAGAACCATCCTTCCTAGTAGTGACGAGGGTATATAAGACTCCTTTTCCTCGTCCTCCTCTTCCTCGATATATATCCTAGAGAGAGGGTTTTAGTAGATACGAACTAATTCTTATAAGGCTACAAATTTAGGGTTAATAGTAATCTCTAAGAATAGCGCTAGATTAGTAGCTATAAGTTAGTCTAGATAGTTTAATTCATGTTAAAACTTCTTAAAGAGAGAGACGTTTTTCATATAAAAGGCCTTAATCTCCTCGTCTAATAGCTCCTTCTTATAGTCTCTAATTAGGATTAGCTTTTCCAGGGGAATAGTAATAAGAATACCACGAGCCTACTTCCCAAGTATCTCTTTTAACCACTTCTTCCTACTCCTCTCTACTACTCTATCTTCAACACTATAATAATATCTCAGATCTCGTTCCTCCTACTCTACCTTAGCCAGATCTGCTTTGGCCTTCTTAAGTGCTCTATTATAGCGTTAACTTCCTTTTCCTTCTTAATTTCCCAGGCCTCAAATACTCGCAATATGCCCCCTTTTGATATACTAGCTCTTAAAGTAAGCTTTAATTTATAAATATCGATCTACTTCTTTTTAGCGTTTTGAAGGTCTCATTCAGCTAGGCCACTAAGTATTAGGAACTTATACGTTCCAGCCTTAGCTACTCGATAACGAGCGCGTAAGGGAGACGTAAGCGCGTAAGAGATCTTCTCGTCAAGCTCATCCTACTAGTATATATAATTAGTATATAAAGCTAGGGGTTTTAGCAGCTTAGGAAGGATATACTCCTCTTCAAGTTAAGGATTAGGAGCAGGACTAGTCTCCCTTAGGCAAGACTCTAACTCCTCTTTAGACATAGAGCCATTATTAGAGCCGAATTCTAGCATATATAAGCTAGTATCTTTCTTCCCTTTCTTACCATATTCCTTAAGCTTCTTCTTAATAGCCTTAAAACTAATAGGCTAGATACTAGCGTTCTAGAAAGAGTACTTAATCGTACTAGCTATAAACGTTTTAGCACGGATATTAGGAAGGTCGCCGAAGAAGGAATAGAGGTTATACTCTAGTTGGAAAGAGCGAATAGTATCTATTATTTTCACCTAATACTAGTGTTTCCACGTATGAAAGTAGCCTATATCACAGGGTTAAAGGAGATAGGTTTAATATAATAGAAACTTCACAATCCAGATCTTATTCATAAGCGCCTTTAACTAGAAGTTAGGGGTATTATAGTAGGTTACTCTATTAATTAAGAGAATATGCCATTCGCCGTCTAGTCCGCAATTATTATACTCGATAAAATAGTCTAGCTAAGCCATATAGATGCCCTCGTTCATATACCCTAAATTAGAGACTATAACAAGCTTATAGCTAGTCATATTCTCATAAAACTAAGACGCTATTATTATCACTCCTTTAACTATAATAAGCGGTGGAATTAACCTCCTATTAGTAGAGATATACTCTACTATAGTCACTAATAAACGATTCTCAGGCACCCCTATATATATCTCTATAACCCTAATTAGGACGACCACTTCCTCCCCCGCTAGTATATAAATCTAGGCTCCCTTCTTATCTATATTATATATATTCTTTCCATACTTGATCTTCGTAGCTTTAAGGGCAGGGCGGTATTCGGTCTCAAACTAGTCCTTAAGATACTACTCAATATATATATCTACATAATAGCTCGTAATCGGCTTCATCTTAATTATATAGAGTTCTAGCGTCTTCTTTAGCTACTACTAAAACCACTTCCAAGATAGAGGCTCCTTTCCCTCCTTTACACGAAAGAACATTATACAATTATATATCATCTACTTCATAGCCCCCCTCCCTCTATCTAAATAGTAGTTCGCTAAGTACTATATTAGGGCCCTCTCCTACTATAACGGCACAAGTGATCACAAGCTAATAAAGGGGCATATGGGAGTGCGTTTAGTAGACTAAAAGAATCAACTTATAGGCCTACTACGAAGGAGAATCTAAAGATAAAGAAGAAAGTAAAAGGAATTCCTATAAGCCCCTATTTAAGTCCCTATAAGATTGCCCTCCATATCTAGTCCGACCCCTAGCCTAAGCGGGTATAGGGGCTAGGCTCGGTTCTGCCATGCACGTGACCCTCATTATTATATCCCCCCCCCTTAAGATTATAGATTATCCTTAAGCTAGGGTCGGTGCTATATTAGACTAGTATCATATAGGTATAAAAGCAAAAAGTAATAGTCGTAGGTCGTGGTTAATTTAGCTAAGTGCCACGATTTGCCCTATTTACTTAAAAAGAATAATATAATTAATAATAATAGGAAAAATAATAAAATAATAAATAGTAAATATATATAGGCCACTCCCTGCCCACTTTTTAACTTCTTTTCCTTTTCCTTTTCAAGTATACGCAACTATATTACTATAAGTCCCTTAATCTAATTAGGGCCTATTTAATACCTATACTAACCCCTTATAAAACCTAATTAGATATTATACCTCTCCCAACTCTATTAAGCGCCCTATTAGAGGTGTATTGAGTCCTATATATTTATTATATCTATTAAAAGAAGAAGTACCCTCTCTACAATTACGTTTTCACTAAGAGTACTTTAAAGAAATATAATTACTATACTAACTAAAATGCCCTTTATATACTAGTATATTATCCGAATCTAGTTCGAACCTAGTCTAACCTAGTACTAACCTTATTCTAGATTCCGTGGTTCTATAATAAGGAGTGGGCTAACTATGAATTAGCTACTAAACCTGAAGAAGTCTACTACATTCTCTTAAATATAGACGAAATTATAATAGTGGCTACTTCTAAGGCTCCTAAAACTATTAGTAATATTAGTATAGTATTATTAGAAGAACTCTATACTTTCTATTATAATATTATAGTATATAGTCTAAAACCCCTCTAAATTAATACTAACCTTAATAGCACCTTAATAGGGATATACGTAAGGGTTTCAACTGGGTAGAGTCTACTATTAGAGATTTGGCCGCCATTCTTATTCCTATAACTCCTATAAAGGTTGATAGGGGTTTAGGGGGTATTCGGAAGGCAACTAAGGCTAAGGTAAAGGAGAAGGAGAAGCCTAGGACGCGTGCGAGTAACCCTATAATACTAAACTATAGCCTTAAGGAGGGACGGGGTAATAAGAAAATAGGTGAAGGCGGAGATAAGTATCTTAAGGTCCTATCTCCTAAGGAGTAGGGGGGGTTTTAGAGGGGTTTATAATAAATAAAACTCAATTTAATACCTTTCTCCTTACACTTCTCCTTATATTTTCTATTAGTCTATTGTCTTATAAGTAACTTATATTATCTATACTATTTTCTTAAGCTATAATCCACTTAGTAAGGTTTTAAGGAGGTCTTAGCTTCTTTAGATAAGCTATATAGAAATCTCGTAGCTTATAAGGGGAGCCTATAAAATTTGACGCTAGATACTAATTAGGGTCCGGATTATAGCCGACCTAGCTAACTTTATACTTTAAGGTGTTCTTAGTAAGTTTAATAGCTAGTATCTCTTCTATATCCTATTCCTTATAGCTAGTAATCACTTCTCCTAATAGTTTAGGGGATTCCTAGCTGGGTAGGGGGTTATTTAGATCCTTAGTTAGAACATCTAGTACAAATACGTTATAGATTATAGAGTTATATAAGAGTTTTAACTTATATGAGTTACCTACTTTCTATAAGATATAATAAGGTCCTTTCTACTAATTAGATAGTTTCTGGCTTAGGTAGTTACTCTTTAAGTTCTTAGTTAATAAATAAACTTGATTACTAACTTTCTAATCGATTTTCCTTCTATATTAGTTCACACTTTTAGCTATAGTTTCCTAGGCTTTCTCTATATTTACTTTAGCGATTTCCTAGGCTTTATATATCTAAGTAGCTACTATAAGGGTATTAGCTCAATTTAACTTCTTAGTTAGGGTAGTAGACTTAGGGGAGTTCTAATCTTAATTAGTTCTAGGATTAATTCCAAACTTAAGTTAATATAGTATTATACTAATAAATAAGTAAAGGAGGGTTATTTACACTTGATCTATAAGGGGGAGGAGGTTACTCCAGTTATCCTAATAGTATAAAATAAAAGGCCTCAGCCTCTAATTAATATATTAGTTTATAATTTCTATTTAACTATCTATTTCCTTATAGTAAGCTATTAATAGCTTAATCTTAACGCTAATAATTCAATAAAACTCTTATTAAAAGGAGGATATAAATTAGAGGCCTTAGTTAAATATAATAGACTCTAAGGTATAGCCAAATTAATATACCTATTATATGAAGAGTATAACTAGACCTCTTATATCTATTATTTTATAATAGGGGATAGTAACTAAGTCCTTTCCAAGTCAATTAATAATCACTAGAATATAATTATAGCCTTATTTATCTAGTAGGAATTCCTTGAAATCTATATATAAATATTATATAGAATATACTAGGATTAGTAGGGAATATAGCCAGTCTTATTACTTTATCTAATTTAAATAGGCACGCCTATAGGTTCCACAATTATCAATATACATCTTACAATCTAAGCTTATTCTAATCTAGTAGTATTTCAGTGCTAATAGTTAGTAAGTCTTTTAGGTACTAGGGTGAATACTAGATACCTAATTATATACTTCTCTAATAAGCCTAGTACACAACTTAGTATTTTATTATATATATAGTCTTCCTTTATATAATAGTAGATTTTTATTATTAATACTATATCCTAGGAGTAGGTTTTCATGAATTTCCTAGAAAGATTCTATATTATTAATTTTTAAGTCCTAAATTAGCTCTAAATTCTTAGGGGACGATAGAAGGGGTATAAGGGTAGCGACACGCTTTACTAACTTCTTAATAAATACCTCTATTAGTTCGGTATTAATTCGGGGGTCTAACCTCACTAGTCTAAGTAGAGTCCTTAAATAGCTATTCCTTTTAATAAGTTCTTAGATAATAATATCTTATTCCTTATAACTTAGAATATCTACCTTCTAGTTATTTTTACCTACTATATATATAATCTAAAAGTTAAAGTTAGAAAGGAACTCCATCTACCTAACTTATTTAGCTATAAGTAGCTTTATAGTCATAAAATATTCTAGAGATTAGTAGTCTAAGTATACTCTAATATAGCTCTAAACTAATATTAATTCCAGTCTCCACTTTCTAAATACTTCTATAATAGTAAAAAGTTCTTTATTATAAATCTCCTAATTAATCTTATAGCCGACTAGGACGTGAGAATAAAAAGCCATAGGACGCTAGATTCTATTAGGGTATAGCTAGGAAAATACGCCTATAATAACTCTATTTAATAAATTGGTTTCTAGCTTAGCTTCTAGCTAGAGGTCAAAATAATAGAGCGTAGCTAGATCTAGCAACTAGTTCCTTAGGGTCTTAAAGGCTTCTATGTATTCGTCGGTCTAGATAAACGGTTTAGAAGGTCGAGTAATCATGCTTAGGGGCTTTATAATATAGCCAAAGTCGCGGATAAACTAATAGTAAAAACTATAAAATCCTAAGTATAACTTCACTCTAGTTACCGTGTTTAGTCTAATCTAGTCCCGAAGAGGCTCGACTTTCTTAGGGTTAATTTCGAGTCCTTTAGTAGTTAATATATAGCCTAAATACTTAGTCCTTTTAATATTAAATTCGCTCTTTTTAATATTGGCCTATAAGCCGGCTTTATAGAGGCGAGTTAGAATCTTATATATATATTTATTATATTCTAGGGGATCTTTAGAATAGATTAAAATATCGTCTAAGTAAGTAATATAGAACTCGTCTAAGTAGTTAATTAATATGTTATTTATATATTTTTAGAAAGTAGTAGGGCCGTTATATAAACTAAAGAGTAAGACCTTACACTTATACGCACTATACCGCGTCCTAAAAGTAGTATACTCCTTAGAGTTGGGGTCTATTTGGATCTAATAAAAGGCTTATCGAATATTAAGCTTAGTGAATATCTTAGCTTTTAATACTTAGCTAATTAGCTTATTAATCCTAGGAATAGGGTATAGATTATTTTAAGTAAGGGAGTTTAGCTTATAATAGTCAACATAAAAACGTAGACTACTATTAGCTTTCTTAATAAAAAGTACTAGGGAAGTAAAGGGGCTAGAGCTATTAATAATAAACCCTTTATTTAGGTTATTAATTAAGTATTACTTTATAGCCTTAAGCTCTTTAGTAGATTATTAATATAGAGGCGAAAAGTGGTTTAGTAATAGGGCTTCTAGCTAGATCCTATAATTATATAAATAGTAGGGAGGGAGTTAGTCTAATACTTCCTTATTAAAAACGTCTTAAAACGAGGCATAATAGGGAGGTAAAAGCTTATTAAGTAGCTCTTTATTCTCTTACTCTTTATCCTCTATAGTTTTATTAATTAGATAGTTTAGTTTATAAAGGCTCGTCTAGAAGAACTCTACTCTAGGCCATTTTATATTAAAGTATAGGGCGTTAGCTAAGATCTAATAGATATCAATAATTAAGGCCTTTCCAGTAATTATACATCTATAGATAGGAGATGTTACACACTTCCTTAGAGCAGGAGTCTTAGCTAGTTCCTATATAGTTTAGCGGGTATTTATAGGGGGTTTAGAGCATAGTCGTAGAACTAAGATTAGAATATTTCTAAGATAGCTTCTCTTATAATATCTTATTTAATCTTCTAGGGCTTAGTCCCTACGGTTCACGTCTACTTAATAGTTAAGAGATTTAGCTTATAACTTAGAGGAAAAGTATAATAGCTTAATCTCTTTTACTAGGTAGGGATTTAAGGGAGTATTAGATAGCTAGATAAGTTTATTACACTTAGGGTTAAGGTGTACCCTAAAACGCCTTATTTACTTAATACTAATAATCATATCTTAGTTCCTTAGATCTAAGATAAGAAAGGGGTAGTTCTAAATCTAATAACTATTAATTATTAAGTATAGTTAGATAAACTAATTTATAGAGACCTTAGTTTTACTATTAAATCCTCCTACTAGTATAGCGTAGAGGAGTCGATAAAGGGGGGTATTTAATAACTAGGATAGTTATCTAGTAAGGGGGCGATTAATAAAAAGAAAACTATTTACTCTAGTATCTACTAAAGAATATAAGTCAATTCCATATCTATTTATACTAAGAGTATTAGAGACTAAGAACTACTTTCTACCTAGAAGTATAAATAAGTCTAAACTTAATAGATTATAAGTACGCAGGCCTAGGAAGGAGTCTCGCCCTAGGCTTATTCATTTCCCTCTTAAACTAACTTTAAATCGTCCTCTATTTCCTAATTATTATCGTCGTGTTTAGGCGTTTCATCGATCTCTTAAATTATAGTATGAAGCTTAAGTAATTTAGGGTAATCTTTCTTAAAATAGCTAGTCTTACTACACAAGAAATAAGTATTAGATAGTATCGACTTAGTTAAGGGTCGAATAGGAGTAATAGAAAATTATAGATATTCGACTGTAGTTTTAAGTACAATAGCAGGTCCTAAAGAAGTAAAGGGTCGGAAGGGTTTTAGTATCAATCTAAGTATTATAGTAGAGCTAACTACTACGGGCTTTACTCTAAAGGGGGTATTCTAAAAGGAAGAGGGATTACAATTAAAGTTCCTATAGCATTTAAGATTAATTAATATCAAGCTAGTCACTATCTAATAAAAGTTTACGTTCCAGAGGTACTTTAATACTATAGATTCTTTTCTTAGTTATAGAGTAATTTTATCTTATATCTAGTAAAACTAGTTAGCCTCTAAAACCTCTCTAAGTACTACTATATTATAAAAGCGGGTAATAAACTCTAAGAAAGTCTTATTAGTATAACCTTTTTCACCTATTATTATATTATAGAACTAATTCTAATATTCCTCCTTCTTATATCTAGTTATAAAATAGGATTTAAGAGTCTTAATTATCTTATTAGCTATAATATAGTTATAATTATCTAACTAGTATCGTGGCTCTAAGTATAAGCGGGCTAGGCTAGTAGTTATAGACTAGATTAAAGCTTTCCTTATAATTTCCGTCCTATAATAGTCTATATTAACTATAAAACGGTCTCAAATTAATATTCGCTATTAGCGGAAAGTAGGATCTATACTATCCCCGAGGGGCTCGATTTTCTTAGTGAGTTTTAACTTCATAGCTTATATAGTTAGAGTTGGGCTCGGTTTAAGGGTAGTTTAATAAAGATAGGATTATAGAGAGGGTATTAGTTAAGAGGCCGGCCCCCTAGGAGGTAATAGGGGAGATTCGGAAGAGTTTCGGAAGGGGGATAGTTCAATCGATGGCCTTACTTAATTTAATAACTTAATATTAGCTAGGCGATTATACTAGTTTATAACTAAGTTACTCAGGTCTATAACTATATTACTAAGTATTATAATCATTATTATAAGCTTAGCTATATCTTTTCATATATTCGTATAGTCCGTTTCCCGACTTACTTCTAAATCTTAGATCATTCTACGTACGCTATTAGCGTTACTAAAGTTGCATTCGTCTTAAGGCTTCCCCTTCTTTTAATTTAGTAGGGGGGCCTAGGATAATTAGTCTATAAGGGCCTAGGGCGTTAACGGTCCTATATTAGATCTATTAGAACCTATAGGCTCTCCTAGGGGCGTGGGTGTTGATAGTATATTAACGTGGGGTTAATAGGGGTTCGATAGGTATTTAGTTTACTATAAGAGAAGGTCTTCACGATTCTAACTTTACTCTTATCCATAAATACCTCTATACTAAGGGGGTCTTTTAGAGTCTCTCTAATCAAATAATCTACTCCTCCTAACGTTATGTCATAACGATTTTACTAGTATTCTAAACTAAATTAGACCTTAATTCTATTAGCTATCTAGGAGGTCTCTAAGATCCCGGCTATTTGAGTTATTATAGTTCCTACCAACTTCTAGTTCATAGCGCGCGTCCGATTCCTATCTAATAACCCGTAGGCTTACTATAAGATATTATATAGGCTATCTCTAGTGGAGATAATCTTTAGATTCTAATATAATGGCATAAGCGATTACAAGCTAATAAAGGGGCATATAGGAGTGTGTTTAGTAGACTAAAAGGATTAACTTATAGGCCTACTATAAAGGAGAATCTAAAGATAAAGAAGAAAGTAAAAGGAATTCCTATAAGCCCCTATTTAAGTCCCTATAAGATTGCCCTCCGTATCTGGTCCGACCCCTAGCCTAAGCGGGTATAGGGGCTGGGCTCGGTTCCGCCATGCACGTGACCCTCGTCGTCACACCTACTCTATACTCAAGATCTTATTCTAGCTACTATACTAAACTACCTTCCCTAGCTTTAGTAGCTCCATCCTTTTCCTCTCTCTCTTCCACTTCTTTTATAGTATACTAGGCTTCTTTAGCTTCTATATTCGTACGGGGGTTCTAGGGTCTTCGTCTAGGTTATCTCGTAAGAACTAGAAGGCTAGTTAAAGCTTATCTTACTCTAGGAGCTTACTCTCGACCGTATAGTAGGGGGGTATTGCGAGTCGAGCCATAGTGAAGAATTAATGATAATAGGGAAGATTTTTACTAAAAGGGTGATAGAATTATTTTATTTTTATATGCGTTTACCATACAAAAATGCAAGCTCGGCTATCGCGAGCGCGGACAACTCGCTTTCCGCGGACAACTCGCTTTCCCCGACTAAAGGGTGGGGCCCCTTTAGAAGTGACGTTAAGTCCGACTATTATTACATCCCTATCAAACCATTTGTAATTCCAAACGAAGCTGTCATTGTTTTCCCACTATAACCCTACTTTTAGAGCTATTCAAGGGGGACAGTTTTTCAAGAGCATCCAAAATTTGAAGTGTGCATCCCAGGCAGCACAACAAGTCTGGTTTAGTCAGCACATTGCTATCTTATTGCAAGAAGATTGGTAGGTATCACTCACCGAACTAGCCTCAGGGAGACCTGTAGAATTTGAGAGCAGTGCCGGGCAGGTGATAGCATTTCAAGCTTTTCAATTTCAACGGCAGCGATGGACTGCCAGTCCATTCAACTACAACAGTGCCATTCTTGAGATCAACTGTAACATTATTTGACTCATGCTTCGGATCGCTATGAGGAGAGAACTTGATAGTGTCGTGTTGGAGGCTTGCACTCAAACCGCCGGTCTGTGACGTTATGATGTGCGGCAATAGTTGAACGAGTCCGTATCGCCAAACGTACGTATCGCCTCCTGGAGAATTCTGGAAAACCATCTCCTTGTCGTGTGGACTGGTGAACAAAGTGATGAGCCGCTCAGTACTCTCCGTGCTAGCTGTCTCATTTGCTTCTTCCGCAGATAGGATCAAGATGTGAAACCACTTGTCATTCGTAAGTCTTTCTACAAGCTTAGACTCGTCAAGCGCAGGTGTCGATGTTGAGTCAGCCACAAGAGTAGCGTTTTGCAGATCCAGTTGCAACTGGCGCTCGAACAGATTGAATCCGGCGCCGACAGGCATTGGGGCATCAATGACGGCTGGACCAATCAGAGATAGAAACTGAACTACGCAGTTCGATGGTCCAGATCCAAGGTTCTGGGGTGGTGAAGTTGCAGATTGTCCAACACATATTGTTGTCCATAGTTGGTAGAACCGGAGGACTATGGTCGGCTACAACGTACATTAGTAGCTCTTCTTCTCGATAAAGGCTCCAATACGTACATATGTCTTGTAAACGGTTTCAAAGGATTGCCAGGCAATAGAATCGATACTTCCAAGCGTGTGCTGGATCAAAGCATTTGCGAGACGTGCGGAAAGAAGTATCTCTTCCTGATCAGACACAATAGCCGCCTTTTCTAGATCTCCATTCATTTGATTGTCGTACCGCATCAACCCGCGTTTCCAAGGTGTATTTCCAATGCGCAGGAGTAAAAAGAGCTGAATGAGGGTCTGTAAGTCATCTTTCGACACGGCAAAGGAGGAAGTGTTCTCGTAATCCGGTGCGACGTTGTCAGTAAGCAGTCGTCTAGCGGCTTCCCTCAGGTCTTGTTCGAGTGGAAGACCCGTCATGTAGGGCTCTGGTTGCGTGAGGACTATTGCATCAATAAGCTGTTCTTCCGCGCAATCGGTGAGGTTTGAATTTGTAAGCCCTTGGAATCGCTCGTCTACTTCCGTTGAGGAAATCTTGAGGCAGTCAAACATTAACTTCGCGAGGCGAGGCGATTTTTGGGACCAGCTCTTCTCGATGCCCCCTCTCCAGGCCCAGCCGTCTTTGGTGCCTCCTAACAACTCGACACCACCCAAGGCGAGCAAATTATAAGCCCGGACAAAGCCATCTTCGTCGATGCATTGGTGCTGCGGAGCTGACCCTTCAAAATCATTCAGAATGCGCTCCGTAAACGGAAATCCAGCAAAGTAGACGAAGATACGCCAAAGTATAGGAACAAGGGCGCTGATGATTGAGAGTGGCTGGTTTGTTGTGACCCATTTCCTGAAAATGTCTTCTTCCCAATAAAGTACGCCATCCTCGTCGGTCGCCGCATCCTGCTTGAAGATTTCTCTCAGACGCTCATGATCACCGCCCAACTTCCCAAGAACGTCCACAACGTCTTTCGAAAGTGTTGATCTGTCTACATGTTCGTAGTACTGCTTTATGGTCTTCTCCGATGAATTCCACAGTCCTTGGTGGGACCAGATACCAAAGCCTGTCAATAAGCTCTGCAACATCTGAGACATGGATCAAAGAAGGACCTCCGCGGGAAGAAAGCCGCCAGTGAAAGAGTTACCAGATTGGCGAGGTTATAAGGAACGAGTATGGATCGTGCCGACTTCTGGGTGTTCGTTAATGGTAGTAACGGACGTGGCTTGAAAGTAGTGATTTACGTGTTCTTAAAATGGCATAAATCCTTTACCGTGACAGAAAGCTGTGACCACCACACTAGGCTATATTTAGCCTACCATCGGGTGAAGATCATGTGATATGCTGGCGTCGTCTCCTTTTCCCGAAGGTCTTTCAGACTAATCTGCCGCTGTTATTAAACTCAGGGATCGGGTTACCGGGTGTCATGGTCTTGGCGTGATCATAATCTAGGTGTTTCAAATCCTCGAATATGACTTATGATCGATAATCTTTGATTTCCATTCGCTGTCTCGAAGAACAAGCCATATATACCAACGTCCTCCGTTTCTTGTAACACAAACTCGTTGAATCAAGCGTGGTTGGTTTCCCATGGCGCCAGGAGCTGCGATGAGCCAGCAACCTCCAACCTCCAACGCTGCCATGACGAATATTGTTTGGTGCAGGCCTATTGACGCAGAATTTGGATCCTCGAAGATATCGCCAACACTCTTGACAGATTTCGGCGACCATAGATCGAAAATATTGGTGTCGGTAGTGAGACAATCGAGAAAGATTCTCCGGTTGAAGTCCCACTCGATGTCGAAATCTGCGATCTGAACATTTGCAATGAGTCGTCAGGAATCCTCGAGGATGGCCGCAACCTTGGCTTTGCATACCCGCACATCCTCTTCATATCATGCAAATGCGTTCTGTAATCGTATTGTGCCTTTGTGGGAATTTCAGCCTGCCTTTATGGTATAAACATTGCTCGGTAATATCGTCGAAACTATGAGCGATATTTCGTTAGTCTATGCTTGCACAGGTTTAGGAAGCAGCTACGTTACCCCTTCCTGAATGACCTATATGAAGTTCGGCCCATAATATGTCCAGAGCTGCTTGTGGGCACTGTTGCTTCTGTTTCCTTGGAGTTCCCGGCGTGCGGGAAGTGGCAGCAATCTGAGCTCCTTCTGGACCATCTCCTAACTGATTCATCGTTATTCAGCCGGAGGTCGCGAGGACTGATGCGGGCATTTACGATCGGCTATTTCGAATTCTGGGGTCCAAGAAGATATCTTTCCTGCGATGCAAAACTCGAAGAGACAACCTGGAACGTTACAAGAGAAAAGACGAGATGTAAGATTACAACTTTGATTGCCACCGACTCCGATGCGCAAATCTTGTGGTACTTACCGTAGACTAATATTGTCAAGAATCGCTCGCATCGAGGCTCTGGTATCTGCAGACCTTGAGATAACATAGTGAGAGCCATGTTCCGAGTTCAACACGCTTCAGGGAGGGGCTGGGCATTTGGAAGCAACTGCTTTCGGTGACGAATTGCCTCACGGAAATGCCTTAGCTTTCGCAGATCCATCGAAGACTCGATAGCGACAGGTATAACATCATAGGTGGTTTTGGATGCTCTACGGCGATTGTTGATGTGGTAGGGAGAAGACTTGGGATCGCAAGTCGCGCTGGAAGGTGGATCGGATGTGCATTCCAAATTTGGACTAGCCTATCATGTCTTCGTACTAGCCAATCGGCTCTCGTCTGAACTCTGACATCGACATATCAGCAAAAATGGATATGGGGATCATCTTGAGCTTTTTCTATAGATCTTCGCCCCGCTCATGATCACTTCCCTGATTAGAAGTCATTATCGTGGAAACTCTGATCATGCTTCCACTCCTCATCTTCGTTGCATCTGTCTGCACCGCCTTCGCGTCCAAGCAACCTCAGAAGGTTCTTGACCAGGACGATAGGCCAGCGAATTTCATACATTCATCGATCTTCGGAAAGCACCTCACAGATAACTCCCTACCCGCTCCTGTCACGCTCCCACCGTCTTATCAGAGTCGAGACTTTGACGAAGAAGATGCCTTTGGAGGAATTGGCACGTTTGCTCACCTCGAGTACACAGAGTGTACCAATTCAGAGAACAGCGGAACTTTTGACATCGGCATTGTTGGCCATCCCTTTGATCTGGGTGTCTCCTATCGACCTGGAGCAAGATTTGGACCCAATGGCGCCCGACAAGGAGCTCGCAGGATCTCTCCAGCTGCAGGATGGGAGTATGTCACGTGACCCACTATTCCTGTGATGATGCTGATCTGGAACAGCATTGATCATGGAGTAAATCCATTTCGAAACTGGGCTACGGTGACAGACTGTGGTGATATCAGCAACACACCATTTGATAAGCTCGTTGCTATTCAGGAGTTGGAACATGGCATGAAGACAATCAATTCCATGAAGCCGAAGAATATCTCTGCTTCAGACGCTGTGAGGCTTATTACAATCGGTGGTGATCATACAATCAGTAAGGGTATCACGAAATGCTTTGGCAATAAGCTCTAATACTTTTGTGCAGCTTTGCCGATCCTTCGAGCTTTGCATGGTACCTGGGGACGAGTCGCTGTCCTTCACTTTGATAGCCATCTGGATACCTGGGATCCGAAACAACTTGGAGGCGGACTGACGAAATACTCTGAAGTGAACCACGGCACCATGCTACACATAGCCCACGAAGAAGGCTTGTTGTCCAATCACAGCAACATGCACCTCGGTTCCCGATGTGCTCTATTTGACGAGCATTACGACCTAAACAATGATATTCGGTGTGGATTCAGCATCATTCGAGCACGAGAACTCGACAAACTTGGCGTTGATAAAGTCGTGAAGAAGATTGTAAACACTGTGGGAGATGAGTATTTGTATTTGAGCGTGGATATCGATGTTTTGGATCCAGCATACGCTCCAGCTACAGGAACGATTGAGCCTGGTGGTTGGACGACAAGAGAAGTACTCAATTTCTCGTATTATTAGCAAGAGGAAAACTGACTGAAGTGTCACAGTTGCTGGCCATAATTAATGGGTTGTCAGATGCTGATTTAAAAATTATAGGATCTGACGTTGTTGAATTCACGCCTGTGTACGACAACGCTGCGGAGACAACGGGAATTGCAGTCGGCCAGATCATATACGAAATCCTGCAATGGATGGTAAAGGTTCCGGTCAAGACGCCAAAAGCATGAAACTCAAAAACTTAGGCTCCTGAAGCGGCGGGGTCAGAGCATTACAGCAATATGCGATGCCAGTTTTCGCTGATAGATGAAAGATGGCCCATGATACATGGCAAAAGCCATAGAACACTGACGAGAAATATCACACTTCGAAAACATCACATTGCACACAGACCTGAAGGAGACAACGGCAAGGTCACGTGGCAAATTCCGAACGGCGAACACATGCCGGGGTAAAAGTGAAGCCGAGCCAACAAACTTTGCCTCGGATTGATATCATTGATCATCATGAGCTAACCTTTAATTCATCTCAAGACTGGCGGAACTTGGTAGTTCCAGGTTTTTAGGTCCAAAGCCAAAGAGGAAGAGGGATCGGCAGTCGCTTGATGTGGGGTAACATCAATTGCGGAGACGAGTCAGTGCGAGATTTGCACCCAGATATCCTATTCTGTCTGACGAATTCCTTTCGTCAGTGCGCATCTGCTGGGGCTCGAAGTTAACGGGCACTAGTCAGGTTTATTTCTAGGGCCAGGGGAGAGGATGGAAGCAGCTTCTCCTCCAGACCTCGGCGGCTTCAAACTACCCTTCCAAAGTTCTAAGAATTGGTACCAAGTGGGTCAAGATTCTTTTCTTTCTATTCACAAGCTATGCCGATCGTTAATATCTCGACCCCGCGACGTGGTGATGGCTCGTGGAAGGCCTCGGAGCGTCTGTTCCCAAGATCCAACTTAGGGTTGCTAGGATCTATATGAATCTGGGCAATGCCATGGGTATGGACCATACAAGATTTAATCTCAGCTTGAGTGCTCGAGCCATACCTTGTTTCTCGGTTCGCGACTTCTTTCAATCCTCAAGATGTTTTCTCTGCTTGCGCTTTTCTTTCTTCCCCTCGTGTTTGCTTCACCGACTGTACAGAAACGAGCATTGGCTCCGACTGTCAACCTCCAATATGCAACAGTTGTTGGTTCAAGCCTCGGTGGGATCGACTCTTTCAAGGGGATCCCGTACGCGCAACCACCTGTCGGGTCGCTCCGTCTGAAACCACCCCAACCTATCACCTCGAGCTTAGGCACTGTGGTAGCAACAGGCATTCCTCGTGCTTGCCCACAATTTCTCACATCAACAAATTCGAGTGAGTTGCCCGTGGATGTGGTAACGGAACTCACAGACACCGGAGTCTTCCAAGCACTCTCAGATGCTGGTGAGGACTGTCTCACAGTCAACGTGCAACGCCCATCGAGCGCTACGGCAAATTCAAGTCTGCCGGTTGTCTATTGGATGTTTGGAGGAGCTTTCGAATTCGGGTCAACGCAAACTTACGATGCCAGCGAATTGATTTCCACCTCGGTGGCTCAAGGCAAAGACATCATTTACGTTGCCGTCAATTATCGCGTTGGGGGATTTGGTTTCCTCGCGGGTAAAGAGATCCTCGAAGATGGTTCAGCCAATATCGGTAACCTAGACCAACGTCTTGGTCTACAATGGGTAGCAGACAACATCGCCAAGTTTGGTGGCGATCCATCAAAAGTCACGATCTGGGGAGAATCAGCGGGTTCTATTTCAGTCTTCAACCAGATGGCTCTCTACAATGGCGACAACACATACAAAGGGAAGCCGCTCTTCCGAGCAGCTCTTATGGATAGTGGAAGTGTGGTTCCGGCTGATCCGGTTGACTGTCCTCGAGCCCAGGATATCTACAACACCGTCGTTGATAAAGCTGGATGCTCGGGATCATCTGATACGCTTGGCTGTCTTCGCAGCATCGATTATGAAACCTTCCTTAAAGCGACCACATCCGTTCCAGGAGTGTTCGACTATCAATCCGTGGCACTCTCCTACCTCCCACGTCCAGACGGCGCCGTAATAACACAATCACCTGATATTCTCGCCCAGAACGGCCAATTCGCGAAAGTCCCATTCATAATCGGCGACCAAGAAGATGAAGGGACGCTCTTCTCCCTCATCCAATCGAACATCAGCACTACCGACGAACTTGTTGACTACCTCAGCACAGTCTTCTTCCACGACGCCACAGTCGAGCAAATTCAAGACCTCGGAGCAACCTACCCAGACGATCCTTCAGCCGGCTCTCCCTACAGAACCGGCGCTCTCAACGAGATTTATCCGCAGTACAAGCGTCTCGCCTCTATCCTCGGCGATCTAGCTTTCACACTCACCCGGCGCATATTTCTCAACATCTCCTTCTCTGTTCATCCCTCTGTCCCTTCCTGGTCCTGCCTTGCGTCTTACGATTACGGAACTCCGGTCCTAGGAACTTTTCACGCGTCTGATATCTTGACTACGTATGGCATTACTCCTGGTTTCGCAACTACGAGTATACAAAGTTACTACATTAGCTTCTTTAATACGATGGATCCGAACAACGGGACGACTGGACTGCTGAGTTGGCCGCAGTGGAGTGAAGGAAATGAGCTGATGAACTTTTTGGCGGCGAGTAATGTGTTATTGGCGGATGATTTCAGGAGTGAAAGTTACAACTATGTGGTGGCATCGAAGAGTTCTTTGCATATATAGAGCAGAACCCTTCAGAGGAAGAACTCATTCTCCGACAATTGCCCCATAGGCATTCAGTCGAGTCTTCAAAAGTTGCAAATAATCAATTCAATACACTGCCTCCCTGTGTCATCCGTCAAACATCCAGTCCCAGACCAGCGTCGAGATAAGAAAGCAAAGCCGAAAGTGCGATGGCAAGTACCGGTAGACGAACTCCATTCTCCCAATAAACCTCAATGATCAAAATGACAATTCACGCTAGCCAAGCATCCACTCACGACATTGTCCTCAACCCTCACAGGTCTTAACATCCTCACCATAACACTCGTCGGATACTTCGGTTTCAATCTCTGCTCCTGCTCAATAATCTCATCCTTCAATCTCGCATCTTCATTTCCCAGCCTATGTTTCTGTCCATCTATATTCAAATCAGCAACCTTCCAACGAACAGCTCAACTCAATCAAAAATGGAACTCACAAAACCACTCAACCTCCGTCCTCAATGCAATAAACGCACACTTCAACACCTCGCTGTTCCCCAACAACTCCATGTTACTCCCCTCTCTCCAATCAAGATACAGCGGCGTGCTCGCCTTAAACAACGCCGCATACACCGAGGTAAGGATATGATACATATGTTTCGATGCCTCGATCAGATCTTGGGACTTCGCAGCGTCGTGCTCGAAACTAATGGTGCAGTGCTGACTGAACTTGTAAGTTGTCATACAATCCCGATATGTCAATATCAATGTCCAAAGTGTGGTCCAAAGAGGGATGATGTTGTTTTCCCCGGGTCCTTTGCTTGAGTAGACGAGATTCTCGAGATTGTCGAGGAGAGTTAGTTCAGCGGTGCGGATCCCGTCTTTGATTATCAGCAGGAGTTGTGAGACGACGGTGCGTGAGATGTGTTGTTTGGCACCTGTGTGGTCTGGGGAGGTAGTCATCTTGCAGTTGCGCCAGCAGCGGAGAAGCTTGAGGATTGTGACAGCGCTGTTGAGCATTTCGTACATGGGAACTTCGGGCTGTTCGGCACAATATCGCTCCATGAATTCACCTAACGAGAGCATGAATCGCTTGACAGTGCTTTCGTTTGGAGAGTGAACATCGAGTTGGATCCAGTCCAGGAGCTGCTTCACCGTTGGGAGGCTCTCTGGAGCAAGCGCATATCTCCCGCTGCGGACCGTCTCGAAGATCGGGGTGGATCCATCATACCCGACCAGACATTCGGACTCGAGTGGCGGTGCGTTGATATCTGGGACAAAGTAGTCTTGGACTACCAGAAGCAAGGGTTTCTGAGTGATGATGTCGCTACCACGGAAGACAAGGTCACAAGCAATTGTTCGCTGGTTGCCATGGAAAGCACCTATCTCTGTTTTAAGAAGCTCCTCAGTATAAAACTGGGAGAGAAAATCTGATGCTGTCAGATCCAAAGTTTAGATGACGAGCAGGGCATCTACCAAAACCTGTTTCTCCGAAGCGAAGATCCAGCAGTGTTTGACGGTTGCAGATATGTATTGCGAGTGTGATGCTCTCTGCTGCATCCCTACATGCCTGACATGGGCCAGGGAATTGACACTGCAACGAAAATTAGCAGGGCAGTTCCGGGTCTTGGCTGGGACTCACTTTGACTCTCCGCGCCTTGCATCTCGAGCAAGGCTTTATCTTTCTCATCAACGCCACTTCTTTGCGGGTTGCGGGATCGAAAGCCCGTCTTTTCCGCCTGCTTCCTTCTGTATTGTTGCTAACGGAGAAACAACCAATGTGATCTTCGAGCTTGCGCTTGTTTTTGGTTCTATTCGGCCTTGAAGAGGCTTGATTGGCATTGGAAGCGCCGCTTCCGCTTCTGTTTGTTAACTGGGAAGCATAATTCATCGTTGAATCGTTGTCATTGAAGCCGACCACTGCAGTTGTATAACTCGTGTCTGACCAAGCTGGAGCATCATAATATTGAGAGGCAACGTAAGTCTCAAAGCCTCCAGGCTGTGAAGGCTGTGAAGGAGGTGATTGTCTTTCAGTAATGGTGGGAGAATCCCTTCTCAAATTCTCAGGGGGACTACTGGGTTGTGCAAGCATGCTCTGGTGGAAGGTGGTGTTGTATGAGAGAAATCCAACGAAATGGTTCTGGTCAGCCATATCAGGCTGTGGCCGAGGCCGGGCAACATTAAATCCCGCAACTGGCAAGAAAGGGTCTACGTCCATCTGTAGCATAAGTTCGAAATCGAACTGATCGCGAGGCATCAGGTCCAGGTTGTCTATATTTGCCATCTTGAAAGGGGCAATAGAGATTGTCGATCGAGCCCATGACTGAGAAACCAAGAATAGCGGCGAGTTATATGTTGTGCTTCCGCGACGTCTGCAAGGCTGTGGGATTCGTCCCAAATGGGAAACCTCGGTGAGCAGGCGCTTCGAGTGAGGCTGGCGAGAAACTTCACAAATCCTGTTTCAGCTTTCAAGCCACCATCTTGAATGTAGCTGGGAGGTTACCACGGTCGAATAGCCTGATTAAGAGCCTCGGCTCCGCTGCGTCCAATGGCGTCAATACATTGGTCCTTGGAAATTTAGCCCTTTTCCGGGAATGGCTCCCATTTGCTAAGTTCAAAGTGAGGCTGTCGTCTTCTCAGGTCAACAGGGCGAGAATAGGGGAGTTAAGCGACAATCACGTGCCACCACCTCGAGTAGCATGACCCGTTCCGCTCAAAGTCGGTTGCCCTGGGGCAATTCCGCAAGTAAAACCGATACTATCCTTTCCGTTGCCACTAACTGGCTCGCCCCGCCCTTACACTCAGCTTCCCATAGTTCTGGATGTCTGACCAGGTGGCTGCCAAACAAGGCTGGCAGCCCGAGAACTCTGGCAACACTCGGTTTCAAGTTCTTTGAAACATCTTTACTCTAATTTTTGGAGCTATTTCATGTTCATATTTAAGTTGGATTCAAGTGAAAGAATGGTTTCATAGAGTTCCGTCTCTAGATGTCTCACTCCAACTGCTTCAATGTTTCTTCAATTTCTTTGTGTAGCTTGAATTCGTCGAAACCAATAAAATGGCTCACATGAAATCTTTTCTATTTTGTGATGGGCAGGTTTCAATTCCTTCAAGTTCTCGAAGCTCGAGTTTCGGATTTTCATTGTTCCTCTTGTTCATCATCGCAGCTATGACTAGAGTCGAGGTTCCAACAAATCATTGTTTGCGTTCGCCAGGTTTACCATTTGTATGACCATTGTAACCCAGAGCAACGGCGATTTGTCACTCGATATCCTCTTTGATGGATCAGTTTCCTCGAGCTTCTGACTCTCAATGTGAATTCGAGAAGATGCTTCTTAGAGCTGAGATTGGGATATAAAGTATGAGATTGTGAACTCTTTGGCAAAGCATCCATATTTGCTTATTCTTACATTCTCATACTCTTGATATCCAGTCTACTTGACATACTTCTCAGCATTCAATCTCAAGCAAACTTTTCCATCAGCATTCTTAGAAGAGACTTAAGTATCATGGCTGGACTAGGACACAAGCTCATCGTACATTTTATGCGTCATGCTGCGGTATTTCCCCAATTTTCATATCCTCCATCACACCCTCTTGTTATCAAGAACTCACTAACATTCCTTAGGCTCTACACAAAATGAATGACGAAACTGACGTCTCAATCCGGGATCCTGGTCTATCTCCCAAAGGAGAACAGCAATGTAAAGATTTCAGCGACGCTTTCAAAGGGCAAGAAAACCATATCGACTGCATTCTAGCCTCGCCAATGACTCGAGTACTACAAACTGCTTGCTCTGCTTTCAAGGAAGTCATAAAGCCAACCAAAGGAGGCGATGGCCACACAGTCATCGCCATGCCCCAGCTCCAGAATCTTGATTCAGGCATAAACGGCACGGGATTGGACCCCAACGAGTTGGCGGATCGATACAATGGTGTTGATTGGGACAAGGATAGATCGGGATTGCCACGAGGCTGGGTCGATACTAGTTTTGTCCAAGAAGGCTGGAATGTGAAGAAGCCGGGAAAGTGGAGTGCGGAAGAGGTCCAGTGGAGATTGGAATATATTCAAATCTTTCTTCAAGCCATCTGGGTTATTTCTGGCACCGGAAGATGTAAGACTGAAGTTGTCATCGTTACACATGGAAGCCTTTTGAGAAAACTCGTCAACGATGGTAAGCTAGGCCAATCTAGAACATACGTATGTACTGACAATCTGATGTAGTAAGATTTGCTGACGCTAAGCTGACGCATTGTGTTTTCAGCAACGACGATGGAGGATTCAAAGAGATCAGTAAGGAGGAATTGGACATACTTAGGAACTTAAAGTCGGAGGACATAGAAACAGAGCTCGATGATGAGGCTATGAGGGAGATTGAATCACCAGCTTAGAACATGATTTCTTCCTCCGCGCTGGTTTGGACTGAGGAGGACGTGCTTAGTCACAGGCCCTAAACCCCACCGGCCTACCCCCTGAAGCCTTAGCGCCTGCATTCCTGTTTATATAGCACCTGTCGTCTCTCGTCTTCTCTCTTCTTCTTCTCCTTCTTCTTCTCCTTCTTCTTCTTCCCTCCTCAGCTTTAGATCCTCGTATAAAGGCATTCTTCTAGGATATCCGGACATCATGTCACACCCGACTTATCTGTACCTATATCTCTTATGTGCCGTCACAACTATAGTAGAATAGCCATCGGCCGTCGTACTGAAAATTCCCTGCCTTCAAATTGTGTGAAGCTATATACATGAATCCATTTCCATAGGTTGGGAAGAAGAAATTGAGGTTGCCGACCTAAGAGCTTTTATGTTCTCCTAGCATCTCGTCGGCTTTATAGACTTGGTCCTATGGCAGAGCCAGCCAAGACAAACATCTTTCTCCTAATTTCTCAATTAATCAGAAATTTGAGTATCAATTTAACAAAAGATAAAACACAACAAGGTCTGGGTGACGGTGTGTTCCTTTCACCAATAGGTCAAGTATCTTTGAAGTTATTGTCTACTCCTCCTCCAGTCACGGATCCGCCGAGCAATGGATGACTCCTTTTTCAGTTTGGGATTTCCTCCATCGCTTTTAGTATCGCACTCATTTCGAAGAGGAATTATAGGGTGGACGGAGACAATCTCATTAATAGTAGGGCTACGGGGCGTAAGAGGCGGACTTGGTGGCGAAAGAGGCGAATTTAGTGGCGTCTCAGGTGAGGTATCTTGCTGGACAGCGATATCATTCCTTTGGATCGAGCTCATCACTTTTCCCGTTCTCTCTGGATCTAATCTGTGCCATAATTTATGGATCATTCTGCACCAGCGGAGTTGCTGATCAACACTTGACACTACCCCCACAAAACTGGCACCGAAAGTAACAAGCTCTTCTTGGATTTCCAGGAGTATGACAAGGTCTTCATTTGAGAGAGCCTCGGCTGTGGAAGATATCAAGAAGTGTTGCCAGACAGTATATTCCCCAAAGAACTGATTTGGATCTGCGCCGGCTTTGAGGAGGAGAAAGGCCATCTCCCGCTTTTGAGATAGTGGTACAGGGATGGTGCAGCGACGTTGAATGCAGATTGCAGTGTCCAGCAGAGGGCGTCCCCGATTCTTTAGCAATATCTCTTTCCTTCTATGGAGCTGCTCTTCGAGGTAGGGTAATAGGCCATACTGAACAGCTGCAGAAATGAACGAATCTGGCCACTGCTTAGGATTTTCAAGGTCGATTAGCCCAGACCAATGAGGTGGGTTACTTTTCATGAACCCTCCCTTTTCATGATACTCTGCATTCAGTGTAGTGTTGAGGGTGTTCAAGAGGAGTACCAGATCGTCATTTGGATCGTGCTCATCCTTACAGGCTTCTTGGGCAGATTTCAGTGCTTGTCGTGCAGTGGCAAATAGGTCGGGACCAATATATCTTGTGGGGACGAGCCTATGATGTAATATAATAGACTTTAATAGAGATTTATGAAGTTTGAAGTCTGTTCCAGCTGTAGCAGAAAGTAGGAAGGACCAAGTGCGGGGGATTTCCATAAAATCCCCGACAGTGCGATGCATGTACTGGACCGTCCCCAAATTTCCGGACGCTTCATGCACGCCTCGGATCTCGATGAGCCCAGCACATCTGCTCTTTAGTCTATCGCTCATTATTTCGCATTTTGCCGAAATTTCAGTCGCCGTAAAGTCGCTTTCTCGTGTGTAAATGGTCTTGTGGAGCTTCTCATCCAACGCCAAGGCCAGTGATAGTGTGGTATGAGGCTCATCCACCACATGGACCAATTGAAATATCTGGGAAGACTGACTTTCATAGACAGAATCGATTCGAACTTTGAGCATGTGTTCGTACAGGTGTTCTAGATCCGTTGGCAAGGCACGTAGCCGTTGCTGCAATATTGTCAAATCATCCCGGTTTCTCAGACCTGCAAGGAGTGAGGCAACAACGAGCTTAACCCATAGAAATACGCCATCGGCTTTCGCGACGATTTCTAGAACCAAGACGGGGGCTTGCTCCGGTTCTTCGATTGCAAGCTTCTGAAATTTGCTGTTCATCTGAAGTTTTTCGGTTGTGTAGAGTTCAATATCTTGTAACGTGAGATCTTGAAGGCGCAGGCTTGGAAATCCTCTTAAGGCATCTTCGTAAACTAACAACGGGCGGCTAGATATGCAAGCCTTAACATTGGACAAGAGAGAAATAGATTTGAAAAAGTCAGCTATTTCTTCGTGGTCGCCATCATACTCGTCCAATCCATCCACGAATAGACAGAATTTCATTGGGACGGTTTTTTGCTTTACGAGGAGCATGAATGCTCGCCTGACATTGGCTGGTGTTGGAACAAAACCATCGATTACTTTTGAACCGCGGAGAATTTGGGTATGGATTTCCTCCCATTCATCTGAGAAGATAGTTGGGATCAATTTTCGGTGTTGTCGTAGGATTTCGTGGAGTAAGCCGCGTAGTAGGCCAAATTGAGACTTCTGCATTGAGGTCCCTGCAAGCCAAAAGAAGAATCCGGCAGTACCTAAAGGTACATCCTGCGACCAAGCACAGAGTTCTTTGTGAGTCTGGCCATGGTCGTAGAGGTATCTCATCAGTGTAGATTTTCCAGAAGCTGCTTTTCCGTTTACCCAATAAATTCCCTGGCCACTACGGAGCCAGTCGACGAAGTTGCTCCACTTCTTTGTCTCATTTCTCTTGTTATTCTGCTGTCCAATTTTTAATGGACGGCGTTCGAAGATCCACTCAAATGTCTGGAGATGTGCTTTCTCAACTTCGTCGTACCGATCAGTTATGGTGGAGAAAGCCAATCCCTTCAAAACCGAGTTCTCACATGAGAGGGTGATATCTCGTTCCGCCACCTTTAGAGCGGGAATAAGGCCCGGAAATTTGTGAATACTCTGGCGGCGTCCAGATAAAGTCCCCATTTCATTTATAGCTTGAATGATCGAATCTCGAGTCTCTTTGTGCATATGCTCGTTGTGTTCTTCGCTTTTACTCATGATCTGAGTAATTGCGACGGTATGATCTTGCAACTCCCTCGAAGCATCGGTTTGATGTTCTTCTAAGGTGGTGGCAATCCGGGCAATCTCTCGGAGGCCTTCACTGAAATCTTCGAATTGTGTCTCAAGATTTTGCCTACGCAGACGACGTTATTCACAACTACCAGTCTGGGAATGAACGGCATACCTCAAGCTGACAAGAACATTCAGCTCTAAAGCTCCGCGCAGCGCTGATAGCCTTCGTGACAGGTCTTCCAGTTCCTTCTCCGACCAAGCATGTTTGATTGCCTTCCTGAAGCTACTCCACTTGCTCGCATTTTCGTTGGCTCTAAGTTTTCCCAACTTCTGAAATAGCTCCATGGCCACATCGTTGCAGCTCTTGCAGATATCCACAAGTGCCTGCTCATCTCTAGTGTAACAGGTAAGCGCGAGTTCGCCGCCGATATTTTCAGGGCTCAATTTCTCCGACAGATCAAAAATCTGTGATGCGACCTCGCTCAGTTGGTTGTTAACCGCCAGGGAATTGCTTGCGGAGTTATAAATTTCGTGCGTGTCGGATACGACCTTACTACTGAAGTCGATGAGCTGACAGATCGTCGCTACGAGGGATACAGCAGCGATTGGGTCCATTTCAGCCCCGTCAGGGAAAGGATGCCTGATGCACAAGTGGGTATTCAGCGAGGAGCATTGATTTCGTCGTTTCTCATTGCCGCTTAATATTGAAGCCTGACATATCATATTAGGCTCTGCATGCAAGATAGGCGACGCTAGACTTAGCTGAGAAATGGGGAAACACGAAAACCGACGGGGCTGAGCAATTGCAGCCTCGGGCAACCTGGCCGTGCACTGCCACACTAAGCGAGCCAGTAAAGGGTAGGGCGACAGCCCCAGCTCTTTCCGACTGATAATGTTTATACACTTATATGAATGACAGCTAATTTCAATGGAGAAGAGATGAGCATCAAGGTAGAGTTGTGGGAGTACTTTCGCAGAGTCAATCATCACTGGGTTTCAGCGAAGTCGGTACTGACTATCCTACAAGCGCTCCGCTGGCACCTCGCTTATTCGAGCTAGAACGCTTCAAAAATTGAAAATAAGAAATTTTAACTGGCTCGCTTATGATAAAAAAGAATTCTTCTCCCCCCTCGAAACCTCGAAATCTACCTTCAACACAAAGTATTCTGCTATGAAGATGATCACAAGCTCTAGAAATTGCCTTGCCAGTTCCGATAATTCTAGAGCAAGGTGGATAGAGGCCATCGATGCCCTCAGCATTCGTTATCCTCCTCTTCATTTTCTCTCTCTACGAAATTGGACCTCGACTTGGAGAACTGAGTCTTGAAAATGTCTGGCATGCAAGTAACGGATTTCGCCCATTCACCACTTTCAAACTTCCGCTCCATTCGCCTACTAGAACTCCAACCCGATCCAACGTTTCATCCGACATCTGCTGTAAGATCCGTCATGTCATTTTAGATGATGAGATCAAATACAAAGCATTGTCTTACGTTTGGGGTGATATCCGAACATCACACTCCCCATCTTAGTCAACGAAAAGCGGTATTATGTCACAGCCAATTGCCATGCTGCACTCTGTCGGCTTCGTAGCATGGCAATGTATCACTTATGGGTCGACGCTATCTGCATTAACCAGAAGGATGATGTGGAAAAGGCAACGCAGATTTCGCTTATGAAGGAAATCTATTCGTTTGCAGAGGAAGTGGTTATTTGGCTCGGCTTCAGTGCTGCTGAGCGAGGTATTGATGACCAGAGCAACGAAAAATTGGCTATTGATTTGATCGATGAATTGACGACTGGAGACGATATGGACTTCAATAGTCTGGTCCGTTCAGCGATACGTCGGGATGACGCTGAGCCCCGTTGGAAAGCTTGGAAAGCATTTTCGGATCTTTTGAACCATGCTTGGTTTGAGCGATTATGGATTCATCAGGAACTCGTTGTATCATCGGCAGCTACTGCCGTGCTTCAATACCATACGATTCCCTTTCCTTTTATTTAGCTCGCTTCACATATTAGCTCCAGGCTCATGGAAGAAGCTGGTAAAGATCGTTATTCAATGGTGGAAAAAGGAATGGAAGTCAGTTTTAGCCAGGACCTAAAAAGGTTGAACCAGCGGACAGCGGCTCAACTGGCTTACGACTCCAACAAGAAGATAGTGGTGGGCCAGTTGCTCTTCGAAATTCTTCAAGGCACTCGAATGAGCAAATTTTTTGATCCTCGTGACCGTGTGTTTGCACTTCTTGGTCTTGTTGAATTTAAAAACGTCTGGAATATTCGTATCGATTATACCCAATCGGTGTCTGAGCTATACACTACGATGGCGTGGGGACTAATTCAAGAGCGCCAGTCTCTACAAATCATTACAAATACTAGTATCGGTATCCTTGATCAAGATTATTCTACCGATGTTCCTTCTTGGGTTGCAGATTGGCGGATCGATCCCGGAAAACAACCGCAGCATTTCTTCTTCGAAGAATATCGAGCTGCGCTCGACTCGATGCCCATAGTATCATTCCACTAGACTCCTCCGACCTTGGAAGTGCGTGGGATTAACGTGGATTCTATCCTGGCCTCTTTGAGTTGTCGTGTTCCTACGATGTGCCTTGAGTCAGGTGCTGAAAGGCTTTCCCTTTGGAGAGAACATTTTTGTGTGTACCCTGGTGCACATGATCCACAGCAATCATCTATCAGGACTATTTGCGCTGATATAAATCGAGTTCGATCTACCAAGCCGGATCGATTATCTCGAGATCTCCTCTCAGAGTTTGAGGCACTTTTTCGAATCTCAGAGTTTAATGACCAGGGCGCAGCTAGAGGAGCTAGCACTTCAGAAGAACGCACGAACCCTGCTGAGTGGACGACACCCACAATGGAAGTCTCCTGGCAGTATTCCGGAAATTTCGCCCGTGCCGCGACAATGCGAAAATTTTTCATTTCTCAAACCGGTATATGGGTCTAGGGCCTCCGGCACTGGCGCAAGGTGATATGATATGTGTTCTCTTTGGGTGCAATGTTCCAGTTTTAATCCGAAAAGAAGATGACCACCATCTTCTGGTTGGAGAGTGTTTCGTGTGGGGCTTGATGGATGGTGAAATTTTGAACAACGGAAAAGGGGTCGACTATGAAGTGTTTCGGTTGCGATAGAAAATTTCCTTCCTTACGATGCCAAGTGCTTAAAACACAGAAATACTGCTCCACATTCAATTAAAGCAAGTTAGCTCGGGGGAACTGCTTAAATACAGTCGTAAGGTCCGTACTGGGTAGCGGTTCAATTTTAGTGTCCAGACTCTAGATGTGAGTGGCTAGCTGCTGTTCCAACCTGAGCTATAATCCATATGAGACAGGCTGCTGTAGTGGAAGGAAAACCCGGCACCGAAATAACAATAACAACAGTAACAAGTAGTAAGTAAATCAATCCTGCTTCATCTGCGCCTTTCTCTCCTCGGCTTCAACGACAAGCTCCTTAATGCCTTCCTCATCCTCCAGCTTAACCCATTGTGTCCCATCCCCTTCCTTTTTCATCTTGCCCTCCTCAAGTAGCCTCTCGCGAACAGATACAATATGGTCCCCAACCCACTCCTTTGTCTCTACCGGCGCCTCATTAAGAGACATGATTACATCCTTCAGCTGTCTGATCTCCAAGGCGAACCCGTCGTAAGAAATAGGGCACGATCTCCCCCAAGCGACCACATCGTTCAGAGAAGGGAACTCCGCGGTATAGTACCCAATGATGTTCGCGCTCATGTCTACCTGGTGCCCGCGAGTCGTCAAGGACTTTGGCGGTGGTGGGACTGATTTGCCGTCTTTCTTCTCGAGTTCTGCTTCAGGTGGTGTGTCCCGATTTTGGAAATCGATGCGGATGTTGGTCTCGTCAGAGGCTTCGAGCAGGAAGTCTCCGCCTTTGATACGCTCGGCCTCAATCTCCGTCTTGACCCAGCTCAGGAAGTCATTCAACGTTTTCTGGAATATCGGGTCTTTGGTTAACTCAGCAATGTCCTTCGTTTCACTTGCTGGGGGTCGATTGGCGATGATCAAGAAGATGACGTATTTTGGCATGGCTGCGGATATACTTTGGAGTCGCTTACGAGTCTTTTTAAATGATTGAAAGGTGTAATATAACAAAAAAAATTCAATTACACGAGTTGAACAGGAACTTATATCTAGGAGCAACAGAAAGGGGAGTAGATTTGGTCAGTCTCAGTGTACTTAGCAAACATAATCTATAACTTGATTAGGTATGAATATGCAGGTACGTCATACTGCAGTATGATGGCATGGATAGACAGAAAACAGGTTACTCGGGTTGCTCATGTGAGCTGACTGGGGCGCGAGTGAGCGCTCGAGTATGAGCCGCAAGCTTACTAGCGTCATGCAGCACACCAAAGGGAGCGATTTGATTCAGAAGACCCCAGGACTCAAGATTGATTTTTTCTTTGGTGATTTCTGTTTCAGTCCACGGACCTGGACAGCGGCCGCTTTAACCTGAGCCAAGGGTGAGTATCCTGAGCAAAGCCTGATGACGGCCGGGTGGGCCACCAGGGCCTAAGCATATACTGACTAAGCCTGAGTATGTACTGAGACGCCATTCTAGCACCCAATGGCGCTTATTCTAGCTTCGTTGATGCTTGGTCACACCTCCCTCGTCCAAGCATAGATCCCATTTTGGCTCCTGATATCTCTTAGCCCCGTACCGCAGTTTCACAAGCTTAAATTATTACGAGCACAGTTTGGTTTCCAGGAAAGTCGGAATCTAATCCCATACTCGGCAGTTCCGTTTTAGTCTCTGGGTGTGAGCAGCTGCTGCTTTAACCTGAGCTAAGGGTGAACGTTCCTGAGCAGGGCTTGAGCAGAGTCTGAGTAGAGCCTAAGTATCCTGAGCATCTTGAGCACGCTCCTGAGTCAGTGTACGCACTATAATAGAGAACCTATTTAAGCCTCCTATATATCCCAGCTATAGTTTCCTTACTCAACTTTAGCCAGTGAATCCGTTTTTGCTTCCTTACTCTAGTGAGAGATGTAACTAGGCTAAAAAGACTCAGATCTATAGATTGGCCCAGTTATCTTTTATAGGATATAGTACTTTGCCTTTAGGTTTATCAAGATCTCAGTTTACGGGTACCTGACAGACTGACATCGAGACAAAGCCCTAGAACCGTTTATGGTAATCAATCTACACAACATTTACTATTTCAACATGAATTATTTCGTATCGGACTGAATTATCGCTCAAGATCCCAAAGAAGTATTCTGTATCATTGGCGAGATCCACATTTTCATCTGCTTGACCGTAATACCGATATAAATGTTTGGGAAGAGATGCCGCAGCTGGACGAGCCAAGTCAAAATCTTTCAGAAGGTAAAGAAGGAATGAGTGTTGAAAGTGTATTTCCAGGAGATATGAGGCAAGATGGAGGCTGGTGCGTGATCTAGTTCCAACATGCGGAAGTTTGCTTTTAATCTTAGGCGTACTCTACACTTGCGCCTCTAGAGGCCTTTGACCATACACCACGTAACTAGAACGAGGATTATTATCAGTTCAAGGCAAGAATTATTAGTATAATATTAAAGAGGTTGACTTACAAAAGCAAATACGTGTGCATCCTTCTATTTGAGACCTCCGCCTTTGCCCGAGCCATTAATATCTCAAAGTACAAGGGGTCTCCCCCTAGAATCTGTGTATAACCCCTTGCGAAGATATTACTAATCCCATCTCTGAAATGACTTAGCTCAAAAGCTCCAATTTTCTTCATTCGCGGGTCCTTTGGCCAGGGGTTCGTGGGAATCTTGAGCACTTTCTCCACGACGTTTTCAAATCCCGCCTCTTCCAATTGCGTTTTCCATGAGAGGGGAGCTTTGCCGGAGGCCCCAATTCGGTCACCCATATCAAAATATACTTGTGCCATTTCTTCAAATGCGGAGTTTGGAATATGTGTCCCATCGTCGGAAGATATAACGGGCAGAGAGCCCGAAAGTTCAAAATATCCACCAGGCTTCAACGCCCTGAAGGATTGCTGTACCAATCTTGGCCAATTTCGGATAGAGAGAACGAGTTCTCTCCCGTGAATAAAATCGAAGGAACTCTCCCTATAGAGCCAGTCTGATTCTATATCGTCAATCTCGAACTGAACGTTAGGCGGTAATATATTGGGCTGTACAGCTGCTGTGTCGACGCCTATAATTTCTGCCGATGGATGCTTATCTCCCACTACCAACAAATTAGCATCCTATTCAAGTGGGGCGTCAATAGCAGGGAGAGAGCCCGGAACATTAAACAAGCTCCCGGCTAATGAATTAGGGAGCTTGAGAAGTAGGAACTAAGAAAGTTGCGGTTACTATCAATGGCCCAGATTCCAGACCCAGTGCCCAGATCAAGGATCTTGTGGGGGCCCTGCTTGATCGGTGCGAGATGGAGTTCATTGTTGAGGAGCAGAGTGAACTTGCAATGCTGGAAGTCGTTGCGATCCATCTATGGGCGTTAGTTGTCAGAGAACCCATTTAGGTATTACGAGAATCGGAATACCTCGGCGTCATCGACTGGCACCCATGGCTTATGTTTACCGTAGGCAGCATAAAGACGACCATTCTCTTCAATTCCACGCCTCACGTCTGATGCTATCGAAGAAACGTAGCTCGTCGAGGTAGACTCTGCGTAGCCTTCGTCGGAGATAGATTCATCTGGTTCAATCTCACTTGAGATTGTTTGAGTCTCTTGATCTTCACTGGTTAATCCTGCCGCTCCTGCGTCATTCGTGGGTGACGGTGTTCTTGTTTTGACCGGAGAAGCTTGCTTCGGTGGTGGTGTCATCCTCGCTATCTGTGTTGCGAGATGCGACGAATTAATAGGTAGCAGTTGGCTAGTATTTTGTCGGGCAGATCGAATTTGGCGTTGATCTGGGACGAATGTGTAGGTCAGATGAACCAGAAACTGCTCTTGAGACGAACTCGTGGATAGAAGCGACGGGGTTGCAACCACTCGCTGTTCTGCCCCAATACTGTAAAGACTGCGTGGCACCCTGGACAAACGGCTCCTTGCCGTAAACACTGACGAAATCACCTTCTCGAAACTGCAACTCATTCCTTGTGGCAAACCCACACCCAGTAAAATAACAGTAATTAATTGGTTGGTTGGCTCTCGCCGTTCTGTCCATCCACCCACCTATGTTGTGCAGCGGAGAAAGCCAATCCTCAACCCAATGGTGCTCTACTTGGTAAGGCACCTCTACGGCACAACTTACGGTACTGGCCTTGCTATTGGGCCTTGGGCCCAATTCACGGGACTTTCTGCAGCGGGTCGTTAGCGAGATAAGCATGTCTTCGAATCCGGACACCGTCAAGCGAATCCAAGGATATGTTTGGACTGCAGCACCATATCTGCAGCAAGACCATCTGCTGCAGCATGCAAACACGGAATGAACCCCGAATGCGGTGTGGAAGCCAATGCCTGACAACTCATGGAACTAGTAGGCCACCACTGACCAGGTCCTGCTACCCTCCTCTGGAACCGAGGGACCGACGCCTCACCTTGGAATCTTCAACCCATCTCCGCTGTCGCCCTGCAGACGACGACCAACACCAGGACAACGTTAACGGCTAGCAATTATGGCTGCACCAGCACCTGTGATTCCAACTAAAGATGAGCTTCAAACGCTAATAGCGGAGCTCACTAACGTCGCTGCTAACTACAGCGCAACTCCTGATCTCCAAGGCTATGTGTCTCGCGTTCAGGTCATTGCCAAGTTGAAGGACATCACGAAGTCGTTGATTACTGTTGATCAGCTACCAAACTATCATGGCCTCAATGTAAGACCATGTTTTATGAATGTGCGCCTGCTTGATGTGCAGAAACTGATGGCAATCAGATGGCCGAGCTCATTGCGATCCGCACATTTATCAAGCTTAAAGTGTTTGCCGCCATTCCCGAATCAGGCTCAATTTCACTTGCCGATCTCTCAAAGGCGACTGGAGCGCAGGAGTCATTGTTAGGTGAATACTGCCATTGATGGGTTCTCCAGATGCCGACTAACACTCTCAAGAACGAATGGCTCGGATCTTAGGTGAGGCTTGATTTCTGGTGCGCTTACCTAAAGCTCGTCAGATCTCTTGCTAATATCAAAATGCTGTTTGTTCACAGTGGCTACCGGCTTCCTTGACCAAACACGTCCTGATGGCGGAGACTACAAGCACACCAAATTCTCCATCTCATATATCGTCACCTCAGCCCCTGGCCCAGCGAAGCTCTTCCTCTCAATGTACGATCAGTGGTTCAAAAACATGCACAACTTTGACGACTACCTTGAAGCTCATAACCTCCTAAGCCACGCCACGGAGCCAGATAATCCCCTCCACAACCCATATACCTGGACTCACAAGCAAGAAGGTACACCTGTCTGGACGATCATGGCTCAAGATCCCGAGAAATTCGCCAACTTCCAAGTCGCAATGTCGGGACTTGATGCGGCCATCCCAGTTACTGGACACTTCCCATTCTCATCTCTTGTGACTAATGAATCAAAAGTGCAACTGGTTGATGTAGGAGGAGGTCATGGCGCAGTGCTGAAGCAGATTCTTTCTGCGCACCCTGATCTCGACCCAAAGCAAGCGATTTTGCAAGATCGGCCGGAGGTTATTGAGCTGGCTAAATCAAGTGGGTTGAGTGCAGATGTGCAACTTCAGGCTCATGATTTCATGACAGAGCAGCCGGTTAAGGGAGCAAAGGCGTATTTCATGAGAATGATTCTGCACGATTACCCGGATCCCGTGTGTGTGGAGATTCTGGAGAGGTTAGCGGAAGCGATGGATGCCGGAAGTAGACTACTGGTTTGTGAGATGGTGATCCCGCAGCGGGTTGGCGAACTCGATTTTCCGGCTGCAGTATTAGACCAGTGTGTGCTGTCGATGGGTGGGAAGGAGAGGACGGAAGCTGGATTCAAGAAGTTGTTTGAGGCGGCGGGGATTGAGTTAGTGAAAGTCTGGAGAGTTCCTGGAGTTCCCGGCGCATGTGTGGAGGGAAGGTTAAAGGGGTCATACCCGGGGAGCTAGAGCTGATTTTGGAATACTTCAGACTCAATAAAAATACAAGAGTTCGCCGCCTGGCATTTAGATTTGAAATCAACCCCGCATTTAGCAAGTATGACCGATTTCTTCTCTTTTCAAACTCTATAACTATTATTTTAAGCAAGAAAATTCAGCTCTGCCCTATAGCTTTTATTAATACTACACTCCTTATATAAACAATCCAATTAATAGCCGTCTTTGCTGCAAAATTCGCAAAAGCTTGCCGAAGTCTATAGTTTTCTATAGAATTAGTAGGCTTGTTATATTATAATATAATTTACTATCTCTATAATAGTATTAGTAAAAGCTATACTTATTATATGAGTAATAACGATCACCGATCATAAAATCTAGTCTAAGACTCATACTTTAAACCTGTTAGTATCCTGACTGCACTACGCAGGCCAGGCCTCTCGGTTACGAGGGAGGCAGAGCCCCTCACCAGGCGGGCTTCTCAGCTCTCACAGAGCCGCAGAGAATGGGTGTTCCACAATTGAAAAGTGGAACTACGTGGACATGGAAAAGCTGGCCAAACTGAAATTAGGCACTGTGGCGAAAGAGGCAATTTTCATGAAGACAATCACCGATAATTTCACTTCTTATTTCGAACCGCTTATTCCATGGGTGAACAGGATGCGGAAGATTGTACTCTCGAGAGACAGGCCGAAGGAACAGGAAGACGAAAGGCTCCACCGTATTAATGGGTTAATAGAACAATATCTTACTTAACTAATCAGCAAAGATTTTTTATTAAACATTTAATATTAAAAATCGATATTAGGATTCTACTATGTCGGAGTTGATGCAACCAACCTGCTAGTGTAGATCGGCCCGAGCACGGCGCGAATTAGCCGACCAGCAACCCAATCCTTCCTTATGACCATTGGTCATATCTCGCACTCCAATGTTCGCTTTAAGCAGCACCCTTCTTCCTCAAAGACGAAGGCTTCTTTGGCGCAAAGAATGTGGCAATGAATCCTACAACGTTTACAAATAGCTCATCAAGCCACCTCATATTCCCGGGCAATGGAACATATCCATCACCCTCATAATACGACCTCATCGCCAGCAAAAATCCAGGAGGTGTTCCGTCCTGAAACAAATCCGCGAAAAACAACCCCTTTAATTCCCCATTCGGCACCGTCTTCTCGATCACAACGGCCGGCTCGCCTGGAAATGAGCTTCCACTATGGACGCAGCGGCGAGGAATAAGAAGGCGCCCTGATTCTGGCGTGAGGATATGCTCAACTCCATCAACCGTGAACTTCATCCTTCCCTCCTTTACTTCCATTACCTCGTCATGATACTGCACACATCTCAGCGTTCATATCCATCATCACCACCCACTTCATGATCCCACAACGGATGTGCATACCTTATGCCAATGCGGGATGATATCAAACAACTCGGAGTCAGGCTTGCCATCGTAGGTGGCCTCCATCCAGAAGCGGTCAACATCGCCCTCAGGCTTGGACTGCTGTTGTTAGCTTGATAGCATCTTGGCGGATGTAGATTGAGAGATATTATACGTAGTCGGCGAAAAAACGGAGTATGCAGCCCTGTTACGCTGTTAGTAGGGCTTATCTGACAGGCTTAATCGAGGCTACGTACTTTTCCTACGTTTATTGGTTCGAATTCTACGATTTGAGATGCCATCTTTGGATTTTGGATTGCGAGTCAAAAGAGCAGACTCCTTGAGATTCAAAAAAATTACAGAAGGGAAAGAGAGACAAGAAGTGGAGGGTGAGCTTTATGGCGATCTTAAGAGGCACAGCTCCAAATTGAGCATACACTCTGTAGTGTGCGGCGCGGCAAAAGGACACGTCAGTATGCATGGAACTTTTTAGCTTATAAATCTTATTGGATACGAAGGACCCGGTCAAAAGTTCCTGGAATACAGGGTATTCAGCGATTTACCAGCCTGTAAGCCCCAAATTACAGCCAGCCAATTAGCGGATCTATAGGCCTTTGAGCCCCCAAGTTCCAGCGGGTTTTAGCGGCCTGGCGGGACAACGCTGGCACAACAACAGCCACTTATAGGGCTAAGGCCTAAAAATATAGGGCACTTTAACGAGTGGCTGCTTATGCTATAGCGCCTTTATAGCGCTCGGGCGCTGTAATCCAGGAACTTGTGACCGCGTCCTTCGTACCTCGAACGCAATTGCGCCCTCGTTATCGTTAAGACTGGGGTGTTGTGCCGGGGTAAAAGGAAGAGCGTCAGGAACCTTGACGGTCAGAATAGCTGCTAGGATATCTTCAGTGACATTGAGACAGGGACTCCATGTGCTCATTGGGTTGTACCAGATAGCAAGAGGAAATTACAAAATCCAAGATAAAGAAACAAAATTGATAAGGCGACTCTGTTTCTACTTGATCTTTCGTACCTGAAGACTTTGTGAGACTGTCTGGAAATTGAAGGTGCCGTGCAATGGTATACGTTGACCTAGTAGTACATTTACTTATCACAGTAAAACTACCGATTTTCAGAGCCTGTAGCAGACCACAAAAAGCAGGAGGTATGTCCTTGCTATAGCCAAGGCTCTCTCAGCACAGCTAACCAACGAGAAAAGATCAAAGCAGAATATGATGTATCAGCGCCATGAGGGGTTCGTTCGTGGACGGCTATGTTTTTCCTTATTCAAGTCGTGACCATGTCTCGAGGTAATATTGTTCTCCTTTTGTTGCTTCCGGCTCATAGCTGAGTTGAGGGGAGAGGCTATAGTTCTTGATAAACCTCGTGCATTCATACTTGACGGACAACATTTGGATTCTATTTCTTTCTATCCGGTCTTTGTTTTAACAGAGACGGGGCATCAACAACGCCATTGTATGTACGCTGATGTTTCTCGACCTTCGCCTAGAAAGAGGTCTCGTTTCAGAGGTTAGACTACCATGTGCGTTACTTCATTGTTTAACAAATGAGATGAGGAGATCTATTTGATGGCTGAGTTTCATATCAAACCTCAAGGAGGAAACTCTTTATATAAACTAATAGCATTGCCCTATATGAACGGTCAAACACTGAGCATCTTTTCTCATTACTCATCCTGCTTGGCTTTTCCAACCCAATTTTCCCAAACATCTACTTCGTCAAACACAAGACCATCATGGATGTACCAACACATAAGCTCATTTTGCACTTCATGCGCCATGCTGAGGTAATTATCCCCCCTTTTCGGACCTAAGCTGAGATGCTCTTCGCCTACTACGCTTAGTCGATAGTAACAAGTTTCAGGGTCTGCATAAAGTTGACCAAAAAGTCGATACCACCCTCCGGGACCGTGGTGTATCTCTGAAAGGGCGACAGCAGTGTATAGACTTTGCTAAGAAGTTCAAGGGCCAAGAATCATACATTACCCACATTATCTCATCTCCGATGACTCGAACCCTACAGACTGCTAGCATTGCGTTCTGGAGAGTGTTGGAGCTGCCTAAAAAATTCTGGACTCTCGATCATTGCAGCGCCTGAACTGCAGAATTTTGATCGGGGACCGAATGGAACCGGTCAGGATGTTTGGGACCTAGCGCAAAGATTCAGCTGGCTCAGAGTCAACGTCAAGAGCCTGGTCCCTAGAGATTGGAACCTCAAAACAGAAGGAAGGTGGAGTGAAAAAGAATGGAGACTTCATCACATGAAAGGATTTCTGCAGGGCCTCTGGGTTGGAGCAGGTGCTGGTACCAAGAAAGTTGAGATTGTTGTAGTGTCACATAGCAGCTTCTTCAGGGAACTTCTCACAGAAGGTGAGATCTACCTAGAGCCAATATCTGTTAAGCTACGGTATGCAAACTAATTCTTTCGATAGAACAGATAGAAGTCAGGGAAGCCGAGCTTACACATTGTATTCTCAGCACCGAGGGCCGTTTTGAAGAGATCAGCGAGGACGAGCTAAAAAGGCTAAGAGCGCAGTAATCTAGGAGGACCTGTTTTTGGGGGGGGGGGTTAGAATGGTAAACGCGATGAAATTTAGCTCATAGGGCATCTATTACATCTAATATACAATTCAGAATCTAGACTCTTCATTTCAGAGACATCTGGCGTAAACGTTGTTGATATTCCCGTGGCTTCAATCTCATTCCCGCAAAGCTGGACGTCCTTCTTTGCATCATCCCCTCTCGTCTCTGGAGAAGAAAGAGGATGAGATAATTGGAGAAATCTACCACGAAAGTCAGACTCTAATCTCCTCGCTTCTTCCGTTTTAGTCGCCGGACATGAGCAGCCGTACTTTAATCTAAGCTGAGAGTGAGCATACCTGAGTCGAGGGTGAGCGTACCTGAGTCGAGGGTGAGCGTACCTGATTAGAGCCTGAGCATCCTGAGCATCCCGAGCATGCCCTGAGTCATTATACTTCGGATCACATTTTGGCGCCTTATGGGCCCTAGCTATAGTTTCTTAGCTAAGTCTGCCAATGCACTACTAACCTATTCGCGTATAAGGGTCTCTATTAGAGCGGATTTAATTTTAATAAGATTATCAGATATAATTTACATAATTTATACCAAGAATGTAATTATATTAGAAAGAAATATATTATAAAAACTTTCCTTATTTTAAAATATTTTATTTATTTAAATATTAAATACTTTTACTTAAATTTATTTATACTAGCTTAAAAGCTAGTAAAAACAGCAACTTCATAATTCCCTAACTCGAAACTATATACCCCTCCGGATCCCGCCACTAGATTCTCAACCCGCTCACTTACCACCTGCGGCCCAAGCGTGTCTCCAACCAACACATTGCTACTTAAGCCCCCACTATCCGGCCCACTGGCGCTGAGAACCGTGAGCGTGCCTTTCTGCCCAGCCTTAACCCCTTCGAACTCAAGATTAAAGGGGACACTGGCTGTTGCATTGTAGGTCGCGACCTTGAACGTGTACTGACCCGCGGCGGAAACGCCCGCGACATAATACACGGGCCCGAAATTGTCGCCTGAGGTGACGGTTACAGGAACGGTGCGTTCGTAGCGGTAGGCGGAGAGGAGCTTGATGGCGTACCAAGAGGTGGAGAGGACCGTTTGGGCGGGGTTGGCTGTGAACGCTACGAGATCTGGCTTTGAGAGGTATTAATAAAAATTGCGTGTAAATCGAAGTTTGGGAAGGGAGACAAACCTGCCATTGGTAGTCGTTTAGGTTTTGGAATCCAGGCGCGTAGCTGGCTCCGATCATCACGTCGCCGTTCCGTTCGATGCCCAGAGTCCAGATGCTCTCGCTCACGGCACCGACCCATATCGGCCATGGGATCCGCGGTGCGCTCCAGTTTGTGCCTCCGCCGCCTTCGATGTTGCCTTGGATATTGGCATACTCTCCCTGCAGGATGCTATGGTTTCTGGCCACGTGATCCCAATAGTCAAACTTGGTGACGAAATCATCCGGTCGGGTGTAGATGTGGTAATCCCACGCGCTTCCGGGTCCTGCAACGCTCTGGTCTTGTGTGGAAGAGATAAGGGTCAGGTCTGGCCATTTCTCATGAATCGCATCGAAGAACAGGTTCCAGCGATAGGCGTCGTAGGAGGGTTCTCCGCCCCAGAGATTGTCTTCGTTGCCGATCTCGACGTATTTCAGCGCCCATGGCTCCGGGTAACCAAGAGAAGCACGGAGGGCGCCGTTATGGGTGTTTGTGTCGCCGAGGATAAACTCAAGCTCATCGAGGACATTGTGTACATAGGGTGCTAGCTCGGCTTCGGTGAGGACTTCTGTGCTGCCGTTGGTGATGAGGTACATTCCCGACCATACTGCGAGGATGGGTTCGGCGCCCAGGTCGGTGCACCACTTGATGTTGTTAGCTTGGTTTTGCAAAGGGAAAGACAGAAGTACATTTAAATATTCAACCAGACCTAGACCATCTGTGTTCTGGTATTCCCATGTTCCAGGACGACCTGGGCGGTCAGTTAGTGGTCCGATGGTGTTATTCCAGAGCCATGGATAATGGAAAGCGTCTCCTTCACTGGAATCTGTAAATCTTGAGAAGCCCATCGGATTGATCCAACTCACATGTTATTTCCTCCTGGCATTCGCAAAAAGCTAGGGTTCAGAGCTTTCATGGCTTCCATGAGATCTGGTCTCATTCCATTGGGACGGTTGTTGTATGTTGGCGGGAACAGAGAAATAAGATTGAAGTTTAACGGACCAGCAGATGCATCGTATTCGAGGACGAACGTATTGTTGCTGTTTGGTGCAGCCTTTGTAGGTACAATTGTATAATTCTGCTGCGTCCACTTGTGATCTACCGAGGTGGAAGGAATTTCGACAGTGGCAAAGACTTCGTTCGTGGTGGCCGATTGCAAACTGACTGTGAAGGATCCGGTGTATTTCCCCAAGACCCAGAAACTGCCTGTATATTTTTGTGGCTTCACATCTATGCCCCACCATCCTGGGTTCAGCAGCCCAACCTTGCCGGTAGTATTCGCCGAAGCTGGAGCGACATTGACAGAGTACGGAAGGGCTCGAGAGAGGCGAGCTTGAGTGTCCTGCAAGGTTAAGACAGCATCTCCCGTTGCTTTCCATGGATCAAGTGTCGAAGGAAATTCTGTGCTTCCTTGAAACGCCCGATTTTGAACGAGTTCTGCATAAATTCCCCCATCTCCAGAATGGTTAATATCCTCAAACATGAGACCGTACATGAGTGGGGAGGAGGCATTGCCACCAGTTGCAGCAACACTGAGGTTGTACGCACTGACAGTGCTGGCTACCAGCGAGGAAAACAATGCGAGTTTCAACAACATTTTGACGATTTGCTGGACAAAAGTCTCAAAGAGAAATATGCATGTTTGGCAAGTATTAATACTTTATTTTCAGGTACAACTTCCCCTCTCTCCTTGAAAAATCTCGGATAAACGCTTTTTCCTTGGACCAGCTGCCCCAGAATTTTCTTTTATCCGAAGTTTGTTGATATACCAAGGAAAGGGGTCTATAGTGCAGGTTGATGACGGAGTCGTCATGGTTAATTTCTCGAAGAAAATGCTGATTGAAGCGCATAGAGGGTAAACATGCTGGCGGCTAAAAGAGTTAAGTCTAAGGGATGGATCTGGAGTAAATCGAAAGTGAGGCAGTGCGGGGAGAAGTCGCTTGCCGGTTATTTGTGATCGTAGATCTTTTACGAGAACAAATCTCGCTACATACCAGTGTACCTGAATGATGACCCACCAATCGGCTGGAGGCCCAACGATCATTGTTCGAGAAATTACGAGTCGGCCAATAGAGAATAACGTTTTTGTAGCTGTTCGTGGTCACGGGTTTCGGTACACGGAGTAATGTTACCCCTCTCCCCTCACCGGCTATATTAAATCTAGTGGCTACGGGATGCTAGTCTTGCTAGAGACATGACAATAAGCGACTTCAGATAACAGTTGATAACAGCTGATTAGATGGCGAGAAAGAAAGTGCCCATGAACCAGATAAGCAGCCCGATGTGGTGAACATCACGAAAGGGGAAGGAGGAAAAAAATTCTCAAATCGCATGTAAGAACTGCTGGCGCGGGAATGAAAAAACTTTTAGAAGCTCAAGACTGCTAGTGCTCGTCTTGTAATCAGTCTGGGGCAAGGATACGGATATACCCATGGATTATCCGGGTTTTATGGCTGGATAACCATCCAGACGATTCTAGCTGGATGGGTATCCAACCACTCTAGGCCCTGGATCTCTCCGGGTATACCCATGCCCTACACTGCTTGTAATCGATATGCTCTAATTATAGGGATCTGAAGGTCGAGATGCATAATATTTTCCTAGGTGCGCCGCTTCTATTTTGCGAGGAAAGTCTTCTGCAGACGAACAAATGTGAGCAAATTTCTCTCCTTAAATAAACTTTTCGATTGCCGTGGGCAGTGGCCTGTGGGACAACGCATATCTATTTTTATGGGAGGGACCTGTTCGGGGCCCTGGGAGCCTAAAGAGGCTCCTAGGAATAATCGCCAAAACTTGACAGAAACGACATGATGCGTCCTAAGCCAACATCTAGTCTCACTAGTTGAGAGGGCACTGCTCGGGTTGCTCAGGTTGCTCACACATCGGCAAAGATCTTGCGGAAGTTGGGAATCGTTTCTGGAAGATAGTATATGCCTGGGAAAGCCCAAAAACACTTCTCAGGTGTGTACAGTAAGATAACATCGCGATCTTTGTTGAAGCGGATCTTCCGATGCGCTCACTCAATGCAACTAGAATGAGCCTTCAAGATTACTTCTCGAGATATCTTGCACGCTCGGAGTCAACTGGAAGCTGGCGTAGTGGTGCCGAACTGGAGTTCGCGGCCCGGTGTGACTACTTCCATGTCGCAGAGTTGTTCGTCAGTGGGTTTGGAAAGGTATGCGTTGCGATAGGACGGGTAGACGGTATGTGTTTGCATGATAGTTGGGGAGGGCACAGCAAGCTTCCAGATTTTGAGCTGAGGCCTACGCATTGTGCTGTCAATACTTTCAAACCGTAACGCGTATGGAGCTAGGGTCGAATACTTACTCTACTGGAAGTTCAGGGAAAACGGTGAAATCCATTAGTAGACCTTGACCAATACCATTGGATCCTCCAATGTTTGCCATTGTTCTGATAGGATAGGGTAGATTGTGGTGGTCAGACGAAGACTCTGAAGAGTAGGAAAGGAAGCTGCTCGAGTGTTGATGATTCTCACAGCAGATTAAAGTTGACATTTACAGATGGGTGAAGCAGAGGATATCACGCCTTGCATGGTGTAAATTATTTCTAGACTTCATCCATATAAATTTATGTCAAATTGAAATCATTGGACTAAATATCTGGCGAATTCTTTCAGTTAGGTGCCCTGGAAGTTCCCAAAACCTTGGGTCAGATCAAGAGGCCAAGGCCAGTCAAGCAACAGTTCCTGTGGCAATTGGAAAGAAAATTGGGAGTCCAATGACATATCGCCCTGACTGAAATCCACTAGCGTGCCAGCGGGCCATTCGATCTGTTCTTGGTGAGTCTCTGCCACAGGAAGGAGAATCTCTTGTTGGCGTTGACTACTCATATATTCATCGATTCGAGAGAGCAAGGCACGCAGACGCTCGCTGGCGCCAGCTTTTCGGGTCAATGAAGCTTCGAGGCTTGCTAGAAGATCCGCCATTGCCAACCTGGCATTTTATTAGCATGATCATTCGAGGCGTTGACAAAATACGACTCTCCTTACAAAACTGTCCGAACTCGAAGGTACTCTGACAACGACAACTGCCCTTCGATGACGGATCCCAGAATTGAACCAATTCCAGCAAGATGATGCAGAAGGGGCGAGGAAATTGCCTTTAGGAAGAAGATTGGGACTTTGGCGAAGTCGTCAAGGAGTTCTCGTGCGATGGCGCATTTCTGTTCAACTGTAGCATCCTCTGCTGTGAATAGGACCATTCGTGCTAGCTGATTCTGTCAAGAAATACCTATGCCGAAAGAAAACAGTACTTACCTGGAGGGTGGCTGCAATGTTCGCCGCTTGGAAGCTGTATCTATCCGCCGTCATTTCACCCACAACGCCCCTCGTCTCTTTGAATCTCGCTGGCAAGTTCTCGTGCATAAGAAAGATTTTGTCAAGAACTACAGATTGGGGAGGAGCACTCCGATGAAACAGATCAGAAGGCGAGAACGGCCCAATATTCTGTGGCCGACGACGATGAAATTCATCCATGGCATGCTCTAGGATTCGGTAAAGTTCTGTGGTAAAGTTCCATCCGTGAAGCCAAGAGCCCGTGTCAGTAATGGCTGGTTTGGAAAAAGTACTGTCTCGTCGGGTCGTTGGAGAGCTAGGACCATTCCTGATACCTGTTGAAGAAAACACCTCGTCGTCGAGCTCGCTGGGATACAGGACCCGAGACTGTGATTCTCGACAGCGAATCACGCCGCCCCAGACGATTGACGAATAAACGTCCAAAGTGTAGATGGACCAGAACTAAACAGTGTGAGTAATTAACCTTGCATAAAATCGAGGAACTGACCAGCCTTCTCCGCTCCTCAACTTGAACCATGTCGATTTCCCTAGGCCAGTTTTTCTCATCATGAAGCCCATCCATCGCCACCAGGGTATGGTATGTACCCAAGTATTGGTGCATCATCGGGATATTGCCCACTTGTATTCCAACCAGGGCTAACACCGCGCATGTGCGCATCCAATCGAGGCCTTTCATTTTGCTCCAGTCTGAAGGAAGCACGGCAATCGCAGCAGAAGAGAAAGCCTCCGCTGCAGGCTCTAGGAGGTAATCTGGATTCCATTTGGCAGGGTACAGCGCTCCATCTCGTGCTCGGGCTGATGCTAAAGCACATATTGCCATTGTCATGGCAAATTGTGCTTTGTCTGATAGGTAGTCGCGGGTGCTAATCTTGCGGAGGAGGGTTGGTCTGTGGAACAGTGGGAATCTGATTCAATTAGATATCTTTCGTTACGAGACTCGTCTCCTTAGATGCAAGGGAGACTCATGAGGAAGATTCGTTTGGTAAGTAGGTCTGCACTGCAAACTCGACAGAGGCACCATCGGAAGTAAAGTACTCGACACCACTCACATTGGATATACGACTTCAAAGTAGACTGTGACAAGGTCTTGAATCTTTGCGAGATTATCAAGAACTAGCGCCTGGTGATGCTCACTGAGGTCGATGGAGAAGTTAATATTCAGACTAGTAGATTCTGTGCTCTCGTGGGAAGTGCCATAGGATGGCTCATGTTGTTTGCTTTGCGGATTTGTTAGATCTAATAAGAGGTTTGCATGCTCGCCTGACGGCGACTCATAATACTCTGCTTGAGGCCTTGCCTTAAGTTTGGTCCCTCTTCTCTTCATGGGCCTATTAAAAGTGCATTCGACGCCAAAGTCCGAGCAGTTCTGGCATCGATTGCCATCATCTTGAGTTGGTCTGCACCGTATACTACGTCTGTGGCAGAAGTCGCAGGCTCGTGAAATACGTCTTTGCTTTTTCGGTGTGAATCCTCCCTCAGACATGGGATTGAGGTCTCGTTGAGAGTTGCTGAGCTCCATCGCAGCAGAATCCGCCTATCGTGGCAACAGTGGCATCAAAACCATCAGTTATGAGATTTCATCGACACGTGCGCATGTGATCCTAAGTCCACAGACCCTTCAGTCGCTGCATATAGGAAAATATGAGATGCGATGGCTCCATGAAGGTTTGTGTATGTTTTCGTCTCGAAAGCGTCGAGCGCAAAATGCGGGGGACTGATGTTAGGGCCGTCGGCAGAGCCAATCATGCTCGTCCTAGCACGACCCAGGTGGATACTCCAGTAATTATACCTCTAACTCCACTATGTAATAGGATTTGCTTCTTTTATTTTAGAAAACGGTTTAAAGGTGCATCTAAATCACTAGTCTTGAAGAAATAAATCGATTCATGGAACAAAACGGTGCTCCTAAGTCGAGCAAGGGATGGTGAGTGGGTCAAGTTAATAAAAAGCTTTCTCCGGAGGTCAACGTAAGATGCTGCGCCATTTCTCTGCGTACAGCATCCCTCGATCCACTGACTCTCATTAAGTGTTCCAGGATGTCTGGTGCAATCAAATGTTCTCCTCAACTTGATCCTAGGGTAGATTATACGAGAATATCCTGGGACATTTAAAGAGAGGCAGACTAGAGATGTCTTCCGCACAGTGGGTAGGTACAGTATTATACGCAGAGCAATGGCGCAGTCTCTTGCATAGAGGTTGCTCATGACCAGTTAATCTCCGAGTAAGTTGCTTCATTGTCTTAAGGAAGCTAAGCTCTCTGAGATGAGGGTCTCATCTTAATACACAACGAGAGCAAATAACATATGGAGCCAGTAGAACCTAAATGCTGGTCTCCATACAAACATAAGAGCAAACAGATTAGCTACACCTTCAATTTTCCTGAAATTTTTTGCTGCGACTACCATTTGTTATCGAAAGCCCGTCCATCAACATAGTTCACAAGCTCCTTCACGGGAGCAAGATGATCCGCACTACCTCCAAACATCATCCCTTTTCTCATAACCTCCCTATAGTTCTTCCCCGGAGAGACTTTGCCGAGTACAAATTCAGCTCTCGTCTCAACTCTCGTGGGGACAGGAATTGATCGGCCAACAATGGCCTCCATACCTTGCCACGCGAAAGTGATGGCCTCCTTTGCCCCCCCGGGAATTCCCGCCTCATCAAGCATCATGATTTTCGTCTTTGGGTAGCTTTTTTGAATAAAGGCTGAGATGTTTGGGTTATAGGCACCTCCACCGCACATGAAGATCTCGTCGATGTCCTGGGAAGGTGCGTACTTCTTGTAGTGTTCAACGATTGCTTGTGCAGTCACTCTGGTGATGCTTGCCACCACATCGTCGGGGTTCAGCCCTCTTTCTTCTGCCATCTTGATAAACTCGAATGCAAGAGTGTCTCGAAAGACTTCACGGCCTGTAGTTTTTGGAGGTTCCAATTTGAAGTATTTGTGCGTCAAGAAGCCATCGACAAGCTCCTGATCAACGCGACCTCTCTTGCCCATAGCCCCGTCTTTGTCATACTCTTGCTCCCCATTTGTGTAGTGACGAACAACAGCGTCGATATAAACATTACCGGGCCCAGTATCGAAATCGAAGCATTCGTCAACACCGCCCTCGCTATCCGGCGGTATGAAGCAGACGTTTGCAATACCGCCAATGTTTTGGCAAGCACGTAGTTTTGTGGGGTGATGGAGAATGAGAGCATCGAAGAAGGCTATGAGAGGAGCACCTTGACGACCAGCTGCTTGATCTGATATCCGAAAATCTGTAACAGAGGTGATACCAGTCCGCGCAGCGAGTATTGAACCTTCTGCCATGGTCAGGGCAGACTTCACTCGACCTTCTTCGGGCATTGAAAGGAGCCAAATTGTTTGCCCGTGAGATCCCAGTGCGTCAACGTCGGTTAGCTGAACACCATTCTCTTCCGCGAACTGCTTGACAGCAGATGCAAAAGTCTCTCCCAACAAAACGTTCACTTCGCTGAGCTCTTCAGGCGTAGTCGTGTTGTGGAGGATCATTTTCATGACTCGCCTTTTGATCGTTTGTTCCAGAGGAATCTCGCCATACTTGAGAAGCTCGAAATGCATTGGCGAGGTTGGTGTTTCCTGTCGAAATCGGCAAAGAGCACAATCGATACCATCCTGATAATGTTAAATGTCGCTCAATCTGTGGACATAGAGCATAATTACCATAGAGGTACCACTGTTCAGGCCAAGCACTGTCAAGTCAAGTCCCTGTGATGATATTGGAATGCTGCGATTTGTATCACCATTGCTGTCGACGTATGTAGCTGAAGGCATGGTTGATCTGGAAAAATAACAAGTTTTCGGCGGAGAACTGTCGACATGCACTACGAGCAACTGCGAAATGAAGGAGAGTTGAAATATTGCCTCGTGGCGCCCATGAGTTCGGTCTGTAGAAACTCGCTTAGGGGCTACACTTGAGCCGGCCGTCTGCCAGGAGGCTTCCCGAGGAGAAACGGACAGAACTCGGGTTTTAGACACTGGAAATAACAGCTAAAGTGAAATAGTAAGCCATGTGAAAGTTAGTATCGACGCTTAAATGCCGTCCAAGCTGTGGAGAGCGCCTTTTCGGAGAAGTTGGCCCAGTGATGATGCTCTCCTGCGCTTAAACGCTTAAACGGCTAAATGGTTAAAAGTCTAAACGCTGAGTGCAGATGTTGAGCCGTAGGCCAGGCGTTCTAACAACTTAGCGTGCCCATTTGCCCGCCCTATTCCCGGATTTCAGTGTGGAGAAAATCTCAAATCTGGAGAACGTGGATGCCGACTTAGGAACGTCTTCGATCCTGGGGGTTCTGGCCTTTTGGGGGCTTTTGTGGGAGGGAACCCTGCAATACTTAAAGGCTGTATCTTCCCCTTAACTCTCTCAGCAAGCAAATATCTGCGCCCTACGAATCAAAACAGCTGACAATACCCTGTCTTTCCACTTATTGTCATCAATACTCACCATGGCTTTGGGGACATTCTGGAAGAAGTTGTACGTATCTTTTGCAATAAACACATGCACGAGGTCACGCTAACTTCAAAGCTTTGCAGGTCGAATACACAACTCTCTGTCTTCATACAAAGTTTCAGTCTGCTTGCCATATTTTTTGAGGGATATGACCAGGGAGTTATGGGAGGCGTATGTTTTACATCCTTTACTTTGATACATACAAATCACTAACCTGGGCTTTGGTAGGTCAATGCCAGTCCCAATTATGTTGTGGAGGTTGGCATTGGTCTCCCAGATGGAACGGTCACAAATACTACCCATCAAGGCGGTATCGTCTCCATTTACTATCTCGGCGCAATCGTGGGCGCCTTCGTTGGTGGCTGGATTGCAGACAGAATTGGCCGTATCAATGGTGTCTTCCTAGCGGCAATGTTCGCTCTTGTCGGTGGTGCTCTGCAGGCGGCCACTCAATCCTCTAACTTCATCTTGGTTGCTCGAGTAGTCACTGGGCTTGGTACCGGCGCACTCACTGCGATCGTCCCGGTGTACATTGCAGAAGTCTCCTCAGCAGGCCATCGTGGAGGCTTCCTTGGATATGTGTTCATTGCGAACTACTTGGGAATTAGTATTGCATACTGGCTTGGTAAATTCTCCCCTGGGCAATGACCGTGGAGGCGTGTCAAGGCTGACTCATGAAGACTTTGGGCTTTCCTTCGTCGATAATGGAATGTCGGCAGTCAGATGGCGCTTCCTTCTGGCATTTCAATGCTTTCCAGCACTTCTGTTGTTGGGAGGTATTAAATTCCTGCCGGATTCTCCCCGATACTTGGCTTCTGTTGGACGATTTGAAGATGCTAAAGAGGTATGCGAGATCTCTTTTGTCTCGAAGATAATGCTGACTGTGTTGCAGGTCCTCGAGCACGTTCGAGGTAGCACTGGGCCCGAAGTCGAGAAGGAGTTCCTTGAGGTAAATTACTTATCATCATTTTGCTTTGGAAGAGATATTGATCTCGGAAACTTAGATCTGTGCCGTTGCTGAAGGCGCTCAGCCAAGTTCACCCGTACAATTCGTCAAAGTTCTCCTTGGACGTGCGACCAATGGAGCCCATCTTGGGAGGCGAGCATGGCTTTGCCTTTGGCTCCAAATTATGGCATCTTGGACGGGTATCACTGCCGTTACGGCGTATTCTCCAGTCTTGTTGAAACAAGCAGGCTACAGCTCTATCAAGCAAGCTGGTCTTGCTGGAGGCCTTAACACTATTGGGATAAGTGAGTCGTCTTGGACTTCTGCTGCACCCGAGCTAATAAATTGCAGTCGGTACCATCATCAGTGCTCAAATTGTTGACAGACTTGGGCGTAGACGCTGTCTACTTGGAGGCGCATTTGGTCTCTTCCTCGTCAATCTCATCGCAGCTTCGCTGTATGAGGGGTCGATCCACAACCCTTCCAAGGCATCGTCCTTTGCTCCTGCGGCCGTCACCATGTTGTTCCTTTTCAACCTGATCTACGCCGCTACCTGGGGCACCGTCGCGTTTCTGATCCCCACGGAAATATTTCCCTCGGAAATGAGAGCACAAGGAAACGGATTCGGCATAACTGGATGGGCCATTGGCGTCGGCTGGACAGTCCTAGTCAACCCTATCATGTTCGCTCATCTCAAATCTCGAACGTACTTTCTCTTCGCGGGCCTGAACCTCCTCTGGATTCCGATTGTCTATTTCTTCTACCCTGAGACGGCTGATCGATCATTGGAGTCGATTGAGGCAATGTTCTCGTCGAAGAGCCCATTTTATTCCAAGATGGAACAAGCATACAAAGCGGAGGGAGATGTATTGGCTGTGCGCCACTTGTCTTTCTCAAATCCACCCCAGGCAGCCAGAAAGCTCGGTCATGAGTATAATGAACACTCCTTTGAACACTCCGAGAAAGCTTCCGACAATGTTTAGACAACACAAGGCGCAGTAAGCATGTAGGAGAAAGACAGAGGAGCAGTTGCAATGACAATAGGAAAGCTGTATCTATCCTAATAATTACCCACATCACTCCCCCTGAAAAACATGGCCTCTCGCAGACAGACAGCTGAGGCACTCTCCTGAACCACCTATTTGCCACCTTTGCTTCAAAAACAGACTCCCAACATAACTCCCCTTCCCTGTGATTCGATCACCTTCCTCTCCCTTCCCTGTGATTCGATCACCTTCCTCTCCCTTCCCGATCCTCACATTGCCGACCGCCATACTGACCACAACACCTACTCACATGAATACGGCGATGGCTCAAAATGCTAACAGATGAGAGCTGGGTATTACGGCATCCACTTATCTGGAGAATGCTTTCTCTTGCTGCAAAGTCCGAGCGTACATCCGTAATCTTACCATATTGTGTGGAAAAAGGAAAGGCGGCGGGAGAATAAGTCAAAAAATTGTAACTGAATACTACATTAAGTATGGCTATGGTCATGACTATGATCGTGTCCATGTTCATGGTGATGATGATGATGATCCGGCAAGTTTGCATGTGTAGGATCAATCCACTTGACGCCTTCTGGGTTCTCAACAGGATCCAAGTCCGGCAGATTGATGGCCACAGCCTCACCATCGCTTCTCATCAATACCTAAATATAAGTTAGCATCCAAAGCTCTTCTCGGATCTGTCCACCTCTCATCTCATTCAAGCCTAGAACTTTCCCATACTCAGCCACACTTCACCGCAATCACCCCCTCATATCCCCTCTCCGCTCAAACCACAAGCAAAGAAAACCACAACTCACACATTCCAACGCAACCTCACTCTCAGCATTAATCTCCTGATGCGGCACATAAGGCGGCACAAAAATAAAATCCCCCGGCCCCGCCTCCGCCACAAACTCTAACCTCTCCCCCCACCTCATCCGCGCCTTCCCCTTCAACACATAAATAACGCTCTCCAGATGTCCGTGATGGTGAGCTCCGGTCTTAGCGTTCGGGGAGATGGTTACTGTACCTGCCCAGAGCTTTTGTGCGCCGACGCGCGCGAAGTTTATTGCTGCTGCGCGGGACATGCCTGTTTTTGGTTAGAGGAGGAGATGATGGAAAGAGGGGGAAGAGAGGGAGGGAGGTACCGGGTGTTTGGGCGGTGTTAGAGTCGAGGGAGTCCGCCGGGATGACGCGGACACCGGTGTGCTTCCATGCGTCTTCGGGGACTGAAGTTGGGGGTGGAGGGTTTGGGGTTGAGGATTCGGCCATTTCGAAAGATAAAGGAGATGCTTTTTATTTACAAGAATATATAGTATGGTGTCGAAGGAGAAGGTGTTGAGTGAGGCTCTGTTAGATTTTGGATGGTGTGCTTGTGGTTGAGCACCTCGGAGGTGGGATACCCCACCTTTGGTTGGAAATGTACCCCGCTATCACGTGCCAGCCCCTTTCTTATATCCCACCTTAACACTTTTGATCTTATGGGAATCACTTGACAATCCATAAACTCTTCGCAATATAGAAGTTTCATAGCATTCATCAATTCGTCTATCAGTCTATGCCATTTTCCCTCTATCCCAAAAATGCCCAAACAGTGACAAAAGAAGGTGAGGTCTAGTAACATCCATCCAACCCATGCCATACCCAGACCACATCTACGCAAAGATAGCGTGGAACTTCTCGTCAAACTCGCTTTTCAGCTTCCGGAATGCCTTGTAGACATTCATCAACTTATCGTATTCTTCATCATCAGTAGCACCTGTTCCATTCAAGCCCTCGCTCTTGAGATAATCCTCCTGAGCCACCAGGGCATCTTCACCTGCATCCCAATCGTCAACGACCTTCTTACTCTTCTTAACTGGGGCTGCGGCCTGATTAGTAAGGGCCTGGGTGGTAGGAGCATCAGTTATGGTTGCGGCGGCGACCTTCTCATCAGCGTCATTCTCGGCTGCGTCACCAGCACCCATCACATCGAGCATCTCGGGATCTGCATCAGTTCCAAGACCGAGGTGGAGAGCGATCGACGTCGCGATGGTTGCAAGCACCATGGAAAAGTCGTTCAGCAAGAACCAGACCTTGGACGACAGATTAGCTAACAGTTCAGAAAGGATGACCAGGGAAGACTTACATCTGACTTGCGAATACCATTGGCCTTCTCCAGCGGATCGAGAGATCCATGCATGTAGAAATCCAGGATATAAGCGTTGAGAGGAGTCTTGCTCTCGTCTGGATGAATCTCCAGATGAGGAATGACGGCCGACTCAAGGAAGACACCCTCGCGAGTCGAAGAGCACAGGTCGTCAATGGTAGCGAACTCATCGCCCAAGCCTGACAAAGCAACGAAAGTCGACCGAGCATGTGGAGCAGGAAGACTGGGAAGAAAATCAAAGGTATCCTCTTCGCTTGTAGGTTTCGTAGGATGAGCACTGCCGTTAGCTACGGCGTGGCCATTGACCTTCCCGTTCGCGGAGGGCTGGACGAATCCGACCGGGATGTGGGTCAGGGGAAGGTATCGTTCTTCTTCCTTGACATGCTGGGCTGCAAACGTCTTAACATAGGTTGTGAAGACATCAAGAGTGTCTGTGTTGTGCTGTCGGAGGATTTTTGCAGCAGCTTCGGGCATTGGCTTCAGGTAAACGACTGAGGGAGAGCGTCTGATGGCTTCAGCTTCCTCCGGATCATCAACTATACGGCAATCACGACGTCCGAACAAATGACACATGACTAGAATCAACTGGTCAAGGACAACAGTGGGCTTAGTTTCAATATCAGCGCAAAGCTTGTGGAAGTATCCTCCTTTGAGAAGGGCTACAGATGTCAGTCAGAATTGAGCCAAGAAATGGAGAGATATTTCTCACCATGGAAAGCAAAACTAGAGTTCTCAGTGTAGTACAAATGTGAAACACAACTGGTAAAGTTCACCGGCTCTCCAGCTGGGCCAAGGAGCTCATTCCTGCGCAAATACTCAATTGAAAAGCGGAGATGATGCAAGACTTGTTCTTTGAAGCTTTGTCCACCCAAATAAAGTCTTGGCTGTGAAAGCAATGAATTGACGGCGCGGACCGCATATGGAGAGCTCTTCGAGTCGTGCAGCAAGGTAAAGAGTCGAAGCACTAAAGTCGTCGTGATTGGGAAATGTCCTGTAAGCTCCGGGAGTCTGGAACTTAGGAGACGACTGGCCCGCTCTCTTGAAATGCCTTGGAAGACAACGTTCCCGAGAAGATCAAATCCACGACGTCCAGATCGACCAGCAGCTTGGCGGAAATTCAATGCAGTCAGGTACACCGAGTTGCCGCAAAATACGACAGTGGCACAGGGCATATTGATACCGAGAGTAAGAGTTCCAGTGGCGATGACAACTCTCAAGAAACCTCTACGGAACAGCATCTCCACACATTGTCGATATTTTCGGTTCATACCAGCGTGATGGACGCCGATTCCTCTTCTCAACAAGTCGAGTAGTTCCTCTTTGACATTCTTCCAGCGTAGCGCACGAATGTACTCGTCTAGCTCGGCCTTCTGCAGAGCCTTTGGGTTGGCAAAGCTGAAATCTTCTTGCGGAGCCTCTGGGTCGAAGAGATCATAAGCGGAAGCCCCATCGGAGGACTCTTCGCGCATTCGGTCGACCTTGGATCCTCCCTCGTCATCTTCACCCTTCGTTTTCTTCGCAGGCTTTGCGGGCTTTCTGGTCTTCTTGTCCTTTTGCTCTTTCCATTTCTCATATCCTTCCATCAACTTCTTCCACTGTGGGCCCTCTTTCCATATAGTCTCAGCTGCGACGAGTTGTTTGAGCACTGTCTCCGCGATTCTCTCACACTGGCTTCTGTCATAGTTGAAGAGAATCGCCGGTAGAGCTCTTCGCTTATGGAGTTGATACAACAAAGGCAAAGTAGTTGAGCACAAGTCATAGGGGTCAATTTGCTCGCCGTCGCTCACAGAAGAATTGCTGGACGGTGCCTTGTCTGAGGTCAAGAGGGCGGGTGTGTTCATCGTCGGTGTCAGCTCCTTGACAACTTTATCAATCGGAGATTTCCTGTCTGCCAGCCACTGCAAAAGCAACTTCTTGAGCTCTTTTTCCCATTTGAAGATATCAGCTTTGCGAATGCAAGGTGGTAGCGCCTTCTCAGGATTCAAAGACTGTGGAACCGGGTAATTAGCATCCTGGAATTTGCACATAGCCTTCCATAGCGAGAGGCAGTCTCGGGGCTCGAGGGCCAAGTCATCCGGCATCCCTCGAGATTTATCAACGAGACTTGACGCAGGATGGAAGGCATCAAAGCCGAGCAACCCATCTAGCCCAAGGCCTACACCGTACGATTTGCCGAGTCCAGAGAATTGGAAGACCTTGGGAGGTTCATACATGTATTTTCGAAGGTCACTGTATCTCGTAGGGTGCTGGATCATCTTCAGATCAGATCCAAGAGCCTTCTGCGTGTCTTTGAGCCAGTCGTTGAATTCTTCTGGGTTACCGACGGTCGCAGAAAGAGCAACAATTGGACATGGTGCAAGGAGCAGAAGCTGTTCCCATACAACACCATCCTCGGCTTGGCCAATAGAATGAATTTCATCGAAGATGATTCTGCGGACTCTCGGTGCCCAAGACTTCGCATTGCTGGGTGACAGAAGCATGATTTGAAGAATATGTGGTACAGTTACAAGAATCTGGCAGCCTGTAGAGTTGTTGACACGGTAGTCTCTGGTGTGTATGGCCCAAACACCCTTTCCAGGGACCGGAAACTTCTTCGAAAATCGTCCCTGGATTTCGGCTGCAATCTGATTGACCAATGCTTTCGTAGGCGCAACGTAAACCAACACTCCATCATTATCGGCCCTCAGTACCTGTTCCATGGCATAAAAAGATATGAATGTCTTTCCTGCTGACGTGGGAGCAACGACAAATACACTCTTGTTGGCATCCAATTGATCAAGGACGTCTCGTTGCCATCCATCAGGCACGAAACTTGACACTCGAGGATCAGGTTTGGCATCGAGCATTCGATCCATGTACGGGCCACAATAATCCAACTGAAACTCTGTTTGCGAGACTTCAATTCGAAGATCTAGTGTAGGCGGTGGGTACTTGAAAACGAAAGACAGCTTCCGGTCTATCGGTGTCAACTTATCAAAGGACGTCAATGCATTTGTGATGCCCAGAAGGGTGCACAATTTTGTGACGTGCTGAATGTTCTCCTTTGAGATCGAAGAGCTCGAGGTGCAGATTTCTCTTACTGTGGTCCAGATCAGAGCAACAATGAAGTATCCTTCGGCCTTCTTGCCGCCCTTGCAATAGGTGGCCCACCAGTTCAGCAGCGATTGAATCATGTAAGTATGGATATCAGCCTCGAGGAACATCGTCTTCGATGAATCCAAGACGTTGAGGTAGTCGACCGTCCTCAGATACCTGTCCTGGTTATCGGAAACGGCATCAAGCCCCTTCATGATTGTACTCCAAGCAGTGAACGCCTTGTCCGACTCGGAAGATCCTTTCCTCTCCTTATTGTCAGCGATCATCTGATCTTTCTTTGAAAGTCCTGCTGCAGCCTTTTTCGTTCCCTTCTTGGCAGCACCAGACTTTTGGGGAGTATCTTGAGCTTCGTCCTTCTTGGACTTGCCCGCTGCCTTCTCCGGCTTTTCCTCCACTAGCTTGACAAGACGCTTTGGTCCAACGGTCATAGTTTCTGGTTCCAGTGCCTTTCCTTTTGCCCCGGTCAAACTGGCTGCATAAGTCGTCATCTCTTTCATGTAGAATTGATTCGTGCGGAGGGGGTTTCTAAGAATAGTTAGCGCTTGATTATGCAGTTTAACGGTCGAAGAGCCTGGAATGCATACCTCCATTTAGAGACCTTCGCTGCGGGAGCATATTTCGGGTTGAGGGGTTTCCGATGATTGTGCCAATGCGTGGTCTCCCTATAGATCTTCATTGCGCTAAAACGAACAGCAAGCGATTCATCAGTCTTGACTTGAATGCATTCCAGATGCTTGTCGAAGACCGAGTTGGTGAAGGGAAGTACAGTGAGCTCCTCTGCCTTCTCCTCGAAGTCGGTCTTGTCTGCCGTAGATTTTGAGAAAGCTGGCTCTATGCTTCCGGCCAGACTGAGCGTCACCTCTCCCAGTTCTGTAACCAGGCCAGAGAGCAGTGCCCAGTCAGGCTGAGCGGCTCGAGGCACGACGCCGTGCAGTGAGTTGTCACACATGGCTTGCATGACAGCTCGGAACAATCGACCATCTATTAAGTCAATAGAGTCGCAGTCAAATTCCTCACTCGCCATGAGTTCGTTCCATCTTTTATCTTCCACGGCATTTTGACAAACCTCCGAAACAGCCTCTAAGAACGACTCGACCTGCTCCTCGAAATCTTTGTCGAAAGTAATGAGAGGGAGTCTGCGCTGTGAAAGTGGAATGTGCTTGATGATAACGCTGTGCAATATGAATGCAGAAGCTAAGAAGACGTCGCATTCTTGCTGTTTCAAGATCTTTGATACTGCATAGGTCGCCAAGCAATAACTCTCATTCAATTCCTCTTCTGAAAAGGCTTCAGAGACCTTTTCTAGATCTTGATCATCGAATGAGGCCTCAATGTCTGATGTTTTGCGAGACTGCTCTAATAGTTTTCTGGCTTCCCTGATCGCATCGGCGAAGTTGACTCCCATGGTGAGTTTCGTGGCTCTCCGCGGGATGAAACTCTCAATTATCATTGTGAAAACCTTTGAATCTCGAAATTCAATTCGGTTGATCAAAGCCACATTCAGTCGATGAACATTGAAGCTTCGAATCATCCCCCGCAAGAGAATCTTGGTCCATTTCTCATCGTCATCCGCTGGCTGGGTATCTGCATCGAGAGGAAGAACTCCAGGAGCCGATGTAATTGACTTGGGTGATCCATCATGAGCCATCACGAAATGGATAGGGCAAAGGCGAAGATAGTCCTGGAACTCGGGGCTCTTCAATGTGGGAAATACATTGACTTGCAAATTTGGATGAGCATCCGGAAGGTGAATAGCCAAATGGCGTTTAATGATGGACCGGACCAGAAGGTACCGAGATCTATGAGCGCCTGCAGTACCAGGAGGTATACAAAGCTCGGCATTCTCTAAAGCGATCATTAGCAACGAAGTCGGCAAAGGGCTTGCTGGGGGGTACAGTACCTTCAAAAAAGGCGATGTGGAACTGGCAATGGCGCTTGACCAAATTCTCCAGAAATCGTTCAACAACATAAACAGCATGAAGCAGTTGGAATCCATCTGAGAGCAGCGTTAGCAGAGGTTCTGTTGAATGACACTGGATGAAATGTAAAATAGCTCAGCTCATCATGTGATCATGAAGCGTTCAATTGCAAGGCTGTGTAGTCAAGGGTAGAAAGATATGATCCACAGAGGATCAAATGGAAGCAACTGCCCACATATGGACCTTGCAGTTGCTATTGGATTTCATCCAACAAGAAAAAGGGAAAGAGGAAGGGGTTCACCCCAGGAGTGGGAATGCGTTGGGAGCTCACCTCCGAAATCAATTCTCTCATCTTCGAAACACACTCGAAGTAAAGAGTCTCCCTCAACCAAGAAAAGTTCTTTGCCTGCATAATCGCCGACCAAATCGATGAACATCGGCCGGGTTCTGTCGTACCAGGAAAGCACAGTATTGGAGCCTTGCAAGGCATCCCGGTCTTCCTGCCCCGCCATAGTGGCGTGTTCGGGCGGCTGCTTTTTGACTTCCCTGCTTGTCAGTTCTGCTGTCAGTTAGCCGTCAGAAAAGATCCTCGTGAGCCACTTCTTCCTGATTCTGGAAGCTCAAGACTCGTTGTCGTCTTGCAGGCGATGATTCAATTTGAGGAATTGTTTGTGGTTTTTGTTGAATTTTCGAAACTTGGACAAACGAAGATAGCGCGAAGCGAAACGCTTGCCGACACGTGACATGTACGCTAATGCCGGATCTCGTCCCAGGTTCTTTGACTCCATCACCATTCTCATCTTTTCATCGATATTATGGAATGGTATACAAGCTGGGTACGTTCCCAACCACAATTTTTAGTCAGAACCTTCCTTTGATAACTCTCTTATGAGCATGGACGGACTCAGAGCCCAGCTTTCTTTGTTTTCCGCTCTTCTATCCTCCTCAGACCCCACGATGGCTTCTGTATACACGGATTGACCCTGAAGTTGAGGGCGTTAACCTTCCTCAGCCCCACGAACGTTAAAAGAAGATTTCTTTATAGTATCACGTGACCACCGTTTTGCCCCTCTTTCCAGGGTCCGCGTAAAAGGCGCCGATCAATATGCTCCAAGCTTACTTCCTCAGTCTGAAATGCGGGGTGATTTTCAAGCAGAGAGCTTCTGACGAATCCACGATGGACGGTCTGATTACTATCCACAAGCATCATCCAATTATTTCCCGTTGCAGAGAACGGCATGCATGATTACCAAGACACCTCGAAAGGCGTGCTAAATACATCTTATATTGTGCAAACTCCTCAGCTTTCAGATTTGGATCATCAACGTCTGTCTAAATCAACACCGAAACAAATACAAGCTTCTTCCAGAATGGCCGAGTTCGTCCGGTCCCTCCCCCACTTTCCCTCAAACTCTCTAATATCTTCATAGCCTCGAGAAACTAGCAGCAACTCTCGCCACCACAGGCCCTGTAAAAGTAGAAGCAACACCCCGCCGTGTCCGCGCCGTTTTCAATGGAACATATCTCTTCGATACAACTTCTGCTTTACACGTCTGGGAACACAAATACTTTCCCCAATTCTGGGTTCCTATATCCGCCTTCGATACCTCCATTCTCACCAAAGCGGCACCTTATGACCCGGATGGTGTCGCGTTCCGTGCTTCCATCAAAGTGAAAGATAAGACTTCAGATCGAGTCATTATCTCGGAGAATGGGCCTCTCAAAGGACATGTGAGGGTGGAGTTCAAGGCCGCTGGTGAGTGATGGGGTCCCCCGGAAGCTCGGGAAATGGAAGTTGACGGATTTATGATAGATGCTTGGTTCGAAGAAGATCAGCAGATCTATGATCATCCCAAGAATCCATATACCAGAATCGATATCCTCCCCTCGTCAAGGAAAATCACCGTCAAGATCGGAGGTGTCACGGTGGCGGAGTCGAGTAATCCTAGCTTTCTTTTCGAGACGGGCTTAAGGACGAGATTCTACCTGCCAAAGACTTCGGTAAGTGCAATGCCATTCCAGATTCAAAGTTTGGAAGAGGGGATTCTCACAGAAGCAGGTCAAATGGGAGTACCTTTCGAAGAGTGACACAACTTCCAAGTGCCCATACAAAGGACTCGCTCAGTATTACAATGTCACAATTGACGGAAAAGAGTACAAAGATGTGATTTGGCGGTACGAGTATCCTACTCACGAGTCAGCTGCGATTCAGGGGTTGGTGTGCTTCTACAATGAGAAAGTGGATACGTATATCGACGGAGTCTTGGAGGAGAAGTAGCGTACCTCTTTCTTCATTTCTTAAAATCTCCAAAAGATAATTCGTTCTACTAAATTAATTGAATTTACTTTCAAGAGGATCAGCGAGAAGACAACCTTGGATGCGATGAGACCTCAGATACGATTCGTGCGCACGTGACCTGATATTATTTTGCCTCTGAAATCTATTCTATCCTTCGCATTCCTTTCCTAATCCAAAATAGTTTAGCGGTAGGTTTCCTGGCTTTTAAATCGCGCTGTCACATGATTTTCTTGCCCCATGTCGCGAAGTCGTGGATTCTGGGAAGTGTGTTTGGGGACATTGGACTTCAAACGCGAAAACCCTCAGACCCACCCCTTCCTGTTTCACCCCAAGAATTTGCCCAAACATCGCACCAACCTTCATTTTCTCCAAGTCTCCAGATTTTTATTCTCGGCCCATCACGTTCGGTCAACTGTATTCGATGCCAATTTATATTACAGGAACTTGAACTCGTATTTTTGTTCTTACCAACATCTCCACGATGGAGCGACTTTCTTCCGTCCTTCTATTGTTACCCATTCTTTTCTACGGACTTGCGCAAGCATGTCAACCATCAGCCTTAAATCCAGACAAGCTTGGCAATCTTTATACGGGTCGCCAAGCACAATTCCCCTTTGCTTTCGCCTCGGACACAGCCAATTGCAATCAAGACCATGAAGTAAGGCTACTCTCCCCTATCTTCTCCGTCAACCACACTAAGCCTCAATCCTCCAGGAATCTTACAGCTTTGCATCACAGAACCATGAAAATGTAGCTTCTAGCCCTGATGAACTTCAAGACATCCCAACTCGTACGATCCTCTCCTGCAAAGTCACGGGACAGCACCGCTTTGACAGCACCCCGTCTTAAACTGATCTCCCACAGCACTGTACTCCATCCAACCCATTCCGAGCAAAGGCCTCGGTCTCATCGCTCTCCGCCCCATCCCCGCAGGAACCAAAATCCTGATCGAGTCACCACTCCTCACCGTCTCCATGCCCGAGATGGTCGAAGGCCAAGGCTTCCGCATCAACGACATGGTCTCTGAAATCGACCAGAAATTCGACCTCCTGTCTCCCGCGCAACAGAAAGAAGTCAAAGACTTACACGACCACCGCTTTCCTGGAGATAACCAGAGTAGGTTATTGACGATTTTTCGTAGCAATGCGTATAACACCGGAGATAACCATGTTGGTTTGTTCCCTAAGACTGCGAGGATTAACCATTCCTGTCGTCCTAATTGTGGGAATTTCTGGAGTGAGAGGAGTGAGGAGAGGGTTATTTATGCGCAGAGGGAGATCGAGGAGGGCGAGGAGATCACGGTGTCTTATATCCCCTTGCTTAAGGCGGTTAAAGAGAGACAGGCGAGGTTGCAGCAGTATGGCTTCGTGTGTGATTGTGCTGCTTGTCAGTCGGAGGAGAGTTCGAAGAAGAGAGTCAAGATCGGTGATTTGTTGGATGAGCTGGAGGCGAAAGCAGTGAAGTCTTTTGGGGGTGGTGAGAAAAAGAAGAAGGAGATTTATGGGAGGTTGACTGGCAAGGCGGAAAAGCTTGTAGGAATGATGGAGGAAGAGGTGTTGGGTGATTATCTTGCAAGAGCATTCCGTCTTGCTTCGGTATTCAACTCACGACGAGGGAATTCGAATGTTGCAACTGAATGGGCCAAGAAGGAGCTAGAGCTCCATCAGTGGGCTGACATGCAATCTGCGGAGACGCTTGCGACAACGAAGTATCTGGAGAAATTGAAGGCCGGACAACAATGATACCATCTACGGACATAAGACGATGGGACTAAATGGTGACAACAATCTTTCCAGCCGTTTTCCCATCGATCATCGCTTGGAAACCAACATCAACTTCGCTCAGAGGGAGGACGCGACCAACATGTGGCACAATACTCTTCTCCATAACGAACGATATCAGGTCCTTGAACTCCTGCAGCGTACCCAGATACGACCCTCGAATGTTCAGCTGCTCCACGAACACCTTCTCAAACTCCATCGGGATCGAGCCTCCGCTGTGGCTACCACAAGTCACAACCGATCCACCAGCCTTGACCGAGTCGATCGAGTGCGCCCAAGTCAACTCTCCACTCGTATCAAATACCGCATCAACCTTCTCTGGCAATTTCTCACCAGATTCGAAAGCCCTCTCCGCACCAAGCTTCAACCCCAACTCTCTCTTCTCCTGCGTTCGTCCCATACACCATACTCTCATCCCAGCCGCACTACCCAACTGAACTAACGCCGTCGTCACACCTCCCGAGCTTCCCTGGACCAACATAGTCTGTCCCGCCCTCAACCCAGACTTAGTAAACAACATCCGATAAGCCGTCAACCAAGCAATCCCCAACACCGCCGCCGAAACCGTCGCCAACTCCTTCGGCTTCGGCACCACATTTCTCTGCGGCACAACCACGTACTCAGCCATTGTTCCATTGACTTGCTCAGAGAGAACATGCCGATCAGGATCAAGCGTTTCTTCGCCATTGAAATCCGGATTCCCCATCGCTGGGTACAAGAGGACTTCCGTCCCATCTTCAAGCACGCCTGCCCCTTCGCACCCGAGAATGAGAGGGAATTTTGGGGCTCGCATGCCGAGACCGCGCATGGTGAAGATATCGTGGTAGTTCAGACCCACAACCAGCATCTTGACTTTCACCCATCCCTCTTGAGGGATGGGCTGCAGTCTAGGTGCGATTTTGATGGTCGAGATGGGGTTGTCGATGTTGGCTTTGTCAACGTATACGGCGGTCATGGTTAGTTTTGAGGAATCCCAGGGTGTGATGAGGAGGGAGGTGATGCTGGCGTCTTGGAGGTGGAAGTTGAAGTAGAGGGTGAAGGGCTCGGTGATGCCGTAATCGGCTACGAAATCGCCGTCCATGGTTACTTGGACGATGGTGTGGTCTTTGACTTGGATTACATTTTCGAAGATGATCGAGGCGGAGTGTGAAATGAAGGCTTTGTTACAGAAGTCTTTGATTGACGCGTGACCTTTAAGGGTCTTGCCTTCGTCGATTATGGTGGCGTTTGAGGAGAAACTGGTGTAGAACCTGTTGCTATCTCTATTGTTTATGGCTTCCAGGGCCGCGGTGATTTTTGTTGGTAGGCTGGTTGGGAAAGTCATGTTGATTCTATTGACTGGATTGCTGTTGGACCTATATGTCGATGTGGATGTTCTCCGAAGATGTGATACTGTGCCATGACGACGGAAGCTTGCAGTATATATACTGAGACGGAACCGGGCACTCTGCCATGACCAAAATAGGGCATTGCCAAGAGATACTCCAATCATCGCTCTCAATTTCTCAGTCTCCGGGGAGTAGATTTTGAATCCCGCTAAGATTCTCCCCACAGTCCGCACTCCCATGAGTCATGACGAACATATGTCAACTTGAGAATCGGAACAATACTACCTACGAAGTCCAGGCAGCTGCGATGGACGATCGGACTTTCAAGGAAGTTGTTATACAGCATATGGAGATGATAGACGAATGTCCGCTGATGTTCCCGGAGGAGAGTTGCCAAGTCCGCAGGTTGCGGAGTTTCGTGGAGTGGGGTAGCGGAGCTTCGATCATTGGCTGGAGGCCCCTGGATGGTGGGGCAAACCTGCTGACTGAGCCCCTCGAGCTGAACCCAGCCCTGTTGTCAAGATGTTCTCAGCGCTGTGGATTATCTGTGATATTGTCCAACTGTCTTCCAGTTTTTGAATATTCAAACCAATGAGCAGATTCGAATGAGAATGTTGCCGAGGAGGTAGAAGAGCGTCTGCCCCGGTCTCAGATTCTAAGCAAGAGGACGGTTTCTCTTGTCGTCTTGAAAGGGGCCGTGGCCTGAAGGAGTATTAGGGAAATTGCTACCAATCTTTCGCCAACAATATGAGCAGTTCAACCAAGTCCCGGCAAAAGTCGTGTGATCAATGTGCTAATTCGAAGCGGCAATGCGATCGAGGTAGCCCGAAATGCTCACGATGCACCTCTAAGGAGCTCTCCTGCCAGTACAAGTCTGACAAGTCCGCTCTACCCCACGATTCTGCGGAAACGGGAGATCTCAGGTCTTCAGCCAATGGCCTAATTGTCGGATTTTTTCCTACTTTCGACAGTTCCCAAGTTCCGACTTTGGATAGCATGTTTAGTGAGCAGCCTGGCTTCCAAGATGTCTCACTGACCTTGCCTCTTGACTTTGTCCCTCCCAATCTGAGCATGGTAGAAACGGGGAGCCTCGAATTTGACGATGAACTTTTTACAGCTTTCAATGATTATACGATGTTGAATCGACGGGATCCGTACGATGTTCAGATTGGATACATGGATCGCGACAGAATCCGCTTCATCATCCGCCAGATGAAAACTTACCCAACACTTCTGGTACAGAACTGCAAAGCCCCCTTCATTCATCCCCAGGCAAGCCACTCAAGGCCACTTGTTCCCCCACCACTACAAGATGCCATCTCAATGGCTGCCCTGTACATGAGCAAGAACGAGAAGAATGAAGTAATGGTATGGGACATCATCTCAACGAAAGCTGCTACGCTCCTAGAGCCACGAGTCTCATGGAGTGTAGCAGAGCACCTGGCATGTCTCCAAGCTTTGGTGATCTACCAGATCATACGACTCTTCGATGGAGATATTCGTGCCCGTGCGGATGCAGAAAAGAGCGAAGAGATACTTACGGATTGGACTGATCGACTCGTCGGCCGCACCGGCGCCAACACTTCAACAGGAACTGTTCTGTCCAGTTCTTGGGAAAGTTGGGTTTTCGAAGAGTCTGTTTCAAGGACAGTCGTTGTCTCCAGGATGGTGCAGGCAATGTTCATGATCGTGAAGCAGGGCTTTTGCACGCTTGTTGAAGCAGTGACTGAGATGTCGTTCACAAGCCAGAAAGCGCTGTGGTATGCTCCGACCGCTGTTCATTGGCAACAGGCATGTAAGCAGAATAAGACATTCTATCTGCATCAGATGGACTTCACAGAGCTTATGGAGAAGGGTGATTTGAGTGAGGTGGACGAGTTGGGACTATTGATGCTGGTCTGCTACAAAGGTGTTGATGGGGTTAATGAATGGATTGTAAGCAAGGGCGGCACTGCTTTGCTTGAATAAAAATGAGGTAACGATCTAAAACTTTATGGGTTTACATGGATGTCAATAACTCATTTCCCACAGGAGAAATGGCCTCGTGCAACTCACGTGACCAGCTTGTGGAAGTCCACCCCCAACCACTTGGTGTCTGTGGCATTGGCTTGCGTTATCCAGGGCTTCAAGGTTTCCTTGACTTCAGGCGCTTTGAGTCTCGAAATTCTCTGAGAGAAAACCGACATATTGAGGCTTGAGGGTGATGCTTACGTGAACTGGGTAAATTCCATGTCAGCCTATTATACGGCCGGAGCCTTAGGTCCGAAAGGTTGTGCTTGGTAAACCACAACGATATGTCCGAAAGCATATAGATGGCGCAATTGAGGAATACTGATTAGTCAATTAGCTGCAGTTTTAATCCCTTGCTATGAGCGCCTCCAACAGCCACGTTCTTTACTGTGCCCGTTTTTCCCCATTCAGTCATTGCGCGCGTATGCAATTTGTAAGCATGTCGCAGAACCGGCAAAATTACCGCGAACCCCAATTATTTTCAGCATGTGTTTCGCGATACAGTGCTACTTAAAGCAGAAGTGGTCTTAGCTTTGTCATAGTGGCAAGAAACGACTTGTAAATCAGAAAAAGGGGAAGATCGACAAGAAGCTAAATATTAAGTGAACATTCACCCCTATTTCTGCGAGCCTACAGCGTACCTGAATAACCGAAAATCAAAGATGGCAGAATTTCAGGGGCTCCAGCCAGCAAGAACACCACAAGTACGACGTCGTCTCCCCAAAAGATCAAAACCTAAGCAACGTCATGTTGAAGGTACAGAAACATTTAGGAACTCAGCAGTGCAGAACGAAATTGGTAAGTCTACACTTTCGTTCTGGAGGGAATGCACGCTGACTTATGTCCGATCAGTCAACATTTTCAAAGTCGCCATCCCTGGCATTTCTAATGCGGACGACAAATCAGACTTACCCGAACCCCTGGAAAGCAGAACATTCGAGTTCGTTACGATCACCAGTCAGCCATCGACAATGTCTCAGAATGGTACTTCCAAACAAGTCCGGACTCAAGCAATGCGTGACTATCTCCGAAAACAAAACAAAGAAGCGATTACTGGTGTCCCGGAAATCGTGTCGGCCGTGACTCTTGAAAAACCTTCCCAGTATAAGGGAAGGTTCAAGTTGAATACTTGGACGCACAAGGCTAAAAAGAAATCTACCAACTCCCGCAAGACAAAGTCACAAAATGTAGAGATTGTAGAGCTGGAGGTACCGAGTCAGGCGTTGGTTACACAAGGCGCAAGTGTGGGGTTGGAGGATCAAACGTGGCAAGGGATTAATGCAGGCCAATTTCCTAACTCAGTAGTTTCTATCAATCGCCGCTTGGATCCTTTTGATACTCTCGCCATACAGCTGGGACCACACAGTGAAAAAATACTCACTCATTGTCAGTCTCCCTACCTGAATTCTGGTTTCATCCGCAACCAGTTGCCCCCGCTAACAAGCCCCCTTCCCTTGCTCCGATTTTGGTTGGCCCATGCTGATATTTCTCGCCGCCTTAGATATGACTACTTACACCATGAATTCTGTCGCAGTCAACGCGGAAAGAAATTTCTGGTCCTTCGTCCAAGTCGACCCCGCGTTGTTCCATTCTATTCTTTACTTAGTTGCACTTCATTTTGACCTCAGAAATGGAGTTCAAGATTCTTCTGTATGCTTGTACCATGGCGGCGAAGCATTTAGAATAATCAATGAGCGTCTAGCGGATGTCAATGGCGTCCTCAGTGACCAGACAATTGGTGCCGTTGCCATGCTTGTTAACAAAGAGGTAAAAGGACTTTCGCATTCCTCATAGTATTTAATCTTACTTACGATTTTCCTCAACAGAATTTAAATGGGCGTTATGAGCTTTCACAAGTCCATATGAAAGGTCTCGAAACAATGATATGGAAGCGAGGAGGGATCCTTACTCTGAAAGGCGTTTTCAGACGCATCATTACCTGGTAGGTCCACATATCTATCGTATGCAAATCCAATATAGCGTCTAACACCTACAGGTGCGACTTCTGCTATTCGACAGTCTGGAACAGGGCGCCCCTCTTCCCTCGAATCCCACCAGTCTCACCACCCACCGTCTCGCTTCCTATCCAGCTCCCCAATCCACCTCACCAACCGCGAACCCATACTCAGCTAGACCCTAACACACTCTCCACTACCTCCTCCATCTTACCATCCATAATCACCTCCCTCCGCACCCTCTCCTCCTCCCTCGACCCAATCAATATCGAATTCCTCAATCGTTTAGAAGCAAGCACACAAATCTACAACCTAGAATACGACATTCTCCTCCTCAACTCTAGTACCTCTTATTCACTAGCACAAGAACTCATCCCCCTCAAGATAGCTGCACATCTCTATCTCTGGCTCGTGATCAGGGAACTTCCTCCGTCGTCGCAGATCCTGATGACCGTCATCCAAAGACTACAGACATCACTAAACACAGAAGTGATGGCATGGTGGAATGACACTTGGGAGCGGAAGTTGTGGTTACTTTGGATTCTTTTCATGGGTGCCGTGGCTGGTAATGGAAAGGCGGAGAGATTCTGGTTTATTGAAGAGATGGCTGGGCTGTGTAGGGACCTCGGCATGAGTGGGGTCGAAGGCCCTACGGGCTTGAGAGATTATCTTGGGAGGGTGGTGTTACAGGATATATTCTTTGAGTGGCATTTAAATGCTGTTTGGGAGGATGTGGTGTTGTTTGGGGAGGTTGGATTGCCGGTGGATGTAGAGGCGTTTGAAGGGAGTTTTGAGGATGCGGTATGGAATTAGGAAAGCCAATTAATGATATTGAGCAACTGTGAAGTTTCCATTCAAGTTGCGTTTGATTCCTTTCTAACAACTTGCCGTTTCGCGATTCTATATTGCCTTTCACCCTTCAGCTTATTCTCTCATTGACCCAGAACACATTTACTTTCCACATTCGCATCCCTTTTCTACAGACTACGATGGATGGCCTTTCTGAAAAGGCTGTTGATATAATCAAAGGCAGATAAATGTTGAGATCGTGAGGAATAAGAAAGTGGCGCGGTCACAAAAAGCATTTCCAACGTTGCAAACACTAGGAAATTGTAAATCATGCGAGAGATGACGAAGGTCTTTAAAGCGTGATTAAGAGGAGAGAGACGTGCCTTGTTTTATCGACAACCACAAACACTGATAAGACAGTTCAATCCAGATATGCAGTCGTTGCAAACGAGGTAAAATCAGCATTCATCCTTCTGCTACACAGGCAAAGGAGAAAAGCCGTGGAGAAAGCCATTGTATATGTTGCGAAACCAGCGAGCTAAAGTGGCTATACCTCTAAAGATCAACGAAGCCCCTTCGCATTCCCCAGAATAAAATCACTTCTTAATGCCGACCATGCCTAAAATTATCAATCTCTAGCCCTTTTACCATTTTTACGGTCCGTAGAAGTGGATCCGCTCAATGGAGCAGAGTGTAAACGCGCCGTCTACTTGTACTGTTGGCAAGTCCATCGCAACTTCGAACTGTGAATTTGCAAATGCACTTCCACATTGTCAGATACCAACGTCAGAAAAGTACTATAGTGGAACAACTCACCCCGTACACCAAGCCGTGTCTGTTGTCAATGCCTGGATAGAAATGTCATGAAATTCAACCTCGCCCCAATCCCAAATTCCAGAGCCTTGGAGCTCGATGACGAACATCACCTAGTCTTCAATTAGGACAATAAATGCAGGTATAAATGATGTGGAGACGTACTTGGGTGAATGGACTTGGTAAAGCTAGGAATGGGAGTTAACGAGCGCTCCCATATAAATGTGGTAAACTTACGATCCGCGGCCAGGTCGAGGCTGACATCTTGCACAAGGGGCGGAAGATTGTCGCCTGAGTTGCGAACAGCGTAGAAGGAGCCGTGCCATTCTGGGTCCTGGCCATCTCCTTCCGTCCAGTCGGCGATCGAAGCTTGGACGGTGTCCCCCAGGGAGACTTTTATTCCTGTGATCAACGTATGTTACTCGAATTCGGCATGCCGGCTTACCTTGGCCCGAAGTATCTAAGACCGTATACGGGCTGGGAGTCAGCTTTATTCAGCATCATGAAGAAACAAGAAAGATTCTTACCTGCAACAAAAGGCCGCCTCCATGAACCAAGTATGGGGACCACCATCTTGGTTCTCGACTACGTTTTGGAAGATTGTTAGAGCGTCTGCCGTGGTGAGACCTGCCCAAATTGCTTGTGCATCTCCGGAATTTGAAGTGTTGGGTGATACAGCTGGAATGTTGAGCTGGTAGGATAGCTAACACCTCTCAGAAATCAAAGTCTGGAGAATCGAGAAGAGTAGCTTACTGCGGTGATTCTTGCTTGTGCGTTGAAGATGACGGCGTAGTTGGCGTTGGATGCAACCTCGATGGCGCAGCAGGCGAATAGAACAAAGAAGGTTACCGAGAGCTTCATGGTGGCAGTGTGTCGAATAAGGCGTGACAAAGAAGAGCGAAATTGAAGACCTTCGGACGTGCGGCGATGGCGTAGAATTGTGAGGTGATTCTATTGAACAGAGCGAGAATGGTTATACTTGGAAGTGGAACGTTGGGTTGTTTTTAGTTTCCACCATGTCAATACGGAGAGACTCGTTAGGTATTCGCTTGAAGGTGGGCAGTTCTCGAGGGAGAACAACCTGATATCTGGGGTGGGGTTCACCTTTAGGTTATGGTTCTGCAAGAAAATGTTGATTCAAGCCCGTTCAAATGAATATACTGTAAATTCACAGGAATATAGCTAGTGAGACCAAGCGCTTGTTTTTGAATGTAAGCGGCAAGCTTCGTCTGTGGAAGCTCGGTTTGTACACTTATAGGTCTAGATCAATTCTCTCGAAGGGTGATGTCGGATCCTAATCACCATCACCCAATCGGTCTATATTGAAAGAAATTTTTTTTTTGAGAGTCATATATATACTCCCGCATAAATAAATAAGAATTCGAAGAATGTGGCCTTTGGTGGTACGCACATCGTCCACCGGTAGGCCGAGAGCACCTAGCACGTGTTGCTCGACGAAAAGAAGAGGCACACATAAAATACCATACTACCGTAATAGCTAGGATCGATAATCCGCATGTCAGTTCAGAAGTGAAGGGAGGAGAACCATGGGGACTCAGTACATAGATATTGGTGAAACTGTTCATTAGAAGCGATCAGCGGTTCGTCTCGAGGAAAGCAGAGGTGACACTGGAAGACACAACGGCATTGCCACTTAGGTAGACTCCTAGGAACCCGGTATTGCCCACAAGTACCCCCGATGCTGAAAGTTGATCGCGAAAGAAAGTTTAAAGGTGCGTCGGGAATATAAAGACTAGGTGTTCTTAGTATTACTAAATCCACTCCAAACTCACCCCACCACACCACGACCACACCAACCTCCCTTCTTCAGAGACACCTCTTCCAGAATTCCAATGAAATTTTACTCAGAAGCAGCTCTAAGCATCCGAAATCAGGCTGAACCCCAAGTTTCTTGGTATTCCTCAGCCTCCATTTGCCCAGGTTTTGTGTAACTCCTAGCGGAGACATATTCATCCGATTGGAAGTTTCTTACCTAGCGCATCTTCCGATTCTTGCCTAGTACCTGAACCTATATAAACCACCATACATCCTAACCCTTCTTTTGACAGGTATCACGCCTGTTCTGTTTTCTATAGACTCAAAACAATGGCAGTCCCAGATATTGGCAGGCTCTCCCTCACCGTCTGCATCTTTCTAGGCACCTACACAACGTTTCTCTGTGGTCGACCCCCAAACCCGACGCCATACAACTCTAAAGAGGCCGATTCCATGAAGTTTGCTGTCACACCCTCCACTCTTCTCATCCGCTCTTCCATCAGCGTCGCCTTGGGGATCCTCCATGCCATCTTGTGCTTTACCTATCCCTCGCCTCCACCACTGCTCTGCCCGAACTCCTCATTCCTCAATCCCTCAATTTTTACCTGGACTCCCCGAAGTATTTTCGCAGTCACTATAATCCTCTTTGGCTCTGCGGTTCGTCTCTACGCCTTCCGCACATTGGGACAAAACTTTACGTTCCGACTCGCGAAACCGAAGACTTTCATCACATCTGGGATGTACAGATACGTCCAACACCCTTCGTACACTGGACGAGCATTGAATATCTTTGGCAACTTGATACTTCTTCAAACACCTGGTGGGGTCGTGGGCTGTTGGTTACCATCCTGGATTGTGAGCGCGACACCTCTCTGGGGAGCACTTTTCATTTTCTTTGCGGGTGGCACGGTGTGGGTTACTCGGAAGAGAGTGAGTGAAGAGGAGGCGATGATGAAAGAAGCCTTTGGGGACAAATGGGAAGCGTGGCATAAGAAGACGTCGAGATTTGTTCCTGGCTTGTTCTAAGCTCATGGTCTTGCTTCTGGACTTCGACAGCCGTTTCCTCTCTACGATGGGTCACACGGAAACTTTGCAATTGAGAAGCAGCACAAAGACCCTGTATTCAACGCTATTAAATGCTCAAAAAACCACTCCACTACGTTAGATCGCCAACTATTTTGGAACTAATACCTTATCAGCCACGAGAAGACTTCGCATCAGAAATTTCTTCGCCGTTCCCGGGTGCCACAGAAACAGAATGAAACAAATACTTCCTTTTTTCTACGGTTTTCATTCCACCTCACTCATTGACATACTGCTGAAAGTTCCTCCATGACGTCTGCGCAGCGATCCACACCCTCCGCACATCCCTCCCAAGTCTCCTACGATCCACATGAACGGCGGCCCATTCAGGTACGACAAACCACGCCTGCCCCCAAAGCCCCGCTCCCACCACTACACAGAAAGCCAAAAAGTACCCCGCGAAGAGCAACTCTGCCACATCCTCCAAGTCAACCCCTGCCTCAATGAAAATTCCTCTCATACCACGAACCACAACACTGAATTCTCCCACCCCGCTCCATCCAAAGCCTTCCGTGTCCGAGAAAATAACATCTAGCACTCTCGTTGAACACAAAAATGTGAGCCCTAAGCCGAAAATACTGTCAATTGTGTGTCGAGGACCCCCAAGCATCTAGAAGAGCTTCCCGGCCGTTTTGATGGTTGCGATGACGATGAAAGCGAGCAGGAGGATGTCGACTGCGACTGCGACTGGAATGGCAGGGATAAAAATGGTGGAGAAGAGGAAGATAAGCATGTGTGCGACGGCAATCTTGGAGTAGGATATGGTGTTCATGAGAAGTGATGCTAGTGCAAAGAGTACCAGAAGTGTAAGAATAAGTGCCGAGGAGACGAACGTGGGGCTGAGAAAGTAGAACGCAAATTGAAAGTCTGGAAGTTGCATGTCGGGTTTCTGACTCCAAATATTTTCGATTTACGTACAGTCTGGTAATATAAAGCTGGCAGAGGCCCCAATATCCCAAAGCTATCAAAACAATATAACTTGGCTTAAATAGTAGGCCAGAGATGCCTCGTGCCCAGCTCCCGACGAATTGGAAATACACGGGAACCTGGTCAAGATAATTCTGAACACGTTGTACGATAAGGTGGTCTGGCCACTTGTGAGCTAAGTTATGTGCTTTTATCAAGTAGCTCCAACAATAGCGCCTGCCAAGGAGAAAGCAGTCCAGACAGCCGTGAGAGCCCCAAGATTAGGGGGACAGAATCTAAGTCCGGTTAGCTAGCATAGACCAAGTATGTGCATGATACGTACTCTTCCGAACTGAGACCAATAAATCCACCCCAAAAGAGCCACTGCGCAATCCAAAGAAGGAGCATGCTTATGACCGTGGCCGCATACAGTTCCACAGCTGCTTTCCGGGAAACCCATTTATATCGGCCTTCAACAGAGCATGTACCATACACCGTGTAATCTCCTCCCTCGTTAATAATCAACGGTGTTTCTTCTGAACTACTCTTGTCCGTCCAGTTATATGCCAGCTTCTCCATTAACCTCGTACAACGTTCATTTAACTGCGCCATCAGCTCCTCCGCAATGTTCGATGTTGTCTGCTTGCCTCTTTGCCACTTTGGTAAATCGAGGCTACCAGATACAGTCAACCTATTCACCTTACGTGCAGCCCGCAATAACTGAACGAGCGCCATGCAAATGATAATAAGCCACAGGAGTGCTCCAGCATACATGATTTTTGCCGGTCTCCAGCGCTCTGCTATTTCCATGACCCCAAAGTAGAAGTTGTGTTCTCGACCATAATTAACTGTCATCACCATGTAATATGATGATAAAAACTGAAGGATCATTTCCGCAAATAAAGAAGACGCGGACGCGGAGAAATTCATCGCTTCGAAGGGTTGCACACAAACCCACAAAATCGGTAGCCAAGCAAGCCGAGGCATTGAGCACCAGAGGAGTATCAATTGGAGAACGGGAACGTCCTCATAACCAGGAGTTTCTTGGACAAGAAACGTATTGAACCAGTTTGCAAGGAGTTGAAGAGCGGCGATGAAAGTTCCCTTGAAAAACCAACCCCACGAGTGCGGGTGCCACAGAGAGTCGCGTGCGATTCGATGCATGCCTATTCTCTGGCTGAGAAATGCGGCAAGGAAAGTAGCTATATTGACTAGAACAAAACTTCCGAGCTTCCACTCATTCGAGGCACATGTTTCCGTTGTCCCGACAGATTCCAGGCGGGTGATATAAGCAATGTTTGAGTCTTTGAATGGTTTGAGAGCCCATCGCCATGGAATCATGTCGAGAGGGGTCGGGGCGGCTAATTGACGCCAATTATCTGGCAGACCGTGCCAGTCCTGCACATTGCCACAAAGATCGTGGAGCCACTTTATATAGTCTATTCGGGTCTCAAATATGTGGCACGAACCTCCACAAGAATCGTAGCTGATATTGCGGCAAAAACAAGCCCTGTCAACTGCGTGCCTGACATTGCAGTAGCCACTTGGGTCGAGTTCACAAGCATCGGTTGCACACTGACGAGTAAGCTCGTTCACCTGCTTCGGCATATCCGCGACACACATGGGCCAGTGCCAATCTTCGGTGGGGATGTACGCGAATTCTGTAGTTTTGAGCCTATCCGTCCAGTTGTCGGGCAAGGACGTCGGCCCACAAGTGGCATTCATCCATAGCCGCTCCTTCGTCCAGTCTAAGTGCCCTAGCTCCGAACAAGGTTCCTCTTTTAGATCTATAGTGAAGGTGCTGCAAAAGCATTCTTTGTCAAAATAGTCGCCATATCTGATGGTATGCCCGGTCAGATTGTAACCAACAGTTTCAAAATCCAGAGCGATCATGGACCGTAGGGATTCACGGTATTCCCAAGGGCGAGCGGCATTTCCGGTATGCTGGGTAGTGCTTGTGAAACTACAGGAGGCAATTATATGTTGAAACGGTTCCATCGATAGAGCAGAAACCGAGCGGGTTAGGCATGATGGTGCACTGTAAATCACGTCAACGGCTGCGTAGCCTTCAGCTAGGGCGGCCGGGGAGAGGTTTTGCAGCCCGTTCGCGTCGCCAAGATCAACAAGCCACGTTCGACCGGTGATTTTGCGAATCCATAGATACAATTGCGCTTTGGCGAGTACTGATCTATTACAGTATGGGAGATAACCTTCGATAACATCAGAGGAAAATCCAGTGCTGAGACAGTTGAGCTCAGTCAGCCATTGCTGATGGGTGCAGATAAACCCAAAGTGCCGGGTGCATCTTTTGCCGGTACATTTTGTCATGGTACTCAGCCAGGTAGATTGGTCCTGCTGAGCGATGCATTGTGGCATAGGAGTCAAATCTTCCGGGTTAACCCAGCCACCGTAACTGTTTTGAGGAGTCAAGGTCCGGTCTTCCCCGTTGGAATTAACGGTGGCGGAATGGAGCGCTTCTGTAGTACTAATGTTGGTGTCAAAGATAATGGAGTTATTGGAGGGAAATACCTATGGCAGCTACCCTGTAAAGTCCGGCTGTCAACAGCACAAGAGACGTAATAGATATTCTCATCTTGCTGATAGTGCTAAGGTGCCTTATGTGAAAGGATACTCTCGGGGGCTTTTTTAATTCAGTTGAGAAATGATGCTTCTCTGGTGCGGGGTTTCGCAGGTTTGTTCGCGGATTATCCATTATCCGCAGAGACCTATCGGCGGGCGCTGTTAGTCCCGAAATAGACGCGCGCTAGACTAATTTAGTTGGTGAATCACCTGATTCTATAGTTTTCAGTCTGCGAGTTACTACATAGTAAACAATCATCCATTTCCCCCCAAAAAGTAATAACTCGTATTACGTGTCATAGGAATCATGCGTATTTGTTTTATGTGCTAGTTATTCTATTCGTTCTGTTTGCTTACGTCACGTGGTCCTTCGTCCTTACCTAGTGGTGTCATTTGCATCCGGTTCACCTAATGCTATGGCAACCAGCAAGGGATATAAGTGCTAATAAACAACCAAGAACCTAGTTCTTGGTTATGTAACCTTTTGTCAGGATATTGCGTAACGGTGATTATCAGCATTGGAAACGATAGTGAGTTGTTTTGCTCCCAGCTGCATCTCCCTCTACACTCTAGATAAGCATCCAGCGGAAAGGAAGCTCCGAAATCGAGTACTTATCGCATTTATCACAAATAAATTTTGCCATGACTTATCGTGACGAGGCTTGTTTAGATTATCAAGTATGTTAAAGTTCGGAATTGCCTGCAACTTCGTGGTGCATGTTCATGGCCAAGCGCAAGTATCGCTCATTCTTCATACGGGGCCAGGTCACGGGATCCAGTTTTGATCCCATCGCGGCCATAACGAGCTCCCCTGCACTTTAGCTTTAAAAACAGCTTTATTCTAGATTTAATTAATTTATAATATACTACCTCGGGCTGGGAGTAACGGCGGCGAAAGCGAAATTTGTGTGCTTCAAAACAAGGAGACGCAGATCGAGACAAAAAATAAGTAAGGCGACGCGAAAGTAGATAGAAATCAGTGTTTTAATCTGATTTACAAAAAGAAACCCCTCATTAAACAGAGAGGTCCAAACCTCAGGTTTCTGTGGTATTCCGTTCAGTATTGATCGAGATACAAGCATATAGCATTAATCTATGGCACTCGGCTCTCAGATTCTAGCCGCAGATGTCGTAACGCCACTATAGATTCTCTCAAACATTGACGTTACTTTCGCTTACGAGTCGTCTAAATAGCATTCATAGACCCCTACACATAAGAGAGCGCTTCATATTAAAGCTGATCAAAGAACTTGGCATGCTTGTTGTATCATTCGATTCTGTCTCCGCTTGACCCAGGCTCGAGACAGAGAAGGCGAATCTCTTCGGAATCCTGGAGCTCCGAGTAAAGAAAACTTTTACTCTGTTCCCCTTCGTTGTGGATTTGCAGCTCTTCGTCCATCGTCTGAGATATTTGATCGGGCTCTATGGCTTATATCGGCTTCCGTCGTAAGGCGCCCGTTAAAGTCGTGTTCATTGCCACGTTCGAATGTCGTACTTCGTAGTTGACTCCCAGAACTACCCGGTCGTGATAAGTAGTAGGTAGATACTTCCTATCGGCGCCGTCGTTGTAGATGATGAAGATGGAAAATTGCTTGAGGCTAGGTGAAAGTTCAAAGCTGCACTGCCACCACGCGCACCAGCAAGCCATCTGCCTAGTTCTAAGGCTTAAAAGAGCATGTAGTGACTAGAAGGATTCACCGGCCAAACGCCCACACCACTCAACCGCTCAACCCTGATTTTTAAGCCCTTAACGCCACACCTCGGGGCAAAAAGCATGATAATTGAAATACTAGGAGAGTTCTCTATTTTCTACTAAGTTTTTAGAATTTTCCAAGAACTTTGAAAAATAGACAAAATTTTGGTAGGGTAAGCGTGGGCGGTTGAGTGGTTTGGGCGTTTGGTCGGTGCCTAGTTAGCAAGTTACGCCCGAATTAGCCGACAAAAGCAGCAGGCTTATTATAAAAGAGGAATACCTAAGAACTCTCCTTTCAGCAGCTATCGCTCTTTTCCTCCTCCAAAACGAGAAAACACCCTACTAACAACCCTAAATCCCACACAGCAAAGAAAAGAGACGAGAAAGATATCAACAGAGTGCCCGACAGGAACCTGTCTCTGTCTCTCGACTGACTCAAAGACGAAAACGAAGAAGACGAGCAAGTACGTGAGCGCAAGCTGGTAGTAGGTCACTGAACTAAGGAGTAGTGATTGAAGGCTGAGGAAGAGCGCGAATTGGATGAAGGCGGTGAATTTCCTGAGTGCTGCTGCGTTGATGTATTTGTCGAGTGCATGGTTGAACTGGGGTGGGATGGGGAAATTCATCCTGAATAGCTTAAAGGTATTCTTTCTTGTCCTAAAAGGAATCTGAACACACTGAAGTGGTCTTGGGATGTGGGGGTGGAGAATATATTTGAGGTTCTTTGTGTGGAGAGAGTCCTTTGATGACCTCAGCTTGTCCCAATGCGTCGAGGTCGACCAAAACTTTGCTTTCACAGATATTTAGTCATTTCCATATAGCGTTCGCGGTTTCAAGTTCCGAAATGAATAGATGCGAGGGCACTTGAGGATAGCCCAGGGAGTGGGATGAAGAAGAGGGGCGAGGAAAGGGGTGCACTAACGGAGCTTAGTTTTATTATAATGGGATTTATTAGAAGTTCAAACACGAGTCTTCTATCAGTCCAGTATACAGCTGCACCTAATCAAGGCACCCTCGACTTTCCCCCTGCCTTTCCGACACAAGCACTTCCGTCACGATAATAGTACCAGGGTGGACTGCGATAGGCTCGATAACCGATCGATAGATAATCGCGCTAATTGGTCGATTATCGATAATAGTAGGTCTAGGCGGTAAGGGGGCCGGTAGAATCTGCCCCCCTACTCTCTATATTAAATAATTAATTAATAAACTAATCTTTATACTAATCCTTTAAGTAATATTAAACGTGAAACTATTTATATTATTATTTTATTAATCTATTTACTAGTTAACTACTTTGCCTTAGAGTATAAAGGTAGATTCCCTAACGCCTAGTAACTTAGTTATTATACTAATAACCTAAGTAAATTAACTCTCTTATAGTACTACTTTAGTAAGTTCACTAATCTTACTAATACCTATTATTCCTAACCTTATTCTTTAGACTAGCTTTATATCTTTTTCCTAGATAGTAACCCGCTTTATATAAATAGTAGTAAGGTTTATTACTAGTATTCGATTAGTATAAAAATTAGTATAATTAATAGAAATAACTTACACTTAAACTCTATAATAAGAAGCGCCTCTATAGACTCTTATAAAGCACCTAAAGCCGAAGCTTAAATATATATATTATATCCTCCTCTCTATTAAGCTATAATCTCCTTTACTAATTATATAAATAGTGCCTTTAGAATTAATAACTTAGTAGTCTTCTAATATCTTTTAATTTTTATAAGGGCCTTAGTTATAAATCTAGTTAGTAAATATACTAATCTTTCTATTAATTAACTTACTACTAGGTCTAAACCTATACTTTCTCTTTATTAGTACAATTACGCCCTTTCCACTAACTCCTTTTCTTAGGGCCTTACTAGTAGGAGCCTTACGAGTAAGTATATACCTAGTTCGCGCTATATATTAATATTTAACTAGAATTGATTATAGATATAAATCGTGACTCTTATCTCTTAATTAGTATAATAATTAATATATATTAAGTAAGAGACGTATAATAGGAATTGTGAATTAAGGAGTTAAAGTAATATAGCTTAAATGAAGGGTATTAAGTAAGATAAAGTAATAAAGAAGTTTTAAGGTTATAATTTAAATAAGGTTTAGCGCGCTTTAAAGGTGAATTTTTATATTATATATAAAAATTTACGCGTTATATAGTGAATTTACTTTACCTTACCTAGTTAATTTTTCGACATCTACTTACTTAACTATATAATTATACCCCTATATAACTCTATACTACTATAAAACTCTATAGTACTACTTATAAGTTAGTATTCTAATATACTAATTAATATACTAATCCTTATTTAGATCGTACTCTATAAATACTCTATAATAATAGTCTATTATTAATATACTAAATATATTAATACTTACGAAAAATCACTAATTATTATTAAATTATCCCTAAAGCTAGAGGTAAGTTTATCCTTATATTATATTAATCTTTATACTAATCACAATATAATAAATAACTAGCTAAAAGAAATCCTCTATATCTTAGCGACTCTAAGCCTAAGACGACTCTAATATAAGTATATTAAATACTAATATAATATCTTAACTAACCTCTTCTATTAGAACTACTAGTTATAAGCGTAAAGCGACCGTAGATCTATCTTAAAATCTATATACTATAAAGGCGTATAAGTATATTAAAGATCTTTTAAATAATCCTATTTGTGATAAGGTTAAGAAGGTAAAGGTAGTAGATTAAAGTATAACTATAATAGCTAAATATAAGCTTATATACTTAGTAGAATACCTTTATACTTCACTAATAAGATAAAACCAAATAGTATAAGACTCTATTATAGCTATTAAGTTAAAGAGGTATTTTTCTAAGTATTTTTATACTAATCTTTATACTAATCTAGCTTTAGATAATAATAAGAAAAGGATTAGATATTAGTTATAAAGAAACTTAGCTACGGCAATTATAGTAGTTTATATATAACTTAGGATAATAGTAACCTAGTATAAGAAGATATTAAATACGATTCTAAGTATAATATAGAGTTTAAGGAGATATAAAAGACTAAGGAGAAGCTTAACTATAAGAAAGAGATTAAGTAAGTTTTAGGCTATATAGTAAAAAATAAGGTTTATAATTTATAAAAAGGTTTAGCCTAGGTATATTATCTCTTTTTCAATTAGTATAAAGATTAGTATAAAGATTAGTATAAAGCTAACCCCTTTTAGATATATAAATAGATTAAGTTTATAATATAGTAGAAATAGTAGTAAAAGAATAAGAAGTCCTTATTTAATAAGATTAAATAGTTATATAATAGGTATAGATTCCACTAATCTTTATATTAACTACTAATTATTATATAGTAACCTTATTACGCTTATTACCCCTTCTAAATTCTTTATACTAAGCGAAAAGGCTATTTAGAGAAATTTAGCTAATTAAGTATTATAAGATAAATAGGTTAATCTTCCTAGTCCTACTACTTAGTAGTTAGAATTTAAGGCTAAGCTTAATACTACTAGCTTTTACTTCTCTATTAAATTAGCTAAAGGCTATTAAGTAGTAATATTAATAGCGGTTACTAAAAAGGAACTAAAAGATAGCTTATACTAACGCGTCTTCCTATTTAACTCTAAGTTATAAGTTATAGAAGATACTATAGCTACTTAAAAATATTTAAGAAAATTTTATAATAACTAGAAGAAAAAGTAGTAGTTAGCTAAGTAGCGCGCCTTTAAGATATTAGTAATTATAAATTATAAAAGAAATAGCTAGCTTTAAATTATACTAATTTTTATACTAATCCTCGTTTCTCTTACTAGTTTTAATAAAGACTTTTAAAACCCTACTTTATTTCTAATACTTTAAGTATTCTCTTATCTCTAAAGTTTTAGTTATTATTTAGGTCCTATCCTATAATACTATACGACGACTACCTAAAAAGACTCGCTCTAGTTTAATACTTATTACTAGAACTAAGAGGATATTAATTACTATAAGTGAGAGCCTTAGCTAGCGCTTTCTTTATATATCTTAACGCTACTATTAGAGTACTAATAGATCCCTAATATTATATACCCTTTATAGATAATAATCCTTATATTCGTCTTAACTTACTAGCTAAGTATATCCTCTTAACTACTAAGTAATCTTATTAAAATCGTCTAGTTCTCTCTCTTTCTCCTTTAGCTACTAAGTCCCCTTATTCTATATTAGAATATTAGGAATAGGGGTTTACTCTTAATATTCCTCTTAAAGATTCTTAACTTTAGTTAAGGTAGGCTAAACCTACTTTTTCTCCTAATTTGCCTTAATATATTATATATAGCGATTCGAATAAAGTATAAGAGTAGTAGTATAAAGAGGTATATTATTAGACTTAGTATTAAAAGGTATAAGGTAAGAGGTGTAGAAAGCGAGTAGATATAAATAGTGTGACTAGTTTAATTAGATAGAGTAACTTAGTAAAGATACCTATTCTATAGAGTATATATAGGCGTTAGGGACGTATACGCTAGGGCTCGATTATATAAGCTAAGTACGTATATATATAACTCCTTTCCTAAGACTAGCTTAAGTACTAAGAGAGCTATATACTCTAGAATTCTTAATACTCCTCCTTAGGTCTTATAGAGAACGCTCCTCCTATCCCCTTATCTTATTATCCTATTATTATCTATAATAAAAGAAGTTCTATACCTATATACCCACTATATAATAGGTATCTAGGTATCTAGTTAGGGTGTCTTAGTATCTAAGTATCTAATTAGAGTATTTACTTTAGCCTATCTATTCTAAGGAATCTTATAAACTAGTTAAATATAATTACTTATAAAGGCTTAGTAAAACTATTTATAATTATCTTATTTATAGGTATATAGGAGATAGTAATCCTTTTATATTTTATAAGGTCTTAGATATAGTAGTAGTATATATTAATATACTTTAATTATTTATAAAGGTAAGGGTTCTTTACTAGGGTAATTACTCCTTAATTATCTCTATAGATATTAATACTTATAATCTCTCTACCTCTTATATTAACCTTAGTTAGAGATAGACTAATATAGCTTATATAGCCTATATCTCTAAGGACCTATATAATCTATTAGCTTATCTTCGCTATTATTAATATAGATATATACTTGGATTTAGTACTTAATATAGCTATTAATCTCTATACTTTACTTAACTAAGTAATAATACTATTATATAGTATTCCTATATTACCTAAAGTACTCCTCTTATTAGATTATTATCCTACCTAGTCTATATTAGAATATATAACTAATAATAGGTTTCTATAACTAGTATACTTTAAGTAATAAGTAATTATTAATTATAAATATCTTATAAGATTCTTTAATATACTTATATAGTATTTTATAGGGTCCTTAAAGTACTAGCTTAGCTTCTTAAGTATAAATATAATATTAGGTTAAGTATAAACTATTATATATATTAGGCTCTTAATTATTTATTAATATAGGGTAATATTAACTCTCTTATTATTAGGGCCTAAAGGCTTAAGTTAAGAGTAGTTAATTAGTAGAATTTTCTTTACTTTATATTTCTTAGCTATTATTCTAAAACGGTTAAGAATAGAATCTAGATATTATTCCTAGTTAAGGTAAATTATCTTATTCTTTTTATCTTAAGTAATCCTAATTCTAAGAACCTTTAAAATCCTCCTTAGGTTCTTAACTTTAAATCTTTATAATAGCTTTTAATTAAACTACGTAACCTCTTTAGCTAAGGGCGTAGCGAATAAGATATTATTTATATAAATAAGTATTATTATCTTTATTCTAGGAATTATAAAAAGATAGGGATTAGCTAGGCTTTACTTAAAGCTAATCTCTAGAAGGTAATCTTAATAGAGTAAGTTCTAGTTATAGGCTAATTACTTAAGATTATAAAGACTATAAAGGACGTAAAGAATATATCTATAGCGGATAAGGACGCCTTTTAGTTTTAATAAGAAGATATATTCCTTAAGCGTAGACTTAGTAAATATATTCTTAATATTAAAGTAGTTATACTTAAGGTCTTTAATAATTATAAGAACGAGGAAGATTTATAGTATATTTATTTATATTATAAGTATAAATATATTTATATAATCTTCTCTATATACTTATAAGAAGCCTTAAGTAACTAGCCTTATTTTAAAGTATTCTAATATTCTATCTAAATTAGGCTTAATAGTAAATACTTACTTAGTTAATACTAAGTTCGCGTGTTTAGGGCGAATTTCCTCTATTTAAGTTTTATTTATAACTAAGGAGTTAATTTCTTCCTAAATTACTTCTTTCTATTACTAACTATAATTAGGGTTATTAACTACCTTATTATAGGTCCTAGGAATAGGAATCTCTAAGTTATACTTTATTATAAGTAATACTAGTTTAGTATTATCTTTTAATAAATTAATAAGGGTAATTATAGCCTTTACTATCTTTAATATTCACTCCTCCTTATCTATAGGTATCTTCCTTTTATAAAGAGTATACCGCTAGCCTAGTATATTAGATTTAACTTATAAATCTACTAGATCTTATTTAGGGGTTATATTGTAGCGGGGTCTACAACCATAAAAATGGAGGGAGTACAAAAGTGATAATTTTTGACTAAGGAGCTAAGAGTGAGATGCGAGCGGAAGCTCGCATTTTATCCAGCTTCGCTTGGATCACGTGCCATAAGGCCACGTGACAGCGTTTCTGGAATCCCCACTACAATATTAAAGATAGTTAATTATTATCCTTTTATAATAAGGATTAACGTCTTATCCTTATCTCCTATTTTAGTCTCCTTTATTCTATCTTATATTAAGCTAGTATTCCTATTTTACTTTATATTAACTATTACTTTAACTTTATAGGGAGTCCTCCTAGTCTTCTTAGTAAGTCGGGGATTTTCTAAGCTAGGCTTAGGAAATAATCCTAATCCTTTTAAGAGTATTATAATATTTAGCTTAAGGTCTATACCTAGATACTAGGTATCTAGGTGCTAAAATATCTAAGTACTAGGTATCTAACTACTAGGTATCTTAGTATTAGGTATTTTAGAGCCGCCGGGTATCTAGGTACTAGGTATCTAAGAGTTAGGTATTTAAGTATTAGGGTGCTAAATATCTAAGTATTTAACCTAAGCTTACTTATTAGGATTTCCTTTAGTAAGCTTTATTAAGGGAATAATAATCTTAAAGTTATTTAGTTAAGATTAGAGAGGTAGATTTACTTTAGTAAGTATCTCCTTTAGTCTTTTAATAGGGTTTTAATTTAGAAGGATATTTAGTATTCCCTATAAGTATAAGCCTTAGATTTATAAGTCTACTATTCCTCTAATTATATTCTTATTAAAATTAATAATATTACTTATAATTATATATCCTAGGTCTAGTATATATACCTTATACTACTTTATTATTTCGTCTAAGTATCTTATAAAAATACTAACTCGTCTAGGGGGTATAAGCTTATTAGTTTATCTATACTTTAGTAGAGAATTATAACTTACCTAAGTATAGTATTTATATCTAAATAGTATAATATAGTCTACTTTAGGAGGCTTACCTATATAGGTACTAATTAGGGTATAGTATATACTATTCCTCTTTAGTCTATATATTAATCTATTCTTAGAGTATATACCTACTTCTACTACTTTATCCTAGAACTTAATTAGAAGGCTAGCGTTAAGAAGGAGTACTTAGGTATTACCCTTAGTAGTTTAAATACTCCTTTCTACTAGACTATTCTAGTTATATTAATAAGCTATAGTAGGCTTATAATAGATCCCTTCCTTATCTACCTAATAAGTAAGTAATAACTTAAGCTCTATAGTATTATTAATTTAAATAGAAATAATACTATAGCCTATATCTTTCTTAACTTATACTTTCCACGCCTTAAGCTTAAGAACTAGCTCATTTCTCGACTTAATAGGGATTAACTAAACTCGTCTTATTAAGCTATTAATTATCTAACTAAAGTAAATATTCCCTTATAGGGATTTTAGTAAAGGGCTATACGCGTTAATATATATAAGCGCGAGAGTATTAACTTTTTATAGGCTAAGGGTCTTATTTATCCTATTCTTTATCTTAAATATCTAGTAGACCTTATATAGTAGAATCTTATTTAGGATAATAATCTATTACTCTAGCTTTATAACCTTATATAGATTCCGAAGTTTCTTAGTACTAACGTGACCTAGGCGTCTATAATACTTCTAGTATCTCTTAAGGATCTAGGAAGGACTCTACTTTTATTAGGGTTTCTTAATACTACCCTTAGAGTTATTCTTAAATATCTCTACGTTACTTATATTTAGCCTATATTCCTAGTTTTATCTAATAAAAGTTACTTTTAGGGGTTTAAGTACTTTCCTTTCTTAAGCTAGGCTTAAGAAGGGTTTTAGCTTATAAGATAAGGTTACTATTAATATAAGCTTATTTATACCTCCCTTAATCTATAAGATAAGGTAAATACTACTATAAACTATTACTTTTAGGACGAGATCCTTTCTATAATAGAACTATATATATTAGTTATTAAAAGTTCCTTTAATAGTAGAATTTAAATAGACTTTCTTTACTAAGAGGAGATTTATACTAAGTCTAGGGATATATAAAATATTTAAAAAAGAAGTAAAACTCCTATCTAGTAAATATATCTCTATAGTCCCTTTATATATTAAATATATTCTCTCCCCTCCTACTTTAATCCCCTTTTAATATAGCTTTAGGGTAGATCTAAATAGTTAAGGATTATTAGTTATATATAAGGTAGCGCCTATATTAGAGACCTAGGTAAATAGGGGAACCTTATAGATTACTTTAGATAAGATAGTAGCTATATTATCCTTCTCTTTACTTTTAAGAGTAGTATTATTATTACTATTATTTAAATTAGTATTATAGTCTCTTATAAAGTAAGCACTATAGCGAGACTATTTTATTTCTCTATCTAGTTTTCCTTTATATATATTTTAGTATTTAGACTTATAGTAATCTAGGGGTTTTCTAGATATATTCTAGCTTTACTTCCTTTTAATCTACTTAACTATATTAGCTATTTTACTTCGTAAATCATAGTCTATTATAAAGTATTTATTACTATAGATATAGTAAGTAATATTCTTAGAATTTAATATATATCTAGATTAATTCCTTCTTAGGGGAGAACGTGGTTAAGAGGTATTCTAGTATATAGCTAAGGTAGTAGTATTACTCTTAGTAAGTTAGTCTTATTATTTTTAAAGGATAATTAGTTTCTTATAAATATTAAGGTTTACCTAGGCGTCTAGAATAAAGCGAGTAATTAAGTACTCTTCTAATAAGCTATCTAGTAGAAATTCGAATAGATCCTTATCTTTTATACTAGACGTAAGCTAAGGATTTCTAACTACTAATCTCCTTCTAAACTCCTTAAGCTTTATCTATATATTATTAATTATTATATTGGATTTTAACTAGAAGTGTATAATTTACCTAATATCTTTATATATAGCGTAGGGTTTAGATTATTCGTATTTTATATAAAGCTTATCCTATTTCTAATTAACTTTATTAAAGTCCTTAATAAATTCCTATCTATTTCCTTAATATAAATCGTAATATAGTATAGTACTTTAACTTATATTACCTTATATACTACTCGTCTCTTAATATTCTAGTAGCCTACTAAATCCTTAATATTCTTTCTTTTAAATAAGCTTTATATTCTAGTAGTAATATCTTTAATAGTATTGCTTATACTCGTCGATTATAGTATTATTATAGTACTAGCTTTTAGTATCTATATATACTACGCTTTAGTCTCTTATAATACAAAATCTAGTAATTCTCTAATAAAGTAGAGCTTAAGGAGCTTAAACTAAGTCCGCTAGTTTTCCCTTATTAAGACTAGGGCTTATCTCTTTTTTACTAATTAATTAAGATCTATATCTACGATTAGAAGTATATTATAGTAGGGAAACCTAAAACGTTCACGGATTACGTGTCTTCCCTCCCTTCTAGTTTCCCCCTATATATTTAAAGCCTATCCCTCCCTTAAGGAGAAGAATAACTAATATATACTTTACTTATACTTAACTTCCCCTTATATAAGCCCTATATAAGGCCCCTTCTTCTCTTCTTTACGTAGTCCTAGGTTTTTATTTATTTACCCCACTATAATAGTAAGTGATATAAGGAGGATATTAGTATTTTAATATCCTTTTCTATAGGATCGACCTAGATAGTCTCTTAATAAAGGCGAAGGTAAAGGCTTAAAGAGAAATAAGAGAAAAGGGAAAACGTAAGGTACGAATTTAAAGGGAAGTAAGTAATACTTAAAACCCTAAGAACTCTAGAAATTATAAGTAGAAGGTTAAATAGAGAAAGCGAATAAGGACTAAAGGATATAAAGCTTATAAAGCTAATACTAGAAGGGTAAGATAATTAATATATTTTCCCTTAAGTAGTATTTAGTAACTTAATGCTAGTAATTAAACTAATATTATAAGTAGATCTAAGCCTATAGTAATAGTAGTAGAATTCCCTAATTAGGAAATAGGAGGCTAGGGACTATACCGCTAGCTAACTAGCTAAGCTATTTATAACTTAGGTTTATCCTTTTTAGTTTTATTAATCCTTATATATTAGGTAATTACGGAAATAGCCCTAGTACTTAATTAGTTAAAATAGAATATCTTCCTAAGCCTAGCTTAGGAAGAGAGCTCTTTAAAAAGGAAGTGAAGTAATAACCTTAAGGGGCTATTAATAGAATCTCTTCTAGACCCTTTTTAAAGTATTTAATTAGATAGTAATACTAGTATTCCTAAAAGTAGAATTTAAAAGTAAAGTAACTCTTCTAATATTATAAATAAAACCGAATATAGACCTATAGACTCTCTAATTAAGAAAAAACCTTTCCGTCCCTTAAATAATATATTAGAACTAAGCTCCTTAGACACTACTCCTCTTAATGAAACGCTAGTAGTAACCCTAATAGCTAAACCTATATTTATAATAACTACTCCTCCCTTTTATTTCCCTTTATCTATATTAGGCTTAGAAGGTACCCCTCTTTTTAAGGGCTATAATATTACTAACTTTATAGAATACTTCAAGTTCTTCTATAAAAACTACTTAGTCCTTAACTATAAGGCGACCCTCTTAAAGTACTATAATAGCGCTTATAAGGAGATTATAATATCTCTAACTAAGTATAAGAATAAGAGTAAGACTTAAGAGGACTTAATAAATATTTTAAAGGGGGAGTTTTACTCTAATAATTACTTCTAAGTAACTTACTCCCTTAGCTTCCTCATAGAATTTACTTAAATAGATCATTCTAATAGTACTCTTAAGGACTACTATTATTAATTTACCTTAGTCTCGAAGTATTTAGTTAATAAGGGAATACTATCTAAGGTCGACTAAGATTACCTTTTTCTCTTAGAGCTATTAAGGAAGGTAAGAGAATATATTCTATCTAAGTATAAGATTAATAATAGGAAGCTAGAAATATATAAGTATTTCACCCTCTTCTATACTAGTATAAAGGAATTTACTAGAATTAATAAGACTAATTAAGCTCTTAAATAGTAGTATAATCCTCTTATATCCCTTAAAAAGGAACTTCACAAGCTAGTATAAGAACGTGACTAGGAGTATAAGGTCCTAGATAAGTTAAAGAGACTTCTTCCTATAGCTCGTGGAATAGGTCTTAACGCTAATACTAAGCTTAATAACTTAGTAGAAGGGTTTAAAAAGCTCTTAATAGAAGTTAGTCGACTTTAGGATCCTTATAATAGGGATAGTTTAATAGCTTAACCTTATTAGCCCTCTTGCGAAAAGGGTCTAGAACTCTATAACTATTAAAATCCCGCCTAATAGGTTTTTAATATTAACCTAATATCTACTTTACAAGGATAGTACTATCTATATTACTTTAATCCTAGCTATTAGTAGCGGGACTATCCTTCTTATCTTTAGGATTTTAAGGCTAGTATTTACTATATTAACTATAATAGGAAGCTTTACTTAAGGCCTTAGAACCTAAATACTAAGCCTATAAACCTTTATAAACATCCTAGAGCGAGACCTTAAGGAGAGTAGATTCATATACTTACTACTAGGACTAAGTTTAATATTAACCTAGTAAATCGCTTATTTAGAGAAAAGACTATTTACCCTCTAGCCTCCTAGGCGCCTATAGCCAGCTCCTTATAAGGCTCTATACCTCCTTAATCCTCTAAACCTACATAGAGCTCTTAGTATTTTAACTCTAGTCCTTATATAATAGTCACTTAGCGACTAACTCCTAATAAGTGGCCCTCTATACTTAATACTATTTCTATTTATAGCGCCTCTATCTAGCGCTAGGAAGACGAACCTACTAAGGAGGAGCTTATAACCCTCTTTACTATTTAGGCTACTACTATTAGTAGAAAAAGCAAAGGTCTATTAACGGTTATAGGCTCGGCTAAAGTTGATCCTTAGTATGTAGATAAAGAAAAATAGTATAGTACCTTTTATTATAATAGGCGTATTTCTAGAACTTAAGAGTTAGGAACTATTAGTAGTAGTAAAGACGAACCTAGGGATACTAGTGTAATTGCCGATAATAAGGCTAAGGATAGCTAAAGAAACCTTCTAGAACCTACTAATAAGGAGATAGTCGAGGCTCCTCTTATAAATAAGCTACTAAAGTATAATAGTTAGTTATACCCCTATTAGGCGAATAAGTATAAGACTCTATAGAAGGTAGAGGAAGCTTATAACTACTTTATAAAGAATGAGATTAAACTCTAACTATAAGACTTACTCGCTTTTTATAGTAATCTTAGTTAAATACTCTCTTAATAATATCCTCTTATTAATTAATACTATAGGGGAGATAACTTTAATATTATAGAAGTTATAAATATCTAAACTATAAAGGCTTAAGAAAAGAGGGAGTAAGCTAAATAGATACTAGAGGACCTTATTACTATTACGTATACTTATAGCCTAATACCCCCTATGCCGCCTTCTAAAACCTCTTTAACACGTCCCCTAAATATCTATTAAGTCCGTAATATAGGAAGGAGTAACGTAGTTAGCTCGGCTATATATACCCCTAAAGTATATATTAATATTAATAGTTATAATTCTATTATAGCTATATTAGATAATAGAGCTAAAGTAAATATAATATCTTGGACTATTATTAAAGAGTCTAAACTAGTTATTAAGAATTAAGACTATTTATCCTTCTAGGGTATTATAGGATCTAAGAAACTATTCTTTAAGATCTATAGGAAAGTTAGAATTAAGGTTAGAAGTTATGTTAGTTTTATTAATTTCCTAGTTATTAATAGTAATAATAAGTCTATCCTTCTTAGATTTCCTTTTTTTATTAAGACTAAACTTTCCTTTTAGTATAATAATAATAATAAGGTCTATACTATTATAAAAGATTTAACTCATAGGAAATAAGTAATAGTTATAGTTACTAAGGACTTAATTAATCTCGTATTAAATACGGAAAAATAGAGGCTAATATAAGGGATAGGCGGCGTGCTAATAGGAAGAAGAAATAGAAAGTCCTAAGTAAAGATAGCTTATTAGCTAATAAAATAATAGAAGGTAATTTAAAAGGGGGTCTTCCTAAGCTAGGCTTAAGAAAGTATTTAGAGAGTGGAAATCCTAAAGTTAATATAGAAATTTATATAATTTAAATTAAAGATCCTTTTTAGGAAGATTCCTTTATTTTTCTTTTTAATAAAGTTCTAAGGGCTAAGAGTAAACCCTTACTTTTTATCTTTTTTATTCTAACTCTAAAAAACCCGTCTTCTTAGAGGCCTCTAAAGATTAATATATTATATAAGTATAAGGCAAATAAGATAATACTTATAGACCTTAGTATTTTAAGTAATAAAGCTCCTAAAAGAGATGATAATTAGCTTAAGAAGGCTTAACTTAAGAAGCTAGTACTATAATATATTAGTAAGTTTAGAGACTTTAACCTTATTAGCTATTTCTTAGACCTTTTACTAGGCTTTTAACTAACTCCTAAGTAGGCTAAGAAGCTTATAATTAGTAATAAAATAACCTCTAATAAGAAAGAGCTATTACTTAAGGTCCTTATAAACTATGAGGCTATATTTATATTTAACTAAATATATTATAGAATGATTTATTTAGAAGTCGCGCCTTTTTAAGAAATTAGAACTATTAAGTATTAAGCCTAGTAGACGCTAAATTTTCTAGTGCCTAAGACCTTAATAAGATAAGTGACTAAAATACTTAAAGAACGACTAAAGAGGGGGATAATAGAATACTCTTATGGACTCTACTATAATCCTTAGTTTCTTATTACTAAGAAAGAAAAGGGTAAGTATTAGTTAGTTATTACTACTATAAAAATAAATAGAGTAATAATTTAAGATAGTAATCTACCCCCTTAGGTTAATAAATTTTTAGAGGAGTTTATAGGCTATATAGTAGCTTCTCTAGTAGACTTCTTTTCTAGCTATAACTAAGTTATTCTAGTATTAAAGTCCTAAGATATAATAGCCTTTTAAACACCTATTAATCTCCTTTAGATAATAAGACTACCTTAAGGAGTAACTAATTTAGTTACCTAATTTATCTATATTATATAAATAATACTAAATAATATTATTCCCTTAAAAGTAAAACTATATATAAATAATATTACTATAAAGGGACTAAAGACATATTACTCTTTTAAGAAGGGTATTCCTAGAATCTAACGCTTTATACTTAAATATATTAAAAATCTAGATACTATCTTAGAGCGTATTAAATATACTAGAGCTACTATTAGTAGAAGCTCCTAGTTCTATATACCTAGACTATCCCTAGTTAACTTTATAACTAATATAAATAAGAGGTATTCTTCCACGGCTAAAGTGGTTAAGATCCTTAAATAGCTAATATTAGAGAACCCTTAAGAGGTTTATAAGTTTATTAATATATATATATTTTACTATCTTTAGATTTAGAACTTTAGTAGAATTATAGAACCCCTTTATTATCTTCTTAAAAAGAATATAATCTTTATATTTAGGCCTAAATAGCGTGAGGCTATATATCTACTTTAAAAGGCTCTTATAGAAGCACTAAGTCTTATTTCTATTAACTATTCTAAAGGAGCTAGTAAGATTATTTTAATAATTAATACTAGTTTATCCGGTTAGGGAGTAATCCTATAGTAGCTTATAAATAGTATATAATACCTAGCCTAATTTAAGAGCAGGATCTAGAATAGAGCTAAATATAGCTATAATATAATAAAATAAGAATATAGAGGGGCTTTAAAGGCTCTAAAGAAGATACGTTCTTATTTAATTAGCGTCTATTTTATCCTTAAAACTAATACTACTATCTTGGTTACGTAACTTAATAAGGCTATAATTAATCTTCCTAGCGCTCTATTAATATATTAGATTACGTGGATATAGCTTTTTAATTTTAAAGTTAAGTTTATCTAAGGTAAGAAGAATACTACTACTAATAGTTTATCTAGATAATAAAGATTGCCTTTAGATAATATTAATAAAGCTTATAAAGGTAATATTAATAAGTAGGTTACAGCATAGCTAGATACCCTAATAGTCCTTCTAGTTAGAAATTCAAAGTTAAGTTAGTTCTTACTAAGCTAAACTTAAGAAGATATTCTTAATATAAAATATTTAGTGGAATCTTAAGCTATAGCCCGCTTCCTTAAGACGTTTTCTAAGCCTACGTATATAAGTCGTCTATAATTCTTCTAATTTAAGAATAAGGCTTTAATATATTTAGTTATTAATAGAGAGCTATATTATTAGGGTAGTGCTTATATACTAATATACCTCGTAGTAGATAATTAAAAGTATTAAACTAAGATTATTTAGTAATACTATATAGAGCTTAGCTATAAAGGGAGGGAGAGTACTTATTATTATATTTTTACGGCTTTCTTTTAGAAGGGTTACTATAATAAATATTAAGAATATATAGCTAGCTATATCTCTTATTAAAAAAGAGAGGCTAATTATATAGAAGAAGCTATATACCTAATCTATATATCTTCTTTATAGGAAAAGGTCTCTTTAGACATAACTTACTTATTAAATAATAGTAGGAAAAAGTACCTAATAGTAGCTCGAGAGGATCTTTCTAGCTAGCTAGAGGCTAGGGCTCTAGCTAATACTAATACTAAGTTAATTACGTCTTTTATATAAGAGGAAATTATATATTAATATAGACTTTTTAAATAGCTTATTATTAATAAGGGACCTAAAAACTAGGGACTCACTAAAGCTTTTATTAAGAAGTATAGGGTTAAGTATATATAAATCTCCGCCTATAACTCAAAAGCTAATAGTATAGTAGAATAAGGCTATAGATTAATTATAGAAGCTCTTTCTAAGATAAGAGGTAATAGTAAGTGTTAGTAGAATAACTTTACTACTATTCTCCTTACTAAATATACTTTAATCTACTAACTAACTAGAGTATCTCTATTCTTCTTAATTTATAAGAGAGAGGTAGTTTTACTATTTAAAGTAAAGTACTTAATTTAGAGGCTCCTAGATTAGAATAAAGTATATACTAGTAAAGATCTACTAGTATTATAGGCCTAATAACTATAACTATAAGATAAGGATATAAAAGAGATTATTCTATATAAGTAAAGGTTCTATAAGGAAGGGAAAGAAGCCTTTAACTAATAATATCGCCTCCACTTAAGAGAGATTAATAAGGGCAATATAGTTCTTATCTACTACTCTAAGTATATAATAGATATATCTTTAGACGTTAAGCTTAGCTTCCATTAACTAGGACCTTATAAGGTTAGTGAGACTTACTAAAAAGGCACGTACTAGTTAGAGGAGATAGATAAAACTCCCCTAAAGGGAATATATACTAGTAATTATTTAAAGAAGTTTATTTTTAAAGATAATACCTTTTAGCCTATTAATAAGGATTCTAAAGATAAGGACTTTAGTTTATTAAAAGCTTCTAATTCCTAAGAAGGTGATTTAGCTAAGGATATAACTCTATCTTAATCTTCTATTTAGACCTACTATTCTAAGCCTACTACTAAAACTATAAAGTTATCTATTATTCTAATAGTTCTTTCTAAGGCCTAAAAAGCCTAATACGCTTATTTTTCGTATTTAGAAAATAGTTCTTAATATATAAATACTATTCTCTTACTTATCTAGCCTTCCTTTTATTATAAAAATTATAAAAAATAGTATAGTTATCTTAATATATATTAGGGTAGTATATATTAGAGTAGAGAGAAGTTAAATAAGAAATATAAGGAAGTTATATAGTCGGCTCGGATTTAAGTTATTTCGATTTTTTTTACTTTTTATATTTACTTTTAGTAAGGTTAATATAATACTATAGATTATTTACTTTATATTCACTTTTACTACTTATTCCTTTTATTATATATTATACTCTAAGAGGGGCTAAAATTCCTATATATACCCCCTCCCTTGCCTTCTTCTACTAAAATCCTCTATCCTTCCTATATATTTTTTCGTTTTAGGGAGGTTCTACTATATATTAAAGTCTAGGAAAAATTAGAAAAATTTACCTAATTAGGAAAATCTAGCTTTAAAAACCTAAAAGGTCTTCTTCCTCTATTTAGTCTTTCTAAGCCTAGCTCGGGAAGGCCCCCTTCTTTTAATTAGCTTCCTAATCCGGGATTAGTAAGCCTTCTTTTAAAATAAGTACCCCTCTAGGTCCTCCGGGCCCTCTAGATTCTATAACCCCCCTTAAGATAGCTCTAAGCTCTTTATAAGAACTACTACTACTACCGCCCCTAGTTAGAATACCCTTACTATAACTACTACTTAGAAAGTAATAAGACTCTTCTTCTAGATAAAGACTACTACTCCTTTTCCTAGGCGCCTCTAATATAGAGTCTAAGTAAGGTCTTTATAATCTAAGCTCTAACTTAAGGAGTTAAAGCTCTTTACCTACTCTATCTACTTCTTTATTAATTAGAACCTTAAAAACTAGTCATATTACTAGAAGTTAGCTAAACCCTAAGACTACTATTACTCAAAGACCGCCTACCTCTACGAGCTTAGCCCTAAAAGCTCGAGTAGCTCTTCCTAAGCTAGGATTAAGAAGTACTATTTAAGTATTTTATAAAGGAAGAAGGGTAGTAGAATTTAATAAAGTTATAGCCTTAATCTTAAGTACCTCTCTTAATAACTAGGTTAATTTAATCCACTAAGCTAATATAGGAGTAAATTAAATTGTGAGAAAAGCTAATAAGACTATTATTAGTTAGTTTAAATAGATAAAAGAAAGGTTACTAAAGTTAAACGCTTAGAATAAACGTGATATTAAAGATAACTTTATAGAGCTATTTATATTAGCTAATACGTTTATTACCTAGTAAAATAAGAAGTTCTAAGGCTAAAAGAGAATAGTTAAAGCCTAGGAGGACAATAAGAGAGGAATTAAGTAGATTAAGGTTTACGTAAATAATAAATATAACCTTACTACTAATACTACTATTATATAATTAGGAACGCTTACTAAAGCCCTAAGCCCGATTTAAATAAGCTAACTTCTTAATAAGTATATCCTTAAATACTACCGCGACTACTATAATACTAAGGAAGACCTTATAAGATTAACGACTAGTATAACTAAGTTTAAACACAGATATAATAGTACGAGGGTCGCTTTAAACGATATCTAAAAGGCCTTTATAGCGCTTAAAGCTAAGAACTTTAATATAGAATAAATTAATCTCTCTACGTAAGCTAACCTCAATAAGTTTTATCTATTTATTAGCCCTATAGGTTTATTAGAAATAAAGAGAGCTATGCTAGGTCCTTTCCTAAAGCTACTAACTCTAAGACCTAATAATAGTAAGGCTATATTTATAGAAGAGACTAAGGTAATTATAAATACTTAAGCCCCTATAGATAAGGGTAAAGGCCGCGAAGAAGCCGACTTATCCTTTCTAAGCCTAGCTTAATAAGATAACGCCGCCTCTAACCTCCTTAGCTTAGATCCCCTCGACCCCCTTAATAATAAGTAGTAAGAGGCGGCTAAGACGGATTAGGTAATCTAAGCCTTAAGATAACTATATTATAAAGAGCTTACTCCTCACGAGCTTACTTAGCTCTAGTCTAGAAAGAGACCCGAGACCCTTATTATTATTAATAATAATCCGCCTAAGGTTACCCCTATAATTAAGGTATATCTTAACCTAGTTTAGAAAATATTAATAGCATATTTTAGTAAGTAGCTAAAGGGCTCCACTATTAACCTAAGTAGTAATTAAATTATAGAACGTAAAGCTATCGCCGCCTATTCTAATACTCGTAGTAAGATCTTAAAGCTAAAGGAGGATAGTGCTAATATTAATAAACTTACTTGGGAAAGCTAGAAGAGGCTTCTTAAGCTAGGCTTAGTAAGCTAATTATTATTTAAATACCCTAAAATATAATTAAATATAAAAAACTACCTTTATATAATCGGCGACTATATTAAGCTATACTTAGAGCATAGTGACCTACCCTTTCTTATAATCCCTATTAAGGAACGTATTTCCTAGCTTTATTATTTAACTATACTTAGTAAAATAGAAGGAGGTATATACGAGTTATATAAGCGCTTATATAGCTCCTATATTAGCCTAAACATTTAACCTAAGACGAAGATAACTATTCTAGATAAGTAATTATTAGATATTACTAGTTATTATAATAATTTAGCTTCCTTTTATATTAGTAAAGGCTAGGAGATATTTAAGAAAATAGCTAAGGCTAAGGAGGCTTAAAAGGGTTCCTCCTTTAGCCTATCTAAATACGCTACTTTAACCGCCCCTAAGTATCTTTATAACTATAATAAGAAGGACTTAATTCTTAGTACCTAATTACGTAGATTAGAGTAAGAGGCTCGAATTATAGGATTAGTCTATATTAGTAAGGTTAACTTCTCTTAGCTATTTAAAAAGTCAAAGAAAAAGGCAAGTCCCTTAATAGTACTTATTAATAAGGAATAGCATATATATAAATATTACTACTACTCTAAGCTAAAGGGGATGAACTATATAGGTTTAATATTACTAAATATAATCTATAGTATCATCTAATAGCTTATCTAATCCGACTATGGCCTTTACTTAGCTACTCTTACCACCTATAGTAATAAGAATACTTACTTAGTCACCTACCTAGACTATACTAGAAGCGTCCTAATTACTAAGGAATCTAATAGTATTATCTCTTTTACTTAGGTTAATATTCCTAATACCTTTAAGTATAAGACTCTAGAACTACCTTATATTAATAATTAAGCCTATAATTTTATTATCCTTAGCTGGCCTAAGAATAATAGTAATAAAGTAATAGCCCTAATTAAGTATTACGCTAGGCTATATAATAAGACTAAGCTATACGTGAAGTATAAGTATAATAATAGGCTATATATTCTTTTTAAGCCCGGCTTAATAAGCTAATTAGGGGCTTATTTAAAGAAGGCTAGTTACTTATAGGAATAGGTCTATAATCTTAAAGCTAGTAATATTATCTTAACTAGATAGGGTATATTTATCCGAATTACTTTCTTACCTCCTAGCCTAGATAATAAGAAGACCCCACGGCTCCCCCTTTATATCTTATTAGCTAACTATATAGCTTTATTAAATGACGATACTCTTAAGAATAGGGTTCTATAAAGTATTCTTAACTAAGAAGTTATATACCTTTAAGCTCCTAAAACTCCTTATTAGAATAACCCTAACTAAGCCCCTATTACTTCTAAGCCCTTCTATGTAATTTAAACCCTTACTAGTTTAGGACCCCTAAGTAAGGCCTTACTTAGCCACTTACCTTAGACTAACCGTGGTATTATTACTAAGTATAACCGACTTCTTAGTATAAATACTAAGGAAATTAAGAAGTATTTAGCTAATTTCCGGAAGCTAGCTACTTAAAGAGCTATTATCACTTATAATAGCGTCTTTTATAATAAGCCCCGCTTATATTCTAATAATCGTAGTTTTATTAAGGTAAATAGATTAAAGGAAGCCACTTAATCTATCTATAAGCCTAATAAGATATTCCTAAAGGAGAAAGTTTAGTATTTCTATAAAGATAAGGACTTCTCGAAATTCTATTATTCCTCTAATCTAAAGTCTAAATCTAAGCTTAAAGAGACCCCTACCCTAGAAGAGCTATTTAATAATAATAATAAGTTTTCTTTTAATAAGCCTAGCTTAGGAAAGTAGTAGAGTCGAATTTCTAATCTAAGATACCTCTATAACTTAACTAAGCGTATTACTAATAAGGACTTAGATAAAGATATTCCCTCTAATAACACTTATTATATTAATAATAATAGCTTAGACCTTTTAGAAATTTCGAGCGTCTACTTCTAATTTACTAAAGAATCTCTATAACCTAATACTAGAAAACGTAAGAAGGTTCTAAGCTATAATAAGTTAAATAATTCCGACCTAAAGTCTAAGAAATATAACTTCTTTAAATCCTTTAATAAGAATAATACTCTAGGTAATACTAGACTTTAGGCGACTAATAATATTAACTAAACTAATAACCCTAAAGAAGAACTAGATAATAATATTTTTAGAGGCTATAGTAGTATTAGTAGAAGTAGTAATAGTATTAAACTTAATAAGGATAGTTTCCTAGTAGTAGGAGGAAAAGAACCCTAAGTCCCTAAGATAAAGCCTAAGATTATAGCTACTTAGTAGACTATAGCTAGTAAAGTAAAGAAGCTAAACGCTAGTAGTAGTTCTCGGCCTAGTAGAGAAGTAGGTAATTGATTTACTTTATAGACCTAAGGCGTTTTTCGAGTTAGTAGTAGTTTTACCTTTTCTAAGCCTAGCTTAGGAAGGCTTTAAGGCGATAAAGGGATACTAAAAGTTTACTTTCTTTCCTTAAGCCTTTTTCTAACTAATTAGGTCTCTTTCTTTTATAAGAAAGGATAATACTATAGAGGGTATTTCCTTTATTTATCTAATACCTATATTTACGAGTAGTTTAGGGTAAACTACTATCTAGGTAGAGAGCTATATAATAGGGAAACCTAAAATATTCGCGGATTACGTATCTTCCCTCTCTTCTAGTTTCCCCTTATATATTTAAAGCCTATCCCTCCCTTAAGGAGAAGAATAACTAATATATACTTTACTTATACTTAACTTCCCCTTATATAAGCCCTATATAAGG